>CM058160.1:18050780-19523153 GCA_030254885.1 Vitis rotundifolia | reverse complement strand
AGGTGAAGACCCATAGTGTTTAAAGCCATTAATGGACCTTGACTACCATTTCTATTGACTTTTTATGGATTAAATCTTCATTGTTAAACCTATACCGGTTCGGGAAATAACTATAGGTTAAATCCCCAATGCGAGGAGAAAAATTCGGAATTTTCCACTTTGCATTTTGAACTTAATCCTAGCAACCCTTAGCTCCGGGAGACTTTCTTTCTTCTATTTACTTAGTTCTATGTTAGTTTAGTTTCAAAAACCACTTTCAAAACAAATTTTATTTTCTTTTAAACTTTGAGTTTTTGACAAAGGAAATCATCAAATTCAATTTCTAATCTTGAGTCTATCACTGGTAGAGTGAAAACCCATCCCAGAGTTCGACCCTAGAGCCGCTATACTATAGTAGCTTTGCTACGCCAGTATGAGGTCATAGGTTTTATAAATGTTTTTGATTAAAAGACCCGACTGGGTCCGCGCGAATCAATGCCCATTCCATGTTAACTTCTTTGATGACAAGCAATTTAATAAAAAGGATAATATTCGACTAGTAGGAAAATTACTATTGGAATGCAGGTTTAAGGGATTATTTTATCTCATTATGTACCATTTATGAAAAGGCAATCTTTTAATTCTTCGAAGTTTCTTTTTCAAAAACCAAAAAAAAAAAAAAAAAAAAAAACCAAAAACAATGTATTGTTACATAATTCCGCCATAAAAATAACATGTAACCTACATTGAAAGGGCAACATTGAATTACAAATTCCAAGAATTAGTAAAATATCCCAAAATCATCTTCTTAAAGTTTTTGGAAAAAGCAATGTTTTTTTAAAAAAATAATAATAATTATAAGAATATGAGGCAGCAAAATAATTGTTAAACTAATGCTTTTGACATGTGTGCACAGACACGTGGACAAAAGCATTATTATTTTTTATTTTTTATAAATGGCAAAATCAACTTTAACAGATGTAGTTTTAAGTCAATTTAAAAAAAAAATCTATTTAAAACTAACATTGAAACTGATGGTTCTTTTTTTTTTTTTTTTTTTTTTTTTTTTTTTTGTACTTTACATTAAAATCTACCCTGGCAGATGTATTTTTATTTTATATTTTAAAACCAATATTACCGTTGGTTTTTTGGTTTATAAAATTTCAAGGTAATAGGTAAATGTGGTTTTATTTCACATATTGATATCAACATTGTCAACATTTTTTTTTTTTTTGGGTTGATAAAACATCACACTAAATCAACATTAGCAATTACAGTTTTATATTGAACATTAAAAAGAAAATTAAAAAAAAGGAATTTTTATCCGTATGCTTATCAATGTCACCCAAAAGTATTATTTAAGTTATGTTTGATTCTTGAAAAAAACTAAGAGAAAAAAAATGTTAGCAAAATTTTTTTTTTCATGCCTAGTTTGAATATAGAAAATATGAAAGAAATTTAAATATAATTAAAATTAATTAAAAATTATGTATTTTAAATTATTTATTATTTATAAAAGAAAAAAAATAAGTAAAATGAGTTTAAAGTAGTATATAAAATAATTTATTGATATTAAATTAATCTTTTATTTTTCTTCATTTTTTTCTTTTCTTATGCTTTTCCTTTCTCTTTTTTTTCCTCGTGTTTTCCTTTATATTTTTTGAGAACCAAACGTAACCTTAATAAATATTTTATAACACACTCTATTCATACAATATTTTCAAAAAAATACTATTTTTTCCAAAAAAAATATCTTCCTATCTCTCAACTCCCAACTAAAAATAAGAAGTAGAAAAGAAGAAACATAAAATGACGTAATGCTTAAAATCAACTGCGGGTCCCTAGACCACAACATGAATCCATTTACCCCACTGAAATAAGATTGACCATGCTCATTCCTTCAGGACAAACATACAGAGAGCTCCATGTTTCTCACAAAGTCACAAAATGCCTTGGGAAATCCAACCTTCTGTACTTAATGTCGTTAAGAAGATCAAATTTTTAAACATTGAACTATTGCTAACTTTAATGAATAATGTTGTTGAAGTAAGATCATTAGCTCAATGTTTTGGTTTCACTTCTTACTACTATGTTTTACGCTATAGGCCCGAGCCTAGACTTTTCTCCTTTTTATTTTTTTGTAAGAGCCACGTCCCAAAAAAAAATCAAGCTAAAGGGGATGCATGATAAAACTTAATACTTATTACTTAATGATTTAAGTTAACTTTAAGTTAAATTATATATAAATTATTGACTTAAAACTTATTACTTAATTTTTATATTAAGGTTGTTTGATAAAATTAACTTATATTCTAAATCATCAAAGATATATTTATCCTTATAAATTATAATTAGGGTAAAGAAGGTCAAGTAACAATAGAGGTTGTGGAGTAGCAAAAAAGATCATGTAAGTAATTAGGGTAAATGAAAATAAAAAGGTAAAATGAAATTGTAGACATATTTATCATTTAAAGTTGTTTTTTACTTTAAGTCATATCATTAAGTTATTTTATCAAACATGCTTAATTTACTTAATGATTTAAATCGAATTATTAAGTTATTTTAAGTTATTAAGTTAATTTATCAAACATTCACAAAGAGACTTGCTTATTTAATTGTCACCATCTACATTTTAATTCATAGTTCACTTGTTTGTTTGGATGTATTTCCTAATTTTTGTTTTTAATTTTAAAAATGTCTCTGTAAAAGTAGAATATCTTCTAAAAAAAAATATAGATTTTACCTTATATCTTTTAAAATCACTTTCAAAAATTTTAAAATTGGAGTTGATAACTTAATTCTTTCAAATAGTTTTTAAAATCAATAATCTTTTTAATGTAAGAATATAAAAGCTATTGTATCTTATATAAAAGTTATTACTATTTTTTCATTTTAAAAATAGAAAATGGGAAGTACATAAAAGTTATTGTGCTAGAATCCATTTGACTATGCTTTTAAAAAACATTTTTAAGATAAAATGTGTTTTTTGAAGAAAAATCAAACGTGTGAAAAAATTTAGAAAATGCTTTTAAAAAATTAAAAAATTATTTCTAATGCTTTCTATATAAATATTTGATACATGATTCTTTTTAAAATATTTTTAAAAAAAATAATTTTATTAAAAATACTTTAAATGGAAACATTTCTAAACACACTCTAAGAGTGTATTCAATAATGTTTTTATTCAAAATGTTTTTAATGGTAGTATTTTTTTTTGAAATATATTTTTGAGAGAATTATTTATTAAGTGATTCTTCATTAAATATTAAAAGTGATTTTTCAATTTTTTAAAACCATTTTTTTAAAAAAACACTTTTTAGATAAAAAAAAATATATATTTTTTTAAAAATGGTCAAACACAACCTTGTTCTTAGTGGGTATCCAAATAGAAACATAAAGAGATGAGTGATGGATAATGGTTAACCAACCATCAAAACAAAGCAAACATGTTGGCATGAATAAAAAAATAAGATTGTCAACTACAACACTTTCTAGTAATCAAACATTATAACTCATATGGCTTGTGCAAAAAAAACAAAAATTTATGTCATTAATTCTTCTCAAAAATCAAATTTCTCAGCATATAGCGAAAGTTGTAGACAATCACCATATATAACAGATATTATTTTTAAATTATTTTAAAAACTATTAGATTAGATTTTTAAAATTTCAAACATTAAATCTTGCTTAGTTTTGAGTCTATTTGCTTAATTTAAAAATTTAAGAGAAGCACATCCAAAGGTTATTGTGTTAATTCATCTATTTTCATCATCTTTATATTATTTTTTAATTTCTTTTTAATTTTTCTTATTTTCTTTCCATTTTCAAGAATAGTTGTAAGTGGCTTCTATGCAAATGGGTATTCATTTATTTTAATTTTTTTTATAAAAAATTATTTTGAAGAACAACCAAACTAGCCCATACCTAATTCATTTTAATGCATCATTAAGTTATATGCAAAACTCAAAGTAAATTAAGAGAAATTGAAAATAAATACACATATTAAATCATAAAGAAATTTAAGTATTTATTTATGGGCTTATAAATGTGATCAATTTACTTACCATTTGACATGTCTTCTCCATGTTATCATTTAATGTATAGAAAATATCAATTTATTATTACTCAAAAGTAAACTTTTTCAAAAACTTTTTGGAAAAAATGAAAAGGCCAAATGTCCTCTAAATGATTAGCTCCTAACCCTTATTAGCTCAACTAAATTAGCTCAACTAAATTACCATTGGGCCTCATTTGGAAATGATTTTAGGCTCCTCATAATTATTTTAGAATATTTTATAAAAAAAATATATAAATTTATCTTATATCTTTAAAAATCATTTTCAAAAAATTTAAAAATTGAGATAGTAAAAAATTTTATGTTTAATTTTTTTTTAGTGTAAATCTTCAAGAATTCATGTTTAAAAATATTACTTTTTCAATATAAGTCTTCAAGAGT
The DNA here is from genome assembly GCA_030254885.1 of Vitis rotundifolia. Taxonomy (NCBI): domain Eukaryota; kingdom Viridiplantae; phylum Streptophyta; class Magnoliopsida; order Vitales; family Vitaceae; genus Vitis; species Vitis rotundifolia. The sequence goes on along the minus strand of CM058160.1, from coordinate 19,518,718 downwards.
TCATGTTATATATGGTGGGAATATCTAAATTACTCAATTCCCATCCCTAGACCATAGATCTAAATATAATGGAAGCATATAGGCAATAAAAACTTTTAGATTTAGAAAAATATGTTTTACCTTATATTCAATTTTTGGATCTTGACAAAAGAGGGGTAGAGTTCTATAGGAGGGTTGTTGTTTAGAGTTCTCTTTTCTTTTAATTGTATGGAATACAAGGTTCTCAAGAGTAATGCCCTCAGCTGATAAGAGGAGGGTTTATATAAGCTTCCTAGTTATGGGCTTGAGTGATTTAAGCCCATTTGGTCTTGGGTCACTTAAACCAACTCACATAGTTCCTAATTGATTAAGAGCTCTAATTAGTTAACTAACCCAGTCTATAAAGACCATTCACAAGCTTTTTGTGTAACCTTGCATATTTATTAAAATGTTTTTATACACATAAGTGAACAAAGAATACAACCAACCCTTATAAATCGTGTAACCATGAAATATAAGATCAAATAAGGACCATTGAAATCCATAGAAAAATATTAGTTTCCTCATAATATAATTCTAAAATTAATTCAATATATCACTATAGCAAGTCAACTACACTTTAGTATCCTATACATATTAGAATGAGACACAAGAACTCGAATCTATGACCTACTATCCACCATATGCAGGCTCCCCTGAACAAGTGTTTATAATTTAGCAATATGAATTATTTTCCTTGAGTCTCAAATCCTTCTATTGTGTTTTTAAGTGACATACTCTACATCACAAAGAGCATATGTCAAATTTCAATTAAAGAACTACTGTGACCATAAATTGCTTAAACACACACTCTTAAGAACACTCAAGGGGAGATAATGTTTCAATCCTATGAGATATTACGATACCTCTATTGAAAATACCTATTGTTATTTACCTCTATCAATACTAACTCATTCCATAGGAAATATACGACTACCTTAAGGTTTGACTCATAGGTTAAAATCACTATAAGCTTTAGCACAAGACTAGTATCCTCTCAAAGTTAAGAGGTTATATAATATAGCAACTTAAAAAGATCATAACTACCTAATAGTTAATATCATGACTTATGCATATTAGTGCATTCAGCATGGAAAACTCATCCTAATGATCAAGCGTAATCATCCCTTCAATTAAGAAGTAATGTACTACAACCTAAAATCGATTGATTTAATTCATAAATTAATTGTAAATTAATCATCTACTTGTAAGGAACCCGTGACTTGGATCTTTCATGCAACTCTTAATGCATCAAAGTCATGTAAAATCCAAAAGATGCTAAGTCAAAGTGTTTGTAAGATATGATGCATAAATATGATAGATAAAAAATGGAAGCATAAATCATATTATTAAATAATAAATCCATTATTCTTATATTATGTTACACTTTTAAAGACTACCTTACCGGTATATATGTTATTATTATTTTCCCATTTTAAAAATGAGTTAATTCATTCATCTTCTTTGAGATTTTAATTGAATACACTTAGTCCTCGTTGATTTGAAATTTCATCAATACTCTTTATTCTTTTCATTTATTATTCTCATTCACCCACCCTTTTACTTAAAATTGGAAAGATATTTGATAAAATTTCAAATAAGTGAGGTCATGTGTACTTAGCTTGAGGGGAGGTGAGTGAAATTCATTATTTAAAAACAAAAAATAGGAAGTATATCTAGAGAGCTACTTAAAAATCACATCTTTATTTTAAATGTTCTATTATATTTAGATAGTTTCCTTTCAAAATTTATTGCACTTTTTTTTTCTCCCCCTATTTACATATTATATTTTAGACTACCTGTTGTAAAATGTAAATAAAAAATTATGAATAAACATTTTTTCTTGAATTCGGTTGAAATTGAAAATTGAGAGTTTTCTTAAAAATAAAAATAAAAAACTAATGATTGGTTCTTAAATGATACTATGATTTTTATTTTATTTTTTTTTTAAATTAAGTGTTGAAATTTGTAGGAATGACTAATTAAAAGGGACAAAAGAACCATGAAATTGCAAATCTAACCTCCTATTTTTTTTATCAAAAAAAATATCCATTTTGGATAAGAATACCCTTACTTTCTTCTTGTAAAAATAATTTTTTCTTTTAAAAGACACATATAAATAATAAAAATGTTGAAGGATATCTATGTCAAAAATGGGTTATTCTTGAAATTCAAAAATAGAAAAGGCTACTTTTACAAATTTGGGATCTTTTCATCCATTTTAATCAATTAATCCATTTTTTTTTTGTATTGAAATGAAGAAATTATTTAAATTTTAATATTATTATTTTAATCATCACACATATTCACAAGAATTTAACAAGTTAGAATAATTAAATCTTATTTTTAAAACACACTTTTAAAGCCATGATTTACTAAATTCTCAACCACTTAATTGTCACTATTAATTTTCTTTCAATACAATAGCTTTTCTTTGGTATTAATCTTATTCTACTTAATTTTTGACATGATAAAATTACTTTTAAATGTGATTGAATAACATGCTTCCTTAAATTTTACTAAAATAGAAAAATAAAAGTTATTAAAATAAAAATAAAATACTGATAATTAGATGTTAAATGATACAATAATTTATTTTAATAAATATTGAGACTCATATTGAAATTAAAAATTATTTAAAATTATTCTAGTGTCCTTTTATATATGGTTTCTTTTTTTCTTTTTAAATAAAAATAAAAACTTCTAAAAAAAAGTAAAACATTTTTTATATAATCACCTCATATCTTTAAAAATCAAGGCAATAAAAGTTTTTTCATATGACAATTTTTTTAAACAATTTTTAAAATTATTACTTTTTCAATATAAATTTTTAAGAATTTTGGTATCTTATATAGAAAACAATATTATTTTTTAATTAAAAATATATAACAATTACTAGTGTTTTTTTATTTTGAAAATAGAAAATTGAAAGTGTATCTACATTGAAAACTAATTTATTAAATATAAAACCCACATTATAATTTATCAAGGTTGGATTGCTTTTTACTCTAGGCTATGCTTTTTTTTATCTCTTTCACATGTGGTATGTTAATCTCATAGTAAGATAGAAGATATACATATCTTATGTATAAAAAAGTTATTTATTTTTTATTTTTTAATATACTCATTTTACAAAATAATTTTTTTTATTATAAATTTAATTTATGATTAAAAAAGAAAAACTAAAAAAATAATTATAAAATAATATTAATATATTATATATAAATTATTTTTATATATTAAATAACATAATATAAAAAAATTTATTTATAAAGTTTAAATATTTTAATTTTGAATATTGTTAAACATGTGAGAAATTCCATTTTTTAAAATAGAAAATATTTGAATATGATATAATTTTTATTTTAAACAATGAAAATATATATATATATTCATATTATGTTTTATTAGCTTTACAAATTAAATATAAATATAATATAGCATATCTACTGTGATATACTACCTTAAAATATCATGTCCATAATATATGTATAACAAATAATATATCGCCAACCAAACGTAGCCTTAGGCCATGTTTGGTTGACAACATATAATATAAGATAAAATAAGATGATAAATTATATCGTATCTTATGTTTGATTGGTAATTGAATATGATAAGTTATTCCATTACTTATTCTATCCTATGTTCAATCAAACATGAGATGGTATATCATCCATCATTTTTTTATTATTATTATTTCTTTTACATGAGATATGTTAATCTCATGCTAAGATATGAAAAATACATATCCCATGTATTATAAATTTATTTTTTTTATCAAATTTTTTTATTTTTTTATTTTTTTATATACTCATTTTGCAAAATAATTTTTTTATTATAAATTAAATTTATGATTAAAAAATAAAAAAAATTATAAACTAATATTAATATACATATAAATTATTTTTATATATTGAATAACATAATATAAAATTTTTATTAATAAAGTTTAAATATTTTAATCATGAATATTGTTAAATATAAGAAAAATAAAAAATTTTAAAATATAAAATATTGGAATATGGTATAATTTTTATTTTAAATGTTGAAAATAATATATATTTGATATTTCATATTATTATTTTTCATAAATTAAATATAAACTTAATTTAACATAACATATCCAAATGGATATGCTACCTTAAATTATTATATTAATAGGGTATATATTATATTCTATCTTATTTATTTATATTTTAATATATACATATCTAATTACTTTTCATTAGGGATGTGCCTATAAAAAAAAAAAAATAGGAATGTGGAAAAAAAAAAAAACCAACAAAATGATCATGGGAAAAAGAGAACCAAATCAAATCAATTTTATTTTATTAGATAAAATTGAGAAAAAAACTAAAAATTTTGGTTCGAATTTTTTTTTTTTTTAATTTTAAAAATACATACATACATACATATATATATATATATATATATATATATATATATATATATATATATATATATATATATATATATATATATATATATAATTCCTAGACAAATATGAACAAAAATGTAAGAATCCAATTTTATTCAAATTGAATTTAATTGAATCAAATATTAGTTGTAATTAGGATGGGGGAGAGGGGAGTCCTTTTCCGTTAATCCATCAAATTTGAATTATAATTGTTTCCATCTAAAATACAAACAAACAATGAAACCAATCACAAAAAAGCAATACTTCCAAAATTTTGTTTTCTCTCTCTAATAATAATCGCGGCATCTCCTTTTCCCTGGTCTCAGATTCTTCTTCGAATAATCCACACCCGATTCCGCTTCTCTGCAAATTCAAATCCATGGAGAACAACGACATCACCACCACCAACTCTAAACTCGACTCCGATGAGCCCAAATCCGTCGCCACCGCCACGGCCGCGGAGGAGCAGAACCCTAATTCCCCGGCCGCCGAAGACCCAAACCCTAATTCGAACCAGGCGCTGCCTCGCCAGTCTTCGAGGACTCCGTTCACCAATCTAAGCCAGGTCGATGCCGACCTCGCCCTCGCCCGTACCTTGCAGGAGCAGGTACGTCATCTGTTTGTGTGAAGGTTTAGATTTTGATTTTCTGGGGTTTGGGTGGGAATTTGGGTTGAATTGTTTTGTTTGAATCTGGATGGGGATTGTGGGTGGTTTTGTGGTTTCTTGATTTGGAATTGGGTGTTGGTTTTGTTGTTGATTGTTTCTTTTTTGTTTGTTTGGAGATTTGTGTGTGTTGTTGGTTGTTTGGTTGCCGGGAAAATGCAGGAAAAATGAAGGAAACTTGAGGAGCTCTTCACCATCATCAAGGAGAAGTGAAAGCCGCCATGCCAACTGGACAGCCCATGCGAGATATTTTATCACATATGATGTTCTGCCGACCCAACCTGCAATTCTCCCGGAGGCTGATATTGCTGACAAATCATGGGGTTATTACCCGCCGGATACAGCACTGTTTGCCACCGCTACTGCCTTTCCTCATGAAAATTGGGGTCGGGGAAGGAGAAGACCTGATATCACTACATGAGATTCTTGGCCGCAACAAACTTCACCCTACTCTCTGGGTTTTTTTTAATCATTTTTGGTTGGCCAAAGCTTAATTAATCTCTTGAAATTCAGAGCAAGGGAGATCGCAGCCAGCAAGCACCTGAGATTCCCTAGGCTGGATGATATGCACAAGATGAAAGTACTCAGGAATACAGTGCATGAAGTGATGAGATTCACACCCCACTTCAGGAACTTTCAGAACTGATCTCGAGACTTTACCTATGCCGGTTACACCAATCCAAAAGGCTGAAGGTAAATACAGACTACTGATACAGATTATGGTTCATTAGCTTAAACTTTGCTTCAGATACTCCATAATTTTTTTTTGATAATTTTGCATGGGTTTTTTTTTTATATTGGACAGTGAGCAGCCACAACAAAAACCCGGCATACTTCCGGGACCCAGAAAAGTTCGATCACAACTAGGTATGAGGAACGGAGTGGATCATCACCACCACCTTAGCGTTCGTGCCATTTGGGAGGGGGGGCCGAGAATGTGTCCAGAAAGAGTCATGCGAGATTCGCAATCACACATTCCATCACAACGTTGAAGAAAACAAGTGGGAAGTGCTCCTCCTGATGAGAAGAATTGGTGGGTGATATGATGCCAACACCACAAAAAGGGACTTCCGTCGCCGTTCAGCCGCACTGATCTTTTCTTTTCCCACACATTTTCTTCCCCACTTCGACATTGCTATCCCACAATACCTAACGGAAATCAAAATCGAACAAAGAGAAGTGTTTGAATTTTCCTTCAATTTGTCACTGCCTATTACCTTTGTATTCAATACAGTTTCTATATATGGGAGGACACAATAATCAAGATCAACATGATTTTGGTGGGTGATCTTGTGTCAATGTTTTTTTTTTTGTCTTTGTAATCCCTGCGTGTTTGTAATACAAGTAGTGATTTTGAAAACTATTTTTCATATTTTTAAATACTTAAAAACTAAAATTTTTAAATATTATCAAAGTTAAAAACGTTTTTCAAATCACTATTCAAACAACTCAAAATATAGGTATTACAAATAATTTTATACCAAAAACTTTCACAAATACTTTTAATGTACATCAACTTCACTAACTATACGTTATTGTTGAATCAAAATGATTTAGATGTCATTTTACAATGATTTTAGAAAATATTTTTATACAAAAATAATTTTTTAAGAAATAGGTGTTTACAAAAAGTTAAAAAAATACTTTTATAAATATTAAAAATTATTTAAAAATTAGAAAATTATTTATATTTTTTTGGAGAAATACTTAATAAATAAATTCTCCTAAAATATTTCAACTAAAAATTACATTATGAAAACATACCATTATTCCAGTTTGGTTAAAGACTTGACGTGGCAGTGGAGGATATTTGTTCAGTGACTTTAACCATTGCGTATGGTCCGAGAGTCGGGTGGGTCAATGATATCACATAGAAGGGAAGTAAGATGTTAGTCTTAAATTATAGAGCAAATATTTAAATGCCCTATTATACTTCAATTAGATTTTAAACAAAAGGAAAAAAATAAATTAAAAAATTGGGAATAAGATAAAATTATATAAATATTATATAAAGTTTTCTTTTCTATATGAAAATGAAATTAAATAAATTAATAAAACATGAATTATGATGGGATAAGTGATGAATAGGTTCACGTCCTCAAGAGATTTGATGTCCTTCACTCGCAAGTTTTAGATGGGTTGTTATCAACTCTCTACCCAACTAGTTATTGCCCCTTTTAACTTCAGCCATTTAAGGGGTATTGATTGTTTTAGGGTAGGTTTGGTTTTTGGGAAAATAAAAGGGACATACGAAGGAAAGAAAAAATAAATTTAAAAATTAATAAATTAGTTTTATATGTAAGTATCAAACTCATTTAACTTATTTTTTCTCTTTTATATAAATATAAAATAAGTTTAAATAATATAAAATTAATATTAATTTATTTATTTCTTTTTAATTTTCTATATTAAAACTAAATATGAGAAAATTATTTTTAATATTTTTTTCTTTCCTTAGTACTATATGAAACCAAACATACACCTTAAGAATTTAATGAAAACAACTTCAAATAATTAATTGTCTTTTGTATATTTTACTATTAATAGAAAAGAGGTAGTAATTTTTTATGCCCCTAAGAGAAATTCTACTAAAAATATTATAAATTTACGCTTAGATTTTTAAATATTACCTTGAAGGTAGTAAAAGTTTTTTAGCAACTCAATTTTTTGAAATATCCTTATAAAACTACTTTGTTTTTAGAAATATTTATATATCACAATTTTATATTCTATATATATATATATATAACTATTACTATTTTCTATTTTTAATAATAGAAAATAAAAAGTGAATCCAAAAAACTCTTTAGTTAATAATTACTAGACAATTTCAGTATATATATATCATTGATTTTTATATCATTGTCACATTCATTTATATCATTGATTATATTTTTGGTAAGTTTATCACGTATACTTTTACTTAGCTAACCCTTATTTAATAGTGCAATTCCAAGCCTTAGTTACTTTAACTATTCACTTTAAAAGGAAACTCATTTATAATGTATCACCTGGCTTAGCTTTGTCAGTACTAAGAGTACGTTTGAGAATATATCATGGTACTAAAATTACGTTTCAGAATATTTCTATTTAAAGTATTTTTAATTTAAGTATTTTTGTTAAAAAATGTTTTTATCCAAATTTCTCTAAAAAAGACTACAAGGCGATTTGCGAATTACAAGTAATTTTTTCAATATTTTAAAATGTTTTTTTTAAATTTTTTCAAACATCACTTTTTTCGCAAATTATTATTTTTAGATTAAAAGAGCTTTCTAAAATCACTGTCAAACGAACTCTAATACCTAACTATGGACCTCGCATTTGCTCGATGCATTCTTCTCACTCGATGGCGTGAACTTGCTTTTTATTTATTGCGGGTGAAAATATTGATTTTTAGAAAAAAGATTTAGAGGGCCACTTAATTATGTTTTTATTTTTTTTTAAGAAAAATAAAATAAAAAAAAGATAACCCTAAGTGTGACTCTTATTTGGAAAAGAACGTATAGAAAACCAAACTGTAGTTCGGGGGTCAGGTTACCTAATTAGGTCAGGTCGGGGGGGAGACCGTAACACCCCTCTACAAGCCTTATATATTAAGATTTTCTACTAAATAATGTGAATAGATGTGGCAATTGATCAAAAAAATCAATAGATTACCAATGAAATGATCAAATAATATAACGAATCATGCATAAGAATAAGCAAATGAGATGAGAAATGTACCTTAACATAAGTAATAGTCGCTATCATGGAAACAAAGTAAAGTAAAAAATTATCACATGCATATCAAAGAGTAAGATAAAGATCAAACAATATTCATTAAGCAGAACAGTAGATAATCGAAGAAGAGAAAATTTATAATGTAGGGCCCCACCAAACTCAATTTATTTTGTATGAAATAATTCCCACAAATTTCATTATTTTGAATATGAAAATTTCTTCATAATTATTAAAAATTAAGGAAGATGGAAAATATTCGAAAATCAAGAAAATTTGTGAACGTGCTTATCGAAGGGAATGTAACACCTTCATTTAAAAACGGATTTTTAGTGGACTTAAAACCCTAAGAAGGATGAAAAGTGATAGAATTAAAAAATATTTGAAATAGGAATGGAAGTAAAAATTATTTGAAAGAAAACTAGAGTTTTGAAAATTGAAATCTTTAAAAATTAGATTGAACAATTAGAATTAAAAAATATTTGAAAATGAGAGTTTTTTGAAAATTAAATTTAAAAATTGATATTTTTGGAAAATTATTTGAAAATGAAATTTTTGAGAATCAGAAAAATTTGAAAAATTATTTGAAAATGGAAGTTTTCTAAAAATTGACTTTTGAAAGAATTAGAATTTTCGAAAAAGTGTTTGAAAAGGGAAGTTATGAATATTAAATTAAATTGGAATTTTTGGAAAATAATTTAAGAAAGGGTTCCATAAAAAATAAAGTTTGACAATTTAGAATTTTGAAATAATTTGAAAATGAAAGTTTTGAAAATTAATTAAAAATTTGTAATTTTGGAAAATTATTTAAAAATGAAGTTTTAAAATATTTGAGAATAACAACTGAAAGTTATATAGAACTGGAGTTTGGAAATTATTAAAATATTAAAAACAAGAAGAGGACAAGCGACTTATTGGGATCGGGGCCAAGGAGACCATGGGCAAATGGGAGCACCAGGGGTGGGCCCCAGGTGGAAAGAAGCCTTTAAATGATGTTCAATGGGCTTGAGCATCCTGGCAGCCCCAAAAAGCATTGCCAACGTGTGCTCGCGCGCATAGCATGCATTTTCCCAACAACTTATTGTTTTGTGCTCCCATTCCATGGCCTCCTAAATTGGGAGCACATCCTGTCGGCCCTGACGGCAACAAACGGTGGACCATCAGCCAACGGTACTCAATCGCAGTCTTCGCCATCGGAAAATGATAGTTGATGTCCATCTGATCTAATTCACGATGAATCATCGGCTGTAATTGACTCCTCGAAGAACCAGCACCGAATTCTCGTGGATTCTCCTCTCCTGCCTTTCAACCACTACATCGTCTCTTGCCACTTCGGCGATCCTTAAAATCTCCTTCGAGCTTTCTTTCCTCCAAATTGTGCAGTTCGACATGGTTGGAGTTGGGGTGGACCGGAGCGGGGAGGGGGCGGAGCTTAGTGGTGATGGCAGTGAAGCGTGCCGTTGGTGAGAATGACATCGGTGAAATTGACAGGCATTGGATATCCAAAGGCCAACTTAAAAAAAAAAAAAAATGAGGAAGTGGTCTTATGATGGTGATTTATGGTCCGAATGGATCTCGTAGCGCCTGGCGGAAAATGAATGACAAGGTGAAGAAAATAGCAACTAGGAGCAGCTGTGGTGTGATTGGGGGGGCAGGAGAGGGGTGGGTAGATGTCGGAATGTGGAGCTAAGGCTGCAGCGACACCGACCGGGAGTGAGATGGCCACTGCAAACGCAGCAGTGTTTGACGATGAGGGTGATAAGGTCTCTATCTCTCGTGTTGTTTTCAAACTTTTGGATCTTCCTTCTCGTGAGTTGGGTTCTTCTCAAACCATACCATCAAATAAATCGTAACCACTCTCAGCATTCATGAGCCATTTTTAACTTCCAAACATAGACGAGCGTGCTGTAACTCCTTCATACCCCAAACTAAGAATGATTTCCTGCAGTTCCGTACTCCCTTAAGCAAATTAGAAATCCGATGCACACCATGACGAATACCAGAACAGAGATGATCAGCAAAACCGAGCACAAAAGTAAAGAACAAAAATTGAACCCTTACAAACCACGTTTCATATTTAATCAACAGCTTGGATGAGGGTGAGTAAAATCAAACACGTAATAAATGAAAATCAAAACATGGTTGTAGATCTCTCATAGGGAAGCTGAAATAGGGGCGACTTGATTTTCCAACAAAACATTAAAAAGAGGGATATGAACCTGGTTATAACACAACCAAACCACCTAAGATCAGTTGTAACATACATGTAGCCTTCAATGTCTATTTCCACTCAACAAACATCATCTAAGAATAAAAATAAATAAAAAAAGCGTACCAGTGAAAATGAATGGAAAATTCTACAATATACATACCTAAAAATGATTCTCTCCAGTCAAGAATAACCAAGCTTCGAGATACTCTATTTCTTCTTTTAAACCTCTAGCAAAACTCCAACACAAATTTGCTCCTTTTCCTCTCCCCTAGTCTAAATCACCCTGTTAATGCCTAATTCAACAGTCCTCTAGACTCATATCTTTTTTCCAAAAATCGCACCCCCCTCCTCCCCCCCGACGCTCTCTACCACAACCCCATCTTCTTTTCTCGCAAGCTCTAATAGCTCCCACTGCTCACCCTTCAGCAATCCCATTCTCAACCACCACCATGGCAAGGTGGCCCATATGTCACATGCAGCGCGTTCATAAAGTCGTCCCCATACTCCCTCCAAAACAATGAAAGCTAGTCTCCTCCAGGGGCTACCAAGAGGGATCATAGATCAATTAAGATGCCTACTTCACTAAACCATATATAAAATTGAGGAGATTTAACGGGCAATGTTTTATTTCCATCTTTATTATGTACATTTTTATATAAAATATAACTAAAATTGAAATTAATTAATAAATAATTTATAAATTATTAGATAATCTGCATCATTAAAAACAAAATTGTTGTGAGCTTCTCTTGATTTGATAAATGGTGTTTTAAGCTTAAATATCCACATGGGTAATATATATAAATATATATATAAATCAACGTTACAATTTATATCAAATGTACCCTCATGACATATGTTTGACCATTATCGAACGAAGGTTTGGAAAAAAAATAAAAAGATGGGAAAAGAAAAAATAATAGAATAGAATAGAAAACATTCAGCAAACCTTGATTTACTTTTTGTTTGAAAATAGTAAACAATACCCCACTCAAAATAAGAGATCTTTTGTCTATTAGACAAAGATATGTGTTGTGTTTGGTTGGATAAAAAAAGTAAAATATTTTAACTTTTCTATTAGATAAAAAATAAACACCATTTAAATGAGAAATTGGTAAATCAATTTAATAATTTAAAGTGATTTAGTAAATTAATTTAAATCATTGAGTAAAATTAATTATATTTAATAATAAGCCTTAAAGAAAAAAATAAACTTAAAATAAAAATAAAAATATAATGTATCTTAAGTTCATAACTTATATTTTAACCTTTTATCCCTCTATTTATTCTATTATTTTTATAATTTCTTTTACTACTCTACATCATTCATTGTTGACTCAACATTTTTTACCTATTAAATTTAAAGGGTAAATATGGTTAATTTAATAATTTAATTAATTTGGTTGGGTTTGGTGGAAATTTTCCAAACACCTAAAAAGATTAATCTAATGAAATAGACCCGGTAAAGAATATAGGCAGAGAGAGCTTGACAATGCTTTTGGATTCCTACAAAGTGCTATTAAATACATATTTTCAGATTTGTGGTGGAGAAGTGAATCTCGAAGGCGACCAGCAGGGAGCAGGTGCCACGAACATGGACAGAAAGATATTATTATTATTTTTTTTTGTTTCCTTTTGGTGGCGTTTTGGGATGAAGCAAGTTTGGACCCAGTTCCACCAGTGGAGTGAGAAATCTGTATTAAATAAATGGTAAATAATAAGTCACAGTATGGAGGGTAAGGTAAGGGTCGTTATACTGGTTGTTGTACGTGGATGGACACATTTTCCTACAAGCGTTTTGGGCTCAGCACGTCCTGGCTCACATGTGCGTTCATTCACACTGGATGATTCTCCCCGGTGCAAACTGGTCAATGTGTAGTTGATGACCACCGCAATTTGTGCCCATCTCACATGGATTTGCATGCGGGGAGTAGGGGATGCCATCTACTTTCATTTTTTGGTAAAGTCGAAATTGTTTTTAAAGTGTGTCGAAGATATTTTTAATTTTTTTTCATATACTGAATAAATATTTAGGAATTCAATATAAATTTTTTATTTTTTACTGATTTATTCTACATTAATAAATAATATAAAAGTTTTTTAAAATATATTATAGAGACTTAAGGGTTTAGAGTAATTATTTTTGAAATAATTTTTGTAAAAAAAAAATTTTAGAATATTTTTAAAATTATTTTTTGAGTTTTGTAGAAAAATGTCTATTTGGAAACTTAAAATATTTTTAACTTTTTTAATATTTTTAAATATGTTTTAATAAATAATTTTTTATATTTAGTGTTTTATTTTAAATCATTTTATATATTTTATAATTATTTTTTTTAAATAAGTAAAAAAAAAAACATCATATTTTTCTATTCTTAAAAACAAAAAATAAAATATATTTTTTTATTATTAAACTGCTTTGTATCTGAAAATAAAAAATATTTATAAAAAACAAATCTCAAACAAACCTTATTGTCAAAACCTAAACTAACTTATTTTCATAATAAATTTCAAAAAACTATATTTTTTAAGTAGTCAACTAAACTTGTTTTTTGAGTTAAAAAATTATTTTTTGTTTTAAAACAATGGTGATGGCTTAATCCCGCTTTTTGTGAAGTAAAACGATCACAACTTTATAAATAATTTTAAATATACTTTTTTTTCAAATTATTACAGAATTGTTGTATTTGTAACCAAGCCCGCTCGAAGGGTTAGCAATACGTAAGAAAAATCACATAATAAATTTTTCCATTACATCAATCAAATTTAATACATGTAATAACCGTTTAATAAAAATAACAATTTTCAATAATTGAAATTCATCTTTGTTAATTAATTTATTTAAATAGTGGTAAATACCCTACCATGAAGGGGGTTGGGGGGGGGGGGAGGGGGGGGGGGAGTAAATCAAAACTGTTTTAAAATGTAAAATCCAAAAGACAGAAAAATATAAGTGTTATTATTAATGAACAATCTTAAATATATAATATATATATAGTTGGAATTTAATGGAGGACTTACATAATCAATGGCATAATGTCAAAATCAGTGTTTATTTATTTATGCTATTGTGGTCCATAATGGCACTGGACAATATTGTTGGCTTGATTTTTATGGTCCAGCCCCGCTCACCCTAATTCACTTGACTGGCCCCAATAAGTCATGTAGGTGGTCCAAATAAGTGGTGATATAGATATATGAATATATTTATTTATATATATTATATTAATAAGAGAAAAGGAAAGGGCTCTCACACTGTCCGCCCTCTCTCCTCGCTCCCTGCTCCTTCCTCTCGCTTTCTACGAACACTCTCTTTTGGACCGAATCTGGTTTGAAGGAAGAGCTCATTAACTACGAATTCCGTACCATCAAGCACTGGAGCACTCCCGAATACCAGAAAAGATGGAAGAAATACTTTTCACGGAATTAACCAAGGTGAACGTCCGTTTTTGCCGTCCAATGCATGCACAGAATGTCTACATGTGATCCTACTATTAAATTTTCTTCCAATTGGTATCAGAGCTAGCACGGATGACATTGAGCTGCAAATTTTGGGTTAATTTTTTGGGTTTTCCCGTTTCCTGTTATAGGAAGCCTTTTTTTGGAAATTTTAATTCATGCGTTTGATGTGAATCTCCGTTTTACAAGCCCGATTGTGTGGGAAACTTGTAGAGAATCATATTTGGAAGCAAAACCCATCCAATTTTTTGAATTTTTGGAGCTAGATTTGATGATTTCGAATTAGGGCTTGTTGTGTCGTTCTTCCTATTATGCGATTTTGTGCAAATTTTGGGATTAAAGATTGAAGTTGATGTTTGAGGATGGAACTAAGTGTTTTTTCGTCGAAAAACGCCCAAAATTTTGGCCGAAAAAGAAAATTTTTTTCTCCTGCACCAGGCGTGTTCTGCTGGAGGAAGGAGATGATATGACATGATGACGGCATCATGCCCGTCATAATAATAAAAAAAAAAAAAAAAAAAAATACCAAAAATTGTTTTTTTTTTTTGGTTTGCCTTGGTATTCTTGGATTGATTGTACATATGCTAGAATTATTAGCATTTGTTAAATTTGACTTTATTGGACAATTATTATTATTATTATTCTTTAAGGAAATTCTTTTCTTAAACCAATAAGTGTCCCTATGTCAATTTGCCCAATATTTCAATTTATTGTGGCAATGAAACATACTTGTGTTATTGCCTATCGCAATTCCACGTGTGTCAGTGGTGGAAAATAGAGATATTTTGAATTATCATGACAATAGTGAACATATTTGTGGTGCCTAATCGGATCCTATAAGTGTCAAATGTCCTTTTTGAAAATTTTTATCTCCCACTGTTGATGTTCTATTTTTGTGATAACTAAAGGTCCTACGGGTATTGTAATTTCCTATCGATGATCATAATAATTGGAAGGATGCTTGGATTGGTGTATGAAATTAATTAAATAATATGAACCGTACTAATTTTCATTACTCTTTCGGTAAATAAATTAGTGCATCTTGGTTGTGAAAATAATTGTTGTCCTAACTGCCGTGGAATTTCAAATTCCAAGCTATTTGCTAAATTAAGAAATTCTAGAAATTAGCAAATTGCATGATTTTGTGTAACATGCCTAATGCTTAAAGTGCTATTTTCCAGCTATTAGCAATCCCTGGCATTACTCTGCAATTGGTCTGCCATCCAACCTCTTACTGGAATAATTTTGAGAATGTTTTGAGTCTTTAAATGTGGGCAGGGGGGGGGGACTAAGCCATTATTGGACTGGGCTTTGAAGTGAAAGCCAAGTAAATTTGAGTTCTTCTACATATTGTGGCCACAAACGCCTAGCTGAAGGGCTGCACAGAATAGAGGAGATTGGGTAGAGAAGTGAGTAATATGGGAGACATATATTTTTTCTGTTTTTAGATTTGACAATAGTCTTTTTGAGAATATGAGAAGCGTAAAACAAAACTAATAAAATTTATTTATTTAGAAATCTAAAAATATTTATTTTTTAAATAAAAAGAAAAAAAAAATTGCATCCAAATGATACACGTGGTCGATCGGTCTGAGTTCAATGAGTGTTGGTTGGTGAAAGTTTTGTAAATTAAATAAATTTTGGTTTCTCTTTTCTACCCTGCAAAATGCACTTATCATATTTTCTAAGTGATAAACTTGGGTACCAAAGCATATATTAAGAGGTAATAAAAAAAATAAAAAAATAAAAAAATAAAAATCCTCGTTAAAAGCAGAATACATTTGGAAGTGAAGATACATTGCATAAATTTAAAAACTTGACAACTCTTTTTTTGATTAATTAATTATTATTTTAAAAAGGTTTTATTGATGTGATTTGATAAATGGTCATATTAATAATATTAGAACATAAAAACAAATTAACTATATTTTATCTAATATTTACCAAAATATTGATTTACCATCACAAATTATGAAATTAAAAATATAAAATAAAATGTTGGTTTCCAATAACTCCAACCTTGTCATTTTATTAATATCTATATTTTGTTAATCTTTTTCTTCTTCTACATTTTGTTTGGTGATCGTTATTTTTGGGTTATAAACAAAGTATTTCATATTTTAAAACTTTATAACTCTTATAACAAGTATTTCATTCATTCCAAAATCGATTCTTCTCCCTTGCTATTGGTTTAGAATACAAAAAGAAATTTATAAGTTTCTTTAAACCATATTAGTATCAATTATTCCTTTCATGAAAATAAAGAGAGTTTAATATTGAAAGAAAATTAACAAAAATATTTATGTTAAAAATAGTTAAGCAAAAAATCATACAATAAAAAAGAATGAATTAAGCCTTCAAATTATTAAAAAAATTAACAAAATAAATTCATGAAAAAAAAGTGAAGATTAGGCCTTAAAATTTATTCAGAAAAATAAAATAAAGATAATAAATGTATGATAAATAAGAAAATATAAGAAAGGAAGGAAGGCAAGTAAAATACTTTTTACTAAAATTTTATATAATTTTGGTTTTAAAGTTTACTTTTTAATTCTGGTTTTTATTTTTTAGAATTTATTTATTTAGTGTAAAAGTAGTGTAAATAAATACTAGTAATGGCAGAAATTAGATATCGAGTAGTAAGATACCTGTTGACTGAATAATGTCATTGACTCCTGGGTACCACTGCTTCTTGTGGAGTAGAAGCTAATGAGCTCTGGGAGATTAAACATTTCCAAATGTTGCAGTTGAGGAAAAGCTGATTCCCTTCCATGTTGTGCGGGAAGAGAGAAAACATATTTCAACCTCCCACAACTCCACAGTTTTAGAAATCTTAAGTTACCAAAAGACCCCATCGGAATTGGGCCATGGCATACTGCCTCCAAGTTATGTAGGAAACAAACAATCAGTTCCTCCAACATACAGAAGGTATTAGGTGGTGGAACCCATTCCACTGAAGTACTGGAATGAAGGATGTATTGAACGGTAGGACAATCCACGAGAGCGAGATACTTGAGCTCAACGAAACCCTCCTTGTCTAACTCATAAACCACATGCTCAGTATCAGTCAATGCCCACAAGTATAGAACTTGACTTCTCTTCAACAGCTTGGAGAAGCACTTCACCATATAAAGACTTTTAACCCCTTCCAACGACAACCTTCTTGAGGCTTTATACTCATCAGATTGTGTCCAGCGGTTTATTACTATTGAATATCTGGTCAGTTGAGGTTTTCGAAGAGCACATCATCTTCTGGAAACAAACTGGGATCTGATACTTGTACCTCCAAAGTCCTCAAACCAGACAGGTGTTTCAGTTCAGAAAGGCAAGCATTAATTCTTTCTCCGCTATTAAATCCTTCCGCCTCCCATTCAATACCAAAACTTCCTTTCATACTCAAATACTCTAATTGGGATAGACTTGATATAACATTTCGTGGAATTACTTTAAGGCTATGGCAATCCCGCAAATCCAACATCCTTAGATCACTCAACTGCGCCACTTCATTTGGCAGCTGTTTAATGTTGGACTCTGCCAAACTAAGGACTTGTAGTTTCTTCAGTTCTCCAATTACTGTTATGTCTTGGATCTGGCATTGATTTAGACGCAACGTTTGAAGATTTGAAAGAAAACCGAGTGATGAAGGAGATGGTGTAAGAGACACTTTAGACAAATCTAAAATTCTGAGTTGTTTGGTGTCTTGGAAAAAGGCATCTGGAATTTTCAAATAAGGATCATCATTACTTGAATTCAATAAAAAGAATTCAAGTTGCGGACATACCAAGCCTTGTGGAAGCTCATCCATATTTCTGCATATCAAAGAGATGCGAGTGCAATTTCTGCACTCATCCGTCCTCTGCCATTCTCGTAATTCAACAGCTTCTTGTTTTCCAACAGCTTCTCTCACCACAAATCGATGAGGATCTTTGGATGCAATTGATCTGGCAACATCACGAACAACATCATGCATTCTGACAAAAGAGTGATCAAAAAGCAAGCTCGAAGGGTCATAACCATCTCCTTCATGGTCAAGCAACAAGCTTGAGACTTCGAGGTTTTCCACCAATGCAATTAGTTTATTTATTGCTTTCTCCCATGAATATGTTCTTTCAAACAAATTCAAACACAGCAAATTGTAGCAAGCGATCCATGGAAATATCACCATCCCCCAGCAAAGCGCAAAGTAAAAACAATGACTTTACTTCATCACCTACCAAATGGTTGTAGCTCAGCTCCAGACATGAGTAGACACCTTCAGTCACTCCTCTGATGTTTGTTGGTGCAGCCCTTCTCAGTTCTTCCAAGGCATTCTCCCATACATGCACGCTCTCACCTCTTAATGCATTTGCAATGGTGACAATTGCAACTGGTAGACCGTCACATTTTTTAGCTACATCAACTGCTATGGGACGCAGTTCGGGCTTCTCCACGGAATCACCTGCTGTCTTCTTGAATAAATTCCAGGCTTCATCTTCACTTAAATGTTGAAGATGGAACTCCTTTTGAGTACGCATATCTTTAGATAAAACCTGATGCTCCCGGGAAGTCAGCAGCACTTTGCACCCCTTGTGATCATCTCGATAAGGAATTCCTATTTCTCCCAACTCAAGTTTCCCCCAGATATCATCTAAGATCACCAGGATTTTCTCCTCTCTCTTCAACCTTTGCCTCAGGCGACCTGCTCTATCCTCCCCCGCCTCAAATTTCAAACCCAACATTCTTGCAATTTTTTCTTGAATTTCTGTGATGTTGGGAGTTTGGGATATATGTAACACCATGACCACCTTGTGAAAGAGCTTGTCTTCCTCCGCTTGTTGGGCTACTTGTTTGACAAGAGTGGTTTTGCCCACGCCGCCCATTCCCCAGACACCGATCATGCGCATATCTTCGTTTCTCAAAGCCTCCATAATTTGGTTAAAAGTAGACCCTCTTGACTGGAAAGCCTCATAATCTTTGCAAGATGCAGAGCTGATGAATGGAGGAGGAGGAGGAGGAGGGCGATACGATACTCTGCCACCAAAGTCATCAGCTTCTTTGATTTTATCAACAATCTCCGCATTCTGCTTCTCTGCTTGCTTGCTTAGTTGGTAGCGGGACTTTAAATAGAAACAGCTCTTGCTTGCTTTCCTTTCATCTTCATTGAAATCATTTCTCTTTTGGATGATCCCTTCCGCATACGTCAGCCACTCCTGAACACCAGGAAAGATTTCATCCCCTTGCCTATTAGCCTCATCCACAGGTATCTGCAGCCTCTCCCTTGCAAGATGGAGACTGTTAATTTGTTTGTTGAGATCCGTAATATTGCGATGGTACTTAAACAGATAACGCAGTGGACGTATAATTGGATCAACCAGGTACTCTGCAACTTTTGCTGCAACGGAAATAACAATGTCAACCATTTCCAATTTCTTCTTTTTTCTAGAAATAGATGGGAATTGAGCGAAAACAGATAAAGAAAAGGGAAACAACAGCAGGAGCAGGAGAAGGAGAAGGAGAAGGACAAGGAAAATACACAAAAGATTGGTATTTGATTGAATGTGTTGTGGCAGAAGAAATGGAAGGAGCAGAGTTTGTGGGAGGCAGCATATTTTCCTTTTTTCTTTTTTTTTTCTTTTTTTTTATGGAAATTAAAAGAGAGTGATTACAGGTGAAGAATGAGAAATAGTTGATAAAAAAAAAGAAAAAAAACAGAATGAGAAAAAGGGTTACAGAGGGAAGAGATTGAGAAAGCTTTGGATTATGGATTTTACTTCTTGGAAGCAAATGGAAAAGGAGCAGAGTATATGTTGAGGTCCTGAGGGGAAGAAGAGGAAGAGGGCAGGAAGGGAATCAGATACTGAGTGTTCCCCAAGCAACAATTGTGACAGACGGACAGCAGGAAAAGGTGAGATGCCAGGTAGCTTACCTGAAACCAAAATGACTCAGGCGTCTTTTATATATATATGTTTCACGGGAAAAAGCATTCTTTAATTCACCAATTTAGGAAAAAAAGATATTCGTTCCTCAACTTGTTAAAATATGGACTCACATATCTCACAATAATTCATGACTAAGCTATTCACTTCAATTTGTTTTCTGTTCATTCAAGAGTATAGGCCACCTATGTGTAGAGCCCAAACGCCATCACGAGCCTTAGATAATGGGCCTAAGATTCGTGAGGCCCAATAGCCCAATGGGTATGGTCCCTAAGGCAGGAGGGTATAAAAGGTCAAGGGTCTGTTCATTTTGTATCATCACGTTTTTGAATAGAAAATAACCCTAATCTCTCCCGCTTCCCATTGCCAGAGAGAATCCAGTGACGGTGGTTACCCTCCTTGGCCTTAGAAGATCCATACATCTTCAACCAAAATTCAGAAATGGATTCGGGTATGTTCCATGTGAATAAATGCATGTTTTAAATGAATTGATAAATATATATATCCTGCATATGTTTTGGTGATAATGGAGATCAAAGATAAAAATAACAATTGGTATCAGAGCCGGTTCCATCCTCACCAAAAATACCTTTTGAAACAAATAACAGAGAATCTGGGCTATTTAGGGCAATTTTAGGCGCTGTTCAGGCGCAATTTCTAGTGCCGTTTTAGGCAAGCTTCAGGTGCCATTTTCAAGCGTGCTTCAGGCGCCGTTTTCAGGCGCTATTCCGGCGCCGTTCAAGGTGCGCCTCAACCACCATTCCGACGCCGTTCAGGCGCCTTTTGAAGCGCCATTTTCAGGCGTGTTCGAGGCATAATTGCAGCGCCACTGGAGGCGCTTTTGGAGGCACCATTTGGAGCGTCCTTCAGACACCACTAGTGCGCCTCTGCAGGGGTTTCCTGCAAATCTCGTCAGCCCGTGTCGCGTGTGTCCGTCTTCACTGATTGGATGGTGTGGCATTTCAGGCAGCAATGCTGGTGACACGTCTTCTTGGCGATCAATCGCTTGGAGAAGCGTCGTTCAGGCGCTGTGGCGTCTTTCTTGCGACGCCGCCTAGAAAGACGCTGCAGACGTCGTCATTTGGCATTATTTTGGCGTCCTTTGCCTTTGGGAACGCCGCTGCAATGCCACTGCTGGCGCTGGCAGCACCGGCGCCATCTCCGGACGTTTAGGTGGACGAAGAGGTGCTGCCGGCGTCTATGGCGTCGTTTTAACACTGGTTCTGGTGATGGCGGCATCGTTTGGTGGCATTTCGCCGCCGGCGTCGTTCGAAGAGGGCTTCTAGGCGCCACTTTCGGTGCCATTTGCAGCACCGTTTAGGGCGCACTTTAGGCGCCGCTGCCAACGCCATGAATGACGTTTTTTGATTAAAAAAAAAAAAAAAAAAAAAAAAAAAAAAAAAAAAAAAAGGGAGAAAAGGCCACCAAGGGAGTTTGAACCCATGACCTGGGTTACTCCCCTTTATTTTCAAGGCTACAGCTGAACCACTACACTAAGTCTCTTTTTTATGCATTGATGGGTATATATGCACATATATATATATTCTTGTATTTATGCTTTAATTAATATATATATATATATACATGCTTTTATGCTTCAATTGGTATGGATATATACATAAGTTTATGCATAAATAAAAAAATAAATGATTTTGATTGAATTATTTCTTATTACATTTGTGTTTAAAATTTTAGAATGAATATGTTATGTATATTTGTTGCCAAAGTAACATGTATCACGTAATTTTATTCATTTTGAAATATGTAAGCATATTATTATTATATAAAATAATCAGCCCAAAGGAAGATTATTTTAATATAATAGTAAATAAAGTAGTCATAAATATGTGGCATATAAAGTTTATTTTGCATGCTGTATGTCAGTCCAAAGACAGACATATTGTTTTGGTTTTATTGTCAATATTTATGAATTAATTTTGTATAAGGATGCCAATTACAAATTGATATTTCTGTCCAAAGACTAAATATTGATGTTTGTGCTAGGTATCTTGTTATATGTCTACATGCATATATATGTTAAATTTTCATTTATTTATGTATGTGTGATGATTATATGACTGATTGTGAGCTTTATTATTATGAATTCAGCATCTTCTATATCTGCAAATGTCAATAACATTCCTGTGCTTAATGGCACAAACTTCAAGAAATGGAAGGAGCACGTTATAATAGTGCTTGGGTGCATGGATTTAGACTATGCATTAAGAGAGGATCGCCCTTCAGACCTTACTAGTGCCAGCACTGCTGAGCAAAGGTCTACTATGGAAAAATGGGAGCGGTCCAATCGCATGAGTCTAATGATAATGAAGCACTCAATTCCAAAAGCTATAAGGGGTGCAATACCTGAGGAAACCCGAGCCAAGGCATTCTTGGACCAAATAGCAAACCGATTCGCTGCAAACGAAAAGGTTGAGACAAGCACTATTCTTAGTAAACTTGTCTTTATGCGGTACAAAGGGAAAGAGAATATAAGGGAGTACATTATGGAAATGTCTAATCTTGTGACTAGACTTAAGGCACTAAAGTTAGAGTTGTCGGAAGACATACTCGTGCACTTGGTCTTGATACCTCTACCTACACAATTTAGTCCATTCAAAATCAGTTACAACACACAAAAGGAAAAATGGACTTTGAATGAGCTTATTGCTCAGTGTGTACAAGAGGAAGAGAGATTGAAACAAGAGAAGATAGAAAGTGCTCACTTGGCTTCCACATCTCAGGGATTTGGTACCAACAAGAAAAGAAAGAGGGACAATAAAGGAAAACAAACTGCAGGTCCTATGACATCAAAGCAAAAGGTGCAGAAGAAACAAGATAAGGAGATCACTTGTTTCTTTTGCAAGAAGGCTGGTCATATGAAGAAGACATGTACCAAATACGCTGCTTGGCGTGAAAAGAAAGGTACACTTCTCAACTTTGTTTGTTCAGAAGTTAATTTAGCTGTAGTGCCTACTGACACTTGGTGGATAGATACGGGTGCAACTACTCACATAAGTGTCACTATGCAGGGTTGCCTAAGGAGCCGAATGCCAACTGATGGTGAAAGATACATCTATGTGGGAAATGGCAACAAGGCTGCAGTCAAGGCGATTGGTCTTTTTAGATTACAGTTAGACTCTGGATGTACTTTGGATTTGGAAGAGACTTTTGTTGTACCGTCGTTTAGACGGAATTTAATTTCTGTTTCTTGTTTGGACAAATATGGATATTGTTGTTCATTTGGAAATGGAATGGTTAGTCTTTATCTAAATTCAAATGTTATTGGTACAGGTAGTCTGACAGACAAATTATACAAATTGAATATAAAGACCACTAATGGAAATGAAACCTTGTATTCAAGCAATTATGGCATTAAGCGAAAATTGATAAAAGAGAATTCATCAATGTTATGGCACAGGCGTTTGGGTCATATTTCAAATCAACGAATTCAAAGGCTTATATCAGAAGGAATTTTTGATCCACTTGATTTCTCAGACTTTCAAGTCTGTATAGAGTGCATTAAGGGAAAACAAACAAATATGAGGAAAAAGAATGCCAATAGGTGCAGTGACGTCTTGGAATTGATACATACAGACATTTGTGGTCCATTTCCTACCCCTTCTTGGAATGGACAACAATATTTTATCACTTTCATTGACGATTACTCACGCTATGGTTATCTTTATTTGATCCATGAGAAGTCTCAGTCATTGGATGTGTTCAAGAATTTCAAAGCTGAAGTTGAGAACCAACTAAGCAAGAAAATAAAGGCCATCAGATCTGATCGTGGAGGTGAATACTATGGTAGATATGATGGATCCGGTGAACAACGTCCAGGACCATTCGCCAAATATTTGATGGAGTGTGGTATCGTTCCTCAATACACCATGCCGGGGACTCCAAGCCAAAATGGTGTAGCAGAGAGGCGAAACCGTACTCTTAAGGATATGATAAGAAGTATGATCAATCATTCCACCTTACCAGAATCACTTTGGGGCGAAGCCATCAAAACTGCAGTTTATATTTTGAATAGAGTACCAAGCAAAGCAGTCGCCAAAACCCCATATGAGTTATGGACTAGCAAGAAACCTAGTATTAGGCACTTGCATGTCTGGGGTTGTCCAGCTGAAGCTAGGCCTTACAAGCCAAATGAAAAGAAATTGGACTCCAGAACAGTGAGCTGCTACTTTGTAGGGTATTCTGAAAGGTCAAGAGGTTTCAAATTTTATGACCCCTCAACTAGATCCTTCTTTGAAACGGGCAATGCTAAGTTCATTGAGGATGTTGAGTTAAGTGGGAGAGAACCATTAAGAAAGGTAGTCTTTGAAGAGAAATCTGTTAGTATTCCTATTAATACGATTGGACATGGTCATATTATGTTTGATGACACTATTCAGAATGTACAGTCGATAACAGAAATTCAAGACACACCTGAGATTTCTCCTGCTCAAGTTATGGAACCGATTCAAGTTCATGAAGAGGTAACTCAACAACCTCAAGAACCTCAAGTACAAGTGCCACTAAGGAGATCCACTAGAGAAAGGAGAAGTACAATTTCAGATGATTATGTTGTATATCTCCAAGAACATGAGTTTGACATGGGTTTGGAAGACGATCCAATTTCAATTAGTCAAGTCAAACAAAGTTCTGACTCTGAAAAGTGGATAGAAGCCATGAAGGATGAGATGAAATCAATGAAAGACAATGGTGTTTGGGACCTAGTAGAGTTGCCTGAAGGTGTAAAACCAATTGGTTGTAAATGGATTTTTAAGACCAAGCGGGATTCAAAAGGCAACATTATTAGGTATAAGGCACGCCTAGTCGCAAAAGGTTTCACTCAAAAGGAAGGCATTGATTATAAGGAGACCTTTTCACCAGTATCATCAAAGGACTCCTTTAGAATCATCATGGCACTTGTAGCTCATTATGATTTAGAGCTGCATCAAATGGACGTTAAAACTGCGTTTCTTAATGGTAACATTGATGAAACAATATACATGGTGCAACCAGAGAACTTTGAGTCTAATGATTCAAAGCAACTTGTATGCAAATTAAAAAGGTCCATATATGGTTTAAAGCAAGCATCCCGACAATGGTACCGAAAGTTTGATCAGGTGATTACTTCATTTGGTTTTAAGGAGAACACCGTTGATCAATGCATATACCTCAAGTTCAGTGGGAGCAAATTCATTATCTTGGTGCTATATGTTGATGATATACTACTTGCAAGTAGTGATGTGAGACTTTTGCATGAAACCAAGAGATTTCTATCTAGTAAATTTGATATGAAGGATCTTGGTGATGCATCTTTTGTGCTGGGTATACAGATCTATAGGGATCGTTCAAGAGGTATACTTGGGTTATCACAAAAGGCCTACATCGATAAGGTGTTAAGTAGATTTAGCATGAGCAATTGTGCACCAGGAGACACGCTTGTGGCAAAAGGCGATAAATTTAGTTTGCACCAATGTCCTAAAAATGAACTTGAGAAGAAAGATATGGAGAGGTTTCCCTATGCCTCGGCAGTAGGAAGTCTCATGTATGCACAAGTTTGTACGCGTCCGGATATTGCGTACATTGTTGGAATGTTAGGCAGATATTTAAGTAACCCAGGTATGGATCATTGGAAAAAGGCAAAACGGGTTATGCGGTATTTACAAAGAACTAAAGACTACATGCTCACATACCGTAGATCCAGTCATTTAGAGATCGTGGGATATTCAGACTCCGATTTCGCGGGATGTCTTGACAGCAGGAGATCCACTTCAGGCTACGTCTTCATGTTGGCTGGAGGAGCAGTTTCATGGAAAAGTGTTAAACAAACACTTATTGCTTCTTCCACCATGGAGGCAGAATTTATAGCCTGCTACGAGGCATCAAATCAAGGGATATGGCTGTGGAATTTTATCACTCAGTTGCGGATTGTTGATGGAATTGAGAAACCATTGAGAATCAATTGTGATAATAAGGCCGCAGAATTATATTCTAAGAACAACCGAAGTTCGTCAAAGTCCAAACACATTGACATCAAGTTCTTGGTTGTAAAAGAAAGAGTTCAGAGTCTTCAAGTATCGATTGAACACATAAGCACAAACTCCATGATTGCGGATCCACTCACTAAGGGTTTGCCACCCAAAGTATATCATGAGCATGTCACACATATGGGTGTTGTACACATTGATGATGTGCTAGTATAGTGGGAGTTTGTATTTAGATTTTGTGTTTGTTTTGTTGATGTGATACTATGTTATGTTATCTGTACAGACCTTAATTTTAAAGACTATTGTATTTGAATTCTCTGAATTGAAATGATTACTTTCAGAAGCAGTTTAGCATCAAGTGTTGAAAGTGGAATTTGACTATTTTTAGTCATAAAGTAGGACCAATTGGAAATAGACATATTAAAGATCATATTCTATATAATCTCCATACTACACATCCATACTTGATCCATGTTGCTAATTTTTGTTAATGTTGTGATCATTGATGGGTCTAGTTAAATTATGATTAACGAAGGCCGCTTTAATCCTATGTTAACATAATTAGTAGACCGGATTGTTTAAGGATATTAAGATAGAATAGCAAGATGAGCTCAATAAAGTACTATCATGAACATTGTTTTGTAATATATGTGGTCCAAGTGGGAGATTGTTAAAATATGGACTCACATATCTCACAATAATTCATGACTAAGCTATTCACTTCAATTTGTTTTTTGTTCATTCAAGAGTATAGGCCACCTATGTGTAGAGCCCAAACGCCATCACGAGCCTTAGATAATGAGCCTAAGATTCGTGAGACCCAATAGCCCAATGGGTATGGTCCCTAAGGCAGGAGGGTATAAAAGGTCAAGGGTCTGTTCATTTTGTATCATCACGTTTTTGAATAGAAAATAACCCTAATCTCTCCCGCTTCCCATTGCCAGAGAGAATCCAGTGACGGTGGTTACCCTCCTTGGCCTTAGAAGATCCATACATCTTCAACCAAAATTCAGAAATGGATTCGAGTATGTTCCATGTGAATAAATGCATGTTTTAAATGAATTGATAAATATATATATCCTGCATATGTTTTGGAGATAATGGAGATCAAAGATAAAAATAACACAACTTTCATATCTGAACACAACTGTACAAAACATTTGATAAAAATGAGAGGAGGGTTACAGAGGGAAGAGATCGAGGAAGCTTTGGATCTTGGATTTTATTTATCGGAATCAAATGGAAAAGGAGTAGAGTATTTTTGTTGAAGGCCCGAGGGGAAAGGGCGAGTGCAGGAAAGGAATCAGATACTAAGTGTTCCTCAAGCAATTGTGAGAGACAGACACCAGCAAAAGGTGAGATGCCACGCATCCGACCTCGACATGTTTCGGAGGTCTTGGTTTTTTTAACGGGAAAACCATCCTTCCATACAACCCTTTTTTTTTTTCCTTTTTTCTTTTTTTCTTTTTTTTTTTCATATTTAAACAAAGCTTTTCACGCGTGACTGCCTAGGCCATGTTTGCTTGCTGGTCTAAAAAATTAAAATTAATAATTTATTTTTACCGCTTAGTTCAAGTTTATTTTATTTATTTATTATAAATAATTTTTATAACAAATAAATAAAATTTTAATTCATTTTAATTATATTTAATTTTTATATTGTTGCATATTAAATTTAAACATAAAAAATTTATTTTCATTAACATTTTTATATTAGTAAAAAAATTTTAGAAATTTGAATCCATCAAAGCATATTCAAAACATAAAAGCAAAGAAATAAATAATATCTAAATATATGTTATATTCAGTTATTTAACCATGAGTACAAATTAAGTAATTTAAGCTATATAGTTATTATTATAAACAAAAATGCATTAATAGTAAGCCACGTAACTTCTTTCAAGTGGGACATTTTGTACAATAACTTATTGAAAATGGTCCATTACCCAACTAGGAAACATTATTTGTGATAATAGTTGTGTCATTTTCAATCTCTCATCTACAAATAAGAATTAATAAATTTCTTTTTACTTACTCATCCAAATTTTGGTGTACTATTTTTTTTTTTTTTCTAATAACTCTTTGTGACTCTTGTATGAGACTCTTTAAATTCCATATAGATATTATTATGTCACATTAATCGGTCAATTATGAATAGTGGACAAATGAATGATGAGGTGGTTTAAAAGATTTTCACATGATCTTGAGGACAAGTTTAATAACTTGATATAATGACTTAATTTAAGTATTTAAACATAATAATAAAAAAAAAGACAAAAAGAAAAAATATGAGAAGGAAAGGATTGGATTGAGAAAGGAACAATAATATATTTATAGAAGAGCGATTGCTCCCTCTCTCCACTCATACAATTCAATGGAAGTATTTTCCTGTGCATCATTAAAGAGTGCATAAAAGGAGTGTAGGAGAAGAAAAATAAAAAGTCAGAAAGTTAAAGACAATTACTTGAAGAACTTCATATCATAATTCCCACATGTATTTTTGTGTAACTTGGTGATTTTTATATCAAATTCATTTAGGCTATGTTTGGTTCTCGGAAAATTTGAGGGAAAATGTGAAGGAAAGAAAATAGACAGGAAAAGTGGAAGGAAAGAAAAAATAAAGGAAAATAAAAAATATATTCAAAATTAATAATTTATTTTTATATGTTTTTTCAAACTCATTTCATTTAATTTCCTCTATTATATAAAGATTAAATAATTTTAAAATGTATAAATTTCTAACTAATTTTAATTATATTTAATTTTCTTTAAAAAAATTTATAGTGAAATCAAACATGAGAAAATCATTTTCCTTTACATTTTTTTTCTTTCATTGGTACTTTCTGGGAACCAAACATAGCCTTAATGACCCATAGAGAAACTAAAGTTTGGGATTGGATAAATATTAAATATTCATTGAAAATTCATCAATGGTAATTATTAATTTGCTGAAAAGGTACCTATGGTAGGTATATAGTGTCACCTAGAGTGGAAGTGAAGAGAGTTTTTTTTATTGGGTCCTTCTAATAATTTAGTTTAACTTATTGAAATTGTGATGAGTAGTAGAAACGTATTGAAAGGTTGAAGCATGGTATTTTTTTCTTCCCTTAGAAAAACCCATAGCAGGTGCCTAAAGGGGAGTAAACTTGTCATATTCATAAACATAATACTATTTTTTTCTTTCATTTTTTTTTTGTTGTTTTTATTTATTTATTTATTTTATCTTTTACAATCCCAAATAAATAAAGAAAGTAGTAGCATCATTAATAAATTTGGTTAGTGGAACTAGTCATGTTAAAATACAGGTTCAATGCAGTGTGCCAAACTTGATATTAGGGGTAAAATTGTAATTATAATAAATAAAGAAATAAATAAAATTAAACCATATATAAAAAACCCTATAAAAAAATAATATGATTTCCTTGACATCTTTATACAAAAGTCTTTTTACACATATAGTGGAGGGATGAAGGAACGTAGGATTTGAGAATTTGGGAGTATAAAGTTTGAGTATCAGTTTTTTCATTGACTATTATTTTAGATTCATTAAGTAGTTTTGAAATGTTTAAATGTTTGTTTAAAAATTTAAATCAAAGTTAGAGTTTGATTTCTTTATTTATTTATTTTAAAATAAAAAAGATATGTAAATACATTGATTTATTAATAGAGAAATTGTGGTTATCTAGATGAGTAGATAAAAATGAAAAAAAAAAAATAAAAATAGAACTAAAAATAAAAATCATACATATTGAACACTAGAAATAAAAGAAATTAGAAAAAGAAAAATTATAAACAATCTGACCTGGTTTGAATCCCATAGTTATTTATATTTTTTTATGCCTATAGTTAGGGTGAGGAGAATGGTTGTTTTATGGGAGAATATAAAAAATGGAAAAAGAAAAAGAAAAAGAAAAAGAGAAGGAAAGAATGAATAGAATGCGTATGGAAAAATGAAAAAGAGAAAAAGGAAAAAGAAAAAGGGAAGGAATGGGATGCTATGGAAAAATGAAAAAGAGAAAGATAATGATGACAAAAGAAAAAGGAAAATGAAAAAGAAAAGGAAAGAAGGAATGAAGTGAATAATAATAATAATAATAATAGTAATAATAATCATAATAATAATAATAATAGGAAGAGATACTTGTTTAAATATAGGTCGTGTTTAGTTGAATAATAAAGACATAAATTGTGTTTAGTAGAATAATAAAGGGTTAGTGATTAATAAAGGGTAAATTGTGTTAGTAGAATAATAAAAGATTAAGAAAAAGTGGGTTTTGACTCACTAATTTTAAAAAATATTGAAAAAAACTTTTATAAATTAATTTTTTCTTCATCCATTTAAAAATACATGCGCTTTTTCATAGGTAAAATTATTATTTCTTGAAATACCCTTTTACTTGCTAATATTAAATAAAATTATCTAAAATTAATTTATCTTTGATAAAAGTATTTTATAAATAAATATATTATAAATTTTGTATTATATAATATGAGATACAAATCATTATAAAAATAAATTCTAAGATCTTCAAATGATAAATAAAATATTTTTAATCCCTTAATTAATAATAATTTTATATCCTGTACTATATAAATGCCTTTGTCTTTTTTTTTTTTTTTTTTTTTTTTTTTTTTTTTAATAATAAAATTGAATAGAAATTTTTTTAGTTGACATGAACAAGAAAATAAGAATTATAAAAATTAAAAATACACTTAAAACTAAAATACGTAAAAAAAAAAAAATACAATTAAAAACAAAAAAAATTAAAAATTAAAATATTTACTCTCATGGTATTTTTCAGCTTTTTCTCGATATTTATACTTTTTGCCAAGGGTTTTAACTAAATGAAAGTTATTATTTTATTATTATATTTTTAGCTTTAAAGTTTTTTTTTTAATTTTAATTGTATTTTTAATTTTTAAAATTTCTTTATTAATCTCAAACCAGTTCTCATGATAAAATAATAATAATAATAATAATTGGTGTTATTAACGTTACAAGTAAAATGGTCATTTTAGAAAATAATTATTTGAATTATGAAAAAGTGCTTATATTTTAAAATATTTTTAAATGGGTGAAGATAAAATTAATTTATAAAAGTTAAGGTTCTTTTTCATATTTTATTAAATTAGTGAGCACTTTTCCCAAAGATTAATTGTGTTAGTAGGATGATAAAGGGTTATTGTGGTAGGTATCTCCTATTGTTGTAGTATGTGGCTCAAATTAAGTGAAAGACATATGGAAAAAA
This sequence comes from Vitis rotundifolia, assembly GCA_030254885.1. Classification (NCBI taxonomy): domain Eukaryota; kingdom Viridiplantae; phylum Streptophyta; class Magnoliopsida; order Vitales; family Vitaceae; genus Vitis; species Vitis rotundifolia. The sequence goes on along the minus strand of CM058160.1, from coordinate 19,487,083 downwards.
AAGGGCAAATGCCGGAGCGAAGTGATGACATTTGCCATTCATGCTAATATTTTTTTTGTTGGGGGCGAACGATAGGTTACGGGGGGGGGCAATGCCCCCTCACGGTATGGTTTAAGGGTATTTTTAGAATTTCATTGCCTAAGGGTTAGTATAAATACCCTTTTATGTAACCCTAATTGGAGATATAGTGAAAGTCTTCTTCCTTGTTCCCGTTGATGTAGACAATCTGCCGAACCATGTTAAATATGTGTCTTTCTTTTCATTTTTCTCTAATTTTTCACCAGGAATCGTTGCACGAAAATCAACACCTATCAATATCACAAAATTATAACAATTTATGGTGGTATGTTTTATTTGAGGATTTTGGGATTTTGGTTCACAAGTATGCATAAAAGCATTTTAGTAAAACTACAAGATTTCAATAGATCTTATTAATTGGCTTTTTGGTATGAGTAAATTAATTTATTAGAGCCCAATAAAGCGAATTAATGAATTAAGACATAGGTGAATTGGATTAGATGACCTAACCCCATTTGGGTTTAAATCACTTAAGCCCACGGGAAACCTTATATAAACTCTCTTAGGGTTTTAGGGTTTAGACTTTTATCATTCTGTCTTTCAAAGAGCTACTAGAGAGAAACTATAGCCACACTCAGGGAGGAAGAGAAAAGCCCACGCTCTTCTCATGCCTAGATTCATGTGAAGTGAGATTTGTTAAAAGAACATCGAGTAGACAAGCTTCGTGTCGTTTTTTAGGACTTCATTGACTTGGAATTGATTTAGGAACATCTATATTCAGGTATGGCTTCTATAATTTCTACTATGATTAGATCTAGAAAAGCCTAGTACTAGATGCATGCACTCTATATCATCTAGGGTCACAGGAATGGAGTAATCCAGGAATCCAAGTATCTATGACACAAAATAGAATGCTTTCATTAGACATTTAAAATAACATGGTAAACCGTTTAAAATCTTGTGTCAATAATTTCTCTTGGATTTGACACTTAAGATTTAGATATTTTAATTATAAAGGATTGAAATTGTTGAGTAAGAAAAATATGGTGATAGGATTGCCTTTTATAAATCACCCTGATCAATTTTGTGAAGGATGCCTACTTAAAAAACATGTACAAAAAAGTTTTCCAAAAGAAGCAACTACTATTTACCATACTTTTATAAACTTTATGTGGAAATAATTATTTTAAAAAATAATTTTGGATGCATAAAACAAAATAAATATAAGTACTAAAATAATGATCATATTTTTACCTTGATCTATGATACCAATAACACTTTTGAAGTGAGATTGAGTCACCTTATGAATTGTATTGTCAAGGTCTTTAACTCACTACTCTCATATAATGGATGGGTCACTTGTGTGGTGTATGCTGTTAAAAATAAAACAAAAAAGTGACATAAGAATGAGAGTGTGGCTTGGGACCTTAATTTATAAAAAGTTTTATATCTCTTAGTCTTCCCATCAAAGACTTTATGAGAGTTATACTCATTATTTACAACCATTATGTACAAATTAATAGGTAATGGTGGGTTATTAACTTGAATGCATCTATATAATTGCATAGGTTATATTTTTCCATTTTCCTCCATTACTCATAAACATAATGTACAAATGAAATTTCATAATGATGGGGTTACAAAAGTTGTAATACCACATTCATATAAATTAAATTTTCGAACTCCCCATTTATAATTTGAGTCTTCCATACATAAGATTCTTGGATGCTCAATCAATTGATTCACCTACCTATAAATTGATACCTTAAAATAATATTTACACAAATATAATTATATATGACCACACATTATAGGAAAAAAGCTAACAATCTCTCACTTGGCCTACACAATTATATTTGTAATAGATTAAAACATAATATGGTCATAACAATTTCTTAAAAATAGACATCTTTTACGTTAAGATTATGTTTCATGGAACCACTAACACCAAATCATTGAAATGATTGGATCACACAACGATTCAATATTCTTCAAGGATTATAGTACTAGTACCTCCATTAACATGAATCAATGACTTTTATGACATTAGCAACATTAAGGTGATAATGCTAATTCATTCACAACCAATAGTTTTAATTCCTTTGGGAAATTTTACAAGATCCCAAACTTCATTATCTTTCATTGATTTCAACTCTTCTTCCATAACATAAAGCCATAGAGTTGAATTTTCACTATTGATGGCTTGATCATAAGAAGTAGGATCATTTTCCAAGCCAACATCATAATCACACTCATTAAGATAAACTTCATACTTATTTCATATAGCAGGTCTTTTCTCTCTTTGTGGTCTATGTAAAGATACTTCTATAGTTGGGACATTCTCATTTTCATTATGAGAAACCTCTTGAGGCACACCTATTCCATCATTGGTGTTGATACTTCATTAGAGGTTAACTTTTTAAGCTCAGTTCTCCCACTAAAATATTCATTTTCTAAAAACACAGCATGTCTAGTTTCAACAATTTTAAGGCCCTAACCATGACAATAAAATCTAAAACTTTTTATCTTTTAGGATAGCCAATGAAATTACAACTTATGGTTTTAGAATCCAATTTCTTTATTTGTGGGTTAAAATTTTTAGCTTTAGTTGGACATCCTTATACATGTAAATAATTCAAAGTCAGTTTCCTACCCATCCATAACTCAAAAGGAGTTTTGGGTACAACCTTACTAGGAACACGATTGAGAATATGAACAACAATTTTCAATGCTTCACCCCACAAAAATTCAAGCAAGGTCGAGTTACTCATCATACTTCTCCCTGTGTCAATTAGAGTACGATTTTGTTGCTCTGCTACACCATTTTGCTCTAGTGTTCCAGGCATTGTGTAGTTTGCAATGATATGATGCTCTCTTAAAAATAAGGAAAAAGCACTAAGATGTTGACCTGATTCGGTGAACCTACCATAACATTCACCACCTCTATCAGGTCTTACATTTTTAATTCGCCAATTTAGTTGATTTTCAACCTCAGCTTTATAAATCTTTAAAACATCTAATGCTTCAGATTTTTCATGAATAAAATACACATAAGAATACCTTGAAAATTCATCAATAAAACTAATAAAGTACTTATGTCCATTGATAGTTGGAATTGAATAAGGTCCCCAAATGTCAGAATAAATACATTCTAACAATTCAGTAGCCTTTGAGGCACCATTTTTCTTAACTATAGTGTATTTTCCCTTTATGCATTCAACACAACTAGTAAAATCGGAAAAATCAAGTGAAGTCAAAATTTCATCTTTAATAAGACATTCCATCATTTCTCTTGAAATGTGATCCAATCGCTTATGCCACAATATGGATGAATTTTCATTCACTCAATTTCATTTTTTAGACAATTCATGCACATGATAAGATAAAAGAGACTGTGAATATTTGCAATCTAAATTCAATGAATAAAGATTACCATGTAAAGTGCCAGAGCCAACCAAACAAGAATTATAGAACAAGGAAACTTCATTATTTCCAAACTTTAATTCATAACCATAAGAATCAAGTCTTGGAACCGAAATTAGGTTTCTAGTAAAAACAGAAACATAAACTATATCTACTAAACCCATAATGAAACCAGTATCTAAAATTAAACGAAGAGTGCCAATAGCCTCAATTTCCACTTCTATTCTATTTCCCAAAGTAATGGTTCACTTTCCTTTACTTAGTCTCTTGTTTGTAAGGTATCCCTGCAATGAATTCGTTATCTGAATGCTTGCACTAGGGTCAATCCACAAAAATTTTGGTGGTATATCAACTAAATAAGATTCATAAGACACTAAGTATTGAGTTTTACCTTTCTTTTCCAACCAAGCCTTAAAACCAAAACAATCTCTTCTTTTGTGACCTTTCTTATGGCAAAATGACATTGTATCTTATTTTCGTCCTTTTGGCCATTGTGAGATACATCGTTACCTTGCTTTTTTTTCTTACCTTTACCTTTCTTGAAGGATTTTTTTATTTGGACCAATAGTAAGGTGAGTCATATCGGGCTTTTCCACTTTAAGCGCCTCTTATTATTGAACACACATGGTAATTAGTTCACTCATTTTCCACTTATCCTTCTTAGTATTATAATTAATTTTGAAAGGACCAAATTGTGAAGGAAGGGAAGTCATTATGAAGTGAAGAAGAAAACCTTAAGAAATTGCCATGTCCATTCCTTTCAATTGAGAAGCCATATCACTCATTTTCATGATGTGCTCATGTACACCATTATGACCATCATATTTCATTGTTATGATTTTGATCATAAGAGTACTTGCTAAGGACTTGGAAGTTCCTAAGAATTGTTTTTCAACTGATTTAATATAGTTCATTGCATTATCTGAATTTGGGATTGCTCCACAAATTGTAGGAATGATTGAATCTTTCATAATCATTAGACTCATGTGATTAGAGCGCTCCCACATTTCATATAAAGCCTTTTGTTCATTAGTACTTTCAGAAGTAGGTTTTTTGGGTGTAGGCTCTCTTAAGGCATAGTCCAAATCCATGCAACCAATAACAATTTCAATTTGTTCCTTCCATTTTTTAAAATTTGCCCCACTTAATTGTTCAACACCAGACAAATAGCCTATAATAGCAGTAGGATTCATTGCTGCAAAATAAAATTTAATTCGAAAGGAAAATTATTTTACATCATGATAATATTTAACACCACACTTTACAATAATCTAACTACAACAAAAATTAAGTTAGATATCACATTAATCATAAATAGAAGAAGAGATCATATCATAGTTCTTTCGTTGGATCGAACTACAATCACATAATTCAAAAGTATATTATTATAATCCCTCCATTGGGTTGAATCATAATAATTCATAAATCATATAGATATGACATAATTATTAAAATAAAAGTATTGAAATTAAAGAAGTTTAATACCATTGGGTAAAAACTTCATCAACCTTTTATTATTAAACTCTTATCATATAATCAAACATGGTGATGATTCTCTATTAGGTTGATCAACACTTGTTTCATAAGTTGAACAACACACACACACACACAGATATATATATGATCATCTTCAAACAAACAAGTAAATAAACATACATACTAAAAAAACTATTTCTTGAGATTTCCATAATCACATATTTAAATTACTAATTATATTTTTATAATTTTCATAAAATCATGCAATAGATATGATTGAAATCATGAAACATTGAAAATGTGTTACTACATCATTCATATGCATCACATCATATATATTTTAGTTGTCCATAAGATCAAACAATAATCAAAAATGAAAAAAATATGTTTTATGATCCAAAATTGGTTGACTTTGATACCAATTGTTAACCAGACTTTTATAAACTTTATGCGGAAATAATTATTTTAAAAAATAATTTTGGATGCATAAAACAAAATAAATATAAGTACTAAAATAATGATCATATTCTTACCTTTATCCATGATAGCAATAACACTTTTGAGGTGAGATTGAGTCACCTTGTGAATTGTATTGTCAAGGTCTTCAACTCACTACTCTCATATAGTGGATGGGTTACTTATGTGGTATATGTTGTTAAAAATAAAACAATAAAAGGACATAAGAGTGAGAGTGTGGCTTGGGACCTTAACTTATAATAAGTTGTACATCTTTTAGTCTTCCGTCAAAGACTATATGGGAGTTATATTCATTATTTATAACCATTATGTATAAATTAATGGGTAATAGTGGGTTATTAACTTGAATGTATCATATAATTGCATAGATTATACTTTTCCATTTTCCTCCATTACTCATGAACATAATGTACAAATTAAATTTCATAATGATGAGATTACAAAAGTTATAACACCACATTCATATAAATTAAATTTTCTAACTCCCCATTTATAATTTGAGTCTTCCATACATAATATTCTTGGATGCCCAATCAATTGATTCACCTACCTATCAATTGATACCCTTAAATAATATTTACACAAATATAATTATATATGACCACACATTATAGAAAAAAAAAAACTAACAACTACAAGAATAAAGAAGCCTTTAGAGCTTATTTATGTGGATGCATGTGCAACCTAATTCATTCAAATTCTTTTAGTAAGAATAAATATTTTTGCTTTTCATTAATGATTTTAGTAGAGATTGTAGTTTCTGAGCATAGTTGCTCATCAAGCACTTGCCTGCAATCTCACATTTGACTTTGTTTATGCTATATGAATTTGTGGAATAGTCTCATATTTGACTTTTATGTCTCATCTTAGCCTAGCTAAGGCGACATTCCAAATATGTAGTTTATTTTGCTTGCTTTCTTAGCACTAAAATAAATATCTTTTCATCTTGCATGCCATCTAAGCACTAAGGTGATTGCTCATGTGACTGGACCAATCTAAATATGGTGATAATCAAATAATGTATGTTGGTGGTATCAATAAAATTACTTGATTTTTGAGATTAGGTGAGTATTTGACATATTTTTTATTTTTATTGTTTGAGGTGAATTTTGGATATTTAATTATGTGAGTTCGATATTTCATTTTCTGATTTTATCTATTGCCTTAGTTTAATATTTTTTATTTTTGTGATTGCATGTGTTTAATATTTATTTATTTATTTTCTTATTTATTTTTTAAGAAAATTGCATTAGGTTGCTTCTAATTATTTTTCTAGTTGTATAAATTAATTTTTTGATTTTCTCATATATGTATGTGATTGATTTCTTTTATTTTTATTTTTACTTTTCATAATTCCTAACTTCTATTTTTTTTTTTTTTTTATCTGAGATTTTGGTGACTTTCCAAACAAGAAGATGGGCATCTCGCATATGATTATTGAGTGTAGGGACCCCTCCCCCTGGTGACACGTGGCACGCATTTCTATCTGGATCAGCTACATCCGGATCTCCCCTAAGAGTACACGTGGCGCGCTTCTCCTATCCAGACTCCCTCAGAGAGAAGCACACGGCACTCACAAGCATCACATCCGGGCCACCGCCATATCCTACCCGGATATGTTTGTCCGGATCGTTGACCAAAGAAAGCATGCCTTGATACGTCATTCTAACATCCAGTCACAGTTCACATTCCGACGCCTGCAGAGTGAAAGGACAGGAATGATGGCAAGTCACATCCCACGATCTCTGACAGCCGCCCGTAGGGCGAGGATGTCCCTGCCACCACCTAGAGACATCATGATAAACCAAAAAGTCTTCCATCATTAAAGAAGGAGAGAGAACTTCTGTCACTATATATATAAACCTTCACACAAGGAAGAAGGTAAGCTTGTTGTACCTAGTAAAAAGCCAACTGTGCTAACTTCTGATTCTCTCCATAACCATGACTGACAAAACCATCGGAGGGTGTGTCCAGATGCCCTGTCCGGACATCTTTTGCAGGCACAACTGAATAAGAACTCAACATTGGTTGAGATCGTGCGTCCATCTGGCAGCAACGTGGATCACAGGGACGCGAGGCCTCAACATTGGCGCCGTCTGTGGGAAAATTTCGTTGATTCAGTCACCGGTAAAAATGGCCACACCTTCCAGAAGCCATTCATCTGTTAGAGGAGAGGAAGATAATTCTGAATGGCGCGAAGCCATTGAAAGAAGACAGTTAGCAAGCGAGCGACAACTGCAAGCTCTCCTCCAAGAGACGACAAGATTAAGAGAGGAAAACGCAATATTGCGTATCCAGGCATCATCGACGGGACCTCCCCGTCGCCAGCATTCAAGAGGCCAAGTAGCCAACTCAAGGCCTCACCTAGAGTCGATATACCCCGGAACAGCGGGACCAATCCCTGAAACACGCAACGCTGGGCCACATGAGCCACACACACCCATGCCTCGAGCTCCCCGTGAGGAAAGCTCGGACTCTACTCGTTTCTCGTCTAAGAGACAACGTGACAGAAGATCCCAGTTGTCGGGCACAATGTGTGCGAGACTGGGCCCCCAGGAGCCTGGCAGGCCAAGGCCACCAATAGCCACCACATGGGGAATGCACCATGATCCTACGATCACCCCTATGCCATAGAACGTTCTCCCGCACCATGACCCCTTGGTCACCCCTATGGTGCAGAACGTTCCCCCGCACCAAGCGGTACGACAAGCTGGGAGAAATCTCCCAAACGAGCCACCCATTGGCTCCATCAGCAAAAGGCTGGACAACATGCTCTCCACGCCCTTTTGCTCTCATATCATTCATTACGAGCCCCCAAGGGGATTCCTCATACCCAAATTCTCCACGTACGATGGGTCCAGCGACCCCTTCGACCATATCATGCATTATCGACAGCTCATGACTCTCGATATAGGCAATGACGCGTTGCTATGCAAAGTATTCCCCGCCAGCCTACAAGGGTAGGCCCTCTCATGGTTTCACTGCCTACCTCCCAACTCTGTTGATAATTTCAGGGACCTATCGGAAGTCTTCGTGGGACAATACCTATGCTCCGCTCGGCATAAGCAGAACATCAGCACTCTGCAGAACATAAAAATGAAGGACAATGAGTCCTTGAGGGAATTCGTGAAGCGGTTTGGTCAAGCCGTCTTGCAGGTGGAGGCCTGCAGCATGGATGTTGTCCTACAAATCTTCAAGCGAAGCATCTGTCCAGGCACCCCATATTTCGAATCACTCGCTAAGAAGCCTCCCACGACGATGGACGACTTGTTCCGGCGTGCCAACAAATACTCAATGCTCGAAGATGACGTACGAGCAGCCACCCAGCAGCAAGTCTTGGTTGCCGGACAGGCATCCAAAAGTGGTGCGGAGAGAAGTGCCAAACTTCCGGACAGGCCAAGGCCATCCGATCGAAGGCAGGAAGGGCCAAGTCGCCCGGAAATGCCGCCCCTCACACCCCTTTCCATATCCTATGAGAAGCTTCTTCCTATGATCCAAGGCATGTCCGATTTCAGGTGGCCTAGACCCCTCGGAACGGATCCATCCAGAAGGGATCATACTAAAAAATGCGCCTACCACAAGGAGCATGGCCATACAACGGAGACATGCAGAAGCCTCCAGTATTTGGTGGAAAGGCTTATAAAGGCGGGGCATTTGAGGCAATACCTCCGCTCGGACGCCGGAGGTAGAGACGCTTCCCGGAATCATAACTTTGGAACCCCCACGGTTCCAGTTGCCCCCAAAGCCGTCATAAACTACATCAATGGAGGCCCATCGGACGAGGAGCACGACTCCAAACAAAAAAGACAGAAATTGTTGAGGGAAGCAATGGTGCGTGAGCGTGTCAACTCCATCCGGCCTGGGATAATTGGGGGGGGGCCCTCGCCCCATAGACGGGACAATCATTTTCCCATCAACAGACCCCACACGGATATTGCGGCCGCACCGCGATGCCCTCATTTTATCCTTGGGGATGGACAAGTTCGACGTAAGACGCATCTTAATTGACCCAGGCAGCTCAGCCAATCTGATGCAAGCATCGGTGATAAGCCACATGGGACACAATTTAGTTGGTCTCGAAAATCCTGGGCGAATCTTGTCCGGGTTCAACGGGGCATCAACTATTTCCTTGGGAGACATTGTGCTGCCAGTCCAAGCTGGCCCAGTCACTCTCAACGTTCAGTTTTCGGTGGTACAAGATTTATCACCCTTCAATGTTATCTTGGGACGCACATGGCTGCACTACATGAAAGCCATCCCCTCCACGTATCATCAGATGGTAAGCTTTCTTACCGAGGATGGGCAAATCGACCTGTACGGCAGCCAGTTAGCCGCTCGCCAATGCTACCAGATAACAAGAGAAGTCGGGACCAGTCAGGAGGATAAACCCCTCCCTGAGTCCACTCATACACTTGACCAATAACAATCACTGTGTCCGGCGAACAGAGATCCCCCGGTAGCAAATCCCTTGCAAACAATCCAAATTTCGAAAGAGGATGCTCACCTTACTCATATCAGTTCCCTCATGACACCTGAAGAGACCCAGAACATCCAAGACGCCCTCCGACAAAACCATGATGTTTTCGCATGGGCGCATTCTGATATGAAGGGAATTCACCCCTCCATCGTCTCTCATAGGCTTAACGTCTTTCCAACAGCAAAACTCGTCCGGCAGAGGGTTAGACGTTTTCACCCGGACAGGCAAAAGATTATCCAGGATGAGATTGACAAGTTGCTGGAAGCCGGATTCATCAGAGAGGTGGAATATCCGGACTGGTTGGCGAATGTAGTAGTGGTACCCAAAAAGGAAGGCAAATGGCGGGTGTGCGTCGACTACACCAACCTCAATAAGGCATGCCCAAAAGACAGTTTCCCTCTGCCACGCATAGATCAAATTGTGGACTCCACTGCTGGACAAGGGATGCTCTCCTTCTTAGACGCCTTCTCCGGATACCACCAAATTCCCATGGCTCCGGCTGACAAAGAAAAGACAACCTTCATAACGCCACACAGACTTTATTGTTACAAAGTCATGTCGTTTGACCTCAAGAACGCGGGCGCAACTTATCAAAGATTGATGACAAAGATCTTCAAACCTCTGGTTGGCCGGACAGTGGAGGTATATATTGATGACATTGTTGTCAAAAGCAAAACACGAGAGGAGCATACCCTCCACTTGCAGGAAGTCTTCCACCTCTTAAGGAAGTATGGCATGAAGCTGAACCTTTCTAAATGCGCCTTCGGCATAAGTGCTGGCAGATTCCTGGGATTCATGGTCAGCCAAAGGGGGATAGAGGTCAGCCCGGATCAAGTAAAGGCAGTCATGGAGACACCACCCCCCAGAAATAAAAAGGAGTTACAGCGCCTTACAGGCAAACTCGTTGCGCTAGGACGCTTTATAGCCCGCTTCATTGATGAACAACGACCCTTCTTTTTGGCAATACGAAAAGCTGGAGTGAGTGGATGGACGGACAGCTGTCAGAATGCCTTCGAAAAAATTAAACACTGCCTCATGCAACCGCCCATTCTAAGCAGCCCCCTCCCTGGAGAAAAGTTGTATATGTACTTGGCTGTATCAGAGTGGGCAGTGAGCGCTGTTTTATTCCGCTGCCCCTCACCCAAGGAACAGAAACCTATTTACTACGTTAGCAGAGCGTTGGCAGACATAGAAACAAGGTATTCGAAGGTGGAGCTAACGGCCTTGTCACTTCAAAGTGCCGCCCAAAAGCTTCACCCTTACTTCCAAGCCCACCCGGTGGTCGTGCTAACCAACCAACCCCTTCGTAACATACTGCACAAGCCGGACCTAACCGGAAGAATGCTTCAATGGGCCATAGAGTTGAGCGAATTTGGAATCGAGTTCCAACCCAGGCTGTCCATGAAAGGCCAAGTGATGGCTGACTTCGTGCTAGAGTATTCCTGAAAGCCTATCCGGCATGAGGAACCAAGTGAAAAAGAATGGTGGACTTTGCGGGTTGATGGAGCCTCCCGGTCATCAGGATTCGGAGTAGGGCTCCTGCTGCAATCACCAATAGGAGAACATCTGGAGCAAGCTATCCGACTGGGATTCCCCGCCTCCAACAATGAAGCAGAGTATGAGGCCATCCTATCCGGATTCGACCTCGCCCTGGCGCTATCCGTCTCTAGGCTCCGAGTCTATAGTGATTCCCAACTTGTGGTAAGGCACGTCCAGAAAGAATACGAAGCTAAGGATGAGCGCATGGCGCGATACTTGGCCAAAGTAAGGGACACCTTACAGCGCTTCACCGAATGGACGATCGAAAAAATTAGGCGGACTGAAAATGGTCGCGCAGATGCTCTGGCAAGCATAGCTGCCTCCCTCCCCATCAAAGAAGCCATATTATTGCCTGTGCATGTGCAACCCAACCCCTCAGTCGCAGAAGCCTCCACTTGTAATACCATCGAGGCAAACCAACCGGACGATAAAAGCTGGATGGAAGTCATCATAGAATATCTCTGAACAGGCGTTCTTCCCAAAGAACCCAAGGAGGCACACAAGATCCGGGTGCAAGCCGCCCGCTTCACCCTGATTGGGGGGCACCTGTACAAGCGATCCTTTACAGGTCCCTACTTTAGATGCCTAAACAACTCAGAGGTCCTATATGTATTAGCTGAGTTGCATGAGGGGATATGTGGAAATCATGCTGGCGGTCGATCCCTGGCGCATAGGGCCCATTCGCAAGGATATTATTGGCCCACGATGAAAAAGGATGCGGCAGCTTATGTCAAAAGATGTGACAAGTGTCAAAGGCATGCTCCCATTCCACATGTACCGTCGGAGACATTGAAACCAATTTCAGGCCCCTGGCCCTTCGCGCAGTGGGGCATGGACATAGTAGGACCCCTACCAGCCGCAACTGCCCAGAAAAAATTCCTGCTTGTCGCCACGGATTACTTCACTAAATGGGTGGAAGCTGAAGCATACGCTAGCATCAAAGACAAAGATGTCACCAAATTCGTATGGAAGAACATCATCTGCCGCTTTGGAATTCCCCAAACCATAATAGCTGACAACGGTCCACAGTTTGATAGCAAAGTTTTCCAGAATTTCTGCTCGGAACTAAACATCCGGAATTCATACTCCACGCCGCGTTATCCTCAAAGTAATGGGCAAGCGGAGGCCACAAACAAGACCCTGATAACTGCCTTAAAAAAGAGGCTCGAGCAAGCCAAAGGAAAGTGGGTGGAGGAGCTACCCGGCGTCCTATGGGCTTATCGAACCACACCCGGACGTCCAACAGGCAACACTCCCTTCGCCCTCGCATACGGTATGGACGCTGTCATTCCTACTGAAATAGGGTTACCCACTATCCGGACCGAAGCAGAACGACAGGATGATTCGAATACGGAGATAGGAAGAAATTTGGATTGGGCGGACGAAACAAGAGAGACCGCATCCATCCGGATGACTGACTATCAACAAAGAGCAGTTGCCCACTACAATCGCAAAGCAAGACCCAGAAGCTTTAAAAATGGCACGTTGGTACTTAGAAAAGTTTTTGAGAATACTGCTGAAGTAGGAGCAGGCAAATTCCAAGCCAACTGGGAAGGCCCCTATATAGTATCTAAGGCAAGCGAAAGTGGAGCCTATCATCTACAAAAGCCAGACGGAACCCCGTTGCTCCGACCATGGAATGTATCTAATCTAAAGCAGTATTATCAATGAAAGAGAGATAGAAACACAATGTCAAAAAACATATATGTTTTATTGATACTTGTGAAATTACATACAAAAGCTCTCCGGACTACAAAGTACAAAGAGGAATCGCAGTAAAATTTACAAAAAGAAAAAACCCTCATTGGCTAGGCTTGCGGGGCAGCTTGTCTTCCTCACCCGGGGGAATCGAAGGGACGTCCCGTTTGATATCATGTTTCTTCATACAGCAGCGATAGCCGAAGAAGAACATTTCATCTACCTACTTCTGATAGTCCGCTTCGAGTTCCTCCCTTTACGCAACAAACTCAGTCTCCAACTCTTCCTTTTGTGTTGACAAGCGCGACTGCAGATCCTCTCTTTATTTTTTCTCGATGGACACCTCGGTCCGGAGATGCCTCACCTCTCCCCTCAGTTGGTCCATCTCACCCTCCACCTCATGCAGGCAGGCGTCTGTGGATTCCTCCCGGCTCTTCGCCTCAGCAAGGTCCATCCGGAGAGCCTCGTTGTCCTCCTGAGACTTCTTCAACGCTTCAGTATTTTCCTCAAAAGCTCTCCGGGCGGCGGATAGGCTGGCTTCGGCCTGCTCCAGTCTCAAGCGCAATTCCTCTTCGCTGTTCACACGCTGCGAGACGAAGGCCTTCATGTGATCAGAAATCCGCAGCAGGTCCATAAAGAGATTGTGTTGTTGAATCATGCCGCGGATCCCGCTCACCAGCTGCAACAAAACAACAGCAAATTCAATCATCAGTCATGTGAAAAACACACTAGCATGGCAAGAAAAGACAAATGAAGAAAAGTTATACCATTTCCGACGATTCAAACATCTTCGCTGAAGGCACAGTAACATCTGAGCCGGATGGAATCCGTTTCAGCATTTCTTCCAACCCCGCGTAGTTGGAAATGCTAGCGGAGATGCAAGCTGCATCATTAATAGGACTCCCCTCTGACGAGGCGGACGGGAGCGACTCCTCCCCCGGATCCGGAGCCCCATCGTGCACGGTCGGCTGGACCTCTTCGGGTGAATCCTCATCCGAGACCAGCACCGGGGCGGGTGGGTTCCCTTCTGCCATCTCCGTCTCACTACCCTCCGGGTGATCCTCCCGGACGGATGAGCAGCTAACTTCAATGGTCTCCAGAAGGCGATCCTGAATCCGCCCGAAGAGGCCAGCCTTCAAGTCGCGAGCCGGATGAGACCTCCTTGTAGCAGGCCCCCTCACTGGTACAATAGCAAGGGAGCTTGGCTCGCAAGGAGGCACACCCTGACATTCAACCGCCGTTTCTTCCGTTGGAGGCAGCGTTTCAGCAAAGGAGGCCCCAGCTGCATCCACCTCCGGCTGGGGAGTGCCAGGTTGGTTCACTAAGTCCGCTTCCTTAGCCAAAAGGGCCAACCGTCTAGCCGCTGTCACTGAAGGCCCGGATCCTTGCAGACATGCGAGACGTCTGGAGCCGCTTGAAACAGATGGCAAGGGGAGGGGATCCGGCGTTCTTATTGTTACTTCCTTTTCATAAGTTACAGGTGGTATTACCACTTCCTTTTCAGGAGATGGAAGCTTTATTTCTTTCCCCTTGTTAAGGGGCTTCTTCTTCTTTTTTGCTGGGGCACCAGCAGTAGGAGTGGATGCAGCGCGTTTATTCCCGGGAGCCTTGCGCAGCTTTCCTTCTTTTCTTTTTTCCTCCCGTTCCTTGAGACGGGCTTTGTGTGCCTGGACGTCTGCCTTTCGCGCCTCCGTATAGAGTGGGAGGTCCTTGAGAACAAAGTGTTATCCGGATACCAATTTTTTGGGCAGCCGCCTCGGAAGTATGTTCAGAACGAACGGCTGGGGCTCCCGAATGACCACACGGAGATTTTGCGCGGAGAGAAGTGTTTCACAACTTCTCTCGGCCACCGCAATCTCAAAAAGCCTGTTCAACCGGTTGAACGAGGCTTTCTCCACCCATTCTACCAGCTTCCCCCTTTGATCCTTGCCTGCACCCAAGAAAGCAAAGCATATCAGCCGCCTGATAATGCTGATCTAATTCGCAACAAAAGCAGACAGGGAGTAACTTATTCATACCTGGGATCTCCAACGAGTAGTTGGGAGCAAACTGCATGTCCGGATGCGCCGTCAAGCCCGCCTAGAGGCCCTTGACCAACACGCTTCCCTGGGCGGCCCCTTTGGTCGAATCCGAAAGGCTAGTCACCATCTGCAGGGATGACAGGCTGGCGACGAAGCTGAAGATGTCATTCTTCGCCTTCTTGATGGTGTAGATGAAGAGGACCTCCAGCAGCATCAAGTCCAGATTGAATAGCATGCTCAGGACGCTGCATCCCATCAGCACCCGGACCATGTTCGGATGGACGTAAGCAGGTGGAATCTGGGTGAAATGGAGAAACTCCTTGAACATAGACGGAAGGGGGAACAGGAGCCCAGCGTTGAATTGTTCCTTGGTGAAGAAAATAGACCCGCCCTCAGCTTTATCGGTCGGCACAGCCTCTCCATTCATAAGCTCAACGAACACTCCATTGGGAATGCAGAAGCATTCGCGAAACTCCTTCGTATCCAGTTTTTCAATGGATTTCTCCGCCTGAGCATCTCCGGAGGGCCCAGATGAGGTAACTTCCTGATTTGCAGACATTTTTAGGATAACGTTGAAGCAGAACCTGCATGAAAGAATACTAACAGTCAGAGAACTGCAATCCAGCCCCACAGTCCTAAACGGCAGAAACTCTTAGAAAACCTAACATAAATAGCATCCCCATCCCAACCCTTATCTCTACCCCAAAGATGAATCGATACCCACAAGAGGCCCAAGGGGGCAACAAAAACCCTAAACCCATCCAAACCACAGTCAAATACTCCCCGAAAAAGCCCTAGAAACTGGTATTAACCCCCAGTCACAAGCAACTTGCCCAAGCAAACCACAAGCAACCGCAAAGCCAATGCAAACGTCAGAATAAACAAACGAGAACGTACCGAGGGTAGACTGGCCAAAAGAGGATGAACTCCGCGGCACAATCACTGTCACGACACGAATCTTGATAGCAAAAACTTTAGAAACTCACTTACGGACGCAAATACGCAGATAGCTGAAGAGAAAGCACTAACAGTCGAAAATGCAGAAGACAAAATGCAAGGAGGAAGGATTCAATCTGCTATTTAAATGAGAGACAATGTCTCGGAATTCTAACCGCTCAGCTACGCTATCATTGAAACGACACGCCGCCTGGGAATTCTCAGAGACGGCGGCTCATCATAAATGTTCTTCTGTCTCTTCGTCCTCGCGCACCACGTGGCCCAATGAGCGAACGAGGAAGCCTCAGTTTTCAAAAACAAGCAATCATTTTTAACCCGCCCATTTTGCCCGGGCAAAATCGGCAAGTTAAAAGGGGGGCATTGTAGGGACCCCTCCCCCTGGTGACATGTGGCACGCATTTCTATCTGGATCAGCTACATCCGGATCTCCCCCAAGAGTACACGTGGCGCGCTTCTCCTATCTAGACTCCCTCAGAGAGAAGCACACGGCACTCATAAGCATCACATCCGGGCCACCACCATATCCTATCCGGATATGTTTGTCCGGATCGTTGACCAAAGAAAGCATGCCTTGCTACGTCATTCTGACATCCTGTCACAGTCCACATTCCGACGCCTGCAGAGTGAAAGGACAGGAATGATGGCAAGTCACATCCCACGATCTCTGACAGTCGCCCGTAGGGCGAGGATGTCCCTGCCACCACCTAGAGGCATCATGATAAACCAAAAAGTCTTCCATCATTAAAGAAGGAGAGAGAACTTCTGTCACTATATATATAAACCTTCACACAAGGAAGAAGGTAAGCTTGCTGTACCTAGTAAAAAGCCAACTGTGCTAACTTCTGATTCTCTCCATAACCATGGCTGACAAAACCATCGGAGGGTGTGTCCGGACGCCCTGTCCGGACATCTTTTGCAGGCACAACTGAACAAGAACTCAACATTGGTTGAGATCGTGCGTCCATCTGGCAGCAACGTGGATCACAGGGACGCGAGGCCTCAACATTGAGGGAGTATTAACATGCACAAGGAATGATTTGAAAGGATCCTGCACACTACCATTTAAATCCATATGCAACATGCATCAAAGGAAACAAATGGCATTCTCCATACTGAGCCACGCACAGCCCATAAAAGTGTGCTGCCACTTTCCATTTAGGAATGAGAAGGCACATGACACCTAAGAGATTTTGGAGCCACCACGCACATTTTTCTTGTGAGGAGATTTTTCTCTAAAAGGAAAACACAACCACTTTCTATAGGAGAGAGGTCTGCCTCCGAGGCATGCCGCATTCATGGAGGTTTTTTTTTTTTTAAAGAGGATTCAGCCTGCAGAAATCGGGAAGAGGCTGCCCATTGAAAAGATCTCCACCACCAGATTTTTAGAGCAGCACGCACCATTGGAAAATAAGGAATTCTTTTAGCTTATTTTTGCTTCCCAAAAATTAATGAGAAAAGAAAAAAAATATTAAGAAAAATTGTTTTCTATTGCACTATAAATTAAAATTATTTTCAAATTTTTATATTTTAAAATTATTAAATTTTTATATAATAAAGAAAAATAATTTAAATGAGTTTGAAGAAACATATACAAATAATTTATTAATTTTAAATTTATTTTTTATTTTTCTTCCACTTTTTCTCATTATTTTCTTTTCCTCATATTTTCTCGGAACCAAACATTAGCTTAGGATTTTGAAACTGGAAATGGAAATGAAACATAAAACATGTTTTCTGGTGGCATGGTTTGAAAGCTGTTTGAGAAAACGTTTTGTAAAGATATGTAGACCCTCTCAGGTAGTGGGTCATTTTATATTATTTTCGTTATGATATTTTTGCTTGCCACCCGAGATTGGGTTGCATGAGGCGGTTTGAGAGGGACTGAAGAGGAAGATAAAAGAAGGTGATGATGAAAACCATTCTCGGGCAGCCAAAGAGAGGAAACAGGGCATGGGCGAGCTGCTCAAGCGGCCAGATGGGATGGTTTGAAAAGGAAACAGGGCATGGGCGAGCCGCGGGGGACAGAGGAGGAGTAGGGTATGGGTTTTGACGAAGGTAGCTTGTAAAAAAAGAGAGGAGGGTTTTTTCCTGGGAGGGAGGAGTTTGCTTGCTGGTTACGGAGTACTTTTGGGGGAAAAAGGGAGTTTGAGAAGCCAGCAAGGGGACGAAAAGCTGAATCATCTTCGCTTGAAGAGCTCAGGTATGGATCCTGCATTCACCTTTGCCCCCGTTCATCATTTTCTCTGTTTTGCCTATGGATATCATTTGGTTGTTTTGAGATGGCCTCTCAGGTCGTGTTTTTAGCTTTCATTAGTTTCCGGGGTAACTATGGAGGTGTTTCTCATTGTTTTATCATCTCTCTGTCTTGGTTTTGCTGAAGAGTGAACTGATTCTATTTTTTTTTTAGCTTCATTGTTAGATATCACAGGATTTACTCCTCTATTTTTGTATGAATCCATAGTCTCTCACCCCTTTTGCAAGCCTGTGGGTGGAACAATGAAAATAGGGCTTCATTCATTGATTTACTGTTTTTATACTCTGTTTTTTTTGTAAATGCTCCTTTCACGTTTTTCTCTGTTCTTAATGGAATGGGTCATGAGAGTGGTGCATTTTGGTTTGGGTTGATGAGGATGCTACCCTGTCTTTGCAACCTGGTGAGGTAAGAAAATGTGTGTCACGGGCAATGAAGGCTCAGGAAATATGGGTTCAGAGTAGCTTCAAGCAGAGATGACAACATCTATGGATACTTATCAAATATATCACCGAACATCAAGAGCTTATATGCAAGATCCCGTCAAGTGATACTGGAAAAGCAATGGAAATGGTGCTGTGGTTAAGGTTTCAGAAGATGCTAGTTGGTCTGGATACTTCCATTTGTGAATAATCGAGGCATCCCTGGCTGCTGTAAGAACTCCTGAAAATCTGGTTGATATGATTACAGAGATTGCTGCACAAGCTGCCATCTGTGGTTAGAAATGGCTGGAGGAATCATGACCTATAAAGTGAAGCCTCATCTGAAAATGTTTTACCTGTTTTCTCTCTGTTCCGTTTCCATGGTTTCCCTGTCTGCCGTGGCTACCTTTCTGCTTATGGACCTTGTTCAATGCATGGGTCTCGCTTGAGGGGAAAAGGTTGTGCTCTGGCTGGTTTAAGAGAATCAAAAAAGTCACAAAGTCTTCAGAGAACGATGAAAATAGAACAGCAGCAGGTAGTAAGTTTTGGCACAGGAGAAAGCATTCTGTTGAGATTGATACTGATTTACTTCAAGTTGGGTTAAATTAGAATGCCTCTCCACCAGTGGAAGATGCTGATCTCAATTCAGACCCTGATCTTGTCTGTTCCTCTTCTGGCTCAAATCAAGCATAAGATGCAGTTCTAGTTCAGCAAAAGGTGAACCCTATGCCGAACCCAGGTTGCAGTCAGTGCATGCTCCAATTTGTCATCTCCATCTCAAGGAAAACAGATCCATTCTTTGGCGCTCAAGTCTGACATACCTTTGAATCGAATTTCAGTGGATAATGCCCTGATTTTAATGTACCTAAAACGTGGAAATCTTTAAGATGTTAGACGGTTATTTGATGGAATAGCTGAGCATAATGCAGTCTCTTTAAATTCGATGATAGCGGGTTATGCACAGCATGGGATCGAAAGGGAATCATTGCATCTTTTCCAGCGGATACTAGAGAAGTAAATTGCTCCACAAGTACAGCTTTTATCTATGTCTTTTCTGCATGTGCTCACACTGAAAGGGTTGAGGAAGGCAATGAAGTCCATAATCATTCAGTTCAAGGTGATGATCCAAGGCAGTTCATAGGCACCACATGTTTGGGATTGGAGATATTTCACCACAGTGGTCAAGTTCAAAATGGCGTCCTCACCACAGCAGACTCACCGTTCATTATCACCTCACTAACCCATGCTTTCCATACCCATATGTACCCACTGCTCATATTTTCAACCCATTGCACTATCATGCCCACCACTCATCCACCAACCCATCCTCATTCCCATGCAAACCCATTCACCTTCACGCATACATGGCCATATTTCATTCCCACTTCTCTCACTACCCTCTTGATACCCATTCCACCAATGATACCTACACCCTTCATATCAATACCCCACCATACACCATTCATCACCCCTCATGCTCACCAAATCCATTTAAATCATACTTCATTATCACCTCATTAACCCATGCTTTCCATACCCACTTCACGAATAATATCCACCTCTCCGTACCCATTGGATCCATGCAAATCCTCCATACCCACTCATCCCCATACCTACTGCTCATCTTCTTACATTCCATCCCCCATATTCCATCACATCCCCACATGCCCATCTCTTCATACCATGCAAGCCACCCATCAACCCCATGCACACGGCCACCCTCACTTCTCACTAACCTCTCCACACTCAAGTCCCATGCAAGCCACCCATCAACCCCATGCACACGGCCACCCTCACTTCTCACTAATCTCTCCACACTCAAGTCCCATGCAAGCCACCCATCCACCCCATGCACATACCCTTCATACCCATTTCCCTCTCTAAACTCTCACCCTTTCATACCCATTTTTTCTTTCTCTCACTAACTCATTCACCACCTCACCCTTCAATACCCACCATTCACACTCATCAAACCCGTTATTCACTTCTCCTTCATATGCATGGAGTCTCATACACATAGCCATCTCCTATCCTATTTCCCTTTATCTTCATGCCCATTTTCCACTCATGCACACACCGACCTCTACGTGCATGCATGCCCATGCATTTCCATCATCCACATACCCACACCCATTACCTCTCCACGCCCTTGCAAATGCTCCACTATACACATGCCCATACTTCACCCCCACCGAATCCTTCATACCCATAGACCTTTTCTCTCTCTATAGCACTCCCTACCCATTTAACCCCACTGCCCCGCGCATGGCCATCTTCATTTCATACCTACCAATCCCCATGCATGGCTACCCACCACACTCGGCTGCCCCATGCACGCACCACCCCTCATTTAACCATGCATCACTTCTCACTCTATACCACGTTCCCATTTTCAAATACCCATTACCCTCCATGCTAATCTCCATACCCGTAACCATGCCCACAACCATACCCATATCTCTAGCATCCAAATCCACCGTGCCCACTAACTCACCCATTGCCTGCATCCTCATACCCACACCGTGCTCATCTCCTTTAACCTCCCCTCACTGGCAGTGCGTTCAATGATGCCATTGATTACTGCATTCAGAAGTCCAAGTCATTGCTGCCAGGAGAGGTGCAGTTTCATCCACCACCCGATGTCCCACTTGCACGCAAATTCTCTCTAGTCACCCTTGCTCCGCTACCGGATCATCACCCGATGGTGTATCTCATGCAAGCTATGCAAGCTACTCTTCAAGTGCCCATCAAGAACCTCATTTCTAGAGGGAGGTAAGCCACCGATGAATGATTTGTGCTTACAAAATCAAGCATTGGAAGCGTGAAACAGAATCCCATGACTCCAATCCCGAGAGCTATCTCCATGATCGCAGTGATACCTGCTTCAAGAAAGAAGGCTCGTTGATGGGTCCGAGGGTATAGAGCCTCCACTCAATGGCGGTGAAGTTGAAAGACACTAGGTGTTTATTTAAGGCAAGAGGGCTCCGTGGCTTACCATAATGCATTCTCTGGTCACAGTCATGAGTGCAACGAAGTGTCAAAGAATGAGACTTTTTAATCCAATAGTGGCCAGGTATTTTGAGGAATCATCAGGGCATTTTGGTGTCCTTGTCAGCACGCTGTGTGCGAAAGGAAACCGTGTGTGAGAGGACAGCTTCATGAGACTCAGCAGGTGACTACCAACCCGTGAGACAGAATAACCTCACCAGGAGGGGTTTCCGGAATAAGTGCCGAGAGCTCCGGCGAAGTAAATGACGATCACCGCCATTGAACCCGATAGCCAACAGGCGAAGCGGTTCAGCCACTGACAGGTGCAGCAAAGTGGTTTCCTGCTGCATGCTACAATAATGTGACCGAGTTTCGCGGTCTGCCGAAAGCTTGAGAAGGCTCTGAAATCGCTGAAGTTGTAAGCAAGTTTGGGTTGGATTGCCGAGAACCAATGATGCATATCAGATGAGAGAGAATAGCAGCTGTCATCCCCAACCTCATAGTACAATGCCAGATACATCCCTGGGACCGTATGCATGGTGAACCACATGCATGGCGACCTTTTGGCCACTTGTCACCCTCCCGTTTCTTCATTCCCATTATTTTAAAAAAAGCAAATTTCCACACTCTCATTCTTCAAACAACTTTTCCGATCCTCCTTTTTTTTATAAATCCCAACTCCACCTTTTTCTCATCTCTTGAGTTTTGAGGATCACCCAAAATTCTTTTAAAATATTGATACCCTCTCTGGCAAGCGAATTTTCATAGCTCCTCCGATTATTAGAATATTTTAAAACAAACATGAATTTAATTCTATAATTCTAAATAATAGAATTTATAGAATTAATTTATGTAAAAATAAATCGGACTTTGGTGGGGGATGGCCCAACATCACAGAAGTTTTAAAAGGAGATTGGGTGAAATTGAATTATGATATTTGATAATTTCTCACTCTGTTTAGTGACGTGTGTGGCATATTTCATGATCTTTATAGTGCACTAATCTCATTCTTTGATAGCACATGGCGACTCATTGTCAAGGTACGCATCCTCTCTCACTCTGACCGTTCTCTCGTGCATGTTTTCGGCTCTTAGTGTGTAATCATGTTAGTATTCATAGATTTTCTTGTCGATTGCCATGTCAGCTTCATTTCATTAGTAGAGACCCGACTTTAGGGACTTAGAGGGGTGCTACGGTCTTTACCGTACCTTCCCGATAAGTAACCTGACCCCCGACCCATTTTTGGTTTCTCACGGACCACCCTTTTCAAATAAGGAGTCATACTTAGGGTTTTTCTTTCTTATTTTGTTTACCCTTTTAAAATAAAACAAAAATAAGTGGCGACTCCAAGTTATTTTCTTAATCAATAAATCATTTTCAAATAAAAAGCGAGCTCGTCATCGAGTGGAAAACGCATGAGCCGAAATGCGGGATCCACAAATAAGTCATTAAAAAATCTTTAAAAATGCAAGCACTATAATAATTGAAAATGATACAGAAAGGAAGTGTTTACTGGTTTTGACTTTGGTAACAAACAGACTGAACCTTACCTTGACAAACAAACAGAGCATTCTACTGAGACTAGCACTACTGCCAATGTTGGCTCGCAAACCAGTATCAAGAAAGTAATATAATAATAACATATTTATTTAAATAGAGATTGTGTTTAGTGGAACAATTAAAGGGTAAATTATGTTTAGTGGAATAATAAAAGGTTTTTGTGGCCTGTATCTCCCTACCCATATCACAAATTGAAAAAAAAAAAAAAAGAAGAAAATTGTAGACCCCCATTTTGAGGTGTCTTTTGTACCTTTTTATTTTGCCAGGTGTCCAGATTTCGGGGAGCCACGTGGAGCTTGAAGACTGGTCATCAGTTAATGGTTTTAAGTGCAATGGGAGCATGACACCTGGGGAGAGAATATTCAAAAAGCTGCAGGCCGTTAGGAGGGGAGCGGATGGTTGTTACCCGCAGTTGGGAGATATTTTTTTGGGGCACGAGGTTTTGCTTGGGGGGGCAAGCTGGGATATAGAGAGTTACAGAGAGGGGAGGGGAGATTTTTCTTTTGTTTTTGAGGAGCTTGTAAGAGATAGAGAGAGCGGACTGATTTTCGGGGAAGGCAAGTTTGATGGTGAGGGTTACTAGAGATTTTTTTTAGCTAGTTATAGAGAGATTTTTGGAGCTTGAGAGGCGAAACGCAGTTGAAGATAGGAGCCTTCAGAGAGGGAATCAGAAATATATAGAGAGTAGCATGGGGAGAAAATGAGCTGAGAGAGAAATAGCACAGGTATGGTTTCTATCAACTGGATCCCTTTGTTTTCATGCCATTTTGTTATGTTTTCTGGGATTAATGAGTTTTTTATCTTGATGACTGGATGAGAGCATTGGGGGCTCTATTATGTTTTTATGAAATCTGAGTTTGTTTGCCCTCCTTTTGTGCTCAATTTCTAACCCCAGTTTTTAGCCCAGTCGTGAGATTTCCTATGAAGTATTTGCAGTCACACTTTTGGTTTCTCTTTGCAAACTATTTGAAACCCATTTTAGCCTACCCCTGCGTCTAAGCTCGTTGATAGCAACATGAAACACAGCTTTTATGGGTCCTTTTTGTTCCTACTATAAAGGTTTAAGAACCAGTGTAGAATATGGCTGAAATCCTCAATGAATATTGAGGTCATTGTTTCTCATTATATAGAGTGTATATACAGTTGGAAGATGCTACAAACTAGGAAATAAATAAACGTAATTGTATAAACTAGGAAAGATAAATATACATAATAACAAATAAGCTAAGATCAAGGAAAGAATCAATCAGGAGATGATTCTGCCTTATCACCCCCCTGCAAGCTGAGTGTGGGAGAAGGAATAACATGAAGCTTGTTACGAAAAAGTAAGAACTGAGGCTTGGAGACGCCCTTGGTAAAAGAATCGGCAAGCTGAAGATAGGAGGGAGTAAAAGCGACTTTTAAAGAACCATTTGCAATCAATTCACGAACAAAATGATAATCAATCGCAATGTGCTTAGATCGGGACCGAGTGACTGGATTGACTGCCATAAAAAGAGCACTTTTGTTGTCGCATAATATCTTCGGAGGGGAAGGCAAGGGAAGACGTAGATCACGAATGAGCTGAACAATCCAAGCAACTTCAGCAGTAGTAATGGCTAAGGATCTATACTCAGCTTCAGCATTGGAGCGAGAAATAGTAGATTGTTTCTTAGAGCACCAAGAGACAAGATTAGCGCCAAAGAATATAAGATAGCCACTGGTAGATCATCGTGTATCAGGACAGCCAGCCCAATCAGCGTCAGAATAGGCAAGCAACTCATGAGAGGAGGTGCGGTGAAGTTGAAGACCATGATGGACTCTGCCTTTAACATAACGCAATATGCGTTTGAGTGCTCGAAAATGATCTTCAGTTGGAGCATGCATGTACTGGCAAATAGAATTGACACTGAAAGAGAGATCAGGCCGAGTGATGGTCAAATATTGCAAGGCTCCTGCAAGAGACCGAAAAAGAGTGGGATTCGAAAAAAGCTTCCCTGTAGTGGAGAGATGGTGACCAACGACAAAAGGAGTAGAAATGGGCTTGGCCTCAATCATGTCAGCACGTTGTAGTAAATCAAGAGCATACTTGGTTTGGCTAAGAAATAAGCCTTGAGAGTTATGTTGGACTTCAACACCAAGAAAATAGTGTAGAGAACCCAAATCTTTCATTGCAAATTCTTTGGATAGCCGAGTGATAAGAGCCTTGATCAAAGCAGGATTGTTGCCAGTAAGCACCATATCGTCAACATAGAGCAAAAGATAAACTGTGCCTGCAGTGGTATGATGGACAAAGAGAGATGAATCAGCCTGACTAAGAATAAAACCAAGTTTTAGCAAAAAAGAGCTGAATCGTTGGAACCAAGCACGAGGGGCTTGTTTGAGTCTATAGAGAGCACGTTTCAAACGACACACATGTTGTGGAAATTGTGGATCAGTGTAGCCAGGTGGTTGTTCCATGTATACTTCTTCAGAAAGATGACCATGAAGAAAGGCATTCTTAACATCTAATTGATGTAAATGACATCTAGAAGTGACTGCAATGGATAAAATAATCCGAATAGTAGCAGGACGCACCACAGGACTAAATGTATCTTCAAAATCAAGGCCATGAATTTGAGAGAAGCCCTTGGCCACGAGACGAGCCTTATGGCGCTCAATGGAACCATTAGCATGGAGCTTGGTCTTAAAGATCCAACGATAACCAACCACATTATGATTAATAGGGCGAGGTACAAGATCCCAAGTATCATTCTTCTTTAAAGCTTGTATTTCATCATCCATAGCCGAGAGCCATTCAGGGTGTTTGGTAGCAGACTTGAAGCCCCGAGGCTCTTGTATGGCAAGAAGGACCTGAAAAAACTGAGACAAAGGTGAAAGTGTCAACGCATGATAGGCCTTAGGTTTAAATATACCAGCTTTTCCTCTAGTAACCATTGAGTGAGTGTTGGTAGAGGTCGTCGGTATGGAAACAGATGGTGATAGAGGACGAGAAGAAGGAATGTAAGATATGACCGGAGATGTATGGGAGGATGCATGAAGGTCATCACTGCATGGCAAACAATTAGGATTCGAAACAGGAGGAGATAGCAACAAATCAGGAGACATATTATCGTTAGACTCTAAAGAATCAGAGAAAGTAATATAAGGTGTTGAGTTATGAATTTGTTGCATGTCATCACCCGCATAAGGAAAGATAGTTTCATAAAATTGGACATGTCGAGAGACATAAAGACGTTGTGTCTTGCGATCAAAACAACGAAAACCCTTGTGAAGAGGGCTATAACCTAAAAAGACACAAGATGAGGATTTTGGAGACAATTTGTTAGGAGCATAATCTCGCAAATAAGGAAAGCATAAACATCCAAAAGTACGAAGCATAGAGTAGTTTGGTGGTTTACCGAACAGGAGCTCGTAGGGAGTTTTGCCATCAAGAGTCTGTGATGGGAGTCGGTTGATGAGATAAACAGCTGTTGAGAAGGCCTCAACCCAAAGAAATAACGGAACACAAGCATGAAACATAATGGTAAGACCCGTTTCAGTGACATGTCGGTGTTTACGTTCAGCAATCCCATTTTGACTCGGTGTATAGGGGCAAGCAATGCGTAGCACGATACCACAAGACGTAAGGTGAGAGCGAAATTTAGTATTTGTAAATTCAGTTCCACCATCACATTGGAAGGACTTAATTTTAGAAGAAAATTGAGTCTCAATATAATGTTGAAAATTGATAAAAGTATCAAAAAAATCAGATTTGTGTTTTAATGGGAAAAACCAATTGAATCTGGTACAATCATCAATGAACACTGCATAATAACGAAAACCAGTAGGAGAACAAACAGGTGAAGGGCCCCATAAATCACAGTGTAAGCGATCAAAAGGTAAAGAACAACGATTATTATTAAGTGAAAAGGGTAAACGATGGCTCTTGCCAAGGTTACAACCAACACATAAACTTGAATCTAAACCCATCAATTTATTACTACAAGCAATAAAACCAGACTTAGAAAGAGAGTTAATGGTACGAAAACTAGGGTGGCCTAGTCGAGCATGCCACAGTGGAATAGAGGCACACGACTTATTTGAAGAAACGATGGAAGCAAGGGCATGATGATTTTGATCGAGCACATACAAGCCATTCTCACATCTGCCGACCCCCAACACTACTCTTGTGACCTGATCCTGTATGGTAAAACCAGAGGGAGAAAAAATGACACAACAATTATTATCCTTTGTAAGTTGACTAATGGAAATAAGCTTTTTCTTAATGCCAGGAACAACTAAAACATTGGATAAAAATAATGAGCTGTGGGGAACAAGAGTGGAAATGGAACCAGTGTGAGAAATGGAAAGGGACTGACCATTACCAACCATCACCCGTTCATTACCAGAGTAGACAGCAGGAACATCTACACCCTCGGGATCATTTGTCAAGTGAGATGTTGCACCAGAATCTGGATACCATGCGGAGTCGTTGGAGCCCGGAATTGAGCAAGCTGCGAAAGCCTCAGCAAGGTTGGCAGATTGCTTTTTCTTGAGATTAAGGAATGTCCAACACCGTTTAGCCATGTGGCCCTCTTTGTCGCAGATTTGACAATAAACAGGAGAAGAAGTGGACGATTTTGAGGCAGAGGCGGTGGGAGGTTTGGGCTTCCCGCTCTTGGTGCTTTTCGGTCTGGTGTAATTATTTATTTGAGCGTAGAACGCTGAGTTGATAGATTGTTGGTTCACCGATCATTCAAAGATCTCATGACTCAAAGCTTTTGGAATGATATCTGCAAAAGAAGGTAATGGATGCTGGGAAAGCATTGTAGTTGAGAAAATTTTATAATCGGGACCTAAGGCTCTCAAGAACCAGTGGACTTTATCCAAGTCGTCAATGGGACGACCAATGGCCGCCAGTTGATCACAAAGCCCTTTGAAGAGTCGAGAAAATTCTGCTACAGATTTCGAGCCTCGCTGCATCAGTTGAAGCTCATCCTTGAGTTGGAGTTCTCGAGTCTTGGATCTGTGAGAAAAAGAGGCTTCAAGAGTGATCCAGGCCTCATGTGCATGACTCAAACCAAGTACCTCACTCATAGACTCCTCTGTAAGAGAAGAATAGAGAAGACTGAGGAGAGTCTGATCAGTATGCAACCAAGAAGTGTAGGCTGGATTCACCTGGGTGGTGCCGTTAGAACCAGTAACCTTTGGAGAAGGAGCTGGGACACTACCATCCAGAAATCCAAGAAGATCTTGGCTGGTCAATAGAGGGATAAACTGATTTCTCCATAACAAATAATTAGAGGAGGTCAGTTTGATGGTGAGCATATGCACCATCGTGTTTAGCGGAAGTGGAGATGATGAGGACGATGATGCAGCCATGAAGAAGATCGGAAAAAAAATTTAGAGCCTACTCTGATACCATATAAAGGTTTGAGAACCAGTGTAGAATATGGCTGAAATCCTCAATGAATATTGAGGTCATTGTTTCTCATTATATAGAGTGTATATATAGTTGGAAGATGCTACAAACTAGGAAATAAATAAACGTAATTGTATAAACTAGGAAAAGATAAATATACATAATAACAAATAAGCTAAGATCAAGGAAAGAATCAATCAGGAGATGATTCTGCCTTATCACCTACACTGTCCTGTTTTGTTACTTTCCCCTGTTCTTGGTGCTGGGCCATGGTAAATATCCGATTCCCCATCTTTGCCTGAGGAAGCAAGGAGTTGTAGGAGACGTGTTCTCAATCTGAGGGCATGATGAGCTGCACTCATAGGTTTGTCATGCTGTGAACCGTCTAAACATTGCTAAGAATAATGATCTTACTGTTGAAGCGGCTCTCTCTTCTGACAATCTGGTAGTGAAAGTCTTGGAGTTTTCGTTATGGAAACGAAGGCCAAATGAGGGGAATGTGAGAATGCCCTCAGAGGATGTTTGGATCTCATCAATCTGAAGGTGCAGAGTGTCATTCAATGGTGGTGGGGTTGAATAAGTGACTGAGGACCAAAAGATATTGTATATTTATCTAAGGCAGTTCACCAGCACCACAGTTGCAATTAAGGATATTTCACCACATTAGCTAAATTCCGAATGGCATCCATTGAGGATTCGATGGGATAAACCTGCTGCGAACAAGGCTATCACACAGTATGTTGGAGTAGTTCCACCAATGGAAAAGCAGAGACGCTCCAGACTATCGATTTTAGTGTTCTCCACGGCTTCTCATGGCCTTCACTCAGACACGTCCCTCAACTAAGCCTGGTGGGCCCCTCAAGCTCCAGATCACCGGGATTAATTTTCTAGAACCTAGTTTCTGACCGGCACAAAGGTTTGAATTGACAGGGCGTCAGATAGCCAATTATGCCAAGAGTTTCAATGTTCCATTTCAGTTCGGTACCGTTGCATAAAAAGTTTGAAATAGTTCAAGTTGGGAATCCCAAGATCGGTAGCGAGGAGATGGTTATAGTGAGGTGCTGATATCGATTTAGAAACCTCCTGGATAAAACAGTGGTGGCAGAGAGTCTAAGATATATATTTCTGAATCTGATCAAGAAGATGTACCCAGATATTTTCATATGCGTCATCGTGAGTGCAGCATGTAATGCTACATTTTTTTTATGACACGAGCCCTATATATTAAGACGTGCCATCAGGAGCAACTTGGGGTCAGCCTACATCCTTGCTTCATAATGAAGTCTCCAAATCAGGCTCTATGTTGTGAAAGACCACGACCAAGCTTTCCCCTATCTTGTTCCTTTGCTCATCGTTAATGCGTGATTGAGTTTCACAAGGGATAATCGGAGGATGGAGTGCAAGTCTAGCAATTTCCAAAGACGGTAAGAAGGCTTGAACTCTAAAAAGGAACGTTTGAATGGAAGCTCAACAGTGGGTAGACAGTGGAAATGGTAAAAAGATTCACCAATGGAAATAGAACAAGTGGGTAGAGCCGTGAGAAATCCCTCCCATGGCCACCCTCATCCCCACACCCATATCATACTCATTGACACGCCCACCACATTCGTTTCATCCTCCATACCACCGGTCGTTTCTCACCTGCTCACCGTCCCTATGTCTTTCCTTTCTCATTTGGCCACCATCCTTAACTCATGCCTTTCATATACCATCATACCTATCACCATGCCCCATTTATCACACCCCATGCATACGGAACCCATTTCTTTCCCACCACTGAACCCGTCTTTGTCTCTCTAAGCCTGCATCCTCCAAAACCCATTAAATCCACCATCTATCTTTCAGCCATCATCACCATCATCATGCTCGTCACCCATGTCCATATCACCACCTTTCATTCCATACCCAATATGCCCATCACACTCATTAACATGCTCACCCCCGCTTATTCATCCCTTTTTTTTTTTTTTTACCCACTAACCCCTCCTCATGTCCTTTCCTCAGCTTATAACCCATCATGTTCCCTCCCAGATCCTCATTCTCATTTCTCTCCATGGCATGCTCTTCAGATAATGACTGTCCATCAACCCGAAATAACCTCTAGAGTGACCTCACCCATTCACATACCTCCATTCCACATGATCAACAATAAAGGTAACGTCTAACCTTCGGGTGGTTAAACCTGGCATGCTAGTTTCAGATTGGACTACAAGAAAATTGGTGGCTTTAGGCGCAATGCATGCATCAGAATACCTGCATGAACCTTGCAATTCGAAGTTTATTCATTGGGATATTAAGGCTAATAACGTGTTATTGGACGGAGGTTTGAAAGGTGCTATTAGGAGACTTTGGTTTGGCTACGTTGGTGGATGTGAGAGAGATAAGCATGACAACTTTAGTTCGGGAACAATTCGAGTGGCATTGTTGACGCGATATTGGCAATGGAAGCCACTTGCCATACGCCAGTCGTGCTTGATGGCTACAAGGAACCGGTTGGTCTATGACTGAGTTCGGGTGGGATGCCCAGTACGCTGAGGCTCAGGTTCTTGGGGGCTAAGATGTTGACGTAAAGGAAGGATGGTCGTTATGCCTCGGTTTTCCAGCAATATCAGCAGAAGGCTAAGTTTTTCATGTGTTCATGCCTGGGAAAGGGCACTGGGAATATTTAAAAGACTCCAGGAGGCCTTCTTTACAGGCAGAGATGGAACAATGTGTAATCAGTGTTCAAGACATCCCCTAGCTTAGGGCTCCCTTGCTGCATGGTTTGCATGGCCGTCTCTAGGCCATGTGTCTTTCTTCCTTCTTATTTTTTTTATTTTTATTTTTATTTTTATTATTGCTATTTTCTTTATTTCTTCCTCTTTGATTTTAAAATAATTTCTCAAATTCCCTTTTTGTAAATAACTTTTCAAATTCTAGTTTTCAAATAATCTCCACTCTCCCATCTTTCATCCTTAGAGTTTTTAGGTTCCAAAATCACATTCTCAATAAATTTTTGCTGCTGGCAAGCAATTTTCATACATTTTTCTGTTCTTTTTTTAAGGTTTTATAATAAGCATGGATTAAATTTCGTAATTCCAAGTGATGGAATTTATGAAATTGACTCGTGCAAAAATAAAATGGGCTTTGGTGGGGGCCCAATATCAGTGAATGTTTGCTTTGAAAATAAAATTGAGTGAAGTGTGATATCTGATGATTTATCTTGTTTAGTGATGCATGTGATGTATTTTATGCTCATTATTGCGCACTAACCCTTCTTTCTTGATAGCGCATTATGGTTCGCTGCTAAGGTACGTATCCTCTCTCACTCTGATTGTTTTCTCGTGCATGCTTCGGCTTTTAGTATGTGATCATGTCGGTATTCATTGATTTTCTCGTCGATTACCACGCCAGCTTCATTTTATTAGTAGAGACCCGACTTTAGGGATTTAGAGGGATGCTACGGTCTTTACCGTACTTTCCTGATAAGTAACCTGACCCCCGAGCCCATTTTTGGTTTTTCATAGACCACCTTTTTCCAAATAAGGAGTCACACTTAGGGTTTTTCTTTCTTATTTTGTTTACCCTTTAAAATAAAACAAAAATAAGTGCGCGACTCCAAGTCATTTTCTTAATGTATAAAATCATTTTCAAAATAAAAATCGAGCTCTCCATCGAGTGGAAGCGCATGAGCCGAAATGAGGGGTCCACAAAAATATAAGAAAAATAAAATTTGTTATAAATATAAGTCTAGATCAAATAAATAAAAGGAATAGGTATTAAAGGAGATTTAGCTTAAACAAAAAAAATTAAAAAGAAGATTCTTAGAAACAAATTTAGGGAACAAGAGTTTTACATAAAATTGGAATTTAGAAAGTAATTAATTAAATTGAAATAAATTAATAACAATAAATAATATTAACATAGAATTTATTAAGAATGTCAAACTATAATTTTAGATAAATAGTTAATATTAGTAGTTGTTTTCTAGGTACATTATGCTAGGTTATGTTTAAGCTCTCAAGATTTAAAATTTTCAATTCTTCAAGATAAAGGGAAATTAATACAAATTTTGTAAAAGAAAATATTTTTTTTGCATATATTATTTTTAAATTATATCAAATATTATTTTTGTTTCTTTACATGGATCAAATACATTTTGAATGAAAAATATGTTAGATTATCTTTGACTATTTATAACAAAAAATAAAAAAAAATTTCGAGTTCAAATAAAATGAAACAAATTGTTTAACTTTAGTTTATTTTACCCTAGTTGATAAAGGAATTATTATCGACCATTATATTCCTTTGTTGGGAAATATGATTGCATTGAACCTTAATCTCTAACGGTTTGGTTAGAGGCTTTGGACCTTATATAGTTTTATTTCATCCACCTTAAAAAGTAAGGTTACCCATTTGTAAAGTCTCATTTAATTGGGCATTGTTTTCTCTTTCATAGTAAAAGTAAATACATTTTAAAATAATTTGATTTTGATTTAATATGAAATTATTATTGACATAAATAATATTGGTTGAAAACTTTGAATATCTTAACATGTTTGAACTTCAAGAAGTTTTATGAAAATGATTGTAAAATCATATCTTACTATTTGTATTCATATTTGAAAATTTTTCATCCATAAAACTATATCAATATTCTTTATTCATTTCTATATAAATTGAGCATTTTGGAACTAATTAATCAAATTGAAATTGACTAATAATAATAATAATAATAATAATAAATATTAAGAATAATAATAGTAATACAAAATATTTTTAGAAATGTGACACTATCATTTTAGTAAGATAACTAATTGTAATAGTTGTTTTTTACCTATGTTATGCTATGTAAGGTTTTAGTTTTTTTAAGATTTAAATTCTTCAAGAATTTGAATACTTCTTCAAGGTAAGGAAAATTAACACACAATATTATAAGAAATGTCAAAGTATAATTTTAGAAAAACAGCTAACTATAATAGTTGTTTTCGACCTATGTTATGTTGGTGAGGTTTAAGTTCTTCAAGATTTAATTTTTTTTAGGAATTTGAATGCTTCTTCCAAGTAAGGAAATTAATACATATTTTATGAAAGAAAATATATCATTTTTGTATGTTATTTTGGAATTATATAAAATGTTTTTTTACATGTATCAAATACATTTGGCATGAAAAATATGTTAGATCATGATCTTCGGGTTTTTTTTTTTTTTTTTTTTTTGTAGTAGAAAAATATGAAGATATTATATTTTTTTATAAGTTTGGATCAAATGAAACAAATTGTTTGGCTTTGGTTGATTGGCCCTAGTTGGTTTAAGAGAAATTGAAGCTGGGATTGGGTGAGTATTCATTGCAAATCCATTAATGGTGATGATTATTTTGATGAAGCAGAGCATGAGATTAGGTGTCTACCTATTTGCATGCTGACTAGGCTTATCCAACTTGTTGCTCTCTAATTTATGTTTACAATCTTTATTTAGTGCATTTGAAAAGGTACCTATTGTAGTGCCAATAGACCTTTGAGTGGGATTGAGGAAATCTTTTGTGACTTTTTTCTTTTGAATTATTAATCCAGTTTAACTAATTACCCAAATTAATTACTTGTTCAATGAAGCCAATCCGTGAAGAATGTAAAATGAGGAAATTTCTCGAATATTGGAGTCTTGTCAATCACCCATACTCGAGTCTTTTCATTTATGTAATATGTGGCTATGGGTCCTATTAATATTGTAATTTCTTCTTGAAAATGTGGTGAGTAGCAGCAAAGTATTAATAGGTTGTAGTACACTATCTTTTTCTTCCCTGATAAAAACCCACAACAGATCTCTTGTGGGGGAGTAATTTTGTCATATTCATGGATTTCATACTATTTTTTTAGTTATTTTTTTTCTTTTTGCTGTTTTTTCCTTTTCTTTTTCCTTTCTCAAAACAAGAGCTTATGTATAAAAAGTAGTAGTACCAGTACTAAGTCCCATTTGGATCCACTTTTTATTTTTAAAAATAGAAGTCAGTAATAACTTCTATATATAGAAACTCTTAAAAGAAAAATGTTTAGATTTATCTTATGTCCCTAAAAATTATTTATAAAAGATTTTAAAATCTAAGGTTGTAAATCTAAGGTTCTTAGTGGGAGGTTTGTGTGATGCTGCAGCTTAATTTAGAAGCTTTGAGGGGGCTATTATTGTGCCTCTTTGAGGGGTTTCTTGCTGAACAGGGCATTTCCTTTTGCTTATGGTACACCATATTTTTCTTTTGTTGCTTTTATGGATAAGCTCTTTGGATTTTCATATTTGATATTAGCAGTAGCTTTCACTAATACTATCATCCAATATCTTCTCTCTTTTTTTGAAAAAAACTTCTTTTTGAAAATTTCCAGTAATATGGGGACAAATTAACAAAGATTGATTATGACGTAAATCTGCGACTAATTGAAGAGTGCAACGTCTATGGATTGTCAACTCTAATACTCTTAAAAAATGGACAGGAAGTTCCAAAAAGCAGAAGGGAAGGTGCAATTACAAAAGCCAAGCTAAAAGAATATGTGGTGGATGCTCTTCTGGAGTCGATATCAGTAGCATAGTCCACTTCTGGATTACAAAAAATTTGCTACGTAATTATCTCCTTTGTATATTAATTCTTATCCTATTTCATTTGTACGGTATATATTTCTATAAACAATGGAAAATTTTGATCCTGAGATTAGATTTGAGGTGTAGATCAAATGTAATTTTTCATGCTTAGCGATTTTCTGGTATCTACTCCTTGAATATTTATAGAAAACTGATGTTATTGTGTTTTTTGTGTTGGTGCACTACCAAAACAAAGAAGTATTTAGCTAGCCTCCACGTGACGTAGATAACGATTGCACCTGCACAAAGGAATGTCCAGATGGGTTTTCCGAGCACATCCCTCTGAAGCTTAAGTAAAAAATGGAAGACTTGAGCAAGAGATTTTTTGGAAAAAAGTGGTAGCATACCTTTCCTTTGGTGAATAATGGCTATTTATCCTTACCTAAAAGTAGCATCTTCTCAGTGCCTTAATTGTGCCTTTGATTACACTTTTACTGTCTTTAATGCTAATGACTACCAGCTCATAACAGTTGTTGTGCCTTGATGAGCCGTGAAGTTTGGCGTTTTAGCTTCATGGGGGTTGCATCAATCAATGCACTTAATGTCTATTGTAGCTAATGCTTAGCATGCGGGAATGCATCATGCTCGATTGGTTTGTGTCCATCTATACCTTAGGTTAGACAAATAATGCTAAATGCCTCTTGTGCAGAACATGCATTACATATTAGAATTTCTTAATTCTCCATGATCACCCAAGACACAAAAAAGGATATATGTATACATCTATCAAGCCTTAAAAACATGCCTTCATTTTGCTTTTCTGGAACATACCTGAGTCCATTGTTTCTGTTTGATGAAGACGGTATGGATCTTCTAAGAGCAACGGAGGGCACCACCTTTCTTTTCACTGTATTCTCTCAGGCAATGGGAGCGGGAGAGAGAGAGGTTCTGTTCTTTCAAAAGGATGTCATTTTTTTTAAAAGACACAAGCCTAAGCCTTTTATACCCTCCTGCCTTAGGGACCATACCCATTGGTTATTGGGCCTCACGGGCCTTAGGCCCATCATCTAAAGCCCGTGATGGCATTGGGCTCTACACATTAGGTGGCCCATACTCAAGATTAAATCAGAAATTGCATGTTAAAAGATAGCTTAATCCTGGACAATGTTTAATATATTGTCGGTCCACATTAATTCTATCAATCTCCCACTTGGACCACATATATATTACAAACAATGTTCATGATAGTACTTTATTGAGCTCATCTTTGCTATCTTATTCAAAATATCCTTAAACAATCCGGTCTACTAATTATGCTAACATAGGATTAAAGCGGCCTTCGTTAATCATAATTATAACTTGACCTATCATCAATCACAACATTAACAAAATTAGCAACATGGATCAAGTATGGATGTGTAGTATGGAAATTATATAGAATATGATCTTTAATATGTCTATTTCCAATTGGTCCTACTTTATGACTAAAAGATAATCAAATACCACTTTCAACACTTGATGCTAAACTGCTTCTGAAAGTCATCATTTCAATTCAGAGTGTTCAAATACAATTGTCTTTAAAATCAAGATCTGTACAGATAACACAACATAATATCACATCAAGAAAACAAACACAAAATCTAAATACAAACTCCCACTATACTAGCACATCATCAATGTGTACAACACCCATATGTGTGACATGCTCATGATATACTTTGGGTGGCAAACCCTTAGTGAGTGGATCCGCAATCATGGAGTTTGTGCTTATGTGTTCAATCGATACTTGAAGACTCTGAACTCTCTCTTTCACAACTAAGAACTTGATGTCAATGTGTTTGGACTTTGACGAACTTCGGTTGTTCTTAGAATATAATTCTGCGGCCTTATTATCACAGTTGATTCTCAACGGTTTCTCAATCCCATCAACTATTCGTAACTGAGTGACAAAATTCCGCAGCCATATCCCATGGTTTGATGCTTCGTAACAGGCTATGAATTCTGCCTCCATGGTGGAAGAAGCAATAAGTGTTTGTTTAACACTTTTCCATGAAACTGCTCCTCCAGCTAACATGAAGATGTAGCCTGAAGTGGATCTCCTGCTGTCAAGACATCCCGCGAAATCGGAGTCTGAATATCCCACGATCTCTAAATGACTGGATCTACGGTATGTGAGCATGTAGTCTTTAGTTCTTTGTAAATACCGCATAACCCGTTTTGCCTTTTTCCAATGATCCATACCTGGGTTACTTAAATATCTGCCTAACATTCTAACAATGTACGCAATATCCGGACGCGTACAAACTTGTGCATACATGAGACTTCCTACTGCCGAGGCATAGGGAAACCTTTCCATATCTTTCTTCTCAAGTTCATTTTTAGGACATTGGTGCAAACTAAATTTATCGCCTTTTGCCACAGGCGTGTCTCCTGGTGCACAATTGCTCATGCTAAATCTACTTAACACCTTATCGATGTAGGCCTTTTGTGATAACCCAAGTATACCTCTTGAACGATCCCTATAGATCTGTATACCCAGCACAAAAGATGCATCACCAAGATCCTTTATATCAAATTTACTAGATAGAAATCTCTTGGTTTCATGCAAAAGTCCCACATCACTACTTGCAAGTAGAATATCATCAACATATAGCACCAAGATAATGAATTTGCTCCCACTGAACTTGAGGTATATGCATTGATCAACGGTGTTCTCCTTAAAACCAAATGAAGTAATCACCTGATCAAACTTTCGGTACCATTGTCGGGATGCTTGCTTTAAACCATATATGGACCTTTTTAATTTGCATACAAGTTGCTTTGAATCATTAGACTCAAAGTTCTCTGGTTGCACCATGTATATTGTTTCATCAATGTTACCATTAAGAAACGCAGTTTTAACGTCCATTTGACGCAGCTCTAAATCATAATGAGCTACAAGTGCCATGATGATTCTAAAGGAGTCCTTTGATGATACTGGTGAAAAGGTCTCCTTATAATCAATGCCTTCCTTTTGAGTGAAACCTTTTGCGACTAGGCGTGCCTTATACCTAATAATGTTGCCTTTTGAATCCCGCTTGGTCTTAAAAATCCATTTACAACCAATTGGTTTTACACCTTCAGGCAATTCTACTAGGTCCCAAACACCATTGTCTTTCATTGATTTCATCTCATCCTTCATGGCTTCTATCCACTTTTCAGAGTCAGAACTTTGTTTGACTTGACTAATTGAAATTGGATCGTCTTCCAAACCCATGTCAAACTCATGTTCTTGGAGATATACAACATAATCATCTGAAATTGTACTTCTCCTTTCTCTAGTGGATCTCCTTAGTGGCACTTGTACTTGAGGTTCTTGAGGTTGTTGAGTTACCTCTTCATGAACTTGAATCGGTTCCATAACTTGAGCAGGAGAAATCTCAGGTGTGTCTTGAATTTCTGTTATCGACTGTACATTCTGAATAGTGTCATCAAACATAATATGACCATGTCCAATCGTATTAATAGGAATACTAACAGATTCCTCTTCAAAGACTACCTTTCTTAATGGTTCTCTCCCACTTAACTCAACATCCTCAATGAACTTAGCATTGCCCGTTTCAAAGAAGGATCTAGTTGAGGGGTCATAAAATTTGAAACCTCTTGACCTTTCAGAATACCCTACAAAGTAGCAGCTCACTGTTCTGGAGTCCAATTTCTTTTCATTTGGCTTGTAAGGCCTAGCTTCAGCTGGACAACCCCAGACATGCAAGTGCCTAATACTAGGTTTCT
This sequence comes from Vitis rotundifolia, assembly GCA_030254885.1. Taxonomy (NCBI): domain Eukaryota; kingdom Viridiplantae; phylum Streptophyta; class Magnoliopsida; order Vitales; family Vitaceae; genus Vitis; species Vitis rotundifolia. The sequence goes on along the minus strand of CM058160.1, from coordinate 19,448,075 downwards.
TGCTAGTCCATAACTCATATGGGGTTTTGGCGACTGCTTTGCTTGGTACTCTATTCAAAATATAAACTGCAGTTTTGATGGCTTCGCCCCAAAGTGATTCTGGTAAGGTGGAATGATTGATCATACTTCTTACCATATCCTTAAGAGTACGATTTCGCCTCTCTACTACACCATTTTGGCTTGGAGTCCCTGGCATGGTGTATTGAGGAACGATACCACACTCCATCAAATATTTGGCGAATGGTCCTAGACGTTGTTCACCGGATCCATCATATCTACCATAGTATTCACCTCCACGGTCAGATCTGATGGCCTTTATTTTCTTGCTTAGTTGGTTCTCAACTTCAGCTTTGAAATTCTTGAACACATCCAATGACTGAGACTTCTCATGGATCAAATAAAGATAACCATAGCGTGAGTAATCGTCAATGAAAGTGATAAAATATTGTTGTCCATTCCAAGAAGGGGTAGGAAATGGACCACAAATGTCTGTATGTATCAATTCCAAGACGTCACTGCACCTATTGGCATTCTTTTTCCTCATATTTGTTTGTTTTCCCTTAATGCACTCTATACAGACTTGAAAGTCTGAGAAATCAAGTGGGTCAAGAATTCCTTCTGACACAGGCCTTTGAATTCGTTGATTTGAAATATGACCCATACGCCTGTGCCATAACATTGATGAATTCTCTTTTATCAATTTTCGCTTAATGCCATAATTGCTTGAATGCAAGGTTTCATTTACATTAGTGGCCTTTATATTCAATTTGTATAATTTGTCTGTTAGACTACCTGTACCAATAACATTTGAATTTAGATAAAGACTAACTATTCCATTTCTAAATGAACAACAATATCCATATTTGTCCAAGCATGAAACAGAAATTAAATTCCGTCTAAACGACGGTACAACAAAAGTCTCTTCCAAATCCAAAGTACATCCAGAGTCTAACTGTAATCTAAAAAGACCAATCGCCTTGACTGCAGCCTTGTTGCCATTTCCCACATAGATGTATCTTTCACCATCAGTTGGCATTCGGCTCCTTAGGCAACCCTGCATAGTGACACTTATGTGAGTAGTTGCACCCGTATCTATCCACCAAGTGTCAGTAGGCACTACAGCTAAATTAACTTCTGAACAAACAAAGTTGAGAAGTGTACCTTTCTTTTCACGCCAAGCAGCGTATTTGGTACATGTTTTCTTCATATGACCAGCTTTCTTGCAAAAGAAACAAGTAATCTCCTTATCTTGTTTCTTCTGCACCTTTTGCTTTGATATCATAGGACCTGCAGTTTGTTTTCCTTTATTGTCCTTCTTTCTTTTCTTGCTGGTACCAAATCCCTGAGATGTGGAAGCCAAGTGAGCACTTTCTATCTTCTCTTGTTTCAATCTCTCTTCCTCTTGTACACACTGAGCAATAAGCTCATTCAAAGTCCATTTTTCCTTTTGTGTGTTGTAACTGATTTTGAATGGACTGAATTGTGTAGGCAGAGAGATTAAGACCAAGTGCACGAGTATGTCTTCCGACAACTCTAACTTTAGTGCCTTTAGTTTAGTCACAAGATTAGACATTTCCATAATGTACTCCCTTATATTCTCTTTCCCTTTATACCGCATAGAGACAAGTTTACTAAGAATAGTACTTGTCTCAACCTTTTCGTTTGCAGCGAATCGGTTTGCTATCTGGTCCAAGAATGCCTTGGCTCGGGTTTCCTCAGGTATTGCACCCCTTATAGCTTCTGGAATTGAATGCTTCATTATCATTAGACTCATACGATTGGATCGCTCCCATTTTTCCATAGTAGACCTTTGCTCAGCAGTGCTGGCACTAGTAAGGTCTGAAGGGCGATCCTCTCTTAATGCATAGTCTAAATCCATGCACCCAAGCACTATTATAACGTGCTCCTTCCATTTCTTGAAGTTTGTGCCATTAAGCACAGGAATGTTATTGACATTTGCAGATATAGAAGATGCTGAATTCATAATAATAAAGCTCACAATTAGTCACATAAGCATCATACATACATGAATAAATAAACATCATGCAAGATACCTAGCACAAACATTAATATTCAGTCTTTGGACAAAAATATTAACTTGTAATTGGCATCCTTATACAAAATTAATTCATAAATATTGACAATAAAATCAAAAAAAAATATGCTTGTCTTTGGACTAACATATCGAATGCAAGATAAACTTTATATGTCACATATTTATGACTACTTTATTTATTACTATATTAAAATAATCTTCCTTTGAGCCGATTATTTTAAATAATAACAATATGTTTAGATATTGTAAAATAAATAAATTATATAGTATAGGTTACTTTGGCAACCGATATACATAATTCATTTATTTTAAAATATAAAACACAAATATAACAAAAAATAATTTAATTAAAAAACATTCATCTATTTATTTATGCATAAACTTATGTATATATCCATACCAATTGAAGTATAAAAGCATGTATATATATATATATATATATATATATATATATATATATTAATTAAAGCATAAATACAAGAATATATATATATATATATGTGCATATATACCCATTAATGCATAAAAAAGAGACTTAGTGTAGTGGTTCAACTGTAGCCTTGAAAATAAAGGGGAGCAACCCAGGTCATGGGTTCAAGCTCCCTTGGTGGCCTTTTTCTCCTTTTTTTTTTTTTTTTTTTTTAATCAAAAAACGCCATTCATGGCGTTGGCAGCGGCGCCTAAAGTGCGCCCTAAACGGTGCTGCAAATGGCACCGAAAGTGGCGCCTAGAAGCCCTCTTCGAACCCGCCGGCGGCGAAATGCCACCAAACTACATACCAATTCAGGATGCCGGTAACGGCGTCATCAGTTGCGCCTAAACTGCGCCGGAGCGGTGCTCAATTGACGCCAAACTGGCGTCTGGAACACGCAGCCGACTGGAGCAGTCTTCTTCCAATGCCTGAACGGCGTTCCAGATTGGAGAACGATGCCAAATCGGCGTCGCACTGCCGCTCCGATCACCAAGACGGGGCTTCTCCAGGCGGCTAATCTCCAAAACGGCGCCATCTGAAGGACGCCTAGACAGCACCACCAACGGCGCCTGAACAGCGCCTCTTATAGGCGCCTCCAATGGCGCTTCTAGAGCGCCTGAATGGCGCCTTGAATAAGCCTAAATGGAGCCTGGAGCGCGCCTGAAACGGCGCTGCAAATGGCGCCTAGGACTTCGCCGGAGACAGCGCCTAAAGCGCACCTCAAAGGCGCTGCCTGAGCCGCGCCTCAATGGCGCCTGAAGGCGCTGGAATGGTGCGCCTACAATGGCGCCTGCATCGTGCCTCCAAGGCACGTGAACAGTGTCTCCAAAAGGTGCCTGAATTGCGCCTTGACTGGCGCCTTAACGCAGCCAGAGAGACGCTCTGAAGGGCGCTGCATAACAGCGCCTTTACGGCGCTGAAGAGGCACTTTAACGGCATCTGAGTGGCGCCTGAATTCAATCAAAGTAAAAAACAAACGCAGTACAATTTTTTATTGCCCTAATATACCATTTCAATTATTTTAATGGCCCAGATTTATTTTATTCACGTCGTGTTTTGGTGAAAATGGGAGGCTCTTATACCAATTATTAGAATTTCTTAATTCTCCATGATCACCCAAGACACAAAAAAGGATATATGTATACATCTATCAAGCCTTAAAAACATGCCTTCATTTTGCTTTTCTGGAACATACCTGAGTCCATTGTTTCTGTTTGATGAAGACGGTATGGATCTTCTAAGAGCAACGGAGGGCACCACCTTTCTTTTCACTGTATTCTCTCAGGCAATGGGAGCGGGAGAGAGAGAGGTTCTGTTCTTTCAAAAGGATGTCATTTTTTTTAAAAGACACAAGCCTAAGCCTTTTATACCCTCCTGCCTTAGGGACCATACCCATTGGTTATTGGGCCTCACGGGCCTTAGGCCCATCATCTAAAGCCCGTGATGGCATTGGGCTCTACACATTAGGTGGCCCATACTCAAGATTAAATCAGAAATTGCATGTTAAAAGATAGCTTAATCCTGGACAATGTTTAATATATTGTTGGTCCACATTAATTCTATCATTACATTGGATGGCACGTATGGATCATGCTAGACGGTAGTGAGCATCCCACAATGCTCCTTAATTCTTGCAGTTGGGTCCAACTAGGTTCCAGATGGCCAGGTGGAAGAATTTTGTTGCCCATGCATTTAAATTATTGGTGTCATGGGGCATGTGTACACTGCATGCGTCGCAAGGGGTCATATCATTAGGACATGTATCCACACCACGCACGCCTTGATCCACGCGCCCAGGCCTTATATAAAAGGTTGCTTTTTAGGTTTCCTTTTCCATTTCATTTTGAGGGTTCATTTTTCGTGCCTCCTCTGTGTTTTGTCATTACTGTCTGTGACTTCGATTTGTCATTGGCTTTCAGCACTATTGCCAATAGCCTTTCTCATTTCAGGTTAGTTCTTTCTATCTCATGGTCTTCATTGTAGTGTAGTATTCTGTTTCTATATTCATATTGCTTTTTGTTTGAGTTTTTTTATCTTTGAAGACTACTTTTGCCATTTCTACGTTTAAATGCTCTTGGTTGTTTGTTGTTGTGAGGTTGTGTGTGTATAGACTAGCTTTTTGGTGTCGAAATCTTCCTTTAGGCTTCTTACAAGGAGCTTTTTCTTTGCAAAGTTTGGGTAGTTTTAGATAACTTGCCCAACAAGTCTCTGTTGGTTTTGGTCCGTATAGGTTGAGATGGTATTTCATACGGGGAAAACAACCCGTTTACAAGCCTGTTTGATTAGGGCATCATTGTGTTGACCAATTTGTGCTTTTGCCACGCCGGTGTCTATACGGCTTTGTTTCTTATGGCATCATGGATAAAAGAGGGGTCACTTCCACAAGTGGTAGGTCATAACGAGGCGGGATGAAGGTTATTGATCCGAGTGCTCCACAACAGAACTCCTTATAGATGAGCTATATGAACAAGAGTTTTAGGCTCTTTTTCACATCCCTAACTCTATACCCATCTTGATGTTAGATGGAGAAGCTCTGTCAATAGACGGGCTTCCCTATGATATGGTTTGCTTCACGAAGGAACAGTTGGTAACTAGACTTCGTTTCCCAATTCCATCTCTCCTCAACCAGTTCCTACACTTCTCCGAGATTCTACTCGCCTACATTCATCCAAACATCATCCAGATGTTCATAGGATGCAGTGTCTTGGATGCACTATATCAACTTGACCTCTCACTCTTGTAGATTCTCTTTGTTTATACCATCAAGATGAGCCCTAAGAAGAGGTTTAGCTCATCATCTCATATCCTTTCTCTTTAGTTTGTAACCAATCTTCTTGTTTCCAACAAAGATTGGGCTAAAGAGCATGTCTTCATATCCAGCCCTTGGAATGGTTCAACAAAGGGGTTAGTTCAATTGGTCAGCCCTTGAACTACCAAGTATAGTTTCGGTTTGCATTGTTTTGCTATTATTGCTCTATACAACTTCATTGATTAAATAACTAATGTTTTCTTCATGCAGCCAAAGAGAGATGCGACCACTTGGTTGAGTGGGTGGACAAATCTTCATTGACCCGTCTTAACAAGTTGTTTGAGATCGATGAAGTTGAACAAAAGTTCTCTATGCTACTGACCGAGAAGAACTTGGAAAGTTTATTGGAGCACCATCAGGCATTTGTAATTCTAGCGTTTCCAAGACTTGCTTCTTCTACCTTTGTTCCTGGCGAGCATTTTATCTTAAAGAATTTGCATTCTACAAAGTTGTTGGGCTCATTGATGCTAAGGCAAGGTAAGCTTATTTGGATGAGCATGAAAAGAAACACCAGGAGGGCACTCTACACCAGACTCTTGTTTTTGCGTCCCATCCAGCTTCGAGCTCCACACCCTAATCGACTAAGGCAAAACCTGCGCCCTGTTTGGCTAAGAAGAATCAAGCACAAACTCAAGCGACTAGGTCTAATGAGGCTCTCAATCGCGTTGTTCTGCCCATAATCATTGAAGAAGAAGAAGAAGAAGAAGAAGAAGAAAAATAAAGAAATGACTACCAACATGTGCGTCAATTTTTCAGAAATGCAAAAAAAAAAAAAAAAAAAAAAAAAAAAACTATCTGAAGCCTTTGAGGTTGCATCTCCTCCAGCTAAGAAGGGGAAGACGAGTGCCGAGAAAGGTTCGACCTCAAAGTCTTCTCTTGCTCTTTCTCTAGTTGTTACTCCCTCATATACTCCAACAGCTAAGTTGTTTGTTAAGGAGCTTCATTTCTACTCTACAGGGGAACTTGTGGTTATTTTGGCTGGATCCACTCCAAGCTCCTACCCATCCCTGACTACAACGAAGGACATGCTTAGTCGGGAAGAGTTAGACGAACTGCTAAAGCACTTCCCTTCATTCATAGACACGGAACCTTCTATCACCAATGTGAATTACCTCTGTTTGGCTACTCAACGGATCTTGGTCGAGGTTGACAATGACCCCGAACAAAGTTTCACTACCCGTGCTCCCTTTGGGGACTTCAAACAGTGCTATAGAGGCAATCATGCCTATGAAGGGGTATTCTGCCATGTAGATGGCCAAAGTAGTAAGAAGCATTTTGTCTTTCCATTATTTTTCTTTCTTTTCTCCTATGCTTCATCTAACTTTGGTTTATCTCCTTAAATTGTAGTTGGGATTCGAAACTTAATGAGGCAGTGCGACCATCTGTTCCAAAGGTTAGAGGTGGTAGAGAAGATATGGGCCTACACGACTCACACTAGGGATGGACAGTAAGACCTACACGCCGAATTGGAAACTACCAAGGCTGCTGCAACCCAGAAAGATGTCGAGGAGGGAGCTAGTCTGCTTCGCAAGGCATAGTTGGAGAATATGGTGCTTTAATCGGAAGTGTGCAGTTTGAAGCTAGACAATGCCTCATTGGGATCCGCCAAGGCTCAAGCGAAGGAAGAGAGTACTTAGCTAAAGCTTGAGCTCGAGTAAGTGTGGGTTGGCTTAGTTAAAAAAAAGAAAGAACTGGAAGCAGCTAACCAGAAGCAAGTAGATGACATGTTCTTCTATAGCTACAATTGTTGCATGAGGAAGCACAAAATTACTAATGACATTCCTAATATTCTGTATGATGACGATGATGAAATTGACCTGAGTGAAGACACTCCGGTAGTAGACAAACAGGATGCTCAAGGGAAAGATACCGAGACTCAGTTAAGTACTTCAACTTAGTATACTTAGGCTACTACTACTAATTATGCTTTGTAAATGACAATTTTGGTTGTTTAGGCCTTTGGTTTTGTAAAACCATTATTGGTCGTTTAGGTTTTCTGCTGTAAGACAATGGTGGTTGTTTGGGCTTTTAAATATTCTTGGCTAACAAAGCCGTTTATTCTTTTATTTGGCATACTTTGTAGTACATGCCCCCTAGTGTTAACCTTATATATTATTTCTTATCTTTGTGGCTCAAGCCACTTGTCTTATGTAGTTTGGCTTCTGGATCGCTAGTCATTTTGACTTTACACCATTTGACTTTTTCATTGTTAGCCATTTTTAGCTTTATGCCATTTGGCTTTATGGCTTATGTCGTTTAGGCTTTGCCTGTTTAGAGTTGCCATTTGGCTTACCTTATGAAGGGTTATTTCTCAACTTTTAGCTAATTTTGAACACATAATATTTGTAAAACATCATACTTTATTTATGGTACTTTTTCAAATTTGCTACATTTCATGGTTGTAATATGGGCATTCTATCCATAATTTGTAGATGGTATGTTCCTGAATCTCCTGCCTTAGTTATAACATACAAGCTTTCCCAATTAATTAGCTTGGAGCTTACCAACTCCTATTTTCGTTGTATTCTTGAAGACCTGTCTCAGTACCAAGTCTCCTGGACAGAATAGTCACTAACGCATTTTCTTATTGTATTGAGCAATGACCCCCTGGTGATACGAGGCTATTCAGATATCAATTGCTTCTAGTTCCTCACCTACCAAATCCAAATGTCTTTCGAAATTAGTATTATTACTCCCAACCAAATCAATATTATTACTCCCAGTCTCCCACATGACTATTCTTGTTGTGGGCATTCTGACTTCAGTTGGGATAACTGCTTCCATCCCATATGCTAAAGCAAATGGCGTGACCCCTGTGGCTTTCCAGCTAGTCGTTCGATAAGCTTATAAGACACCTGATAGTTCGTCTACCTATTTTCCTTTTATCCCCTTAAGCATTTTCTTTAACGAATTCAATAGTGTTTTATTAGTTCCTTTCACATGCTTGTTGCTTTGGGGATATCTAGGCCTTACATAGGGATTTTTTATCTTTAATTAATTTCGAATGGAATGTTCATAAAACACTGCTATCAAATTATAGCTCGTTGTCCATGATAATTGCTTTGGGTATTCCAAAACGACACACAATATTCTTCCAGATGAACTTTGAGACATCTTTGTTGTTGATGCTAGCATTAGCTTCTGGTTCTACACACTTACTAAAATAATTCGTTGCCATGAGTAACAATTTTTTATGTGTTGCACCAGTTGGGAGTGAACCGACTATATCTATTCTCCATTGTGCAAACGACCAAGGACTTGTGATCAGATTAAGGCATTTAGATGGTATTCAAGGTATGGGAGCATATCTTTGGCATTGATCACACTTATTAACATGAGTCTCCGCGTCCTTCTTCATGGTTTGCCAATAGTAGCCTTAAGAATAGGCGCGATATGCCTATTATGAAAAATTAATTTAAAATATGTAAATTCACACAAAAACAAAGGAAACACACCATGATGAGGAAAAGGTGGCTATGCATGGCCATGTAGAAGTGGGGGCCCAAGGTGGAAAGGAGCTCAATTGATTGCAACTGTAAGAGTTGATGGTTGCAGTTGTGACACTTGTAGACATAAAAATTTTAGCGAGTTAAATTACCGCTAATTTGGTTTTCAAAATAAATGAATAAATAAATAAAAATAGATATCCTTTTATGAATAAGTTTCCTAAAAAATGAAAACTAATCTCCAACTATAAAAAGGATAATAATAATAATAATAAGAAAAACATATTATTATGATTATTATTATTATTATCATGGTAAAACCATTCGAAGAAGAAAAATTGTTAAAATTAAGGAACTAAATCCCTTGAATTAAGTAACTAAAATTCGTGGAATTTAAAATTTAATTTCCTATCTTTACCTATAAATAGAGGTGACTTATTTCAAGAAGGGGGATTGAGGGAAATATCCATTGGAAAAATCAAAAGGAAAAAATCCAAATGAAAAAATTTAGAGGAGATCAGAAAAATCAAAATCAAGAAAAACGAGATCTGTAAAACAACTTCATACGGGAAAAGAGGCTTCACAAAAAGAAAATGAGCTTCATAAAATCTCCTTGTAAGTTTGATAAACAATAGAAGGGTTACACAAGCATTATTCGCCATTCAACAAGATTATTCAGAAAAAAACCACTTCAAGCCCATGATTAATCTTCAAATCCAAGAAAACAATTTTGTCGTCGTTCTTCAAATTGTGGTCAAAACAAAAAAAAAAAAATCGGAGGAAAAATATTTTTTTTGAAAAGAAAATTATATTTGAAATTGTACCCCACACTATTTTAATTTTAATAAATATTTTGTTCACATTATTTTCCCATTGTTTTGCTAACTTTGCAGGAATTTATGAAATTTGTGCCCACAACACCAACTCCCTTTTCATTACATCTGATTCGCTTTCTATCTTTGCATCTTTTAATTGCTTCTGAGGTTCTGAAATCTCCGAACTCCACCCAGTCGCTCCCTCGCGATAGTAAGGAACAAGAGTGCCATCATGAGCCAGTGATTTCCTTGCATCTTGACATGCTCTCGTACCTTATTGCAGTTCCTTGACTGTTCTCCGCATACCAGGCTTCAGTTCCCTCTTCTTTTAATATTTTAGAGACCACTGAACAAGGGTGAGGTCCCACATACAGTACCTTGTGCATGCTGTCGCCATTTCATTGGCATTAGGACGTATATCTGACTGTTAGCATTGGCCCAATACCGGTCGTGGAAATCCCATACTCCTCTTGTAAACACTGCCACTCTCCTGTACTCGCTTAATCTTGAGGATGCGTGAACACATTAGGTTGGAAAGATGACTTCCTTTGAATATATAGATCCATGGAATTTCAAGGAGTTTGCATCATGAGGATTAAAGGCAATCTCTGGGACATTGAATACCATTCGAATATGGCAAGCTCGGTTAGTGTCCTGCTGACTGGTCACCATCCATACAGTAGCAACGTGAAAGGAGACCATGCTTCCGTGTTACCTTCCTTGCAGAGACCAAGAGGAGAGCCTCGGATTGAGTGGAGCATCTCACCATGTTTGGGGAAGGTACACCATCCATCAAAATGTCGAAATTCTGGAAGCTTATGCCTTTGAAATGAACAGCAGGTCCAAAGAATTTGGAACCCTCCAAAATTTCTGAACCCATCTCTTCATTGTCATTTTCAGATTGTTCTCGCTGCATAAGGTTAGGAATTGATCCTAAATTCAGAACTCAGCAATTCAATTAATCCTTCCCATTGCTTAAAACCTTCATCAGAAATTGACCTTCCAGCAAAATCAATTGGCTGCTACACAATTCTACTCAGACGAAAATCATCCCAAATTTGTTGAAGCTAGAACAGTCCAGACCCTTCTTACCATGTTTCTAATGATACGCCCCAGCAATCTTCATAATGCTTGAACTGATGCCTTTGAGGTATGATAAATTTCTGTAGTCTTAAGGAGCAACCAGAGCCGTCTCCGTCGAACCCTTGCTTTCATTTCCAAATTCTAGGATCCAACAAAAAGGAACTTGTGTCGGAGGTGAGCCATTTCAATGATCCGCTTGATGACTATTCACTGGAATACACCTTCTGGAGAGTCCTCCAGTAGGTTCCATAGCTGCTCATAGCCATGGATCCTTTGTTGTAGTTCAAAGCTGTTGATGCACATGGGATCTTGCGGCAATAGAACTGACAGAGTCCTGTTTCTCATCTTCTGGGGCTCCAGCTTTAACTAATCCAATGCAGTAGTTGATTGACCCAGATTAATAAAGATTAGGCAGGGCAAGAATAGAGCATACACAAGCTTGCTGAGGAGCTTGAAGGTCGCCCTAGGGATCATCTAGGTTTTCTAGTGTGCAAGAACTAGTCCTAGCACCACATCAAGACCCCTTTTTGATAACCCATGAACATGTTCCTTCCACCATCTATGATTCCAATACCAGTAACAATAACAGGATCATTAGCCAAAGATTGAACCAAAGTTAATTCCCGGATATCCAAGTGAATGAAGCGCCCAGTGAAAACTGCAATCTTAATTTAAGCCCTTGTGGCAGCAAGAGAAAAATTGCCTGCATCTCGTCCCATATCTGATTTTCTTCAATTCCTCCAGTCTCCTTGAATAGCCCACGGTTAGCAAAATCTCTAACAGACCGCATTAGAAGAGAGAAGACAACGTCATGTCATGAACATGACATCTCTAACATCCCGATGCATTCTTAAGTAGAGGATTCCAAGGACGATTGGAGACACCTCTCCAGAATAATGAGAACCAAATCTGTGGCCAAGAAGAGTATCAACACCGCCACTGCCTCGGGGCCCATAAAGAAGCTATGATTGGCATGCATGACCAAGAGCAACTAAAGAAGTCAGGGATAAAAGAAGTGTAGCTGGAATCTGGGTGCCACCATTCTAACTGTCAAGCAGACAAGTGTACCGTAATGGTGCCATCTAATAAGAGAACTCGTTGGACACCTCTTCTACAAAGAAGTGAGGCAGCAGCCAATTCTGAAAGGTGACCATTTAATCAACTGAGTCCTTGACCTCCAATAGCAAAACCCTACTCATCAAACCATAGTCCATTCTCACTATAATAACCACCTTCAAAACTAACACTGATAGGGCCTGGAGTCGTTGAAACATCGGAAGGCTTTTCTGGCCAATTTTACACAGCTTCACGAGAGACCTTCTCAGAACATTTCCCAAGGGTTTCTTGTGGAGCTTATACAGAAGTCTGACCTGCTCTTTGATAACATCTTCAGCCTGAGGACATGTATCCTTATAGGAGTCCATAACCAGACCCGGGTCTTCTTCCTCACAGCCCATGCATTTGGATAAGAGCCAAGGACAAAGGAGAGCCACAACAAGAAGAAACCATGGAAACAGAGCATAAAAGAAAACAAATAAAGATATCATCAAATGAGGCTCCACTTCATGGGTTATCAGTGAGCCTGATAATTAGGTAGGAAAATCCATGTCAAATATGAACAGGTCATGATTCTCAAGCCTTTCACAGAAGAACTGAAACAGAGTGAGGTCATCTTCTAGCAAAAACCAAGAGGAAAGAGAGACAAAAAGCTATAACAATAAATCCACATTCATCCCAGAAAATCAACAGAAATCAAACAATGGGGGTATCCACACTCAAACCAGCAAACAATACCTAGAAGCAGCAGGAAGAATAATGGATAAATAATGATAATAAGAAAAAGACTGGAACATCATGATAAACTTACTTGGAGATCCTCCCCCAAGCAGTGTTGTCTTGGCTTCAAGCAACCCCCATCCTCTCCAAAATCAACAAAACGAGTGAGCCAGCTAAACCATCCTCCTCTGATCTTCTTCTGCTGTTCCTCATTTCTTCCTCTGGAAATCAGAATCCTCCTTTTCTCCTCCCTGCACCTCTCTAAAAACAGCTACGCCCCCTCTTCTCCTACTCTCGTTTTCTTCTCCTTTCAAGAATGGCTCTCTCACAGCCTGCTCACTCTCTCTGTTTCACAGCTTTTTCTCAGCTCTCTCCAGACCCCGAATATCCCCATCTTCTCTTTTTTGCTCCCTCAAAACAGCTTTTCTTGCAGCCTCAAGACATTCTGCAGCCCCTCAAACAGCCTCTGCTACGTGTCTTCCGCTGGTTCCCCTCAGAAAATCGCTGCTCTCATTAACAAACGTGCTGCCATTTTCTAACAGCCTCTCCATATATAACACGTGCTCCTGAAAAACCCCACCATCTGGCAAAAAAAGTGTGAGAATAAGGAGTCCCAAAATGGGGGTCTACACTATAATATGTCGTTATCATTTTTCTATTGAAGAGGATCAATATTCAGCGCATTTTTCCCTGTCCGAGTTATGATCTTTTACTAAGTATAAAAGCTTTAGAAACTTCTTATCGTTCTTAAAAAGTGATGACATGTGTCAATTTCTAAATTTATAGTTTAAGAAGATGTGATGCCAATTTGTTTTCAAGAAAAAAATTATATTATTTTTTATTATTTACAATTAATAGGAATAAAAACTTTTACTATCAAAATAAATATTATTTATATTAAATTGGATAAGCATTAAAAAAGAATTATGTTTTTCTTAATTTTGAATTTTATCTTAAAAATTAATTTATATGACTTTTTAAAAAAAAATAATTTAGTTTTATATGTTTTTGTTTTTGTTTTTTTTTTACCAAGGAGAGGTCTTCAAACTGATGAATAAAAGGATTAGAATTTAAGATACTTAAAAAATTATTTAATACACTCAATACTTCTATTTATTGGGTTTCCTTAAAAAATTGGAGAACTTAAACCTTTGTTTCTTTATTTTTCTTTATGCTTTATCGTTCTTTATTAAGAACAAAGAAATTCAAGTGAAATAAAATATACAATGATTTTTGTTTTAATATTTAAAAATAATAATAATTAAAAACATTAAAATAAAATGTAATTTAACTTCTGAAAAATTAATGTGATGTTTTCAAACATTAAGGCACCAACTTCATCCAAAAAGATAGAAGATGTTTTATCTACCAATGCAAATTGAACGAGAGTAAGAGAGTGAATATATGTGAAGTTTACTTGATAGTAAGTATGATCTAACTGAAAATGGCATACTAGTAACCATATTCAAAACTAATATAAATATATAAATTTATAAATATTTTCAAATTTATAAAAATAAATTTAATTTTGAATAAATGAGTTCCCATCTTCCTTTTTTTTTTTTTCAAATAAAGGTGCCAAAAAGCACAATTCCCAAAAGAAAATTTTTCTTATTTTCGTAAAACATAATATAAAATAGATTATATTTAATAAAAAAAATTCAAATATAAAATTATGGTTTTGTTATGATACCAATAAGGTACAACCAATCAAGAGTGTGATTTGTATACCTTCGTTATGCCTTAGTTCCTTTAATTTGTACTTAGGATTCTATGACTTTGCATTTTATCATTATTTTGTACTTAGATGTAATTATTTTTGTATTTGTGATCACTATTTTTTCATATCTTGATTTTATGCACTTGTACCCTCATTCAACAACTCAAATATCACCATATATTTTGAGAACTCATATAAAAAGATATCATAGCATGGAATAAAATTAGTAATATAATAATATTAGTATTTTAATTATAACCCTAAGCAGCCTATTTAATATAAGTTAACTTAAAAGAAAATCTAATAAAATTTCAAAGTTGAAAGAAGTAGAGCCCTAACTCTCTCATTGTCAAAGGTACTCAATTTTTTGAGAACAAAAAGTTAGAGTTTGTTTAAAAATTAATTTTTAAACTATTTTTTTTTTCTCTCTAGAACAAAAACCATTTTTTTACTTAGAAAACATATTTGAGAAATTTTTAATAGAAAATAGTTCTTTTTTAAGAATTTGTTTTGAAAATAAATTGTTTTTAATAATAAATTTGAGGTGTTTTCTATTATTTTTTGTAGAGTGTTCTAAATAATAATTGAAAATATAAAGAATATTTGGAAATTTTTGCATTTTATACCTTCATGAAAAATAAGTTGAGAAAATTATTTCTTAAATTTGATTAAAAAAACTCCTAAAGAAAAGATCTTACTTGTGGCTAAGTCTATATATTAATTATCAAATAAGATTGGAAAAATAGTAAACAAGATTAACAAAGGTATTTTCAATATTTATATGTATGAATATATTTATATTCATACATATAAATATAAAAATTATATGTATGAATATAAAATTATATAATAATAATAATAAATATAATTGGGGGAGGGGTGGAAATGGGTTCAAAGCAGAAAATAGGGTCCACTTCCCTGCCCTCAACCTCAATTCTTACTCCTCTTAGCTACCTCATGAGGAATAGATCCCTACCAAGACCCGTGTGGATGGTTTTTTTTGCTATCACTATTAGAAATAGTTCCAAACGTTTGGAAGCACATTTGAAAATCACATATAAAAATTCAAAGAATCTCTTTTGAGCAATCACTTCATAGGTGTTGAATCTTCCAAAAATCTTTTTTTTTTTTTTTTTTGTTATATTTAGAGTGTGTTTGACAATGATTATAAGAAGTGTTTATAGCATTTTTAATATTTGAAGAATAAAAATTTTCAAGTATTACCAAGGTTAGAAACACTTCTTAGAATTACTGCCAAACACACTTTTAATTTACAACAAAACACTAAGTGGTTCTTCATAAAAATGTTTCTAATGGGAGCAATACTAATGAAAATGTTATACATTAAAAGTTTGATTAAGAGTGATTTTGAGAGAAGTTAGCCATAAATACTTTCTTGCAAAAAGTAAGTGTTTGAAAGATTTTTGAAAATATTTTTATAATAAAAAATCATTTAAAGTGATTCCTAAACAATTATTTGGTAGATGATTCTTCAAAAAATAGTTTTTTTTTTTTTTGGTAGATTATTTGGTAGTTTTTTTTTTTTTTTTTTTGTTATATGATATTTTACCAAAAAGTTATTAAAGCACTTTTTTTTTTTTTTTTGTATTTAAATAATAAGCGACTTTCCTTAAAAACATTTATGATAGAAGTGATACTAATTAAAGTGCTATAAGCGGATATGCACTTTGAAAAAGTTGGTGTGGACTTAGACAAGTGTTTTCATTGGGATATTTTGGCTACTATCGAGACCACAACCAAATAAACCTTGGCCAACCGACTCACTTCCTCTTATGTACATTTTAGTCATCACTGGATTAGTAGCTGTATAGTTAGGAGTCTCACACTAATGTGTAGGATTGACTTTAACACTATTTGTAATCATCTACTCTCTTTTATGGAGGGATAGTGTACTCTGGATCTAATATGCCCTTATGACTTTAAAATGTGACAACATAGTGTAAAGGGCTTATATGGGATATCAAACCAATCTATACATATACGAGAGGTTGGTGAAATTTTGAATACCCCTATATTTGGATCTCATATAAGTGTCCATAGTACGAGATATCACCATTGAAGAATTTGGTAAAATAACTAGAATGTATAAGAAATTACTTAGAAAATATTTTTGAATTTGGACAAATATATACATGATCCTCAACGAAACATGTTGTATTTAATATCAGTTAACATAAGCAAAAATAATGTTAATAAAGCAGAAGGTGCACAAATTCATAAATTCACACACATTTTATATCATAGGCAATTGAATTATAGCAACTTATAGAGTTCAATCTTTAGAACAAAACATATATATACTAAAGATATCCAACTTATTTACTAAAACAAAAAAACAAAAAAAATCAAGACACCAAGTGATAAATACCCTTCCAAAGTTGATTCAAACAAAAGAAACATCATTAGTAGGCATCTCTTTGCCAAGTATGTTAATCTATGCATCTCCTCAAAAGAAAAGTCCAACATACCTTAAACAAAGACATTAAGAACAAAGGCACTCGTAAGATTTGAGAATATATATGCAAGAAAAAAAAAAAGGAAGAATAACACAATTGAAAGCATTGTTTCACTCACAAGGATTATGTAGAAAAAACAAACACCTCTTCCTTGTTCTGCATATGGAAAATGAAATCAAGTCTTCTTCAAAATTCTCTTCCTTATGATCTCAATCATGAGAATCCAATTTCTTATAATCTTTCTCTTTATAATTCTAGGTATTCAGCAAACATAGAGCCTTGTATCAGATAGGAAAGATGAAAATTAGAATGAGGAAAGTTAAAATATAATTAGGACGAAAATTCATTTGGAGAGGAGGGCAAATCATAGAATACTATATCAAACTACTAGTTCATATTATCCTTGTGTTATCTTAAAGTGATAGTTATTTATTTAGTGCATACTCTTGGTTGCAGTTTGGCAACAATATTGATAAATATTATAAACCACCTCAAGTCTTGACTAGTTCTTCTATACACAAATGAGACCCTCTATTTAGAATCTTGATGTAGAACTTCAAATAATTGTCTACCTTTAACTTTTGACAAAATGATAAATATTATCAATAACCTATGATATCTCATATTAGATAAGGGAAAATAGTCCCAATAACTTTATAGTGGTTCTCTTAAGTAGTTGGAAGACTTTGAAAGGTGTGAGAAGTCATTGAGACCAAAGTGGATAATATTTATATAGGGGGGAACAAATAGTTACAAAAGGTATTAGAGTCAATCCTTAAGCCTGGTATTACATGACCATATAAACTAGTTTTTTCCTAAATGCTTTATGTTTTTGTCAACAAAATCAAAGAGGATTAAAGAATGAAGATTTCACAATTCTTATATCACTTTTGTCCCTTAAATGATGTCTACACCATCAAGAAATTAATTCTCCGATCCAAATCCAAGTAAAACATATTTCCTCTTTTTCTTTTATTTTAGACTATCTAAATTGATACTTTGCTAAACCTAACAAAAGTATCCTTCACTTTTTAGGTTTCAACAAAACTTCAATTTTCTTATCCAATTACACTTCTTAATCTACAAACCAAAAAGAAAAGGAGAATATTATCTATAATAGGTAAATATTTCCCATCCAATGTCCCATAGTAGTCTAAATCTATATTAAATCTCAAACAAATTCAAGAATGATATCCTTTCATACATGTGATAATAACTTAGGCCTTTCCCCTCAAACTCTAGCTTCGAAAATAAAAATCAAATAAGATTTTGTTGAATTTCATAGCTTACTAAAGTAGGGCTCAACCAGATGCCCCCAACTCTTGAACAATTCCAACTTGTAAGACATCTTTTTATCAATGCTAACATTGTTATTCAATGAACTTAATTATCAAATTTCTTATTCTAGTTATTCTAAGTTGATTATTTTATCAAGTTAGGAGCTAGATTAGCTCTTATGTATATTCTAAGTTAAATTTTTAACCACAATACTAAAATCCTCACTCTCCACCTTTGGATTTTATTACATATACACGTATTCGTACATACATATATAAACTTTTTGTATTAAAGAGCATATTTACATTTTTATATAATTAATTAATATGATTATTGTCAAATTATAGTCTATACTATTTACGAGACATAAACCTAATTATTATTAGCAAAATCACTAACACACACAAATAGAAAATAAAGAAAAACATAAGATTTTTAATGTAATTCGACGACCATTGTGATTCTTGCGCCCACGAAACACACTAATACTCAACAATCCACTAATGAAAAGAAAAATATGAGTATAATGGTGAAGCTTTCAAAAACCATTCAGTTGCGATTGCACTCTCTAAAAAAGAATGGTTAAAATATATAATAGAGGCAAACTCGTTAATCATTACATAAAAAAAATTTCTCCATGGGGCACTACCCCATTCAACCCCATAAGTTGACTAAACAACTCGATCCCTACGAGCTCAGCAAGGAGCTCAACCCTTATGAGCTAACCAGACTATTCAACCCCTAACATCTCAAGCAAAGCGTAATAAAACTTATCCAGACTTCATAATCCAACAATTATTTAAGATTTATTGTTTGCAACTTAATTAATTATTTTGAGAATATTATTTAAATGTTTGATTAATTTTATATAATATATCATCATGACATAATACATCAATTATTAAAATATAATCTAAATTTACTTCAATTATGTTATTATAGTTATTTAATAGACAATATTAATTTGGTAATATTATTTTAATAGTTTAAAACATAGGAAATATAATCTAAGCTTTTTAGAATAACATATGATGTACTAATCATTTCTCTAAGCAATGTAGTTAGTTTTTAAATAAGATATACTTTTTTTTAAATAGGATGTATTTATTTGAACAGTTCATAATCAATCCTCAAATGCTTTTCATATATACATATATGTGTACATATAAAGAGATCCATTAAGTAATGAGATTTGATTTTTATCATATCATATTAGTAATATCAAAATGTAAAAATAAAAAATAAGTGATATTGTCCTCATTACAGTAATCAATCAATCATGAATAGTGAATAATGAATGATGAACTGGTTTAAAAGATTTTGACGGGATCTTGAGGATGTGTTTAATAAATTGATTTAATGACTTAATTTAAGTATTTTAAACACAATAAGAAAATAGGATGATGAAGAGAAAATATAGTAAGAAAATGATAGGAATGAGAATGAAGAGGATTACAAGTAGGATTAGGGTTTGATAAGTGGCTATAGATGTGAAATAATAAGAAATCATTTTCATCATTTCACATGTTATATGCTTAAACTTGCCACCTAAATTATGATATGCTTAACATAAATAATGTATTCATATAAATTTTGCTTCTAAAAGGGAAAAAAAAAAAATCTAGGTTTTCTAGCATTGTCATAGCTATTCCATGAATCTTCAAATAGTAAATTTTAGGTGTCATTTAAATACACTTCATATTTCTTTTGTTTTTTTCAAAATAGAAAATGATAATTAATTTAAAATGCAAGAAGTCTTTGAGACTTATCTTTAAAAGATAATAATTTTTAAAATTAATTAAAAAAAATTCAAGTGTAAAAAAAATTTTACTATCTCAAATTTTAAAAGTAATTTTTAAAGACACAAAGTTCATACATTTTATACAAAAGTCATTATATTTTATATAGAAACTACTACTATTTTTAAATTTTAAAAATATAAAATAGAAAATATATCTAAACAAATAGTTAGTTATTACTTTTTTTTGGTTCTTTTGCAAGATATTTAGCATTAAAATTTGTATCTCGCCTCACCTCAATTGGGCCACATCACATTATTGTAACCTCTTTTCTTTTTCTTTTTCTTTTTTTTCCTTTTATAAGATATGTAGTGCTAAAATTTAATAAATGGTGTCCATATATAGTTTACTTCAATAAGACCACCTACTTCAACTAGGGTCATTGTCATGGTTGATAATTGTGAACATTTGGTCATTGCCAATAGGACCACCTACTTTAATGCATAGAACTCATATATGCTTCATTTTGATGGGATCACTTGCATCAATTAATTTGACTTCTACTGCTAAATAGTACTGATGTGAATAATGGGTGCAGATTCCTTGGAATAGAGCCCATTTATGCTTCACTTTACCTGGACCACTTGCATCTACAACTAATGATGTGAATAATGGGTCCAAATTCCTTGAAAATAATTGCTGAAAAAATCAATAATGCAGCCATTTCTCTATTCTTAAAGACAAACAAAAGTCTTGATTGAATATGCATACAATTGGAATGAGAATTTTTTATAAATATCTAAATGATTATTTAATTTTAATTGACAAGTAGAAATTCTTTTTAATAATTGTAAACATAATAATTAAATTATTTTAGTATTTTGGAGATGGGGTTGGAATTATGTTCCTTCACTCTCTCACTTTCTTTCTCCCTCTCAGCCATTTTTTAGCCCTTATTCTAGTTTGGTTTCATAGCATAGATGTAATGTATTTATGCAAAAAGAAATGCAATAACTCAATGTGTTATATTTTTCAGGTGGTGGTGGAAGCTATTTGTGAGACTAAGGAGGACTACTTTTGCATTAGCAAAAGCTTATTGTAAGCCTTACAAATCGCTCTAGTGTTCATCAACTCAATATCATTTGAGAAGCTTGAAGCCTATTTTGGGAACGATATTTTAAAATAGTTTTTTTAGTCTGAGAAACATTATTTTCCAAACTCAAAAATACATTTGATAGATTTTGATAGAAAGCAAAGTTCTAAAAATATTTTATTTTATGATAACATATTTTAATTGTTTTTAATTTTTTTTATAACTGTTTTAAAAAATAATTATATAAATATAGAGAATGATTAAAAATGTAGCATTATAGATAAAAATTATTTTTAAAAAATATTTTAAAATACAAAAACACAAGGTGAAAGCATTCCAAAACTTTTAGAAAGTATCCAAAAAAATTTTAAATATTTTTTAAGAATTGCTTTTGAAAATCTTGTAAGACAGACACTTAGGCGTTTGGTAAAATTTAAAACTTATGACTTAATGTATTAAGTTGATTTTAAGTTAAATTATTTTTAAGTTGTTAACTTAAAACTCAGCAATTAGTTTTTACTTTACGTATTCAGATTGTTTGATAAAGTTAACTTAAAATTTATTTTACATCATCAAATTAACATATTTACCTTTATTAATTTTAATTAATATTCATTTTTTATTAATATTAAATAATAATTTTATTTGTTAAACTTCCATATTTTAAAAATTATTGTAGATGATACATGAGATGACTAAAAAATATTAACAATAAAAAAAAAAAAAAGAGTTACAGATGTGGAGTTGGGATTGTAAAATATATTTTCATTAGTGTGGATAAATATGATAAAAAAAAATTAAGATTAAGAACTGAAACAAACTGTATGTAGAAATGAACACATATTTTGTCTGATACTAAAAAGTCCAAACATTGTAAGAAGATAAATAAATAAACAAACAAACAAACAGGGAAGAAGTAGTGTCCTTTTTTGCAACACTGAACACTATCTAATAGGGTATTCAAATGGCAAACATATCACAAAGTTAATGTACTTAGAAAATAAGAAAGGGAATGCAGTTGAAACAAAAAAAAAAAAATAGGGCAAATCCATGAGATTTCTTATGACAAGAAATTTAAGAATCAATATGTAAATCATAAATATTGATATGTTTGTGGCAGGCAAACATAAATAATTCAAAATTTCCTCCAAAACAAAAAAGAAATTTGAAGGGAAAATTCTTAAGACAAAATAGTTAGAATACAAGTCAGAATACTTCCCTCCTTATTTTTCCTTCCAAATCAATCCTTATTGTGAAAAAGCACTTGACTTTAATTTTAATAATATAATAACCATCCGTGAACTAATTAACACTCAACACTAAATTTTTTAAATAAAAAAAAATCAAATATTTTTCTTAATATTTTTTTTTCTTAATAATTTTTTAAAATCAAATATAACCTTAAAACAGAAGTTTGATATTAAAATTATTGTATAACATGTAATATTTAAAAAAAAAAAACTCAAAGAAGGTTAGACTCCTACATTTTTCACCCAAAAATTCACTATTGAATTGTGATATCAAGTTCATCTTTTAAGTAGGGATGGTAATGGAACAGGTCACCCCCATCCCAACCTCATCTTGTTTATTTATATCTATTTTCATTCTTGCCAATAAATAAATAAATAAATAAATAAACGAGGTAGGGTGACACAAGCATAGGAAATTCTCATACCCGACTCATCTTGCCCCATTTAAAATTTTTCAACAATCTTCAATTTTTTTTTTTTTAAGTTTAAAATTTTTATTAAAAATAAATATAATTTATAAATAAAAATATTATAAATATTTATAATTTATTTTTATGAAAAAGTAATATTTTATTTATGTTTAAAGAGTTAAAAAATGAAAAAAAAAAATCAACTAAAATAATTTTGATTTAAAATTATACATAATTAAGGTGAGGTCGGGTGGAAAAAAGTCATACCCAAACTTGTCCCAAACCCATCTTGGGTTTTTAAAAACTTCGTAAGATTGTCACAAACTTGTTTATTTTTATCCTAAGCCCTTCTCATTAGGGGCAAGGCGAGGTGGATACCCAGAAAAACCCGTCCATTGTCATCCCTAAGCCTATTTTGCAAACCATATAAATTTAAGGACTCCAAGCCAAGGAGTGCAATTTGAGCAATTGATCACAATCCCTTTGGTTAATAATATATGCATATACATTCCCAATCGCTAGACACATGTGAATAGAATATGAGAGATAGAAGGTAAACATGTTAATATGACAAAACATAAATTAAAATTAGATCGAAGGAAAAAGAAACAAAAAAATAAAAAATAAAAAAATAATTGTCATATTTCAAAAATCAAATGAAACTTAAAGAACTTCCATTTTTTTTTTCTATTTGTTTTTTCATTTATTTTGGATAATGGATATAAAGTGGCCAAAATACTCATCTATTTATTTGTTCATAGCCTTCTAAGAAGGATTCATATAAACATTTCTTTACCTTTAATAAAATTAGAACAAAGATATTAATATAAACATTTTTCTTCATCTAATTACAACCTATCAAAAATGTGAAGTTTTATTTCTTTCATCTTTTTTAATTAGTTATTTTTTCTTTGTCTTCATTTTCTTTAGCAAATCTTGACTATGTGAAGTTCTATTTCTTTCACCTTTTTAAATTTTTTTTTTTCTTTTTCTTCATTTTCTTTATCAAACCTTGACTATAATCTTTCTTTTCCTTTTACAATCTTATCTATATCCATATTGTACTTTGGTTTTGTTATTTTTTATTTATATATTATCCAATATAATTTTTATTAGCTCAAAATGAATAGGTAATATGACTTTCTCACATTATTTAAGTTTAGGTAATTGATATTTTATGTCCATTAATCCATCTTTATCTTATTCTTGTTTTATTCCTAATAAGCATATGATTATTTTTATCTGATGTTATTAGGAGGAGCCTTGAAATGGGGCCTCCCACATGACATTTGAAAAAAGCTGTTAGAAAACCCACACTTTAAAAGGAAGTGAGGTGATAATGCTTTTGATCATTTTCTTTTGGAAAAGTTAGAAAGCTATTTGAAAAATTAAAAATCTATTTGTGCTTTGGGAAAGGTGGGTGAAAACGGACACTTTAAACAAGATAAGGTTTTAAAAAGCTGTTTGAAAACCAACTTTTTGAAATTGGACAATTATGGGTATTGGTGTTCGCATTCGATGATTAGGTAAACACTCCTAAAGATGTATAATTGATGTGAAGTTCTTGAAAAACTATGAACAAAAACATCTTTTATCTATTTACACGTTTTATTTATTTTTTATATTAAATTATTGGAAATATTTTTTTACATACATCTATAAATATCAAATATAATTTTTATTTTTATTTTTTATATTTTCATATATATACAAGGTATCTATACTAAATATACATGACATTTGTATTAATTATACAAGACATGTATAAGTTTATCCATTATGAATATATTTACGGTTTTTTAAAATATTTTTTTATACTACTAGAAACATTGTTTACACATAAACATGAATGTCAAATATAATTTTTTTTCTTATTAAATTATCACACATGTACAAGGTGCTTGTATTAAATGTATAAGGCATTTGTATTAATTGTACAAGGTTTGTACAAACGTATTTATTGTGAATATATTTAGGTGCTTTTACGAATATTTGTAAACATGTAAAAGTGTGTTGTACATTTAGTATAACTATGTTGTATGTGTGAAAATTCCAAAATATATATATATATATATATATGTATATTTAACATTTATGCATGTGCATAAATAAATTTTCTAATAATTTGGTATGTAAAACAAATAAAGAAAATGAAGAACAACATGTAAATAAATTGATGATATACAAGTTTGCACATGCCTTACACAATTTATATGCATGCAAATATAAAGAAAATGAATTTGACATATTTATGTCGAACATTGTTTTCTTGCGGTTTAATATGATGTATAAAAAAAATCAAGAAAATATTTTAAGAAATTGAAAATAATATATAGGTACCTTTCTTGTTAAGTTAATATGTCAATACCTTATATATTATCTCTAAAAGTGAAGCAAAGGAATTGATATAATAATCACTAAAATCTCAAATAAATAATATAAGTAATTAACTAAAATTTGATTGTCATTATTTATAATTTGAAATATCCTATTAAGCCATATTATCACTCATAATTTAAATTAAAGATATATTTTCTTAATTTGAACAATTAAGTAATACTAAGTCTTATCAAGATTAAATAGTATATTATTTAATATAATTCTATAATTTAATTGTAAATATGTTGTTACTTAATTAAATTTCAAAAATTCAAATTTTCAAAATTTTAAAATAAATAATAATAATAATAATAATAATAATAATAGAACCTTAAATTAATAAAAAATAAACTAACATAATAGTTGTGGGCACCCCCATAAATGAGGATAGCGGGTCTACCCAAAAAACTATCTGCTGAGTCGGGCCGGTTTGGGCCAGGATTAAAAGCCCAACTAGCCTAATGACCCAACTAGCTTAAATAGCCTAATATGGAAAATGGGAAATAGAATGTGAGAGAATAGCCCACAAGGAATGGAGGTTGTTAACACTTAAGGCAGTAATCGTTTGGAGTGGCCAAAAGGTGCTCTCAGGATCTCCACACCAATCGGTAGCTAAAAGGTATATGAATGCAAGAAAAATAAGGACATGAAAAAAAATGACATTTTCTAAAAATAAAAAAATAAAAAAATAAAAAACTCAGCTAACTTAATCATTAAAGGAGGTGATCTTGGGGAAAAACTGAGCAAGCCTTAAGTAGAAGGTACAAGGAAGCAAGAGGCGAGAAGAGGATGATTGCTCAAGAAATTCTCAGCTCCAACAAGTGGTAGTTAACACTTGAGGTCGTAACCATTTGGAGTGGTCAAAAGGTGCTTCCGCAATCTTCACGCAAATCGATAGCTGAAAGGTATATGAATGCAAGAAAAATAAGGACACAAAGAAAAAAAAACTTTTCTAAATAAAAAAAACCCCAACTAACTTAATCATCAAAAAAGGTGATCCCGAAAAAAAAATCAGGTGAGCCTTGTGTGGTAGGTACAAGGAAGTGTCTACTGAGAAAAGGATGATTGCTCAAGAAATTCTTCGCTCCAACAATAGTTGCAACTTGAAAATATATATATATATATATATTATTAATGATTTCGAGACAAATTTTATTTGTTATTTTAAAAAAAATTATTGAAATCTTAGTATCTTAATTATCATTAGTACTTAATGGTAAATCTTAATATATTAAATAGTTGCGATGTTCATGTGACATCTATCATCCAATTTCTTTTCTTTTCTTTTCTTTTCTTTTCTTTTCTTTTTTAAGCGCATTAAGGGTATTATTGGTATTTCTAATTGATAAATTCTTTAAATGTTCTTCACAACAATTATGCATACACTTCTATGCTTTGAACCCAAATATGTATTTTATATAGACCTTAGGCCTATTTGTTTGGAATGAAAACCCTTAAACATAATTGTTTCTTTTTTAAAAAGTAAGGTGAGAAGGAATGTTTTGAAGAAAAATGGTGGAAAAATGCACCACACACCTTGGAAAAAAATAAAAAATAAAAAAACAATTGTTGGTCTAATAAGCCAATTCTTTGATTCGACGATTCAAAACCGGTTTAAAAGTGAAAATGGTAAAAAATATGAATCCAACCAAACATGCGATCAATCAATAATTTGACCAATCTAATTCGATTTCAAAAACATTGTTTTACCCTCTCTAAGAAGGGTAACAGTGACTCACTATTGATCACCTAGTTTTTGGGTAATAGTGATTCATCACGATCCTAGCCTTCCAACTATCATTTTAGGGTTGGGTCAATATATACAAAAAGGGTGATCAATCACATCATGTTACATGTATATTTCGGTTCCATTTCTTTGTACTAAGTTCGGTTTTATTGCATTATATTTTGTTCCTATTTTTTCCCACCTTTGCCTTATTACTTTGTAATTAATCCTATTTTCTTTTGTGCCTTCATCCCATTATTTCAATCATCAAGGTAAAAAAATTAGCAAGTAAATCTTGATTGGGTGCCTTAAACTTTTTCATTATTTTATTGTCGTCATTATATATATTCTTATATTGGCAAATTCAAAAACTTGTTCATGGTATTGAAAAAAAAAATATCAATATTTAAAAATATTTCTTAAAATATAATAACTAAAAAATTATTCTTAAATTTATGGTATAATATGATCAATCAAGAAGTTATCTTTTAAGACAAGCCAGTTAGAACATTAAAGCATATGCTACAAGTCTATCCGCGAAAAGACACAAGCCTCTTGAAGTTGATTGAATAAATCATCAATACATGGTAATGAACATCAATTAAGAATGGTAGCCTTATTAGACTCTCGATAATCTATGCATAACCTCATATTACTGTCCTTCTTATGTACAAAGAGGACATGGGCTCCCCATGGTGACACACTCAATTGCATGAGTCTCATATCTAATAACTCCTATAATTGGACTTTCAACTCCCTAAGCTCTTTTAGAGCCATACGGTATGGTGCCCTGGATGTTGTAGTTCCTGGCTGGCACCAAGTTTATGGTAAAGTCCATCTCTCTTGCTGGTGGTAATCTAGGCAAGTCTTTTAGAAAAGCCTCTAGAAACTCACATGCCACTAGTATGTCCTCAAGTCATGGCTCTATAGCATGGCTATCCACAACATGAGCGAGGAAACCCAACAACTCTCCCTCATAAAATCACTGCTTACATCGTTGAGATCAAATATGGTGGTGCTAAGACCCTTGAACGCTTAACTCTAACCTCGAGGGCACCTGGTAATTTGAACATTACACATTTCTCAAAATAATCAATAAAAGCATGATATATGGCAAACCAATCCATCCTAAGAATAACATCAAAGTCTCGCGCAGCCATGAGTACCAAGTCTACTAGCAACTCCCTCTAACTAATGGTCACAATACATCCTCTATATACTATGTTTACAATCACTCCATCCTGATTGGAGTATTGAAAATATTGTTTACATGCATGTATAAATATCAAATATAATTTTTATTTTTATCTTTTATATTTTCATATATATATATATATATATATATATATACATATATATAAACACTTGTATTCAATGTACACGACAATTGTACTATTAGTAGAAGACATGTATAAGTTTATATATTTATGTATTTTTTTCATTTTCTATGACTATTTTTTATAGTATTGGAAACATTATTTTCATAGATGCATGAATGTCAAATACAATTTTTTAAATTGCCACACATGCATAAGGTACTTATACTAAATATATAAGACATTTATACAAGTTGTATAAGGTTTGTACAAGTGTACATATTATGAATATGAAAATATTAAAATGTTGTACATCCTTTTTATCCGGTTAATATGCAAATACCTTATATATCATCTTTAAAAAGTGAAGCAAAGGAATTGATATAATAATCACTAAAATTGCAAATAAAAAATATAAGTAATTAATTAGAATTTTATTATTATTATTTATAATTTGAAATATCCTAGTAATCCATATTATCACTTATAATTTAAATTAAAGATATGTTTTCTTAATTTGAACAATTAAGTAATACTAAGTCTTATTGAGATTAAATAGTATACAATTTAATATAATTCTATAGTTTAATTGTAAATATGTTGTTACTTAATGAAATTTCAAAAATAAAAAATTTCAAAATTTTAAAATAAAAAATTATAATAATTGAACCTTAAATTAATAAAAATTAAACTAAGATACACTACAACAAATATGGGGTTTTGTCATAAATTAATTTTTAATTAAAAGAGATTATTTTGTAGTAGAAGATTTTTTTTCCAAAAAAATTATTTGTGGTGAGTTTGTTGCTATAAACCCATGAACAATTATTTTAACCATAAAATTTAATATGTTATAGCAAAAACATTTTTCTGCAAAACAAAATTTGTGACAATATATCATTTTTTACCACAAATTCCTTGAAAATAATTGTTGATAAGAGTCAATAATGTAGTCACTTCTCCATTCTTGAAGACGACAGAAGTCTTGATTGAATATCCATACAATTGGAATGAGAATTTTTTATAAATATCTAAATGATTATTTAATTTTAATTGACAAGTAGATATTCTTTTTAATAATTGTAAACATAACAATTAAATTATTTTAGTATTTTGGAGATGGGGTTGGAATTGTGCTCCTTCACTCTCACACTTTCTTTCTCCCTTTCAGCCATTTTTTGGCCCTTACTCTAGTTTGGTTTCATAGCATAGATGTAATGTATTTATGCAAAAGGAAATGCAATAACTCAATGTGTTATATTTTTCAGGTGGTGGTGAAGGTCATTTGTGAGACTGAGGAGGACTACTTTTGCATTAGCAAAAGCTTATTAGAAGCCTTACAAATCGCTCTAGTGTCCATCAACTCAATATGATTTGAGAAGCTTGAAGCCTATTTTGGGAACTATATTTTAAAATAGTTTTTTTAGTCTAAGAAACATTATTTTCCAAGCTCAAAAATACATTTGATAGATTTTGATAGAAAACAAAGTTCTAAAAATAGTTTATTTTATGATAGCATATTTTAATTGTTTTTAATTTTTTTATAATTGTTTTTAAAAATAATTATACAATTATAGAAAATGATTAAAAATACTGCACTATAGATCAAAATTATTTTTAAAAAATATTTAAAAATACAAAAACATAACATTCCAAAACTTTTAGAAAGTATCAAAAAATTCAAAAAATATATTTTAAGAATTGCTTTTGAAAATCTTGTATGACAAACTTTTGAGTGTTTTGTAAAATTTAAAACTTATTACTTAATATATTAAGTTGATTTTAAATTAAATTATTTTTAAGTTGTTAACTTAAAACTCAGGAGTTAGTTTTTACTTAACGTACTAAGATTGTTCAACAAAGTTAACTTAAAATTTATTTTACATCATCAAATTAACATATTTACCTTTATTAATTTCAATTAATATTTATTTTTATTAATCTTAAATAATAATTTTATTTGTTAAACCTCCATATTTAAAAATTATCGTAGATGATACATGAGATGACTAAAAAATATTAACAATAAAAAAATGAGTTATGGATGTGGAGTTATGATTGTAAAATACATTTTCATTAGTGTGAATAAATATGACAAAAAAAAATGTAAGATTAAGAATTAAAACAAAATGTATGTAGAAATGAACATATATTTTGTCTGATACCAAAAAGTCCAAACACTGCAAGAAGAAAAAAAATAATAATAGTGTCATTTTTTTTGGAACACTGAACACTAGATAGTGGTACTCAAATGGCAAACATATCACAAAGTTAATGTACTTGAAAAATAAGAAAAGGGAATGCAGTTGAAACAAAATAAAATAAGGCAAATACATGAGATTTCTTATAATAAGAAATTTAAGAATCAATATGTAAATCATAAATACTGATATGTTTGTGGAAGACAAAAACAAAGAATTGATTTGATGGGAAAATTTCTAAGACAAAACAGTTAGAATATTAAAGCACAACTAACAAGTCAAAATACTTCCCCCCTTATTTTTCCTTCCAAATCAATCCTTATCGTGAAAGAGCACTTGACTTTAATTTTAATAATATAACAACCCTCCGTGAGCTAATTAACACTCAACACTAAATTTTTTATTTTTTATTTTTTATTTTTAATAAAAAACATATATTTTTCTCAATACTTTTTGAAAACCACACATAACCTCAAAACAAAAGTTTGATATTTAAATTATTGTATAACATGTAAAATTTGAAAAACTCAAAGAATGCTAGACTCGAACATTTTTCACCCAAAAAATCTTGAATTGTATTATCAAGTTCATCTTTCAAGTAGGGATGGTAATGCGACGGGTTTGGGACAGGTCACCTTCATCCCAACTCTATCATGTTTATTTATATCTATTCTCATTCTCACAAAATAAAAATAAAATAAAATAAAATAAACGAGACGAGGTGGGGCGAGGAAGTATGGAAAATTCTCATACTCAACTCATCCTGCCCCGTTTAAAAATTTCACCAATTTTCAATTTTTTTATTTTAAGAATTGTAAATTTTTATAAAAAAAAATGAATATGATTTATAAATAAAAAGCATTATAAATATTTACAATTTATTTTTATGAAAACCAATATTTTATTTATTTTTAAAAAGTTTAAAAATGAAAAAAAATTAAAATAATTTTTTATTTAAAATTATATATAATTAAGGCAAGACGGGGTGAGACAAAGTCATTACCGGAACCCACCCAGAACCTATTTTGGGTTTTTAAAAACTTTGCAAACCTATCTCAAACCTTTTTATTTTTATCCCAAACCCTTCTCAAAGCGGATACTTGGTTCATTGTCATTCTTATTTCTAAGCCTATTTTGCAGACCATTTACGCTCAAGGACTCCAAGCCAAGGAGTGTAGTTTGTGTAATTGATTACAATCCCTTTGGTTAATAATATATACATATACATTCCCAATTTCCAAACATATGTGAGTAATATGAGAGATAGAAGGTAACATGTTAATATGACAAAACATAAAATAAAATTAGATTGAGGAAAAACAAACAAAAAAATACTGCTGTCATATTTTGAAAATCAAATGAAACTTAAAAAGACCTTCCATATTTTGATTTTTTTTTTTCTCTTTTTGCTCGTTTATTTTGGATAATGGATATACAATGATCAAAATAGTCATCTATTTATTTATTTCTTAGTCATCTAAGAAGGATTCAATTTTTTTACCTTTAATAAATAGAAAAAAGCTAATAATATAAATATTTTTCTTCATCTAATTACAACCTATCAAAAATGGGAAGTTTTATTTCTTTTATCTTTTTTAATTTGTTTTCTTTTTCTTTTTCTTCATTTTCTTCAACAAATCTTTTGTTGTACTAGAGTTCTCACCATATCATACTTTGGTTTTATTATTTTTCGTTTATACATTATCCAATATAATTTTTATTTACTCTATTTAGGTAGATAACGTGACTTTCTCATGTTATTTAAGTTTAGATAATCGATATTCTATGCTCATTAATCCATCTTTATCTTATTCTTGTTTTATCCCTAATATGCATATGATTGTTTTTATTTGAAAATAGAAATTTTGAAGGTTACTTTTATTATTATTATCTTTTTAGAATTTATTTATTTACAGTAAAAAGTAGAGTAAATAAAAACCAGTAATGACATAAAAATGTTATTAGCTTTAAGTTACTAGTATTTATTTTATTCACATTTCACCAATATTATATTTTATCATTTTTATTTTTAATTTTTAATTTTATAATGTTGTATTTGATTTATGTAAATAGTGAATAATCATTATATATTATTATAATGGTAATTATAGACAAAAAGAATTTGGTCTTTGGTTAACACCTCTCTCTTTTTAATTAGGAGGAGCCTTGAAATGGGGCCGCCCTCATGATATTTGAAAAAAGTTGTTAGAAAACCCACACTTTAAAAGAAGTGGGGTGATGATGCTTTTGATCGTTTGCTTTTGGAAAAGTTTAAAACCTATTTGAAAAATTAAAAATCTATTTGTAAACCTATGCTTCGGAAAAAGAGGGTGAAACCCAACACTATAAAGAAGATAAGGTTTTAAAAAGCTATTTGAAAACCAACTTTTTGAAATTGGACAATTATGGGTATTGGTGTCCACATTCGATGATTAGGCAAACACTCCTAAAGATGTATAATTGATGCAAAGTTCTTGAAAATTTATGAACAAAAACATCTTTTATGCACATTTACACATTTTATTTATTTTTTATATTAAATTATTGGAAATATTGTTTACATGCGTCTATAAATATCAAATATAATTTTTATTTTTATTTTTATATTTTTCATATATATATAAGGTACGTATACTAAATATATATGATAATTGTACTAATTGTAGAAGGCATGTATAAGTTTGTCTATTATAAATATATTTACGCATTTTTTTGACTATTTTTTATATCATTAGAAACACCATTGACAAATATACATGAATGTCACATCCAATTTTATTTTTTAAAATTATCACACATGTACAAGGTACTTGTATTAAATATATAGGACATCTGTATTAATTGCACAAAGTTTGTATAAATGTACTTACTGAGCAACTTTTCCGAGTCATTAGTTCAACTTTTCCTAGTCATTAGTTCAACTTTTCCCAGTCATTAGTCATCAGTTTCAACAACAGTTGCATAAATAGTCAAAGAAGTAGAAGAAGTTTTGAAATCTCCGTTCTTGAAAGTTTTAAATTTAATTTGAGTGTGAATGCATTTATTACTAACATTAAAATAATATAAACATTTTAAAAAGGTCTTAGTTATGTTTGAAAGTGTCTCGTTCAAAATCAAAGTTTTAAAAATTACCAGTGTGAAATCATTTATTACATATTATTATAATATTTGTTTAAATCTAAACCTTTAGTTCATACTGTGAAACCATTTAATGCATGAAAGTTAAGTTTTTGAAATCAGATATCTCAAAAATTCAGATAATAAAAATCAAAATTTTAAAACATCACTTCGTATCAAGGTAATACCCCCCTTCCAACCAGACAAAGTCTCCCTAAAACTCCAATTTTTCGGCAAAA
Organism: Vitis rotundifolia; assembly: GCA_030254885.1. Lineage (NCBI taxonomy): Eukaryota > Viridiplantae > Streptophyta > Magnoliopsida > Vitales > Vitaceae > Vitis > Vitis rotundifolia. The sequence goes on along the minus strand of CM058160.1, from coordinate 19,414,673 downwards.
ACGGGTTACAGGTCACGAGTTAGGACTAAAGACTCTAGTTTTAAAATTTGAATTTTTATACCCAAAATTTTCTAAATATTCTGATTTTTTTTTTTTTTTTTTATGTGGACGGGAACATTATATATAACAAGGATCCATGTATATTGCAAATATTAACTAGTAAAGAAAACTAAAATAATTCAACTAATTTTCATTTCCCTACTTTACCTTTTTACCCCTTTACCCCCTACGGGTAAGAAAAATACACAAAATAAAATAAATTGTGAATAAAAATGAAAGCAAAAATTTAAAAGAAAATTCTTACTTTCTTATTGCTAATAAATTTACAAGGCTGAAGATACAACTTTCTTTCACAGACACCTTTACACTCTTTTGCACACTCCTTCGAACACCACTTTTCCACCACACAAATAACATTTACACTGTCTTTTTCTTTCTATACGTCTTTTTCTTTTTATCCAAAAATTTCTAGGTTTCCTATATCTCGTTTGATATGGTTGTTTTTTATAAAAGGTTCTTGACTTTCTTCTTAAAAATTTATTATATTTCTTAGGTTTTCTAAACCTATATTCTCTACATCCTATGTCTAAATTTTCTCTTATATGTAATTTTCTACAAAGTTGTTGATTTATGTCTTGTTTCTTTATTTGGTTTCTTTCTCCTAAACTTACACATTCTCTTTCTAACCAATTTTTTACAAATTCTATTCTAGCACCTATGTAAGGAGAGTTTTTATATTCCGAGGTTGTAAATTCATTCCATAGTCTAAGTCCTATGGGTCCTTGTATTTTTAATATATATTTATTTAAATATTCAGGGGTTCGATCTACTCTAGCAAAGATTGCATATTTCCTAAATTTTTGTTCATATTCCCTTATATACGAAAGGTTACATAACTTCAATTGTTCTAACTTATGGAGATATATTGCGTGTTCTTTTACATCTTCTTGAGTTGTTCCTAAAAAATAAAGTTCTATTAAATTTATAAATACATATATGCTAAAATTGTTTCTAACTTCTTGAAAATAATTGTTGTTTTCTTGTTCTATATTTCTAAAGAATTGTAATGCGGTTCCTCTAAGGGTGCTTTTACAAAATTCATAAATTTCTTGTTGGTTTTCAAATGATACTACTACACCTACTGAATTTAAAGATTGTTCCCAATTTTCTATGGGTTTTCCTGAGATCTTGTACACTATCTATATCTAGTATTGTTCCATATTCATATATTGGTTGCAAAGAACTAGAAGGTTCTATTTTCGTTTTCCATTGAGGTCCTTTTGGCTTACTATACGGCTTAGTATACCTTATTATTTCATTTTTTACATTTACAAATTCTTTTTCTTCATTTATTGTATTTACTGACTCATTTGGGGCTATTTCTATGTTTTCTTTAACTTTTGGTTGAATAGTAAATTGATTTATTATTTCTATATCAACCAGTTTTTTTATCAAATTGGTTTTATAAAGTTGTTCTATTATTTGCTCATTTGTATAGTTTTTACACATTATGTCAACAAAGTTTTCTTGATCTACCTGTTCTTCTAGTAACGTTGGGTTACTGAATTCTTCTAACATTATATTAACTAACTCTGAGTTTCTTTATAGGTTTTCTACTGTTTCAATATTTAGTAAAATATCTTCTTGTATGACATTTACAATTTCTATCTCACTATCCGACTCTACCTCTACATTTACAGTTTTATAATTTCCAAAAGTCATACTTGTACTTCCATCTTGGTTTTCATATAAACTACTAGATGTTGGATATTTTATTACTGGTTTGTTTATTTGAGGTAATTCCCACTCTCGTCCTAGCAAATAATCAATATTCACAGGTTTTGCTTCTATCATATTTACAGCTTTACTTCCAAACGTTTTTACTATATCATCAAATTCCATCATACATTTTAAACTTAAGGCATTGGTAGTTTTTCCTATAAATCCTATAGTTATGCTAAGGTTTTTGCTTCCTAATTTCCTATCATAACCTTCAATATTTATGGTTATTTTTATTTTTTCTGTGAATTCCTTAAGATCTATACAAAATTGTGGTATACAACCAATAACTGCGTAATTTTGGTTCATATTTACTTCTGCGCTAGGTAAAAGAGCTCATCCTACTATATTATTTCTAGTATCTAAAAGGTTAATATTTATAAGTGCTCCAATTTCTTTACGATGAAGTCCTATTATTCCTATTAAAATTATTCCTAAGTGCATATATTTATCAGTTTTGTTTTTTTATATTTTATGTTTTGTTTCTAGAGAGACTAAATCTAAATATACAATATTTCCTATTGAACTTATAGTATGTTGGTTTAAAAATCTAGTTATTTTATAATTTTGAACTAATTGTTTTTTATAAGGTGTTACTTCCTTTACTATCTTTTTTAATTTTTCTTCAACAAATTCTTTTACATTATCCTTGGGGTTTATTGCTTCTACTATTTCCATGGTTTTATTGCTAAATTTTTTGGTTCAAATGGATTTATTTTTCTTTCTGCTCTAATTACTGGTCTTTCTCTTAAACTAAAGTTTTCAAATTGTTTTAAAAGGTTATTTAATTTTTGTTCCTCTGATATATTTCTTTGTTCTAAAAGTTTATCTACTTTTTGGTTAACTTTTTCTAAAGTTTCCTTTAAATTTTGTTGTTCTAATTTTATTTGTTCTATGTCCTTTCTAACAAATTTTTCTTCTCTAGCTAATTGTTCTTTTATATAATCTAGGTTATTTCTTAGCAAATTATGGTTCTTAAAGTCTTCCAGCTTCTTTTCTAATTCCTAAGACTATGTTTAGTTTTTCTACGGATTTTATTTGTCTTCTTTGGATTTCTTTTAAACAATTTATATTATTTTGGTTAATTTTTCTTTGGTTTTCTTCCTGAATTTGTTTCTTATATTCTTGCAATACTTCTTTTGTTATTTTTAGTGGCGTTTCTACTAAAAAATTTAACTGTTTTATCTCTTGGGTTTGTAGATGAGGGTTCATTGGTTTTTAATATTTCCTAATGAGATGAATTAGCATATAAATTATCAATATAATATTTTATAATTTCTCTTTTAATTATGGTTTCTGTAGCAAAAAGTTCGTCAAAAGCTTCTTGTATTGCTACTTTGTATTCGTTCAAATATTTAAGAGAGGTTAATTTTTTATATCAGTGGTTAAATCTTTTACAATAGTTCTTAAATTATGCAATTTATCACAAGTTTCTCTAAATTCTTTACGTTTAGCATACAACCTATTATTAAGTTCTTTTACACAATCATACTCTAAATTATATATACCACGAGGATAAGGAATAAAAGACATCAATACATATCAAATAAGTTCATATCAAATAAGCAGAGTAAATAAAGGTGTAGAATAAATCAAGCAAATATAATCAGACCTTAAATAGGGTAAGGTAAAGTTCGGTACTCTGAAAATTAAATTGAATCAACATTTTCCTTTCCTTATTAATATACAGCAATACAGAGAGGCTCTGATACCAACTTTTCCCAGTCATTAGTTCAACTTTTCCTAGTCATAACTTTTCCCAGTCATTAGTCATCAGTTTCAACAACAGTTGCATAAATAGTCAAAGAAGTAAAAGAAGTTTTGAAATCTCTGTTCTTGAAAGTTTTAAATTTAATTTGAGTGTGAATGCATTGTGTGAATGCATTTATTACTAACATTAAAATAATATAAACATTTTAAAAAGCTCTTAGTTATGTTTGAAAGTGTCTCGTTCAAAATCAAAGTTTTAAAAACTACCAGTGTGAAACCATTTATTGCATATTATTATAATATTTGTTTAAATCAAAACCTTTAGTTTATAGTGTGAAACCATTTAATGCATGAAAGTTAAGTTTTTGAAATCGGATATCTCAGAAATTTAGGCAATAAAAATCAAAATTTTAAAACATCACTTCATATCAAGGTAATACCCTCCTTCTAACCAGACAGAGTCTCCCTCAAACTCCAATTTTCCGGCAAAAATGGGTTACTGGTCATGGGTTAAGACTAAAGACTCTAGTTTTAAAATCTAAATTTTTATACCCAAAATTTTCTAAATATTCCGATTTTTTTTTTTTTTTTGGGTTTATTGCTTCCACTATTTTTTATATTTTCATATATATACAAGGTAGCTATACTAAATATACACTTCATTTGTATTAATTGTACAAGACATATATAAGTTTGTCTATTAAGAATGTATTTACGGTTTTTTTTTTACTATTTTTTATACTACTAGCAACATTGTATATACATAAACATGAATGTCAAATATAATTTTTTTTATTAAATTATCACACATGTACAAGGTACTTGTATTAAATGTATAAGGCATTTGTACTAATTGTACAAGGTTTGTACAACGTATTTATTGTGAATATATTTACATATTTTTATGAATATTTTTAAAAATGTAAAAATGTGTTGTACATTTAGTATAACTATGTTGTATGTGTAAAAATTCCCAAAAAAAAAAAAATAATAACATTTATGCATGTGCATAAATAAATTTTCTAATAATTTGGTATGTAAAACAAATAAAGAAAATGAAGAACAACATGTAATAAATTGATGATATACAAGTTTGCACATGCCTTACACAATTTATATGCATGCAAATATAAAGAAAATGAATTTGACATATTTATGTCGAACATTGTTTTCTTGCGGCTTAATATGATGTATAAAAAACAAAATCAAGAAAATATTTTAAGAAATTGAAAATAATATATCTTGTATCTTTCTTTTTTAGTTAATAAGCAAATACCTTATATATCATCTCTAAAAGTAAAGCAAAGGAATTGATATAATAATCACTAAAATCTCAAATAAATAATATAAGTAATTAACTAAAATTTGATTGTTATTATTTATAATTTGAAATATCCTAGTAAGCCATATTATCACTTATAATTTAAATTAAAGATATATTTTCTTAATTTGAACAATTATGTAATACTAAGTCTTATCAAGATTAAATAGTATATAATTTAATATAATTCTATAGTTTAACAGTAAATAAGTTGTTCCTTATTTAAATTTCAAATTTTCAAAATTTCAAAATTTTAAAATAAATAATAATAATAATAATAATAATGGAACCTTAAATTAATGAAAAATAAACTAACATAATAGTTGTGGGAACCCCATAAATGGGGATAGTGGGCCTACCCAAAAAACCATCCACTGAGTTGAGTCAGTTTGGGCCAGGATTAATAGTCCAACTATCCTAAGCAAATGATTTAGGGTTGCTGGGGCAAGCCTAAGGGAACTAGGTGCACCTAGACGGGCCAAGTGTGCCTAATGGGCCTAAACATATCTATGCAAACTATCATATAAAAAATGTGCCTAAATATCTAAAATGGCTCAAATAGGTAAGCTATGTGAGTAGCAATTGGCCAATAGGATCTATCATGGAGTACTGAAAGAGTACTTAATCAGGGCATGTGCCAATAAGACAAAAATGGAGGGTCTACACTAACAAGGTGAAAGTTATTAGCCTATCAATGTTACAGCTACCATCCTTGAGTTGTCAACCTATCAATGTTATAGATCCTCCCATTTTATAATCAAATAATATCCAATAGCCTTATGTCAAACTCACCATAGGTCTTATCTAATATGTAACCGTACATACTAGTGCACTCACCATGGGAACCCCATCTCTATAGCTAAAACCAATCATCTCTCTAATTAAGAGGCAATGCACTACAACCTCAAATAGATTATCTTCAAATGGATTGCTTAAATTTATAAATTGGTTGTGAATAAACCATTTACTTGCAAAGAACCCATAACTTAGTTCTTCTATACAATTCCTAATGCACCTAAGTTGCGCATAAGACAAGAGATACAAACTAAAATGCTCATAAGAATATAATTCATGGAATAATGATAGATTAAAGTGAAATTAGAACATTATTAAACAATAAATCCACATTTGTTATGTCATGTTATGCTTTTAAGGGCTTTATCTTGACAATTTCTCATTTTCCCTTAAAGCATTATGCTACTAAAGCAAACTAGGTACACATCTAACATCTATGCTATTCTTGTGACCATCAAAGACTCTCCTTATCAATGTCTTAGTGAAGGGATTTATAAGGTTCTTTGTAAAGGTATCTTCTCAACCACCACATTACTCTTCTATACTATCCTACTTATCAAGTGGTACTTCATATCAATGTGCTTACCTTTCAGGTGGTTTCTTAGTTATTTAGATTGTGTCACTGTCTCACTATTGTCATAAAACAATGTCATGGCTTACACAACCAAGAGTACTACTAAGAATCTGAATTGCTCCATTCCTTAGCACTAGATCTAGTAGGGTGTATGCGTATGACCTAAGGCTCTCTAGATCCTAATCAAAGCGAAAATATGACATTCAAAAACTAATTAGATATTTGATCTAAAGAGAATTGAAAACATACATATATTTAAATGTCCTTATATGAATTCTAAACTGTAGAAGATGTTGATAGAGAATTTAAAACCATAGAAAACTTTGAGAAGCTTGTCTACTCAGTGTTTTTCCACTCGATCACACTTTACATAGTTCTAGGTACAAAAAGAGTGTGGACTTTTCTCTCTAAAAGGTGGCTAAGGTTTCTTTCTAGAGACTCTCTTTGGAAGCAAACATGCAGAAATCTAAAGCTATAATCCTTAAGGGGGTGTTTATAGGGCTCCTTATAGGCTTAAGTGATATAAACCTAAATTGAGCTTACGTCATTTAATCCAATATATTTAGATCCTAATTAATTAATGAGTTCTATTGAATTTCAATTAATTAATTAGCTTGATTAAGAAAGACAATTCATAAGATCTAGTGCAACTTTGTGCTTCTATCAAATTGCCCTTATGAACACTAATAAATATGAAACTCAAATCTTTCAAAATAAACGTGCCACCATAAACTAAGAGTTCGAGCGAAGACCAATAAATACATATTGGATAGTAAAATGAACTAGAAATATGATATAAACAAATTTATTAATGAAACTAAAACTGTTATACCATGTCATGTTTTACAAAGCTTTATTCTCTAACATATAAATCCAATTCCAATGATTTTCGTTTCAAATAATTGTTTTGAAAAACATTATCAAATAAGGTTGAAATTTCTCTCTTAGTAAGTTTCTTTTTTCACCTAAAGTTGATTGTTGATTTTGAATATTTATGCTTTTATTGAATTTTTTTTTATAAATAGAAGGTTGTGATTTCATTAGAGATGAGTGCAACTTAAAATTCTTATATTTATATATAAAAATTTAAAGCAAATTCATTTCAAAATTGGAACCTAGTAGCCGATTTGTAAATCAGATTCTTCCTAAAATTTTGTTTAAACTCAATGAATCCTTTGAAAAAGATTTTTATACACCATTCATTGGAAGATAAAGTCCTTCATGTTGTAAAATGAGGATAAATGCAACTCAAAGTAGAGATAAGATATATATTCTTTAACAATATGTATAATTGGAGGAAGGAATCAAAGAAGAGAGTTGAGAGAATCAAAGACAAAGAGAATGAGAGAAATGGAGAAATTTCTTTCTTGCTTTGAGGTACATATTTCAGGGGATGGGAAGCCCTTTTATAAGCTTTCCAAATGGCTTCCATTAATATTCCCATTAATGAATATTAATGGAAATTATAAATAATATTTAATAGTTTTCATTAAGGAGAAGTCATAAATAATATTTAATTAACATTTATTATAATTAATGTGGTGACGTTCATTACTTCAACTATAACACTCTCCCTTGGATGTCTACGACATTAGAAGAATATATCTCATTAAAACCTTGCTAGTAAAAAACCTGATGGGAAAAACCTAGTGAAGGAAAAAGAGTACAATATTCTTATAATTATTTGAGTTGCTCTTGGTATGTTAGGATTGCCTCGTTAAAAACCTTGCTAGTAAAACCCAGTGGGATAAAACTTGGACGAAGGGAAAAAGTGTACAATACACTAACACCCTTTTACAAGCATACTCTCCCTCATGTTGATATCTTTGATTTGATGCATTCCAATCTTCTATATTAACTTCTTGAATGTTGAGGTTGGCAGTGACTTTGTGAATAAATCTGCTAGAATATCATTTGAGCGTATTTGTTGCACATCAATTTCACCACTCTTCTGGACTTCATGTGTATAAAAGAATTTTGGTGAAATGTGTTTAGTTTTATCTCCTTTAATATAACCCCCTATTATTTGTGCAATGCATGCAACATTATTTTCAAATAATATTATCAAGTCACCTTTGATAGAGGAGAGTCCCCTTGATTCTTGAATATGCTAGATCATAGATTTTAGCCATATACATTCACAACTTGCTTCATGAATTGCTAATATTTCTGAATGATTTGATGATGTGGTCACCATTATTTGTTTGATAGATCTCCATGAAATAGTAGTACCATTGCAATTAAACAAATACCCTGTTTGTGACCTACCTTTATATGGATCTAAAATATATCTTGCATCTGCATATCCAAGCAATTGTTGCTTTGATTCCCTTGAGTAAAATAGACCAATATTAGTAGTTCCACAAAAATAACGCAATATATGTTTGATACCATTTCAATGTCTTCAAGTTGGAGCGAAACCGTATCTTGCTAATAAATTGATAGAAAAAGCAATGTTTGGACGTGTACAATTGGCAAGATATATAAGTGCACCAATATCACTAAGATATGGTACTTCAGGACTAAGTAATTCTTCATTTTTTTTCACAATGACAAAATATGTCATTTTTCACTTCAAGTGATCGAACAACCATTGGAGAACTTAAAGGATATGCTTTATCCATATAAAAATGCTTCAAAACTTTCTTAATGTATGTTGATGATGTACTAAAACTCCATTTGGAAAATGCTCGATCTGTAGGTCAAGACAAAACTTTGTTTTTTCAAGATCTTTCATCTCAAATTCCTTTTTCAAGTAATTTGTTGTTTTTATGAGCTCTTGAGGAGTTCCAACAAGATTTAAGTCATCAACATACACTGCAATAATTGGAAATTTGGTTTCTGATTTCTTAATGAAGAGGCATGGGCATATAGGGTTATTCACATACCCTTCTTTTAGCAAGTATTCGTTAAGGCGATTGTACCACATGCGTCCAGATTGCTTTAATCCATACAAAGATCATTGAACTTGATTGAGTACATGCTATGAGGTTTCGTACTATTTGCTTCAAGCAATTTAAATCCTTCAGGGATTTTCATGTATATATCATTATCCATGGATCTGTATAAATATGTTGTAATAACATCCATGAGATGCATATTCAGTCCTTTTAAAACTGTCAAACTAATTAAGAAACAAAATGTGATCGCGTATATGATGAAAGAGTATGTTTCCTCATAGTCAATACCAGGTCTTTGTGAGAAACCTTCCATATTTCATGGTTTGAGATCTTCATCATTTCTTATGATATCAAAGACCACTTGGAAAGTGAAAATATTGTTCATAACAATATTATTTCGATCCCATTTTTCTCTCATGTTACATAAATTACTGAGATCTCATAATTTTCAGGTACCTTTGCCTCTTCAAGGGTTTCTCATTCAATATGTGCTTTTTCAGGGGCTTTTTGTTCAATATGTGCCTCTTTAGGGGCTTTCTGCATTATTTATGCCTCTTTTGGGACTATAGATTTATCAATTTTAAATTGATTAGTCATTTTGATAGCCTCTTCTTAAGTGTTAAGTTTTTTTTGTGTTCTCCTCTTTCAGGGAGTTACATCATTTGAGTCAATAGGTCTACCACACTTCAGGCGTATCTTAGATTTATTTGTTAACTGTCTTACAAGGACATCAATTCATGTTGGAGTATTCGCAGCTGGGATATGTGACTGTCACTTTCTTTATATCAATGAATGCATCTAGTAGTTGATTTGCAAGATTTTGTAAATAAATGATCCTTTGAACTTCTAGTTCACATTGATTTGTACGAGGATCGAGATGGGACATAGTAGATGCGTTCCAAGTAATTTCTCGTCGTTCTTCAGAAATCAGCTTTTCTCCCCCTAATGATAGGAAAACACTCTCATTAAAATGATAACCCGCAAAGCAGGCTGTAAAAACATCTCTTGTCAAAGGTTCAAAATATCTTATGATAGATGGAGAATCAAAGCCTACATAAATCCCAAGTCTTCGTTGGGGACCCATTTTAATGCGTTGTGTAGGTGCAATTGGTACATATACTATACAACCAAAGATTTGTAAGTGAGAAATATTTGGTTGTTTTTCAAGCACAAGTTGTGAAGGGGAGTATTCATGGTAAGTTGTAGGTCGAATATGAACTAAAGTTGCAGCATGCATAATAGCATGTCCCCAAGTGGAAGTAGGTAATTTGGTTTTCATTAGTAATGGTCGAGCCATTAATTGAAGACGTTTAATGAAGGATTCTGCTAAACCATTTTGGGTATGAGTATGAGCAATAGGATGCTCAATATTTATCCCTACTGACATGCAATAGTCAATGAATGTTTGAGAAGTAAATTCACCAACATTATCAAGACATATTGTTTTAATTGGATAATCTAGAAATTGAGCTCGTAATCTAATTATTTGTATAAGGAGTCTAGCAAAGGCAATATTACGTGTAAAAATGAGACAAATATGTGACCACCTAATAGAAGCATCTATTAAGATTATAAAATAACGGAATGGTCCACATGGTGGATTTATAGGCCCACATATGTCCCCATGTATTTTTTCTAAAAAGACCAGTGACTCAGATATGACTTTAGTTAAAGATGATCTGACTATCAATTTACCTTGTGAACAATCAGCACATGAGTATTCATTGGACAAAAGAATCTTCTGGTTTTTTAATGGATGCCCATGTGAGTGTTCGATCATTCGATGCATCATTGAAGACCCTGGGTGACCCAGCCTGTCATGCCAAATTACAAAAAAATTTGGGTCGTTGAACTTTTGATTCATGACAACATATGATTCAATAGGCTTTATAGTTGTACAATACAACCTAGAGGAAAAAGCCGAGAGTTTTTCCATTATAAGCTTCTGGTCATATATAATGGAAGTAATATAAAGATATTCTACATTATCTTCATTCATAGTTTCAATATGATATCCATTTCTACAAACATCTTTAAAACTTAGCAAATTTCTTTTGGATTTCATTTATATGGAATCTAGTTTTCCATTTGGTAGCGTTATGTTTGCTCTTCTAAAGCCTTCAACTAAGTTTGTGGTACCAGATATGGTACTTACATTAGCTTTTATTAATGTTAATTTGAGGAAATATATTTATCTTGAAGAATTGTGTGCATGGTTGCATAGTCTACGAGACATACATCATCCTAATTCATCTTGAGACCAAATAACACATGGATTTTAGATATAACTAATATTATAAAATAAAAAAAACGCCTTAATGTAAATAACAAAAGAAAATCGGATATAAATATAAGACATAATAATATATTATTTGATATATAAAGTAACATCAAGAAATGTTAATATTCTCATCATTTATTAAATGATCTGTTTTTTCACTAGGACCTCCAAAGAAATCATGTCATAGTAGGTTAGGTCCAATTCATTACCATCGGTAAAGTTCATCTCTATCTCTTTTGCTTTTGCTTTTATTGATGCTTGGTAAAGGTCGACCAAATGTTTGGGTGTACGATAGGTATGCGACCAATGCCCCTTCATACCACATCTAATGACAATGACAATAATAATGACTGAAAATGGTAACTTATAACCATTGACTAGACCCATAACTTGATTTCTAGAAAGCACTTTCTGGGCTGAACTCATATTGACTTATATAAGATACCGACAAAGCCCATTATCATCCACATAGTTACAAATTAAAGTTTGGGCCTTGGAGCTCACTCCTTTGCACCTTTGATAAACTTTTAAAGGTGGCTGCCACTTGTCTTCATCAACCTTTTTGATATCTTAATTTTTTTAAACAACTTTTAAAAACCATTATCTATTTATCTATTTAATGTAAGTCTCTAAGAGTTTTATACTTTTTATATTAGTTATTTTATTTTATTGTTTTTAAAAATAGAAAACATAAAGTATATCCAAATGTACACTTAGGTAGTGAAACTAGTCCTGATAACATATAGGTTCAATCTCAACTTCGAATGTGATAACAAACATCCTTATCAGCACCCTACTGTTGTTGGCTCCCCATTCTTAATTTCTCTTCTTTCTTTATATGCAGTCAAGCACAACTCCAGTTGCCAGTTGCCCTAGAGCACCAGTCTTTTCAGTCTTATCATTTGTGAAACAGTCATTCTAAAAAATATTCTACTTTCCTTGTTCCATATAACGCAGAACAAACTCAGGTATAATCCTCCTGATCTTTCTCTCCTTCTTAGACCTATCAGTTGTTGGTTCCTTCTTCAGTGTTACCTCCCCGGGCAGCTGCTCCAGCTTCTCCTCCTCTTGAACACCCTGCAAAAGGGTGCCTAGATGGGTTCCGGGTAGACTTCTCCGATGGTTAAGTTAGTTGAAGCCTCTTTTGCCTTAGGAAGGAAGAAATGCAGAAAAAACCACTTACCTCAGATTCTTGTCATTTCATTGTCTTATATCATGAATTTTGTATTCATAACTAAGGTTCTTCTTAAATTTTGTTTTTAATGGTGCAGTAGCGTCTCGTTGATGGTGTGTGACAATAGAGTTGAGCGTAATAGATGTGTGTTTATGGAGTGACCCTGCTCAGTTAGGTTTTGTGTGTATGGGGTTCAGCTCCAGTTTAGGGGAGGAGTCTGGGTCCCCACAATGCCCCCTTTTCCTGATTAGGCTTGATGGAGCCAAGAGAGCTAGGTAGGAAAAGAAGCGTTTTGTATGGTTCTATTGTGCAGCAAGAAAAGGCTTTAGGTTATGTGCTGGTTTTAACACTAGGTCAGATTATATTGGAAGAGATGTAGGCCTTGTTTAATTAAGAGCAGTTATGATTTTAAGCTCATCTTAGCTCTTACACCTAGTTAGGATAGATACTACCCACAAAGTGAATCAAGCTATACATACCTATGTATCTTCAACTCCGACTATATTTTAAAAGCATAAACAATTTAGGCTAAGATCAAGTTTATGCCTAAACATCATTGGGAAGTAGACCAGACTTTGTCAATGATGAAGAAATTAGCGATGCTGACGGAATTTGTTGAAGGTAATGGAGAAATTGGAGAGTTTGATAAAATCTGCCAAAGGAAGTAACTTCACATTGATAATCTCCTCAAAGCTATATGCAGAAACTACGAGGAGGGACAGTGTGGCAAGGTCTGGACACTTTGCAAGGAAAGGAGAAGGTTTACAATAAGGGTTATATGACTTTGATAAGCTTATTGTTGCTTGTTGTTTTCTTTTAATCCTGTGGTATGGGCAGTTCGTAGTAGGAGAGATTCAACTAAATTGCCTTGAAAATATACATCGTAGGAGACTTTCCTCCTAATCTAAGTCATCAATGGTCTGAGTAGAAGCTGTTGTTTATGATTTGGTAAGGAGTTTTAGTTGTCTGTCTCAAGGGGTGTGCCCCGTGTCCACCAATAATTGGGGTTTTAGGGTTTAATATATTTAGGGTAAGGCACCAGCAATGGATTAAATCTGACGGAGTCCCTTCTTCTTATATATATATATTTTGTTGTTGTTATGACACCTGCAAGAGTGGATATTCCTATGGCTTGGAAGCATGCCTTCTGCCCATTGGAATCCAACTTTTTTTAAACCTTGGGTTCACTCTACTTAATAGTCAATTCCCCCATTCTTTGCATGGACACTATGGCCTTGTGTGTGCATTGTGGTCTTGAGTGGGCATCGCAGCCTTGAATGGATACTGGGGCCTTGTGTGAGCATTGTGGGCTTGAGAGGGCGTTGTGGCCTTGAGAGGGTGTTGTGGCCTTGAGAGGGCATTGTGGCCTTGAATGGGCACTATGGCCTTGAGTGGGCATTGGGCATTGCGGCCTTAAATGGACACTGGGACACTGGGACACTGGGTTGCTCTACACAACCCAGCACAAAGCCAAGGATAATCCACCAAAACTCTCTTCTTAAAACAATCATTTGAATGCCATGAAAGCAGAAGCTTTTTCACACATCTAGGAAGCACTTGGACTAAGCTCAACCTCTACATCAATTATTCTAAAGTGAAACTTTGAACAGGCAATGGATAACAATAAAAACAATGAACAACACCATACATGGCGAAGTCTCCTGTTATAACACTGTTATGCTTCTATTTTGAAGTTATTTAAACTTAAAACATTGAGAGAAAATTTCCAAGCATAAAATGTTTCCTTCTGGGATATTCACGAAGTTCCAGATAGATAGTGTTCATGTGTGCCATGCTTTCTGATTAATAAGATGAAAAAATTGAAGCATATTGTTGAAGTTTTGTGATATATACTGTACCTTCTGAACTCGTTGTTTATTTATAGGACTAAAAACTTTTAACGCTCATTATGGAAACTTCTTGAATGCATCTCATGTTTTGTGGCTTATTTCTAGCAAGCTGGCTGGAAGTTTGTTGCTTGTTGGGTTGAACAACCAGTCATGGTTCATAGCCGCATGGTATTGATTTATTAAGCATTTATTGATACCTCCCTTCTCCGCATGTTTTCCTTTAGAGAGGGGAATGACACCTAAGATCTAACCAGCTACTTTTGGGTTCCTTTTTAGTTGCTGGCCAATGGATTCTAGAGAAGTGTCATACAGACAAAATTGAAACTCTGTGGTTGAAACTAAACTTTTAGGATCTTGCCTTTTTGAATTTTGTCTGAACTGTGCGATGATAAAGAATCTATATGCCTAGTTTTTTTTGGAACTATAACATTTAACATTTGTTAACATTTGTTTGACTGTCATGTTAACATTTGTTTAGTGTGAAAAGTGACAGCAAAATGGAACTCAAATTTCTCCAAAATATGTCGATAATATACATATTTTAAATCCACATATTGATTTGATTGTTGAAATGAATGGGAACATGGTTTGCTTTGTAAGCAGCATTTAGGAATTACTGTCGACTAATGGGAAATGCTAATCCCTTCTGTTGAGTTATCAGTTTTACCTAAAAACTTAATAGGTCAGGTAATGAACCAACAATGTATATTGAGCTGACTTCCGTGAACGTGTTAACACTCTTCGTCATCAGCAACCTTTTTTGCATGGGTGCTCAATAAATGTGGGAAAATAAAGAAAACATTGAAATTCGAACTCATGACTTCCTGAAAACTAAGACTCTGACACCATGTTAAGCAACTATTTTGACCCATCAAACTGTTAAGTTAAGAGCGAAAACATATTTCCAATCAACTGAGCTAAAAACCCTAGCAACTTTCTTCTAGTCGTCATCCAAACAAAATTCAGAGAGGACAGACTTTTCATCAACCGCTTAAAAAGAATGGATTTGTTCCTTTGCCCTAAAAATGGTGGGAATGCAGACACCATATGGGTGTTCGGTAGCAAGTTAGTTGTGCTTATATTTTTTGACTTTTGTAAATAACACCATGCATGCAAACTTGAAACATCTATATAAATGCCATTTGTTGGTCATCTTCTCTCTTTCATTAGTTTTCCTCTGCTATTGTATTTTTTTTTCCATTTATGGCCTAATAGTATCTTCACTTGGTTAAAAATTGAATGTTAGGATCCTAAACTAAATTTTGTAATGAATTTTCAACCAAGCTGCCCAAATTATCCAAGAGATTCAACCCATTGCTTGAGTAGTATAGACATTACAGTAACCCATAAAGTTGGAGCAGTGAAAAGGGTTGAAAGAATTTAGGGGGATTTTTTACAGTCAGGTTCTGCAGAATCTAGTTGGGACTTGGTTAGCGGGGTGATTTTGCCGCAGTGGAGAGAGGACCTGGTTTGTAGTACGCTCTTTGGTATGCTAAGCATGAAGTATGAAATGGTTGGGTTGCTAACCATGTTAATTGGAGACTCATATATTCTCTTGAAAAGCCCTAATTCAAGGCTTCATTGTTAGGTAGAACGGGGAGCATTGGTAGAGAGAACAAAGGATCCATCCTTTTCTCATTTCTTTAGAAGAAGCTTTGACTGATGCATATTGGAGGGTGATTCCATAATTTTCATTTTTTGGGTCTAACAAGGTATTCTGTCCCATGTCATAATGGTTACCTAGCAAGGGGTGGTTGTTGGTTGATACCGTGTTCTTAGGGGAGGTTTGTGTGATGCTGCAGCTTTAGAAGCTTTTATGGGCTATTATTGTGCCTCTTTGAGCGGTTTGTTGTTGAACGGGGCATTTTTGTCTTGCTCATGGTACACCGTATTTTTCTTTTGTTGCTTTTGTGAATAAGCTCTCTGAATTTTCATTTATCATAAGCGTATGGAAAACGTGGACTGAACTTGCAAAGAGAGGCGACATCAAATCATTTATCATAAGCTTGCATGAATACACCTTTTGCCTTTGCCCAAAATAAAATACTTTTTATTAAAAGCGATAACAGAACAAAATTGAACCGTCCACAAAACGAAATCTGACTGAAATTTTGTATAAATTAAAAGAAAATGATTATAAAAAAAAATTGAATTTATTTTAATTAAATTATTAATTTATCAATAAATGGATATTTATTATTTTCTTGATATATAATTTATTGATTATTAATCTTTTTTTTTTTTTTTGGACTTTAAAGATTTATAAAAATATTATTATTTTACGTATTTAGCAAGATTATTAATTTAGTGCATCAGCTGGATTTGGGATCAGAAGATTTTATTATTAAAGCAAGGCTATTAATTTATCAAATATTCATTTATTGAATTTTTACTGTAATAATCATGGTCTTGTTGTGTAAGTTTTAAAATAAATAAAACAAATCATATATAAAAATATACGAGATTTGAGTAACTATATCTTGCCTTCATGGTATACGATAAATAATATTATAAAGAAAAGAAATAAATAATAATTATTTGATTTAAAACATCTCACTCTTTTTCGCATCTATACCCTTCTAAAAGGCCTTGCTGGGTTTCTCATTCTTCCTCGTATACTTATCCATAATGTATAGTTCTAACAAACTTATATTGATGAAGCTGACATTAACAGTAGCTTTCTCTAATACTATCATCGTATATTTTCTATCTTTTTCTGAAACAAAGTTCTTTCAAAAACATCCAGGAATACGGGGACAGATTAGCAGTAGTAAAGATTGATCATGATGCAAACCCGCGACTAATTGAAGAGTACAAAGTCTATGGATTGCCAAATCTGATACTCTTCAAGAATGGACATGAAGTTCCAGAAAGCAGGAGGGAAGGTGCAATCACAAAAGGCAAGCTCAAAGAGTACGTGGATGCTCTTTTGGAGTCGATATCAGTGGCATAGTCCTCTTTTGGATTGCAGAAAATTTGGTGGGTAATTATCTCTTTCTGTTGTATATTAATTCTTATCCCATTTCATTTGTATAGTATATATTGCTGTAAACAACGAAGAGAATTGATCCTGAGATTAGATTTGAGGTGTAGGTCAAATATTCATGGAAAAACTGATGTTAGTGTTCTTTGCTAAGAAATGACGTCACCCATATTCCTCTATGGCAAAACTTGAATTGAGTGAGATGTTATTGGTACAGAGAACGCCAATGAAGGCAAATAATTGAAAAAGAGAAATAGAAAAGCAATAATCAAAACACAGTTTTTGAAAATAATTCTTTGATACGGTTCTCAATTATTTTTCCGAAATAAAATTCTGTTTAAGAACTTAAATATGAAAAATAAATTTTTTGAATTCTCAAATTAAGGTTCAAAGTATTTATACTTTTAAAAGTATAATAGAGTTTTCTTAATTCATTATCAATAATAATATTCATATAAATATAAAAATAAAAATATTAAAAGAAATATTATAAAGATAAAATATTTTCTAATTATTAGCCTCCTAAAAGAAATGTTAGATGACTACCATTTTTCTTGCAACATGTAGCTTGGGTTTAAAAATTATATGAAACATCTAAACCATAAAGTTGTAAATTTGTTGATTGTTTGAAAAAAAAAAAAGGAAGCATGGTGGATAATAATTTTTATTAAGTGATATAAAGTTATATTGATAGTGTAATTTCATAATTTTATGGTGTATTTAAAAAAATTAAGAATGAAAAAAAAAAAATCTTGTGAGATTTTATAATTACAATAAAAAAGAAAAAAAAAAGAATTATTGATATATTTTCTATTTTTATTTTCATTTTTTTTATTCAAATTTTAAGAAAGTAAAATAAAATTTTGTTTTTTACAAGTTTTTTAAAAACATAAAGTAATTTTTTTTCTTTAATAATTTTATTTTTAAAAATAAAAAATAAGAAATATATTCAAATATTACATTAGTTTTCTTGAAAAATTCAGATGTAAAATTTTGAAAAATAGAATTATGCCTTCACTCCACTTTTTTAAAATTGAAAATATCCCTTTCTTTGGATGAAAAAAAGTTCAAAAACACTATCACGTGCCCATCTCAAAAAACCCGTGTAACCCTTTTTATAAAAGGATAATTGTCTTATGTTTTTGCACATTATATTATATTTCATCAAATGTCCGCTTTTACATTGAAGTGGTTGGAGTGACGCAAAATTGCAGAGTTCCATGAGCAGAACTCCAAACCCACTCACAAATCCTCCCTCAAACCCTCAAATCCTCTCCCTCTTCAATCCCTGCAAAACCCTGAGACATCTCAAACAACTCCATGCCCAGATCATCACCCACCATAACTCCCCGCGTTGGCCTCTCTCTCTGCCCTTTCCCCTTTTCCAACGTTCCTGGCCTATGCCAAGACCATCTTCCACCACCTCCAAAACCCACCTCCCTCACTCTACAACTCTCTCATCAGAGCCCTCTCCTCAAGTAAAACCCCACTTGAAGCACTCCCATTGTACCACACTATGCTTCAAAGCGGCCTAAAGCCTGATCACATGACGTACCCTTTTGTTATAAAAGCTTGTAATGAGTCATCCATGACTTGGTTTGGGTTATTGGTTCGTACCCATGTTGTTAAAAGTGGTTTTGAGTGCGATTCTTATATTGTCAGCTCTTTGATTCATTTATATGCAAATGGGAAAGATTTGGGTGCTGCTAAGCAGCTTTTTAATCTCTGTTCTGACAGAGATGTGGTTTCTTGGAATGCAATGATTGATGGTTATGTTAAGCGTGGTGAAATGGGGCATGCCTGGATGGTGTTTGATAGGATGGTGTGTAGGGACGTGATTTCTTGGAATTCTATGATCAATGGCTATGCAATTGTTGGGAAGATTGACAAAGCTAAGAAACTGTTTGATGAAATGCCTGAGAGAAATCTGGTATCTTGGAATCCATGTTGGCTGGGTTTGTCAAATGTGGGAATGTGGAGGACGCTTTTGGGCTGTTCAGTGAGATGCCTGGTAGGGATGTAGTGTCATGGAACTCCATGTTGGCGTGCTACGCGCAATGTGGGAAGCCGAATGAGGCCCTGACACTTTGTGATCAAATGCGGGCTGTGGGCGTAAAGCCGACTGAAGCAACTGTTGTCAGCCTCTTATCGGCTTGTGCCCATTTGGGCGCTTTGGAAAAGGGTTTGTATTTGCATACTTGTATCAACGATAATAGAATTGAGGTCAATTCCATTGTTGGCACTGCACTTGTGGACATGTATGCGAAATGTGGAAAAATTTCCCTTGCCACGCAAGTTTTTAATGCAATGGAGTCCAAAGATGTTCTAGCTTGGAACACAATCATAGCAGGCATGGCCATACACGGCCATGTCAAAGAAGCCCAACAACTTTTCAAGGAGATGAAAGAGGCGGGTGTTGAACCAAATGAACCATATTCGAGGGAATCACAACTGAAATACCAGGATGCTTGTTTATCGTCAAAACGCTCAACTTCGAAAAAGACACCGTTGAAAATTGGCCTTGGCATATCTCCATATTGCCATTTAAGCTCAATCTTAGTTCTTCCAAATTAGGAAATGCTTCCTGGCAAAACAAATTACATAAGAGGAATGGCATTTCATTTATGTGAATTTTTTTTTTAATAAATAAATAAGTTATATATACACACATATACAACAATCCTCTTTGAGCTTGCAAATAGCTCAATAAATGATAAAAATAAACAAGCCTTCAAGTTCAAACTCACGACCACTTGAAAAATAAGGTTATGATACCATAGTAAACAGAAAAAAACTGTAAATGAAGTTCATTTCATCTACAAACCTAACATTTATATATTTAATAATTATATTTCCTTTTTTATCAAAGAGCTATTAGGAGAAAATAAGTAAACACTATTATTATTATTATTATTATTATAGTTGTTGTTGTTATTGTTTTCCATATAAGGCATAATGAACTACTGTATCTAAATAATCAAGGTACACTTTGACAAGTTTTGATGCAATGTGGCTAAAAATAGATTGGATCAATATTGCACATTAATTCAAATAAAACATCAACATTTTTTTTTTGTTGTATTCTAAATAAACACCACTATAAATTAATGCAATTTCGTATGAAATTCAATTAAATAAACTCGTTCTTAAAGCATCACATGAAGTGTTTAAGTCTAATTAATATTAATTAAAAATGATTATATTAAAAAAAAATCCAAAATAATTTATTTTTATCATAAGTCAAGTAGGATAGTTTTATAAATAATTGGTTCTAGTTTCTAGTATTATTGTACACAATCGCTATATTTGTTGCACCTCCAAAAAATCTACTACTTGTAATTAATTGTATATTATTCTTCATAATCACATCAGTTTATGTAGTATGATTAATTTAGCAACAAAATATAAGTTTATTTGAAATCGCTTTAAATTCCTATGATATTAAAGTTTAAGATTAAAACAATGTAACACTAGTTAAAAAGATTAAGATATATAATGTAACATATAAAATTTAGAAAATTTAAGGAAGGGTAAACTCGCACCTTTTCTACCCAGAAGAGTGGTTGTTGAATTTTGTTATCAAGTTCACATTTCAAACTTATTTGTTGAAAGAGTATCTCCACTTTATCACAATTGTCCACTTTCAATTTTTTCAGAAGTGGCCAGCTTGAACTAAACCTTCCAGAGCAAAATCTTTTGAGTTGGTGTAAATCCCAGAGTGTGAGAGAGGTAAGGTTAGGGAATAAGAGTAGAGGTGCTGCTTCACCTTCATTTTCATTGACAACAATTGCCTCCACTCCACTATCCCATATATGTAGGCTCTCAAGTTGCACAAGAGCACTCGCCACAGAAATCGTAAAAAGATTTAGCAATTTGTTGCATCCAATTACTTGCAATTCCCTTAATTTGGAAAATGAATTTGCTGGAAGTTGGTCAGGCCATAATGCTCTTATATTATGTAGTTCGTCTACATACAAGGACTCCAAGCCTGGGAGTGCAACCTGTGCAATTGATGATCCCTTTGGTTAATAATATATACATATACATTCCTAATAATTAGACACATGTAAATAGAAAATAAGAGGTTAAAGGAGAATATATCAGTATAACAAAGTACAAAATTTAAACTAGATTGAAGAAGATCAAGAAAGAGAAAAGAAAAGAAAAAGCCTCCTGATTTTGAAGATCCAATGAAACTTTTTTAAAAAAAAAAAAAAACCTCCAAATTTTGCTTTCCAAATGAGGTAATAAGAGGAATTTTTATTTATTTATTTATTTTTTTGCCCCTCTTTCAAATTTGATTAACTTCCATGGAAAATGTATTTAGATGGTTACATTATGTAAGTAATACTTTAAAAAAATGTTAAAAAAATTGTGACATCCAAAAATTTTACTATCTTGGATTGTAAATTTTTAAAAAAATTATTTTTAAAGAAATAAGTTAAATTTATACTTTTTGTATAAGATGTTCTACCTTTATATACAAATTTTTGATCTCTATTTTTTTTTTTTTTTTTTTTTTTTTTTTTTTTTTTTAAGTGTATCCAAATGGACACTAAACTATCTAGTTTCGAATTTTTACAACTTTGAATTTGATTTTATGGTAAACTAATTTACAATATAATGCATGGATTCATCTTAGATTCCATCTATAAAATTTTTAATTATCTAATATAAGACATTATATTAATGGGTTGAATTAATAATGTAATTATAATTTATTTGGCAACTTTCTTCCTTCAAATATATAAAACAAAAATAAATTTTAAAAAAAATGAAAAAAATAAAAAATAAAAAAAACTTATTTTATAGTTTTTCTAAGATGATTTTGTAGAGTGTTAGTTTATAGTTTTAACTTTATTTCATTTTACTTTTAACTTTATTTATTGAGGCATGTTCTTTTTTGAAACTCTTGTTTAGATTTTATAGAGAATATAAATTTTAAGAAAAAAATGAAATTTAAATAAGATAAGAAAAAAAATGAAACGTAAAAGGTGGATGGATTTTTTTAAGGCAAAAGTTTGATAATTGGCACTATCATGTAACAGGTGAAATTTTTAAAAATTCAACAAAGGCTACTTGGAGCATTATACGTTGGAGTAATATGTATATGATTATTTTATCCTAATTTTTCTTTTCTAGGATTGATTTCTCTTTTTTACCCTGCAAAATGCACTTATCATATTTTCTAAGTGATAAACTTGGGTACCAAAGCATATATTAAGAGGTAATAAAAATAAATAAATAAAAATTCTGGTTAAAAGCAGAGTACATTTGGAAGTGAAGATACATTGCATAAATCTAAAAACTTGACAACTCTTTTTTAAATTAATTAATTATTATTTTAAAAAGATTTTGTTGATGTGATTTGATAAATGGTCATATTAATAATATTAGAACATAAAAACAAATTAACTATATTTTATCTAATATTTACCAAAATATTGATTTACCATCACAAATTATGAAATTAAAAATATAAAATAAAATGTTGGTTTCCAATAACTCCAACCTCGTCATTTTATTAATATTTATATTTTGTTTATCTTTTTCTTCTTCTACATTTTGTTTGGTGATAGTTATTTTTGAGTTATAAAAAAGTATTTCGTATTTTAAAACTTTATAACTTTTATAATAAGTATTTCATTCATTCCAAAATCGATTATTCTCCCTTGCTATCGGTTTAGAATACAAAAATAAATTTATAAGTTTCTTTAAACCATATTAGTATCAATTATTCCTTTCATGAAAATAAAGAGAGTTTAACATTGAAAGAAAATTAACAAAAATATTTATGTTAAAAATAGTTAAGCAAAAAATTATATAATAAAAAAGAATGAATTAAGCCTTCAAATTATTAAAAAAATTAACATAATAAATTCATGAAAAAAAAGTGAAGATTAGGCCTTAAAATTTATTCAGAAAAATAAAATAAAGATAATAAATGTATCATAAATAAGAAAATATAAGAAAGGAAGGAAGACAAGTACAAATACTTTTTACTAAAATTTTATATAATTTTGGTTTTAAAGTTTACTTTTTAATTCTGGTTTTTATTTTTTAGAATTTATTTATTTAGTGTAAAAGTAGTGTAAATAAATACTAGTAATGGCAGAAATTAGATATCGAGTAGTAAGATACCTGTTGACTGAAAAATGTCATTGACTCCTGGGTACCACTGCTTCTTGTGGAGTAGAAGCTAATGAGCTCTCGGAGATTTCTCAATTCCAAATGTTGCAGTTGAGGAAAAGCTGATTCCCTTCCATGTTGTGCTGGAAGAGAGAAAACATATTTCAACCTCTCACAACGCCACAGTTCTAGCCTTCTTAAATTACCAAAAGACCCCATCGGAATTGGGCCATGGCATACTGCCTCCAAGTTATCTAGGCCATCAAGAAACAGTTCCTCCAACATACAGAAGGTATTAGGTGGTGGAACCCATTCCACTGAAGTACTGGAATGAAGGATGTATTGAACGGTAGGACATCGCTGGAGAGTGAGATACTTGAGTTCAACGAAACCCTCCTTGTCTAACTCATAAACCACATGCTCAGTATCAGTCAATTCCCACAAGTATAGAACTTGACTTCTCTTCAACAGCTTGGAGAAGCACTTCACCATATAAAGACTTTTAACCCCTTCCAACGTCAACCTTCTTGAGGCTTTATACTCATCATATTGTGTCCAGTAAGGGCCTATTGCTATTGAATATCTGGTCAAGTTGAGGTTTTCGAAGAGCACATCATCTTCTGGAAACAAACTGGGATCTGATACTTGTACCTCCAAAGTCCTCAAACCAGACAGGTGTTTCAGCTCAGAAAGGCAAGCATTAATTCTTTCTCCCCTATTAAATCCTTCCGCCTCCCATTCAATACTTGAACTTCCTTTCATACTCAAATACTCTAATTGGGATAGACTTGATATAACATTTCGTGGAATTACTTCAAGGCTATCGCAATTCCGCAAATCCAACATCCTTAGATCACTCAATTGCGCCACTTCATTTGGCAGCTGTTTAATGTTGGACCCTGCCAAACTAAGGACTTGTAGTTTCTTCAGTTCTCCAATTCCTGTTATGTCTTCGATCTGGCATTGATTTAGACGCAATGTTTGAAGATTTGAAAGAAAACCAAGTGATGAAGGAGATGGTGTAAGAGATACTTCAGACAAATCTAAAATTCTCAGTTGTTTGGTGTCTTGGAAAAAGGCATCTGGAATTTTCAAATAAGGATCATCATTACTTGAATTCAATAAAAAGAATTCAAGTTGCGGACATACCAAGCCTTGTGGAAGCTCATCCATATTTCTGCATATCAAAGAGATGCGAGTGCAATTTCTGCACTCATCCGTCCTCTGCCATTCTCGTAATTCAACAGCTTCTCTCACCACAAATCGATGAGAATCTTTGGATGCAATTGATCTGGCAACATCACGAACAACATCATGCATTCTGACAAAAGCGTGATCAAAAAGCAAGCTCGAAGAGTCATCGCCATCTCCTTCATGGTCAAGCAACAAGCTTGAGACTTTGAGGTTTTCCACCAATGTAATTAGTTTATTTATTGCTTTCTCCCATGAATATGTTCTTTCAAACAAATTCAAACACATAGCAAATTGTAGCAAGCGATCCATGGAAATATCACCATCCCCCAGCAAAGCGCAAAGTAAAAACAATGACCTGTTTGACAAGAGTGGTTTTGCCCACGCCGCCCATTCCCCAGACACCGATCATGCTCATATCTTCGTTTCTCAAGGCCTCCATAATTTGGTTAAAAGTAGACTCTCTTGACTGGAAAGCCTCATAATCTTTGAAAGATGCAGAGCTGATGAATGGAGGAGGAGGAGGAGGAGGGCGATAAGATACTCTGTCACCAAAGTTATGAGCTTCTTGGATTTTATCAACAATCTCCGCAGCTTGCTCCTCTGCTTGCTTGCTTAGTTGGTAGCGGGACTTTAAATAGAAACAGCTCTTGCTTGCTTTCCTTTCATCTTCATTGAAATCATTTCTCTTTTGGATGATCCCTTCGGCATACGTCAGCCACTCCTGAACACCAGGAAGGATTTCATCCGCTTGCCTATTAGCCTCATCCACAGGTATCTGCAGCCTCTCCCTTGCAAGATGGAGACTGTCAATTTGTTGGTTGAGATCCGTAATGTTGCGATGGTAGTTAAACAGGTAACCCAGTGGACGTATAATTGGATCAACCAGGTACTCTGCAACTTTTGCTGCAACGGAAATAACAATTTCAACCATTTCCAACTTCTTTCTAGGAAACAATGAGAATTGAGCAAAGGCAGATAAAGAATTAATAGAGCAACCACAGCAGGAGAAAGACAATACACAATAGATTGATATTTGATTGAAACTGTTGTGACAGAAGAAATGGAAGGTTTGAGGTATAAAAAGAGCAGAGTTTGTGGAAGAGAGCTGGATTTTTTTTTTTCTTTCTTTCAGGAAGAAAGGAGAGGAGAGGAGAAACAGAAATCAGGAAAATGGAAAAGGAGAGTGATTAGTGGTAAAGAAGAAGAAATAGTAGATAAAAAGAGAAAAAGGTTACAGAGTGAAGAGATTGAGAAAGCTTTGGATTTTAGAATTCAGTGATCCCCAAAACGAAAATGAGTAAAAGGCTTTCTGGCAAGAGGGAGAGAGAGAGAGAAGGAAAATGAAAAAATGGGAAACAGCAGTGAGTATTGGGTGATAAATCGACGAGGAAACGGTTGTTTTGGTGAAAGGAGAAAGGAGAGCAGCAAGCCAACTTCAGATACTGACTTTTGAGCAGGCGGAATAGCAGAATCGCTCATTACTCACCTACTCCTCCATCATCATACTCACCTATTATTATATTCACAGAATTTTTTAAAAAATATAACAATTAAAACTTCCATTTCTAAATTTAGGGTATCTCATGATAACTCAAATAACAAATTACATTCAATTTAAGCATCATATTTTGAAGTTATATTTTTCAGAAATAACTTTAAATTTTAAAATTTTTACTGAAATTAATTTTTTTTTTCTAAAAATAATTTCAACATTAATGTATGTAAAGAATGCGAAGGCGAACAACAGGGAGAAAGATTATGAAAAAACTCAGACATTGACAAAATAGCTACCAGATTCAGATTCAAGAGAGACAGTTGAAAATATCAAAGTGAGATTCAATGCCACAAAAAGAAACAATGGCAGATGATTGAAAACTCCACCTGTCTTATTCTATTTTATCAAAGTCAACCTCACAACATTTGAGAGGTCTTTGTTTTTTAGCAACCACGTTTTCACCTTCCCCGGCTTTGCGTGCTCTCACTCCTTATTATATGTATTGACAAATTTATTAACAATTTTTTTAAAAAAAAATCTAAAATTAAAATATTATTTCTAAATTTATGGATCTCGTTATAACTCTACTTAAAAAAAAAAAAAAAAATCATCTTTTAAATAAATAATTTCAATTTAAATATTAAATTTTAAAATTACTTTTTTTAAAGGAAAAAATAACTCTAAACTTTAAATTTATAATAAAATTATTTTTTAAAAAATAATTTTAACATAACATATGTAATAATCTGTAAACATTATTGAAATTGTTTATTTATTTAATGCATATTTTTTTAATTGTTATAAATTTTAAATTATTTTATTATTTTTTATAATTTTAAAATATTTTATTTTTAAAAGCTGTACAAATATTAAAAATTGAATTTGAGAGATGGATTATGATTCGCCAACTATGCCAGCTAAATTATTCTGCCACGTGAGTCATTCCCACGTTCACGCACATGCTTTCACGGTCCCACCTTCCCCAGTTAAGCTCATTGAGAATGTTGTGCAAATATTAAAAATCATTTAATTTCCAGCTAAATTATTATTATTATTTTTTTTTGGATCTGATGAGGGGTGACTCGTCTTTCCCACGTTCATACCCATGCTTTTGCCATGCCAAGTCCATCGCTTGTTTGGGCATCCAATGCATCTTCTGAGTGTCAACAAGGCATGCTTCCCTACTCATTTATGTTGAAAAAAATATTTGAGGCTACATGTTTAAAGTTCTTCCATTCCCACAAATTTAAAACCTTTCTATGTTCCAGTAGTCCATATGATACGTTGTTGTAAAATCTTAAACCCTTTCATTTGGGTATTGAAAAATGGGAGGAAAGATTAAAAAAAAAAAAAGGAAAAATAAAAGAAGAAAGAAATAGAGGGAAATCTTAAAGACAAAAAAAAAAAAAAAATAGATATAAAATTTCATAAATTATTTATGTATAGTATTTCATACTTATTTTATTTATTTTAACTCAAAATTAAGTAATTTAAAAATGTATTCACTTTTAATTTATTTTAATTATATTTAATTTTCCTTTATATATTTTATAATGTGATCAAATATGAGAAAATTATTTTTTTTAGTATTTTTTTTTTAAAACACTTTCAAAGAACTAAATACAATTTTGGAGAAAAGAAAATAAAAAATAGAAAATGAGGATGAAAGTTAACCCATATTTTAAGATTTTACCATTGAATTCTCACATTCTCAATAATAAAGTTTTCAAACTTTTTCATTTATGAGACAAATATGAGGACACCAATTTTGTAGAAAGTAAAATGTAGAAAATTTATATGTCTCTTGAACGTTGGCTTTTCTAAATATTGAATCCATGAAATGGAATGCTCTTTTATAGAATGAAGGGAGGGGGCTAATTTTTTTAAATAATTAAAATATCACTTTTCAAGGTACAATTATTTGAAAGTTTTTTACTTTTTTAATTAACCATTAAGATTTAACAAATTAACAATTATATTAATTAAATCATTTATTGATTTAACTAATAGAATAATTATAATAATAAATTAGGTAACACAAAATTTATCAAACCACACATATGTAAAGTAATAGACCTAGAATCTTAAAAGAATGACTCCCCATAAAACAAAACTCTTGGTTCCTAAACTCATGAACATAAAAATACTCTTCCTAATTGTCAAACTTTCCCCCCTAAATTCATGAAAAAGATTCTATGTAGCAACCCTACCTAAGGGCCCATTAGGAGACGGTGATCTCATTACAGAACAAAATAAAAATTGAAACCATCGATTCAAATGGTGGAACAAGAGCAAGTAAAATAAAGACAAAGAGAAAATGTCGATAAAGCAAAACTAAATTCTATTCAAAATAAAAACGCAAACATAAAAGAAGTAAAAGTAGTTTAGGCCTTAAGGTCGAATACAACTCAAAAGTAACAAGTCTCAAAAGAGAAAGGATACTTGAACCCACAAACTAAGGAAAAATTAATAATGCTGAAAGACTATGAGGCCTAAGGCTCGCTCTTAGGATTTACCCTATTCCTAGCTCAACCTCAATTGGACCTAAAGGCTCATCATCTAAAAAAAACAGATTAAATGGAGTGAACAAAAAGTTTAATGAATAGTGACTATATATAAGTGTTAGGATGGTTGGCCCATATTAAAGACAGTTCTAAAACATACTCATAATAAAATTGATAATTAGAAACTAGTATAATCATAATAACATTTAAAGAATAGATGAAATATAAAACATGCAGTCATAGGTTTGGACATATCTTTGATCAATTGATCAATTATATAAAAGCCTACTACTCATTAACCCTTACATCTACATGGTCTTTAGGATCACACTAACCCGGATCACAATACTAAAGAGTTTATCTTAGGGGCACAAAAGAGTATACTTTGTTGCTTTAGGCTTTACCCCCTAACATGGAATTAGAATCCACAATCTTGTCTTAAGGGCTTCCTTTGCTACATAAGTGGTGAAAAGTCTTGAAACAAAACTACATAAAACACCTCACGAGTGTACATGTTATCATACCCATCTAATATTGATGTTTAAAAAGTTGAACAATTCATTAGATCACAATAGGGTATCAAATTATTGGAATTGAACCCTAAAAAACATGACATGATGAAACAAATATAGATTTGTTTATAAATTTATTTATTCATTTTTCTTGATTTATGTTTATTATTTCATTTGCATTAATTAGTTATTTGAGCATATTGTCACAGGATGCTTCAAATGACCCTTCCCATGGGCTTATATAGGGCCTAGGAAGCTTCTGGAGACTCTTGGAGCCATCTACACTAAGCCATTGATGGGAAGAGTGTGAAAGGTTCTAGAGATGCCTAGAGATGTCCACACATCTCTACACTATGGTGGAAAGCATGAGAGGAGTACAAGGCTTTCTAGAGACTTCTAGGATCTCTTGTATATTCTTGTACATAGGATTGTATATAGAATTGTGTAGGGTATTCTAGAATCTTCTTGATTTGTAAGGAACCCTCCAAGGTTCTAGAGAGTTCCATTGGTGCCTATAAGTAGGTGAGGCCCTCATTTGGCTAAGGCACCACCCAAGAACCTAACCAACCAACCAAGTGAGCTTCCAAGCATTGTAAAGCTTCCTTTGAAAGCAATAGAGCTTTCATTCCTTAAAAGTCGCCTACTACACCTTCTCAAGCTTCCGAGTCATGAGCATCTTAGCCTAGCAAGCTAAGTATTAAGAGTCAGGTTGACTTAGCAAGATTAAGTGTCTTGACTTGTCTAAGTGTTGCACAAGCTTAGGAAAAGACTAAGTCCATGACAAGTGGTATCAAAGCGCAACTACGAAGCGGGCATAGTAAAGGAAGCATGTCGGGTTCCAACGTGGAGGAGACTAGCGAGCAAACCCGTGGGAGGGAGATCGAGCTTGCTGCACGGGGCAGTGGCAAGAAGGATAAATCTCATGACGCCATAGCCAACATAGAAGCAAGGCTAGCCAAGGTCGAGCTAGCCATGGCAAACACCATGGAAGGGTTGGACTTGATCGAGCAAGGCATGGAGAAGGGCTTAGAGGATTTAAGGGATTAGATCCAAGACCTTCGTGAAGGGGTGCTAGGTTTACAAGTTCAGCCGATGTCACACGAGGAGTTTGTGTCCTTCCAAGAAAAGGTCTTGAGCATGCTTGCTAACATGGAGTCAAGGATAGAAGCCTTGGCCACTCGAATGGAGTCCCGAGACCAGGAGGTTAGGCAGGAGTTGGCCATCTACAGGAGGCATCTAGGGTGGAGATGCCAAAGCCACAAGGGTTTAGTGGCAAAAAGGATGCCAAGGAGTTGGACAACTTCTTATGGCATATGGAGCGATACTGCGAGGCTATCGCATTGATTGATGAGGCGGCTAAGGTAAGAACTACAACCCTCTACCTTACTGACACAGCTACTCTATGGTAGCGTCGGAGGTTTGCCGATATGGAGAAAGACATTTGCATTATAGAGACATGGGAGGACTTCAAGAGGGAGATCAAGAGGCAGTTCTACCCCAAGGACATGGCTTACTTGGCTAGAAAAAACATGAGGCGTCTCAAGCACACAAGCTCAATACGCAACTATGTCAAGGAATTTTGTTCACTCATGCTTGAGATTCCTAACATCACTGAGGATGAGTTGTTATTCAACTTCATGGATAACCTGCAAGGGTGGGCCGAGGGGGAATTGAGGCATCGAGGTGTTCAAGTTAGCCACTGCTATGGCAGTAGCAAAGTCTTTAACGGATTATAAAATGGGAGACTCCTCCAAGGTTGAGTCTTTGGAGGATAACCACGCCACGGGTGGGGGAGACGAGGTTCTAAGGGACCACAATACTCCTAAAAAGAGATCAGGCAAGAAGCCTAACGTTCGAGAAGGAAGGGGTAAGGCGGAAAGGAAGGAGTTTATGCCTAAAATCAAATGCTTCATTTGTGATAGTCCACATTGGGCACGGGATTGTCCAAAGAGGAAGGTGCTCAGTGCCATGATTGAGGAAAGGGAGCAGGAGGGCAAATCATATATGAGCTCAATACAACTACTAGGTGCCCTCCAAGTCAACCCAAAGCCTAGCACGCCTAAGACCTCCTTACTATCAAGGGTGCAAGTAAAGGAGGCAAAAATGGAGCAAGTTGAGGTAGCCCGCACACATATGGACAAGGTTACCAAGGGAAAGGTGAACTCAATGGGAAAAAAGAAACAACATTCCCAACATCAAAAGTACAGGGGTTTGCATCCATCCAAAGCCTCACGGAAAAATGAGGTGAAAAATATCCTGGCTGAACAGGTCACCAGGAGACAAGGGGTCCCTCCTGTGATAGAGTATCTAGTCCAATGGAAAGGACTACCTAAGAGGTAGGTAAGTTGGGAACACGTGGATTCCTTGAGAAGATTCTGGAAACACATCGAGAGGTTGCAAGAAGAAGCAATCACGGGGACGTCAACGGCATAGGTGGGGGAAAGTGTCACAAGATGCTTCAAATGACCCTCCCCATGGGCTTATATAGAACCTAGGAAGCTTCTGGAGACTCTTGGAGCCATCTACACTAAGCCATTGGTGGGAAGAGTGTGGAAGGTTCCTGAGATGCCTAGAGATGTCCACACATCTCTACATTATGGTGGAAGGTATGAGAGGAGTCCAAGGCTTTCTAGAGACTTCTAGGAATCTCTTGTATATTCTTGTGCATAGGATTGTATATAGAATTGTGTAGGGTATTCTAAAATCTTCTTGATTTGTAAGGAACCCTCCAAGGTTCCAGAAAGTTCCATTGGTGCCTATAAATAGGTGAGACCTTCATTTGGCCAAGGCACCACCCAAGAACCTAACTAACCAAGCAAGTGAGCTTTCAAGCATTGTAAAGCTTCCTTTGAAAGCAATAAAGCTTTCATTCCTTAAAAGTCACCTACTATGCCTTCTCGAGCTTCCGAGTCGTGAGCATCTTAGCCTAGCAAGCTAAGTATTAGGAGTCAAGCTGACTTAGCAAGATCAAGTGTTTTGACTTGTCTAAGTGCCGCACGAGCTTAGGAAAAGACTAAGTTCGTGATAATATACACCTATATCCCGTACATTGTATATAATTTGGGTGCATTAGGAGTTGCATAGAAGACATAAGTCATAGGTTCCTTGTAAGTAGATAAGTTGTTCATGTTAGTTCATAGATTTGGGTAATTCTATAGAGACAATTAATAGTGCACTACTCCTAATTGAAGGGATGACTTGTTTTGATCGTTAAGATGAGTTTTCCATGATAAGTGCACTTATGTATGTGATGCATATCGGACAAGACCTAAGATGAATCATGATGTAAGACTATTGACTTTCATGATTCACTAAGCTACTATACTGCATGTACTCTCAACCTTGAGAGGATATCAAGCTTGTGCCAAAGTCAACAGGAGGCTTTGACCTATGAGTAAGACATTAAGTAGGTCACATATCCTAATAGATTAATTCACTATTAATGGAGGCTAATGACAACAGGTATTCTCAATAGAGGCACCATGATATCTCATAGGATTGAGACAGAGTGTCCTCTTGGGTGATCTAAAAGACATGTCATGATATAAAAGACTATGACAATAATATTTCTGTGAGAAAAATTAGGCTAATCCAACCTATGGTAATCACCTTAGAGGGGGGGTGAATAGGGTGATGGTCTTTTTTCGCAAATTTAAACTATGTGAATGTAAAAGACAATTATATGAAAGTATATAATAAACAATATAAAGAAAATTGCATATAAATTAAAAGAGTAGGGAAGAGAGAATGCAAACGCAAGATTTTATAGTGGTTTGGCGCAACCCAACCTACATCCACTCTCCTCTAGCTTCAATCCCAAGCTTGAGGTTCCACTAATTCAAGGCTTCCAAACCAAGCCTTCAAGCAATACAATTGGATTATGGTTTCAATCCACCCTCTTGGACTTTTGGCTCTAAGCACCCTTTACATTTCTCAAGAGATATCCCACTCAAGTGATACCCCACACTTGAGAAACTTCCTCTCAAAGATTTACAAATAAATGGTCTCACAAAATCCTAGTACAAAAACTTTAAGCTCAAATGATACAAGAAAACTAGGATTGAAAGGTGCACTAATGATATGCAAGTTTTAGAACAATGATGCACTTAAAACACTCTCCCAAGGGTCAAATATATTCAAGAAAGGTTTGGGAAGGTTAAGCTTTTAAAACAATGAAGATTTGAGCCTTTTTATAGAAGAAAATGACCAAACTAGCCATTGGCGGTTCGACCGGTTGACTAGGCGTTAGCATTTAATGCTTGGTAGGTGACCGTTGGACCTCAACCGCCCCTTGACCGGACCTCGACCGGTTGAAGTGGGGGTTGACCGGTTTCTTGAACAGTTGAACAACCATTCTAGAAGAGAGAAAATGTTTTTGCACCCCTCGACCAGTTGAGCTAGGGGTCGACTCGAACCTCGACCGGTTAAGCTGGGGGTCGACCCGGACCTCGACCTATTGATCTAGGGGTCGACCCGGACCTGGACTGGTTGAGATTGAGGTCGACCAGTTCCTCGTTTGGTTCAATTGGTTGAGCCGTTTTTGGCTCAACAACCAACTTTTTCAATTTAAAAACCTTTTAAACAAGTTTGGAAAACATTTGACACAAGGTTTTAGTTGAAAACATGAAATCATCCAATTTTAAAATATTTAAAACAAAATAACTCTTGGATGATTTTAGTACATAAGTAAATAATGTAATGCATGAAAATCCTAGTGCACCAACAACCTTACAAAGATATCTTATGAAGCTTGGGTCTTGAAAAACACTTCTCTTTGAGGTCTTCTTCTTCTTCATGATTTCTCTTTGGCTTGATTTGTCTTTGCGATTGCCACTTTGGAAATCGTCTTGCCTAATCACACTTGAAATATAATCATTAGGTCTAAACCTTGTTTTGTTATTATCAAAATTGAGATTAACCAAACTTTGGTTTCATAATTTCCATTAGTGAAAATTTGACATATGCTCCTTGGAGCTAGAGTATGTCAATTGATCACATAATAAGTGAGATTTATAACTCGAATGTTGAAAAAGTAATCTTTATAGGTGATAGTACTAGCTTGTTAGATTACGAACATGAATTCATGGGGAGTCTGTATGCATTAGATAGTAAGTCATAGACTCAAGCTTTGTCTTGTTATTTATATAGGGTACTAAAGTGCAATAGATTCTCTTTAGTGGAATGTTGAATCAACTTTAGAATTGGATTTTGAGGGAGCTAGTACTCCTATGGGTCCTAATGATCCCTACTTTGAGCTCATATACCATGATAACACGGTTTATGAGGGTTGGATTGGTTCTAGGTTCACTCTAGTGCATAAGAGTGTTTGGTATGTAAGTTACATAGAGGATAGTGAATGAGTTATTTGGATTGGACTAATTGATTAATTAGATGGCCTTGTGCAATTAATTAATCAATTAGAATATGTTTTGGGGTAGATTAAGTGATCTAAGCCTTAGTGGGCTTAAGTCATATAAGCCTAGTAGGATAACCCTATAAATACCCCATTAGGGGTCAAGGTTTCCATCATTTTGGTGTGAGAGCCGTCTTCCACTTCTAGAAAAAGAAAGAGCCTAGGATTACTCTCTTCCAAAGCCCACACTTTGGAGTGCAAAAATTATGGTACAAGTCACCAGGTGGAAGATTTTGAGTGTATGAGACCTCTAGACTCTTCAGGTTTCATCTTCACCATGTGGAATCAATTTGGGAATGTTCAAATTAGAGGTAAAGTTATCTAATGCCTTTAACTTAGATCCTAAAATGTTAAAAATGTTATTTTTCACTTTCTATTACATAGGATCTAAAAGCCTAGGGTAGTTAGCAAGTACCTATTCGATTTAGGGCATGAAAACAGAGAAATCTAGGATTCCCAACAAAAATGTCATTGGTTGTAAACATATGCAGGACAATAACTAACTTCTTCAAAGCAAGGTAACATTCATTTTTGCAACACAACATAAACCATGTGTATTTTGACCAAATAAGAATTTCAACATATATTTCATGCATTTAGAAAAATGAAACAAGTGATAGATAGAACACATGCAAGAGATATTTATGTTAGGAAAAAGCTTAACAAAATCATGCATATGGTAACTACTCACAAGAATTTTCACAATCAAAACAATAATAGAACTTGCAGTATGATGGCTCCATAAAGTCTGAATCCTTACCTAACAATAGAAAATTTAAGGGGACTTATAGAATTGAAAATTCTATAAAAATGGAAATATGATTCTAAGGTTCTATTAACTTTTTCTTAATCAAACAACACTCTAACTAAAATATGCAATTTTTCCTAAAAATGAAAGGCTAGACAAATGAGTCCAATTCAAGTGAAATTGAGTCAAAGAGTTTGTTGATGAGTATAGAAACTTTAGAAATTAATTTTTGAATCAAATGGTCATTAAAAAATCGACCATTAATTAAGCCTTGACCTAAATTAGTTCAACATTGCCCAAAATAGAGTATGTTGCAATGCTACTCACTTTCTCAAATTTTCTCACCAACTAAACAAGTTTCAAAAATTATGAAACTCTCCATATCTAATATGATGAGTCTAGAATAATTTAAAAATAATTTATAAATTTAAAACAAAATCAAATAATACCAAAACTTTCAAATATAAAAACTATCTCAGCATACCTTGCTGAAAATCCATTAACATTTCCTTAATTATTTTCTTATGAAAAAAAAATTGAAATTGCATAAAATTAGACTCTACAATTTCCATTTTAATGAAATTACATATAAAAATAATTAAAATCATGATAATTGGCCAAAATATCCCAAAACTTCAAGAAACCTAAGGGGTTGAAAACTATCTTAGTTGAAGCACTTTGTTTTCTTACCCATTTCTTTGGAATTTTTGTACTAAGTTATCAATGTCCAAATGAGGTAAAAATTATAGTTTAGATTCCTTAGGGAGTCTAATATTATGTAAAAATAATTTGGAGTATAATTTTCCTAAAAACTAATCTTAAAAAGTTTGAGAAATATAATAGGTCCAAATTGTCATTGTGAACGTCTCCCATGTAATTCCCAAATATGTATGGAATTTTCTCATGGAGAAAATGTGGTACAAATATAACAAGGCTTGAATTGTTAGACTCAATATCAAGTCTATTATTTGGTAAACATAATTTGGGGTTTTAATTCTTTAATTAAAGATCCCAAAAACTAAACAATACCAGTTGATCAATATATATATATATATATTTAAAAAACAAGATATTCTTCATTCTTGGGAAATTCTCTTTTTCCATGAAATTACCTCCATAAACCCAACTTAATAAATTAAATTAGATTGTTTGAGTCTGATTTGGGTCCTTCCAATGTTGAAACAAATTGAGGTTCACCCATTGTGGGTTGAAGTGTGTCACCAAATTCACCTTGAATAGCAAATCATAGGATATCATTCTCATCTACTTTTCTACAATTTATATGTTAATCAAACTTAAAATACAATATTTTTCTTCACTTTCTTGGCAACCAAATAGCTCAAAATATAAAAATATGGTTTAAAATATTAAAAAATTTAACACATACAAAAACTTAATTTCTAACAATAGTTTCCCAAAGAAGAGGTAAAGAAGTAGAAGAAGAAAATGGAAGAAGGGAAAATATAAGATAAGATTATTTACCTCTAATGTCTCCTCTAAGTAGAGATGCCTTGATGTTTGAATCCAACTTTTACACCATTTTCTCTAAACAAATTTTCAAAGGACGAAAAAGAGAAGAAGGAGATAGAGAAAGAGGAGAAGAAGAAAAAGAAGAAGAAGAAGGAGAAGGAGAAGGAGAAGAAACTCATAAGGAAAATGAAGAGAAATAGTTTTTCTTTAAAATTTTCCTCTTTTATATTTCCTTTAAGAAAAAACTCCTAGAGAAAATAAAAAGGAATTGTTTTTCTTTAGATTTTTCCTATTTTATATCTCTTTTTTAAATATGATTTGACCTAACTACCCTTATCTGTATTAAGATGTGATCAAACCACCCTTGGTTGCCACCAAAATTTCAAGCATACCCCTTTGTGTTAAAGTGCTCATGTCTTTATGTGTGACATTTGACAACCTTTTGAGTATGACATGTGGCAACCCTTAAGTGTGATATGTGAGGCTTTCTAATATATTCCCAATTTAAATACACTTATACAAATATTTTAGTTAATGAAATTCTTTTCTACCTTATATGTATAGTTTTGAGATAATTAACTTTCCTAATTATTTTAAATTATTAGAAATTTAATTATTTTACTAAGATTTTACTTTCTCTAACTTTGAAATACTAACATATGGAAAAATATGAAAATTTTATTTCATTTGAGCTTGGGTTGTTACATTCTAGCACATTAAGGGAGAAGCCTTAAGAAGGAAACATAAATTTACAAATCATAAGACTCCTAAAATTAATATAGAACAAGGATAAGGGTGATACACTAATACAAGACCCTAGGCTATAAAACAAAATGTATTATTGAGAAGGGGAAATTCCCAAAGATTTCTTAGGAGGTGAAATCCTACGAGAATCTAGAGAAGAAGAAAAA
Organism: Vitis rotundifolia; assembly: GCA_030254885.1. Lineage (NCBI taxonomy): Eukaryota > Viridiplantae > Streptophyta > Magnoliopsida > Vitales > Vitaceae > Vitis > Vitis rotundifolia. Next base: position 19,376,930 of record CM058160.1, on the reverse strand, counting down.
GAGCAAACTAGACCTCTACTTTGAAGTTCAATAAAGACATATTTTCTAATCCAAATTTTCTAGTCTTAGGACTCTAAAATGAATTTGAAGTATTAATATGAGAATCATGAATATTCATCATAGACTTACATTGGGGGATGGAACATTTGAAACCCATTGAGAATTTTTTTCTTTTTCTATTAAAAAGGATTTGATCTCTTAATGCCTTGGACTCAATTGCAAGTTTGTTAATTTGCCTATAAAATTCTTCAAACTTCCTAATATGACACCTATCTGTGGACCCGCATTTTTCACGTGCGCCCTACTCAATCGGCAAGACTCGCTTTTATTTGGTGAAAAATTGGTTTTGAAAAAGTCGAAGTCGCCACTTATTTTATTTTATTTAAAGGGAAAATAAAACAAGAAATAAAAGCCTAAAAAAATGACTCCATAGTTTTTGGAAAAGCGTGTCTTTTGAAAAAACCCGAGTCTAGGTCCGGGGATTAAGTTACTTATTAGGAAGGTACCTCTAAGAGGTAGCACCCCTCTAAGCCCTACAAAGGTCTCTAATGACTAAGTTGAGGGACGTGTGGTAATTAATTGATTAATTGAGGGTACTTAGGTAGACTAAGGTGATTTCAAAAAATAGCCTGCCAAACAAGATCAAATCACAATAAAGGAAAGTTAGGGTGCGTACCTAAACTGCTTCTCAAGCGCTATCATAAAACATCAAAGTTAGTATAGAAATATAGCACACAACATGTGTTTTATCCAAGCAAATCGAACATACATCTAAGCATCTAAGGATCATATCAAGTATAAATAAGGCTCATAACAACATGCATGTTCATGGAATTCTAAAAAGTAAGTGATAGAAAGCATACTTGGATAGTATGCATAATTTATAAGATTCCTCAAAAAAGATTAGAGTGCTTAGGGCAAGTATATATCAAATAACATATTTATTATGTCTAATATACAGTGCCAAAGACAAAATTAAGCTAAGATAAATCAAATGACTCCGAAAATAATAACAATTTCAAGTAAAGTACGAAACCATCAACATGCAGTTAGAAAAGGAATCATCATAAAACAATTTCTAAAAAAAATGGCTTAGAGTGGAATTTAATTATGAAAAATTTTAGGAAATGACTCCTACACATCTAGATCAACATACCGAAAGCCAAGCACTCATTCAAAGGACAGATTGCAGCAAAGACACCCAAAGGTTCTACAAAGTCCAGATTAGATAAGAAAAAGTGACATACATAAACAATTTTTTTTTAAAATAATAAATGATCACATAAATTCATGTAAAAAATAAAATACATCTTTCAAGGTGTCTATATCACAATAAAAATAAATTTAGGGTTGGGTGATACTCAAAAATATTTTTAAAACACTCCAACTAATCAGATGTCCAGAATCCAGTGTGCACAGTAAGTACAACTTTGAAAAATCATATCTCCCTCAAAAATGCATATTTTTTAATATTTTATGTGTCTAAGATTAATTTCAAGAAGCCTAAAATTGATGAAAAATATTGAATTAAATTTAAAAATTCGTCTGATATTTTAATTTTTCAAAAAGATCTCGGGTGTCCAGAACTGGGTGAAAACGGAGCCCCCCTAAAGACTCATTTATATCTTCTATTCCAGAATAGATTTCTAAATAAAACGAAACTTTAAATTCAATTTCAAGAAGTGAGGAAAGTCATACAAGTTTTAGAAATTTTTAAAAAATATTCTAAAGTTGCTGAAACGAATTTTAAATCTAGAAGGTCAGTGGTTGAGTGAAAACCGGCAGCAAGGAAGAGTTCTGAAAATTTTTCTTATGTAGGGGTTCCATCAAGTCCCCATTCAATTTTCGTAAGTTTTACCTGTGTATCCCCATTAGTTTTGGGAGCACAAGTCCAAACCTATATGAATAAAAACCAAATTTTTGAAAAAACCAACAAAGGAGAAATGCAACTTAAATGAAATTAGTTGCATAATTTTAATAGAAAGTGTGTTCTTTGCCTAAAGCTAGAATGAATGTTTTCTAAAATCTTTTATTGGTGATTTAAATGCTTTTGAAAATGACTTTGAGGGAAGTAAAAAAAAAGGACCCAATGGTTTGTTAAATCCCATACAATAGACACAAAATAGAGATTTTTGATTTCTAACTTGAGAGGGTTTTGAAAATAAGAGAAAAGCTAAATTGGATCCTCTTTTTGGCTACCTTTCATTTGGGATCAAGGAGCCAAACTTATGATGGAAAAATTCATTTTTGAAAAAAGAAAATTTGACTCAACTCAAAATGTCAATTTAATGAAAAACCTTTTCTAAAGAAAGTTCAAACTCAAGAATTCTCTAACGTGGCTATAAAATAAGTATCAAAGATAAAGAGAACTAACAATTCAATCAAATATAACATCCCATATAACACTCAAATCTAACATAATTCTAACTTATTGAAAATAAAATAAAGAATCCAAACAAATATTAACAAATATCAAGCTTTATACGACTATCATGATGAACCAAAAACAAAGTTTCAAACTTCTCCAATCTAAATCAAAGAATCAAACTAAAACAAAAACAAAATAACTAAATAAATAAACTTTTTCGAACTAATATGAGAATCAAAACTAAATCGAAACAAAGATCATAACTTCTTTTTTTGTCTAAAACGATGAATTGAAGCTTAATTAACAAAATTCCAAATTTTCAATTTTTAAAAACCAAAACTCAAAACCTTTACTTACCTTCTCTCCTTGAATCAAACAGTTGCGGTGTCCTTCGCCTTCCTTTACATTGCAGGCTGTGTGTGCAGCTGTGGAAGGATCTCTTGGTGGGTCAATTAAAGCTCCAATGCATCCATGTGTGGTAGAAAGTGGCAGCGTGGCAGCCCACTTTGAAGAGAATTTGTGGCTGCTGGTCCCAAGAGAATCAATGATGCAATCGCCCTCTCTTGCCCTCAATGTGCAAGCTAGTGCTCAATGATGTGTGCCAGTCCTCTTGATGGTGGGGAATACGGCTGTGTGCTTCAATCCTTATCAACATGGCAGCCCGCGTGTCAATCCTCCAATCATGCGTACTATCTATATCTTTTCTGGGCTATGCGGGGAACTCTGTTAATCCCAATATGCTATGTAACCCTCACATCTCCAAGTGGCAGCCTGTGGGGAAGAGTCCATGCATGGGCTGTTGAAAGATCAGAACATATGGCATGTTGCTCCAAATCCCATCCAGATCAACGTGTTTCTTCACCCCTTCAGAATGCTGGATATCACTAGAAAAAGCAACACTCCATTCCCTCTACGCTCTCCTCCACGTGCTGAAAATTTCTTTAAAAAAAAAACTTCTTCCTCCTCCTAACACCATTGAAATCCATGAATAAGTATCAAGGAAAAACAAATCAGCCATTAAGAATTCACTTACAGCACCACGTGATTGCCACTTATCTCACACATATGCCATGAATTTTTTTTTTCTCCATTAAGCGCGACAAAGTGGCTGATGCAATTCTTCTCAAATATGATTGTTATATCTCTTCAATCAAATGTAAATATCTCTACTTACATTCAACATGAAAGTGGTGTCATCTCTACGGATCCGAGCATTAGTGACATAAGAAAATTAAAAAAATCCAAAGTGATGGCAGCATCGTCAAAGTTCAAGCACACGATCATCCATGTTTTCTAAACAATAAGTGGCTGTCATTCCTCCCTTGAATACCCAAAACCGTGAATCATCCTCTCTCAAAAAGTCCTCTTTTTTTTCCATGTAGCAGCCCGCTCTCTGTGATTGCTGCATCTTCAAAGTTCAAGCACACGATCATCCATGTTTTCTAAGCATCAAGTGGCTGTCATTCCTCCCTATGTGCAACCGCTACCCTCTCCTCCCATGTGCGGCTGTGCATGAAGATTTCTTCTTGGTGGTGTCTCAAACTTGGGTGCCTCGGATCCCCTTTGAGAAATTTTGGTGCTTCTGTATTTTAAGTGGCAGATCCTCTCCCAAAAAAATCTTGTTCTTCCTTTTTTACTCCAATCTTCCTTCAATCATTTCCTCTAGAATGTGCCCCCCAACTCCTTTTGCAGCCACGGTGGAGATATCAGAAAGGATCTCCTCTGCCATCCTCTCTCTCGTTGCCTTCTCGAAACCAAGTCTCTCCTTTAATCCTCTCCTCATCACGCCCAGGATTTTTTCTTTTCCATACCTGGACACAACCTCCCATCTAGATACATGCTGAACCATATCCTCCAAAAATGTGCTGAAAAACCTTCCCATCTCAAGCTTCCAAAAAAAAGGTGCTGACTTTTATTTTCTTCTAAGGAAAAATCTCACTTTCCTCTAAAGAACCCTCTAACTTTCTTCATTAAACGCACAACCTTATAATTCCTCCAAAACCAAATTGGTAGTCTTCCTTTTTTTTTTTTCTTTTTAACTGTCTCCCATTCTAAAGAAAAACCTCAAACTCCAATCTCCTTCTCCAAGCCGTGTCAGTCTTCAATTGTTTCCTTATCTCCTAGAGCCACCTTTCCTTAAACTCTCCCAAAACGTATCTTCCAATCTCAATATGGTATCCATTCCATCTCCAATGATCATGCATCCAAGGAAATCCCACATTATCAATACTGTGCACACCTTCCATACATTTCCTACAAAATTTCAAATAAATAAGTAAGGACAAGTAATAAAATAATAATAATAATAATAATAATAATAGTAATGATTAAAAGTAATAATAATAATAATAATAATAGTACTAAAAAATAAAAATAAAATAAAATAAAAAAACATTTACACAAAATTATTAAATTAAAATAGATAAGTAAGGACAAGCATTACGGAAAAGTGACAAAATAATAAGGAAATAAAATAGATGAAGAAATAGACAAGATAATGAATAAAATAAATATAAATAAAATAATAAAAAGTCAAGTTATGCAACTTTAAAATAAACAAGCCATGCAAGTCATACAAGCCATACAAAAAATGCAATCATGCAAACAAGCAAAAAATTACCGGAAAGGTAATCTAAGTGGGCCTAAGTGGGCCAAATGCATCTAAATGGGCCCAGTGCCTAAGTGGGCCCAGAGTGGTGTCTAATGGGCCAAGTGTATCTAAATGGGCCTAGGGTGCCTAAATGGGTCAAAGGTTACCTAAGTGGGCCTCAGTGAGCCTAAATGGGCCAAGTGCATCTAAATGGGCCCAATGTGCCTAAGTGGGCCTAGAATGGTGCCTAATGGGCCAAGTTTATCTAAATGGGCCTAAGGTGCCTAAATGGGCCAAAAGTGCCTAAGTGGGCCTAGGGTGGTGTCTAATGGGCCAAGTGTACCTAAGTGGGCCTAAAGTGGTTCCTGTGTGGGCCTAAGTCTAAGTGGGCCTAAGGTGTCTAAGTCTAAAATAGGGCTACCAAGTGTCACAATGGAGTTAGATAAGTCTCTTAACCAAAGTTCCCAAGGTGGCTTAGAAAAGATAGGCTACACAAATAGTAATGGGCCTCCAGAGAATTGCTGTAAAATATTGAACAAATACCTAATAGAACATGTGCTAGGAAGACAAAATAGAGGTTTTACACTATCACAAGTATGATTATTTCTATGACAAAATGAACATGTGCACATAACCTTATTAGGTGTTTGGACAATAGGAATTACCTTTTTAGCCTCAACAAAATTAGTGTTTGTACTACTAAAAGTAGTAGACTCAAGATATCTCTTATCTATAGTGGATTTCCCTTTACTAATGATTTCATTTTAAACTTTAGTCCTAGGGCGGAAGATCTCATTTTTAGAGTAAGCCTATTTTCTTTGTTGTTCAATGTCTTGAGATAAAACATTATTTCTTTGAAGTAAAGATCTATGCTCATTCTCTAAAAATAAAAAATTTTCAAGATAATTTGTTTTCTCTTCTTTTAACATATCCTAGTTAGTTTTTTTAGTGATTCATATGCATTAGTTATCTTGATGCATGTATTAAAAAAAGATTAATATTCTTCACACCAATCCTCAATAATAGAAACATTTTCATTACTGTTGTTTATTTATTTATTTATTTTAAATAAGAGTGTTTGGCAAGATATTTTTTTAAAAAAGTTTTTTTAAAACAAAAAACTTGTTTTGATGAAAGAATTTGTATTGTTTTTAAAAACAATGTCTTACTTTTATTTTATAAAAAATTTATAAATTTAATTTATAATAATATGAAATCAAATTTAAATTAAGTCTTATTAAAAAATAAAAATAAAATCTACAATTATGTATGAGTTAAAGATAAATATTTTTTTTTAAATTATGAAACAATTTTTTATTATAGTAAAATAAAAATTACTATAAGATAAAAATAATTTTAATATTCATTTTTAATACAAGTTAAATAAGTACTTTAATTATTATTATTTTTTTCATTTCTTATTTGATCATGATTTCTATTTTTTTCTTTGTTTTTTTTTTTTTTTTTTTTTTTTTGAGAAATTGTTTTTAAATTAAGGAACCAAAACAAGTTTTTTTAAATGTTTATAAAAATAAGGATATTTGGCAAGTTGTTTTTATAAAGGGATTTTAAAAATAAAAAACAAAAATACTTGTTTGGATAAATTTTTTTTTTTTAATTTTTTTTAATTTTATAAAAATATTTTAAATTCAATTTATATAAAATTAATTAATTAAATTTAATTGAAGTGTTATTAAAAATGAAAAAAATTTTGTAATTACAAATAAATTAAAAAATATATAGTTTTAGTATAATATAGTAATATTATAATGAAATCATACATTATATTTTCAATAGAAAATATACTATTTTATTATATGTTAGAAATATAATATTTTATTATATTCATAAATTTATGGTGTTAATGAGTTTAGTATTTAAGTTTTAAATTATTTTTAAAAATTAATGGACTTGTTAACAAATTCAACGCATTAAGTCTTATTTAATTTGGAGTTAATTTGTCTAACGAAAAAAAATTGAAAAATAATAATTATATATAGAAGATAAATAGTAGAGTGTGTGCTTGTTTTTCTATTGTTTTTAAAAGTTGATGAAAACAACTTTTACTTGTTCTCTAAGAGTTGTTATCTATTTTATTTATAAAAAAAAACTAAAAATAGAAAACAATAATCAAATAGTGTTATGAATTTTTAAAAACTATTTTCTATTTTTTTAAAATAGAAAACTATTTTTAAAAACTCTGCCAAACATGCTCTTAGAGTCTTGTCAATCACCCCTACTTGATTCTTTTCATTTATGTAATATGTGGGTAAGGTAAGGGTCATAATTACTTATTGAAATTGTGGTGAGTAGCAGCATGGTATTAATAGGTTGAAACACACTATCTTTTTCTTCCTTGAGGAAAACCCACAGATGCCTTATGGGGGAGTAATTTTGTAGAATTCATAGATTTCTGTAGACATAAAAAATAAATAAATAAATAAAAATTAGTGGATTAAATTACCACTAATTTGGTCTTCAAAATGAATTAAAAAAATAGATATCCTCTTATGGATAAGTTTCCCTAATCTCTAATTATAAAAAGGATAAGTTTCCTAAGATAAGAAAAACTGCTAAAATCCGTTGAATTAAACAACTAAAATTCGGGAATTTGAAATTCAAATTCCCTATCTTCACCTATAAATAAAGGTGTCTTATTTCAAGAAAGGGAAGAGGGGAAGAGAGAGAGAGAGAGAGAGAGAGAGAGAAATTCATAAATAAAAAAAATCTAGAAAGGAAAATCTTAGGGAGAAAATCCAAAGACAACTTCGTATAGGAAAAGAGGCTTCTCAACAAAAGAAAAAACTTCATCAAATCTCCCTATAAGTTCGATAAACAACAAAAGAATTGCTATACGCGTTCTTCGCTATTCAATGAGTTCATTCGGGAATAAGCCACTTGTGGCCCTCAATTGATCTTTGAAATCAAGAAAACGTCATCGTCGTTCTTCAAAATTGGAGAGAAAATATTCTTTTGTAAATAATATTATATTTGAGATTGTACCCACAATATTTTTAATTTCAATAAATATTTTGTTCACATTATTTTTGTTATTGTTTTGCTTACATCACAGGACCATTTACGAAATTTGTGCATACAAATTTCTGGCATGCCTAGTGGGACCTCTCTGCCTCTCATCTCTTTTGTTAGAAGATTGACCTCTACTACTTTGATGGCACCCAAAAGAAATCAAGTTGTGCATATTAACAAGGGCAATGACAAGATCGTCATTGCGTAATCGACACACAACACTGCTACGAGCCCCATGACTCGCAGCAAAGAAAAATCAACATCTTCACTCTCAACAAAACAAACAAGCGAGTTTGCTTGTTTGCTAAAAACAGAAAGAACGCGTGATAAGCACCAACCACTCATCACCTTGGTCTCTCTGGGAGCAAAGAGCCATAGTCCTCGTAGCATGGAAAAACTCCCTTCAACACTAAAGGACTTTGGGGATAAATTTCCTTGCTCTATTACCAATGCCAGCTCCAACACCAACTCACACTCTGGATGGCCAACTGGAATGTCAAATGAGGAAAACTACTCCAATCATTCCGACTCTTTTACTTCTCCCTTCTCGATGACTATGTCTATAATGGCAACCGACACTATATCTTTATAGGAACAATTAGCAAAGATGACTCGCGCCATAGCCAAACTCACCAAGATGGTCGAGGAAAAGGATATGCAGATAGCCTCCATCATAAACAAGGTTGAGGCACAAGTAAAAAATATGGGTAAGCTAAGTCAAGGACTCAACCATCTTCTGAATGTTGCATCTACTCAAAATGATGGACCACATGCATATAGGATAATGAAAGTTGAGAGACAAACGATGGAATTTGCCTTAGTGGCGTCATTATTTGTCCAACAACTTCAGGACATGATAACTAACACCATTAGAGTGCAGTATGGTGGACCCTCATAGAGTACGCTCATGTACTCTAAACCTTACACTAAGAGGATTGATAACCTACATATGCCTGTGGGTTATCAACCTCCAAAGTTTCAATCATTTAACAGGAAGGGAAATTCAAAACAACATGTTGCCCATTTAATTGAAACTTGTAACAATGAAGGTACATATGATGACTTATTAGCTAAACAATCCGTTCGTTCTCTCTGAGGAAACGCTTTTGATTGGTACATAGACCTTGCACCTGAGTGTATCAATAGTTGAGACCAAATGAAACGTGAATTCCTCAACTATTTCTATAACACTCGATGAACTGTAAGCATGATGGAGCTTACAAACACTAAGCAATGGAAATGCGAGCCAGTTGTGCATACAAGGAATGCATTAGGGTCTCTTATACATCCTCCAAGGGATACGAACATGTACCTTTGAAGAATTAGCTATTCGAGCACATGACATGGAGCTCAGCATAACCAACCATGGTTCTAAGAAGGACCTTACCGTTGATCAACAAAGAGAGAGACATGATGGGAAAAGGAGTGACAAAACCTCGAAAAAACCCATCTAGGAGTCGATGATGATAAAAACGGCTCCCGTCAAAATATCAGCAAAAAATAAAAAAATGAAGTAAAAAAGGCTGGACCAACCCAGGAAAATGAGAGGCTTCGATTCACCTTAAAGGAATTAGAAGAGAAGAAATATCATTTTCCTAAATTTGATGTGCCTAACATGTTGGAAGATTTGCTCTAGAAAAAGGTTATTGAGCTACCTGAGTGCAAGCGTCCAGAAGAAATGGGTACCCAAACTATTGTCATTACCATTGAATCATCAATCATCATGTGGAGAAATGTTTCACTTTAAAAGATTTTATAATGAAACTTGCAAAGCAAGGAAGAATTCATTTGGATCTAGATGAAGTAATAGAGTCAAATCATGTTATGGTCACATTTGGGTTATTTGATCCTATTCCATTACATGTTCTACTTAAGAAATTGGGGGCATGTGCCGTACTATTCAATGCGAGTCATCGAAACCAAAGCAGACACAAGTGTCATGTCAAGATAGCCTTGTTCACCTTTGTTCTGATAATAAATCAATGTCGTATGACGAAGAAGGTTGGACATTGGTGACAAGAAGAAGACCTCGCAAGAAGCAAGTGTCTCATTCATACCTTAACCTTATTAGGAGAGGACGACATGAGTGGAATACTCGTCAACATCTGAAGAAGAAAGAAAAAAAGAATCCTGAAAGAAAACAAGCAATTGTACAAATAGATGACCTTTTGGTCTAGAAACTCATCACCCTTATCCCCCTAGGGGAATACTTCCCCTTAGGGTTATTTGATAAAAGGGTGATAGTATCAACTCATATGGTCTCTTGCAATGAGACTGCAAAAGAGGAAGGGTTAAGTGAAGGTGAGGATAGCATTCTTGCTGTTGAGTCAAGAAAAACTAAGGAAGAAGAGGGGGGGGGATAGTAGCAAGCCTACAACACCTACCCTCATTGTTTAGTAGCCACGAAATGCTACAAATTCCTAATGAGATGCAAAATGCGTTGATTCAAGTGCTTAAGAATCCAACACTTTATGCCACCAAAATAAAGGGGGCAAAAATACTTAAGGATGAAAGCCACAATTATGCCAAATGTAGTGCAACCATCACTTTTACCGACGAAGACCTTTAGTTAAGGTCAAAACCACATAATCGACCCCTGTTTGTTACTGAGTACATACGGGAACAAAATATCACTCACATATTAATTGATGGAGGGTCTGTAGTAAATATCATGCCTAAAGCAACAATGAAACAACTCAGGATTGCTACAAAAGAACTAACTCGGAGTAGCCTAATGATCCAAGGCTTTAATCAAGGGGGACAACGAGCTATTGGTATGATTCGCCTGGAGCTTGTTACGGGTGAATTGAGTTCAAACACATTGTTTCATGTAATCGATGCAAAAACATCTTACAACGTATTACTCGGACGACGATGGCTTCATGAGAATGGGGAAATTCCTTTGACACTACACAAGTGTTTCAAACTCTATAGAGGAGGGGTAAAGAAAGTAGAAGCTGATACTAAGCCATTTACAAAAGTCGAGTCTTATTTTGTTGATGCTAAATTTTACACAGAAAATGATGTTATGCAGGAAGTCCTTCCTGCAATCATTCACTCCACTAGGAAGGTTAAACTTAAGAGAAAAGTTGAGCAGTGTAAGTCGACATTAGCAAGAGAAATCTCACAACCAGTGATGACTCGAATCGAAGAAAAAGAGAAATCCTTAAAAAAATTGACACTGGACTTGACGAGTGTCACCACTTCCCTAGTTTTTAGGTACATCCCAAGATCTCGACGAAACAAAGGCCAACCACTTTTCATAAAAGACAAAAGCAATGTGCAACCTCGAAGATTGGAAAATGGGGACCTTCAAGTCTTGAAAAAAGATGCAACCATTCCTCTTCCAAACTTACAACTTATCTTTAGGGATGAGACACAAAAATCCGTCAAATCCTCAAAAGATCAAACAAAGCAAGATTCTTCCCTGGTAAAAGAATAAATGAGGGGTACAACCCTAAGGCTTACAAGTTATTAGCCAAGGTAGGGTATGACTTCACTTCGTCATCACAATTAGGAGAACTTAGCGCCAAGACTATAGGTGAAAAGATGCATGGCCTTAACGAAACTAAAAAAAAATTGAAACAAATAAGGTATGCAGTCAAACCTTCTAGGGCAGGTTTAGGGTTTGTACCTTTTGAGCCTATCAAAATTTTAGCTAAGGCTAAGAAAACTAAGGCAAGTACACAGCATATCACTGTAGAAGACATGGAGGAGATAAGTGTGTCAAATTCTCCTCCTTGAATTTTAGTATTTGATTGTGAAGCTCCAATTACATGAGCTTCAGTGTTCACTAGGTTGGGCGATTTTAACCAAGTATAATGTAATTTAACACATATTCCACAAAGTTCAATACAACAAAGGATTGGGACTCTACCTCGAAAGTCATGGTGATGAAATCCCAATAAGAAACAGTTTATTGAACTAAAGGAGGATGCAAAGACAAAGAGCTTAATCCCATCAAGGATGAAACGCCATTCAACTTGGGAAATCTGTAGTCATGGTTCGTTAAAAGTAAAACGACATACCATCGTAATCACCAAGTAGTCAGACGAGGGATGCCTTAAAGATGTTGAAGAAAGTTTGACGCACACTAGCTACCTTGTTACAGTAGAAGTTGACTCTAATTCAGAATTTTCAGAAGATGAACTAGGGGAAGCTCCTCAAATATTTGAGGATAGAGGGCAAGCCACTGTAGATGAGTTAAAAGAGCTCAAGTTAGGTACAAATGAGGACCCAAAGCCAATCTATGTGAGTATGCTTTTAAATTCTTCTGAAGAGAAAAGTTATTTTGAGTTATTACTCGATTATAAAAATGTTTTTGCATGGTCGTACAAAGAAATGTTAGGTATTGATCCAAAAGTTACAGTACATCAACTCATGGTAAAGCATGGTGTCTAACTGATTAAGCAAGCCTAAAAATAGTTTCGACCAGAACTTGTTTCGTAAATAGAAATGGAAATTGAAAAATTGATTGAAGTTGGTTTCATTAGGGAGGTAAAGTACCCAACATGGATTTCGAACATCGTTCTAATTAAGAAAAAGAATGAGTAGATTCGTGTTTGTGTGGATTTCAAAGATTTAAACAATGCTTGCCCAAAAGATGACTTCCCATTACCAATCATCGAGCCTATGATTGATGCAACTACTGGTTCTGAAGCTTTATCCTTCATGGATGGATCATCGGGGTATAATCAAATATGAATGGCACTAAGGGATGAAGAGCTTACTGCATTTCATACTCCAAAGGGTATTTACTGTTACAAAGTAATGCCTTTTAGACTAAAGAATGCAGGTGTAACATATCAATGTGCCATGCAGAAAATCTTTGATGACATTCTCCACAAGAATGTCGAGTGCTATGTTGATGACCTGGTGGTAAAGTCTAAGAAGAGAGAAGACCACTTACGAGATCTCCGTATGGTGTTTGACAGGTTAAGAAAGTACCAATTCAAAATGAACCCACTCAAATGTGCTTTTGGTGTTACTTCTGGTAAGTTTATAGGGTTTATTATTCGACATTGTGGCATTGAAGTGGATCAATCTAAGATCGCAGCCATTTGAGATATGCCAGAGCTAAGCAATCTTCAAGAACTTAGAAGTCTTCAAGGACATCTTGTTTTTATTCGATGGTTTATTTCAAACCTTGTAGGACGATGTCAATCCTTCAACCGACATATGAAGAAAGATGTCCCATTTGTTTGGGAAGAAGCTTTTCATAATGCCTTCGAGAGCATAAAAAAGTACTTGGCTAATCCACCAATCTTAAGTGCTCATATGGTAGGGAAGCCATTGATACTCTACATCGTCACTTTAGAATGCTCTCTTAAAGCATTACTTGCACAAGAAAATGAGGAGAACAAAGAAAGGGCATTGTATTACTTAAGTCAAACTCTAACGGGACTAGAACTAAATTACTCCCCAATAGAGAAAACTTCTCTTGCTTTAGTCTTCTCGACAAAAAAGTTAAGACATTATATGCAGGCATACACGGTACACTTAATAGCAGACGCTGATCCCATTAAGTATGTGCTATCAAAGTCAGTTCTTTCAGGACGATTAGCAAGATCGAGGTTGCTACTCATTGAGTATGAAATAATTTACATCCCTTAAAAGGCAATCAAATGACAAGCACTTGTAGACTTCTTGGCAGATCGTCCTATCCCTACAACATGGGAAATTTTAGATGACCTCATTGATGAAGAAATCTTTTATGTTGACATTTTTCCTTCATGGATGATGTTCTTTGATGGGTCAACACACTATGATGGAACAAGTGTAGGTGTTGTATTTGTCTCACCACAAAGACAAATACTACTATATTCATTGGTTCTTAGTGAGAAATGCTCCAACAACGTCGCTGAATACCAAGCCTTAATTATCGGGCTAAAAATGATGATTAAAATGAAAATCACAAGCTTAGAGATATGTGGGGATTCTAATTTGGTAATCAATCAACTTTTAGACTTGTATGTGGTTAAAAGTGATGACTTGATTCCTTACTTCCAATGTGCTACCCAACTGATGGAAAAGTTTGAGCGAATCTCTTTAGCTCATATTCCACAAAAAGAAAAACAAATGAAAGATGCTCTAGCTAATCTAGCTGCAAGTTTGACAGTGCTTAAGGACGAGATTGTACATGTCCCTCTTTGCCGGAGGTGGGTACTCCCACCATTACCAATATTACAACAAGCAGAAGTAAACACTACATCAGTATTCGCTATTGACAACGAAGATTGGCCACAACCGTTAATTAACTACTTAGAGCATGTGAAGTTACCTAGTAAACTAAGGCATCGAACAGAAATACGATGTCGAGCTCCACGCTTCATTTACTACAAACAAACACTTTATTGTCGCTCGTTCGATGGAGTATTTCTTCAATGCCTAGGAGGAGAAGAGACAAATCAAGTAATTGAAGAAACTCATTTTAGGATCAGTGGGGCTCACCAATCAGGGCCAAAACTTCATTTTCGAATCAAAATGATGGGATACTATTAGCCAACTATGGTTAAGGATTGTATGGAATATGCAAAGAAGTGTTAATCATGCTAATTCCATTCAAATTTTATACACTAACCCCCTGAGCCACTCCATCTTACAATTGTGTCATGGTCATTTGATGCATGGGGACTTGACATGGTCAGACCCATTACTCCTAAATCCTCTGCTGGGCATGCTTACATATTGATAGTGATGGATTATTTTTCTAAATGGGCAGAAGTTGTGCCACTTAAAGTAGTGAAGAAATAAAATGTAGTGAACTTCATTTGAAGTAATATTATCTATCGGTATGAGGTACCACGGTACATAATCACTGACAATGGGAAACCCTTTTATAACAAATTGATGAGCAATCTCTATGAGAGGTTCGATTTCAAACAACACAATTCATCAATGTACAATGCACCGACCAATGGTCTTGCAGAAGCATTCAACAAGACCCTTTGCAACTTATTGAGGAAAATTGTTGGTAAGTCAAAAAGGGATTGGCATGAACAAGTAGGAGGAGCACTTTGGGCATATCGAACAACATATCGAACGCCTACACAAGCAACCCCTTATTCCCTCGTTTATGGTATAGAAGTTGTATTTCCCTTTGAGCATCAAATCCTTTCATTAAGGATTGTTATACATGAAGGACTAACTGATGAAGATAATGTTAAGTTACATCTTCAAGAGTTAGAAGCACTAGACAAAAAGTGACTCGAAGCCCAGCAACGCTTAGAGTGTTATCAAGCACGCCTTTCAAGAGGTTTTAACAAAAAAGTTTGCTTTCAATTTTTTTTAAATCGGTGATCTAGTTATTGCCATTCATAGACCCATCGTCACCACACATAAGATTGGGAGCAAATTTACATCAAAATGGGATGGACCTTATGTGGTACAAGAAGTTTACACCAATGGTGCTTATAAGATCATCATTGAAGACACATTAAGAATTGACCCTATCAATGGAAAATTCTTAAAGCGTTACTATGCTTGAGTCACACTGTGCTCCTAGCCCACATGAGCATAAATTGCGGATGGTGCATCAAAAAAAAAAAAAAACAAAAGGTCCGCTAAGTTAAAAACTTGAAAAGGCAGCTAAGGCAAAAGTTAGGAGATGTGCTAGCAAGATTAAATTTTCTTTTAGTTTTGGTAAAAGTTAGAGCGTAAAAAAAAAATTTAAAAAAAAAAAAAAAACTACATTTGACTTTATTTCCTCTCTTTGAAGGGTACATAGGCAACTCAAGGAAACTACCTGAGCTTAGTCACTACCAAAAAAAAAAAGTCTCATTTTTTTATTAATAAATAAATTTGGCTAACAAATGCTAGGCTTTATTACATCTTTAAAAAAAATGAATGAAAGAAAAGAATGAGAGCTAAAACTAAGTAAGAAGGTACAACGGTCACATCCACACTAAGAATGTAAGCTCATCATGTTGAATCCTTAAAGCTTCTTAAAGTGTGTCTAAAGTCTTGACATCAACATCAGTAAGCATAGGGGTTTGGGCGATAGTACCGTGTTCTTTTCTTAGGCGAGTAACATCATTCTGTTTATTGGCTATAATCTCATCGATCTCTAAGATTGAGTTATGAAAGTTCTCTTTTTGTGTACTTTATTGCTCCAATTCCTTCTTAAGTGCTTTCTATTTAGTATCGAGAGTAGATAAGTAACCTTTAATGATTGACAGCCTGTATGTCCTCAGAGTTTAGAGCATCCACAATATGAGACACAACTACAGTTAAATGTTCGCTTTGTACTTCCGAAGATATCTTCATTGAAATGGGTGCATCGTACCGCATCGAGGTGATTTACACTTTCCATGTACTTCTCAATCTGAGACTTCAATGGTGAAGGATCCACTCCAGTCTTCGCGATAGCATTGAAAAGCTCATCAATTTTTCCTCTCAATAATGGGGGACACTCATTAGAAGTTTTGATAATCATCTCCTTAATGCCTTCTCCTATCATAAGTGTTGTTTGGCGTTGGGCGTTAAAGATGATTTGTTCGACATCAAATGTGTGAATGGAAGTAGAAGGAGCCATAATCGTAGGGCATGAAGGTTGTTGTTCAACAATTAAACCTGCAACTGCTAAAAGTGTCAATTCATCATATGTTGTATCTCCAATTATGGTCTTTTGACCTAGAGATTCAATCAGCACACCACTTAAGATGTTAGTAATACCTTCATCACCCAAATGAGAATGAGGCAAAGGTAATGGGATGATAGAGTGATCCTCTCATCGTATAGTCAGGGTAAAGGGCATTGACTTCCTAGTAGTAACAACACTTTCGAATTGATCCTTAGGAGATGACTCATTCCTTTCATCAGCAAATTGGTTGTCACCCTCCACCTAAGACAAATATTTATTTTTGTTAGTATCAATGCAAAAAAAATATAAAATAAAATAAAAAATAAAAAATAACATTTTCACCATCAAGTTCAATCGGTTGAGTAGAAGTTAGGATGTCAGCAAAGAAGACATCTATATCAAGAGGATGAGAGTTAGTCTCATCATAGTACACAAGGTCGGGTCTAATCTTTTGGCATTTAAAGTGACATTCACTTGTATCTTCAGAGTCGTCATCTGATACATAAAGACCTCGTTCATTGTTATGTTGCTTAAAAGTTTGCACATGCTTTACACAATTTATATGCATACAAATATAAAGAAAATAAATTTGACATATTTATATTGAACATTGTTTTCTTGCGGTTTAATATGATGTATAAAAAACAAAATCAAGAAAATATTTTAAGAATTGAAAAGAATATATCTTGTATCTTTCTTTTTCAGTTAATATGCAAATACCTTATATATCATCTCTAAAAGTGAAACAAAGGAATTGATATAATAATCACTAAAATCTCAAATAAATAATATAAGTAATTAACTAAAATTTGATTGTTATTATTTATAATTTGAAATATCCTAGTAAGCCATATTATCACTTATAATTTAAATTAAAGATATATTTTCTTAATTTGAACAATTATGTAATACTAAGTCTTATCAAGATTAAATAGTATATAATTTAATATAATTCTATAGTTTAACTGTAAATATGTTGTTACTTAATTAAATTCCAAAATTCCAAAATTTTAAAATAAATAAATAAATAATAATAATAATAATAATGGAACCTTAAATTAATGAAAAATAAACTAACATAATAGTTGTGGGCACCCCTATAAATGGGGATAGTAGGCCTACCCAAAAAACCATCCACTGAGTAAAGTCAGTTTGGGCCAGGATTAAAAGTCCAACTAGCCTAAGCAAATGACTTAGGATTGTTAGGGCAAGCCTAAGCAAACTATGTGCACCTAGACGGGCCAGGTGTGCCTAATGGGCCTAAATATATCTATGCAAACTATCATAAAAAAAATGTAACTGAATATCTGAAATGGCTCAAATAGGTAAGCTATGTGAGTAGCAATGGGCCAATAGGATCTACTATAGAATACTGAAAGAGTAGTTAATTAGGGCATGTGCCAATGAGACAAAAGTTGAGGGTCTACACTAACAAGGTGAAAGTTATTAGCCTATCAATGTTACATCTACCATCCTTGAGTTGTCAACCTATCAATGTTATAGATCCTACCATTTTATAATCAAATAATATCCAATAACCTTATGTCAGACTCACCATAAGTCTTATCCAATATGTAACAGTACATACTAGTGCACTCACCATGGGAACCCCATCTCTATAGCTAAAACCAATCATCTCTCTAATTAAGAGGCAATGTACTACAACCTCAAATAGATTGTCTTCAAATGGATTGCTTAGGTTTATAAATTGGCTGTAAATAAATCATTTACTTGCAAAGAACCTATAACTTAGTTCTTCTATACAATTCCTAATGCACCTAAGTTGTGCATAATACAAGAAATACAAACTAAAATGCTCATAAGAATATAATTCATGGAATAATGATAGATTAAAGTGAAATTAGAACATTATTAAATAATAAATTCCCATTTGTTATGTCATGTTATGCTTTTAAGGGCTTTATCTTGACAATTTCTCATTTTTCCTTAAAGCATTATGCTACTAAAGCAAACTAGGTACACATCTGACATCTATGCTATTCTTGTGACCATCAAAGACTCCCCTTATCAATGTCTTAGTGAAGAGATCTATAAGGTTCTTTGTAAAGGTATCTTCTCAACCACCACATTACTCTTCTATACTATCCTACTTATCAAGTGGTACTTCATATCAACAGGTGGTTTCTTAGTTATTTAGATTGTGTCATTGTCTCACTGTTGTCATAAAACAGTGTCATGGCTTACACAACCAAGAGTACTACTAAGAATCTGAATTGCTCCATTCCTTAGCACCAGATCTAGTAGGGTGTATGGATATGACTTAAGGCTCTCTAAATCCTAATCAAAGCGGAAATATGACATTCAAAAACTAATTAGATATTTGATCTAAAGAGAATTGAAAACAAACATGTATCTGAATGTTCTTAGATGAATTCTAAACCGTAGAAGATGTTGATAAAGAATTTGAAACCATAGAAAACTTTGAGAAGCTTGTCTACTCACTGTTTTTCCACTCGATCACACTTTGCACAGTTCTATGTACAAAAAGAGTGTGGACTTTTCTCTCTAAAAGGTGGCTAAGGTTTTTTTCTAGAGACTCTTTGGAAGCAAACATGCAAAAATCTAAAGTTATAATCCTTAAGGGGGTATTTATAGGGCTCCTTATAAGCTTAAGTGATATAAACCTAAATTGAGCTTAGGTCATTTAATTCAATATATTTAGATCTTAATTAATTAATGAGTTCTATTGAATTTCAATTAATTAATTAGCTTGATTAAGAAAGACAATTCATAAGATCTAGTACAACTTTGTCCTTCTATCAAAATGCCCTTATGAACACTTATAAATATGAAACTCAAATCTTTCAAAATAAATGTGCCACCATAAACTAAGAGCTCGAGCTAAGACCAATAAATGCTTATTGGATAGTAAAATGAACTAGAAATATGATATAAACAAATTTATTAAAGAAACTAAAACTATTATACCATGTCATCCTTTACAAAGCTTTATTCTCTAACATATAAATCCAATTCCAATGATTTTTGTTTCAAATAATTGTTTTGAAAAACATTATCAAATAAGGTTGAAATTTCTCTCTTAGTAAATTTCTTTTTTCACCTAAAGTTGATTTTTTATTTTGAATATTTATGCTTTTATTGAATTTTTTTATAAATAGAAGGTTGTGATTTCATTAGAGATGAGTGCAACTTAAAATTCTTATATTTATATATAAAAAATTTAAAGCCAATTCATTTCAAAATTGGAACCTAGTAGCCAATTTGTAAAGCAGATTCTTCCTAAAATTTTGTCTAAACTCAATGAATCCTTTGAAAAAGATTTTTATACACCATTCGTTGGAAGCTAAAGTCATTCATGTTGTAAAATAAGGATAAATGCAACTTAAAATAGAGATAAGATATATATTCTTTAACAATATATATAATAGGAGGAAGGAATCAAAGAAGAGGGTTAAGAGAATCGAAGACAGAGAGAATGAGAGAAATGGAGAAATTTCTTTCTTGCTTGGAGGTGCATATTACAGGGGATGAGAAACCCTTTTATAAGCTTTCCAAATGGCTTCCATTAATATTCCCATTAATGAATATTAATGGAACTCATAAATAATATTTAATGGTTTCCATTAAGGAGAAGTCATAAATAATATTTAATTAACATTTATTATAATTAATGTGGTGATGTTCATTACTTCAATTATAACACTCCCCTTTGGATGTCCACCACATTAGAAGAATATGTCTCATTAAAACCTTGCTAGTAAAAAACCTGGTGGGAAAAACTTAGCGAAGGAAAAAGAGTACAATATTCTTATAATTATTTGAGTTGCTCTTGGTATGTTAGGATTGCCTCGTTAAAAACCTTACTAGTAAAACCCAGTGGGATAAAACCTGGACGAAGGGAAAAAGTGTACAATACACTAACACCCTTTTACAAGCATACTCCCCCTCATATTGATATCTTTGAGTTGATGCATTCCAATCTTCTATATTAACTTCTTGAATGTTGAGGTTGACAGTAACTTTGTGAATAAATCTACTAAATTATCACTTGAGCGTATTTGTTGCACATCAATTTCACCACTCTTTTGGAGTTCATCTGTATAAAAGAATTTTGGTGAAATGTGTTTAGTTTTATCTTCTTTAATATATCTTCAAATAATATTATCGAGTCACATTTGATAGAGGGGAGTCCATATGATTCATGAATATGATAGATCATAGATTTTAGTCATATACATTCACAACTTGCTTCATGAATTGCTAATATTTCTGAATGATTTGATGATGTGGCCACCATTGGTTGTTTGATAGATCTCCATGAAATAGTAGTACCATTGTAATTAAACATATACCCTATTTGTGACCTACCTTTATGTGGATCTAAAATATATCATGCAACTACATATCCAAGCAATTGTTGCTTTGATTCCCTTGAGTAAAATAGACCAATATCAGTAGTTCCACGAAAATAACGCAATATATGTTTGATACCATTTCAATGTCTTCAAGTTGGAGCGGAACCGTATCTTGCTAATAAATTGACAGAAAAAGAAACGTCTAGGCATGTACAATTGGCAAGCTATATAGGTGCACCAATAGCACTAAGATATGGTACTTCAGGACTAAGTAATTTTTCATTTTTTTTCGTAATGACAAAATAGGTCATTTTTCACTTCAAGTGATCGGACAACCATTGGAGAACTTAAAGGATATGCTTTATCCATATAAAAGCACTTCAAAACTTTCTTAATGTATGTTGATGATGTACTAAAACTCCATTTGGAAAATACTCGATCTGTAGGTCAAGACGAAAAAAAAAATTTTCAAGATCTTTCATCTCATATTCCTTTTTCAAGTAATTTGTTGTTTTTATGAGCTCTTGAGGAGTTCCAATAAGATTTAAGTCATCAACATACACTGCAATAATTGGAAATCTGGTTTCTGATTTCTTAATGAAGATGCATCAACACACCCTTCTTTTAGCAAGTATTTGCTAAGACGATTGTACCGCATGCGTCCAGATTGCTTTAATCCATACAAAGATCATTGAACTTGATTAAGTACATGCTACGAGGCTTCGTACTATTTTCTTCAAGACATTTAAATCCTTCAGGGATTTTCATGTCTATATCATTATCCATGAATCTGTATAAATATGTTGTAATAACATTCATGAGATGCATATCCAGTCTTTTAAATCTGTCAAACTAATTAAGAAACAAAATGTGATCGCACCCATGATGGAAGAGTATGTTTCCTCGTAGTCAATACCAGGTCTTTGTGAGAAACCTTTCACATTTCATGGTTTGGATCTCCATCATTTCTTATGATATCGAAGGCCACTTGGAAAGTGAAAATATTGTTAATAACAATATTATTTCGATCCCATTTTTCTTCCGTATGTACATAACTTACTGAGATCTCATAATTTTCAAGTACTTTTGCCTCTTTAGGGGTTTCTCATTCAATATGTGCTTTTTCAGGGGGGTTTTATTCAATATGTGCCTCTTCAGGGGCTTTCTGCATTATTTATGCCTCTTCTGGGACTATAGATTTATCAATTTTAAATTGATTAGTCATTTTGATGGCCTCTTCTAAAGTGTTAAGTTTTTTTTGTGTTCTCCTCTTTTAGGGAGTTACATCATTTGAACCGATAGGTCTACCACGCTTCAGGCGTATCTTAGATTCATTTGTTAACTGTCCTATAGGGACATCAATTCGTGTTGGAGTATTCGCAGTTGGGATATGTGACTTTGTCACTTTCTTTGTATCAATGAATGCATCTAGTAGTTGATTTGCAAGATTTTGCAAATGAATGATCATTTGAACTTCTAGTTCACATTGATTTGTATGAGGATCGAGATGGGACATAATAGATGCGTTCTAAGTAATTTCTCCTCGTTCTTCAGAAATCAACTTTTCTCCCCCTAATGATTGGAAAACAGTCTCATTAAAATGACAACCCACAAAGCGGGGTGTAAAAACATCTCTTGTCAAAGGTTCAAAATATCTTATGATAGATGGAGAATCAAAACCTACATAAATCCTAAGTCTTCGTTGGGACCTATTTTAATGCATTGTGTAGGTGCAATTGATACATATGTTGTACAACCAAAGATTCGTAAGTGAGAGATATTTGGTTGTTTTTGAAGCATAAGTTGTGAAGGGGAGTATTCATGGTAAGTTAAAGGTCAAATATGAACTAAAGTTGCAGCATGCATAATAGCATGTCCCTAAGTGGAAGTAGGTAATTTGGTTTTCATTAGTAATGGTCGAGTCATTAATTGAAGACGTCTGATGAAGGATTCTGCTAAACCATTTTGGGTATGAGTATGAGCAATAAGATGCTCAATATGTATCCCTACTAACATGTAATAGTCAATGAATGTTTGAGAAATAAATTCGCCAGCATTATCAAGACGTATTGTCTTAATTGGATAATCTGGAAATTGAGCTCGTAATCTAATTATTTGTGTAAAGAGTCTAACAAAGGTAACGTTACATGTAGAAAGGAGACAAATATGTGACCACCTAATAGAAGCATCTATTAAGATCATAAAATAACGGAATGGTCTACATGGTGGATTTATAGGCCCATATATGTCCCCATGTATTCTTTCTAAAAAAACCGGTGACTCAGATATGACTTTAGTAAAAGATGATCTGACTATCAATTTACCTTGTGAACAATCAGCACATGAGTATTCATTGGGCAAAAGAATCTTCTGGTTTTTTAATGGATGCCCATGTGAGTGTTCGATCATTCGATGCATCATTGAATACCCTGGGTGACCTAGCCTGTCATGCCAAATGACAAAAAATTTTGGGTTGTTGAACTTTTGATTCATGACAACATATGATTCAATAGGCTTTTTAGTTGTACGATACAACCCAAAAGAGAAAGCCGAGAGTTTTTCCATTATAAGCTTCTGGCCAGATATAATGGAAGTAATGTAAAGATATTCTACATTATCTTCATTTATAGTTTCAATATGATATCCATTTCTACAGACATATTTAAAACTAAGCAAATTTCTTTTAGATTTGTTAGAATATAAAGCGTCATTTAAAAAGAATCTAGTTTTCCATTTGGTAGCGTTATGTTTGCTCTTCTAAAGCCTTCAACTAAGTTTGTGGTACTAGATATGGTACTTACATTAACTTTTATTAATGTCAATTTGAGGAAATATCTTTTATCTCGAAGTATTGTGTGCGTGGTTGCACAGTCTGCGAGACATACATCATCCTAATTCATCTTGAGACCAAATAACACATGGATTTTAAATATAACTAATATTAAAAAAAAAAAAAAAAAAAACAAGGCATACTGTAAATAACAAAAGAAAATCAGATATAAATATAAGACATAATAATATATTATTTGATATATAAAGTAACATTAATAAATGTTAATATTCTCATCATTTATTAAATGATTTGTTTTTTCACTAGGACCTCCAAAGAAATCAATGTCATAGTAGGTTAGGTTCAATCCATTACCATTGGTAAAGTTCATCTCTATCTCTTTTGCTTTTATTAATGCTTGGTAAAAGTCAACCAAATGTTTGGGTGTACTACAGGTACGCGACCAATGCCCCTTCATACCACATCTATAACAATTATTCCTATGGTTCTTAGGAGGTTTATCTTGTAAACACTCTCCATTTTCTTGTTTTGCCTCAGTATTATTCAACTTCTGGTGGTGTAATGAGACTTTCATTTTCTAGAGAATGGCTGTAGAAAGAAAAAATGGAAGAGTAACATCTGGGAACAGACGTGGGAACAGAGGAGTTAAAACAGTCCACCAAAAACAGAGGACCCTTTTTCTTTCACTTTGTACTCTCAGTTCTGCAGTTTTTTTGTGTACAGTCACTAGATTTCAAACCAGATAACAAAGTGATTTAACTTGAGTAAATCTCATCACGTGGAAGCATGACAACCACTCAAAACATAAAACAAAAAAGTTATTTTTACATATATAACCTAACACAGCATAGGCACATTATGTTACAAGGAAGAATAATGGATAAATAATGATAATAAGAAAAAGACTGGAAAATCATGATAAACTTACTTGGAGATCCTCCCTCAAGCAGTGTTGTCTTGGCTTCAAGCAACCCCCATCCTCTCCAAAATCAACAAAACCAGTGAGCCAGCTAAACCATCCTCCTCTGCTCTTCTTCTGCTGTTCCTCAGTTCTTCCTCTGGAAATCAGAATCCTCCTTTTCTCCTCCCTGCACCTCTCTAAAAACAGCTACGCCCCCTCTTCTCCTACTCTCGTTTTCTTCTCCTTTCAAGAATGGCTCTCTCACAGCCTGCTCACTCTCTCTGTTTCACAGCTTTTTCTCAGCTCTCTCCAGACCCCGAATATCCCCATCTTCCCTTTTGCATTCTGCAGCCCCTCAAACAGCCTCTGCTACGTGTCTTCCACTGGTTCCCCTCAGAAAATCGCTGCTCTCATTAACAAACCTGCTGCCATTTTCTAACAGCCTCTCCAAATATAACACGTGCTCCTCAAAAACCCTACCATCTGGCAAAAAAAGTGTGAGAATAAGCAGTCCCAAAATGGGGGTCTACACTATGATATCTCGTTATCATTTCTCTATTGAAGAGGATCAATATTCAGCGCATTTTTCCCTGTCCGAGTTATGATCTTTTACTAAGTATAAAAGCTTTAGAAACTTCTTATTGTTCTTAAAAAGTGATGGCATGTGTCAGTTTCTAAATTTATAGTTTAAGAAGATGTGATGCCAATTTGTTTTCAAGAAAAAAATTATATTATTTTTTATTATTTACAATTAATAGGAATAAAAACTTTTACTATCAAAATAAATATTATTTATATTAAATTGGATAAGCATTAAAAAAGAGTTATGTTTCTCTTAATTTTGAATTTTATCTTAAAAATTAATTTATATGACTTTTTAAAAAAAATTAAAAAGAATTAATTTAGTTTTATATGTTTTTGTTTTTGTTTTTTTACCAAGGAGAGGTCTTCAAACTCTTGAATAAAAGGATTAGAATTTAAGATACTTAAAAAAATTATTCAATACACTCAATACTTCTATTTATTGGGTTTGCTTAAAAAATTGGAGAACTTAAACCTTTGTTTCTTTATTTTTCTTTATGCTTTATCGTTCATTATTAAGAACAAAGAAATTCAAGTGAAATAAAATTTACAATGATTTTTGTTTTAATATTTAAAAAAATAATAATTAAAAACAGTTAAATATAATGTAATTTAACTTATGAAAAATTAATGTGATGTTTTCAAACATTAAGGCATCAATTTCATCTAAAAAGATAGGAGATGTTTTATCTTCCAATGCAAATTGAACGAGAGTAAGAGAGTGATTATATGTGAAGTTTACTTTACAGTAAGTATGATCTAATTGAAAATGATATACTAGTAACCATATTCAAAACTAATATAAATATATAAATTTATAAATATTTTTAAATTTATAAAAATAAATTTAATTTTGAACAAATGAGTTCCCATTTTCCTTTTTTTTTTTTTTTTCAAATAAAGGTACCAAAAAGCACAATTCCCAAAAGAAAATTTTTCTTATTTTCGTAAAACATAATATAAAATAGATTATATTTAATTAAAAAAATCAAATATAAAATTATGGTTTTGTTATGATACCAATAAGGTAGAACCAATCAAGAGTGTGATTTGTATACCTTCATTATGCCTTATGCCTTAGTTCCTTTAATTTGTACTTAGGATTTTATGACTTTTCATTTTATCATTATTTTGTACTTAAATGTCATTATTTTTTACTGTGATCACTATTTTTTCATATCTTGATTTTATGTACTTGTACCCTCATTCAACGACTCAAATACCACCATATATTTTTAGAACTCATATAAAAAGATATGATAGCATGGAATAAAATTAGTAATATAATAATATTAGTATTTTATAACCCTAATCAGCCTATTTAATATAGGTTAACTTAAAAGAAAATCTAATAAAATTTCAAAGTTGAAAGAAGTAGAGCCCTAACTCTCTCATTGTCAAAGGTATTCAATTTTTTGAGAACAAAAAGTTAGAGCTTGTTTAAAAATTAATTTTTAAACTAATTTTTTTTCCCTCTAGAACAAAAACCATTTTTTTACTTAGAAAACATATTTGAGAAATTTTTAATAGAAAATAGTTCTTTTTTAAGGATTTGTTTTGGAAATAAATTGTTTTTAATAATAACTTTGAGGTGTTTTCTATTATTTTTTGTAGAGTGTTGTAAATAATAATTGAAAATAGAAAGAATATTTGGAAACTTTTGCATTTTATACCTTCATGAATAATAAGTTGAGAAACTATTTTTCAAAATTTGATAAAAAAAATACTCCTAAAGAAAAGATCTTACTTGTGGCTATGTCTATATATTAATTATCAAATAACATTGGAAAAATAGTAAACAAGATTAACAAAGGTATTTTCAATATTTACAAGTTGAGTTTGTGGTTGGTGAGGCCTCAACTTGAGTGGAACCTGCGTTTTCTTATTTCAAACCAATCTTATATTTAGTTTTAAAAAATTTTAAATATAAAAATTATATGTATAAATATAAAATTATATAATAATAATAATAATAAATATAATTATGTGTATGCGTGTGTGTATATAGATATGAATTTTTTGGCATGCACTTTTTACTTCTTAAGTCACAAGAGAGCCTCATGACTTCCTACATATATTAAGAAATTAGAACATGAAAGACCGATGATGTCACCAAGGCAACAAACAGTATAAACACAAATTGCTTATTTTAATAAATTAAACATGTTTTTTTAGATTTGAATAAAATGAAAATTCTATGGACTTGCTTTTTATCTTTTTCTGCATAACAAAATAAATTGAGAAGCCTTTTGAGATTGATTTTAAAAAGGGTTAATAGTGTTATTTCAAGGATATAATAAAGTAGTGAATCAAACCTGTCCCAAAACAAGCAAACAGGAATCAGAAAGGAAAATATGAAAACTTATCGAAATATGTCAATTGAGGCATGATAGGGCACTATCCTTAAAGTAGATTTGCCCTCCTCAAAGACGAACTTGATGCATAAGGGAACTAGCATTCTACCTCCAGGATTCAATAGCCAATAGAATCTTGCCTTAAAGGCACTTTGTAGGTGAGATATTGTACAACTTGGAATTTTGAAATACCCCTCTGGATACTTGAGTTTAAGAGCAAAAGAAAATGAGCAAAGGTGAGTGCAACAGCAACAGTAATGGTGGATGTGATCAATGGTAGATGCAATTGTTGTAGTAGTGATGGAATCAAAAGGAACTGCAAATGGTAAGAGATGGCTATAAGCACTAAACTGCAAACGAGAAGGAGATGGATGTAGGTTCAGGTGGAATGATGGTTACAACAGGAGATCAGAAGCATAGGTGGCTTCAAAAGTAGAAGTGGAAAACTTAGGAAAATACTCCCTCTAGGATAGTGGGAAAACTCTCTAAAGGTTGTTATGCTTGAAACTGCGAGAGAGTTAGGCTTTTATAGACAGAGTCCTAATGGGACTCTCCTATAAAATTAGAATTTACTAACAAGATTAATTAAATATAAATAAAATAAATTAACTACAAATGCACGAACTAGAACTCGAAACTGCCCACTTAGTCTCTTGGAAGAAATGACCTACTCTGAAAACTCAGGCTAACTAAAAGACTAAATCAAAAGAAATTAAAGAATAAATTAAAGTTATTTTAATTTAGATTTGCAAAAAGTAGTTGAATTCTTGCGCATACGCAAGAGAGACCCTTCTTCCTCCTCACGAGCATGCGCACAGGATGATGTGCAAACACAATGCACATTAAGGGTCTTTGGCCCGAACCATTAGAAATTCCACTGAAATGGGCTTGTGCCCCTAGTGCGTGAAGCTTCTCTACACCTCTCCACAAGCCCATGAAGCTAAAGAAAGTGGGTTAGTTAATATACCCACTAAAGGTGTTTCTCCTTTTCTAATGCGGGACAAGCATAAAACTTTAAAACTCACACACTTCATTATACACTCTTCCTACAATCCCCATAGAGTGTATGAGTGAATGAAGGAAAGACTGAAGGGTAAATGGATTGCAATGCATTAGTATTGGTGCCCATAGACTATGAACTTATCTTAGGATAAATAAGCATTGAATCATAGAAACATAGTGAAAATAAATTTCTATGAACCAGTGTTGCATGATGTAATTCAAAGAACCTATTATCCATATTGGTTTTTCAACTATAAGTTGTATAAAATGTGTTAGTGCAAATAGGCCATGCTTCCTACCTATATATTCATGAGAGCTCTAGAAAATCTACATAAGTTCTCATAGGAAGCGGTCGCACCTCCACTCTCATATAGGTGAATCCATCAAGTATGTTTTGTATTAAACACACCATCTATAAGGAATATGGTATTCATTAAGAGTAATTACTCAACCTCAATCAATGCAGAATACACTTTATTTACATCGTAGGGATAAATTTTCAGATAAGCATAGTTGATAAAGCGCCTTATAGCTAACAAGTGATTATTATTACCTATATGACCCTACTTTATGGGATCTTCATTCTAATAGGTTGGGTTACAATCACTTTTGACTTCTATAATAGGCACAAGTCTCATCCCTCTAGATGTTTCTTCCACTAATTTCCTATTTAGTGGTTTGGTAAAATGATCGGCTAAATTAAACTTTGACATCACAAATTCTAGAGATGTAATCCTTGTTTCAAGCAACTGCCACACAATGTTGTGCCTTAGGCGTATATGCTTGTTCTTCCCATTAAATATTTTACTTTTATCCTTAGTAATTGCAGCTTGGCTATCACAACGCATGAACACAGACAATGTTGGTCTCATCCACAAAGGGATATCTAGTAAGAGATTTCTAAGCCACTCAACCTAAGAACTTGTCTTTTCTAAGGTAATAAACTCAACCTCCATAGTAGATCAAGTAATATAAGTTTGTTTGGCAAACTTCCAAAAAACTAAACCTCCTCCAAGGGTAAAAATGTACCCACTAGTGGATTTCATTTCATCTGAATCTAAGATCCAATTGGCATCACTAAATCCTTCAAAGACGTTTGGAAATCCACTACAGCATAGACCATAGTCAATGGTGCCTCTCAAGTACTTAAGTCCTCTATGAATAGCAACCCAGTGATCTTGATTAGGACTCTAGGTGTACTGAGTCAATCTTCCTATTGTATTAAGCAATATCAGGTCTCGTTTAAGTTGTTAAGTACATCAGGCTCCCAATAATCTAGGCATACTCAATTTAGGCAACACTATGTTCTCTATCTTTCTTCAGTTATGAGTTGAAATCATATGGAGTTGACACTGGTTTACAGTCAAAGTATTCATACTTCCTTAAGATCTTCTCAACACAGTGTTCTTAAGAAAGTTTAAGCCCATTAGGTATTTATCCTAATCCCTAGAATCACCTCTGCCTCTCCTAGGTCTTTCATATCAAACTTAGATCCTAGGAATTTCTTGGTCTCACACACGACCTGGAGGCTAGTTCCAAAGATAAGCATATCATCAACATCTAAGCAAATGACAACATATGTGTTATTCTCAAACCTGCTATAAATGCATTTATCAACGTCATTAATGGAAAATCCATTATATATTAACACATGATCAAATTTGCTATGTCATTATTAGGGTGCTTGTTTGAACTCATAAAGTGATTTGACTAGCCTACAAACTTTTTGCTCCTCACCTAGGACCACACAACCCTCAGGTTGATCCATATAAATTTCTTCTTCTAATTCTCTATTCAAGAATGCAATCTTGACATCCATTTGGTGTATTACCAGGTTATACACAAAAGCTAGTGCAATCAACACTTTAATTAATGTCATGCCTAACTTATTTATTTCCAGTTTCCCAAGTACGCAAAAACTCATATTTACCTTTAGGTTTTGGGTTAGTCAAAATATGTCCCAAGTTTACTACATCAATTATCAAAAATACCCTTTTTTGCCATCTCTTGAAGAATGCCTCGTTGAAATGATCAATCTTATCGGTGTCAAGACATGTGTGAACTAGGGAAGCCTCCATATTGATCTACTTTAGGATTATTGTTTCAAGGATATAATAAAGTAGTGAATTTGATCTAGCCTAAAACAAGCAAACAAGGATTAGAAAGGAGAATCTAAAAACTTATTGAAAATATATCAGCTAAGGCATGATAGGGCAATATCCTTAAAGTAGATCTACCCTTCTCAAAGATGAACTCGATGCACAAGGGAATCAACATTCTACCTCTAGGATTTAACAACCAATAGAATCTCACCTTAGGTGCTCATCGTAGGCGAGATATTGTACAACTCAAAATTTTGAAATACCCTTCCAAATACTTTAGTTCAAGAGCAAAAGAAAATGAATGAAGGTGGATGTTGCAACAACAACGGTGTATGCGATCAGTAGTGGATGCAGTAGCTCTAGTGATGATGGAATCAGAAAGAACTGTGAATGGCAAGAGATGGTTGTAGGCACTAAACTATAGATGAGAAGAAGATGGGTGCAAGCTCAAGTGGAATGATGGCTATAATAGGATATTAGAAGCATAGGTGGCTTTGAAAGTAAATGTGAAAAACTTGGGAAAATACTCTCTCTAACATAGTGGGAAAACTCTCTAAAGATTGTTATACTTGAAACTGAGGGAAAGTTCTGCTTTTACAAGTAGTCCTAATGGGACTCTCCTATAAAATCATAATTGACTAACAAGATTAATTAAATATAAATAAAATAAATTAACCACAAACGCAGGAACTAGAACCTGAAACTACCTACTTAGTCTCTTGGAAGAAACGACCCACTCTGAATACTTGTCCCAACTAAAAGACTAAGTCAAAATAAATTAAAAAAATAAATGAAATTAATTTTAATTTGGATTTGCAAAAAACAACTAGATTCGCAGAGGATGAGTGTGCAAACACAACACACATTAAGGATTTTCGGCCTAAACCACCTGAAATTCCACTGAAATGGGCTTAGGCCCCCTAGGAGTGCGAATCTCCCCCACACCTCTCTATAAGCCTATGAGGCTAAGGAAAGTAGGTTAGTTAATATACCCACTAAAGGTGTTTCTCCTTTTCCGATGTGGGACAAGCATACAAACACTTCACCCTACACTTTTCCTACAAATAATACTTCATAATGCTTGAAAACATTTTTTTATAAAAATTAGGCGTTTGACAAATTTTTGGAAGTGGTAAAAAATTTCGAGAATTACATGAAGTGATTCTTGGACAATAAGTTGGTAAAAAATCATTTTGTTATATAAAACAATACAATCAAAGCATATTTTTTAGTTTACATCCAAACGCTACTTTTTAAAATTAATGTTTCTAATGAAAATGCTATTGACAAAAATGTTAAAGATAAAAACATTTTGACTAGAATCACTCTCAAATAGCCTTTAAGAGATGATACACAAATAGGATTAGAGTAGCATTTATGATATTAATAGAATATCCAAAAAAGAAAAAGATAATGTTAAGAGTAGAAAGAATTAGTTTAGGGAATTACTCCATACGTACCTGATTCATGAACTTTGTGTGTATGGTGGTATTCAAGTCACATTTCCAACATAGTTCAAAAAAATGATAACCCATTTGTACACATTTTAGCCTTGGTGTGTCTAAGACTCCTTTGCAAAAAAATTCCATCTTAGGGCATTTTACCAACATCATTGTTTCCCAGGATGGGAATTGGAAGGTGTATCTTGTTGAGCAGAAGCTTTTCAGATTTGGTAAACAATCAAGTTTCAATGTCGTTAATCTAGTAAATTCAATCTTATGATATGTTGGTTCATCTCCCTCATTTCCCACTATTTCTTTCATCATGTGGCATTTTCTTATAATAAGCATTTTGAGTTGCACCAATCTTTTAGCCATTGAGGGTGTTACCAAATATATCAAACTCCTACAACCATCTATCTTTAGAGTTTGAAATCTTGGAAAATATGGGCCTAATCCAAATAGATGCATCAGCATAGGTAGATCCTCTAGGTATATTTCAGTTAATTGTGGAAGTGTGTTAACATGAAATTCTTCACTTGGAAGCCTTTCCACTTGGATAACCTCATTCACTGAACCACATTAATTCAAATAAAACTTCACATTTTTTTTATATTATATTCTAAATAAACACCACTAGAAATTAGTGCAATTTGATTTAAAAATTAATTAAGTAGACTCGTTCTTAAAGCATTATATGAATTGTTTGAGTTTAATATTAATTAAAAATGATTATACTAAAAAAGCTCCAAAGTAATTTATTTTTATCATGAGTCAAGTAGGATAATTTTATAAATAATTGGTTGTAGTTTCTAGTATTATTGTATACAATCATTATGTTTGTTGCACCTCCAAGAATCTACTACTTATAATTAATCATACATTATTCTCCACATTCACCTCAGCTTATGTAGAATGATTAATTTAATAATAAAATATAAGTTTACTTCAAATCACTTTAAATTCCTATGATATAAAAGTTTAAGATTAAAACAATGTCACACTAGTTAAAAAGGATTAGGACCTATAGTGTAACATATAAAATTTAGAAAACTCAAGGAAAGCTAGACTCGTACCTTTTCAACCAAGAAGAGCGGTTGTTGAATTTTGTTATCAAGTTCACCTTCCAAACCTATTTCTTGAAAGAGTATCTCCACTTCATCACAATTGCCTACCCTTAATTCTTTCAAAAGTGGTCATCTTGAAGTAAACCTTCTTGAGCAAAATCTTGAGTTGGGGTAAAATTTTGAGTGTGATTGACGTTAGTTTAGGGAATAACAATAAATGTGTTGCTTCATCTTCATCTTCAGTGGCAACTATTGCCTCCACTGTACTAGAGTCTATTTGTAGGTCCTCAAGTTGCACAAGGGCTTTCGCCACAGAAAGGGGAAAAACGTTCAGTAATTCGTAACAGGACGATACATGCAAGTTCTTTAGTTTGGAGAAGGAATCTGCTGGAAGTTGGTTGTGCCACAATGCTATCACATTATGTGGAGATTCTACGTGCAGAGACTCCAAGGCATAGAATGCAACCTGTGCAATTGATGATCCCTTTGGTTAATACATTCCCAATAACTAGACACATGTAAATATAGAAGGTCAACATGTGAATATGAATTAAAAGCACAAAATAAATTCACAATTTTATTTAAATATTTTCTAAATAAGAAACTTTACTGTTATGAGGGGTCTAAAACTACTAGCTAGAGGTCTCATTATATAATACTTTGGTTTTGTTATTTTTCATTTATACATTCTCCAATATAATTTTTATTGACTTAAAATGAGTAGATAATGTGACTTTGTCACATTTCAATTATTAAGCATTGAAATGTTATAATTTAGGTTTAGTTAATTCACATTCTATACCCATCAATCCATCTATATCTTATTCTTGATTTATACCTAATATGTATATGATTATTCAATTTACAAATCAATTGAGTGATAAACCAATACCAATACTACTTAAAAATGGAAAAAAAAAAAAAAAAAAAAAGGAAAACACAAAAGTAATAGCACTCATCTTTTGATTTTAGCTTCTCACACAAATAGAGACAGCTGATTGCAAATCAGCTTGAAAAGGTACAACTGTAAATTCAGCTTCCCTTTCAAAAAACCAAGCTAAAACCGACGACAACAAGCTTGGAACTTATTTAGATAATGCTTTTGGTTTTATTATTTTTCATTTATGGATTCTCCAATACAATTTTACTAACTCAAAAATGAGGAAAGCATTTATACCTTTGAGTAATATGTTTATGATTATTTTATCCAATTTTTTCTTTTCTAGGATTGATTCCTCTTTTTTACCTAACAAAATGCAATTATCATTTTTCTAAGTGATAATTTGGATACCAAAGCATATATTAAGAGATAATAAAAACATAAAGAATAAAATCTAATTAAAAGTGGAATACATTTAGAAGTGAAGATACAATGCATAAATCTAAAAAACTTGACAACTCTTTTTTTATTAATTAATTATTATTTTAAAAAGGTTTTATTAATGTGATTCTATAAGTGGACAAACTAATAAGATTAAAACACAAAAATAAATTAAATATATTTTATATAATACTTACCAAAATATTGATTTACTATCACAAATTATAAAATTAAAATTATAAAATAAAATATTGGTCTTCAACCACAAGTTCATCATTTTATTATCTATATTTTGTTTATCTTTTTCTTCTTCTACATTTTGTTTGGCGATCGTTATTTTTTGGTCATATACAAAGTATTTCATAATTTTAAAACTTTATAACTCTTATAGAAAGTATTTCATTCTTTCCAAAATCAATTCTTCTTTCGTGCTATTGGTTTAGAAAAAAAAGTTTCTTTAAATCATATTAGTATCAGCTTTTCCTTTCACCAAAATAGAGTTTAATATTAAAAGAAAATTAAAAAAAATATTAATGTTAAAAATAGTTAAGTAAAAAGTCATATAATAAAAAAGAATGAATTGAGCCTTCAAAATTATTCAAAAAAAAAATTAACTTAACAAATTAACGAAAAAAAAAAGTGAAGTTTGAGTCTTAGAATTTATTCAGAAAAATAAAATAAAGATAATAAATATATGATAAATAAGAAAATATAAGAAAGGAAGGAAGACATGCAACTACAAATACTTTTTACTAAAATTTTATATAATTTTGGTTTTTAAACTTAATTTTTATTTTACAAATACTTTTTAATTTTGGTTTTTTACTTTTTAGAATTTATTTATTTAGTGTAAAAACAGTAGTGTAAATATATGAGAACCGGGCAGGTGTTTCAGCTCAGAAAGGCAAGCATTAATTCTTTCTCTGCTATTAAATCTTTTTGCCTGCCATTCAATATGAGAACTTCCTTTCATGCTCAAATATTCTAATCGAGATAGACTTGATATAACATTTCGTGGAATTAATTTGAGGTCGGAGCAATTCCGCAAATCCAACACCCTTAAATCACTCAATTGCATCATTTCTTTTGGCAACTGAGTAATCCTGGAATTTGCCAAACTAAGAACTTGTAGTCTCTTCAGGTCTACAATTAATGCTATGTCCTGGACCATGCATCCATTTAGACACAGTGTGCGAAGAATTGAAAGAAAGCCAAGTGATGAAGGAGATGGTGTAAGAGACGCTTGAGACAAATCTAAAACTCTGAGTTGTGTGGTCTCTTGGAAAAAGGCGTCTGGAATTTCCGAGTAATAACTTGAATTGAGTGAAAAGAATTCAAGTTGGGGACAAACTAATCCTTGAGGAAGCTCATCGATGTTTTTGCATTTCAAAGAGATGCGAGTGCAATTTCTGCACTCATCCATCCATTGCCATTCTTGTAATTCAACATGTTGTAATCCAACAGCTTCTTTCACCACAAATCGATGAGGATCTTTGGACGCAATTGCTCTAGCAACATCATGAACAACATCATGCATTCTGAACAACATACTTTCATCAAAAAACAAGCTTTTTTCATCATCTTCGTCTTCACCGTCAAGCAACAAGCTCGAGGCTTTGGGGTTTTCCACCAGTGTAATTAGTTTATTTGTTGCTTCATCCCATGAATATATTCCTTTGAACAAATTCAAACCCATAGCATATTGCAGCAAGCGATCCATGGAAATATCACCATCCCCCAGCAAAGCGCAAAGTAAAAACAACGACTTTATTTCATCATCTTCCAAATGGTTGTAGCTCAACTCTAGACATGAGTAGACCTTTTTACTCACTCCTCTGATGTTTGTTGGTGCAGCCCTTCTCAGTTCTTGCAAGGCATTCTCCCATACACCCACCCTCTCATTTCTTAATGCATTTGCAATGGTGACAATTGCAACTGGTAGACCCTCACATTCTTTAGCTACATCAACTGCTATGGAATGCAGTTCAGGCTTCTCAACCGAATCACCTGCTCTCTTCTTGAATAAATTCCAGGCTTCCTTTTGACTTAAATGCTGAAGACGGAACTCCTTCTGAGTACGCATATCTTTAGATAACAAGTGAATCTCCCTGGAAGTCAGCAGCACTTTGCACCCCTTGTGATCATCTCAATAAGAAATTCCTATTTCTCCCAACTCAAGTTTCTCCCAGACATCATCTAAGATCACCAGGATTTTCTCCTCTTTCTTCAATCTTTGCCTAAGGCGACCTGCTCTGTCCTCCTCCTCAAATTTCAAACCCAACATTCTTGCAATTTTTTCTTGAATTTCTGCGAAGTTGGGAGTTTGGGATATATTTGGTGCCATGACCACCTTGTGAAAGAGCTTGTCTTCCTCCACTCGTTGGGCTACTTGTTTGACAAGAGTGGTTTTGCCCACGCCGCCCATTCCACATACACCAATCATGCTTATACCTTCGTTTCTCAAGGCCTCCATAATTTGGTTAAAAGTAGACTCTCTTGACTGGAAAGCTTCATAATCTTTGAATGACGCAGCGCTGATGAATGGAGGAGGAGGAGGAGGGCGACATGATAATGTCACACCAAAGTTATGAGCTCCT
Organism: Vitis rotundifolia; assembly: GCA_030254885.1. Taxonomy (NCBI): domain Eukaryota; kingdom Viridiplantae; phylum Streptophyta; class Magnoliopsida; order Vitales; family Vitaceae; genus Vitis; species Vitis rotundifolia. The sequence goes on along the minus strand of CM058160.1, from coordinate 19,339,868 downwards.
TGGATTTTATCAACAATCTCCGCAGCCTGCTTGTTTGCTTGCTTGCTTAGTTGGTAGCGGGACTTTAAATAAAAACAGCTCTTGCTTGCTTCCCTTTCATCTTCGTTGAAATCATCTCTCTTTTGGATGATCCCTTCCGCATACGTTAGCCACTCCTGAACACCAGGAAAGATATCATCCCCTTGCCTATTAGCCTCATCCACAGGTATCTGCAACCTCACCCTCGCAAGATGGAGACTGTCAATTTGTTGGTTGAGATCCATCATGTTGCGACGGTAGTTAAAGAGATAACCCAGTTGACGTGTAATTGGATCAACCAGGTACTCTGCAACTTTTGCTGCAACGGAAATAACGATTTCAACCATTTCCAACTTCTTCTTTTTCTTGAAATAGATGGGAATTGAGCAAAAACAGATAAGGAAAAGAAAAATAACAGTAGGAGAAGGAGAAGGAGAGTACACAAAAGATTGGTATTTGATTGAATCTGTTGAGACAGCAGAAATGGAAGGTTTGAGGTATGGAAAGAGCAGAGTTTGTGGAAGGCAGTAGAGTTTTTTATTTTTTATGGAAATTAAAAAAATGAGAAATAGTTGATGAAAATGAGAAAAAGGGTTACAGAGGAAAGAGATTGAGAAAGCTTTGGATTTTGGATTTTACTTCTAGGAAGCAAATGGAAAAGGAGCAGAGTATTTGGTTGAGGTCCTGAGGGGAAGAAGAGGGAGAGGGCAGGAAGGAAATCAGATACTGAGTGTTCCTCAAGTAATTGTGACAGACAGCAGGAAAAGATGAGATGCCGACAGCCTACCATGAAACTGAAACGATTCAGACGTCTTGTATTTTTTTGTATTTTTTTTTTTTCACTCACCAATGTACAAAACATGGAAAATTATTAGTTTCTCGTACGCTTGAATAGTAAACAATAGAGGATTTCAAGTTTGTACCTTTCTAACTTGTCATTTTTCCCACACTTACTTTCGCACCTTTTTTTCTTTTTCTTTTTAATCTGCTTCAAATAACATATCTTTGATTTCAAAATTTTCCACTTTTTTTATCTTTTTATTTTCATTGATTTTACTAATTTTTTAGACATATTAAATCTAAAATGGTAATATATAATAAATAATTAGCAATAAAAAATTAAATATAAACATAAATATGTAATAGACAAAAATGAAAATATTATCTTTTAAATAATGTACTAGATAATTTTTTTAAGTGCCATATTAAAGAGCATATTTACATTTTTATATAATTAATTAATATGATTATTGCCAAATTATAGTCTATACTATTTACTAGACATAAACCCTAATTATTATTAGCAAAATCACTAACACACGCAAATAGAAAATAAAGAAAAACATAAGATTTTTAATGTAATTCGGCGACCATTGTGATTCTTACGCCTATGAAGCGCACTAATACTCAACAATCCACTAATGAAGAGAAAAATATGAGTATAATGGTGAAGCTTTCAAAAACCATTCAGTTGCAACTGCACTCTCAAAAAAAAAAATTGTTAAAATATATAATAAGGGCAAACTCGTTAATCATTACATAAAAAAAATTTCTCCATGGGGCACTACCCCATTCAACCCCATAAGTTGACTGAACAACTCGATCCCTACGAGCTCAGCAAGGAGCTCAACCCTTATGAGCTAACCAGACTATTCAACCCCTAACATCTCAAGCAAAGCGTAATAAAACTTATCCAGACTTCATAATCCAGCAATTATTTAAGATTTATTGTTTGCAACTTAATTAATTATTTTGAGAATATTATTTAAATTGTTGGATTAATTTTATATAATATATCATCATGACATAATACATCAATTATTAAAATATAATCTAAATTTGGTTCAATTATGTTATTATAGTTATTTAATAGACAATATTAATTTGGTAATATTATTTTAATAGTTTAAAACATAGGAAATATAATCTAAGGTTTTTAGAATAACATATGATGTACTAGTCATTTCTCTAAGCAATGTAGTTAGTTTTTAAATAAGATATACTTATTTTTAAATAGGATGTATTTATTTGAACATTTCATAATCAATCCTCAAATGCTTTTCATATATACATATATGTGTACATATAAAGAGATCCATTAAGTAATGAGATTTGATTTTTAATCATATCATATTAGTAATAAAAAAAAATACTGTAATAATGAATAGAAATGTCTCTAATATATCAAAATGTAAAAATAAAAAATAAGTGATATTGTCCTCATTACAGCAATCAATCAATCATGAATAGTGAATAATGAATGATGAAGTGGTTTAAAAGATTTTGATGGGATCTTGAGGATGTGTTTAATAAATTGATTTAATGACTTAATTTAAGTATTTTAAACACAATAAGAAAATAGGATGACAAAGAGAAAATATAGGAAGAAAATGATAGGAATGAGAATGAAGAGGATTACAAGTAGGATTAGGGTTTGATAAGTGGCTATAGATGTGAAATAATAAGAAATCATTTTCATCATTTCACATGTTATATGCTTAAACTTGCCACCTAAATTATGATATGCTTAACATAAATAATGTATTCATATAAATTTTGCTTCTAAAAGGGGAAAAAAAAAATATAGGTTTTCTAGCATTGTCATAGCTATTCCATGAATCTTCAAACAGTAAATTTTAGGTGTCATTTAAATACACTTCATATTTCTTTTGTTTTTTTCAAAATAGAAAATGATAATAAATTTAATTTAAAATGCAAGAAGTCTTTGAGACTTATCTTTAAAAGATAATAATTTTTAAAATTAATTAAAAAAAATTGAGGTGTTAAAAAAATTTTACCATCTCAAATTTTAAAAGTAATTTTTAAAGACACAAAGTTCATACATTTTATACAAAAGTCATTATATTTTATATAGAAACTACTACTATTTTTAAATTTTAAAAATATAAAATAAAAAATATATCTAAACAAATACTTAGTTATTACTTTTTTTTGGTTCTTTTGCACGATATTTAGCATTAAAATTTGTATCTAGCCTCACCTCAATTGGGCCACATCACATTATTGTAACCTCTTTTTTTTCCTTTTATAAGATATGTAGTGCTAAAATTTAATAAATGGTATCCATATATAGTTTACTTCAATAAGACCACCTACTTCAACTAGGGTCATTGTCATGGTTGATAATTGTGAACATTTGGTCATTGCCAATAGGACCGCCTACTTTAATGCATAGAACTCATATATGCTTCATTTTGATGGGATCACTTGCATCAATTAATTTGACTTCTACTGCTAAATAGTACTAATGTGAATAATGGGTGCAGATTCCTTGGAATAGAGCCCATTTATGCTTCACTTCACCTGGACCACTTGCATCTACAACTAATGATGTGAATAATGGGTCCAAATTCCTTGAAAATAATTGTTGATAAGAATCAATAATGCATCCATTTCTTTATTCTTGAAGACAAACAAAAGTCTTGATTGAATATGCATACAATTGGAATGAGAATTTATATAAATACTTAAATGATTATTTAATTTTAATTGACAAGTAGAAATTCTTTTTAATAATTGTAAACATAATAATTAAATTATTTTAGTATTTTGGAGATGGGGTTGGAATTATGTTCCTTCACTCTCTCACTTTCTCTCTCCCTCTCAGCCATTTTTAAGCCATTATTCTAGTTTGGTTTCATAGCATAGATGTAATGTATTTATGCAAAAAGAAATGCAATAACTCAATGTGTTATATTTTTCAGGTGGTGGTGGAAGCTATTTGTGAGATTGAGGAGGACTACTTTTGCATTAGCAAAAGCTTATTATAAGCCTTACAAATCGCTCTAGTGTTCATCAACTCAATATCATTTCAGAAGCTTGAAGCCTATTTTGGGAACGATATTTTAAAATAGTTTTTTTAGTCTGAGAAACATTATTTTCCAAACTCAAAAATACATTTGATAGATTTTGATAGAAAACAAAGCTCTAAAAATATTTTATTTTATGATAACATATTTTAATTGTTTTTAATTTTTTTATAACTGTTTTAAAAAAAAAATTATATAAATATAGATAATGATTAAAAATGTAGCATTATAGATAAAAATTATTTTTAAAAAATATTTTAAAATACAAAAACACAAGTTGAAAGCATTCCAAAACTTTTAGAAAGTATCCAAAAAAAATTTAAATATTTTTTAAGAATTGCTTTTGAAAATCTTGTAAGATAGACACTTGGGTGTTTGGTAAAATTTAAAACTTATGACTTAATGTATTAAGTTGATTTTAAGTTAAATTATTTTTAAGTTGTTAACTTAAAACTCAGCAATTAGTTTTTACTTTACGTATTCAAATTGTTCGATAAAGTTAACTTAAAATTTATTTTACATCATCAAATTAACATATTTACCTTTATTAATTTTAATTAATATTCATTTTTTATTAATATTAAATAATAATTTTATTTGTTAAACCTCCATATTTTAAAAATTATTGTAGATGATACATGAGATGACTAAAAAATATTAACAATTAAAAAAAAAGAGTTATAGATGTAGAGTTGGGATTGTAAAATATATTTTCATTAGTGTGGATAAATATGATAAAAAAAATTAAGATTAAGAACTGAAACAAACTGTATGTAGAAATGAACACATATTTTGTCAGATACCAGAAAGTCCAAACATTGTAAGAAGATAAATAAATAAACAAACAAACAAACAGGGAAGAAGTAGTGTCCTTTTTTGCAACACTAAACACTATCTAATAGGGTATTCAAATGGCAAATATATCACAAAGTTAATGTACTTAGAAAATAAGAAAAGGGAATGCAGTTGAAACAAAATAAATAAATAAATAAAGGCAAATCCATGAGATTTCTTATGACAAGAAATTTAAGAATCAATATGTAAATCATAAATATTGATATGTTTGTGGTAGGCAAACATAAATAATTCAAAATTTTCTCCAAAACAAAAAAGAAATTTGAAGGGAAAATTCTTAAGACAAAATAGTTAGAATACAAGTCAAAATACTTCCCTCCTTATTTTTCCTTCCAAATCAATCCTTATTGTGTAAAAGCACTTGACTTTAATTTTAATAATATAATAACCATCCGTGAACTAATTAACACTCAACACTAAATTAAAAAAAAAATCAAATATTTTTCTTAATATTTTTTTTTCTTAATAATTTTTTTAAATCAAATATAACCTTAAAACAGAAGTTTGATATTTAAATTATTGTATAACATGTAATATTTAAAAAAAAAAACCTCAAAGAAGGCTAGACTCCTACATTTTTCACCCAAAAATTCACTATTGAATTGTGTTATCAAGTTCATCTTTTAAGTAGGGATGGTAATGGGACAGGTCACCCCCATCCCAACCTCATCTTCTTTATTTATATCTATTCTCATTCTTGCCAATAAAAAAATAAATAAATAAACGGGGCAAGGTAGGGTGACACAAGCATAGGAAATTCTCATACCCGACTCATCTTGCCCCATTTAAAATTTTTCAACAATCTTCAATTTTTATTTTTTTTTAAGTTTAAAATTTTTATTAAAAATAAATATAATTTATAAATAAAAATATTATAAATATTTATAATTTATTTTTATGAAAAATTAATATTTTATTTATGTTTAAAGAGTTAAAAAATGAAAAAAAAAATCAACTAAAATATTTTTGATTTAAAATTATACATAATTAAGGTGAGGCGGGGTGGAAAAAAGTCATACCCAAACTTGTCCCAAACCCATCTTGGGTTTTTAAAAACTTTGTAAGCTTGTCACAAACTTGTTTATTTTTATCCTAAGCCCTTCTCATTAGGGGCAAGGCGAGGTGGATACCCGGAAAAACCCGTCCATTGTCATACCTACTTCCAAGCCTATTTTGCAAACCATATAAATTTAAGGACTCCAAGCCAAGGAGTGCAATTTGTGCAATTGATCACAATCCCTTTGGTTAATAATATATGCATATACATTCCCAATCGCTAGACACATGTGAATAGAATATGAGAGATAGAAGGTAAACATGTTAATATGACAAAGCATAAATTAAAATTAGATCGAAGGAAAAAGAAACAAAAAAAAAAAAAAACAATCGTCATATTTCAAAAATCAAATGAAACTTAAAGAACTTCCATATATTTTTTTTCTATTTGTTTTTTCATTTATTTTGGATAATGGATATAACGTGGCCAAAATACTCATCTAGTTATTTATTCATAGCCTTCTAAGAAGGATTCATATAAACATTTCTTTACCTTTAATAAAATTAGAAAAAAGATATTAATATAAACATTTTTCTTCATCTAATTACAACCTATCAAAAATGTGAAGTTTTATTTCTTTCATCTTTTTTAATTAGTTATTTTTTCTTTTTCTTCATTTTCTTTAGCAAATCTTGACTATGTGAAGTTCTATTTCTTTCATCTTTTTTAATTTTTTTTTTCTTTTTCTTCATTTTCTTTATCAAGCCTTGACTATAATCTTTCTTTTCCTTTTACAATCTTATCTATATCCATATTGTACTTTGGTTTTATTATTTTTTATTTATATATTATCCAATATAATTTTTATTAGCTCAAAATGAATAGGTAATATGACTTTCTCACATTATTTAAGTTTAGGTAATTGATATTTTATGCCCATTAATCCATCTTTATCTTATTCTTGTTTTATCCCTAATATGCATATGATTATTTTTATCTGATGTTATTAGGAGGAGCCTTGAAATGGGGCCTCCAACATGACATTTGAAAAAAGCTGTTAGAATACCCACACTTTAAAAGTAAGTGAGGTGATAATGCTTTTGATCATTTTCTTTTGGAAAAGTTAGAAAGCTATTTGAAAAATTAAAAATCTATTTGTGCTTTGGGAAAAGTGGGTGAAAACCGACACTTTAAAGAAGATAAGGTTTTAAAAAGCTGTTTGAAAACCAACTTTTTGAAATTGGACAATTATGGCTATTGGTGTTCGCATTCGATGATTAGGTAAACACTCCTAAAGATGTATAATGGATGTGAAGTTCTTGAAAAACTATGAACAAAAACATCTTTTATCTATTTACACGTTTTATTTATTTTTTATATTAAATTATTGGAAATATTTTTTACATACATCTATAAATATCAAATATAATTTTTATTTTTATTTTTTATATTTTCATATATATACAAGGTATCTATACTAAATATACATGACATTTGTATTAATTATACAAGACATGTATAAGTTTGTCCATTATGAATATATTTACGGTTTTTTTTAATATTTTTTTATACTACTAGAAACATTGTTTACACATAAACATGAATGTCAAATATAATTTTTTTTTTATTAAATTATCACACATGTACCAGGTGCTTGTATTAAATGTATAAGGCATTTGTACTAATTGTACAAGGTTTGTACAAATGTATTTATTGTGAATATATTTAGGTGCTTTTATGAATATTTGTAAACATGTAAAAGTGTGTTGTACATTTAGTATAACTATGTTGTATGTGTGAAAATTCCAAAAAAAAATATATATATATATATATTTAACATTTATGCATGTGCATAAATAAATTTTCTAATAATTTGGTATGTAAAAAAAATAAAGAAAATGAAGAACAACATGTAAATAAATTGATGATATACAAGTTTTGCACATGCCTTACACAATTTATATGCATGCAAATATAAAGAAAATGAATTTGACATATTTATGTCGAACATTGTTTTCTTGCGGTTTAATATGATGTATAAAAAAAAAAATCAAGAAAATATTTTAAGAAATTGAAAATAATATATAGGTACCTTTCTTGTTAAGTTAATATGTCAATACCTTATATATTATCTCTAAAAGTGAAGCAAAGGAATTGATATAATAATCACTAAAATCTCAAATAAATAATATAAGTAATTAACTAAAATTTGATTGTTATTATTTATAATTTGAAATATCCTATTAAGCCATATTATCACTCATAATTTAAATTAAAGATATATTTTCTTAATTTGAATAATTAAGTAATACTAAGTCTTATCAAGATTAAATAGTATATAATTTAATATAATTCTATAGTTTAATTGTAAATATGTTGTTACTCAATTAAATTTCAAAAATTCAAATTTTCAAAATTTTAAAATAAATAATAATAATAATAATAATAATAATAATAATAGAACCTTAAATTAATAAAAAATAAACTAACATAATAGTTGTGGGCACCCCCATAAATGAGGATAGCGGGTCTACCCAAAAAACTATCCCTTGAGTCAGGCCGGTTTGGGCCCGGATTAAAAGCCCAACTAGCCTAATGGCCCAACTAGCTTAAATAGCCCAATATGTAAAATGGGAAATAGAATGTGAGAGAATAGCCCACAAGGAATGGAGGCTGTTAACACTTAAGGCAGTAATCGTTTGGAGTGGCCAAAAGGTGCTCTCACGATCTCCACACCAATCGATAGCTAAAAGGTATATGAATGCAAGAAAAATAAGGACACGAAAAAAAATGACATTTTCTAAAAATAAAAAATAATAATAAAAAATTAAAAAAACTCAGCTAACTTAATCATTGGAGGAGGTGATCTTGGGGAAAAACCGAGCAAGCCTTATGTAGCAGTTACAAGGAAGCAAGCGGCGAGAAGAGGACGATTGCTCAAGAAATTCTCAGCTCCAACAAGTGGTAGTTAACACTTGAGGTCGTAACCATTTGGAGTGGCCAAAAGGTGCTTCCGCGATCTTCACGCCAATCAATAGTTGAAAGGTATATGAATGCAAGAAAAAAAAGGACACAAAGAAAAAAAAACTTTTCTAAATAAAAAAAAAAAAAACCCAACTAACTTAATCATCGAAAAAGGTGATCCCCGAAAAAAAACCAGGTGAGCCTTGTGTGGTAGGTACAAGGAAGTGCCTGATGAGAAAAGGACGATTGCTCAAGAAATTCTTAGCTCCAACAATAGTTGCAACTTGAAAAACAAAAAAAAAAAAAAAAAAAAAAAAACTATATAATTATTATTAATGATTTCGAGACAAATTTTATTTGTTATTTTTAAAAATTTTCTTGAAATCTTAGTATCTTAATTATCATTAGTACTTAATGGTAAATCTTAATATATTAAATAGTTGCGATGCTCATGTGACATCTATCATCCAATTTCTTTTCTTTTCTTTTCTTTTTTAAGCGCATTAAGGGTATTATTGGTATTTCTAATTGATAAATTCTTTAAATGTTCTTCACATCAATTATGCATACACTTCTATGCTTTGAACCCAAATATGTATTTTATATGGACCTTAGGCCTATTTGTTTGGAATGAAAACCCTTAAACATAATTGTTTCTTTTTTAAAAAGTAAGGTGAGAAGGAATGTTTTAAAGAAAAATGGTGGAAAAAATGCACCACACACCTTGGAAAAAAATAAAAAATAAAAAAACAATTGTTGGTCTAATCAACCAATTCTTTGATTCGACGATTCAAAACCGGTTTAAAAGTGAAAATGGTAAAAAAATGTGAATCCAACCAAACATGCGATCAATCAATAATTTGACCAATCTAATTCGATTTCAAAAACATTGTTTTACCCTCTCTAAGTAGGGTAATAGTGACTCACTATTGATCACCTAGTTTTTGGGTAATAGTGATTCATCACGATCCTAGCCTTCCAACTATCATTTTAGGGTTGGGTCAATATATACAAAAAGGGTGATCAATCACATCATGTTACATGTATATTTCGGTTCCATTTCTTTATACTAAGTTTGGTTTTATTGCTTTATATTTTGTTCCTATTTTTTCCCACCTTTGCCTTATTACTTTGTAATTAATCCTATTTTATTTTGTGCCTTCATCCCATTATTTCAATCATCAAGGTAAAAAATTTAGCAAGTAAATCACGATTGGGTGCCTTAAACTTTTTCATTATTTTATTGTCGTCATTATATATATTATTATATTGGCAAATTTAAAAACTTGTTCATGGTATTGAAAAAAAAAATATCAATATTTAAAAATATTTCTTAAAATATAATAACTAAAAAATTATTCTTAAATTTATGGTATAATATGATCAATCAAGAAGTTATCTTTTAAGACAAGCCAGTTAGAACATTAAAGCATATGCTACAAGTCTATCCGCGAAAAGACACAAACCTCTTGAAGTTGATTGAATAAATCATCAATACATGGTAATGAACATCAATTAAGAATGGTAGCCTTATTAGACTCTCGATAATCTATGCATAACCTCATATTACTGTCCTTCTTATGTACAAAGAGGACATGGGCTCCCCATGGTGACACACTCGATCGCATGAGTCCCATATCTAATAACTCCTATAATTGGACTTTCAACTCCCTAAGCTCTTTTAGAGCCATACAATATGGTGCCTTGGATGTTGTAGTTCTGGCTAGCACCAAGTTTATGGTAAAGTCCATCTCTCTTGCTGGTGGTAATCTAGGCAAGTCTTTTAGAAAAGCCTCTAGAAACTCACATGCCACTAGTATGTCCTCAAGTCATGGCTCTATAGCATGGCTATCCACAACATGAGCGAGGAAACCCAACAACCCTCCCTCATAGAATCACTGCTTACATCGTTGAGATCAAATATGGTGGTGCTAAGACCCTTGAACACTTAACTCTAACCTCGAGGGCACCTGGTAATTTGAACATTACACATTTCTCAAAATAATCAATAAAAGCATGATATGTGGCAAACCAATCCATCCTGAGAATAACATCAAAGTCTCGCGCAGCCATGAGTACCAAGTCTACTAGCAACTCCCTCTAACTAATGGTCACAATACATCCTCTATATACTATGTTTACAATCACTCCAGAGTATTGAAAATATTGTTTACATGCATGTATAAATATCAAATATAATTTTTATTTTTATCTTTTATATTTTCATATATATATATATATATATATAAACACTTGTATTCAATGTACACGACAATTGTACTATTAGTAGAAGACATGTATAAGTTTATATATTCATCTATTTTTTTCATTTTCTATGATTATTTTTTATAGTATTGGAAACATTATTTTCATAGATGCATGAATGTCAAATACAATTTTTTAAATTGCCACACATGCATAAGGTACTTATACTAAATATATAAGACATTTATACTAGTTGTATAAGGTTTGTACAAGTGTACATATTATGAATATGAAAATATTAAAATGTTGTACATGCTTTTTATCCGGTTAATATGCAAATACCTTATATATCATCTTGAAAAAGTGAAGCAAAGGAATTGATATAATAATCACTAAAATTGCAAATAAAAAATATAAGTAATTAATTAGAATTTGATTATTATTATTTATAATTTGAAATATCCTAGTAATCCATATTATCACTTATAATTTAAATTAAAGAAATATTTTCTTAATTTGAACAATTAAGTAATACTAAGTCTTATTGAGATTAAATAGTATACAATTTAATATAATTCTATAGTTTAATTGTAAATATGTTGTTACTTAATGAAATTTCAAAAATAAAAAATTTTAAAATTTTAAAATAAAAAATTATAATAATCAAACCTTAAATTAATAAAAATTAAACTAAGACACACTACAACAAATATGGGGTTTTGTCATAAATTAATTTTTAATTAAAAGAGATTATTTTGTAGTAGAAGATTTTTTTTCCACAAAAATTATTTGTGGTGAGTTTGTTGCTATAAACCCATGAACAATTATTTTTAACCATAAAATTTAATATATTATAGCAAAAACATTTTTCTGCAAAATAAAATTTGTGACAACATATCATTTTTTACCACAAATTCCTTGAAAATAATTGTTGATAAGAATCAATAATGCAGTCACTTCTCCATTCTTGAAGACGACAAAAGTCTTGATTGAATATGCATACAATTGGAATGAGAATTTTTTATAAATATCTGAATGATTATTTAATTTTAATTGACAAGTAAATATTCTTTTTAATAATTGTAAACATAACAATTAAATTATTTTAGTATTTTGGAGATGGGGTTGGAATTGTGTTCCTTCACTCTCTCACTTTCTCTCTCCCTCTCAGCCATTTTTCGACCCTTACTCTAGTTTAGTTTCATAGCATAGATGTAATGTATTTATGCAAAAGGAAATGCAATAACTCAATGTGTTATATTTTTCAGGTGGTGGTGGAGGTCATTTGTGAGATTGAGGAGGACTACTTTTGCATTAGCAAAAGCTTATTAGAAGCCTTACAAATCGCTCTAGTGTCCATCAACTCAATACGATTTGAGAAGCTTGAAGCCTATTTTGGGAACTATATTTTAAAATAGTTTTTTTAGTCTAAGAAACATTATTTTCCAAGCTCAATAATACATTTGATAGATTTTGATAGAAAACAAAGTTCAAAAAATAGTTTATTTTATGATAGCATATTTGAATTGTTTTTAATTTTTTTATAATTGTTTTTAAAAATAATTATACAATTATAGAAAATGATTAAAAATACTGCACTATAGATCAAAATTATTTTAAAAAAAATATTTAAAAATACAAAAACATAACATTCCAAAACTTTTAGAAAGTATCAAAAAATTCAAAAAATATATTTTAAGAATTGCTTTTGAAAATCTTGTATGACAAACTTTTGAGTGTTTTGTAAAATTTAAAACTTATTACTTAATATATTAAGTTGATTTTAAATTAAATTATTTTTAAGTTGTTAACTTAAAACTCAGGAGTTAGTTTTTACTTTACGTACTAAGATTGTTCAACAAAGTTAACTTAAAATTTATTTTACATCATCAAATTAACATATTTACCTTTATTAATTTCAATTAATATTTATTTTTATTAATCTTAAATAATAATTTTATTTGTTAAACCTCCATATTTAAAAATTATCGTAGATGATACATGAGATGACTAAAAAATATTAACAATAAAAAAATGAGTTATGGATGTTAAGTTATGATTGTAAAATTCATTTTGATTAGTGTGAATAAATATGACAAAAAAAAATGTAAGATTAAGAAGTAAAACAAAATGTATGTAGAAATGAACATATATTTTGTCTGATACCAAAAAGTCCAAACACTGCAAGAAGAAAAATAATAATAATAATAATAAGAGGGAAGAAGTAGTGTCATTTTTTTTGCAACACTGAACACTAGATAATAGTATTCAAATGGCAAACATATCACAAAGTTAATGTACTTGAAAAATAAGAAGAGGGAATGCAGTTGAAACAAAATAAAATAAGGCAAATACATGAGATTTCTTATAATAAGAAATTTAAGAATCAATATGTAAATCATAAATACTGATATGTTTCTGGAAGACAAAAACAAAGAATTGATTTGATGGGAAAATTTCTAAGACAAAACAGTTAGAATATTAAAGCACAACCAACAAGTCAAAATACTTCCCCCTTATTTTTCCTTCCAAATCAATCCTTATCGTGAAAGAGCACTTGACTTTAATTTTAATAATATAACAACCCTCCGTGAGCTAATTAACACTCAACACTAAATTTTTTATTTTTTTTTTATTATTTTTACAAAAAAACATATATTTTTCTCAATACTTTTTGAAAACCACACATAACCTCAAAACAAAAGTTTGAAATTTAAATTATTGTATAACATGTAAAATTTTAAAAACTCAAAGAATGCTAGACTCGAACATTTTTCACCCAAAAAATCTTGAATTGTATTATCAAGTTCATCTTTCAAGTAGGGATGGTAATGCGACGAGTTTGGGACAAGTCACCTTCATCCCAACTCCATCATGTTTATTTATATCTATTCTCATTCTCACAAAATAAAAATAAAATAAAATAAAATAAATGGGACGAGGAAGTATGGGAAATTCTCATACTCAACTCATCCTGCCCCATTTAAAAATTTCAACAATTTTCAATTTTTTTTATTTTAAAAATTTTAAATTTTTATAAAAAAAATGAATATGATTTATAAATAAAAAGCATTATAAATATTTACAATTTATTTTTATGAAAACCAATATTTTATTTATTTTTAAAAAGTTAAAAAATGAAAAAAAATTAAAATAATTTTTTATTTAAAATTTTATATAATTAGGGCAAGACGGGGTGAGACAAAGTCATTACCGGAACCCACCCTGAACCTATTTTGGGTTTTTAAAAACTTTGCAAACCTATCTCAAACCTTTTTATTTTTATCCCAAACCCTTCTCAAAGCGGATACTTGGTTCATTGTCATCCTTATTTCTAAGCCTATTTTGCAGACCATTTACGCTCAAGGACTCCAAGCCAAGGAGTGTAGTTTGTGTAATTGATTACAATCCCTTTGGTTAATAATATATACATATACATTCCCAATTTCCAGACATATGTGAATAATATGAGAGATAGAAGGTAACATGTTAATATGACAAAACATAAAATAAAATTAGATTGAGGAAAAACAAACAAAAAAATGTTGCTATCATATTTTGAAAATAAAATGAAACTTAAAAAGACCTTCCATATTTTGATTTTTTTTTTTTCTCTTTTTGCTCATTTATTTTGGATAATGGATATACAGTGGTCAAAATAGTCATCCATTTATTTATTTCTTAGTCATCTAAGAAGGATTCAATTTTTTTACCTTTAATAAAATTAGAAAAAAGCTAATAATATAAATATTTTTCTTCATCAAATTACAACCTATCAAAAATGGGAAGTTTTATTTCTTTTATCTTTTTTAATTTGTTTTTTTTCTCTTTTTCTTCATTTTCTTCAACAAATCTTTTGTTGTACTAAAGTTCTCACCATATCATACTTTGGTTTTATTATTTTTCGTTTATACATTATCCAATATAATTTTTATTTACTCAAAATAGGTAGATAACGTGACTTTCTCATGTTATTTAAGTTTAGATAATCGATATTCTATGCTCATTAATCCATCTTTATCTTATTCTTGTTTTATCCCTAATATGCATATGATTATTTTTATCTGAAAGTAGAAATTTTGAAGGTTACTTTTATTATTATTATCTTTTTAGAATTTATTTATTTACAGTAAAAAGTAGAGTAAATAAAAACCAGTAATGACATAAAAATGTTATTAGCTTTAGGTTACTAGTATTTATTTTATTCACATTTCACCAATATTATATTTTATCATTTTTATTGGGGCCGCCCTCATGATATTTGAAAAAAGTTGTTAGAAAACCCACACTTTAAAAGAAGTGGGGTGATGATGCTTTTGATCGTTTGCTTTTGGAAAAGTTTAAAACCTATTTGAAAAATTAAAAATCTATTTGTAAACCTATGCTTCGGAAAACAAAAAAAAGGGGGTGAAACCTGACACTATAAAGAAGATAAGGTTTTAAAAAGCTGTTTGAAAACCAACTTTTTGAAATTGGACAATTATGGGTATTGGTGTCCACATTCGATGATTAGGCAAACACTCCTAAAGATGTATAATTGATGCGAAGTTCTTGAAAATTTATGAACAAAAACATCTTTTATGTACATTTACACATTTTATTTATTTTTTATATTAAATTATTGGAAATATTGTTTACATGCGTCTATAAATATCAAATATAATTTTTATTTTTATTTTTATATTTTCATATATATACAAGGTACCTATACTAAATATATATGATAATTGTACTAATTGTAGAAGACATGTATAAGTTTGTCTATTATAAATATATTTACGCATTTTTTTTACTATTTTTTATACCATTAGAAACACCATTGACAAATATACATGAATGTCACATACAATTTTATTTTTTAAAATTATCACACATGTACAAGGTACTTGTATTAAATATATAAGACATCTGTATTAATTACACAAAGTTTGTACAAATGTACTTACTGAGCAACTTTTCCCAGTCATTAGTTCAACTTTTCCCAGTCATTAGTTATTTTTCCGAGTCATTAGTCATCAGTTTCAACAACAGTTGCATAAATAGTCAAAGAAGTAGAAGAAGTTTTGAAATCTCCATTCTTGAAAGTTTTAAATTTAATTTGAGTGTGAATGCATTTATTACTAACATTAAAATAATATAAACATTTTAAAAAGCTCTTAGTTATGTTTGAAAGTGTCTCGTTCAAAATCAAAGTTTTAAAAATTACTAGTGTGAAACCATTTATTACATATTATTATAATATTTGTTTAAATCTAAACCTTTAGTTCATAGTGTGAAACCATTTAATGCATGAAAGTTAAGTTTTTGAAATCGAATATCTCAAAAATTCAGGCAATAAAAATCAAAATTTTAAGACATCACTTTGTATCAAGGTAATACCCCCCCTTCCGACCAGACAGTCTCCCTAAAACTCCAATTTTCCAACAAAAACGGGTTACAGGTCACGGGTTAAGACTAAAGACTCTAGTTTTAAAATCTGAATTTTTATACCCAAAATTTTCTAAATATTCCGATTTTTTTTTTTTTTTTTTATGTAGACGGGAACATTATATATAACAAGGATCCATGTATATTGCAGATATTAACTAGTAAAGAAAACTAAAATAATTCAACTAATTTTCATTTCCCTACTTTACCTTTTTACCCCTTTACCCCTTACGGGTAAGAAAAATACACAAAATAAAATAAATTGTGAATAAAAATGAAAGCAAAAATTTAAAAGAAAATTCTTACTTTCTTATTGCTGATAAATTTACAAGGCTGAAGATACAGCTTTCTTTCACAGACACCTTTACACTCTTTCGCACACTCCTTCGAACACCACTTTTCCACCACACAAATAACATTTACACTGTCTTTTTCTTTCTTTACGTCTTTTTCTTTTTATCCAAAAATTTTCAGGTTTCCTATATCTCGTTTGATATGGTTGTTTTTTATAAAAGGTTATTGACTTTCTTCTTAAAAATTTATTATATTTCTTAGGTTTTCTAAACCTATATTCTCTACATCCTATGTCTAAATTTTCTCCTATATGTAATTTTCTACAAAGTTGTTGATTTATGTCTTGTTTCTTTATTTGGTTTCTTTCTCCTAAACTTACACATTCTCTTTCTAACCAATTTTTTACAAATTCTATTCTAACACCTATGTAAGAAGAGTTTTTATATTCCGAGGTTGTAAATTCATTCCATAGTCTAAGTCCTACTGGTCCTTGTATTTTTAATATATATTTATTCAAATATTCAGGGGTTCGATCTACTCTAGCAAGGATTGCATATTTCCTAAATTTTTGTTCATATTCCCTTATATACGAAAGGTTACATAACTTCAATTGTTCTAACTTATGGAGATATATTGCGTGTTCTTTTACATCTTCTTGAGTTGTTCCTAAAAAATAAAGTTCTATTAAATTTATAAATACATATATGCTAAAATTGTTTCTAACTTCTTGAAAATAACTGCTGTTTTCTTGTTCCATATTTCTAAAGAATTGTAATACGGTTCCTCTAAGGGTGCTTTTACAAAATTCATAAATTTCTTGTTGGTTTTCAAATGATACTACTACACCTACTGAATTTAAAGATTGTTCCTAATTTTCTATGGGTTTTCCTGAGATCTTATACACTATCTATATCTAGTATTGTTCCATATTCATATATTGGTTGCAAAGAACTAGAAGGTTCTATTTTAGTTTTTCATTGAGGTCCTTTTGGCTTACTATATGGCTTAGTATACCTTATTATTTCATTTTTTACATTTACAAAGTCTTTTTCTTCATTTATTGTATTTACTAACTCATTTGGGACTATTTCTATGTTTCTTTAACTTTTGGTTGAATAGTAAATTGATTTATTATTTCCATATCAACTAGTTTTTTTATCAAATTGGTTTTATAAAGTTGTTCTATTATTTGCTCATTTGTATAGTTTTTACACATTATGTCAACAAAGTTTTCTTGATCTACCTGTTCTTCTACTAACATTGGGTTACTGAATTCTTCTAACATTATATTAACTAACTCTAAGTTTTTGTATAGGTTTTCTACTGTTTCAATATTTAGTAAAATATCTTCTTGTATGACATTTACAGTTTCTATCTCACTATCCGACTCTACCTCTACATTTACAGTTTTATAATTTCCAAAAGTTATACTTGCACTTCCATCTTGGTTTTCATATAAACTACTAGATGTCAGATATTTTATTACTAGTTTGTTTATTTGAGGTAATTCCCACTCTCGTCCTAGCAAATAATCAATATTCACAGGTTTTGCTTCTATCATATTTACAACTTTACTTCCAAAGGTTTTTACTATATCATCAAATTCCATCATACATTTTAAACTTAAGGCATTGGTAGTTTTTCCTATAAATCCTATAATTATGCTAAGGTTTTTGCTTCCTAATTTCATATCATAACCTTTAGTATTTATGGTTATTTTTAATTTTTCTGTGAATTCCTTAAGATCTATACAAAATTATGGTATACAACCAATAACTGCGTAATTTTGGTTCATATTTACTTCTGCGCTAGGTAAAAGAGCTCATCCTACTATATTATTTCTAGTATCTAAAAGGTTAATATTCATAAGTGCTTCAATTTCTTTACGATGAAGTCCTATTATTCCTATTAAAATTATTCCTAAGTGCATATATTTATCAGTTTTGTTTTTTAATAATTTATGTTTTGTTTCTGGAGAGACTAAATCTAAATATACAATATTTCCTATTGAACTTATAGTATGTTGGTTTAAAAATCTAGTTATTTTAGAATTTTGAACTAACTGTTTTTTATAAGGTGTTACTTCCTTTACTGCTTTTTTTAATTTTTCTTCAACAAATTCTTTTACATTATCCTTGGGGTTTATTGCTTCTACTATTTCCATGGTTTTATTGCTAAATTTTTTGGTTCAAATGGATTTATTTTTCTTTCTGTTCTAATTACTGGTTTTTCTCCTAAACTAAAGTTTTCAAATTGTTTTAAAAGGTTATTTAATTTTTGTTCCTCTGATATATTTCTTTGTTTTAGAAGTTTATCTACTTTTTGGTTAACTTTTTCTAAAGTTTCCTTTAAATTTTGTTGTTCTAATTTTATTTGTTCTATCTCCTTTCTAACAAATTTTTCTTCTCTAACTAATTGTTCTTTTATATAATCTAGGTTATTTCTTACAAATTATGGTTCTTAAAGTCTTCCAGCTTCTTTTCTAATTCCTAAGACTATGTTTAGTTTTTCTACGGATTTTATTTGTCTTCTCTAGATTTCTTTTAAACAATTTATATTATTTTGGTTAATTTTTCTTTGGTTTTCTTCCTGAATTTGTTTCTTATATTCTTGGAATACTTCGTTTGTTATTTTTAGTTGTGTTTCTACTAAAAATTTTAACTGTTTTATCTCTTGGGTTTGTAGATGAGGGTTCATTACTTTTTAATATTTCCTAATGAGATGAATTAGTATATAAATTATCAATATAATATTTTATAATTTCTCTTTTAATTATGGTTTCTGTAGCAAAAAGTTCGTCAAAAGCTTCTTGTATTGCTACTTCGTATTCGTTCAAATATTTAAGAGAGGTTAGATTTTTTATATCAGTGGTTAAATCTTTTACAGTAGTTCTTAAATTATGCAATTTATCACAAGTTTCTCTAAATTCTTTACGTTGAGCATACAACCTATTATTAAGTTCTTTTACACGATCATACTCTAACTTATATATACCACGAGGATAAGGAATAAAAGACATCAATACATATCAAATAAGCAGAGTAAATAAAGGTGTAGAATAAATCAAGCAAATATAATCAGACCTTAAATAGGGTAAGGTAAAGTTCGGTACTCTGAAAATTAAATTGAATCAATAGTTTCATTTCCTAATTAATATACAGCAATATAGAGAGGCTCTGATACCAACTTTTCCCAGTCATTAGTCATCAGTTTCAACAACAGTTGCATAAATAGTCAAAGAAGTAGAAGTTTTGAAATCTCTGTTCTTGAAAGTTTTAAATTAATTTGAGTGTGAATGCATTGTGTGAATGCATTTATTACCAACATTAAAATAATATAAACATTTTAAAAAGCTCTTAGCTATGTTTGAAAGTGTCTTGTTCAAAATCAAAGTTTTAAAAACTACTAGTGTGAAACCATTTATTACATATTATTATAATATTTGTTTAAATCAAAACCTTTAGTTTATAGTGTGAAACCATTTAATGCATGAAAGTTAAGTTTTTGAAATCGGATATCTCAAAAATTCAGGCAATAAAAATCAAAATTTTAAAACATCACTTCATATCAAGGTAATACCCCCCTTCCGACCAGACAGAGTCTCCCTAAAACTCCAAATTTCCTGCAAAAACGGGTTACAAGTCATGGGTTAAGACTAAAGACTCTAGTTTTAAAATCTGAAATTTTATACCCAAAATTTTCTAAATATTCCGATTTTTTTTTTTTTTTTTTTGGGTTTATTGCTTCCACTATTTTTTATATTTTCATATATATACAAGGTATCTATACTAAATATACACTTCATTTGTATTAATTGTACAAGACATATATAAGTTTGTTTATTATGAATATATTTACGATTTTTTTTCTACTATTTTTTATACTACTAGCAACATTGTTTATACATAAACATGAATGTCAAATATAATTTTTTTTATTAAATTATCACACATGTACAAGGTACTTGTATTAAATGTATAAGGCATTTGTACTAATTGTACAAGGTTTGTACAACGTATTTATTGTGAATATATTTACATATTTTTATGAATATTTGTAAAAATGTAAAAATGTGTTGTACATTTAGTATAACTATGTTGTATGTGTGAAAATTCCAAAAAAAAAAAAATTAACATTTATGCATGTGCATAAATAAATTTTCTAATAATTTGGTATGTAAAACAAATAAAGAAAATGAAGAACAACATGTAATAAATTGATGATATACAAGTTTGCACATGCCTTACACAACTTATATCCATGCAAATATAAAGAAAATGAATTTGACATATTTATGTCGAACATTGTTTTCTTGCGGTTTAATATGATGTATAAAAAACAAAATCAAGAAAATATTTTAAGAAATTGAAAATAATATATCTTGTATCTTTCTCTTTCAGTTAATAAGCAAATACCTTATATATCATCTCTAAAAGTAAAGCAAAGGAATTGATATAATAATCACTAAAATCTCAAATAAATAATATAAGTAATTAACTAAAATTTGATTGTTATTATTTATAATTTGAAATATCCTAATAAGCCATATTATCACTTATAATTTAAATTAAAGATATATTTTCTTAATTTGAACAATTATGTAATACTAAGTCTTATCAAGATTAAATAGTATATAATTTAATATAATTCTATAGTTTAACAGTAAATATGTTGTTACTTAATTAAATTTCAAAATTTCAAAATTTCAAAATTTTAAAATAAATAATAATAATAATAATAATAATAATAATAATAATGGAACCTTAAATTAATGAAAAATAAACTAACATAATAGTTGTGGGAACCCCCATAAATGGAGATAGTGGGCCTACCCAAAAAACCATCCACTGAGTTGAGTCGGTTTGGGCCAGGATTAATAGTCCAACTATCCTAAGCAAATGATTTAGGGTTGTTGGGGCAAGCCTAAACGAACTAGGTGCACCTAGACGGGCCAGGTGTGCCTAATTGGCCTAAATATATCTATGCAAACTATCATAAAAAAAATGTACCTTAATATCTAAAATGGCTCAAATAGGTAAGCTATGTGAGTAGCAATTGGCCAATAGGATCTACCATGGAGTACTGAAAGAGTACTTAATCAGGGCATGTGCCAATGAGACAAAAATGGAGGGTCTACACTAACAAGGTGAAAGTTATTAGCCTATCAATGTTACATCTACCATCCTTGAGTTGTCAACCTATCAATGCTATAGATCCTACCATTTTATAATCAAATAATATCCAATAGCCTTATGTCAAGCTCACCATAGGTCTTATCCAATATGTAACCGTACATACTAGTGCACTCACCATGGGAACCCCATATCTATAGCTAAAACCAATCATCTCTCTAATTAAGAGGCAATGCACTACAACCTCAAATAGATTATCTTCAAATGGATTGCTTAAATTTATAAATTGGTTGTAAATAAATCATTTACTTGCAAAGAACCCATAACTTAGTTCTTCTATACAATTCCTAATGCACCTAAGTTGCGCATAAGACAAGAGATACAAACTAAAATGCTCATAAGAATATAATTCATGGAATAATGATAGATTAAAGTGAAATTAGAACATTATTAAATAATAAATCCTCATTTTTTATGTCATGTTATGCTTTTAAGGGCATTATCTTGACAATTTCTCATTTTCCCTTAAAGCATTATGCTACTAAAGCAAACTAGGTACACATCTGACATCTATGCTATTCTTGTGACCATCAAAGACTCTCCCTATCAATGTCTTAGTGAAGGGATCTATAAGGTTCTTTGTAAAGGTATCTTCTCAACCACCACATTACTCTTCTATACTATCCTACTTATCAAGTGGTACTTCATATCAATGTGCTTACCTTTCAAGTGGTTTCTTAGTTATTTAGATTGTGTCACTGTCTCACTATTGTCATAAAACAGTGTCATGGCTTACACAACCAAGAGTACTACTAAGAATCTGAATTGCTCCATTCCTTAGCACTAGATCTAGTAGGGTGTATGCATATGACCTAAGGCTCTCTAGATCCTAATCAAAGCGAAAATATGACATTCAAAAACTAATTAGATATTTGATCTAAAGAGAATTGAAAACATACATGTATCTAAATGTTCTTATATGAATTCTAAACTGTAGAAGATGTTGATACAGAATTTGAAACCATAGAAAACTTTGAGAAGCTTGTCTACTCAGTGTTTTTCCACTCGATCATACTTTGCACAGTTCTAGGTATAAAAAGAGTGTGGACTTTTCTCTCTAAAAGGTGGTTAAGGTTTCTTTCTAGAGACTCTCTTTGGAAGCAAACATGCAAAAATCTAAAGCTATAATCCTTAAGGGGGTATTTATAGGGCTCCTTATAGGCTTAAGTGATATAAACCTAAATTGAGCTTAGGTCATTTAATCCAATATATTTAAATCCTAATTAATTAATGAGTTCTATTGAATTTCAATTAATTAATTAGCTTGATTAAGAAAGACAATTCATAAGATCTAGTGCAACTTTGTGCTTCTATGAAAATGCCCTTATGAACACTTATAAATATGAAACTCAAATCTTTCAAAATAAACATGCCACCATAAACTAAGAGTTCGAGCGAAGGCCAATAAATAGATATTGGATAGTAAAATGAACTAGAAATATGATATAAACAAATTTATTAATGAAACTAAAACTGTTATACCATGTCATGCTTTACAAAGCTTTATTCTCTAACATATAAATCCAATTCCAATGATTTTCGTTTCAAATAATTGTTTCGAAAAAAATTATCAAATAAGGTTGAAATTTCTCTCTTAGTAAATTTCTTTTTTCACCTAAAGTTGATTGTTGATTTTGAATATTTATGCTTTTATTGAATTTTTTTTATAAATAGAAGGTTGTGATTTCATTAGAGATGAGTGCAACTTAAAATTCTTATATTTATATATAAAAATTTAAAGCAAATTCATTTCAAAATTGGAACCTAGTGGCCGATTTGTAAATCAGATTCTTCCTAAAATTTTGTTTAAATTCAATGAATCCTTTGAAAAAGATTTTTATACACCATTCATTGGAAGATAAAGTCCTTCATGTTGTAAAATGAGGATAAATGCAACTCAAAGTAGAGATAAGATATATATTCTTTAACAATATATATAATTGGAGGAAGGAATCAAAGAAGAGAGTTGAGAGAATCAAAGACAGAGAGAATGAGAGAAATGGAGAAATTTCTTTCTTGCTTTGAGGTACATATTACAGGGGATGGGAAGCCATTTTATAAGCTTTCCAAATGGCCTCCATTAATATTCCCATTAATGAATATTAATGGAAATTATAAATAATATTTAATGGTTTCCATTAAGGAGAAGTCATAAATAATATTTAATTAACATTTATTATAATTAATGTGGTGACGTTCAATACTTCAACTATAACACTCTCCCTTGGATGTCTACCACATTAGAAGAATATATCTCATTAAAACCTTGCTAGTAAAAAACCTGATAGGAAAAACCTAGCGAAGGAAAAAGAGTACAATATTCTTATAATTATTTGAGTTGTTTTTGGTATGTTAGGATTGCCTCGTTAAAAACCTTGCTAGTAAAACCCAGTAGGATAAAACCTGGACGAAGGGAAAAAGTGTACAATACACTAACACCCTTTTACAAGCATACTCTCTCTCATGTTGATATCTTTGAGTTGATGCATTCCAATCTTCTATATTAACTTCTTGAATGTTGAGGTTGGCAGTGACTTTGTGAATAAATCTGCTAGATTATCACTTGAGCATATTTGTTGCACATCAATTTCACCACTCTTCTAGAGTTCATGTGTATAAAAGAATTTTGGTGAAATGTGTTTAGTTTTATCTCCTTTAATATAACCCCCTATTATTTGTGCAATGAACGCAACATTATTTTCAAATAATATTATAAAGTCACCTTTGATAGAGGAGAGTCCACTTGATTCTTGAATATGCTAGATCATAGATTTTAGCCATATACATTCACAACTTGCTTCATGAATTGCTAATATTTCTGAATGATTTGATGATGTGGTCACCATTATTTGTTTGATAGATCTCCATGAAATAGTAGTACCATTGCAATTAAACATATACCTTATTTGTGACCTACCTTTATATGGATCTAAAATATATCTTGCATCTGCATATCCAAGCAATTGTTGCTTTGATTCCCTTAAGTAAAATAGACCAATATTAGTAGTTCCATAAAAATAACGCAATATATGTTTGATACCATTTCAATATCTTCAAGTTGGAGCTAAACCGTATCTGGCTAATAAATTGATAGAAAAAGCAATGTTTAGACGTGTACAATTGGCAAGATATATAAGTGCACCAATATCACTAAGATATGGTACTTCAGGACTAAGTAATTCTTCATTTTTTTTCACAATGACAAAATATGTCATTTTTCACTTCAAGTGATCAAACAACCATTGGAGAACTTAAAGGATATGCTTTATCCATATAAAAACGCTTCAAAACTTTCTTAATGTATGTTGATGATGTACTAAAACTCCATTTGGAAAATGCTCGATCTATAGGTCAAGACAAAACTTTGTTTTTTCAAGATCTTTCATCTCAAATTCCTTTTTCAAGTAATTTGTTGTTTTTATGAGCTCTTGAGGAGTTCCAACAAGATTTAAGTCATCAACATACACTGTAATAATTGGAAATCTGGTTTTTGATTTCTTAATGAAGAGGCATGGGCATATAGGGTTATTCACATACCCTTCTTTTAGCAAGTATTCGTTAAGGCGATTGTACCACATGCATCCAGATTGCTTTAATTCATACAAAGATCATTGAACTTGATTGAGTACATGCTACGAGGTTTCGTACTATTTGCTTCAAGCAATTTAAATCCCTCAGGGATTTTCATGTATATATCATTATCCATGGATCTGTATAAATATGTTGTAATAACATCCATGAGATGCATATTCAGTCCTTTTAAAACTGTCAAACTAATTAAGAAACAAAATGTGATCGCATCTATGATGGAAGAGTATGTTTCCTCGTAGTCAATACTAGGTCTTTGTGAGAAACCTTCCACATTTCATGGTTTGGGATCTTCATCATTTCTTATGATATCGAAGGCCACTTGGAAAGTGAAAATATTGTTAATAACAATATTATTTCGATCCCATTTTTCTCTCATGTTACATAACTAACTGAGATCTCACTATTTTCAGGTACCTTTGCCTCTTCAAGGGCTTCTCATTCAATACGTGCTTTTTCAGGGGCTTTTTGTTCAATATGTGCCTCTTTAGGGGCTTTCTGCATTATTTATGCCTCTTTTAGGACTATAGATTTATCAATTTTAAATTGATTAGTCATTTTGATGGCCTCTTCTTAAGTGTTAAGTTTTTTTTGTGTTCTCCTCTTTCAGGGAGTTACAGCATTTGAGTCAATAGGTCTACCACACTTCAAGTGTATCTTAGATTTATTTGTTAACTGTCTTACAAGGACATCAATTTATGTTGGAGTATTCGCAGCTGGGATATGTGACTTTGTCACTTTCTTTATATTAATGAATGCATCTGGTAGTTGATTTGCAAGATTTTGTAAATAAATGATCCTTTGAACTTCTAGTTCACATTGATTTGGATGAGGATCGAGATGAGACATAGTAGATGCGTTCCAAGTAATTTCTCATCGTTCTTCAGGAATCAGCTTTTCTCCCCCTAATGATGAGAAAACACTCTCATTAAAATGACAACCCGCAAAGTAGGCTATAAAAACATTT
Organism: Vitis rotundifolia; assembly: GCA_030254885.1. Taxonomy (NCBI): domain Eukaryota; kingdom Viridiplantae; phylum Streptophyta; class Magnoliopsida; order Vitales; family Vitaceae; genus Vitis; species Vitis rotundifolia. The sequence continues at coordinate 19,313,531 of CM058160.1, read as the reverse complement.
CTTGTCAAAGGTTCAAAATATCTTATGATAGATGGAGAATCAAAACCTACATAAATCCCATGTCTTCGTTGGGGACCCATTTTAATGCGTTGTGTAGGTGCAATTGGTACATATACTGTACAACCAAAGATTTGTAAGTGAGAGATATTTGGTTTGTTTTCAAGCACAAGTTGTGAAGGGGAGTATTCATGGTAAGTTGTAGGTCGAATATGAACTAAAGTTGCAGCATGCATAATAGCATGTCCCCAAGTGGAAGTAGGTAATTTAGTTTTCATTAGTAATGGTCGAGCCATTAATTGAAGACGTTTGATGAAGGATTCCTCTAAACCATTTTAGGTATGAGTATGAGCAATAGGATGCTCAATATTTATCCCTACTGACATGCAATAGTCAATGAATGTTTGAGAAGTAAATTTGCCAACATTATCAAGACGTATTGTCTTAATTGGATAATCTGGAAATTGAGCTCATAATCTAATTATCTGTATAAGGAATCTAGCAAAGGCAACGTTACGTGTAGAAAGGAGACAAATATGTGACCACCTAATAGAAGCATCTATTAAGATTATAAAATAACAGAATGGTCCACATGGTGGATTTATAGGCTCACATATGTCCCCATGTTTTTTTTCTAAAAAGACCGGTGACTCAAATATGACTTTAGTAAAAGATGATCTGACTATCAATTTACCTTGTGAACAATCAGCACATGAGTATTCATTGGACAAAAGAATCTTCTAGTTTTTTAATGGATGCCCATGTTAGTGTTCGATCATTCGATGCATCATTGAAGACCTTGGGTGACCCAGCCTGTCATGCCAAATGGCAAAAAAAATTGGGTCGTTGAACTTTTGATTCATGACAACATATGATTCAATAGGCTTTATAGTTGTACGATACAACCCAGAGGTGCAATGAGACTTTCCTTTTCTGAGAATTTGATAAATTATTACCATAAGAACCATGGAATCGGGGATTTCTTCCACGACCACAACCATGTCCATGTCCTTGACCTTGTCCTCATCCATGTCCACGTCCACGAGTTTGGGACAATATTGCATTCACTTTAGGGAATGGTTTAGATCTAGTGGGATGAGACTAATGATTTCTCATCAAAAGCTCATTATTTTGTTCAACAACAAGAAGACATGATATTAATTCTAAATATTTTGTAAATCTACGCTCTTGATATTGCTACTGCAGGAGCACATTCGAGGCATGAAACATAGTAAAAAAATTTTCTAACATGTCTTATTCTGTGATATTTTCTCCACACAACTTTAATTGAGAGTTGATTTTGAAAAGTGCGGAGTGATATTCACTAACAATTTTAAAATCCTGTAGCCTCAGGTACATCCAATCATATCGAGCTTTTGGGAGAATCACAGTTTTCTAGTGGTCATATCTTTCCTTCAAATTACTCCATAGAGTAAAAGGGTCTTTTACTATAAAAAAACTCATTTTTTAAACCTTCATGGAGGTGATGGCGAAGAAAAATTAGCGCTTTTGCGCGATCCTATAGGGATGCTTGATTTCCTTCTTTGATCATAACTCCGAGATTCATTGTATTAAGATGTATTTCAGCATCAAGGATCCAAGATAGATAGTTCTTTTCCGAAATGTTAAGTACCACAAATTTGAGCTTTGTGAGATTCGACATTATCAAATAACTTCATATATATAACAAAACAATATTATTAGAATCAGTTATAATAAATTGATAACATTGGTATAACTTTTGATTATAAACAAAATCAAATAATTTGCTTATAACTTTTAACAATATATAATAAAACAAAATCTAACAACAATATAAATATATAAAATTTTATTTTATATAAACAACTTCAAGTTTAAGATATGAGAATTACCTTCAGAGCAATTCGTGTTGATAACATGTTATAAAACGAGGATAAATGCAACTCAAAGTAGAGATAAGATATATATTCTTCAACAATATATATATAATGGGAGGAAGGAATCAGATAAGAGAGTTAAAAAAATGAAGGACAGAGAGAATGAGAGAAATGGAGAAATTTATTTTTTGCTTGGAAATACATATTATAGGAGATGGAAAACCCTTTTATACGCTTTCCAAATGGTTTCCATTAATATTCATTAAATATTAATGGAACTCATAAATAATATTTAATGATTTTTATTAATGAGTATTAAGGAAAGTCATAAATAATATTTAATTAATATTTATTATAATTAATGTGGTCACATTATAATTTTTTTTCCCATATTATTAGAGTTATTCTCACCTGCCACGTGGGCAACCTAGATTCTACCCTCAAAAAATAATTTTCATTCTTGACTTACGTGGCAAGAAATTCTGTTGCGATAGCAGGATTTACAATTGGCCAATAACACACTGCCACGTAAAATTGTCACGTGACTGCACCAAAGATGTCACGTGCAATTCACTTGATATTCCCAATCACAGGCGTGGCCTTCCATCATCTTCTTTCATTTCGCAACACAATTCAGCTTCGAGCCTCTGCAAACATCCCTCACCAAAACGACGTCGTTAATGGAGACGATCGTCTCAAATTCGATGCCTATCTCTGTCTCATCCCTCCCTCCGGTTCGTGCAGTTCCCTCCCCAAGAAAACTACAGTTCAGCTCCTTCACGCCTAAAACGACGTTGTTCGGGTCGCGGAGTCAGAGGAAGCTAGGGTTCCGATGCTGTCCGGTGCGCAGAGCTGCGGTGACGTGCGGCGGCGTCACGGAGACAAGGAGAACTAGTTCTCCGACGTCGTTTTGAAGGCTGATGGGCCAGTTCTCGTAGAGTTCGTCGCCACTTGGTGCGGTCCCTGCCGGTTTATCTCTCCGGCTATGGAAGCGATTGCTTAGGTTTTGATTTATTCTCTTTGTCCATTTGAAGTGCATTGGTTTTATTGTTTCGCGTTGTTTGTGTTTGGCTGCCGGGAAAACGAGCGAAAAGCTTAGAAAATAACAGAAAAGAATGGAATTGTTGTATGTTGAAGAGCCTGCTCGGAAGCAAAAATGATATCGGCTTCTACTTTTTTAAAACAGAACATGATTTTATAACAGTGAGTCGTTTAAGAGATGTTAGAATTTCTTTCAATTTGTACTAGTGCGTTGCTTTTGTAGCTTTGTGCTGTTTGTTTGGTTGCCCAGAAACGGAAAAAAAGAAAAAAAAAATTAAGAGAGAAAAGAACGAAAATTTGAATATTGAGGGCCTGTTTGGCCTAGAAATGAGGAATGCTTTTAGTTTTTTGAAACAGAAAAATGGAAATGAGGCGTAAAACATGTTTTCTGGTAACATGTTTTGAAGAGCTGTTTCAGAAAACATTGTAAAAATAAGTCATTTAGAAATCAATAACAATTTGTTTTCAGCATTTTATAAAATGCAAGCACTATAATCATTGAAAATGATCCAAAAAAAAGAAGTGTTTGCTGTTTTCATTTTGGTAACAAACAGTCTGAACCTTCCATTATTTAGGACCTAGACAAACGAACAGAGCTTTCTACTGAGACTAGCACCACTGCCAATGTTGACTGGCAAAACATTATAAAATAAGATTGAGGGCTTTGTTTTCTTTTTATCCAGTTTCTGAGCAGGCAAACAGGGATACTAAAAACCATAGTGACATACTGACGTATTTGGGAATTTTGAACTAGCTAATTGGGCGTCAGTAAATATTTATCAGAATGATGAGGGAAAATTTTGGGAATGAATTCATGAGTTACTGTAAAACTAATATATTTTTTAAAAAAATTCCTTTGAAATGAGTGTTTTAATTATTTATCAGGAGATAATTATTTGGAATCCTGTAAAATAATTTTGGATTGTTCATAATATATGGGGTTTTGTTAAAGGTTTGAATATTACGAGAAACCATAGGATAAATATAATTTTGATTTGTCTGTTGAAAAATTGAGAATAAATTTGGAAAATTTAAAAATGATTTGAGAAATGTAATGTTATATATACTTAAAAGCTATACTGAAATTATACTAAGAGTATGTGTCTGTCATTTTCCTGTCTTTAGAAGAAACATGACTGTGCAATTAATTTCGAAAGCACTCTCCCACTTCCATTAGATCATCAATTTTTGTTAAAATGGTAAAAACAAGAACCTTCTTAGGGAATATGAAGTTCAGTTTTAGGTCTTTCCAGAAAAATGAGTTTTAGGTTTCTGAAACTGGGGAAAAAGGAATAAGAAGCACTTTGAAACCAGAAAGAATAGGGCCTGTTGTTTAAAACAAACTTTTGAAAATGATTTTTTAAAATAGTTCTCAATTATTTTCTGGAACAAAATTTGTTTTTGAACTCAAAACATGTAAAATAATTTTATTGGCTAATTCTCTGTGAAATCACTTTTTGCATGTAAATTAGGCAAAAATTATATATTTATATATATATTTTATTGTCTATTCTCCATATTTCTAACAGTTTCTCAAAAAATTCCACTAAAAACACCTCAAATCTGCTAAAAACCCCTCAAGTTCTTTAGCTTAGTGATTTTTATAGCTTATTTATTTAATGATCCATAGAGAAACTGAAGCAGGGATTGGGTGAATATTCATTGCAAATCCATTAATAGTAATGATTATTTTGCTGAAGCAGAGCGTGATATCAGGTGTCCACTTATTTGTATGCTCACTAGGCTTATCTGAGTTGTTGCTCTGTAATTTATGTTTACTATCTTTATTTAGTGCATTATTCTCAAGATGTTATGGAGTTGAAAGGTACCTACCTATGTTAGTGTCAATAGGCCTGGAGTGGGAGTAATTTTGTAGTATTCATAGACTTGATACTATTTTTTTTAGTTATTTTTTTCTTTTACTGTTTTGTCCTTTTCTTTTTCTTTTTCAAAATAAGAGCAGATGTATAGGATGCAGATAAAGAAACAATCCCAAATAAACATAGAAAGTAGTACAAGTATTAGGTCTCATTTGGGTATCCTTCGAATTTTTAGAAATAGAAGCTAGTAATGATTTTTGTATAGAAAGTAGAAACTCTTATAAAAAAAATTTATAGACTTATTTTATGTCTTTAAAAATTTATTTTAAACCATTTTAAAATTTAAAGTAATAAAACCTTTGATGCAGTATAGAAAGTAAAATGCAAGGAGAGTATAATTGAAAGGACCTTAGGAATCACTCTAGAAACCTTTAGGCTTCACACTCAAGTACTCTTTGTATCACACAAAGAAAATAATGGTTGTTGGAAATTCATTCATTCATCGATTCCTCTCAAAAGACTAATCAACTACTATATAAGACTTTCCTAGGGACTTGTAACTCTTTGGAACTAAACACATAGTAATAATGCAACTTGAAAATAACAAACTTGGACTGACTACTGACCACATTAAAGACTATTGGAAAATGACAATAATAATGACTGAAAATGGTAACTTATAACCATTGACTACCCATAACTTGATTTCTAGAAAGTACTTTCTAGGCTGAACTCATATTGACTTATATCAAATCCCGACAAAGCCCATTATCATCCAGAGAGTGCCAAATTAAAGTTTGGGCCTTGGAGCTCACTCCTTTGCGGCTTTGATAAACTTTTAAAGGTGGCTGCCACTTGTCTCCATCAACCTTTTTGATATCTTAATTTTTTTTAAACAACTTTTAAAAACCATTATCTATTTATCTATTTATCTATTTAATATAAGTCTCTAAGAGTTTTATACTTTTTATATTACTTGTTTTATTTTATTGTTTTTAAAAATAGAAAACATAAAGTTTATCCTAATGTACACTTAGGTAGTGAAACTAGTCCTGATAACATATAGGTTCAATCTCAACTTCGAATGTGATAACAAACATCCTTATCAGCACCCTACTGCTTTTGGCTCCCCATTCTTAATTTCTCTTCTTTCTTTATATGCTGTTGTCTTTTCAGTCTTATCATTTGTGAAACTATCATTCTAAAAAATATCATGCTTTCCTTGTTCCATATAACGTAGAACAAACTCAGGTATAATCCCCCTGATCTTTCTCTCCTTTCTTAGACCTATCAGTTGCTGGTTCCTTCTTCAATGCTACCTCCCCGGGCAGCTGCTCCAGCTTTTCCTCCTCTTGAACACCCTGCAAAAGGGTGCCTAGATGGGTTCTGGGTAGACTTTTCCGATGGTTAAGTTAGTTGAATCCTTTTTTGCCTTAGGAAGGAAGAAATGCAGAAAAAACCAGTTACCTCAGATTCTTGTCATTTCATTGTCTTATATCATGAATTTTGTATTCATAACTAAGGTTCTTTTTAAATTTTGTTTTTAATGGTGCAGTAGCATCTCATTGATGGCGTGTGACAATAGAGTTGAGCGTAATAGATGTGTATTTATGGAGTGACCCTGCTCAGTTAGGTTTTGTGTGTATGGGGTTCAGCGCCCATTTAGGGGAGGAGTCTGGGTCCCCACAATGCCCCCCTTTTCCTGATTAGGCTTGATGGAGCCAAGAGAGCTAGGTAGGAAAAGAAGCATTTTGTGTGGTTTTACTGTGCAGCAAGAAAAGGCTTTAGGCTATGTTCTGGTTTTAACACAAGGTCAAATTATATTGGAAGAGCTGTTGGCCTTGTTTAATTAAGAGCAGTTATGATTTTAAGCTCATCTTAGCTCTTACACCTAGTTAGGATAGATACTTCCCACAAAGTGAATCAAGCTATACATACCTATGTATCTTCAACTCCGACTATATTTTAAAAGCATAAACAATTTAGGCTAAGATCAAGTTTATGCCTAAACGTCATTGAGAAGTAGACCAGACTTTGTCAATGATGAAGAAATTGGCGATGCTGACGGAATTTGCTGAAGGTAATGGAGAAATTGGAGAGTTTGATAAAATCTGCCAAAGGAAGTAACTTCGCATTGATAATCTCCTCAAAGCTATATGCAGAAACTAGGAGGAGGGACAGTGTGGCAAGGTCCGGACACTTTGCAAGGAAAGGAGAAGGTTTACAATAAGGGTTATATGACTTTGATACGCTTATTGTTGCTTGTTGTTTTCTTTTAATCCTGTGGTATGGGCAGTTCGCACTAGGAGGGATTCAACTAAATTGCCTTGAAAATATACATCGTAGGAGACTTTCCTCCTAATCTAAGTCATCAATGGTTTGAGTGGAAGCTGTTGTTTATGATTTGGTAAGGAGTTTTAGTTCTGTCTCAGGGGGTGTGCCCTGTGGCAGAGTCCCATTTTTTTTTTTTTTGTTATGACACCTGCAAGAGTGGATATTCCTATGGCTTGGAAGCATGCCATCTACCCATTGGAATCCAACTTTTGTTAAACCTTGGGTTTGCTCTACTTAATAGTCAATTCCCCCATTCTTTGCATGGACACTATGGCCTTGTGTGGGCATTGTGGCCTTGAGTGGGGATCACAGCCTTGAGTGGATACTGGGGCCTTGTGTGAGCACTGTGGGCTTGAGAGGGCGTTGTGGCCTTGAGAGGGTGTCGTGGCCTTGAGAGGGCGTTGCGGCCTTGAGGGGGCGTTGTGGCCTTGAGAGGGCATTGTGGCCTTGAATGGGCACAATGGCCTTGAGAGGGCATTGTGGCCTTGAATGGGCACAATGGCCTTGAGAGGGCATTGCGGCCTTGAATGGACACTGGGACACTGGGTTGAGAGGGCGTTGTGGCCTTGAGAGGGCATTGTGGCCTTGAATGGGCACTATGGCCTTGAGTGGGCATTGCAGCCTTGAATGGACACTGGGACACTGGGTTGCTTTACACAACCCAGCACAAAGCCAAGGATAATCCACCAAAACTCTCTTCTTAAACCAATCATTTGAATGCCATGAAAGAAGAAGCTCCTTCACAAATCTAGGAAGCACTTGGACTAAGCTCAACCTCTACATCAATTATTCTAAAGTGCAACTTTGAACAGGCAATGGATAACAAGAAAAACAATGAACAACACCCTACATGGCGAAGTCTCCTGTCATAACACTGTTATGCTTCTATTTTGAAGTTATTTAAACTTCAAACATTGAGAGAAAATTTCCAAGCATAAAATATTTCCTTCTGGGATATTCACAAAGTTCCAGATAGATAGTGTTCATGTGTCCCATGCTTTTTGATTAATGAGATGAAAAAATTGAAGGATATTGTTGAAGTTTCGTGATATATACTGTACCTTCTGAACTCGTTGTTTATTTATAGGACTAAAAACTTTTAACGCTCATTATGGAAACTTGTTGAATGCATCTCATGTTTTGTGGCTTATTTCTAGCAAGCTGGCTGGAAGTTTGTTGCTTGTTGGGTTGAAGAACCAGTCATGGTTCATAGCCACATGGTATTGATTTATTAAGTATTTATTGATACCTCCCTTCTCCACATGTTTCCTTCAGAGAGGGGAATGACACCTAAGATCTAACCAGCTACTTTTGGGTTCCTTTTTAGTTGCTGGCCAATGGATTCTAGAGAAGTGTCATACAGACAAAATTGAAACTCTGTGGTTGAAACTAAACTTTAAGGATCTTGCCTTTTTGAATTTCGTTTGAACTGTGCGAGGATAAAGAATCTATATTCCTAGTTTTTTTGGAACTATAACATTTAACATTTGTTAACATTTGTTTGACTGCCATATTAACATTCGTTTAGTGTGAAAAGTTACTACAAAATGGAACTCAGATTTCTCCAGAAATATGTCGATAATATACATATTTTAAATCCACATATTGAGTTGATTGTTAAAATGAATGGGAACATGGGTTGCTTTTTAAGCAGCATTCAGGAATTACTGTTGACTAATGGGAAATGCCAATCCCTTCTGTTGAGTTATCAGTTTTGCCTAAAAACTTAATAGGTCAGGTAATGAACCAACAATGTATATTGAGCTGACTTACTTGAACGTGTTGACACTCTTCCTCATCAGCAGCCTTTTTTGCATGGGTGCTCAATAAATGTGGGAAAATAAAGAAAACATTAAAATTTGAACTCATGACTTCCTGAAAACTAAGACTCTGACACCATGTTAAGCAACTATTTTGACCCATCAAACTGTTAAGTTATGAGCCAAAACATATTTCCAGTCAACTTAGCTAAAAACCCTGGCAACTTTCCTTCTAGTCGTCATCCAAACAAAATTCAAAGAGGACAGACTTTTCATCAACTGCTCAAAAAGAATAGATTTGTTTCTTTACCCTAAAAACGGTGGGAATGCAGACACCATATGGGGGTTCGGAAGCAAGTTAGTTGTACCTATATTTTTTTACTTTTGTAAATGACACCATGCATGCAAACTTGAAACATCTATATAAATGCCATTTGTTGGTCATCTTCTGTCTTTCCCTAGTTTTCCTCTGCTATTGTATTTTTTTTTTCCCATTTATGGCCTAATACTATCTTCACTTGGTTAAAACTTGAATGTTAGGATCCTAAACTAAATTTTGTAATGAGTTTTCAACCAAGTTGCCCAAATTATCCAAGAGATCCAACCCATTGCTTGAGCAGTATAGACATTACAGTAAACCATGAAGTTGGAGCAGTGAAAAGGGTTGAAAGAATTTAGAGGGATTTTTTACCGTCAGGTTCTGCAGAATTTAGTTGGGACTTGGTTAGCAGGGTGATTTTGCCGTAGTGGAGAGAGGACCTGGTTTGTAGTATGCTCTTTGGCATGCTAAGCATGAAGTATGAAAGTAATATGGTTGGGTTGCTAACCATTTTAATTGGAGACTCGTATATTCTCTTGAATAGCCCTAACTCAAGGCTTCATTGTTAGGTAGAACGGGGAGCATTGGTAGAGAGAACAAAGGATCCATCCTTTTCTCATTTCTCTAGAAGAAGCTTCGACTGATGCATAGTGGAGGGTGATTCCATAATTTTCATTTTTTGGGTCTAAAAAGGTATTCTGTCCCATGTCATAATGGTTACCTAGCAAGGGGTGGTTGTTGGTTGATACCATGTTCTTAGGGGAGGTTTGTGTGATGCTGCAGCTTTAGAAGCTTTTTAGGGGCTATTATTGTGCCTCTTCGAGCGGTTTGTTGTTGAATGGGGCATTTTTATCTTGCTCATGGTACATCATATTTTTCTTTTGTTGCTTTTGTGAATAAGCTCTCTGGATTTTCATTTTTGATAGGTTACTTATATTGATGAAACTGACATTAACAGTAGCTTTCTCTAATACTATCATAGTATATTTTCTATCTTTTTCTGAAACAAAGTTCTTTCGAAAATATCCAGGAATACGGGGACAGATTAACAGTTGTAAAGATTGATCATGATGCAAACCCGCGACTAATTGAAGAGTGCAAAGTCTATGGATTGCCAACTCTGATACTCTTCAAGAATGGACAGGAAGTTCCAGAAAGCAGGAGGGAAGGTGCAATCACAAAAGGCAAGCTCAAAGAGTACGTGGATGCTCTTTTGGAGTCGATATCAGTGGCATAGTCCTCATTTGATGAAAAGAAAATAAATTATTTTATTTTTGCAACCCGTCTGACCCTTTTTATAAAAAGATAATTGTCTTATGTTTTTGCACATTATATTTCATCAAGTGTCCGCTTTTACATTGAAGTGGCTGGAGTGACGCAAAATTGCCGATTTCCATGAGCAGAACTCCAAACCCACTCACAAATCCTCCCTCAAACCCTCAAATCCTCTCCCTCTTCAACCCCTGCAAAACCCTGAGACATCTCAAACAACTCCATGCCCAGATCATCACCCACCATAACTCCCCGCCTTGGCCTCTCTCTCTGCCCTTTCCCCATTTCCAACGTTCCTGGCCTATGCCAAGACCATCTTCCACCACCTCCAAAACCCACCTCCCTCACTCTACAACTCCCTCATCAGAGCCCTCTTCTCAAGTAAAACCCCACTTGAAGCACTCCCATTGTACCACACTATGCTCCAAAGCGGCCTAAAGCCTGATCACATGACGTACCCTTTTGTTATAAAAGCTTGTAATGAGTCATCCATGACTTGGTTTGGGTTATTGGTTCATACCCATGTTGTTAAAAGTGGTTTTGAGTGCGATTCTTATATTGTCAGCTCTTTGATTCATTTATATGCAAATGGGAAAGATTTGGGTGCTGCTAAGCAGCTTTTTAATCTCTGTTCTGACAGAGATGTGGTTTCTTGGAATGCAATGATTGATGGGTATGTTAAGCCTGGTGAAATGGGGCATGCCCGGATGGTGTTTGATAGGATGGTGTGGAGGGACGTGATTTCTTGGAATACTATGGTCAATGACTATGCAATTGTTGGGAAGATTGACGAAGCTAAGAGACTGTTTGATGAAATGCCTGAGAGAAATCTGGTATCTTGGAATTCAATGTTGGCTGGGTTTGTCAAATGTGGGAATGTGGAGGACGCTTTTGGGCTGTTCAGTGAGATGCCTTGTAGGGATGTAGTGTCATGGAACTCCATGTTGGCTACGCGCAGTGTGGGAAGCCGAATGAGGCCCTGACACTTTTTGATCAAATGCGGGCTGTGGGCGTAAAGCCAACTGAAGCAACTGTTGTCAGCCTCTTATCGGCTTGTGCCCATTTGGGCTCTTTGGATAAGGGTTTGCATTTGCATAATTATATCAATGATAATAGAATTGAGGTCAATTCCATTGTTGGCACTGCACTTGTGGACATGTATGCGAAATGTGGAAAAATTTCCCTTGCCACGCAAGTTTTTAATGCAATGGAGTCCAAAGATGTTCTAGCTTGGAACACAATCATAGCAGGCATGGCCATACACGGCCATGTCCAAGAAGCCCAACAACTTTTCAAGGAGATGAAAGAGGCAGGTGTTGAACCAAATGAACCATATTCGAGGGAATCACAACTGAAATACCATGATCCTTCTTTATCGTCAAAACGCTTAATTTCGAAAAAGACACCCTTGAAAATTGGCCTCGGCATATCTCCATATTGCCGTTTAAGCTCAATCTTAGTTCTTCCAAATTAGGAAATGCTTCCTGGCAAAACAAATTACATAAGAGGAATGACATTTCATTTATGTGATTTTTTTTTAATAAATAAATAAGTTATATATACACACACATATACAACAATCCTCTTTGAGCTTGCAAATAGCTCAATAAATCATCAAAATAAACAAGCCTTCAAGTTCAAACTCATGACCACTTGAAAAATAAGGCTATGATACCATAGTAAATAGAAAAAACTGTAAATCAAGTTCATTTCATCTACAAACCTAACATTTATATATTTAATAATTATATTTCCTTCTTGATCAAAGAGATATTAGGAGAAAATAAGTAAACACTATTATTGTTATTATTATTATAATTGTTGTTGTTGTTGTTTTCCATATAAGGCATAATGAACTACTATATCTAACTAATCAAGGTACACTTTAACAAGTTTTGATGCAATGTGGCTAAAAATAGATTGGATCAATATTGCACATTAATTCAAATCAAACATCAACATTTTTTTTTTTGTTGCATTCTAAATAAACACCACTATAAATTAATGCAATTTCGTATGAAATTCAATTAAATAAACTCATTCTTAAGGCATCACATGAAGTGTTTAAGTCTAATTAATATTAATTAAAAATGATTATATTAAAAAAAATCCAAAGTAATTTATTTTTATCATAAGTCAAGTAGGATAGTTTTATAAATAATTGGTTATAGTTTCTAGTATTATTGTACACAATCGCTATGTTTGTTGCACCTCCAAAAAATCTACTACTTGTAATTAATTGTATATTATTCTTCATATTCACATCAGTTTATGTAGTATGATTAATTTAGTAACAAAATATAAGTTTACTTGAAATCGCTTTAAATTCCTATGATGTTAAAGTTTAAGATTAAAACAATGTAATATTAGTTAAAAAGATTAAGATCTATAATGTAACATATAAAATTTAGAAAATTCAAGGAAGGGTAAACTCGCACCTTTTCAACCCAGAAGAGTGGTTGTTGAATTTTGTTATCAAGTTCACATTCCGAACTTATTTGTTGAAAGAGTATCTCCACTTTATCACAATTGTGCACTTCTAATTGTTTCAGAAGTGGCCAGCTTGAACTAAACCTTCTAGAGCAAAATCTTTTGAGTTGGTGTAAATCACCGAGTGTGAGACAGGTAAGCTTAGGGAATAAGAGTAGAGGTGCTGCTTCACCTTCATTTTCATTGGCAACAATTGCCTCCACTCCACTCTTCCATATCTGTAGGTCCTGAAGTTGCACAAGAGCACTCGCCACAGAAACCGAAAAAAGATTTAGCAATTTGTTGCATCCATTTACTTCCAATTCCCTTAATTTGGAAAACGAATTTGCTGGAAGTTGGTCAGGCCACAATGCTCTTATATTATCCAATCTCTTTACAGACAAGGACTCCAAGCCTGGGAGTGCAACCTGTGCAATTGATGATCCCTTTGGTTAATAATATATAAATATACATTCCTAATAATTAGACACATGTAAATAGAAAATAAGAGGTTAAAGGAGAATATATCAGTATAACAAAGCACAAAATTTAAACTAGATTGAAGAAGATCAAGAAAGAGAAAAGAAAAGAAAAAGCCTCCTTTCCTGATTTTGAAGATCCAATGAAACTTTAAAAAAAAAAAAAAAAAACCTCCAAATTTTGCTTTCCAAATCAGCTAATACGAGGATTTTTTTTTTTTTTTTTTTTGCCCCTCTTTCAAATTTGATTAACTTCCATGGAAAACGTATTTTAACTAGCCATGAAAACCGGATTTTTTTTAACTTTTATATTAGATACAAAAACTCTTAAGAGGGTTCCATTATGTAAGTAATACTTTAAAAAAATTGTGATATCCAAAAAATCATATAATAAAAAAGAATGAATTAAGCTCAATCTTAGTTCTTCCAAATTAGGAAATGCTTCCTAGCAAAACAAATTACATAAGAGGAATGACATTTCATTTATGTGATTTTTTTTTTAATAAATAAATAAGTTATATATACACACACATATACAACAATCCTCTTTGAGCTCGCAAATAGCTCAATAAATCATCAAAATAAACAAGCCTGCAAGTTCAAACTCATGACCACTTGAAAAATAAGGCTATGATACCATAGTAAATAGAAAAAACTGTAAATCAAGTTCATTTCATCTACAAACCTAACATTTATATATTTAATAATTATATTTCCTTCTTGATCAAAGAGATATTAGGAGAAAATAAGTAAACACTATTATTGTTATTATTATTATAATTGTTGTTGTTGTTGTTTTCCATATAAGGCATAATGAACTACTATATCTAACTAATCAAGGTACACTTTAACAAGTTTTGATGCAATGTGGCTAAAAATAGATTGGATCAATATTGCACATTAATTCAAATCAAACATCAACATTTTTTTTTTTTGTTGCATTCTAAATAAACACCACTATAAATTAATGCAATTTCGTATGAAATTCAATTAAATAAACTCATTCTTAAGGCATCACATGAAGTGTTTAAGTCTAATTAATATTAATTAAAAATGATTATATTAAAAAAAATCCAAAGTAATTTATTTTTATCATAAGTCAAGTAGGATAGTTTTATAAATAATTGGTTATAGTTTCTAGTATTATTGTACACAATCGCTATGTTTGTTGCACCTCCAAAAAATCTACTACTTGTAATTAATTGTATATTATTCTTCATATTCACATCAGTTTATGTAGTATGATTAATTTAGTAACAAAATATAAGTTTACTTGAAATCGCTTTAAATTCCTATGATGTTAAAGTTTAAGATTAAAACAATGTAATATTAGTTAAAAAGATTAAGATCTATAATGTAACATATAAAATTTAGAAAATTCAAGGAAGGGTAAACTCGCACCTTTTCAACCCAGAAAAGTGGTTGTTAAATTTTTTTATCAAGTTCACATTCCAAACTTATATGTTGAAAGAGTATCTCCACTTTATCACAATTGTGCACTTTCAATTGTTTCAGAAGTGGCCAGCTTGAACTAAACCTTCCAGAGCAAAATCTTTTGAGTTGGTGTAAATCACCGAGTGTGAGAGAGGTAAGGTTAGGGAACAAGAGTAGAGGTGCTGCTTCACCTTCATTTTCATTGGCAACAATTGCCTCCACTGCACTCTCCCATATCTGTAGGTCCTGAAGTTGCACAAGAGCACTCGCCACAGAAACCGAAAAAAGATTTAGCAATTTGTTGCATCCATTTACTTCCAATTCCCTTAATTTGGAAAACGAATTTGCTGGAAGTTGGTCAGGCCACAATGCTCTTATATTATCCAATCTCTTTACAGACAAGGACTCCAAGCCTGGGAGTGCAACCTGTGCAATTGATGATCCCTTTGGTTAATAATATATAAATATACATTCCTAATAATTAGACACATGTAAATAGAAAATAAGAGGTTAAAGGAGAATATATCAGTATAACAAAGCACAAAATTTAAACTAGATTGAAGAAGATCAAGAAAGAGAAAAGAAAATAAAAGAAAAGAAAAAGCCTCCAGATTTTGAAGATCCAATGAAACTTCAAAAAAAAAAAAAAAAACCTCCAAATTTTGCTTTCCAAATGAGGTAATAAGAGGGTTTTTATTTTTTTGTTTTTTTTTTTTCCTCTCTGTCAAATTTGATTAACTTCCATGAAAAACGTATTTTAACTAGCCATGGAAAACAAATATATATATTAACTTTTATATAAGATACAAGAACTATTAGAGGGTTACAGTATGTAAGTGATACTTAAAAAAAATGTTTAAAAAAATTGTGATATCCAAAAATTTTACTACCTTGGATTTTAAATTTTTTTTTAAAGAAATAAGGTAAATCTATACTTTTTGTATAAGATGTTCTACCTTTATATACAAATTTCTGTGTTTTTTTTTTTTTTTTTTTTTTTTTTTTTTTTTTTTTTTTATGTGTATCCAAATGGACATTAAACTATCTAGTTTCGAATTTTTACAACTTTGAATTGGATTTTATGGTAAACTAATTTACAATATAATGCATGGATTCATCTTAGATTCCATCTATAAATTTTTTAATTATCTAATATAAGACATTATATTAATGGGTTGAATTAATAATGTAATTATAATTTATTTGGCAACTTTCCTCCTTCAAATATATAAAACGAAAATAAATTTTAAAAAATAAAAAATGAAAAAAATAAAAAATAAAAAAAAGCTTATTTTATAGTTTTTCTAAGATGATTTTGTAGAGTGTTAGTTTATAGTTATAACTTTATTTCATTTTACTTTTAAGAGGTATGTTCTTTTTTGAAACTCTTGTTTAGATTTTATAGAGAATATAAATTTTAAGAAAAAAAAAATGATATTTAAATAAGATAAAAATAAAGAAACGCAAAAGGTGGATGGATTTTTTTAAGGCAAAAGTTTGATAATTGGCACTATCATGTACAGGTGAAATTTTAAAAAACTCAACAAAGGCCAGTTGGAGCATTTATATGTCCGAGTAATATGTATATGATTATTTTATCCCTTTTTTTTTTTCTATGATTGATTTCTCTTTTTTACCCAACAGAATGCACTTATCATATTTTCTAAGTGATATATTAAGAGTTAATAAAAAAATAAAAATAAAAATCCTGGTTAAAAGCATAATACATTTGGAAGTGAAGATACATTGCATAAATCTAAAAACTTTACAACTCTTTTTTTTATTTATTAATTAATTATTATTTTAAAAAGGTTTTATTGATGTGATTTGATAAATGGTCATATTAATAATATTAGAACATAAAAACAGATTAACTATATTTTATCTAATATTTACCAATATATTGATTTACCATCACAAATTATGAAATTAAAAATATAAAATAAAATATTGGTTTCCAATAACTCCAACCTCGTCATTTTATTAATATTTATATTTTGTTTATGTTTTTCTTCTTATACATTTTGTTTGGTGATCGTTATTTTTGGGTTATAAACAAAGTATTTCATATTTTAAAACTTTATAACTCTTATAATAAGTATTTCATTCATTCCAAAATCGATTCTTCTCTCTTGCTATTGGTTTAGAATACAAAAATAAATTTATAATTTTCTTTAAAACATATTAGTATCAATTATTCCTTTCATGAAAATAAAGAGAATTTAATATTGAAAGAAAATTAACAAAAACATTTACGTTCAAAATAGTTAAGCAAAAAATCATATAATAAAAAAGAATGAATTAAGCCTTCAAATTATTAAAAAAAATTAACATAATAAATTCATGAAAAAAAGAGAGTGAAGATTAGGCCTTAAAATTTATTCAGAGAAATAAAATAAAGATAATAAATGTATGATAAATAAGAAAGGAAGGAAGACAAGTACAAATACTTTTTACTAAAATTTTATATAATTTTGGTTTTAAAGTTTACTTTTTAATTCTGGTTTTTATTTTTTAGAATTTATTTATTTAGTGTAAAAGTAGTGTAAATAAATTCTAGTAATGGCAGAAATTAGATATCGAGTAGTAAGATACCTGTTGACTGAAAAATGTCATTGACTCCTGGGTACCACTGCTTCCTGTGGAGTAGAAGCTAATGAGCTCTGGGAGATTTCTCAATTCCAAATGTTGCAGTTGAGGAAAAGCTGATTCCCTTCCATGTTGTGCTGGAAGAGAGAAAACATATTTCAACCTCTCACAACGCCACAGTTCTAGCCTTCTTAAGTTACCAAAAGACCCCATCGGAATTGGGCCATGGCATACTGCCTCCAAGTTATCTAGGCCATCAAGAAACAGTTCCTCCAACATACAGAAGGTATTAGGTGGTGGAACCCATTCCACTGAAGTACTGGAATGAAGGATGTATTGAACGGTAGGACATCGCCGGAGAGTGAGATACTTGAGTTCAACGAAACCCTCCTTGTCTAACTCATAAACCACATGCTTAGTATCATTCAATTCCCGCAAGTGTAGAACTTGACTTCTCTTCAACAGCTTGGAGAAGCACTTCACCATATAAAGACTTGTAACCCCTTCCAACGTCAACCTTCTTGAGGCTTTATACTCATCATATTGTGTCCAGTAAGGGCCTATTGCTATTGAATATCTGGTCAAGTTGAGGTTTTCGAAGAGCACATTATCTTCTGGAAACAAACTGGGATCTGATACTTGCACCTCCAAAGTCCTCAAACCAGACAGGTGTTTCAGCTCAGAAAGGCAAGCATTAATTCTTTCTCCCCTATTAAATCCTTCCGCCTCCCATTCAATACTTGAACTTCCTTTCATACTCAAATACTCTAATTGGGATAGACTTGATATAACATTTCGTGGAATTACTTCAAGGCTATCGCAATTCCGCAAATCCAACATCCTTAGATCACTCAATTGCGCCACTTCATTTGGCAGCTGTTCAATGTCGGACTCTGCCAAACTAAGGACTTGTAGTTTCTTCAGTTCTCCAATTACTGTTATGTCTTGGATCTGGCATTGATTTAGACGCAATGTTTGAAGATTTGAAAGAAAACCGAGTGATGAAGGAGATGGTGTAAGAGACACTTTAGACAAATCTAAAATTCTGAGTTGTCTGGTGTCTTGGAAAAAGGCATCTGGAATTTTCAAATAAGGATCATCATTACTTGAATTCAATAAAAAGAATTCAAGTTGCGGACATACCAAGCCTTGTGGAAGCTCATCCATATTTCTGCATATCAAAGAGATGCGAGTGCAATTTCTGCACTCATCCGTCCTCTGCCATTCTCGTAATTCAACAGCTTCTTGTGATCCAACAACTTCTCTCACCACAAATCGATGAGGATCTTTGGATGCAATTGATCTGGCAACATCACGAACGACATCATGCATTCTGACAAAAGCGTGATCAAAAAGCAAGCTCGAAGAGTCGTCATCATCACCATCATCTCCTTCATGGTCAAGCAACAAGCTTGAGACTTTGAGGTTTTCCACCAATGTAATTAGTTTATTTATTGCTTTCTCCCATGAATATGTTCTTTCAAACAAATTCAAACACATAGCTAATTGTAGCAAGCGATCCATGGAAATATCACCATCCCCCAGCAAAGCGCAAAGTAAAAACAATGACTTTACTTCATCACCTTCCAAATGGTTGTAGCTCAGCTCCAGACATGAGTAGACGCCTTCAGTCACTCCTCTGATGCTTGTTGGTGCAGCCGTTCTCAGTTCTTCCAAGGCATTCTCCCATACATGCACCCTACTCTTACCTCTTAATGCATTTGCAATGGTGACAATTGCAACTGGTAGACCGTCACATTTTTTAACTACATTAACTGCTATGGATCGCAATTCAGGCTGCTCCACAGAATCGCCTGCTGTCCTCTTGAATAAACTCCAGGCTTCCTCTTCATTTAAGTGTCGAACCTGGAACTCCTTTTGAGTACGCATATCTGTATCTAACACCTGACGCTCTCTGGAAGTCAGCAGCAGTTTACACCCCTTGTGATCAACTCCATAAGGAATTCCTATTTCTCCCAACTCAAGTTTCCCCCAGATATCATCTAAGATCACCAGGATTTTCTCCTCTCTCTTCAACCTTTGCCACAGGCGACCTGCTCTATCCTCCTCCGCCTCAAATTTCAAACCCAACATTCTTGCAATTTTTGCTTGAATTTCTGTGATGTTGGGAGTTTGGGATATGTTTAACACCATGACCACCTTGTGAAAGAGCTTGTCTTCCTCCGCTTGTTGGGCTACTTGTTTGACAAGAGTGGTTTTGCCCACGCCGCCCATTCCCCAGACACCGATCATGCGCATATCTTCGTTTCTCAAGGCCTCCATAATTTGGTTAAAAGTAGACTCTCTTGACTGGAAAGCCTCATAATCTTTGAAAGATGCAGAGCTGATGAATGGAGGAGGAGGAGGAAGGCGATACGATACTCTGCCACCAAAGTTATGAGCTTCTTGGATTTTATCAACAATCTCCGCAGCCTGCTTCTCTGCTTGCTTGCTTAGTTGGTAGCGGGACTTTAAATAGAAACAGCTCTTGCTTGCTTTCCTTTCATCTTCATTGAAATCATTTCTCTTTTGGATGATCCCTTCGGCATACGTGAGCCACTCCTGAACACCAGGAAAGATAAAATCCCCTTGCCTATTAGCCTCATCCACAGGTATCTGCAGCCCCCCCCTTGCAAGTTGGAGACTGTTAATTTGTTGGTTGAGATCCGTAATGTTGCGACGGTAGTTAACCAGATAACCCAGTGGACGTATAATTGGATCGACCAGGTACTCTGCAACTTTTGCTGCAGCGGAAATAACAATTTCAACCATTTCCAATTTCTTCTTTTTTCTAGAAATAGATGGGAATTGAGCGAAAACAGATAAAGAAAAGGGAAACAACAGCAGGAGAAGGAGAAGGAGGAGAAGGAAAATACACAAAAGATTGGTATTTGATTGAATCTGTTGTGGCAGAAGAAATGGAAGGAGCAGAGTTTGTGGGAGGCAGTAGATTTCCCTTTTTCCTTTTTTTTTTTATTTTTTTTTAATGGAAATTAAAAGAGAGTGATTACAGGTGAAGAATGAGAAATAGTTGATAAAAAAAAAAAAAAAAAAAAAAATTGAGAAAAAGGGTTACAGAGGGAAGAGATTGAGAAAGCTTTGGATCATGGCTTTTACTTCTTGGAAGCAAATGGAAAGGGAGCAGAGTATATGTTGAGATCCTGCGGGGAAGAAGAGGAAGAGAGCAGGAAGGGAATCAGATACTGAGTATTTTAGTCATCTCATGTATCATCTACAATAATTTTTAAATATGGAGGTTTAATAAATAAAATTATTATTTAAGGTTAATAAAAATAAATATTAATTAAAATTAATAAAGGTAAATGGGTCAATTTGATGATGTAAAATAAATTTTAAGTTAACTTTGTCGAACAATATTAATATGTAAAGTAAAAACTAACGGTTGAATTTTAAGTTAATAACTTTAAAATGATTTAATTTAAAATCAACTTAATATATTAAATAATAAGTTTTAAATTTTATCAAACACTTAAATGTTTGTCTTACAAGATTTTCAAAAGCAATTCTTAAAAAATATTTTTTGAATTTTTTGATACTTTCTAAAAATTTTGGGATGTTCTCAACTTATGTTTTTGTATTTTTAAATATTTTTTAAAAAATAATTTTAATTTATAATGGAGTATTTTTAATCATTTTTTGAATAATTATTTTTTAAAATAGTTATAAAAAAATTAAAAATAATTAAAATATGTTATCATAAAAAAAAAAAACTATTTTTAGAACTTTCTTTTCTATCAAAATCTATCAAATGTATTTTTGAGTTTGGAAAATAATGTTTCTTGGACTAAAAAAACTATTTTAAAATATAGTTCCCAAAATAGGCTCTAAGCTTCTCCAAACGTATTGATTTGATGGACACTAGATCGATTTGTAAGGCTTATAATAATCTTTTGTTAATGCAAAAGTAGTCCTCCTCAGTCTCACAAATAGCCTCCACCACCACCTGAAAAATATAACACATTGAGTTATTGCATTTTCTTTCGCATAAATACATTACATCTAAGCTAAGAAACCAAACTAGAATAAGGGCTGAAAAATGGATGAGAGGGAGAAAGAAAGTGAGAGAGTGAAGGAACACAATTCCAACCTCATCTCCAAAATACTAAAATAATTTAATTATTATGTTTACAATTATTAAAAAGAATTTCTATTTGTCAATTAAAATTAAATAATAAAAAATTCTTATTCCAATTGTATGCATATTCAATCAAGATTTTTGTTGTCTTCAAGAATTGAGAAGTGGTTGTATTATTGATTCTTATCAACAATTCTTTTCAAGGAATTTAGATCCATTATTCAAGTGGTCCAAGTAAAGTAAAGCATAAATGATAGTTCTTAAAATAATTTGAATATCAAATATTTATAAAGGCTATGTTTGGTTCCCAGAAAATTTGAGAGAAAATATGAGGGAAAGAAAATACAGAAGAAAAGTGGAAGAAAATAAAAAATAGATTCAAAATTAATAATTTATTTTTATATGTTTTTTCAAACTCATTTCACTTAATTTCCTCTATTATATAAAGATTAAATAATTTTAAAATGTATAAATTTTTAATTAATTTTAATTATATTTAATTTTCTTTAAAAAAATTTATAGTAAAACCAAATATGAGAAAATCATTTTCATTTATATTTTTTTTCTTTTCTTGGTACTATCCGGAACCAAACATAACCAAAAGATTTGACCTATTTTCACTAATTATCAATTGATTTATATATATACACATATACCTAAAGTGCTTATTTCTTCCCTCCATCCTCTGCCCTCTCTATTATTAAATCAGGTGGATGTTCAAGTCACTATCACGAATTATTTTGGTAGAAGATTTAATTTGTAAATTTTTTTAATATATTATTTTTGCACAAAACACGTGCCGACAACCGAGGACACGCATATGTCGAAAAACATAGGTAAGTAACACACGTGCAACTCACGTGAGAGAAGCTGTGTGTATATACGATCCTTTTCCCGTATTAAACACTCATACGATTGTATGGAAAGAAGTGCAATGTTTGCAGTCGAGTGAGGAGAGCCGACTGTGCCCGTACGATTGCATGGACCACTTTACCTGGACCATTATTCACATCATTAGCTGTAGATGCAAGTGGTCCAGGTAAAGTGAAGCATAAATGGGACCACTTGAATAATGAGTCCAAATTCCTTGAAAAGAATTGTTGATAAGAATCAATAATGCAGCCACTTTTCCATTCTTGAAGACCACGAAAGTCTTGATTGAATATGCATACAATTAAAATGATAATTTTTTATTATTTAATTTTAATTGACAAGTAGAAATTTTTTTTAATAATTATAAATATAATAATTAAATTATTTTAGTATTTTGGAGATGGGGTTGGAATTGTGTTCCTTCGCTCTCTCACTTTCTCTCTCCTTCTCAGCCATTTTTCAGCCCTTATTCTAGTTTGGTTTCGTAGCTTAGATGTAATGTATTTATACAAAAGGAAATGCAATAACTCACTGTATTATATTTTTTAGGTGGTGGTGGAGGCTATTTGTGAGACTGAGTAGGACTACTTTTACATTAGCAAAAGCTTATTATAAGCCTTACAAATTGCTCTAGTGTTCATCAACTCAATACAATTTGAGAAGCTTGAAGCCTATTTTGGGAACTATATTTTAAAATAGTTTTTTTAGTCTAAGAAACATTATTTTCCAAACTCAAAAATACATTAGATAGATTTTGATAGAAAACAATGTTCTAAAAATAGTTAATTTTATATTAACATGTTTTAATTTTTTTTATAATTGTTTTAAAAATAATTATACAAATATAGAAAATGATTAAAAATATTGCACTATAGATAAAAATTATTTTTTAAAAATACAAAAACATAAGTTGAGAACATTCCAAAACTTTTAGAAAGTATCAAAAAATTCAAAAAATATTTTTTAAGAATTGTTTTTGAAAATCTTGTAAGACAAATATTTGAGTGTTTAGTAAAATTTAAAACTTATTACTTAACATATTAAGTTGATTTTAAATTAAATTATTTTTAAGTTGTTAACTTAAAACTCAGCGGTTAGTTTTTACTTTACGTATTAAGATTGTCCAACAAAGTTAACTTAAAATTTATTTTACATCATCAAATTAGCATATTTACCTTTATGAATTTTAATTAATATTCCTTTTTATTAATCTTAAATAATAATTTTATTTGCTAAACCTCCATATTTAAAAAATTATCGTAGATGATACATGAGATGACTAAAAAATATTAACAATAAAAAAATGAGTTATGGATGTGGAGTTATGATTGTAAAATATATTTTCATTAGTGTGAATAAATATGACAAAAAAAAAATTTAAGATTAAGAATTAAAACAAAATGTATGCAGAAATGAACATATATTTTGTCTGATACCAAAAAGTCCAAACACTGCAAGAAGATAAATAAATAAAGTGAAGAAGTAGTGTCATTTTTTTGCAACACTGAACACTAGATAGTGGTACTCAAATGGCAAACATATCACAAAGTTAATGTACTTAAAAAATAAGGAAAGGGAATGCAGTTGAAACAAAATAAAATAAGGCAAATACATGAGATTTCTTATAATAAGAAATTTCATAATCAATATGTAAATCATAAATACTGATATGTTTGTGGTAGACAAACAAAAATAATTCATAATTTTCTCAAAAACAAAGGAGATTTGAAGGGAAAATTTCTAAGACAAAATAGTTAGAATATTAAAGCACAAGCTACAAGTCAGAATACTTCCCTCCTTATTTTTCCTTCCAAATCAATCCTTATTGTGAAAGAGCACCTGACTTTAATTTTAATAAATAACAACCCTCCGTGAGCTAATTAACACTCAACACTAAATTTTTTATTTTTTATTTTTACAAAAAAAAAAAAAACATATTTTTCTCAATACTTTTTGAAAACCACACATAACATCAAAACAAAAGTTTGATATTTAAATTATTGTATAACATGTAAAATTTTAAAAACTCAAAGAAGGCTAGACTCCAACATTTTTCACCCAAAAGATCACTATTGAATTGTATTATCAAGTTCATCTTTCAAGTAGGGATGGTAATGGGATGAGTTTGGGACAAGTCACCCCCATCCCAACCCATCCCGTTTATTTATATATATTCTCATTCCCACAAAAAAAGAAAAAAATAAAAAAATAAACGGGACAAGGTGGGGCGAGGGAAGTATGGGAAATTTTCATACCCAACTCATCCTGCCCCATGTAAAATTTTTCAACAATTTTCAATTTTTTATTTTTAAAATTTTAAATTTTTATAAAAAAATGAATATAATTTATAAATAAAAAAGTATAAGTATAAATATTTATAATTACTTTTATGAAAACTAATATTTTATTTATGTTTAAAAAGTTAAAAAAATGAAAAATAAAATAAAATAATTTTTTATTTAAAATTATATATAATTAGGGCGTGACAAGGCAAGATAGAGTCATTACCGGAACCCACCCAAACCTATTTTGGGATTTTAAAAACTTCGCAAACCTATCTCAAACCTATTTATTTTTATCCCAAACCCTTCTCAGAGCGGATACTTGGTTCATTTATCATTCTTATTTCTAAGCCTATTTTGTAGACCATAAACATTTAAGGACTCCAAGCTAAGGAGTGTAATTTGTGTAATTGATTACAAACCCTTTGGTTAATAATATATACATATACATTCCCAATTGCCAGACATATGTGAATAGAATATGAGAGATAGAAGGTAAACACATTAATATGACAAAGCATAAAATAAAATTAGATTGAAGGAAAAAGAAACAAAAAAAATACGACTGTCATATTTTGAAAATCAAGTGAAACTTAAAAAGACCTTCCATATTTTGATTTTTTTTTCTCTTTTTGCTAATTTATTTTGGATAATGGATATAAAGTGGTCAAAATAATCATTTATTTATTTGTTTTGTAGTCATTTAAAAAGGATTCAATTTTTTTTACCTTTGATAAAATTAGAAAAGAAGCTATTAATATAAATTTTTTTTTTCATCTAATTACAACCTATCAAAAATGTGAACTTTTATTTCTTTTATTTTTTAAAATTTATTTATTTTTTTTCTTCATTTTCTTCAACAAACCTTTTGTTGTACTAGAGTTCTCATCATATCATACTTTGATTTTATTATTTTTCATTTATACATTATTTAATATAATTTTTATTTATTCACAATGAGTAGATAATGTGACTATCTCATGTTATTTAAGTTTAAATAATTGATATTACATGTTCATTAATTCATCTTTATCTTATTCTTATTTTACAAAATAATGAAACTTATGAATTATTTTGGTAGAAGATTTAATTTGTAAATTTTTTTAATATATTATTTTTGCACAAAACACGTACCGACAACGAGGAGGACACGCAAATGTCGAAAAACATAGGTAAGTAACACACGTGCAACTCACGTGAGAGAAGCTGTGTGTATATACGATCCTTTTCCCGTATTAAACACTCATACGATTGCATGGAAAGAAGTGCAATGTTTGCAGTCAAGTGAGGAGAATCGACTGTGCCCGTACGATTGTAATCTGACGGGGCAGACCCACGGCGCACGGACTCATTAATAAGGCCCGTATTTACACAGCTGATCGTCAAAGTACGAACGTGGCAGCCTTTGATTGGTCTCCATGAAAAGACAACGACCAAAAAAATGGAAATTTCCGGAAAGTAAAACGTGGAAAAATAGTAGCCAGTTGTTGACCACCATGTCAAGACCGACACGTGGCTAAAACATAAGGCTGGAGATGAAGTGGCGGTTCCGGGTGGGGGTGGGATCCATGCACAGACAGTGGACGGTGATTGGATGAGATGACGTCGGTGGACAGGTCAGCATCAGCGCTGAAGGGTCATTCAAGTGCAGCGTTGCTTAAGAAACTTTCCCTGCTATTCACTGACTCAGTGAATATACACACATATACCTAAAGTGCTTATTTCTTCCTTTTTCGCTTTTCGTTTTTGCACGCCTTCTTCTTCTTTAGCTGCAAGTGCTTTTCAGACACCGCAATCTACGCTTAAAATCATAAACAAGAGAATTATGAAACGATCTCATTCCCATGTGAGTTGGGTAATGAGTCGATTCTCCATTATTCACATCATTAGCTGTAGATGCAAGTGGTCCAGGTAAAGTGAAGCATAAATGGGGACCACTTGAATATGTGAGGGGCTACCTTGTGGTGAGAGAGCATGGGCCGAATGAACCGGAACCCCCCAAAGGATTCATCAGTTTGACGGTTTAACAATGGGTTGATCTGGCTCCACCCTGATTCAAAGGGCTCTCCGCTCTCGACTCAACATGTGAACCGAACTGGACCAAGCTCCAGTCAGCGGTTTAACCGGTCAGTTCTTAAGAGTATGAAGGTATCAACAAAGACACCATGTAGAAAAGCTTGACTAATTCATTTGGCGGATTTTATTTTTCGTGGAAAAATAGGCACAAAAAATTTTCCACAAAATTCATGGGCTAGGGATAATATTAAGAAAAATGCTAATTAAAAAAACTAAACAATCATAGAAAAACTTGACTAGTTGCTTTGGCAACTTCCTATTTTTCATGGAAAAACAAGTATAAAATAATTTTCCACAAAATTTGTAGGCTTGGAATAATATCAAGAAAAATGTCAATTAGAAAAACTAAATAATGGTAGAAAAGCTTGACTAATTCATCCGGCGGTTTCCTTTCTTTCATGGAAAAATAGGCACCAAAATTTTTTCCGCAAAACGTGTGGGCTAGGGTTGACATCAAGAAAAATGTCAACTAAAAACACTAAACAATAGTAGAAAATTGACTAATTCCTTTGGTAGTTTCCTATTTTTCATGGGAAAAAAAAGGTACAAATTTTTTTTCCACATGTGGGGTAGGGATGATGCGAAAAAAAATGCTAATTAGAAAAACTAAGCAATGGTAGAAAAGTTTGACTAATTCCTTGAAAAGAATTGTTGATGAGAATCAATAATGCAACCGCTTCGAAGACCACAAAAGTCTTGATTAAATATGTATACAATTGAAATGATAATTTTTTATTATTTAATTTTAATTGACAAGTAGAAATTTTTTTTAATAATTGTAAACATAATAATTAAATTATTTTAGTATTTTGGAGATGGGGTTGGAATTGTGTTCCTTCACTCTCTCACTTTCTCTCTCCCTCTCAGCCATTTTTCAGCCCTTATTCTAGTTTGGTTTAGTAGCTTAGATGTAATGTATTTATGCAAAAGGAAATGCAATAACTCAATGTGTTATATTTTTCAGGTGGTGGTGGAGGCTATTTGTGAGACTGAGGAGGATTACTTTTGCATTAGCAAAAGCTTATTATAAACCTTACAAATCGCTCTAGTGTTCATCAACTCAATACAATTTGAGAAGCTTGAAGCCTATTTTGGGAACTATATTTTAAAATAGTTTGTTTAGTCTAAGAAACATTATTTTCCAAACTCAAAAATACGTTAGATAGATTTTGATAGAAAACAATGTTCTAAAAATAGTTAATTTTATATTAACATGTTTTAATTTTTTTATAACTGTTTTAAAAATAATTATACAAATATAGAAAATGATTAAAAATATTGTACTATAGATAAAAATTATTTTTTAAAAAATATTTAAAAATACAAAAACATAAGTTGAGAACATTCTAAAACTTTTAGAAAGTATCAAAAAATTCAAAAAATATTTTTTAAGAATTGTTTTGAAAATCTTGTAAGACAGATATTTGAGTGTTTGGTAAAATTTAAAACTTATTACTTAACATATTAAGTTGATTTTAAATTAAATTGTTTTTAAGTTGTTAACTTAAAATTCAGCGGTTAGTTTTTACTTTACGTATTAAGATTGTTCAACAAAGTTAACTTAAAATTTATTTTACATCATCAAATTAGCATATTTACCTGTGGACCCCGCATTTCAGCTCATGCGTTCCCACTCGATGGCGAAACTCGCTTTTTATTCGAAAAATGATTTATTTTTTAGGAAATGACTTGGAGTTGCCACTTATTTTTGTTTTATTTTTAAAGGGTAAACAAAATAAGAAAGAAAAACCCTAAGTGTGACTCCTTATTTGGAAAGGGTGGTCTGTGAAAAACCAAATATAGGCTCGGGGGTCAGGTTACTTATCGGGAAGGTACGGTAAAAACTGTGGCACCCCTCTAAGCCCCTAAAATGGGTCTTTACCAATAAGATGAAGCAAGCATGGCAATCGATTGATTAAACATGGATATCGAACAGTGATCAAATGCGTGAAAGTAAGACTCGCATGATAACAAATAAATCAATAAACACAATTGGGTACGAAGCGTATCTTAATCACATGCTGAGCGCTATGATAAGAGACAAGGTTAGTGCATAGATATAGAATAATCGCATGCGTGTCACATAATAAAGCAGATCAATCATGCATGACAATCAATAAATCAATCAATCAATGAGAAAATCACATATGTTGGGCCCCACCAAAACCCAATTTATTTTAGCATGAATTAATATCACAAATTCCATTATTTGGAACTATGAAATTTATTTAAGCTTATAAAAAAAAAAAAAAAATCAGGAATTTATTAAAAATCGAGGAGAATTTGTGAAACAAGCTTGCCGGAAAGAAATGTGGCAGCCAATTTTATTAGAAAAATATTTGAAATCAAGGAAAGAAAACGGAAATAGGAAAAAAAAAAAAAAACAAATAAAAATAATAATATTAAATAAATAAATAAATAAATAAATAATAATAATAATAATAATAATAATAATAATAATAAACAAATGTGAAAGTTAGAACTTTGGAAAATTGGGAATTAAAATTGGAAATTGGAATTTTAGAGGATTGTTTATTGATGGAATTTTAAATAAATGAATGGAATAATAATAATAACGAAAATAATAATGATTAGATAAATAATTGCAAAAATTGAAATTTTAAAAATTAGAAATTGAATTTAGAGATTGGGAAATTGAAGAATTATTTAGAGATGGAATTTTAAATAAATGAATGAGCGAATAAATAAATGAATGGAATAATAATAATAACGAAAATAATAATGATTAGATAAATAATTGCAAAAATTAGAATTTTGGAAATTGGAAATTGAATTTAGAGATTGGAAAATTGAAGAATTATTTAGAGATGGAATTTTAAATAAATGAATGAAATAATAATAACAACGAAAGTAATAATGATTGGATAAATAATTGTGAAAATTAGAATTTTGGAATTTGGAAATTGAATTTAGAGATTGGAAATTTGAAGAATTATTTAGAGATGGAATTTTAAATAAATGAATAAATAAAATAATAATAATAACGAAAATAATAATGATTGAATAAATAAATGTAAAATTGGAATTTTGGAAATTGAAAATTAAGATTCGGAAATTGGAAAATTGGAACTTCGGGAATTGGGAATTAAATTTGAAAATCGGAATTTCGAAAAATTATTTAAAAATAAAAAATTGAAAATTAAATTTAAAAAAATAGAATTTTGAAGAAATTGTTTAAAGATGGAATTTTAAAAATAAATAAATAAATAAAATAATGATAATAACGAAAATAATAATGATCGAATAAATAAATGTGAATATTGGGAGTTTGGAAATTAGAAATTTTGAAAAATTGAATTTAGGAATTTGAAATGTTAGAAAATTATTATAATATCAAAATATAAAGAAATAGTAAAAAAAAATGGCTTGTGGTGACCCTCATTTGCAAGACTCTTCCACGTGTTCAAAGTGGCAACCAACCTATTCCCTATGCTGCCAACATACCAAAGAATGCCACAAGAATACTTCCCATATTAGGATAATGCCATCCAAACCCACTTTTCATGCAAGTCTCTAACATACCCACCATGCACTTCCCGAGAGCACCACAAACCCATTTTTTATTAAAAAACAAACACCACAATGCTGCCACCTTCTTACCTACCCGCCATTCTCACTACCATGCGCATGGAGTTTCCATTGGTGGAATAGAGGGCGAAGGTGTGGGATGTGGTGATGGCTAGCAAAGCATGGTAGAGATGAATAGGATAGGCGATGAAATGAAGGTGGCCATGCGCATGGAAGTGATATTAAGGGCAGCCACGGGTAGTGAGAGAAAGTGAGAAAAAATGGTTTAAGGGGCAAGGGAAATGGGCATATGCATGGAGCTGTGAGAAGTTGGAGGTTTGATGGAGAATGAGGCAGGTGATGGATGAATGATGGAAGGGTGTTGAAGTATGTGAGTTTGGGAAGATGGGAAAGGTGGTGGATATGGTAATGAGAGAAAATGGGTATGGTTGCGGTGTAGAGAGAGAAGTGGTGCATGGGGGTACTTTGAGTGGGAGTATATGGGATAGGTGAATCGGGAATGAATGGGAAAGGTGGTGGATATGGTAGTGAGGAAGAATGGATATGACGGAGGAGTGAGGAATGGCCATGCACGTAGGGTAGGATATGGTGATTTGTAGAATGAGGGATATATGGAATGAATGGTGGAAGATGATGAGAGAGAGGTTTAAGGGATATTGGAAAGTGGGTAGGAAGAATATGTGGGGTAGAGAGATAAATGGTTTTTAGGTCCGTGTGGAATGAATTAGTGAGAGAAATGGGTTATGGTGTATGAAATGGGTAGCGGGTAGTGGATATGAAGGGCATGGGGTACGCGAATGAAGTTCAAGGTGAGGGCATAGTGATGAATTCGATGGATGAGCATGAAGGTAGGATGGGAATGGGCAGAATGGATAGTAACGGATAGTGAGAAAAATGGAGAGTGGGCATTGGAGAATGGGGATAGGTGGGTATTATGTATTGGGGTTGTGGGTGGTGGAGGTTAGTGAGAAACGGGTATAGAGGATGGTGGGTAGAATATGTATTCGAGTCATGCAATCACAGTTGGCTTTGGCCCAGAGGTCTATGGACCCTTGCACCTCATGTTGCTTTGGGCAACCCCAAGTTTACAATGCGAAACCATCATGCCCACGGCATACCATCAAAACAGAAACGAACCAGAGGTACTCAAAATGCTGAATATCCATTTTCCAGCAAGAAAAACAAGAAACTCTCAACCAAACCCAAATTCACAAAAGAGAATCAAACCAAATGGGACACATCCGGTTTAGCACAACAGTCACAATCTTGCAACGAATCCGATTTGAAGTCCAGAGATTCAAAGCCATCATAGCATATGGATTCAGACTTATCCCTCAGCAGATTCAACATCTCGTTCCCTTGTACCCACTCTTACCCCAGTAGCTTGGTCATTGACTAACATCATCCCATCGACGTTAAGAAACAGAGCCATGAACAGAGAAAAATAAAAATGTGAAAACAGAGTACCAACCCAGCTCTATGTCATGGATTGTCAAAGAGCTAGGGGGGGCTGGTGGAATTCGGAGGAAATGAGAGCATGATTTTGTCACATTAAGTTATGAAGAAAACAGAGCATCAGATGCTATCAAGAGAAGCCAAAAACACCAAAAAAAAAAAAAAAAGAACAGAGCATGCATAGCCAGAATCTCACAAAACAAATGAGTGGCCTATGACATCCACTCCAATCAGCAAATAAAAGAAAGCAAGAACCAGGCTAGGGCAATATGAAACTAAAAAGCGCCAGAGAATACTGAAATCATACCTGAACCGAGCTGTCGAGCTTCTCTCCTGCTTCTGCTTCGATTTCTCTCTAAGGTTCCCCTCACTAGTTCCCTTTCTCGCCTCCTCAAAATTTCCTCCTCTCTTCTCACTCTCAGTCCTACCAAAATTTCTCTGAACCCCTCTTTTTTCTCTCTCGCTCCCTTTTAAACTTTTGCTCCTCCCCTATTTCCGTCTTCTCCCGCAAGCCACCACTAACTTCCCTGCTCACCGTCCAGCCAAGACGTCACCACTAGCTCCCCTGCTCCTCCATGGCAAGTCACGTCTCAACCACCACGTCCATGCAGCAGCTCACTTGAAGAGGTCGGCTCCTACTCATTCCTACAACCAGCTGCCAGCTCTTCTCGGGTTTGAGAAAAAACCCATGGTCCTAAGAGGGACCATGTTCCAAGCCAATGTGAATGATTCGTTCCCAATTGGTGTATCAGCTGATTCATGTCCTCTCAATGGTCCCCAACAATGGTGCCATTTGATTCGTGCCCAGCTGGTGCCTTGATTTTGGTCCTCAAACGGGAGCAATCAACAAAATTTATAACCTATTACACCATGTACTAGGATAGCCTCAGCTAGCATAGCATAGTGGCTCTAGGGTCGTTCACTGGGATGGGTTTTCACTCCAC
The DNA here is from genome assembly GCA_030254885.1 of Vitis rotundifolia. Taxonomy (NCBI): domain Eukaryota; kingdom Viridiplantae; phylum Streptophyta; class Magnoliopsida; order Vitales; family Vitaceae; genus Vitis; species Vitis rotundifolia. Next base: position 19,280,883 of record CM058160.1, on the reverse strand, counting down.
AATTGATATTAATTCAAAGATGAATTGGTGCTTTTCCTTTTCTAAGTTAGCTTTAAAAGAAAACACAAGTTTGCATGAAAACGAATGGTTTTAAGCTAACCAAACATAAAGTAACTAAAAGTAATTAGAAAGAAAGATGTTTCTTGGGATCTCAGGTTACTAAGATCAGGTGCCATCTACAAAAGAGGAGATTCCGGTCACTTGTTTCTTTTCCTCGTATTGGGGATTTAACATATAGTTATTTCCCGAATCGGTGTGGTACAGATGCTTACCATTAATGGTTTCAACACTAAATCTCTCTCACTGATTCATCTTGCAATGGCTCGTGCCTCTCACCTAGCATTTGCCATTCAAGGTGATCCTTAACCTTGGATTACCCGTTAAAAGCTCGCAAGAGATAACTAATGGATGTCTCCTTAGAGTCCAAAAGCTTACCAAGTGTTGGCTAGTCTAGAAAATCCTACCTTCAAACCACCTCCCAAAGGCTCGCAAGAGATAAACTAGTGCATCTCAATGGATGGAGATCACTTGCCTTACCAAGTGTTGGCCCAGGTGATTTTAAGGCGTTTTAAGTTAACTAAAAAGATAAAAACCATTAACGAGTCACACTTTCTCTTCATTAAAATCTGAAACAACAAAACTCACGCTTATGCATCCGGTGCCTTACCTGGCTTCCTTCACCCAAGAAACCAAAAAGCCTAGCCACTCATCCTCTGAGAAAACATCTTAGAGTTTGATTTGCTAGAAAGAAAATAAAAGGGAAAAACAAACTGAGAAGGAAAAAGTAGAGCAAGTGCTCTGTAAAATATATTGATCGATTCTATATCTACATGATTTTTACAATGGATGCAAGAGAACATATATAGGGAAGTTTTTCCAACCTTCCTAGCTAAGTAATCCTATGATTGGTGGATTACAAGGAGAAAATAGGGATTTTATACAAAAATATCTAAAGAAAATATCAAACGGAGTTGGTCGCAAATATCTGGAGATTACACAGGTGGATTTCGCAGCATGCAAAATTGCCTTTCAGCTTTGGTGCAGTTGTCTTCCAATGGCCATAACTTCTTCACTTCAACTCCAATTTGTACACTGTTTGAAGCATTGGACTCTTGACTTCCTGAGCTTTGAAATGATATAGCATGTAGAAAATAGACTCCGGTAAGTGCTCCAAAAGTGCGAAAGAAGACTACAGCTGCTGTCCTCTGTTTTTCTTCAAGATTCCTTCTCTCTGTTTTTCCTCCTTGTATGCTGTTGAACGACTTTGGCAAAGGGTTATGGAGCTCCAAAGCTTGGTTCTTCATGAATTTGAGCTTCCAAAATCTTTGCCATGAACTATATACAGATCTCCCTCATTCTTGGATTGCTTTGGTGATAAAAAAGCTATCAAAAACACCAAAACTTAACACATTTTGATTAGAAACGATTGCGAGGGTCCTTAACATGCCAATTGAGTTAAAAGGTAATAACTATTACTCAAAAGTGTTTAAAAGAGTTAATTACAAGCTTACAAAATAGCACTTTCGAGTAGTAATCAGTGAACCATCAGCCATTTAAGTAGCTTTTGGAACTTTAATGGCTTCCAAAAGATGACCAATTTCAGAAAAATGGTAAAAATATGGACCTTGAGAAGTCACCACGACGTCCATCCCTATTATTTTAGGGTCCAAAAGACATTGCCATTGTTACGCTCATCAGATTCCATGTTATCCCAGTGGAGAACTCAGGAAAATATATTGTATTGATGGTAGTCTCATTTATATGGTAGAAATATATCTTAATTTGTAGACAGGATGGCATTTATGAGCATATCTTTACGTTTAACTCTTCTTAATGTAGGTTAATGAGCTGGGTCTTAATTTTTTCCTCTTTGTATAAAAGAATCCGCTATCATCAACATATATTTATCCATGTCAGATTACTAAAAATACAGCTCTTAAGTTGTGGTCAATAAAAATAAATCTAAGCAGCTTTTAGAACTCTAATGGTTTCGAAAGATTGCCCCCCATCTCATCCGAAAAATTGTAATTCCTAACATAGTTTAAGTTAGAGAAACTATTCATGAACAGGGCATACCTTATCAGCTGCCTCCTTGGTTTAGGACAAGTGACCACATCATTCTGACCAAGACATTTCTCCACCATGACAGTAGTTCTCAACTCTCAACTCTCAATTCTTCCACTAAATTCTTGTCTTCAACCAACACCAATAAATATGATTTGAGTAGGATTAACATGTAAAAATTGTGAGAATTCCACATTTAAACTAGAAACTGAAGTCTGGTAGTAGCAAATTTAAGGTAGCCTTGAATTCTTAGCAACTAAACAGACCATTAACCAACAAAAAAATGCAACTGAACCACTTCTTTTTAACATGGAGAAAATTGAAGAAGCTCAAAGAAAGATCCAGCCTTCATTTTCTCTCATTCCAAAAGCAGAAAACCCTAAGCCTTGAATTTTCCACTCTCGTTCCTTATATCTTTTTAGCAACCAAATGGAGCATAGTAAACCTTAATTTACTTTGTAGATGAATTAACAATGCCAGACCAAACAAACACATAATAACAAGAATTGCTGATTGTTAGTGAGGATTAGTTAGGATTAGTTAAGAATTGGTTTTGACAGCTCATGCTTAACAGATTTTAACAATATTTAAGCTGTAGAATTATACAAAGAAAATAGAGAGACTCATTCTTCCCTCGAGAAGACAATTCTTTAACATTTGTTAACATTTGTTTAGTGTGAAAAGTCACTGCAAAATGGAACTCAGATTTCTCCAGAAATATGTTGATAATATACATATTTTAAATCCACATATTGATTTGATTGTTGAAATGAATGGGAACATGGGTTGCTTTTTAAGCTGCATTCAGGAATTACTGTCGACTAATGGGAAATGCTAATCCCTTCTGTTGAGTAATGAACCAAAAATGCATATTGAGCTGACTTACTTGAACGTGTTAACACTCTTCCTCATCAGCAGCCTTTTTTGCATGGGTGCTCAATAAATGTGGGAAAATAAAGAAAACAATGAAATTCAAACTCATGACTTCCTGAAAACTAAGACTCTGACACCATGTTAAGCAACTATTTTGACCCATCAAACTGCTATGAGCCAAAACATATCTCCAGTCAACTTAGCTAAAAACCCTAGCAACTTTCTTTCTAGTCGTCATCCATACAAAATTCAGAGAGGACAGACTTTTCATCAACTGCTAAAAAAGAATAGATTTGTTCCTTTACCCTAAAAACGGTGGGAATGCAGACACCATATGGGGGTCCGAAAGCAAGTTAATTGTGCTTATATTTTTTGACTTTTGTAAATGACACCATGCATGCAAACTTGAAACATCTATATAAATGCCATTTGTTGGTCATCTTCTCTCTTCCCCTAGTTTTCCTCCGCTATTGTATTTTTTTTTCCATTTATGGCCTAATACTATCTTCACTTGGTTAAAAATTGAATGTCAGGATCCTAAACTAAATTTTGTAATGAGTTTTCAACCAAGCTGCCCAAATTATCCAAGAGATCCAACCCATTGCTTGCGCAGTATAGACATTACAGTAACCCATAAAGTTGGAGCAGTGAAAAGGGTTGAAGGAATTTAGAGGGATTTTTTACAGTCAGGTTCTGCAGAATCTAGTTGGGACTTGGTTAGCGGGTGATTTTGCCGCAGTGGAGAGAGGACCTGGTTTGTAGTACGCTCTTTGGTATGCCAAGCATGAAGTATGAAAGTACTATGGTTAGGTTGCTAACCATGTTAATTGGAGACTCATATATTCTCTTGAAAAGCCCTAATTCAAGGCTTCATTGTTAGGTAGAACGGGGAGCATTGGTAGAGAGAACAAAGGATCCATCCTTTCCTCATTTCTCTAGAAGAAGCTTCGACTGATGCATATATAGTGGAGGGCGATTCTATAATTTTCATTTTTTGGGTCTAACAAGGTATTCTGTCCCATGTCATAATGGTTACCTAGCAAGGGGTGGTTGTTGGTTGATACCGTGTTCTTAGGGGAGGTTTGTGTGATGCTGCAGCTTTAGAAGCTTTTAGGGGCTATTATTGTGCCTCTTTGAGCGGTTTGTTGCTGAACGGGGCATTTGTATCTTGCTCATGGTACACCATATTTTTCTTTTGTTGCTTTTGTGAATAAGCTCTCTGGATTTTCATTTTTGACAGGTTACTTATATTGATGAAGCTGACATTAACAGTAGCTTTCTCTAATACTATCATAGTATATATTTTTTTTTTTTTTCTGAAACAAAGTTCTTTTGAAAATATCCAGGAATATGGGGACAGATTAACAGTTGTAAAGATTGATCACGATGCAAACCCGCGACTAATTGAAGAGTACAAAGTCTATGGATTGCCAACTCTGATACTCTTCAAGAATGGACAGGAAGTTCCAGAAAGCAGGAGGGAAAGTGCAATCACAAAAGGCAAGCTGAAAGAGTACGTGGATGCTCTTTTGGAGTCGATATCAGTGGCATAGTCCTCTTTTGGGTTGCAGAAAATTTGGTGGGTAATTATGTCTTTCTTCCGTATATTAATTCTTATCCCATTTCATTTGTACAGTATATATTGCTGTAAAGAACGAAAAGAATTGATCCTGAGATTAGATTAGAGGTGTAGGTCAAATGTAATTTTTCGGGCCTAGTGATTTTATGGTATGTACTCCCTGAATATTCATGGAAAAACTGATGTTAGTGTTCTTTGGTAATTGAAAAAGAGAATGAGAATGATGGCGAATAATTGAAAAAGAGAAATAGAAAAACGATAATCAAAACACAGTTTTTGAAAATTAAGGTTCAAAGTATTTGTACTTTCAAAAATATAATAGAGTTTTCTTAATTCATTATCAATAATAATATTCATATAAATACAAAAATAGAAATATTAAAATAAATAGTATAAAAATAAAATATTTTCTAATTATTAGCCTCCTAAAAGAGTTAGATGACTACCATTTTTCTTGCAACATGTAGCTTGGGTTTAAAACTTATATGAAACATCTAAACCATAAAGTTGTAAATTTGTTGATTGTTTTGAAAAAAAAGCATGGAGGATAATAATTTTGATTAAGTGATATAAAGTTATATTGATAGTGTAATTTCATAATTTTATGGTGTATTTAAAAAAATTAAGAATGAAAAAAAAAAATCTTGTGAGATTTTATAATTACAATAAAAAAGCAAAGCAAAAAAAAAAATTATTGATACATTGTCTATATTTTATTTTAATTTTTTTTATTCAAATTTTAAGAAAGTAAAATAAAATTTCATTTTTTTACAAGTTTTTTAAAAACATAAAGTAATTTTTTTTCTTTAATAATTTTATTTTTAAAAATAAAAAAGAAGAAATATATTCAAATACTACATTAGTTTTCTTGAAAAATTCAGATGTAAAATTTTGAAAAATAGAATTATGCCTTCACTTCACTTTTTTAAAATTGAAAATATCCCTTTCTTTGGATGAAAAAAAGTTCAAAAACGCTACCATGTATCCATCTCAAATGAAAAGAAAATAGAAGAGATTATATTTATAATTAAAGAAAAAAGAAATTATTTTATAAAAGGATAATTGTCTTATGTTTTTGTACATTATATTTCATCAAATGTCCGCTTTTACATTGAAGTGGGTGGAGTGACGCAAAATTGCAGAGTTCCATGAGCAGAACTCCAAAACCACTCACAAATCCTCCCTCAAACCCTCAAATCATCTCCCTCTTCAACCCTTGCAAAACCCTGAGACATCTCAAACAACTCCATGCCCAGATCATCACCCACCATAACTCCCCTTTTCAACTCTCCGCCTTGGCCTCTCTCTCTGCCCTTTCCCCATTTCCAACGTTCCTGGCCTATGCCAAGACCATGTTCCACCACCTCCAAAACCCACCTCCCTCACTCTACAACTCCCTCATCAGAGCCCTCTCCTCTAGTAAAACCCCACTTGAAGCACTCCCATTGTACCACACTATGCTCCAAAGCGGCCTCAAGCCTGATCACATGACGTACCCTTTTGTTATAAAAGCTTGTAATGAGTCATCCATGACTTGGTTTGGGTTATTGGTTCATACCCATGTCGTTAAAAGTGGCTTTGAGTGCGATTCTTATATTGTCAGCTCTTTGATTCATTTATATGCAAATGGGAAAGATTTGGGTGCTGCTAAGCAGCTTTTTAATCTCTGTTCTGACAGAGATGTGGTTTCTTGGAATGCAATGATTGATGGGTATGTTAAGCGTGGTGAAATGGGGCATGCCCGGATGGTGTTTGATGGGATGGTGTGTAGGGACGTGATTTCTTGGAATACTATGATCAATGGCTATGCAATTGTTGGGAAGATTGACGAAGCTAAGAGACTGTTTGATGAAATGCCTGAGAGAAATCTGGTATCTTGGAATTCCATGTTGGCTGGGTTTGTCAAATGTGGGAATGTGGAGGACGCTTTTGGGCTGTTCAGTGAGATGCCTTGTAGGGATTTAGTGTCATGGAACTCCATGTTGGCGTGCTACGCGCAGTGTGGGAAGCCGAATGAGGTCCTGACACTTTTTGATCAAATGCGGGCTGTGGGCGTAAAGCCAACTGAAGCAACTGTTGTCAGCCTCTTATCGGCTTGTGCCCATTTGGGCGCTCTGGATAAGGGTTTGCATTTGCATACTTATATCAATGATAATAGAATTGAGGTTAATTCCATTGTTGGCACTGCACTTGTGGACATATTTGCGAAATGTGGAAAATTTTCACTTGTGGACATATTTGCGAAATGTGGTCAATTCCATTCTAGCTTGAAACACAATCATAGCAGGCATGGCCATACACGGCCATGTCAAAGAAGCCCAACAACTTTTCAAGGAGATGAAAGAGGCGGGTATTGAACCAAATGAACAATATTCGAGGGAATCACAACTGAAATATCATTATACTTGTCTATCGTCAAAACGCTTAACTTCGAAAAAGACACCCTTGAAAATTGGCCTCGGCATATCTCCATATTGCTCGCTAAGCCCAATTTTAGTTCTTCCAAATTAGGAAATGCTTCCTGGCAAAACAAGTTACATAAGAGGAATGACATTTCATTTATGTGATTTTTTTTAATAAATAAATAAATTATATATACACACATATACAACTATCATCTTTGAGCTTGCAAATAGCTCAATAAATAATAAAAATAAACAAGCCTTCAAGTTCAAACTCATGACCACTTGAAAAATAAGGCTATGATACCATAGTAAATAGAAAAAACTGTAAATCAAGTTCATTTCATCTATAAACCTAACATTTATATATTTAATAATTATATTTCCTTCTTGATCAAAGAGCTATTTGGAGAAAATAAGTAAATACTATTATTGTTATTATTATTATAATTGTTGTTGTTGTTGTTTTCCATATAAGGCATAATGAACTACTTTATCTAAATAATCAAGGTACACTTTAACAAGTTTTGATGCAATGTGGCTAAAAATAGATTGGATCAATATTGCACATTAATTCAAATAAAACATCAACATTTTTTTTGTTAGTTGTATTCTAAATAAACACCACTATAAATTAATGCAATTTTGTATGCTCAATTAAATAAACTCGTTCTTAAGGCATCACATGAAGTGTTTAAGTCTAATTAATATTAATTAAAAACGATTATATTAAAAAAAAATCCAAAATAATTTATTTTTATCATAAGTCAAGTAGGATAGTTTTATAAATAATTGGTTCTAGTTTCTAGTATTATTGTACACAATCGCTATGTTTGTTGCACCTCCAAAAAATCTACTACTTGTAATTAATTGTATATTATTCTTCATATTCACATCAGTTTATGTAGTATGATTAATTTAGCAACAAAATATAAGTTTAGTTGAAATCGCTTTAAATTCCTATGATATTAAAGTTTAAGATTAAAACAATGTAACACTAGTTAAAAAGATTAAGATCTATAATGTAACATATAAAATTTAGAAAATTCAAGGAAGGGTAAACTCGCACCTTTTCTACCCAGAAGAGTGGTTGTTGAATTTTGTTATCAAGTTCACATTCCAAACTTATTTGTTGAAAGAGTATCTCCACTTTATCACAATTGTGCACTTCCAATCTTTTAAGAAGTGGCCAGCTTGAACTAAATCTTCCCAAGCAAAATCTTTTCAGTTGGTGTAAACCAAAGAGTGAGAGAGAGGAAAGGTTAGGAAATAAGAGTAAAGGTGCTGCTTCATCTTCATTTTCATTGACAACAATTGCCTCCACTTCAATCCCCACTATATGTAGGTCCTCAAGTTGCACAAGAGCACTCGCCACAGAAACCGGAAAAAAATTTAGCAATTTGTTGCATCCAATTACTTGCAATTCCCTTAATTTGGAAAATGAATTTGCTGGAAGTTGGTCAGACCACAATGCTCTTATATTATCTAGTTCCTCTACATACAAAGGACTCCAAGCCTAGGAGTGCAACCTGTGCAATTGATGATCCCTTTGGTTAATAATATATACATATACATTCCTAATAATTAGACACATGTAAATAGAAAATAAGAGGTTAAACGAGAATATATCAGTATAACAAAGCACAAAATTTAAACTAGATTGAAGAAGATCAAGAAAGATAAAAGAAAAGAAAAGAAAAGAAAAAGCCTCCAAATTTTGAAAATCCAATGAAACTTTTTTTTTAAAAAAAAAACCTCCAAATTTTGCTTTCCAAATGAGGTAATAAGAGGTTTTTTTTTTTTTTCTTTTACCTCTCTTTCAAATTTGATTAACTTCAATGGAAAACGTATTTTAACTAGCCATGGAAAATAGATATTTTTTTTTTAAAACTTTTATATATGATACAAGAACTCTTAGAGGGTTACATTATATAAGTAATACTTTAAAAAATTGTGATATCCAAAAATTTTACTATCTTGGATTTTAAATTTCTAAAAAATTATTTTTAAAGAAATAAGGTAAATCTATACTTTTTGTAAAAGATGTTCTACCTTTATATACAAATTTCTGAATTTTTTTTTTTTTTTTTTTAAGTGTATCCAAATGGACACTAAACTATCTAGTTTCCAATTTTTACAACTTTAAATTGGATTTTATGATAAACTAATTTACAATATAATGCATGAATTCATCTTAGATTCCATCTATAAATTCTTTAATTATCTAATATAAGACGTTATATTAATGGGTTGAATTAATAATGTAATTATAATTTATTTGGCAACTTAATTTCTTCCTTCAAATATATAAAACGAAAATAAATTTTAAAAAAAGCTTATTTTATAGTTTTTCTAAGATGATTTTGTAGAGTGTTAGTTTATAGTTTTAACTTTATTTCTTTTTTACTTTTAACTTTATTTATTGAGGTATGTTCTTTTTTGAAACTCTTGTTTAGATTTTATAGAGAATATAAATTTTAAGAAAAAAATGAAATTTAAATAAGATAAGAATAAAGAAATGCAAAAGGTGGATGGATTTTTTTAAGGCAAAAGGTGAAATTTTTAAAAACTCAACAAAGGCTACTTGGAGCATTTATATGTTGGAGTAATATGTATATGATTATTTTATCCTAATTTTTCTTTTCTAGGATTGATTTCTATTTTTTACCCTACAAAATGCACTTATCATATTTTCTAAGTGAGAAAAATTCTGGTTAAAAGCAAAGTACATTTGGAAGTGAAGATACATTGCATAAATCTAAAAACTTGACAACTCTTTTTTTGATTAATTAATTATTATTTTAAAAAGGTTTTATTGATGTGCTTTGATAAATGGTCATATTAATTAATGATATTAGAACATAAAAACAAATTAACTATATTTTATCTAATATTTACCAAAATATTGATTTACCATCACAAATTATGAAATTAAAAATATAAAATAAAATGTTGGTTTCCAATAACTCTAACCTCGTCATTTGATTAATATCTATATTTTGTTTATCTTTTTCTTCTTCTACATTTTGTTTGGTGATCATTATTTTTGGGTTATAAACAAAGTATTTCATATTTTAAAACTTTATAACTCTTATAATAAGTATTTCATTCATTCCAAAATCAATTCTTCTCCCTTGCTATTGGTTTAAAATACAAAAATAAATTTATAATTTTCTTTAAACCATATTAGTATCAATTATTTCTTTCATGAAAATAAAGAGAGTTTAATATTGAAAGAAAATTAACAAAAATATTTATGTTAAAAATAGTTAAGCAAAAAAATCATATAATAAAAAAGAATGAATTAAGCCTTCAAATTATTAAAAAAATTAACATAATAAATTCATGAAAAAAAAAAAAGTGAAGATTAGGCCTTAAAATTTATTCAAAAAAATAAAATAAAGATAATAAATGTATGATAAATAAGAAAATATAAGAAAGGAAGGAAGACAAGTACAAATACTTTTTACTAAAATTTTATATAATTTTGGTTTTGAAGTTTACTTTTTAATTCTGGTTTTTATTTTTTTAGAATTTATTTATTTAGTGTAAAAGTAGTGTAAATAAATACTAGTAATGGCAGAAATTAGATATCGAGTAGTAAGATACCTGTTGACTGAAAAGTGCCATCGACTCCTCGGTGCCAGTGCTTCTTGTGGAGTAGAAGGTATTGAGCTCTGGGAGACCACTCAAGACCAAACGTTGCAGTTGAGGAAAAGCTGATTCCCTTCCATCTTGTGCGGGAAGAGAGAGAACATATTTCAACCTCTTACAATTCCTCAGTTTTAGAATTCTTAATTTACCAAAAGACCCCATCAGAATTGGGCCATGGCATACTGCCTCCAAGTTATCTAGGCCAGTAAGACTCAGTTCCTCCAACATACAGAAGGTGTTAGGTGGTGGAACCCATTGCACTGAAGTACTGGAATGAAGGATGTATTGAACGGTAGGACATTGCCAGAGAGTGAGATACTTGAGTTCAACGAAACCCTCCTTGTCTAACTCATAAACCACATGCCCAGTATCATTCAATTCCCTCAAGTCTAGAACTTGACTTCTCTTCAACAGCTTGGAGAAGCACTTCACCATATAAAGACTTGTAACCTCTTCCAACCACAACCTTCTTGAGGCTTTATACTCATCATTTGGTATCCAGCCATTGTCTATTACTATTGAATATCTGGTCAAGTTGAGGTTTTCGAAGATCACATCATCTTCTGGAAACAAACTGGGATCTGATACTTGTACCTCCAAAGTCCTCAAACCAGACAGGTGTTTCAGCTCAGAAAGGCAAGCATTAATTCTTTCTCCCCTATTAAATCCTTCAGCCTCCCATTCAATACTTAAACTTCCTTTCATACTCAAATACTCTAATTGGGATAGACTTGATATAACATTTCGTGGAATTACTTCTAGGCTATCGCAATCCCGCAGATCCAACATCCTTAGATCACTCAATTGCGCCACTTCATTTGGCAGCTGTTCAATGTCGGACTCTGCCAAACTAAGGACTTGTAGTTTCGTCAGTTCTCCAATTACTGTTATCTCTTGGATCTGGCATTGATTTAGACGCAATGTTTGAAGATTTGAAAGAAAACCGAGTGATGAAGGACATGGTGTAAGAGACACTTTAGACAAATCTAAAATTCTGAGTTGTTTGGTGTCTTGGAAAAAGGCATCTGGAATTTTCAAATAAGGATCATCATTACTTGAATTCAATAAAAAGAATTCAAGTTGCGGACATACCAAGCCTTGTGGAAGCTCAGCCATATTTCTGCATATCAAAGAGATGCGAGTGCAATTTCTGCACTCATCCGTCCTCTGCCATTCTCGTAATTCAACAGCTTCTCTCATCACAAATCGATGAGGATCTTTGGATGCAATTGATCTGGCAACATCACGAACAACATCATGCATTCTGACCAACGTATTCTCATTGCCATCGAAACACAAGCCTGAATATCTATGATTGTCTCCGTCTTCACCCTCAAGCAACAAGCTTGAAGCTTTGAGGTTTTGGACTAATGTAATTAGTTTATTGGTTGCTATCGCCCATGAATAAAATCCTTCAAACAAATTGAGACCCATAGCATGTTGTAGCAAGCGATCCATGGAAATATCACCATCCCCCAGCAAAGCGCAAGGTAAAAACAATGACTTTACTTCATCACCTTCCAAATGGTTGTAGCTCAGCTCCAGACATGAGTAGACGCCTTTTGTCACTCCTCTGATGCTTGTTGGTGCAGACCTTCTCAGTTCTTCCAAGGCATTCTTCCATACATGCACACTCTCACCTCTTAATGCATTTGCAATGGTGACAATTGCAACTGGTAGACCGTCACATTTTTTAGCTACATCAACTGCTGTGGGACGCAGTTCAGTCTTCTCCACGGAATCACCTGCTGTCTTCTTGAATAAATTCCAGGCTTCAACTTCACTTAAATGTTGAAGATGGAACTCCTTTTGAGTACGCATATCTGTAGATAAAACCTTATGCTCCCGGGAAGTCAGCAGCACTTTGCATCCCTTGTGATCATCTCGATATGGAATTCCTATTTCTCCCAACTCAAGTTTCCCCCAGATATCATCTAATATCACCAGGATTTTCTCCTCTCTCTTCAACCTTTGCCACAGGCGACCTGCTCCATCCTCCTCCGCCTCAAATTTCAAACCCAACATTCTTGCAATTTTTGCTTGAGTTTCTGTGATGTTGGGAGTTTGGGATATGTTTAACACCATGACCACCTTGTGAAAGAGCTTGTCTTCCTCCGCTTGTTGGGCTACTTGTTTGACAAGAGTGGTTTTGCCCACGCCGCCCATTCCCCAGACATCGATCATGCGCATATCTTCGTTTCTCAAGGCCTCCATAATTTGGTTAAAAGTAGACTCTCTTGATTGGAAAGCCTCATAATCTTTGAAATATGCAGAGCTGATGAATGGAGGAGGAGGAGGAGGAGGGTGATATGATACTCTGCCACCAAGTTATGAGCTTCTTGGATTTTATCAACAATCTCCGCAGCCTACTTCTCTGCTTGCTTGCTTAGTTGGTAGCGGGACTTTAAATAGAAACAGCTCTTGCTTGCTTTCCTTTCATCTTCATTGAAATCATTTCTCTTTTCGATGATCCCTTCGGCATACGTCAGCCACTCCTGAGCACCAGGAAGGATTTCATCCCCTTGCCTATTAGCCTCATCCACAGGTATCTGCAGCCTCTCCCTTGCAAGATGGAGATGAAAGGATCTTTATTCTCTATTTACACCCTAACACAAATACAAGAACATATTCAACAACATGCCTTTATCATCTGGAAAGGGAACCAACTTGAATCCATTTGAATTTCTTTGATGAAGGGGTATAGATCTTCTAAGGCTGTGGAGGGCACCACCTTACTCTGATTCTCTCTGACGATGGGAAGTGGGAGAGATTAGGGTTCTGTTCTATTAAAAAAAGATGATATCCTGAAAAATAGAAACTTGGCCTTTTATACCCTCCTGCCTTAGGGACCATACCCATTGGGCTATTGGGCCTCACGAGTCTTAGGCCCATCATCTAAGGCCCGTGATGATGTTGGGCTCTACACATAGGTGACCCATACTCTTAAAAACCGATATAGAATAAATACCGAAAAAGCGAATAGCATAATCATGAAATATGTTACATATATGTGCGTCCATATTTTAACAATCTCCCACTTGAACCACATATATTACAAAACAATGTTCATGATAGTACTTTATTGAGCTCATCTTGCTATTCTTTCTTAAAATCCTTAAACAATCCGGTCTACTAGTTATGCTAACATAGGATCAAAGCGGACTTCGTTAATCACAGTTATAACTAGACCAATCAATGATCACAATATTAACAAAATTAGCAACATGGATCAAGTATGGATGTGTAGCATGGAAATTAGATAGAATGTGACCTTTAATATGTCTATTTCCAATTGGTCCTACTTTATGACTAAAAATAGTCAAATTCCACTTTCAACACTTGATGCTAACCTGCTTCTGAAAGTCATCATTTCAATTCAGAGAATTCAAATACAATGGTCTTTAAAATCAAGGTCTGTACAGATAACACAACATAATATCACATCATGAAAACAAACACAAAATCTAAATACAAACTCCCACTATACTAGCACATCATCAATGTGTACAACACCTATATGTGTGACATGCTCATGATATACTTTGGGTGGCAAACCCTTAGTGAGCGGATCCGCAATCATGAAGTTTGTGCTTATGTGTTCAATCGATACTTGAAGACTATGAACTCTTTCTTTTACAACCAAGAACTTGATGTCAATGTGTTTGGACTTTGACGAACTTCGGTTGTTCTTAGAATATAATTCTGCGGCCTTATTGTCCTCAATGGTTTCTCAATTCCATCAACAATTCGCAACTGAGTGATAAAATTCCGCAGCCATATCCCTTGATTTGATGCCTCGTAGCAGGCTATGAATTCTGCCTCCATGATGGAAGAAGCAATAAGTGTTTGTTTAACACTTTTCCATGAAACTGCTCCTCCAGCCAACATGAAGACGTAGCCTGAAGTGGATCTCCTGCTGTCAAGACATCCCGCGAAATCGGAGTCCGAATATCCCACGATCTCTAAATGACTGGATCTACGGTATGTGAGCATATAGCCTTTGGTTCTTTGTAAATACCGCATAACCCGTTTTGCCTTTTTCCAGTGATTCATACTTGGGTTACTTAAATATCTGCCTAACATTCCAGCAATGTACGCAATATCCAGACGCGTACAAACTTGTGCATACATGAGACTTCCTACTGCTGAGGCATAAGGAAACCTCTCCATATCTTTCTTCTCAAGTTCATTTTTAGGACATTGGTGCAAACTACATTTATCGCCTTTGCCACAGGCGTGTCTCCTGGTGCACAATTGCTCATGCTAAATCTACTTAACACCTTATCGATGTAAACCTTTTGTGATAACCCAAGTATACCTCTTGAATGATCCCTATAGATTTGTATACCCAGCACAAAAGATGCATCACCAAGATCCTTCATATCAAATTTACTAGATGGAAATCTCTTGGTTTCATGCAAAAGTCCCACATCACTACTTGCAAGTAGAATATCATCAACATATAGCACCAAGATAATGAATTTGCTCCCACTAAACTTGAGGTATATGCATTGATCAACGGTGTTCTCCTTAAAACCAAATGAAGTAATCACCTGATCAAACTTTCGGTACCATTGTCGGGATGCTTACTTTAAACCATATATGGACCTTTTTAATTTGCATACAAGTTGCTTTGAATCATTAGACTCAAAGTTCTCCGGTTGCACCATGTATATTGTTTCATCAATGTTACCATTAAGAAACGCAGTTTTAACGTCCATTTGATGCAGCTCTAAATCATAATGAGCTGCAAGTGCCATGATGATTCTAAAGGAGTCCTTTGATGATACCAGCGAAAAGGTCTCCTTATAATCAATGCCTTCCTTTTGAGTGAAACCTTTTGCGACTAGGCGTGCCTTATACCTAACAATGTTGCCTTTTGAATCCCGCTTGGTCTTAAAAATCCATTTACAACCAATCGGTTTTACACCTTCAGGCAACTCTACTAGGTCTCAAACACCATTGTCTTTCATTGATTTCATCTCATCCTTCATGGCTTCTATCCACTTTTCAGAGTCAGAACTTTGTTTGACTTGACTAACTGAAAATGGATCGTCTTCTAGACCCATGTCAAACTCATGTTCTTGGAGATATACAACATAATCATCTGAAATTGTACTTCTCCTTTCTCTAGTGGATCTCCTTAGTGGCACTTGTACTTGAGGTCGTTGAGTTACATCTTCAGGAACTTGAATCGGTTCCATAACTTGAGTATGAGGAATCTCAAGTGTGTCTTGAATTTCTATTATCGACAGTACATTTTGAATAGTGTCATCAAACATAATATGACCATGTCCAGTCGTATTAATAGGAATACTAACAAATTCCTCTTCAAAGACTACCTTTCTTAACGGTTCTCTCCCACTTAACTCAACATCCTCAATAAACTTAGCATTGCCCGTTTCAAAGAAGGATCTAGTTGAGGGGTCATAAAATTTGAAACCTCTTGACCTTTCAGAATACCCTACAAAGTAGCAGCTCACTATTCTGGAGTCCAATTTCTTTTCATTTGGCTTGTAAGGCCTAGCTTCATCTGGACAACCCCAGACATGCAAGTGCCTAACACTAGGTTTCTTGCTAGTCCATAACTCATATGGGGTTTTGGCTATTGCTTTGCTTGGTACTCTATTCAAAATGTAAACTGCAGTTTTGATGGCTTCGCCCCAAAGTGATTCTGGTAAGGTGGAATGACTGATCATACTTCTAACCATATCTTTAAAAGTACGGTTTTGCCTCTCTGCTACACCATTTTGGCTTGGAGTCCCCGGCATGGTGTATTGAGGAACGATACCACACTCCATCAAATATTTGGCAAATGGCCCTGGACGTTGTTCACCGGATCCATCATATCTACCATAGTATTCACCTCCACGATCAGATCTGACGGCCTTTATTTCTTGCTTAGTTGGTTCTCAACTTTAGCTTTGAAATTCTTAAACACATCCAATGACTGAGACTTCTCATGGATCAAATAAAGATAACCATAGTGTGAGTAATCGTCAATGAAAGTGATAAAATATTGTTGTCCATTCCAAGAAGGGGTAGGAAATGGACCACAAATGTTTGTATGTATCAATTCCAAGACGTCACTGCACCTGTTGGCGTCTTTTTTCCTCATATTTGTTTGTTTACCCTTAATGCACTCTATACAGACTTGAAAGTCTGAGAAATCAAGTGGGTCAAGAATTCCTTCTGACACAAGCCTTTGAATTCGTTGATTTGAAATATGACCCAAACACCTGTGCCATAACATTGATGAATTCTCTTTTATCAATTTTCGCTTAATGCCATAATTGCTTGAATGCAAGGTTTCATTTCCATTAGTGGCCTTTATATTCAATTTGTATAATTTGTCTGTTAGACTACCTGTACCAATAACATTTGAATTTAGATAAAGACTAACCATTCCATTTCTAAATGAACAACAATATCCATATTTGTCCAAACATGAAATAGAAATTAAATTTCATCTAAAGGACGATACAACAAAAGTCTCTTCCAAATCTAAAGTACATCCAGAGTCTAATTGTAACCTAAAAAAACCAATCGCCTTGACTGCAGCCTTGTTGCCATTTCCCACATAGATATATCTTTCACCATTAGCTGGCATTTGGCTCCTTAGGCAACCCTGCATAGTGACACTTATGTGAGTAGTTGCACCCGTATCTATCCACCAAGTGTCAGTAGGCACTACACCTAAATTAACTTCTGAACAAACAAAGTTGAGAAGTGTACCTTTCTTTTCACGCCAAGCAACGTATTTGGTACATGTCTTCTTCATATGACCAGCCTTCTTGCAAAAGAAACAAGTGATCTCCTTATCTTGTTTCTTCTGCACCTTTTGCTTTGATGTCATAGGACCTGCAGTTTGTTTTCCTTTATTGTCCCTCTTTCTTTTCTTGCTGGTACCAAATCCCTGAGTTGCCAAGTGAGCACTTTCTATCTTCTCTTGTTTCAATCTCTCTTCCTCTTGTACACACTGAGCAATAAGCTCATTCAAAGTCCATTTTTCCTTTTGTGTGTTGTAACTGATTTTGAATGGAGTGAATTGTGTAGGCAGAGAGATCAAGACCAAGTGCACGAGTTTGTCTTCCGACAACTCTAACTTTAGTGCCTTGAGTCTAGTCACAAGATTAGACATTTCCATAATGTACTCCCTTATATTCTCTTTCCCTTTATACCGCATAGAGACAAGTTTACTAAGAATAGTGCTTGTCTCAACCTTTTCGTTTGCAGCGAATCGGTTTGCTATTTGGTCCAAGAATATCTTGGCTCGGGTTTCCTCAGGTATCGCACCCCTTATAGCTTCTGGAATTGAGTGCTTCATTATCATTAGACTCATGCAATTGGATCGCTCCCTTTTTTCCATAGTAGACCTTTGCTCAGCAGTGCTGGCACTAGTAAGGTCTGAAGGGCGATCCTCTCTTAATGCATAGTCTAAATCCATGCACCCAAGCACTATTATAACGTGCTCCTTCCATTTCTTGAAGTTTGTGTCATTAAGCACAGGAATGTTATTGACATTTGCAGATATAGAAGATACTGAATTCATAATAATAAAGCTCACAATCAGTCATATAATCATCATACATACATGAATAAATAAAAATTTAACATATTATGCATGTGGACAGATAACAAGATACCTAGCACAAACATCAATATTTGGTCTTTGGACCTAAATATCAACTTGTAATTGGCATCCTTATACAAAATTAATTCATAAATATTGACAATAAAACCGAAACAATATGTCTGTCTTTGGACTAACATATCGAATGCAAGATAACATTATATGTCACATATTTATGACTACTTTATTTATTATCATATTAAAATAATCTTCCTTTGGGCCGATTATTTTATATAATAATAACATATTTCATACTTCAAAATAAATAAAATTATATAATATAAGTCACTTTGGCAACAAATATATACATAACCTATTTATTTTGAAATGTTTAAACACGAATTCAGCAAGAAATAATTTAAATAACAAGTAGTAATAATCTAGTGCTTAGCTTGGATGATTTATATGGTCAACATAATGTCATTCATCTACATATTTAATAGGTAAAAGAGCAATATGTTAACAAGCATAACAACACAATTCTAATGCATGGAAGGATTACTAATTGATACAGCACCATCCACCCTTGATTGCTAAAAGTCCCTCTGAAATTGATTTGCATATGATAGATCCTAGGCAGCAGACACAAGTCTGACAGATGACCTAATTCTTGGTACAGGAGAAGTGAGCATCCCAACTGTAGAAGGTGATTTTCTTTTTCTTTTTTTTTTCTTTTTATATATATATATATATATATATATATATATATATATATCTTATGCAGCCCCAAATGACCCAAGGCCGTTTGCAGCCGTGTCATCCTTGGAGCAGTATTGGAATTGTCCTCGAATGCCGCCGGCGGCAAAACGCCATACCAACCAAGGACCCATGGCGACCCCGGAGACGCAAGTAACGGCACCAAATGATGCCAAAGAACGACGTCTGTAGCGTCTTTCCTGGCAGCGTCGCAAGGAAGACGCCACAACGCCTTCTCCAACTGCCTAAACGGCGTCAGAACGACGCTTCTCCAAGCGGTCGATCGCCAAGAAGACTCATCACCAGCGTTGCTGCCTAAAATGCCACGCCATCCCATTGGCGAAGACGGACGCATGCAACACAGACAGATGACATTTGCAGGGAACCCCTGCAGTGGCGCACCAACAGGGCCAAAAAGGCGACTTTCGATCTCCGACATGACGCCAAGAGTGGCATTGCTGATTATAATGAAGATGCCGCCAAAAAAAATGTCGCTGCAACGCCTCCAAATCGCGCCTGAACGGCGCCGGAATGGTGGCTGAAGCGCGCCTTAAAGGGCGCTTGAACAGCACGTTGAACGGCGCCTAACCGGCTCCTTGAACAGCACCTGATCGGCGCCTTGAATGGCGCCTGACCGGCGCCTTGAATGGCGCTGAAGTGAACGCCTGTGAGGGCGCCTGCAACTGCACCTATGGCGCTGAAGCAAACGCCTGTGAGGGCGCCTGCAACTACACCTATGGCGCTGAAGCGAACCCCTGTGAGGGCGCCTGCAACTGCACCTTCAATACCCAATTTTTTATTTATTTATTTACTTATTTATTTATTAATTTTATTAATCCAGATTCTCTGTTGTTTTGGGTGAAAATGAGAACCTTCATTAACGCAACCCTGCTCTGATACCAATTGAAAGGATCTTTATTCTCTATTTACACCCTAACACGAATACAAGAACATATTCAACAACATGCCTTTATCATCTGGAAATGGAACCAACCTGAATCCATCTAAATTTGTTTGATGAAGGGTTATAGATCTTTTAAGGCTGTGGAGGGCACCACCTTACTCTGATTCTCTCTGACGATGGGAAGCGGGAGAGATTAGGGTTCTGTTCTATTAAAAAAAGATGATATCCTGAAAAACAGAAACTTGGCCTTTTATACCCTCCTGCCTTAGGGACCATACCCATTGGGCTATTGGGCCTCACGAGTCTTAGGTCCATCATCTAAGGCCCGTGATGGCGTTGGGCTCTACATATAGGTGGCCCATACTCTTGAAAACTGATATAAAATAAATACCGAACAAGCGAATAGCATAATCATGAAATATGTTACATATATGTGCGTCCATATTTTAACAGGAGACTGTCAATTTGTTGGTTGAGATCTGTAGTGTTGCGACCGTAGTTAACCAGATAACCCAGTGGATGTATAATTGGATCAACCAGATACTCTACAACTTTTGCTGCAACGGAAATAACAATTTCAACCATTTCCAACTTCTTTTTTCTAGAAATAGGTGGGAATTGAGCGAAAACAGATAAAGAAAAGGGAAACAACAGCAGAAGGAGAAGGAGAAGGAGAAGGAGAAGGAAAATACACAAAAGATTGGTATTTCATTGAATC
This sequence comes from Vitis rotundifolia, assembly GCA_030254885.1. Lineage (NCBI taxonomy): Eukaryota > Viridiplantae > Streptophyta > Magnoliopsida > Vitales > Vitaceae > Vitis > Vitis rotundifolia. The sequence continues at coordinate 19,260,360 of CM058160.1, read as the reverse complement.
TGTTGTGGCAGAAGAAATGGAAGGAGCGGAGTTTGTGGGAGGCAGTAGATTTCCCTTTTTCCTTTTTTTTTTTTTTTCTTTTTTTTTTTTTATGGAAATTAAAAGAGAGTGATTACAGGTGAAGAATGAGAAATAGTTGATAAAAAAAAAAAAAAAAAAATTGAGAAAAAGGGTTATAGAGGGAAGAGATTGAGAAAGCTTTGGATCATGGATTTTACTTCTTGGAAGCAAATGGAAAGGGAGCAGAGTATATGTCGAGGTCCTGAGGGGAAGAAGAGGAAGAGAGCAGGAAGGGAATCAGATACTGAGTATTATAGTCATCTCATGTATCATCTACAATCATTTTTAAATATGGAGGTTTAACAAATAAAATTATTATTTAAGATTAATAAAAATAAATATTAATTAAAATTAATAAAGGTAAATACGTTAATTTGATAATGTAAAATAAATTTTAAGTTAGCTTTGTTGAACAATATTAGTATGTAAAGTAAAAACTAACAGTTGAGTTTTAAGTTAACAACTTAAAAATGATTTAATTTAAAATCAACTTAATATATTAAGTAATAAGTTTTAAATTTTACCAAACACTCAAATGTCTGTCTTATAAGATTTTCAAAAGCAATTATTGAAAAATATTTTTTGAATTTTTTGATATTTTCTAAAAGTTTTGGAATGTTCTCAACTTATGTTTTTGTATTTTTAAATATTTAAATTTTTTTTTTTATCTAAGAGTATTTTTAATCATTTTCTATATAGTTATTTTGAAAAACAGTTATAAAAAAATTAAAAATAATTAAAATATTTTTTCATAAAATAAACTATTTTTAGAACTTTGTTTTTTATCAAAATCTATCAAATGTATTTTTGAGTTTGGAAAATAATATTTCTTAGAGTAAAAAAACTATTTTAAAATATAGTTCCCAAAATAGGCTCCAAACTTCTCAAATGGTAGTGAGTTGATGGACACTAGAGTGATTTGTAAGGCTTATAATAAGCTTTTGCTAATGCAAAAGTAGTCCTCCTCAGTCTCACAAATAGCCTCCTCCACCACTTAAAAAATATAACACATTGAGTTATTGCATTTGCTTTTGCATAAATACATTACATCTATGCTACGAAATCAAACTAGAATAAGGGCTGAAAAATGGCTAGAGGGAGAGAGAAAGTGAGAGAGTGAAGGAACACAATTCCAACCCCATCTCCAAAATACTAAAATAATTTAATTATTATGTTTACAATTATTAAAAAGAATTTCTACTAGTCAATTAAAATTAAATAATAAAAAATTCTTATTTCAATTGTATGCATATTTAATCAAGACTTTTGTCATCTTTGGAGAAGTGGTTGTATTATTGATTATTATCAACAATTCTTTTCAAGGAATTTAGATCCATTATTCAAGTGGTCCAAGTAAAGTGAAGCAAAAATGATGGTTCTTAAAATAATTTGAATATCAAATATCTATAAAAGGTTTGGCCTATTTTCACTAATTATCAATTGATTTATATATATACACATATACCTAAAGTGCTTATTTCTTCCTTTTTCGCTTTAGCTGCAAGTGCTTTTCTGACACCGCAATCTACGCTTAAAATCATAAACAAGAGAATTATGAAACGATCTCATTCCCATGTGAGTTTGGTAACAAGTCGAATCTCCATTATTCACATCATTAGCTATAGATGCAAGTGGTCTAGGTAAAGTGAAGCATAAATGGGGACGACTAGAATAATGGGTCCAAATTCCTTGAAAAGAATTGTTGATAAGAATCAATAATGCAGCCACTTCTCCATGCTTGAAGCATAAATGGGGACCACTTGAATAATGGGCCCAAACTCCTTGAAAAGAATTGTGGATAAGAATCAGTAATGCAATCACTTCGAAGACCACAAAAGTCTTGATTGAATATGCATACAATTGGAATGATAATTTTTTATTATTTAATTTTAATTGACAAGTAGAAAATTTTTTAATAATTATAAATATAATAATTAAATTATTTTAATATTTTGGAGATGGGGTTGGAATTGTGTTCCTTCACTCTCTCACTTTCTCTCTCCCTCTCAGCCATTTTTCAGCCCTTATTCTAGTTTGGTTTAGTAGCTTAGATGTAATGTATTTATGCAAAAGGAAATGCAATAACTCAATGTGTTATATTTTTTAGGTGGTGGTGGAGGCTATTTGTGAGACTGAGGAGGATTACTTTTGCATTAGCAAAAGCTTATTATAAACCTTACAAATCGCTCTAGTGTTCATCAACTCAATAAATTTGAGAAGCTTGAAGCCTATTTTGGGAACTATATTTTAAAATAGTTTGTTTAGTCTAAGAAACATTATTTTCCAAACTCAAAAATACATTAGATAGATTTTGATAGAAAACAATGTTCTAAAACTAGTTAATTTTATGATAACATATTTTAATTGTTTTTATTTTTTTTTTATAACTGTTTTAAAAATAATTATACAAATATAGAAAATGATTAAAAATACTGCACTATAGAAAAAATTTATTTTTTAAAAAATATTTAAAAATACAAAAACATAAGTTGAGAACATTCCAAAACTTTTAGAAAGTATCAAAAAATTCAAAAAATATTTTTTAAGAATTATTTTTGAAAATCTTGTAAGACAGATATTTGAGTGTTTGGTAAAATTTAAAACTTATTACTTAATATATTAAGTTAATTTTAAATTAAATTATTTTTAAGTTGTTAACTTAAAATTCAGCGGTTAGTTTTTACTTTACGTATTAAGATTGTTCGACAAAGTTAACTTAAAATTTATTTTACATCATCAAATTAGCATATTTACCTTTATTAATTTTAATTAATATTCATTTTTATTAATCTTAAATAATAATTTTATTTGCTAAACCTCCATATTTAAAAATTATGGTAGATGATACATGAGATGACTAAAAAATATTAACAATAAAAAAATGAGTTATGGATGTGGAGTTATGATTGTAAAATATATTTTCATTAGTGTGAATAAATATGAAAAAAAAATTTAAGATTAAGAATTAAAACAAAATGTATGTAGAAATGAACATATATTTTGTTTGATACCAAAAAGTCCATAGTGGTACTCAAATGGCAAACATATCACAAAGTTAATGTACTTAAAAAATAAGGAAAGGGAATGCAGTTGAAACAAAATAAAATAAGGCAAATACATGAGATTTCTTATAATAAGAAATTTCATAATCAATATGTAAATCATAAATACTGATATGTTTGTGGCAGACAAACAAAAATAATTCAAAATTTTCTCAAAAACAAAGAAGAGATTTGAAGGGAAATTTTCTAAGACAACAATTAGAATATTAAAGCACAAGCTACAAGTCAGAATACTTCCCTCCTTATTTTTCCTTCCAAATCAATCCTTATTGTGAAAGAGCACTTGACTTTAATTTTAATAAATAACAACCCTCCGTGAGCTAATTAACACTCAACACTAAATTTTTTATTTTTTATTTTTACAAAAAAAAAAACATATATTTTTCTCAATACTTTTTGAAAACCACACATAACATCAAAACAAAAATTTGATATTTAAATTATTGTATAACATGTAAAATTTTAAAAACTCAAAGAAGGCTAGACTCCAACATTTTTCACCCAAAAGATCACCATTGAATTGTATTATCAAGTTCATCTTTCAAGTAGGGATGGTAATGGGACGAGTTTTGGACAGGTCACCCCCATCCCAACTCATCCTGTTTATTTATATATATTCTCACTCCCACAAAAAAAGAAATAAATAAATAAACAGGACAAGGTGGGGCGAGGGAAGTATGGGAAATTCTCATGACCAGCTCTTCCTGCCCTATGTAAAATTTTTCAACAATTTTCAATTTTTTATTTTTAAAATTTTAAATTTTTATATAAAAAAAAATGAATATAATTTATAAATAAAAAACATTATAAATATTTATAATTAATTTTATGAAAACTAATATTTTATTTATGTTTAAAAAGTTAAAAAATGAAAATAATTTTTTATTTAAAATTATATATAATTAGGGCGAGACAGGGCAAGACAAAGTCATTACCAAAACCCACCCAAACTTATTTTGGGATTTTAAAAACTTCGCAAACCTATCTCAAACCTGTTTATTTTTATCCCGAACCCTTCTTAGAGCGAATACTTGGTTCATTGTCATCCTTATTTCTAAGCCTATTTTGCATACCATAAACATTTAAGGACTCCAAGCCAAGGAGTGTAGTTTGTGTAATTGATTATGAGCCCTTTGGTTAATAATATATACATATACATTCCCAATTGCCAGACATATGTGAATAGAATATGAGAGATAGAAGGTAAACATGTTAATATGACAAAGCATAAAATAAAATTAGATCGAAGGAAAAAGAAACAAAAAAAAATACGACCGTCATATTTTGAAAATCAAATGAAACTTAAAAATACCTTTCATATTTTGATTTTTTTTTCTCTTTTTGCTAATTTATTTTAGATAATGGATATAAAGTGGTCAAAATAGTCATTTATTTATTTGTTTTGTAGCCATCTAAGAAGGATTCAATTTTTTTTACCTTTAATAAAATTAGAAAAAAAACTATTAATATAAATATTTTTCTTCATCTGATTACAACCTATCAAAAATGTGAAGTTTTATTTCTTTTATTTTTTTAAATTTGTTTTTTTTCTTTTTCTTCATTTTCTTCTACAAACCTTTTGTTGTGCTAGATATCATACTTTGATTTTATTATTTTTTGTTTATACATTATCCAATATAATTTTTATTTACTCAAAATGAGTAGATAACGTGACTGTCTCATTTTATTTAAGTTTAGATAATCGATATTCTATGCTCATTACTCCATCTTTATCTTATTCTTGTTTTATTCCTAATATGCATATGATTATTTTTATCTAAAAGTAGAAATTTTGAAGGTTACTTTTATTATTATTATCTTCTTAGAATTTATTTATTTACAACAAAAAGTAGAGTAAATAAAAACCAGTAATGACATAAAAATGCCATTAGCTTTAGGCTACTAGTATTTATTTTATTCACATTTCACCAATTTTATATTTTATCATTTTTCTTTATATTTATTAATTTTATGATGTTATATTTGATTTATGTAAATAGTGGATAATCATTATATATTATTATAATGGTAATTATAAACAAAAAGAATTTGGTGTTTGGTTAACACCTTTCTCTTTTTAATTGGGAGGAGCCTTGAAATGGGCTGCCCACATGACATTTGAAAAAAGTTGTTAGAAAACCCACACTTTAAAAGAAGTGGGTTGATAATGCTTTTGATCATTTGCTTTTGGAAAAGTTAAAGAGCTATTTGAAAAATTAAAAATCTATTTGTAAAGCTATGCTTTGGGAAAAGAGGGTGAAACCCAATGCTATAAAGAAGATAAGGTTTTAAAAAGCTATTTGAAAACCAACTTTTTGAAATTGGACAATTATGGGTATTGGTGTTCACATTCGATGATTAGGCAAACACTCCTAAAGATGTCTAATTGATGCGAAGTTCTTGAAAATTTATGAACAAAAACATCTTTTATGTATTTATACGTTTTATTTTTATTTTATATTAAATTATTGGAAATATTGTTTACATGCATCTATAAATGTAAAATATAATTTTATTTTTATTTTTTATGTAAATGGTGAAGAATCATTATATATTATTATAATGGTAATTATAAATAAAAGGAATTTGGTCTTTGGTTAACACCTTTCCCCTTTTACATAAGGAGCCCTAAAATGGGACCGCCCACTACCCACATGACATTTGAAATATTAAAGTTCAAAAAAAGTTGTTGGAAAACTCACGCTTTAAAAAAGGTTTGGGTGATAATGGTTTTGATTTACACCTTTTTCTTCATTTTCATTGTTTACTTTTTATATTAAATTATTGAAAATATTATTTACATGCATGCATAAATATCAAATATAATTTTTATTTTTATCTTTTATATATATATAAACCCTTTTATTCAATGTACACGGCATTTGTACTATTAGTAGAAGACATGTATAAGTTTATATATTTATGTATTTTTTTCATTTTCTTTGACTATTTTCTATAGTATTAGAAACATTATTGTCACAGAAACATGAATGTCAAATACAATTTTTTAAATTGCCATGTACAAGGTGCTTATACTAAATATATAAGACATTTATACTTAGTCGTATAATGTTTGTACAATTGTACTTATTATGAATATGAAAATATTAAAATGTTGTACATCTTTTTTATCCGGTTAATATGCAAATAACTTATATATCAATCTCTAAAAGTGAAGCAAATGAATTGATATAATGATCACTAAAATTGCAAATAAAAAATATAAGTAATTAATTAGAATTTGATTATTATTATTTATAATTTGAAATATCCTATCAACCCATATTATCACTTATAATTTAAATTAAAGATGTGTTTTCTTAATTTAAACAATTAAATAATACTAAATCTCATTAAAATTAAATAGTATATAATTTAACATAATTCTATAGTTTAATTGTAAATATGTTGTTACTTAATGAAATTTCAAAAATAAAAAATTTCAAAATTTTAAAATAAAAAATTATAATAATCGAACCTTAAATTTAAAAAAATTAAACTAAGATACACTACAATAAATATGAGGTTTCATAAATTATTTTTATTAAAAGAGATTATTTTGTAGTAGAAGATTTTTTTTTTCCACAAAAAATTATTTTTAACTATAAATTTTAATATTATAGCAAAAACAATTTTCCACAAAATAAATTTGTGGCAACATATCATTCTTTATCATAAAATAAGTTTATAGAATAATGTCATTTTTGGCATGAAAATATTCATGGTAAAAGGTTATTTTTTATCATAAAAAAAAAAATAAAAAAAAAAATCATGTTGAAAGATCACCCTTTATCATGGTATAAAATTTCTAGTGATTTATGTTTTACTACAAAAAAAAAAAAGTTATTTTTTAAATTGTATGCAAAGATCAATCGGATTAGGCCTATTTGTCTTATAGATCACTATTTTCTTTCTTATATATAATTCATTATTTGTCAATTCTTTGGTCTATGAAACATGAACAACAATAATGACACATTTGTTTGTAATTTCTAAAATTGAAATTAAACCACGACATATCCTAATTCGGGTGTAGTGATAACAGTCAAGATTTAGAATAAATGACCCATTTGACATAATTGGGCTGGTTCGGACTAGAGCATTCATGGCTCCAGATTTTTTCTTGTGATCATAACCTAGCCTCTTACGAGATACGTTATCCGACATTAGCAACCCTGTATCCAATGTTTTAAAAGCCAGAATGGACTAGCCAATTCGTTCGGTTAGACCATCGATTGGAGCCTGATCCGATCCAGGTCACCATCTGGGCTAGGATAGGTATATAACCACCATCGAACTGGACAGATCAATGGTTGAACCGTTGACTTGATGAACCGGTCTGTCGGTTCAAACTCGGACAGATCCCCTTCAATTTTTGGCAAAACACACCCAGTTGAATGGGCTCAATCTTGGAAGCCCATCGTGATGTGGGTGGCCTCAATCCCGGAAGCCCAGCTTCATGTGGGCTATTAGCGTTGCTTCTTGTTTAGTGCTTTGGACTTCATTTTTTCCTTACCTCATTTCGGTGTGGGCTGTACGAGAATGAGAAACTTTACTAAATGGAAAACAACATGAGGATTTGATGTTTAGAGTTAAGGCTCAATAGGTGAATACAATTCCACTCAACTACTTTTACCTTGTATTTAGTATTGCAAACCAAAGATTAGTAGAACATGATGCTTTTAAAATTTTTTATAATAATGAAAATGTAAATAATGTAATATTTTTTAAAATTATAAAATAATATGCTGTATAAATTTTAATGTATAGGTAAAATTAATTAAATTTCAATAAATGTCTTCATATTTAAATGTTATAGATGTTTTATTTAATAAAATGTTAAAATATTAATATATTCATATGTTTAATTAATTTGATGATATTAAAGATGAAAAAATAAATATTATTGATTTATATTTTCTTTTTATATATTTACATTTTTTTATAAGTATTTGAAATTTTAAGAATATATAGACTATATATTTATAACACATAATAACGATCAACCCATGTATAGAAATTCAAATTTTATTCTAAACCTATGCCATGTTGCTGATTGTTAGTGAGGATTAGTTAGGATTAGTTAAGAATTAGTTTTGATAGCTCATGCTTAACAGATTTTAACAATATTTAAGCTGTAGAATTATACAAAGAAAATAGAGAGACTCATTCTTCCCTCAAGAAGACAATTCTTTAACATTTGTTAACATTTGTTTGACTGCCATGTTAACATTTGTTTAGTGTGAAAAGTTACTGCAAAATGGAACTCAGATTTTAAATCCACATATTGATTTGATTGTTGAAATGAATGGGAACATGGGTTGCTTTTTAAGCAGCATTCAGGAATTACTGTCGACTAATGGGAATGCTAATCCCTTCTGTTATCAGTTTTACCTAAAAACTTAATAGGTCAGGTAATGAACCAAAAATGTAGATTGAGCTGACTTACTTGAACGTGTTAACTCTCTTCCTCATCAGCAGCCTTTTTTGCATGGGTGCTCAATAAATGTGGGAAAATAAAGAAAACATTGAAATTCAAACTCATGACTTCTTGAAAACTAAGACTCTGACACCATGTTAAGCAACTATTTTGACCCATCCAACTGTTAAGTTATGAGCCAAAACATATTTCCAGTCAACTTAGCTAAAAACCCTAGCAACTTTCCTTCTAGTCGTCATCCAAACAAAATTTAGAGAGGACAGACTTTTCATCAACTGCTCAAAAAGAATAGATTTGTTCCTTTACCCTAAAAACGGTGGGAATGCAGACACCATATGGGGGTTCGGAAGTAAGTTAGTTGTACCTATATTTTTTGACTTTTGTAAATGACACCATGCATGCAAACTTGAAACATCTATATAAATGCCATTTGTTGGTCATCTTCTCTCTTTCCCTAGTTTTCCTCTGCTATTGTATTTTTTTTTTCCATTTATGGCCTAATACTATCTTCACTTGGTCAAAACTTGAATGTTAGGATCCTAAACTAAATTTTGTAATGAGTTTTCAACCAAGCTGCCCAAATTATCCAAGAGATCCAACCCATTGCTTGAGCAGTATAGACATTACAGTAACCCATAAAGTTAGAGCAGTGAAAGGGTTGAAGGAATTTAGAGGGATTTTTTACTATCAGATTCTGCAGAATCTAGTTGGGACTTGGTTAGCAGGGTGATTTTGCCGCAGTGGAGAGAGGACCTGGTTTGTAGTACGCTCTTTGGTATGCTAAGCATGAAGTATGAAAGTACTATGGTTGGGTTGCTAACCATGTTAATTGGAGACTCATATATTCTCTTGAAAAGCCCTAATTCAAGGCTTCATTGTTAGGTAGAACGGGGAGCATTGGTAGAGAGAACAAAGGATCCATCCTTTTCTCATTTCTCTAGAAGAAGCTTTGACTGATGCATAGTGGAGGGTGATTCCATAATTTTCATTTTTTGGGTCCAACAAGGTATTCTGTCCCATGTCATAATGGTTACCTAGCAAGGGGTGGTTGTTGGTTGATACCGTGTTCTTAGGGGAGGTTTGTGTGATGCTGCAACTTTAGAAGCTTTTAGGGGCTATTATTGTGCCTCTTCGAGCGGTTTGTTCTTGAACGGGGCATTTTTATCTTGCTTATGGTACACCATATTTTTCTTTTGTTGCTTTTGTGAATAAGTTCTCTGGATTTTTATTTTTGACAGGTTACTTATATTGATGAAGCTGACATTAACAGTAGCTTTCTCTAATACTATCATAGTATATTTTCTATCTTTTTCTGAAACAAAGTTCTTTCGAAAATATCCAGGAATACGGGGACAGATTAACAGTTGTAAAGATTGATCATGATGCAAACCCGCGACTAATTGAAGAGTACAAAGTCTATGGATTACCAACTCTGATACTCTTCAAGAATGGACAGGAAGTTCCAGAAAGCAGGAGGGAAGGTGCAATCACAAAAGGCAAGCTCAAAGAGTACGTGGATGCCCTTTTGGAGTCGATATCAGTGGCATAGTCCTCTTTTGGATTGCAGAAAATTTGGTCGTTAATTATCTCTTTCTTCTGTATATTAATTCTTATCCCATTTCATTTGTATAGTATATATTGCTGTAAACAATGAAAAGAATTGATCCTGAGATTAAATTAGAGGTGTAGGTCAAATGTAATTTTTCGGGCCTAGTGATTTTCTGGTATGTACTCCCTGAATATTCATGGAAAAACTGATATTAGTGTTCTTTGCTAATAAATGATGTCACCCATATTCCTCTGGCAAAACTTGAATTGAGTGAGATACTATTGGTACAGAGAATGAGAATGAAGGCGAATAATTGAAAAAGAGAAATAGAAAAACAATAATCAAAACACAGTTTTTGAAAATAATTCTTTGCTATGGTTCTCAATTATTTTTCCAAAATAAAATTCCATTTAAGAACTTAAATATGAAAAATAACTTTTAATAATTTTCTACCATTTAGTTAATTTTTTTTTTCTTTTTATCTTTACCATTGTATGGATTGAATTCTCAAATTAAGGTTCAAAGTATTTATACTTTCAAAAGTGTAATAGAGTTTTCTTAATTCATTATCAATAATAATATTCATATAAATATAAAAATAGAAATATTAAAAGAAATAGTATAAAAATAAAATATTTTCTAATTATTAGCCTCCTACAAGAGTTAACTGACTACCATTTTTCTTGCAACATGTTGCTTGGGTTTAAAAATTATATGAAACATCTAAACCATAAAAACATCTAAAAACATAAAGTAATTTTTTTCTTTAATAATTTTATTTTTAAAATAAAAAATAAGAAATATATTCAAATAGTACATTAGTTTTCTTGAAAAATTCAGATGTAAAATTTTGAAAAATAGAATTATGCCTTCACTTCACTTTTTTAAAATTGAAAATATCCCTTTCTTTGGATGAAAAGAAAATAAAAGAGATTATATTTATAATTAAAGAAAAAAGAAATTATTTTATGAAGGATATGTGTCCAACCCGTCTAACCCTTTTTATAAAAGGAAATGTCCGCTTTTACATTGCAGTGGGTGGAGTGACGCAAAATTGCGGAGTTCCATGAGCAGAACTCCAAACCCACACACAAATCCTCCCTCAAACCCTCAAATCCTCTCCCTCTTCAACCCCTGCAAAACCCTGAGACATCTCAAACAACTCCATGCCCAGATCATCACCCACCATAACTCCCCTTTTCAACTCTCCGCCTTGGCCTCTCTCTCTGCCCTTTCCCCATTTCCAACGTTCCTGGCCTATGCCAAGACCATCTTCCACCACCTCCAAAACCCACCTCCCTCACTCTACAACTCCCTCATCAGAGCCCTCTCCTCTAGTAAAACCCCACCTGAAGCACTCCCATTGTACCACGCTATGCTCCAAAGCGGCCTCAAGCCTGATCACATGACGTACCCTTTTGTTATAAAAGCTTGTAATGAGTCATCCATGACTTGGTTTGGGTTATTGGTTCATACCCATGTTGTTAAAAGTGGTTTTGAGTGCGATTCTTATATTGTCAGCTCTTTGATTCATTTATATGCAAATGGGAAAGATTTGGGTGCTGCTAAGCAGCTTTTTAATCTGTGTTCTGACAGAGATGTGGTTTCTTGGAATGCAATGATTGATGGGTATGTTAAGCATGGTGAAATGGGGCATGCTCGGATAGTGTTTGATAGGATGGTGTGTAGGGACGTGATTTCTTGGAATACTATGATCAATGGCTATGCAATTGTTGGGAAGATTGACGAAGCTAAGAGACTGTTTGATGAAATGCCTGAGAGAAATCTGGTATCTTGGAATTCCATGTTGGCTGGGTTTGTCAAATGTGGGAATGTGGAGGACGCTTTTGGGCTGTTCAGTGAGATGCCTTGTAGGGATGTTGTGTCATGGAACTCCATGTTGGCGTGCTACGCGCAGTGTGGGAAGCCGAATGAGGCCCTAGCACTTTTTGATCAAATGCGGGCTGTGGGCATAAAGCCAACTGAAGCAACTGTTGTCAGCCTCTTAATTTGGGCGCTTTGGATAAGGGTTTGCATTTGCATACTTATATCAATGATAATAGAATTGAGGTCAATTCCATTGTTGGCACTGCACTTGTGGACATGTATGCAAAATGTGGAAAAATTTCCCTTGCCACGCAAGTTTTTAATGCAATGGAGTCCAAAGATGTTCTAGCTTGGAACACAATCATAGCAGGCATGGCCATACATGGCAATGTCAAAGAAGCCCAACAGCTTTTCAAGGAGATGAAAGAGGCGGGTGTTGAACCAAATGACATAACCTTTGTAGCTATGCTCAGTGCCTGTAGCCATGCTGGAATGGTGGATGAAGGTCAAAAACTCTTAGACTGCATGAGCAGCAGTTATGGGATTGAGCCAAAGGTTGAGCATTATGGTTGTGTTATTGATCTCCTTGCCCGTGCAGGGCTCTTGGAGGAGGCTATGGAACTTATAGGGACCTTGCCCATGGAGCCCAACCCATGTGCGTTGGGGGCATTGCTTGGAGGCTGCAGGATCCATGGCAACTTTGAGCTGGGTGAGATGGTGGGAAAACGCCTCATCAACCTTCAGCCATGCCACAGTGGCCGGTAAAACCCTCTCACCTATGCTGGAAAAGCCTAAATTCACATGACTAACCTGTTTTCCAATTTTTCCTCAACAGCTACATCCTCCTCTCAAACATATATGCAGCAGCAAAAAAATGGGACGATGCAAGAAAAGTGAGGAACCTTATGAAGGTCAACGGCATCTCCAAGGTGCCAGGAGTGAGCGTGATCGAGCTGAAAGGCATGGTGCATCGGTTTGTGGCTGGTGACTGGTCACACCCGGAATCAAACAAGATATATGAGAAGTTGAATGAGATACACACAAGGCTGAAGAGTGCAATTGGGTATTCAGCAGATACCGGGTATGTGTTGTTGGACATGGAAGAGGAAGATAAAGAACATGCTCTAGCTGTTCATAGCGAGAAGCTGGCCATTGCTTATGGGCTACTACACTTGGATTCAAAAGAAGCCATTAGGATTGTGAAGAACCTTAGGGTTTGCAGAGATTGTCACCATGTCACCAAGCTGATTTCAAAGGTTTATGGTCGAGAAATTATTGTAAGGGATCGGAATCGGTTTCATCATTTTGAAGATGGTGAATGTTCCTGTCTTGATTTTTGGTAGTCAGTGTTAAATATTGAATATGGGTTTATTTATTATAATTTAATAATAAAAAGATAAAAATTGATAATATTTTTAATAATATGTTATGTAATAAAATTTAATCAACTTTTAAATTGATTTTTAATAAAAGACGCAGTTTTTTTCTTTTTTCTTTTTTGTTTTAAAAATAAAATAAATAAATAATTTTTTATATAAGATACCAAAATTCTTAAAGACTCATATAAAAAAGGTAATAATTTTAAAAGTGATGATATGAGTCACATTTCTAAATCTATAGTTTAAAAGATTAGAATTTAAGATACTTAAAAAGTAATTCAATATGCTAAATACTTCTATTTATTGAGTCCGTTGAAAAAAATTGGAGAACTTTCAACTTTATTGTTTTTTTTCTTTTATTCTTTTATTTTTTTTATTTTAAAATTTATGCTTTATCGGTCTTTATTAAAAACAAATTACAATGGTTTCAACTTTAATTTTTTTAAATTTTTTTAAATTTTTTTAATGTGATTTAATTTGCGAAAAATTAATGTCATTTGTATACCCCAATTATACCTTAGTTCCTTTACTTTGTACCTAGGGTTCTATGACTATGCATCTTATCATTATTTTATACTTAGTTGTCATTATTTTTGTATTATGATCATTGGTTTTTTTATATCTTGATTTTATGTGGTTGTACCCTCGTTCAACAATTTAGATGTTGATCAATGATTTTTGTCGTTTATTGTATTAAAACAAGATTTTTAATCTAATTCACTATTCTAAGGTAGCTTTTACTTGATAAGAAATGACTTTTAGTAAAAGCCATGGTAGTATAACGGTTTAAAATATCGTCCATTAGGATGAATTATTTTTGGTAATCAAGACTTAAATGGAAAGAAAAGAAATGAATGTGATCAAGTGAAATTGGATTGAAAATTCATAATAAAAATGAAAATAACAGTGATTTCAAATTAGGAAGAACAATTCAATAGAAAAGAATCAAATTTTGAAAGAAGATTAATATGAAAAAAAATCTTAGAGTTAAGATTCTCTTGAAAGCAATCTCTATGGTGAATGGTTGTTGAGATTTACTCTTCATCAAGTTATATTGAAAATATAAATTCTCATCTAAACCAATTTTTTATTTAGTTTTAAATCAAAATCTTATTTGTATTCAAATTAGGTGATTTAATTTAAAGGATCAATTCAAATTGTATATTTAATTCATCTTAAATCGTCTTTAAATGATTTACACAATGCAACTATTCAATTTCATTAAATTTAGCTTTAAAAATTTAATGAATTTACCTAATTTGTATTGTAGTGGTCATTTAAGACAATTTGAAAAGAAAAAAAAATCCCAAATTTCAATCAGTTGAATAAAAAACTCTTACCAATTAATCTTCATTTCCCAAATTTCAACTATTCATAGTTCAAACAAATGAAGGACACTCAACATCATCTCAATAGGCTTTTGGAACTTTTCAAATTAAAAAAATATGAGATTTAGTACCAATAATGACATTTTCACACAATTTTCACATGAACATGTGAAATTGAAGTTGGTTGGTTACAACATTTAAACCCCTCTTTGGACGAGTTCGCATGCTCTTGAGAAGTTTTGCACCTTCATGCGAAAGTGACTTTCGCAAATTCCTAACTCTTGCAACCATCATGTTCTTCTAGTTTGGTTGGCATGTTTGTGCAAAATCATTCTTTAGCTTGCTGTAACTTCTCATCCTTTATCTCACATGCCAAATTTTGCATAATGTTGCAAAATTGTTATTTCTATTTTTTTCACACTTTTCAATCTTCTTTCTTCCATGATCAATTAAATGCATTATTTACACCTTGAAATCACTATAGAACTTACAAAAGAAGGTTAGTTATCATTGCAAGAGCAATAATATGTCAATTGGATATTTTAAGCATAATACTACTTGGAAGATGTGAAATTTATGAGAATTACTATATCAAATATGCTCTTTTTGAGCAGTAATAAGATGTAACCATATATTTTTAGCAATTAGATAAAAAGATTTAATAGTTTGAAATGATATTGTAGATTTTTTCATAAAATTAGTAATATAATAAAATTAGTATTGAATAATCCTAAGCATCCTATTTAATATTAGTTAAATTATAAGAAAATTAAATAAAAATTTAAAGTTGAAAGAAGTAGAGCCCTAACTCTCTTGTTGTCGAAGGTGTTTAGTTTTTTGAGAATAAAGAGTTAGGGTTTGCATAGAAATTATTTTTTAAAATAATATTTTATTCTCTATAACAAAAAATTGCTTTTATAACTTAAAAAACATGTTTAACAAATTTTTAACAACAAATATTTTTTTAAGAATTTGTTTTGAAAGTAAATTGTTTTTTATATTAGATTTGAGGTGTTTTCCATTGTTTTTTGTAGAACATTCTAAATAATAATTGAAAATATAAAGAATATTTTTAAAATGCAATAATAATAATAATAATAAAATATAATTAAGGAGGGGAAGATGGGTTTGAAGTAGAGAATAGGGTTCCCTTCCTTCCCCCTCGACCTTGATTACTCATCCCTACCTAATTAGGGATAGATCCTTGCGAAGATCCACCTTGATGGGTATTTTCATTACCCCTATTAAAAACATCTCCTAATATTTGGAAGCATATTTGAAAATCACATTAAAAATTCAAAAAATCACTTTTGAACAATTACTTCATAGGTGACCAATTCTTCCAAAAATCCATTTTTTGTAATATTTAGTTTACATCAAAACACTAAGTGGTTCTTCATAAAAATATTTCTAATGAGAGCAATACTCTTAAAAGTGTTATATGCTAAGAGCTCGCTTGAGAGTAATTTGGAGAGAAGTCAACTAAAAATGCTTCCTTACAAAAATTATTTGTTCAAAAAAAATTTTTAAATCATTTTTTTAATAGAAAATGACTTGAAGTGATTCTTAAACAATCATTTGGTTGATGATTCTTAAAAAGGAAAAAACAATTGTTATATAATACTCTACCAAAAAATTATCAAATCAGTTTTTTAGTTTATATTTAAAGAATAAGTGAGTTTACTTAAAAACATTTATGATAAAAGTGCTACTAATTAAAGGGCTATAAACGAATAAGCACTTGGAAAAAGTTGATGTCATATTAGACAAGTGTCTTTACTAGGATATTTTGGCTACTAGCAAGATCAAAACCAAACAAACCCTTCACCAATTGTAATGATCTGACCACCCACTTCCCTTTGTATAGAAATTGGTCCTCACCGGATTAATTATATATGTATAGTTAGGATTCTCACATAAATGTGTGGGATCGAGTTTAATACTATTTATAATGATCTATTCCATCTCATGTAGGGATAGTCTACTCTAGGTATAATATGCTCGTATGACTATAAAATATGACAACATAGTTTAGAGGGCTGATATGGGATATCAAACCAATTTCTATTTATACGAGGGGTTAATGAAACTTATCAAATGATGGTTTTGAATACCCATATATTTGGATCCCATATAAGTGTTTATGGTACAAGATATCACCATTGAAGTATTTGGTAAAATAACTAGAATGTATAATAAATTACTTAGAAAATTTTATGAATTTGGATGGATATACATGATCCTTAACAAAACATTCATTATATAATATCATCTCACATAAGTAAGAATAATATTAATAAAGTAGAAGGTGCACAAATTCCTAAATTAACACACATTTTAGATCATAGTCAGTTGACTTGGAGCAACTTATAGTGTTCAATCTTTAGAACAAAACATACTAAAGATATCTAACTTATTTATTAAAAAAAAAATCAAGACATCTAGAGATAAAAATCCTTCCAAAGTCAATTTAAATAAAGGAAACATCATTAGCAGACATTTCTATACCACAAATGTTAATCTATGCATCTCCTCAAAATAAAAAGTCCAACATACCTAAAGAAGGACATTAAGAACAAAGGCCCTTCTAAGATGTGATAATATACATGCACAAAAGAAAAAAAAAAGCAATTGAAGGCAGTGTTTCACTCACATAGACTATGTAGAAAAAACAAACTCCTCTTCCTTGTTTTGTATATGGAAAATGAAATCAGTCTTCTTCCAAATCCTCCTCCCTAAGATCTGAATCGATAGAATCAAATTTTTCAGAATCTTCCTCTTTATAACCCTGAGCATTTTGCAAACAAAGAGCCTCATATTAGGTAGGAAAGATGAAAATTACAATGATGAAGGTTAACATAATTAGGACGAAAATTCATTTGGATTGGAGGGTGAATCATAGAATGCTAGATCAAACTAATGCTTCATATTATCCTTGTGTTCTCTGAAAGTGATATTATTTATTTAATGCATATTCTTAGGTTACATTTAGGTAACAATATTGATAAAGATTATAAATCGCATTAACTATTAACTAGTTCTTCTATATAAAAATGAGACCCTCTATGTAGAATCTTGGTGTAAAACTTCAAATAATTGTCTACCTTTAACTTTTAAAAAAAGAAAAAATATTGTCATGATCAGTAATATCCTATATTAGATAGAAAAAGTTTCTATAACTTTATGGTGAATTTCTCTTAATTAGATAGATGATTTTTAATGGTGTGAGAGCTCATTAGGACCAAAGTGGATGATATTTACATAACAAGAACAAATTGTCACAAAAGATATTAGAGTTAATCTCTAAGCTTAAGATGGGATGAGATCATTACATGACCATTTAAATAATTTTTTGCTAAATGCTCTATGTTTTTGTTAACAAAATCAAAGATGATAAAAGACTACACAATTGAGAATTCTTACATTACCTTCTACCCTTAAATGATGTTTGCACTATCAAAAAATAATTTTTTAGATTGAAATGAAAATAGGACAGATTTCCTTTTTTCTTTTTATTTTTGCTATTTGGGACTAGCTAAATTGATACTTTACTAAACCCAACACAATATCCTTCACTCTTTAGGTTTTAGCAAGAATTTAATTTATTTATTTTTATCCAATTAGACTTCTTAATCTACAAACCAAAAGAAAATGAGAACATTGTCCATAATAGGTAAATATGCCCATTCAATATCTCATAGTAGTTCAAATCTATATTAAATCTCAAACAATTTTGAAAATTCAAGAATTATATATCTTCAAACATGTGATGATAACTTAGGCCTCTCCCTCAAACTCTAGCTTAGCAAATAAAAGTTAAAAAAGATTTTGTTGAATTTTCTAGCTTGCTAAAGTAGGGCTCAAACCCCAATTCTAGATCAATTCTAACTTGTAAGACATCTTTTTATCAAAGCTAATGTGGTTATTCAATGAACTTAATTATCACATTTCTTGCTCAAATTATTCTAACTTGATTATTTAACCAAGTTAAATGCAAGATTAGCTCTTATGTCTATTCTAAATTAGTTTTTTAATCACAATACTGGACTCCTTGCTCTCTACCTTTGAATTTGGCTGAACATACATACATAAACTTTTTGACAAGTGCTTTATAGTTGTTGCACCAACTTAGGCCTTCAAAATTTTTTGCCAAAACACAATAACTTGAACCTTCCAATATTTCTTAAATAATCAATGTGTTGTTTAAAAAATAATAGTATCTCCCATATAAGATGTAATAATTTTTAACGACTTACCTTGAAAGGATAATAGTTTCTAAAAAATTGAGGTATTAAAAAAATTTTACTTTCTCAAATTTTAAAATTTTAAAGAACATAAAGTAAGTTCATACTTTTTGTATAAGAGTTCCTATATTTTATATAGAATGTGTTATTATCTTTTTCTTGAAAAACAAATAAATAAAGAAAGTGTATCTAAATGAAACCTTAAGTATCAAATTTTTTTATCTAACTATTCTAACTTGATATTCTAACCTCTGGCTTCAACTATAATGCTAGTTTCTCTTTGTAGTTTTGCACCTGAATTAACTAGCGTGTGTGTGTGTGTGTATATATGAATTTTTGGGCAGACACTTTTTACTTCTCAAGTCACAAGAAAGCCTCATGACTTCTTAAACATGTTAAGAAATCAAAATATAAAAGAGGGACGATGATATCACCAAGGCAACAAACAATATCAAGGCAGTTTGCTTATATTAAGAAATTAAACATGTTCTTTTAGACTTGAATAAAATGAAAATTCTATTGGCTTATTTTGTGTCTTTTCTTCATACAAAATAAATTAAGAATTTTTCTGGGAGTGATTTTGAAAGGTGTTAATAATACTTCATAATGCTTGAAAACATTTCTTATAAAAATTAGGTGTTTGACAAAATTTTGAAAGCGGTAAAAAATATGAAGTGATGATTCTTGGACAATAACTTCATAAAAAAAAATCATTTTGTTGTTATATAAAACAATACTATGAAAATATTTTTTTTTAGTTTATATCCAAACACGAAGTGATTCTTTTTAAAAATGTTTATAAGGGAAATGTTATTAACAAAAATGTTAAAGATAAAGACTTTTTAAGTAGAATAACCCCAAATGACCTTTAAGACAAATAAAATTAAAGTAGTATTTATCATATTTATAGAATAGCCAAGGAAAAGATGATATTAAGAGTAGAAAGAATTAGTTAGGGGAATTAGTCCATTCATACCTGTTCCATGAACTTCTTGCGTATGGTGGTATTCAGGTCATCCTGCCAACATTCTTTGAAAAATTCATTTCGTAGGGATTTGAGCCTTGGTGCGTCTAAGACTCCCTTGCAAAAAAATTCCATCCCACGACATTCTCTCACCTCCATTGTTTCCAAGGATGGGAATTTGAAGACATATCTTGTTGATGAGCAAAAGCTTTTCAGATTTGGCAAATGATAAAGTGTCAGGCTCTTTAATCTGGTGAACTCAATCTCATTATCTATTAGTTCATGTCCATCATTTCCCACTATTTCTTTCATCATGTGGCATTTTTGTATAATAAGCTTTTTGAGTTGCACTAGTCTTTTGGCCATTAATGGTGTTACCAAATTTATCAAACTCCCACAACTAATTATCTCTAGAGCTTGAAGACTTTGAAAATATGGGCCTAATCCAGATAGATGCATTAGCATAGGTAGATCCTTCAAGCATATTTCAATTAATCGTGGAAGTGTCTCAACATGAAATTCTTCACTTGGAAGCCTTTCTACTTGGATAACCTCATTCACTGAATCACACATTGTCACATTTAGTTCTTCTAGATTATGTAGTATTTGAACCATATTCGAGGGAATCACAACTGAAATACCATGATACTCCTTTATCATCAAAACTCTTAACTTCGAAAAAGACACCCTTGAAAATTGGCCTCGCCATATCTCCACATTGCCCCCCTTTAAGCTCAATCCTAGTACTTCCAAATTAGGAAATGCTTCCTGGCAAAACAAATTACATAAGAGGAATAACATTTCATTTATGTGATTTTTTTTAATAAATAAGTTATATATACACACATATACAACAATCCTCTTTGAGCTTGCAAATAGCTCAATAAATGATAAAAATAAACAAGCCTCCAAGTTCAAACTCATGACCACTTGAAAAATAAGGCTATGATACCATAGTAAATAGAAAAAATTGTAAATCAAGTTCATTTCATCTACAATCCTAACATTTATATATTTAATAATTATATTTCCTTCTTGATCAAAAAGCTATTAGGAGAAAATAAGTAAACACTATTATTGTTATTATTATTATAATTGTTGTTGTTGTTGTTTTCCATATAAGGCATAATGAACTACTGTATCTAAATAATCAAGGTACACTTTGACAAGTTTTGATGAAATGTGGCTAAAAATAGATTAGATCAATATTGCACATTAATTCAAATAAAACATCAACATATATATTTTTTTGTTGTATTAAATAAACACCACTATAAATTATTGCAATTTCATATGAAATTCAATTAAATAAACTCGTTCTTAAGGCATCACATGAAGTGTTTAAGTCTAATTAATATTAATTAAAAATGATTATATTAAAAAAAATCCAAAGTAATTTATTTTTATCATAAGTCAAGTAGGATAGTTTTATAAATAATTGGTTCTAGTTTCTAGTATTATTGTACACAATCGCTATGTTTGTTGCACCTCCAAAAAATCTACTACTTGTAATTAATTGTATATTATTCTTCATATTCACATCAGTTTATGTAGTATGATTAATTTAGGAACAAAATATAAGTTTACTTGAAATCGCTCTAAATTCCTATGATATTAAAGTTTAAGATTAAAACAATGTAATACTAATTAAAAAGATTAAGATCTATAATGTAACATATAAAATTTAGAAACTTCAAAGAAGGGTAAACTCGCACCTTTTCTACCCAGAAGAGTGGTTGTTGAATTTTGTTATCAAGTTCACATTCCAAACTTATTTGTTGAAAGAGTATCTTCACTTTATCACAATTGTGCACTTCCAATCTTTTCAGAAGTGGCCAGCTTGAACTAAACCTTTCAGAGCAAAATCTTTTGAGTTGGTGTAAATCCCAAAGTCTGAGAGAGGTAAGGTTAGGGAATAAGAGTAGAGGTGCTGCTTCACCTTCATTTTCATTGGCAACAATTGCCTCCACTTCACTCTGCCATATAAGTAGGTCCTCAAGTTGCACAAGAGCACTCGCCACAAAAATCGGAAAAAGATTTAGCAATTTGTTGCATCCAATTACTTCCAATTTCCTTAATTTGGAAAATGAATTTGCTGGAAGTTAGTCAGGCCACAATGCTCTTATATTATCTAGTCTCTCTAATTGCAAGGACTCCAAGCCTGGGAGTGCAACCTGTGCAATTGATGATCTCTTTGGTTAATAATATATACATATACATTCCTAATAATTAGACACATGTAAATAGAAAATAAGAGGTTAAAGGAGAATATATCAGTATAACAAAGCACAAAATTTAAACTAGATTGAAGAAGATCAAGAAAGAGAAAAGAAAAGAAAAAGCCTCATGATTTTGAAGATCCAATTAAACTTTTTTTTTTTTTTAAAAAAAAAAAACCTCCAAATTTTGCTTTCCAAATGAGGTGATAAGAGGATTTTTTTTTTTTTTTTTTTTTGCCTCTCTTTCAAATTTGATTAACTTTCATGGAAAACGTATTTTAACTAGCCATGAAAATGGATTTTCTTTTTTTAACTTTTATATAAGATACAAGAACTCTTAGAGGGTTACATTATGTAAGTAATACTTTTAAAAAATGTTTTAAAAAATTGTGATATCCAAAAATTTTACTACCTTGGATTTTAAATTTTTTAAAAATTATTTTTAAAGAAATAAGGTAAATCTATACTTTTTGTATAAGATGTTCTACCTTTATGTACAAATTTCTAATTTTTGGACACTAAACTATCTAGTTTCGAATTTTTACGACTTTGAATTGGATTTTATGGTAAACTAATTTACAATATAATGCATGGATTCATCTTAGATTCCATCTATAAATTTTTTAATTATCTAATATAAGACATTATATTAATGGGTTGAATTAATAATGTAATTATAATTTATTTGGCAACTTTCTTCCTTCAAATATATAAAACGAAAATAAATTTTAAAAAATAAAAAAAATAAAAAAATCTTATTTTATAGTTTTTCTAAGATGATTTTGTAGAGTGTTAGTTTATAGTTTTAACTTTATTTCATTTTACTTTTGACTTTATTTATTGAGGTATGTTCTTTTTTGAAACTCTTGTTTAGATTTTATAGAGAATATAAATTTTAAGAAAAAAAAATGAAATTTAAATAAGATAAGAAAAAAAATGAAATGCAAAAGGTGGATGGATTTTTTTAAGGCAAAAGTTTGATAATTGGCACTATCATGTAACAGGTGAAATTTTAAAAAACTCAACAAAGGCTACTTGGAGCATTTATACGTTGGAGTAATATGTATATGATTATTTTATCCTAATTTTTCTTTTCTAGGATTGATTTCTCTTTTTTACCTGCAAAATGCACTTATCATATTTTCTAAGTGATAAACTTGGGTACCAAAGCATATATTATGAGGTAATAAAAATAAATAAATAAAAATCCTGGTTAAAAGCAGAGTACCTTTGGAAGTGAAGATACATTGCATAAATCTAAAAACTTGACAACTCTTTTTTTAATTAATTAATTATTATTTTAAAAATATTTTGTTGATGTGATTTGATAAATGGTCATATTAATAATATCAGAGCATAAAAACAAATTAACTATATTTTATCTAATATTTAACAAAATATTGATTTACCATCACAAATTATGAAATTAAAAATATAAAATAAAATGTTGGTTTCCAATAACTCCAACCTCGTCATTTTATTAATATTTATATTTTGTTTATCTTTTTCTTCTTCTACATTTTGTTTGGTGATAGTTATTTTTGAGTTATAAACAAAGTATTTCGTATTTTAAAACTTTATAACTCTTATAATAAGTATTTCATTCATTCCAAAATCGATTCTTCTCCCTTGCTATTGGTTTAGAATACAAAAATAAATTTATAAGTTTCTTTAAACCATATTAGTATCAATTATTCCTTTCATGAAAATAAAGAGAGTTTAACATTGAAAGAAAATTAACAAAAATATTTATGTTAAAAATAGTTAAGCAAAAAATTATTTAATAAAAAAGAATGAATTAAGCCTTCAAATTATTAAAAAATTAACATAATAAATTCATTAAAAAAAAGTGAAGATTAGGCCTTAAAATTTATTCAGAAAAATAAAATAAAGATAATAAATGTATCATAAATAAGAAAATATAAGAAAGGAAGGAAGACAAGTACAAATACTTTTTACTAAAATTTTATATAATTTTGGTTTTAAAGTTTACTTTTTAATTCTGGTTTTTATTTTTTAGAATTTATTTATTTAGTGTAAAAGTAGTGTAAATAAATACTAGTAATGGCAGAAATTAGATATCGAGTAGTAAGATACCTGTTGACTGAAAAATGTCATTGACTCCTGGGTACCACTGCTTCTTGTGGAGTAGAAGCTAATGAGCTCTCGGAGATTTCTCAATTCCAAATGTTGCAGTTGAGGAAAAGCTGATTCCCTTCCATGTTGTGCTGGAAGAGAGAAAACATTTTTCAACCTCCTGCAAAACAACAGTTCTAGAAATCTCAAGTTACCAAAAGACCCCATCGGAATTGGGCCATGGCATACTGCCTCCAAGTTATCTAGGCGAGTAAGACTCAGTTTCTCCAACATACAGAAGGTATTAGGTGGTGGAACCCATTCCACTGAAGTACTGGAATGAAGGATGTATTGAACGGTAGGACAATCCTCGAGAGTGAGATACTTGAGTTCAACGAAACCCTCCTTGTCTAACTCATAAACCACATGCTTAGTATCATTCAATTCCTGCAAGTCTAGAACTTGACTTCTCTTCAACAGCTTGGAGAAGCACTTCACCATATAAAGACTTGTAACCCCTTCCAACCACAACCTTCTTGAGGCTTTATACACATCATCTGGTATCCAGCCAGGATTTATTACTATTGAATATCTGGTCAAGTTGAGGTTTTCGAAGGGCACATCATCTTCTGGAAACAAACTGGGATCTGATACTTGTACCTCCAAAGTCCTCAAACCAGACAGGTGTTTCAGATCAGAAAGGCAAGCATTAATTCTTTCTCCCCTATTAAATCCTTCCGCCTCCCATTCAATCCTTGAACATTCTTTCATACTCAAATACTCTAATCGGGATAGACTTGATATAACATTTCGTGGAATTACTCTGAGCCAACGGCAATTCTGCAAATCCAACATCCTTAGATCACTCAATTGCGCCACTTCATTTGGCAGCTGTTCAATGTCGGACTCTGCCAAACTAAGGACTTGTAGTTTCTTCAGTTCTCCAATTACTGTTATGTCTTGGATCTGGCATTGATTTAGACCCAAAGCCGAGTGATGAAGGAGATGGTGTAAGAGACACTTTATACAAATCTAAAATTCTGAGTTGTTTGGTGTCTTGGAAAAAGGCATCTGGAATTTTCAAATAAGGATCATCATTACTTGAATTCAATAAAAAGAATTCAAGTTGCGGACATACCAAGCCTTGTGGAAGCTCATCCATATTTCTGCATATCAAAGAGATGCGAGTGCAATTTCTGCACTCATCCGTCCTCTGCCATTCTCGTAATTCAACAGCTTCTCTCACCACAAATCGATGAGAATCTTTGGATGCAATTGATCTGGCAACATCACGAACAACATCATGCATTCTGACAAAAGCGTGATCAAAAAGCAAGCTCGAAGAGTCATCGCCATCTCCTTCATGGTCAAGCAACAAGCTTGAGACTTTGAGGTTTTCCACCAATGTAATTAGTTTATTTATTGCTTTCTCCCATGAATATGTTCTTTCAAACAAATTCAAACACATAGCAAATTGTAGCAAGCGATCCATGGAAATATCACCATCCCCCAGCAAAGCGCAAAGTAAAAACAATGACTTTACTTCATCACCTACCAAATGGTTGTAGCTCAGCTCCAGACATGAGTAGACGCCTTCAGTCACTCCTCTGATGTTTGTTGGTGCAGCCATTCTCAGTTCTTCCAAGGCATTCTCCCATACAGGCACACTCTTATTTTTTAATGCATTTGCAATGGTGACAATTGCAATTGGTAGACCTTCACATTTTTTAACTACATTAACTGCTATGGATCGCAATTCAAGCTGCTCCACCGAATCGCCTGCTGTCCTCTTGAATAAACTCCAGGCTTCCTCTTCATTTAAGTGTCGAACCTGGAACTCCTTTTGAGTACGCATATCTGTATCTAACACCTGACGCTCTCTGGAAGTCAGCAGCAGTTTACACCCCTTGTGATCATCTCCATAAGGAATTCCTATTTTTTCCAACCCAAGTTTCCCCCAGATATCATCTAAGATCACCAGGATCGTCTCCTGGTTCTTCAAGCTTTGCCTCAGGCGAACTTCTCTTTCATTGTTATCCTCAAGTGTCAAACCCAACATACTTGCAATTTTTCCTTGAATTTCTGCGATGTTGGGAGTTTTGGATATGTTTAAGGCCATGACCACCTTGTGAAAGAGCTTGTGTTCCTCCGCTTGTTTAGCTACCTGTTTCACAAGAGTGGTTTTGCACACGCCGCCCATTCCCCATACACCAATCATGCTTGTATCTTTGTTTCTCAAGGCCTCCATAATTTGGTTAAAAGTAGACTCTCTTGACTGGAAAGCCTCATAATCTTTGAAAGATGCAGAGCTGATTAATGGAGGAGGAGGAGGGCGACAAGATACTATGCCATCCAAGTTACCAGCTTGTTGGATTTTAAGAACAATCTCCGCAGTCTGCTTCTTTGCTTGCTTGCTTAGCTGGTAGCGGGACTTCAAATGGAAACAGCTTTTGCTTGCTTTCTTTTCATCTTCAATGAGATCCTCTTTCTTTTGGATGATCCTTTCAGCGCCCTCAAGCCACTTCCGAACATCAGGAAAGATATCAAGCCCTTGCCTACTAGCCTCTTCCACCGATCGCTGCAGCCTCACTTTGGCATCATCGAGCATCTCAATTTGCTCAGTCAGATCCACATAGTTGCGACGGTAGTTAAAGAGATAACCCAGTTGACGTGCAATTGGATCAACCAGGCACTCTGCGACTTTTGCTGCAACGGAAATAACAATATCAACCATTTCCAACTTCTTTCTAGGAAACGATGAGAATTGAGCAAAGGCAGATAAAGAATTAATAGAGCAACCACAGCAGGAGAAAGACAATACACGAGATTGATATTTGATTGAAACTGTTGTGACAGAAGAAATGGAAGGTTTGAGGTATAAAAAGAGCAGAGTTTGTGGAAGAGAGCTGGATTTTTTTTTTCTTTCTTCCAGGAAGAAAGGAGAGGAGAGGAGAGACAGAAATCAGGAAAATGGAAAAGGAGAGTGATTACTAGTAAAGAAAAAAGAAATAGTAAATAAAAAAGAGAAAAGGGTTACAGAGTGAAGAGATTGAGAAAGCTTTGGATTTTGGAATTCAGTGATCCCCAAAACGAAAATAAGTAAAAGGCTTTCTGGCGAGAGGGAGAGACAGAGAGAAGGAAAATGAAAAAATGGGAAACAGCAGTGAGTATTGGGTGATAAATCGACGAGGAAACGGTTGTTTTGGTGAAAGGAGAAAGGAGAGCAGCAAGCCAACTTCAGATATTGACTTTTGAGCAGGCAGAATAGCAGGATAGCAGAATTGCAGAGTTGCAGATTCCTGAATGTGAAAATAGTTTGGTTAGAAGGAAATGGTTTTTTATTAATAATAGGAAAACAAGTTATGGCATGTATGGAGCCAACCTCACAATCTTCTGAGTTCTTGCTTTTTGGACCTTCCCCACCTAATCTCAGACTCGCTCATTACTCACCTAATCCTCCAACAACTCTGTTATTGCCATCATCATACTATTATTATATTCACAGAATTTTAAAAAAATATAACAATTAAAACTTCCATTTCTAAATTTACGGTATCTCATGATAACTCAAATAACAAATTACATTCAATTTAAGCATCATATTTTGAAGTTATATTTTTCATAAATAACTTTAAATTCTAAAATTTATACCAAAATTGTTTTTTTTTTTTCAAAAATAATTAATATGTACCTATAATTAAGAAGACTTCACTATATTTATAATCTCAAAAACTTCTTTGCATTAATTAATATGGAATATTATAATATAACTCTATTAAAGTTATTTATTTATTTGAAAATTTATTTTTATTCATTATAAATCTCAAATTAATAATTATTATTTTTTAATATTTTATTTATAAGGTTGTGCAAATATTAAAATCCTTTGTTTCCATGGATGTTGGATTATGAATCACCTACTGTGCTAGCTAAATTATTTTTATTTATCATTTGTTGGGATCTAATCTCGTTATTATGTACCATCATATTGTGAAATCTTATACCCTTTTATTTATAGTATAAGAAAATAAAAAATAAGCATGAATATTAGTCCATTAAAAAAGAAAGTCATACTTTCTTTCAATGATAAGTGCAATACTAATAAGGGTTAATTTCATTCACCTCTTTTTAGGATTGGTCTAAATATATCTAATCTTTATAGATTTAAAATTTCATCATACATCTCTCTTATTTTCAATAAGAGGAAAGATGAATAAATATGTGAATACTTTTTATTTTATAAAATAATGAAATTATAATATTTAGTTATTAAAAAATAAATTATTATCGAAAACTGAAATATAATTTTATTGTTTATTTTATTCATATTTCATTAATTTTAAAATTTATGATTTTGATATTTGATTTTACGTAAATAGTGAATAAAGTTATGTATTATTGAAATAAATGAAAGGAATTCAATCTTGGTTTAACACCAATGTTTTTAGAACCAGACCGGTCATTGAACCGAAAAAATTACAGGTTCATAGTTTTTTTTTTTTACAAATAAATAATTTAAATTAATTTTATGAGTTCTTTTGATAAGTTGAATAAGAAATTACTTTTTCAAAAAATAATTTTACTTTACCTATTAAATGTTAAAGTTATCTTTTAAATAAATTCCAAATTTTACATTGGAACTATTTTTTAAAAAATAATAATTTTTATGCAATATATATATATTATTTGTAGTTAAAATGTTGAAACTTGCCCTATATATATAATCAAAAAAGACCTCATTATATACTACAATATAACTTTATTGAAATTATTTATTTATTTATTTATTTAACATCTGAATTATTTTTATAATTATCATTTTAAAATTATGTTATGTAAAAAGTTGTACAAATATTAAAATCTTTCAATTTCCTAAGTGTTGGGTTACGACTCCCCTACTATGACAACTAAATTATTATTATTATTATTATTTTTTTTTTTGGCAACTCACCTAAGAGTTGCATGCCTCAACATTCCACGTTCTTTGCTTGCTCTTGTGCTAGTGTACTTGATCAGACCATTGATCTTCCTTTTCCATCAATTTCTAATTCCCATAAGAGTTTTAAGGTAAGGAGAAATTGTCAACTTAGTGTTTCTCATTGATGGGCTTAGCTTCGTCATAAATTGGTGGCATTATGAATGTACGTTACTACAGAATTTGTACAAATTCTGGTTGTAGATTCAATTTGGAGGGGCCCCAATGGCCTACTCGTTCAAAGCCCTGCCAACCCCTTTAAATGGTAATAAGTTTATTGGACTCGCCTCCCATTCATCAATGTTGTTGCTGCCCCACATTATCTACCATCCGCTCAACTCAAAAGCTATTCAGGTTCCGTCTGACTCCGAAATCATTCTATTTTTCATTTTCTGAAAATGATTTTGATTAGAAATTTATTTTTTTGGAAAATAAAATATATAAAATGTATATTGCATTTGTTTATTATTTATTATTTATTATGTTTTTATTTTAAAATGGTATCATAAAATATTTTATTTAAAATAAATTTTGTCTAATATAAAATAGGGAGAATTGTGTTTTGGGCCCAACTGGGCCCAAAAATTAACATTTGGTCCATATATCATACATATTTAAACCCAAGACCCAAACAAAGTATGAAAATTAAGGTGAAAGATATTATCCTTCATTAATCCATAAAATACCCTTAACCCTTGTATAGGTACAAGTGAGTGTGAATTTCAATTTTTTTGTATTTTTTTTTCTCTTTTCTATTCCCTATTAAGTATTACTCATTTCTAACTTTTTTTTTTTTCTTTTTCTTCCCATCTATATTTCTATTTTATGTCAAATAAAAAGCAATAATATTTTTTTGTTTTTTATTTTTAAAGATATTGAATCTTTTTGCTCTTATTATAAGTAATGATAAAAATTTTGGGATTTTTCATCCAAATATTTTTTATCTTTTTGTATTTATCTTTTAGTTTAATTTTCATTTTTTATTTTAAATTTATATTACCATTTCATTTATATTTTTCTCTTATTTTTTATATTTTCTACATTAACCATATTTTAAAAAATTTAAAAATTGACTATCACTTCACTTTATTATATATATATATCCTTTTAACTTTTTAATTTTTAATTTTTTTATTTTAAAATTTTTAAAAAGATAAATTTATTGAAAAAAATAACTAAGATATAAAGTTCTAATATTATATTAATAATTTTTCTTATCTAGATAGACTAATGCAAAGTATTTTGACCCATAACAAGAAAATTGTCAATACAATTTTTTACTGAAACTTTGGAAATTAAATTTCAAATAAAATATATTATATAAAATTTTATCTAAAAATGATTGAAAGTGGTATTTAATTTTTTTTATTGACTTTCAAACTTATCTAATTTTTTACTTGAAAGGTAATAGAACATGTTTACAAAAAATAAAAATAAAAATTAGTTTTTCATTTTTTAAATAAATGAGTATAAATATATTAAAAGAATTAAAGATAATCTTAGTAAAAAAATTTGATAAATATGATTATAATTTTAAATAAAGATTCATTTGGATAAAATTTCACAAAAAAAAAAAAAAAAAAATGGAAAGAAAGAACATTGCTAAAACTACAAAAACAGAATATGCAATTACAAAATTTTGATGATGAAATTTAAAAATAAAATTCGAAACAATTCTTGAGTGAGAGAATTTGAGTGGGGAAAAAAATCTTTGAGTGGAAAAAAATGGAAAAGTTTTTTAAAATCACTTAAAATCTTTAACAAAAAGTAATCTTGTACACCCTTATATAATTAGTAAATTTGTCTTGTATAGTTAGTGTAATACTCTTGTACAATAACTCAAATTTCATACATCATCCCATGAATATCTACAATAGGCCGGTTAACCATGTTTGCATTGGTTTGTTTTTAAAAAAGAAGAAAAATTGTTATATAATTTTATTTTACAATCATCATAAGTAAGATACCTATTCAAATGACTATATACAAGTTAAATAAAGTGCATGAGATGAATGTATGCTTAATCAATGTGTGTAAAGAATGACATTTATCCTCGGTTAGGGGAAATAAATAAACAAGTTTTTCAAAATCACTTAAAATCCTTCACAAATAATAGTCTTGTACACCCTTGTACAGTTAGTATATTTGTCATGTACACTTAGTGTAAATACCTTTTACAGTGACTCAAATTCCATATAACCCCTACTCAATGAGTAACCATAGGTAGGTTAACCATGTTTTCATTGGTTTGTTTCAAAAAATAGTGGAAGATGGAAAAACAAAATTTTCTCTCAAACATCATTAGTGGGATAAGTATTCAAATTATCATGTGCAAGTTAAATAAAGTGCATAATATGAGTGTGTAATAGAGGAATGTGTACCTTAAGAGTGTGCAATCCTTAGATGACAAGACAAAAAAAAAGTTGTCCAAAATTGATTAAAATCTTTCACAAATGATAGCCTTGTATACCCCTTATATAGTTATAACATTTGTCTTGTACAGTTAGAACATTTTCCTTGTCCAATTGAACATTTACCTTGTACAGTTAGTATAACACCCTTGTACAATGGTGCAAATTTCATTCATATGGATACATTATGTGCCACATATGATGTGTGAATCATGTTTCCAATGGTTTGATTTAAAAAATGATATAAAACGTAAAAACAAAATTTTTCCCTAAACATCATTATTAAGGTAAGTATTTGAATTGTTATATGTGAGTTAAATAAAGTACATGAAATAAAAGAATTTGTGGTAGGAGAACGTATAATCCTTAGATGACAAGAAAAAAAAAAAGTTGTTCAAAATGTACAGTTTTGTACACCCCTTGTACAATTAGTGTAATAACCTTGTATACTAGTATAAATTTCATATATATGTATAAATTATATCCACATGAGTGTGTAAACTATATTCCCAATAGTTTGAAATTTAAAATAATTAAAACAAATAAAACGTTATTTTATTTTATTTTCAATGCAAAATATAATTAAAAATAAGACAAAGAAATTACTTAAAAACTATTATTTAAGCCAAGTTTATTTATTTATTTTCTTTTATTTTTGGAAATAAAGAAAAAAGAATAAAAAATTTATTTAACCATAAGAAATATGAATATAAGATTAGTTAGAAAATACCAAATTTATTTATTTATTTCATTTTATTTTTGGAATTAAAGAAAAAAAAATTATTTAACCATAAAAACTATTGATATAAGATATGTTAAAAAATAGAAATAACCCCAAATTTATTTACTTATTTCATTTTATTTATTTAAATTAGAAAGTAATTTATTTTAATAGATTAAAATGTGCACAATTGATCTATTACTTTGTTAATTATGGATATATTAAAATTTTCTATTAAACAAAAAATAAATAAAGAAAATAAAATTAAAAAGAGTAATAAATATATATAATTAGGTATTTAATTATTTTTCATGTAAAAGATAGTCCCACAAAAAACACACAATTGATCAATTTCTTTGTTTAATTCTAAACATACTATACTTTTTTTATTTTATTATTAAAATAACTAATGGAAAAAAATAAAAATGGGTAATCAATGAATGAAATTAAATTCTTTTTATTATTTTTATATAAAAAATAGTACTAAACAAGGTTTTTAATTTTAATTTTTAAAAATAGTTTTCATTTTTTAATTAAATGTTTTTTCAAAAAGAAAATATAAAAAATATAAATCATATTACCATTTTTTTAGAAATTATTTTTTAAAATAGTTTTTGAACATAATTTCTCTTTATGTATAATTTAAAGTAGAAAATAATACTGATTTTCAATTATTTATATATATAAACAAATTTAATACAATGAAAAATCAAAATTGTTAAAATAGAATTATTATGGTTGCATGAATAGTGGTGCAATAAAGACAAAAAAAGCTTATGTGAAAGGTCATTGGGTATTTTAGCCCATCACTATTTTATATCCTTAAAAGGTAATATATAGAAA
Organism: Vitis rotundifolia; assembly: GCA_030254885.1. Lineage (NCBI taxonomy): Eukaryota > Viridiplantae > Streptophyta > Magnoliopsida > Vitales > Vitaceae > Vitis > Vitis rotundifolia. Next base: position 19,227,262 of record CM058160.1, on the reverse strand, counting down.
TTTGAAGGATACACTGGTCTTTTAACATCTTATATCATTTCCATCAATTATAGAAGTTATATGGACCAAATGTTAATTTTTGGGCCCAACTGGGCCCAAAACACAATTCTCTCTATAAAATATATTCATTTATAATAATTTATAGTTTAATAAATAAACAAAATAGTTCTTCATAGTTTTTTGTTGCTAACATTTTAAAAAATTGTTTTCACTTTTTTGTTTTGAAGAAAATTTTGAAACATTAAAAGTTTGTTTGGTAACCGTTTTCGAAAAATAGTTTTTATTCTCCAAAATAAGAAAAATAAGAAAACACATTTAATAATTAGAAAACTGTTTTATGGTTTCTATTTTTAAGAAAAAAAAACACTGTTTTATAAAAATAATAATTTTTGAGAAATTTGGAAACTACAGTAATTAAGTATATTTTCATCAAATTTCTGTAATATTAATGAAATTAACCCTTAAAATACTTTTAATCATTTACTTTTACAAAATAGTTAATTTTTTTCACACCTCTAGGTTTAATGTTTCATTAGTTTCAAATTTATCATTTCATCGGGCCTTCAGACTTTAAGCCATCTTCTCAGATAGTTCGAGCCTATGACAGTACACGCAGAGAGGTTTTGGGTACATTGACATTGGATTTGCAGATAAGCCCGATCACATTCTCTATTTTATTTCAGGTTTTGAGGATTCCCACATCCTTTAACTTGTTACTGGGTCGGCTTTGGGTCCATAGAGCAGGAGCTATACCATCTTTCCTTCATCATAAAATGAAGTTCATACATGAGGGCAGATTCATTACTATACAGTCTACTGGAGACACTTATTCTACTTCCGAGCTAATATTAGAGATTAGTCATGGCGATGATGACCTATTTCTAACTGGCTTCACCTTTGATGAGATATAGACTGTGGAGGTTGAGCAGTTCTAAAGAGATCATGTGGCGCTTCCTTTTGATGAGCATGGTAGTACAATGGTTTTTGACATGATGAGATCTATGTCTTTCTTACCTGGCTTGGGTTTAGGGCGTCGTCAACATGGCTAAGGAGAGTTCATTGCCGTAGTTGATCACAATACTCCTTTCAGTCTTGGTTTTGTTCCTACGAAGGCTGATTACAGATACATAGCGCTTCTGCGCAAGGAGAGACTTAAAGCTCGTTTGCTCCATATGCCATTTGACTATCCTATTCGCCCATACAAGATGAGCTTAGTAGATTATTTTGTGAGGACACTAGAGACACAAATGCATTTGGAGAGGATTACCTATTGACTTAGTGTTGATCAGGAGACCGAGCTTCAGTGTCTAGTTCGTCAGTTGCAATTGAGTGACGGAGCTCCTGGCACTTCCACTTTTGTTTTGGTTATTCCTCTGTCTCCAGACTGTACGAGCCTATTGACGCTTTATTTTTCAGAGGAGACTGATGAGTATGGGACATCTGTCAAGATTGTAGACACGATAGATGAGGCTATTTCGTGTGACGAGTATAGTGATGAAATGCTCATGGTAGACTTGAGTCAAATTACCGATGATGTTCAGCCAACAACTGCTTCTCCACTCGATTTGTTTGGGGTACTTGCTATCGAGATGGTTGAGGATGTTTAGCTCATCTCTACTCCTAGGCTGCTTATTGCTGTTGCTCCTAATAATGATGTATTTGAGGGTGTTACTAGCCCAGTCGTGGTAGAGTCCGAGCATGTGGACCCACCACTTTCTTTTGATGTACTGTCGGGATTTGTCTCCCGTTTTGATGAAGTACTGACTCTTTCTTCATATATGGATATGAGTCTTTTTTAGTATTTGCTTGTCTCTTGTGACATCACTTTATCTGCACCTTATTCACTCACATCACAAATATTTGATATAGAAGATGAAATTGTACAACACAATTCAGATGAAGACTCTTCTTTTGCTTTTTATTTGATTCTTAGTGATCAGAGAGTTTCACCTACCACAAGAGATGCTGAGATTGTTGATTTTGGTATAGCAGACCAGCCTAGGGAGTTGAGGATTGGATTGAATTTGTCTATAGATGAGAGGGATGACCTCACCCAGTTGCTTAGATCATATTTGGATGTTTTTGCATGGTCTTATGAGGATATGCCTGGCCTTGATCCATCCATAGTCCAGCATCGCTTACCACTTCTGCCTCATGTTAGACCGGTTAAGCAGAAGTTGAGATGATTACATCCTTGTTGGAGTTTTCAGGTGAAAAAGGAGATTCAGAAGCAGCTCAATGTGGGATTCTTATCAGTGGTTGAGTATCCTGAGTGGTTGGCCAATGTCGTCCCTGTTCCCAAAAAGGACGGCAAGGTGAGAGTCTATGTTGATTTTCGAGATCTCAACAAGGCCAGTCCGAAGGATGATTTTCCTCTCCCACACATTGACATGCTAGTTGATAGTACAGCAGGTCATTCGATGTTGTCCTTTATGGACGGGTTTTCTGGGTACAATAAGATCTTGATGGCTCCAAAGGACATGGAGAAAATGTTTTTCATTACCGACTGGGGTACTTACTGCTACAGAGTGATGTCGTTTGGTTTGAAGAATGCAGGAGCTACTTATCATAGAGTAGCGACTACCCTTTTCCATGACATGATGCATTGAGATGTCGAGGTCTATGTAGACGACATGATAATGAAATCCCGAGATAGAGTAGATCACTTAGCAGCTTTAGAGAGATTCTTTGAGAGGATCAGACAGTTTAGATTGATACTGAATCCCAAGAAGTGCATTTTTGGAGTGACTTCTAGGAAACTGCTGGGATACATGGTCAATGAGAGAAACATAGAGGCAGGTCCAAATAGATTAGAGCCATCCTTGACATGCTTGCGCTGAGGACTAAGAGAGAGATCAGAGGTTTCTTGGGTAGACTTCAGTACATCAGTAGATTCATTGCTAGATTGACAGATATCTGCAAGCCCATTTTTTGACTCTTGAGGACGAGTCAACATACTGTTTGGGATGATCAGTGCCAGCGTGCATTCGAGAGGATTAGGGAGTACTTGTTGTCACCTCTAGTTCTGGTGCCTTCTACACCAGGTCGTCCCTTACTCTTATACTTTTTAGTCATAGATATAGCCTTGGGATGCATGTTAGCTCAGCTCGATGATTCGGGAAAAGAGCAAGCTATTTATTATTTGAGTAATAGGATGCTTGATTATGAGACGAGATATGTCATGATTGAGTGCTTTTGTTTGGTGTTGGTTTAGGCTACTCGGAGATTGAGACATTACATGACAGAGTATTCAGTGTACTTGATATCCCATTTAGATCCTTTAAGATATTTGTTTGACAGGCCTGCTTTGATTGGTCGACTCATGAGATGGTTGGTACTCCTGACTGAGTTCGATATTCATTATGTCACTCAAAAGTTTATCAGAGAGAGCATTGTTGCAAATCACTTAGCCTCATTACCAGTTTATGATGGTAGAACGATTGATGATGACTTTCTAGATGAGGATATCGTTGTAATGACTAGTTTGTTAGGTTGGCGCATGTACTTTGATGGTGCGGCTAACCATTTTGGATATGGGATAGGTGTTCTATTAATATCCCCTCATGGTGACCACATTCCTAGATCTATTCGTTTGGCATTCTCTGATCGACACCCTGCCACGAACAATATTATTGAGTATGAAGCTTGTATCTTGGAATTAGAGACAACTCTTGAGCTTGGGATTAGATAGATGGAGGTGTTTGGTGACTCCAATCTGGTATTGAGACAGATTTAGGGCCATTGGAAGACTAGATATGTGAAGCTTAGGCCTTACCATGCATACTTAGAGGTGTTGGTTGGGAGATTTGATGATTTGAGTTATACACATCTACCTAGAGAGTAGAACCAGTTTACTGATGCCTTAGCTACTCTAGCTTTCATGATTGATATTTTTGTTAATACCTTTGTTCGTCCTTTACTGTTGCCAATTTGTTTAGAGATGTCCAAAGTGTCAAATACATGGGGACCTCATTCACGTGCCACCTTTAGAGTTACATACACTGACTTCACCATGACCATTTTTAGTATGGGGTATAGACATTATTGGGAAGATTTCACCAAAGTCTTCTAGTGGTCATGAGTTCATCTTGGTCGCCATTGATTATTTCACCAAGTGGGTGGAGGCTGCTTCATATGCCAGATTGACATCATCTAGGGTCACTGGTTTCATCATATCACACATTATCTGTCACTATGGAGTCCCTCATGAGTTGATTTCAGATAGAGGAGTACATTTTAGAGCAGATGTTGACACTTTATTACAAAGACACGGTATCCATCATCATAGATTGTCTGTGTACAAGTCGTAGACTAACAGAGCAATAGAGGCTGTGAATAAGAATATTAAAAGGATCTTGCGGAGGATGATTAAGACTTCTCGGGATTGATCAGAGAAGCTTCCGTTTGCATTGTGGGCTTATCGGACTTCTTTTCGTACCTCTACAGGAGCCACACCTTACTCCTTGGTGTATGGTATGGATGCAGTGCTACCAATTGAGATAGAGACGAGTTCATTGAGGGTAGCATTGGAGCAGCAGATTTCAGAGGCAGATTGGGCCCAAACTCGATTAGACCAGCTCAATCTCCTAGATAAGAGGAGATTGAGGGCAGCAGACCATATTCGTGCCTATCAGAGGAAGATGACCCGTGCATTCAAAAAACGAAAAATGGGTCAAGCCTAGATCGCTACAAAGAGGTGGCTTGGTTTTGAAGGTCATTAGAGGATTGATTAGAGATCCTAGAGGGAAGTTCAGACCTAATTGGAATGGGCCTTATTTCATTAGGGAGCTGACCCCAAAGGGCGCAGGATGGGTGCTCGTCATTTCGGTTAGCCACATATCTTGTTATCCCCCTTTTGACATATAGACAGTTGGTAGCCCATTGAGCCTCACATGTGCATTAGAACCTTTCTTTCTTATTACCTTGTTTACACTTCTACACTGGGATAGGGGCCCTATAGTATATGCATGCTTCTTTCAGGAGTTTCATGAGCCTTGGGCTTAAGGCACATCTTTCTCTCATTATTTTTCCTACCATCACACTACTACATTTCATCACATATCATTGGTTATGTTCTTCATCTCTTCTTCTTTATTCTATCTACTACTTGTTTTGCTTCATATTCTTTCCACCCTAAGTGGTGATCCTCCTCAGTTCATTACATGGAGGATAGTCACATCATTTCCACTATCTATCCCACAGACACTGATTAAGAGATCTTTAGTTTGAGAAGGTCATCTCGTTAGATAGAGTTTTTGTTACTTTAGCACTTGAGAGTGTGTCTATCCATTATTGATATCATTTTTGGGGTTCATTTGTTTATGTTTAGGGTATGTCCATTTGTATATATGTAAAAAAAAAAAAAAAAAAAAAAAAAAAAAGGAAAAATAAGCACATATGTGTATGTGCATAGTATTATCCATTGTTGAGTATGTATATTGATATCCGAGGGTCACTTTAGTGAGTATGATTGTTGGTGAGAGTTCGTATGTGAGCTTTCTGAGATCCTCTTTTCTTTGTATTCACTTTGTCATATCTCTTTGAGAGTGAGATGAGTGACCTTCTCCTAGGAGCTCTAGGTCATTGTCTTTTCCATCATTACATTCATTGTTGATGTGACTTTACTCCATGTTTGATTTGAGTTGATCATCACTTTTCTTCGTATATTCATTGTTTCGCTATTATCCTCGTCATTGCTTTTGATTCATCCTCTTCGCTTCACCCCCTTATTCTTTTCTTACACTGACCTATTCTAGGTTTGATATTTTCCTTACATCATTCTTACACATCTCATTATCAATTTGATTCACTTCATTGTCTCATTATTGATATTATATTCACGTTGGGCACCCTTAGGTCCATGGCTCATGAGCTTTTCTATACATGTTGCATTTTATACATGAGGGCATGGGTTTTTGATCATTGGGTGTTTGGGCCTAGTTTCCCTCCGTTTCTATTACCCTATCACCTTAGCTTACATTACACCCCATGTCTTAAGACCCCCCTAAGGTTATGGGATCAGATGTCGTCTTCGACAACCCCTACTTGGACATATGTTTGAGATTTAGTTGATATTTAGATATCATCATGCTTCTTCTTCTGGGAGCCGCCTCTTTGATATTTGGACCTGATTCAATTGTGGATATGGATGACTGGGATTGCACATTTGATGATGGATGATCTGATGTTGTATGATTTTCCAATCTACCATACATCTGATGCAATACTGGGGCATATTTCCTTTTCGGTTGAGATTTATAGATCTTCATGGAGTCACATGATCCTCATCACTCACAAGATGCATGTCAAGTTGATAGTCTACTGTTATCTTATCATGATACCCTAGTGGAGTCTCTCTTTGACCATTTAGTCAAGCTCACACTTTTCAGCATTTAGATGTCATCATGCTTCTTCTTTTGAGAGACGCCTCTTTGATCTGTGGATCCAATTATGCTATGGACATGGATGATTAGGATTACGTACTCGGTGATGGATGATTTGGTGCCATCTAATTTTTCAACCTACCACACATCTGATGCCATACTGGGGCATATTTCCGTTTTGGTTGAGATTTGTAGATCTCCATTGATTTGCATGATCATCCCCATTTATGAGATACATGTTGAGTTGATGATCTGTTTTTATTTTACTATGATTCCCTAGTGGAGCCTTTCTTGAGTCATTCAATCAGGCTCATACTTTCTTATTTGTCGTGATTCTTTGATGGAGTTATCTTAGGCACATAGACTCCCATATCATCATTTCGGTGGAGTACATGTCAAATCTCTTATACATCCTCATTGAGTTATTCTCGAGTCATCAGGACGGATAAGATGTACTAGTTTCTATACTAGGGCATATTTTCCTCGGTTACCTGCATAGTGGGATGTATCAGTTGCTATACCGGGGCATATTCCTCATTTTTCTGTTGTCGAGATGATTGATTTCTCACTTAGCTTTTATAGTCTTCTTTGCTGGTCCCAGTTTTGATGATTTTGTTGAGATGAGCCTTTAGGGGAATGTGACTTTTGAGTTTTGACTGTCTCATTTACCTATGACTCTTCAGTAGATCGTTATGTTGAGGTGGTGACAGTTGCCCTAGTGGATTATTTTTCTTAAGACTCCCCAGTAGATCATTCATTTGAGATGACGATGGGTTCCTCCAACTGAGTATCTTGAGCTAGAGACATCCAGATTATTATGATACTGGGGCATATTCCCCTTCATCATTCCCTTGAAGTTTGGCGTTCAGAGCCGTCGTTCACAGTTTGCCATTCGGACCCGTTATTCACAATTAGGTGTTCAGAGCCACCATCTTTGCACAATTTAGCGTTCAAAGCCATCATTCACAATCAGGCATTCAGATCCATTAGTCAGCTTGGCATTCAGAGGCGTCATATCTTTAGTTCAGCATTCAGAGTCATTAGTAAGCTTGGCATTCCAATGCCACCATATTTCTTCAGTTTGGCATTCAAAGCCACCATTTTGCTTTAGTTCGGCATTCAGAGCCACATTCCTAGCATTTAGAGTTGTCATTCTCTTTTAGTTCGGCGTTTAGAGCCACATTGCTAGCATTTAGAGTTTTCATTTGCTTTTACTTTAGCATTTAGAGTCATCTTCTTTACTTTAGATGTTTAGAGCCCTAAGCTCACGATCCAAAGTTGTTCTTATTTATAACCCAGAGTCATTATTAGCATTTAGAGCCCTGAGCTCACGACCCAGAGTCATTCTTCTTATTTATGACCTAGAGTCATTCCTATCATTTAGAGCCCTAAGCTCACAACCCAGAGTCATTCTTCTTCTTTATGACCCAGAGTCATTCTTAGCATTTAGAGCCCTAAGCTCATGACCCAAAGTCGTTCTTCTTATTTATGACCTAGAGTCATTATTAGCATTTAGAGCCTTAAGCTCACGACCCAGAGTTGTTCTTTTTATTTATGACCTAGAGTCATTCTTAGCATTTAGAGCCCTGAGCTCACGACCCAAAGTCTTTCTTCTTATTTATGACCCAAAGTCATTCTTATCATTTAGAGCCCTGAGCTCACGACTCAGAGTCGTTCTTCTTATTTATGACCCAAAGTCATTCTTAGCATTTAGAGCCTTGAGCTCATAACCCAAAGTTGTTATTCTTATTTATGACCCAGAGTCATTCTTAACATTTAGAGCCCTGAGCTCACGACCCAGAATCGTTCTTCTTATTTATGACCCAGAGTCATTCTTAGCATTTAGAGCCTTGAGCTCATGACCCAGAGTCGTTCTTCTCATTTACGGCCTAGAGTCATTCTTAGCATTTAGAGCCCTGAGCTCATGACCCAGAGTTGTTCTTCTCATTTATGACCCAGAGTCATTCTTAGCATTTAGAGCCTTGAGTTCATAACCTAGAGTTGTTCTTCTTGTTTTTGACCCAATGTCATTCTTAGTATTTAGAGCCCTAAGCTCACGATCCAGAGTCATTCTTCTTATTTATGACCTAGAGTCATTCTTAGCATTTAGAGCCCTAAGCTCATGATCCACCATTTTCCTTTATGGGCGTTCAGAGCCATTTCTTTCACCAGTTTTAGGTGTTCAGAGCCACCATTTTCATAGGCCAGAGCCATTCCCTTCACAGGCTTTTAAAGCCATAGTTTATTTGTTCAAAATCATTCGTCTCAGTCTTGGAGTTTAGAGCCACATTTTAGGCATTCGAAGTCATGATTTTCCAGAGTTTGTCCTCCTCCATTATGTGTGATATAGCTCTTTGAGCTTATAACTTATGTTTTGATTGTATCATTGTCACCCTACACTTAGCATTCTCATGTAGTTCACATAGGGTAATCCCCTTTGGACACATTCTTTCCTGTACTCCAAGGTGGTTCGACTGTTACTCATCTTTGACATTGATCTTCGAGTCACTTTTGGAGACATTTTAAAGGAAGTCTGGATCCATAGTGCAACTTTAGAGACGCTCTGAGAGCTACCCTTCTTTTAGGATTTTAGGGCCCTTTTTGTTTTTTGTTAGTTTGAGCAAGTTTGTGTTTTACTTGTGTACCTTTAGAGGTATTTCTTTTTCTTCGGTAGAGTTCACTTCATTCCACTCACTATTCACACTTTCTTTTCACTCCAGTGTTCATATTCCTTACACTCATGAACTTTACCGAAGAGGGGCATATTTGTAGACTCCTTTTTGCAGACCAAGTCTTATTTTTATTTTACTTATTTATTTATTTATTATTGCTTTTATTAATAGCACCAAAGGGTATTTCATATCACCTCGAGAAGAGCTAAACATTTCATTTGGAGTAGGGGACGACTTCCAGATAAACGAGCTGCATGGGACATATGGAAAAAAAAGATATGTCCACCTTGCCATGGTGGTGGTTGAGGACGGAAACTTGCGGAAGGGTGAGCAGTGGAGTTGTTAGAAGCTTGCAAGATAAGAAAACGGGCAGCAGTTGGAGAAAGGGGATTAAGAGAAAAACGGAGGAAGGGGATAGAGGTTTTCAGCAGGTGGGGGTTTTGAGAGCTTGAGAGAAAAATATGGGAGTAGAAAGCCAGGGGATGAGCCGAGGGAGGGGTGGTCCAGCGGTGCTTCATTAAGGAGAGAATGTGAGAAAGAAGAGCTGGATGAAAAATAGGGGACGTTTTGAGAAGAAAAACGAGTTGGTGTGAAGAGGAAAAAACGGGGTTTTTTAGCAAGAGCAAAAGGAAGCTTGTAAGAAAAACATGGGGCATTTTTTTGAGAGAAAAAAAGAGAGTTGGGTGAGGGCAGCTTGGAAGAAAAACAAGGCAAGAAGAGGTTTTTGAGAGGGAAAAACAAAGCACTTGAAGCCAAGCATGCTTGGCTCGAGAGGAGACACCCTAGAGAGAGGCGATGGACAAAGATGAAGTACAATCCGAGGGTTTCAAGCTCCCGTCGGAATAGTCGAAAGGTTCACTTCACGGTGTCGTCGAGTGTCTAGCGAGTGCTGATGAGTGCACCACTCTCCACTGACCTCCGCAGCAAGTGCAACACTCGCTCCATGCCCATTTGAAAGGACGATGAGGTCCAGGTCGTTTGGGGAACCTTCAAGGGGCGAGAGGGGAAAGTCGTTCAAGTTTATTACTGGAAATGGGTCATCGATGTCGAACGAATCACTCGTGAGAAGATTCCAACAAGTTTTCCTCACTCCAGATCAACGCCTCTTCAGATGAATCTAGTCCAGTTGATGCAAGAGAGTTATTCTCGGATTTGATGGAAAAGTGGGATGCACTAAAAAACAAATCCACAATTTTTATCTATGGAAGTGGAGCAATAGTTGCAGTCCGGCTGTCGACCATCATTGTTAGTGCTATCAATAGTTGCAAAAGTCATTTTGGTGTTGTTATTAAATCTTCATAGTGCAGTCAGATTCAAGATTAAGGTTGTGGGATTTTGTGTCCAACTGTAACACACTAGTGAACTTTGAAATTGTGTGGCCACAAACCAGCAAAAATTTAATTTCAAAACTTTAATCTTCAAATGAGTTTTCAAAATTCCAATTTTCAAAAATTTCGTTCTCAAATAATTTTTTTTTTCAAAATTCCAATTTCCAAATCTAATTTTCAAAACTTCCTTAAATAATTTTCTAAAATTCCAATTTTCAAAACTTCAAATTTTAAATAATTTTCCAAAATTTCAATTTTTAAATAATTTTCCAAAATTTCAATTTTTAAATTTAATTTTAAAAATTCCATTCTCAAATAATTCCTTAAAATTCCAATTTTCAAAACTTCCATTCTCGAATAATTTTCCAAAATTCAAATTTTCAAATTTAACTTTAAAAATTCCATTCTCAAATAATTCTTTAAAATTCTAATTTTCAAAACTTCTAGTTTCAAATAACTTTCAAAACTCCAATTTTTAAATTTAATTTTCAAACTTCAAACTTTAAATAATTTTCAAAACTCTAATTTTCAAATTTAATTTGTAAAACTCCAATTTTCGAAATTTAATTTTCAAAACTTTGATTTTCAAATAATTTTCCAAATTTCCAATTTTCAAATTTAATTTTCAAAACTTCCGTTTTAAAATAATTTTTCAAAATTCTAATTCTCAAATTTATTTTTTAAAACTCCCGGTTTCAAATAATTTTTTAAAATTTCAATTATTAAATTTAATTTTTAAAAATCCCATTTTCAAATAATTTGTCAAAATTCCAATTTTTAAATTTAATTTTCAAGATTTCAATTTTCAAATAATTTTCAAAACTCTAGTTTTTTTTTTTCAAATAATTTTAATTCTACTCCAGTTTTCAAATATTTTTTTATTCTACCATTTTTCATCCTTCATTAGGGTTTTAGGTCAAAAAATATTGTTTTTAATAAACTTACTACCTTTTCTTTCAGGTAAGCACTTTCACAAATTTTCTTTGATTTTCAAATAATCTTTTGTTTCTCTTGATTTTAAATAAGCATGGATATGATTTTCATAATTCCAAAATAATAGAATTTGTGGGATTAATTCATGCAAAATCAATTGGGCTTTGGTGGGGGCCTTACATATGAGTTTTCTCTTTTGATTGTCAACTGTTATGCTTAATGAATATTGCTTGATTTTTGTCTTGCTCTTTGATATGCATGTGATAATTTTATATTTAAACAACCTTGTTTCCATGATAGTACTTTATTACCTACAGCCAAGGTACGCTCTCACTCTCACTTTGTTTATTTATTCGTTATCATGACTTATTTTTTATCTCTGATCATTTTGGTATTCATTGATTTCCTTATCAATTGTCACACTTACTTCACCTTATTTAGTAGAGACCCGTTTTTAGGGACTTAGAGGGTCTTACAGTCTTTTTATCATACCTTCTCAATAAGTAACCTGAACCCTGAACCTAGGTTTGGTTCTTCATAGACCGTCTTTTTCAAATAAGGAGTCACAATTAGGGTTTTCTTTTTTATTTTGTTTTCCCTTAAAAAATAAAATAAAAATAAGTGGCAACTCCAAGTCTTTTCTAAAAATCATATTTTTTATCAAATAAAAAAATAAAAAAATGAGTTTGCCATCGAGTAGGAACACATCAAGCAAAATACGAGGACCACATACCCTTATAGATATATTTTATTTATAAAATTTAATTTTTTAAAAATAAAATTTATGTTTTTTGGAAAATTATAAAATACACCTATTTAAAATCTTTTAATCATAAATCCTTTTTTAAAAATAAATTTTTAAAAAATAATAATTTAATAAAAGTGTTAACGGATGAAACTTGAATTCAACATTGATTAAGTGTAGTTTTATTAAATTTCAGTAATATAAATGAAATTATCCCTTTAAAAATTAAAAGACCCCTTGAAGATTGAAAATTGGAAGTTTCATAAACAACCTTGAAAAATGTAAGAGTGAAAACCAACCTATTAAAGGAAAAGAAAGTTCCAAAAAAGAGTTTGTAAACCCACAACTTGAAAAAGGATTATTTCATTAAAAGGATGAAATAATTATTGATTTATAAAATCTCACCTTCTATTTCTTTTGAGCTTAAAAATATTCATTTTTAATAAAAATATGTTTACCATCTTCTTATAAAAATATATTCTTCAAAACTTAAATTTAAATAATTGAAATGTCAAAAAATATTTATATAAAAAATAAAATATTTTTGAAGTTTAAAGGTGTGAAGGGTTAGATTTATAAATTTGAGATTATTTTTTCACTGCTATTTTATTCTCATCATCACTCTATTATCATATGTATTGGCAAATTTATTAACAATTTTTTTTTTTTTTAAATCTAACTATTAACATATTATTTCTAAATTTATGTATCTCCTCATAACTCAGAATAAAAAATAATCTTTTAAATAAATAACTTCAATTTAAATATTAAATTTTAAAATTAGTTTAAAAAAAAAATTAACACTAAACTTTAAAATTTATAATAAAATTATTTTTTAAAATAATTTTAACATAATATATATATAATAATTTGTGAAACATGGTCCGCATATAATTAAGAAAAATTCACTTGTAGTATTAAAAAATGTTTTTCTCTAATCAATAACTAATATCATAATATAACACTATTGACATTGTCTATTTATTTAACACATATTTTTTTAATTGCTATAAATTTTAAATTATTTTATAGTTATCATTTTTTAAAATATTTTATTTAAAAAGTCGTACAAATGTTAAAAATTGAATTTGAGTGATGGCTTATGATTCACCTACTCTGCTAAATTATTTTTCTATATTAGTTATTGGGAACCAATTACGCTTACCTCGTCATTCCCAGGTTCACACACATGCTTTCACCTTCCCTACTCAAGCTTAATGAGACTCACACTATTATTATTATTATATTGACAAAACAACAAACATTAGTCCTTTCTTATCTACATTTTCAGGAAATAAGTTGATTTTAATTATTAAATTTTAAAGTTTTCTTCTTTTTTTTTTACAAATAAATAATTTAAATTAATTTTATGAGTTTTTTTTATAAGTTGAATAAGAAATTACTTTTTCAAAAAATAATTTTACTTTAGCTATTAAATGTTAAAGTTATCTTTTAAGTAAATTCCAAATTTTACATTGGAACTATTTTTTTTTTTAAATAATTTTTATGTGATATATATATTATTTGTAGTTAAAATGTTGAAACTTGCCCTATATATATAATTAAAAAAGACCTCATTATTATTATTATTATTATTATTATTTTTGTAACTCACCTAAGAGTTGCATGCCTCAACATTTCCACGTTCTTTGCTTGCTCTTGTGCTCGTGTACTTGATCAGACCATTGATCTTCCTTTTGCATCAATTTCTAATTCCCATAAGAGTTTTAAGGTAAGGAGAAATTGTCAACTTAGTGTTTCTCATTGGTGGGCTTAGCTTCGTCATAAATTGGTGGCATTTACGTTACTACAGAATTTGTACAAATTTTGGTTGTAGATTCAATTTGGAGGGCCCCAATGGCCTACTCGTTCAAAGCCCTGCCAACCCCATTAAATGGTAATAAGTTTTTTGGTTGGGATATGGTTGGACTCGCCTCCCATTCATCAATGTTGTTGCTGCCCCACATTATCTGTCCATCCGCTCAACTCAAAAGCTATTCAGGTTCCGTCTGATTCCGAAATCATTCTATTTTTCATTTTCTGAAAATGATTTTGATTAGAAATTTATTTTTTTGGAAAATAAAATATATAAAATGTATATTGCATTTGTTTATTATTTATTATTTATTATGTTTTTATTTTAAAATGGTATCATAAAATATTTTATTTAAAATGAATTATTTCTAATATAAAATATATTCATTTATAATAATTTATAGTTTAATAAATAAACAAAATAGTTCTTCATAGTTTTTTGTTGCTAACATTTTAAAAAATTGTTTTCACTTTTTTGTTTTGAAGAAAATTTTGAAACATTAAGAGTTTGTTCGGTAACTGTTTTCAAAAAATAGTTTTTATTCTCCGAAACAAGAAAAATAAGAAAACACATTTAATAATTAGAAAACTGTTTTGTGTTTTCTATTTTTAAGAAAAAATAATAATCTTCAATAAATTTGAAAACTACAGTAATTAAGTATATTTTCATCAAATTTCTATAATATTAATGAAATTAACCCTTAAAATACTTTTAATCATTTACTTTTACAAAATAGTTAATTTTTTTCACACCTCTAGGTTTAGTATTTCATTAGTTTCAAATTTATCATTTCATCGTATAGCACCCTTATAGATATATTTTACTTATAAAATTTAATTTTTTAAAAATAAAATTTATGTTTCTTGAAATATTATAAAATGCACCTATTTAAAATCTTTTAACTGTAAATCTTTTTTAAAAAATAATAATTTAATAAAGATGTTAACGGATGAAACTTGAATTCAACATTGATTAAGTATAGTTTTATTAAATTTCAGTAATATAAATGAAATTATCCCTTTAAATATTAAAAAGCCCCTTGAAGATTGAAAATTGGAAGTTTCATAAACAACCTTGAAAAATGTAAGAGTGAAAACCAACCTATTAAAGGAAAGGAAAGTTCCAAAAAAGGGTTTGTAAACCCACAACTTGAAAAAGGATTATTTCATTAAAATGATGAAATAATTATTGATTTATAAAATCTAACCTCCTATGTCTTTTGGGCTTGAAAATATTCATTTTTAATAAACATATGTTTACCGTCTTCTTATAAAAATATATTTTTCAAAACTTAAATTTAAATAATTGAAATGTCGAAAAATATTTATATAAAAAATAAATATTTTTTAAGTTTAAAGGTGTAAAGGGTTAGATTTATAAATTTGGGATTATTTCATGTTTTATTTCTCGGGAGGGAGAGGAGAAGGAAAGGGAAGAGAGACATAGAGCAGCAAAATGATAATTAACATTAAACTTTAAAATTTATAATAAAATTATTTTTTAAAATAATTCTAACATAATATATATAATAATTTGTGAAACATGGTCTATAATTAAGAAAAATTCACCTGTAATATTAAAAAATGTTTTTCTCTAATCAATAACTAATATCATAATATAACACTATTGACATTGTCTATTTATTTAACACATATTTTTTAAATTGCTATAAATTTTAAATTATTTTATAGTTATCATTTTTTTAAATATTTTATTTTAAAAGTTGTACAAATGTTAAAAGTTGAATTTGAGTGGGGTCACGCTTTGGTACCCTATATCCTTTTCGGTACCATACCTCCAATCTTGCACCAATGACATTTTGCCACATGTGAGGGTTGTTACTCTAAAAAAAAAGGAAAAAAAAAACTTGCTGTGTGGGTCGGTCAACTCCCATGTCAAAATAATAATAATAATAATAATTCAATGCAACACAAAAGTTTTAATTCTTTACAACATCCAATTATATAATATGATGAATTCTTTTATAAAAATTGAAAAATATTGAATAATTTTAAAAAATAAAAATTTTCTACAAAAAGAAATTGGAATTTATTTTATTTTGTAATATAAAGTGATAAACCGAGGAGGTGAAGGAAAAAAATTTAAAATAAACTAAATATTGTAAAAAAATAAATCGATAACAAAATTTATAAATTGAGAGTTAGTTAATTTATTTAATTTTCAATTGAAATTATTTGTGGGAAAAATTGGAAGAATATTAAAAATGCAAAAAGCAATATAATTGGTTTAAGAAGTAAAAAATAAAATAAATGAATATTTTCAATGAATTGCAAGTCTAATTAGACTTCTATAAAAAAAAATGAAAAAAAAATTGAAATAAATTGAAATAAATATACATTGCTCAAACATTAAGATGGTTATGTACTCAACATTAATTGAAAATTGTATTAATAAAAAAATTATTATAATTTACATTTAATTACATAAAAGAATGGTTCAAAATCTAGAAACTACAAAAAATATATATAATTAGCAACAATATGGAATTTCACACTCTTAGCTAATTTTTCATCATTTTGATTTTTCAAAAACTTTTAAAAGTTTAAAAAAGTAGAGAATAGGGAATCCTCACATTCTTATCCCCATACTAATTATTTAATATTTTTGAATTATGATTTTTTTCCATCCATTAAACACCCCTTAAGTGTAATTAACCTATTTAAATAATATCCAAGCCATATAAAGTCCCAAAACATTTTGAAAAGTTCAGAGAAGTGGAGAATGGGGAGCGTACGAAGAATGTGAGGATTCCTCACATTCTTTGTACCCTTGGTAATTTTTTATTATTTTTAGATTTTGATTTTTCCGGAAATCATTAGACCACCTCCTAAGTGTAATTAACCTATTTAAATGACATTCAAGTCATAAGAAGTCCCCAAAATTTTTGAAAAGTTCAAAGAAGTGGAGAATAGGAAGGGTACGAAGAATGTGAGGAATCCTCACATTCTTCGTACCCTTACTAATTTTTATTTTTTATTTTTGGATATTTATTTTTCCGGAAATCATTTGACTACCTCTTAATTGTAATGAACTTATTTAAACAATATTCAAGACATGCAAAGTCCCCAAAAATTTTAAAAAGTTCAAAGAAGTATAGAATGGGGAAAGTATGAAGAATGTGAGGATTCCTCACATTCTTCGTACCCTTCGTATTTTTTAGGTATTTTTGGATTTTCATTTTTTTGGAAATCATTTGACCATCTCCTAAGTATAATTAAACAATATCTAAGCCATAAGAAGTCCCTAAAATTTTTGCAAAGTTCAAAGGAGTTGAGAATAGGAAGAGTACGAAGAATGTGAGGAATCCTCACATTCTTCGTACTCTGGCTAATTTTTTTTGTATTTTTGGATTTTGATTTTTCTGGAAATCATTTGACCACCTCCTAATTGTAATGAACCTATTTAAACAATATTCAAGACATACGAAGTCCTAAAAAACTTTAAAAAGTTCAAAGAAGTGGAGAATGGGGAGAGTACGAAGAATATGAGGATTCCTTACGTTCTTCGTACCCTTGGTAATTTTTTATTATTTTTGTATTTTGATTTTTTCGAAAATCATTTGACCACCTCCTAAGTGTAATGAACCTATTTAAACAATATCCAAGTCATATGAAATCCCTAAATTTTAAAAAAGTTCAAAGAAGTGGAGAATGGGAAGGGTACGAAGAATGTGAGGAATCCTCATA
Source organism: Vitis rotundifolia (assembly GCA_030254885.1). Taxonomy (NCBI): domain Eukaryota; kingdom Viridiplantae; phylum Streptophyta; class Magnoliopsida; order Vitales; family Vitaceae; genus Vitis; species Vitis rotundifolia. Next base: position 19,209,678 of record CM058160.1, on the reverse strand, counting down.
TTCTTTGTACCCTTGGTATTTACTTAGTATTTTTGTATTTTGATTTTTTCGAAAATTATTTGACCACCTACTAAGTGTAATGAACCTATTTAAACAATATCCAAGCCATATGAAGTCCCCTAAATTTTAAAAAAGTTCAAAGAAGTGGATAATGGGAAGGGTATGAAGAATGCGAGGAATCCTCATATTCTTTGTACTCTTGTTATTTTTTAAGTATTTTTGGATTTTCATTTTTTCGGAAATCATTTGACCACCTCCTAAGTGTAATTAACCTATTTAAACAATATCCAAGCAATATGAAGTCCCCAAATTTTTTGAAAAGTTCAAAGAAGTGGAGAATAGGAAGGGTACGAAGAATGTGAGGATTCCTCACATTCTTCGTACCCTTGGTATTATTTAAGTATTTTTGGATTTTCATTTTTCTGGAAATCATTTGACCACCTCCTAAGTGTAATTAACCTATTTAAACAATATCCAAGCCATATGAAGTCCCCAAAATTTTTGAAAAGTTCAAAGAAGTGGAGAATAGGAAGGGTACGAAGAATGTGAGGAATTCTCACATTCTTCGTACCCTTGCTAATTTTGTTTGTATTTTTGGATTTTGATTTTTCCAGAAATCATTTGACAACCTCCTAATTGTAATGAACTTATTTAAAAAATATCCGAGACATACGACGTTCCAAATTTTTTTAAAAAGTTCAAAGAAGTGGAGAATGGGAAGAATACGAAGAATGTGAGGATTCCTCACATTCTTCGTGCCCTTGGTAATTTTTTAGTATTTTTGTATTTTGATTTTTCCGGAAATCATTTGACCACCTCCTAAGTGGAATGAACCTATTTAAACAATATCCAAGCCATATGAAGTCCCCTAAATTTAAAAAAAGTTCAAAGAAGTGGAGAATGGGAAGGGTATGAAGAATGTGAGGAATCCTCATATTCTTTGTACCCTTGGTATTTTTTTAAGTATTTTTGGATTTTCATTTTTCCGGAAATCATTTGACCACCTCCTAAGTGTAATTAACCTATTTAAACAATATCCAAGCCATATGAAGTCCCCAAAATTTTTGAAACGTTCAAAAAAGTGGAGAATAGGAAGGGTACGAAGAATGTGAGGATTCCTCACATTTTTCATACCCTTACTAATTTTGTTTGTATTTTTTTATTTTGATTTGTTTGGAAATCATTTGACCACCTCCTAAGTGTAATGAACCTATTTAAATAATATCCAAGCCATATGGAGTCCCCTAAATTTTTAAAAAGTTCAAAGAAGTGGAAAATAGGAAGGGTACAAAGAATGTGAGGATTCCTCACCTTCTTCGTACCCTTGGTATTTTTTAAATATTTTCAGATTTTCATTTTTTCGGAAATCATTTGACCACCTCCTAAGTGTAATTAACCTATTTAAATAATATCCAAGCCATATGAAGTCCCCAAAAGTTTTGCAAAGTTCAAAGAAGTTGAGAATAGGATTGCTAATTTTGTTTGTATTTTTGGATTTTGATTTTTCCGGAAATCATTTGATTACGTCCTAAGTGTAAGGAACCTATTTAAACAATATATAAGCCATATGAAGTCCCTTAAATTTTAAAAAAGTTCAAAGAAGTGGAGAATGGGAAGTGTACGGAGAGTGTGAGGATTCCTCACATTCTTCATACCCTTGGTATTTTTAAGTATTTTTGGATTTTGATTTTTTCGGAAATCTTTTGACCACCTTCTAAGTGTAATTAACCTATTGAAACAATATTCAAGCCATATGAAGTCCCCAAAAGTTTTGCAAAGTTCAAAGAAGTGGAGAATAGGAAGGAAGGGTACAAAGAATGTGAGGAATCCTCACATTCTTTGTACCCTTGCTAATTTTTTTGTATTTTTGGATTTTGATTTTTCCAGAAATCATTTGACCACCTTGTAAGTGTAATTAGCCTATTTAAACAATATCCAAGCCATATGAAGTCCCTAAAATTTTTCCAAAGTTCAAAGAAGTGGAGAATAGGAAGAATACAAAGAATGTGAAAATTCCTCACATTCTTCATACCCTTGCTAATTTTTTTTTTTTTTTTTTTTGGATTTTGATTTTTCCGAAAATCATCTAACCATCTTCCAAGTGTAGTGAACCTATTTAAAAAATATCCAAGTCATATGAAATTCCCTAAATTTTTAAAAAGTTCAAAGAAGTTGAGAATGGGAAGGGTACGAAGAATGTGAGGATTCCTCACATTCTTTATACCCTTGGTATTTTTTAAGTATTTTTGGATTTTGATTTTTTCGGAAATCATTTGACCACCTCCTAAGTGTAATTAACCTATTTAAACAATATCCAAGACATATGAATCCCCAAAATTTTTGCAAAGTTATGAAAAGTGGTGAATAGGAAGGGTATGAAGAATGTAAGGATTCCTCACATTCTTCGTACCCTTGGTAATTTTTTTTGTATTTTTGGATTTTAATTTTTTAGAAATCATTTGACCACCTTCTAAGGGTAATGAACGTATTTAAAAAATATCCAAGCCATAAGAAGTCCCTTAATTTTTTAAAAAGTTAAAAGAATTGGAGAATGGGAAGGGTACGAAGAATGTGAGCATTCCTCATATTCTTCGTATCCTTATTGATTTTTTAGTATTTGTGGATTTTCATTTTTCCGGAAATCATTTGACCACCTCGTAAGTGTAATTAACCTATTTAAACAATATCCAAACCCTATGAAGTCCCCAAAATTTTTGGAAAATTCAAAAAAGTGGAGGATAGGAAGGGTACAAAGAATGTGAGGATTCCTCACATTCTTCGAACCTTTTTTAATTTTAAAGTATTTTTGAAGTTTGATTTTTCCGGACATCATTTGAACACTCCTTAAGTGTAATGGACTCATTTAAACAATATCCAGGCCATATGAACTCCCAAAATAATATTAAAATTTCAAACAAATGGAGAATGGAGAGGGTACGCAGTATGTGAGGATTCCTCACATTTTTCATACCCTTTCTAATTTTTAAGTATTTTTGAAGTATGGTTTTTCTGGGAATCATTTGGACACCCTTTGAGTGTAATGAACTCATTTAAGCAATATCCAAGCCATATGAAGTCCCAAAATTTTTTTTAAAGCATCTTTGTAGTTTTTCTAATTTTGAAGTATTTTTTAAGTTTGATTTTTTTGGGCATTATTTGAACACCTCTTAAGTTTAATGAACTCATTTAAACGATACCCAAGTCATTTTAAGTCCCAAAATTATTTAAAATTTCAAAGAAATGGTGAATGGGGAAGTATGAAGAGTGTGAGGATTCCTCACATTCTTCGTACCTTTTCTAATTTTGAAGTATGATTTTTCCGGGCACCATTTGATGACCTCTTAAGTGTAATGAACTCAATTAAACAATATCCAACTCATTTGAAGTCCCAAAATTTTTTTAAAGCATCAAAGAAGTGGAAAATGGGAAGGGTACGAAGAATGTGAGGATTCCTCACATTCTTTGTACCTTTTCTAATTTTGAAGTATTTTTGAAGTATGATTTTTCCAGGCACCGTTTGAAGACCCCTTAAGTGTAATGAACTCATTTAAACAATATCCAAGGCATATGAAGTCCCAAAAATTTTTTAAAGCATAAAAAAAGTGGAGAATGGGGAGGGTACGAAGAATGTGAGGATTCCTCACATTCTTTGTACCTTTTCTAATTTTGTAGTATTTTTGAGGTATGATTTTTCCGGGCACCATTTGAACTCCCCTTAAGTGTTATGAACTCATTTAAACAATATTCAAGCCATATGAAGTCCCAATTTTTTTTTTTAAAGCATCAAAGAAGTGGAGAATGGGGAAGGTAAGAAGAATGTGAGGATTCCTCACATTCTTTGTAACTTTTCTAATTTTGAAGTATTTTTGAAGTATGATTTTTCCAAGCACCATTTGAACAACCCTTATGTCTAATGAACCAATTTAAACAATATCCAAGCCATAGGAGGTGTAACCTAATCACATGCCCAAAAACTAACTTTTTAATAAGCGGAGAACAATCTATGCAAGAATCCAACACTTTAACATCTTACTTCATTATCTATGAAGCGGTCGACCTTATAAATGCAACCGGTTTACCCATTTTCTCAGCTGGTAGATACTGCCATTTCTTATGCTGAAGCACCAAAATGGCCAATGTCTACTGGTTCCAAAAAAAATTACAACCGCTTCATATGGTGGTCGACCGGTAAACGAATATCCTTTAGATGTCATTTAGGTTTTTGATTTGGTGATTCATACACTCAAATGGTATTGCTCAATTATGACATAGATTGCCCAATTAATGATAGGGATTAAACCCTTAATTTTTTAAATGAGAGTAAAAAAATTATAGAAATACCTTTTTCTTATCACCACTGCGTTGGCTTTTCATATGTCGTAACCCAACCTTATTCATCATTCATGAGATGATATCGGCCCACCTCAGAATGTATAAAAGAATATTAGTTTAATCTATGCGCAGTATTTAGCCTAGTGGAGAGAGGGTGATGGGAAAGAATAATGAGACATAGGGGTGAGGATGAGACCAAAGATTGAGGAGGTTTTTCCAACTTCCAAGGGCAATATGCTCATGCAATTAAAATGATGGGTTATTCTATGGTACTGAAAATCACTTTTCGGTACCATACCCAACTTTTGTAGGTTAATAGGATTAAGACACATGGCATGCAAGAGAAATAAAATTTTTTTAAAAACCAATTCTTCAGGTTGACAAAATCCTACAAATTTCTTGCAGGTCCTGTTCATTATAAGTCTTTGGAAGGTGCTCTACCAGATGAAGATCCATCCTTCCTGACTACAATTTATTAAAGTTGAAGCCTAAATTATGCGGTTGTCTTTTGGGACAATACTACCAGATTCATCGTGTTCTTGAGGGTAAAGTTTACATGTCCTCTGCATCTACATTACTTTTTTTACCATCTTTGTTTCTCCTTTCTTCTTCAAATAAGATATTACCTAATTGAATACCTCATCTCCAATAATTATCTTGGATGCCTGCATTTCATTCAGAACCTTGATAACCTCATCTGTCCTTGAAATTTTACAAAGCTCCTTAATGAACATTGAATAAGATTTCCAAGTAGCTCTGATGCCCCTCTCCTGTATACTATTGAACACTTTCCATGCTTCAAATATATGATTTTGACGAACATGACCTGCAACCATAGCTCTGATCGCCACACTATTTGGTTCAACTCCTCTTTCCAACATCTCATCATATAAATTGCAACCTCTCTAATACTCATTCAATCTGAAGAGATGTTGCATTAGCTCAATGTATGTGGAAATTGTAGGTAAATAGCCGGATTTCTGTCATGGTCTGAAGCAAATCAAATGCCTTACGAATATCATTTCTCTTGAATTATCCATTGATAATAATCCCATTAACCTTAGTATCAGCAATTTTTATTTTCTTCATTATATCAACAATTTCTACTGCATCAGTAATCCTGTCAGCCCTACACAGTCTTTTCACCAATGTCTCAAAATCATTTGGCTCAAGAGTTAAATTTTTATCATTTAGATCACGAATCAATTCTAAGCCTTCTCTTATTCTCCCTGCAATACAAAAGCTCTTCAGCATGCATGAAAAAACATCTCATTCAGCAATATGAGAATGCCTAATCATGTCATCTACAACCAATTGAACCCCAATAATATCTCCACATCCCGCTAGGCAAGTAAGTAGCAGTTCATACAAACTCATATCTAATCCCATTTCCTTATGGACCATCTCCTTGTAAAACTCCAAAGCAATGTCGGCTTTCTGAGCATTACAAAGTGAACGTATCAAAATCATGTAAGCTGCCAGATCAGATTCACAACTAGATTTCCACATCTTCTCAAGGATCAATAGGGCTTTGGCAATTAACTTTGCCTTCCCATAATGTACTTGATCATATGATCATATGAACATAAAAGGTTTTACCTAATTTCATGGGTAAAAAAAAAAAATTTGAATAACAGTAGAACAATCTATGCATGAATCCAATAATTTAACACCTTCATACATTATATATGAAGCGGTCGACCGGATAAATGCTATCAGTTGACCTATATTCTCTACCAGCAGACACTGCCATTTCTTCTGATGAAGCACCAAAAGGGTCAGTGTCTACCGGTAGCAAAAAAATTGCAACCGCTTCATATTTAATAAATTAAGCTATGGGAGAAACCCAACTAAAGATGGAAGTTCTACGATGGCAATGCCTTCCAAATTAAGCTCCAATAAATTCTTCATATTGACTTGGATTTTAGGAAGTTTCTCAAGCATTGAGCAGCCAGAGAGGTTGACAACTCCTAGAGATTGTAATCGAAATATTGTAGGCATATAGCTAACCATATTACAACCTCTCACACTTAAGAAAGCTAATTTGGTTAGCTTACATATTGATGGGTGTAACTCTTCCAACCTTATACAACTATAAAAAATTAGTGTCTCCAAAGATGATGCACCAGACAAATCTGGACATTGGACTAGGTGCTTAGAGTGACTAAGATCCATCACTTTCAATTTTCGAAGATGCTGTAACATAAATTAAAATAAAATACAAATTCTTGAATAAATTTGCTTGGAATAACATTGAAGTTTATTGACAAATAAGTAGTAACCATACCTTAACCTTGTTCTATTTCCAAAGGTGTTTTAAGTTGCTATGCTTCAAACTGAGTTCAACTAGTTCCTCACCATTAAAATGCGATGGCAATGATTCCAAACTCCACCTGTCCCAATGGAGATATCTTAATTCATAGGAAAGAAATTCTAATTCTTCAGGAAGGTGCACTATGTCAGTATCATATGATGAAAGTCCATCCCTATAGACTTTGAGGTGTCGAAGTCTTTTGATATCTTTAAAAGCTGTAGTCGTAAACTGTATTTCTTTTAATGCCAATAGGTGTAAGGATATCCCTTCAATTGCCTCTATCCCCTAAAAACCAACAACAGGGGATAAGTGAAGCACAAAATGCTTAAAATCATATAGATAAGCAACGTCATAAGTGAACCAAACCATTTATGGTTTCCAATAAAGGAATTCAATTGAGTCCTATCATTAGCATCATCAAGAATCACTAGAACCTTTCTAGAGCAAAACATGTGCTTTATCACATTAGTGTCTTCGTCAATGTTTCTTATAAGTGCAATATTTTTCCCTAGTATATTTGCAAGAAGTTATCTTTGTAATTGAAGTAATAGATGGTTGTTCCCTGCCTCAGAAACAATGAAAAGAAAGCTGACACGTTCAAATTGGTCATCAATTTTGTTGAATACTAGTTTTGCGAGGGTTGTCTTGCTTATTCCAGCAATTCAATGTATTCCTGTCATGCGGACATCATTTGACTCCATACATAGTAGTGGCCATCAATATGTAAGTGTTTACGATTCAACCTATTGAAAATGTTCTAAGCAATTTCATGAATAATATCAGATTCATACCTGCCAAATATAAAGCACATTATATCAACCTCAAATAAACTACAACATATATATAATGTTTAATTTTCTTCATAGCAGCTGAACTATAGGTGGTAGTTACCATTAAAAAAAACCATAAAATAGCATCTAAGTTTATTTGTGCTTCTTGTTTGGCAACTTCAAATTAATTATTAATACAAAGATGGAGCACCTACTGCAAATGCAACCCTCTTCATGATGCAATAACAACCAAGAGGACCTTGGCTAGTGGATGAAATGCAACCCCACTTCTATGACGCTGAGAGTACTTCCTATACACAGTCTTGATCAGCTTGTTTTTTACAACCATTGAGTGAAAACTTGCAAGGAGCTTAGCACAATCCCTGTTTTGGGGAGAAATGTTAAAACATTCCTGTTTCACAGACTAAAGAGAAAGGAAGTCAGTGTCATTCACTAACAGTAGTTGTGCCTCTGAAAAACCAATGTAGCCTTTTAGCGTTTCATCCCTTATTGTCATAGTCTTGATTGAAAAGAACTTGTCGATTATGTTGATTGTAAGGTAGAGGGTCTCTGGCATAAGTTCAAATTTATGGTGAACTTCAATTAACCAATCCACCAAAATTGATCTCATCTTCTCATTCATGTCAAGTTGGGAGTCCATATAGTTATGGACGATCATCTCACTTGGCAAGTAAGTAGCAGTTCGTACAAACTCATATCTAATCCCATTTCGTTATGGATGATCTCCTTGTACAACTCCAAAGCAATGTCAACTTTCTAAGCATTACAAATTGAACGAATTAAAATCATGTAAGCTAGCACATCAAGTTCACAACCAGATTTCCACATCTTCTCAAGGATCAATAGGGCTTTGGCAATTAACTTTGCCTTCCCATAATTTACTTGATCATATGATCAAATGAACATAACAGGTTTTACTTAATCAGATGGCCAAAAAAATAACTTTTTAATAACAATAGAACAATCTATGCATGAATCCAATATGTTAACACCTGTGAACATTATGTATGAAGTGGTCGACCGATTAAATACTACCGATTGAGCATATTCTCTATCGACAGACACTACCATTTTTATGATGAAGCACCAAAAGGGCCAGTGTCTACCGGTAGCAATAAAATTGCAACCACTTCATATGGTGGTTTCCCGGTACACAATTATCCTTTTGCTATCATTTAGGAGTGTGATCCGGTGATTCGTTCAGTAATGCATAAATCTTACATAGCTAAATCACTAACAACTAATGATACCTCTAGACGTTTCCAACATATACTAGTATTAAGGATCAGGCACACTGTGCCATGGTCAACAAACTACCATTACCCCCATGTGACGAGGACGAAACCCTTCTATAGGGATTGGACAATCAATAACATAAGACTTAAAAATTCATGGCATCCCAATGGAAACCCATATTATATCATGTCCACCCATAATTTTAAATCTAGGAAAGAAGTGTTAAAGAAGCTTAAAGAGCTGGAAATTCCAATCTTCGCATGACACATATCAAATTAAGTTACAAGTATGATATTAGTTGCTAAATCTAGCGATGCATAATATAATCCATATACCATCATCAACATTGAGGGAAAACATTTATGTCATTTATGTGAATGGCCTATCAGTACCAAACTAAGTCATAAGAGGAACTCATAAATAGAAAATGTCAATTACATTAGCCAAATGTCCAAAAAAAAAAAAACCAAACTTTGTTAACTATATAACTAGTGGAAAATGTAGAAGGGGTCATTTATAGTCTGGGCCTTGAAGCAGGAAGTGGGCTCACAAGAATACCATCATCTTATCATGTTGGGCTCATATAACCTGCATACCCGCTTTGAATTCCTCTTAGAAACCATCAATGCGATCCTCCAAACATGTGAAACGTCGCTCATTGGCTAACACCATCTCCTCTAAGTGGGTACCAAGGGAGTAAATCTGGGCATTTAGGTTATCCGATGCTTCAGCGTCATTCCTACCAATTTGTGAAGGATGATCTGCAACCACTATAGCTCCTACACCATCATTTGACGGTATTGTTGTCACATTTGCATTTTCAAAACCTCTTCCCTCTACATCCTGATTTTCATATTCCTCATCCTGGGAGGACTCGTCGTCTGAAGACACATCTACCTCCGAAGGGGGAACATAAGACTTTCTTTCCCATGAACCATCTTTTTTTCAGACAAAATGCATGCAACGAAGTGAAACCCAATCACATGTATCAAACGATTTTAGTTTTTTCCTGTCTGTCTTGTTCCGCAAATTCACATTAAAGTATTTGATAATCTTCGTGATAAACATGCCATATGGGAGCACTGAATCTTCGCTTAATGAACTAGCTTTCATATGACGAAAAATTATGTAACCCATATTAATCTTTCTTTCTGTCAAAATGCTGTCAACCAAAAACACCTCTAAGAAAGATACATCGTCTCGATGTCCCCTTTTAGGGATAAAAATGTACGAGATCATGTACTGTAGGATGCGACTCAACACAGTCAATGAATGAGATGTTGGTCTACCAAATTTTTTATAACCACAGAGCCTCTGTATAGCTTTTGCAGGTTTGAAACCTTCCACCCTTGGCCACTTTTTTGCTTCATATAAACAAGCCCCTTCATTTGGAATGTTTAAAATTTGACAAAGCTGAGCGACATCAAAATTGATTTGTACACCATTAACGGTTGTACTAATCGGTCATTCATCTTCAAATTTCATATTGCAGTAGAAACATTTCACAACCCTAGGATAAAGAAACTCTTTCAAGGACACAATAGGAAGCCAACCCATTCTCATGAAAAGCCTATCAAATTGGAAATAACTGAGCTTTGAAAAATCAATGTTCCTACCCGGGATTATGGTCCGATTGTGAAAATGAAGATTAAATCTTTGTGCTAACTCTAGGGTTATGAACGTAGCTCGATTAAAGGTAGCCTTCTTACGAGCCTCAACATTTTCATCGATGACCACTCGCTTCCCTTTGTTAGCGTTGCGTTGTGCTTTCTCTGGGGTCTTTTATTTGCTGCTGTTGGTCCTTGGTACGTCCAATCTTTTTCTTTTACTCCCGGTCATCTTTGCTACCTCTAGTCTCTTCCCTTTGTTGGCGGTGGAGCTTACTTCGGCCGGTGCTCGTTTTGGTGCCATAGATAGTTGATTTCGGGTTGAAGTCTTTCGGGAATATGAAGATGAAGGAAAGAGAAGACGGAAGGGTTGAGGGTTAGAAGTGGGTTTCCCATATCAGTCAACCTTGCTATTAAATGGAAATGCATATAGTTTGGGACTGATACATTTTAATTAAATTAATGTCCTACATAAATGAAACAATATTTTTGCTATATTATTAATTTAATATTTTCCATGCTTATCATTTAATTTATATTTGATTATACGAAAAAATCTTTGGATCAAGCTTAATTAAATTAATTGAGGTTAATTGAAAAATTTTTATAATAAGTAGAATATAATATGATAACTTAATTTAAATTAATTCAAGTTAATTAACTAACCTTTCTCAAAAATAGGATATAGTATGATGGTTTAATTAAAATTAAGTAAGGTTAATAGATTACAATTTAGAATAACTACCATACAGTATGATAGCGGCATTTAAATTAATTCACAAACATTTTGCATAAGTAGGATATAGCATCATGCGTGAATTAAATTAATTAAGGTTATTTGATTAAAAATTGTCATAACTATGATATAGTAACATAGGTTATTTAAATTAATTCAAGTGAATTAACTAACCTTTCTCATATGTTTGATATACTATGATGCCTTAATTACAAATAAAGCATGTTAATTGATGAAAATCTATATTAAGTAAAAAATGGTATGAAAACATAATTAAACTAATTAGGGTAAACAACCTTGAGAAATGTAAACATTATCAATCAAGTCCATATCTCCACTTTATATTTTATAAAGTTATACATATATCTAGTTTAAATTAGTGTAATCATCCACATTAGGTTGACTTTCCCTCCTACCCATTATTGTTCTATTTAATGTCACCTAATAAAATGAAGTAAAAAAGGTAACTTTCAACCACCAAGTGTACCATTGTGCAAGTTGTTTTTCTACATGTGGCAACCTATTCAAATATCTAATTAGTTCAGCAACCAACCACATAGATATGTTAGTAGTTATTTGGAAAGAAACATATTCTAAGGAAGCTGGAGAGTGAACGAGGTCTTCTCTTTGTTAGAGCATTGCTTACAAAAAAAACCCAAAAGACGATTCTTCAACTGAAGCTTCATCACACTTGCACTTTCCATTGTCAAGGTATCATCCTTAACTCAATAAAGATTTGTTAAACAAATCCATAATACATTTTTCAAAATGACTGCCCTCAACCTTCAAATGGATGGGGAAAATATTTCTGTTCCCTAATTGTGATTTTTAAATTATATATATATATATATAATATATATATATATATATATATATATATTGTTTTAAAAAAATGAAGGTTATCATTGTCTATAGCACATTGTTAGTAATATTCATCAGTTGACTTTTTTATTTTGAATTCATGGGGAAATACACATGTGTGCATACCGGTTGAATTATTTCTCAACTGGTTGAATTTTTTCTTCAGTCGGTATACATTGCAAAGTGGGAGCATTTTCAATATAAAGATCAATAGGTCGACTAGATTGAAGTCGGTTGAATTGATGATGTCAACCTGTACTCACAAACTCGAAAATTGATGACGTATGCACTATAGGTTCACTGGAAGTATGCAATCAATTTATTCGAAAGTGATATGATCCTTTGTTAAGGTCTTATTCCAACGATTTTTAACATGTTTTATAAAATGTAGCTAGTGTAATCAATGATGAAGGAAACAATCAAGTAAGAATTTGAAGTGAAACTTGATGATGTCGTCAATGACGATATATATACTAGTGGGAGTTAACACTTGGATGCAAATTATTTGAAAGAGAAGGTGTTGAAGGGTATTTCCGTTGAAGAAGTCTACAAATTGCAATTCAATTGCATAGATAAGGCTAAAACATTTTACAACATGTTTGCCAAAGTAATCAGATTTAGTATTTGAAAAGATGATTTGAAACGAGACAATAATGGAGATATAATATCTCGAAAATGGGTGTGTTCCAGAGAAGGACATCAAGCAACAAAGTTTATTCAAAATGACAAGCGACAACATGAGCCACAATCGTTGACTAGAGTTGGATGTGAAACTGCATTTCGTATAGGCTTGAATAGAAAAGATGGAAATGGGACTGTAAAGGAATTTATAGAAGAACATAATCATAATTTGGTCGATGTTATCAACACACAATTCCTTCGGTCTCATCGGACAGTAAGTAATCCAGATAAGGCACAAGTTGATGTTCTGCGTGAAGTTGGTGTTAAAACAACACAAATTATAGACTGTATGGTCAAATAATCAGGAGGACATCAGCATGTTGGTTTCACACAAAAAGATATATACAATCATGTTGATGCAATGCGTAGAATTGAAATTAAAGACTATGATGCAGAAGCTGCATTGGCTTACTTGTGCGGAAAGACAACAATGGATTCTTCATTTTTTTTATAAATTCAACGTTAATGAAGAAAGACGACTAGAAAACTTGTTTTGGGCTGATTCGACTGCTTGAATGGATTATGCGTGTTTTGGAGATGTCTTAGCATTTGATACAACTTATAGGACAAATGCTTATAAAAAGCCCCTAGTTGTGTTGGTTGGTGTTAATCATCACCACCAAATAGTAGTATTTGGTTGTGCGCTGATGGATGAAAGTATTGGTACATATGGAATGGGTGTTTGAGACATTTCTTATTGCAATGATTAATAAGAAACCTATATCTATAGTAATTGATGGGGATAAAGCATTGCGTAAGACAATTAAAAAAGTCCTTCTCAATGCGTGTCATTGCATGTGTTCATGACATCTACAATGAAATGCATTCACGAATGTGCATTTTAAGGACTTTACAAGCATCTTTGCAAGGTGCATGTTCATGCGAGGGAATTCAGAAGAATTTGAAAAGGCTTGGCATGAAATGGTTGAAAAGTTGGGTCATAATGGGAATCGTTGGGCCACTGAGATTTATGCAAAATGCAAAAGATGGGCTAAGGCGTATTTATGTGGAAATTTCTTTGGAGGGATGAGAAACACACAAAGGTGTGAGAGTATGAATGCATATTTAAATAGATTCTTGAAAATTCGTTTGCGACTGTATGAGTTTGTACAAAAATTTGATAAGGCGATAATGAGAATACGGTAAAACGAGGCAAAGACAGAGTTCGAGTTGAACAATTCTTCACCCGTTCTTTCAACCAAACTATCCATACTTGAAAATCATGCTGCGACTATATACATGAAAGAATCCTTCCTTAAATTTCGTGAGAAGATGAAGAATGTAAAGTTATTCTTTGTGGTAGGGCTTATAAGTGATAACTCAATGCGGATAACACATTATCTAAGTTTAGACACCCGAACTTAAAATGGGAAGTCTAATTTTGGTCGAATATTGTAACTTTAAAAAGCTCATGCATGATGTTTGAGTCAATTGGAATCCTTTGTTGCCACATGGTTGTTGTTATGAAGGTAGAGCATTTGGAAGAGATTCCTCTTTCATGTATTTTGAAGAAGTGGACAAAGTTAGCAGAGGTGCATCCAAGATCACCATCGGTGAATGAGACGGATAACGACATGGATTAGTTTGTACGATACAGTTCATTGAGTTCGATGTGCAACAAACTCTCCTACTATGTGTCAAATACGTCATCTTCATTTCTAGAAGCGAAAAATGAAATAGAAAATTTAATGGTGAGAATGAAGGAACTTTATAAGAGTAATTTGAAAAGGAAGAAAGTAGCAGCAGATTGAGCGACAAGTCCTCACCAAGTTTGTGAATCAAATATAGTGAAGACTAAAGGAACTCCAGGCAAAGTTGCATCAAATTTTCAAAAGGGAAGACAGTGTAGTCGTTGTAAAAGAGTAGGTCACACAATTCGAAAGTGTCTAGAAGCTACAATCCCTTATACTGGTAATCAGTGAGATATGGTATGTGAGATTGAATAAGCATTTGCCGCAAATCCTAAGCTTTTTAGTTGTACTTACATATATAACTAACATAATTGTTTTCATTGCATTATGACTATGTTGTAGAAAAGTAATAATTTGTTTTCCCAATGTGACATTGAAATGGAAATGATGCCTTCAACTAATTCATCAGTTGACATGTTAGCAACCTTACGTCATGTACAATAGGCTTGTTATATAACAACATAAACTTTGATAACATCTAATTCAGCAGTAATTGACATCACTTAATCTTTGAAAATGCAGGGAATGCGAGCGGAGCATTTGTGGAATGACCCATAAAAAATGTATATAGATTTCGATGCACTTGGCAATGTAACCTCGGGAACCGAAAACATTTTGGACATTAATTTTAACTATGCATTACTTAATGATTTTGTTCAAGTAATTGGAATGGAATTGGACGGGTCAATTTTAACCATGGAATGTGCATGTGCAGGTAACAAGATTTCAGCAATATGAACAAACTATTACAACACCATGTCAAGGTGGGGATCTAAACAATACTCTAAATGAAAAGGATATGCAACGTTTTGGTTATTCCTTAATGGACTAAGGGATGGAAGGTATTAAATCGGTATTTCTATCATTTGATGTTATCACTTTGGCTAATATGTACTTTTAAACCAAGTAATTAATGAAAAGTAAGAATTTGAAACCAAAGTCAAGTTGATTAATAGAAATTACTATCATCTAGATTTATAATTTAATTGATAACAAGTGGTAAAATGATTGATCAAATGAGAAACCGATTCATTTATATCATTTTCCAAAAATAGTTGTGCATGCGAATATAATTAAAGGAAAATGTGGTTAAAGTTTGACAATTTGGTGGTTCTGAGTTAACTATATGAAAGTAATTATTTTGATGTAATTCATATGAAATTAGTAAATCATAATTCGGTAATTTGGAATTGTAGTTTCTATCATTTCGAATCCTCAAAATTGAACTTAATGGCTCAATCACCAATGTTAACTGGTTGAAAAATTTCCTCCACCATTTATAGTTATTATCGAATGGTAGTCGTATGAAGAAATTGCATGATTTCATTCAACAAGTCAACCGGTTAAGATTTGACCTCAACAGGTTGAGAATTCGTCTCTATTAATTGTGTCCATTACTTAGCCGGTTGACACTACATCCAATAATTTCTTAACCAGTTGAGAAATTTCATTAGCCGGTTGTGTTAAATCCTCATCCAATAGACACTGCTTGCAATAGTGTTTGAACCGGTTGCGAAATTTCCTCAGTTAGTCGTGGTAAGTCCTCAGTCGGTAGACACTACATCAATAAGTTCATCATCCGATTGAGGAATGTTCTCTGTCGGTCGTCTTAATTTCGCTGCTAGTAGCCACTACATTCAATTGAATCGGTTGACCGGCTCATTACAACTCTAATTAATTCCTCAACCGATACACACTGCCTGTACAAGTCCTCAATATAATTCACACCTGTTGACTGTTAAATATGAATCGACTAACCTATACTCCTACCGGTACTCACTATATACTTTTTTTTATGCAAAACTCTTATTACTCACTATATTTCTTAGCATAGATAATATATATATATATATTATTGAAAGCAACCCAAAATATATAAGGAGAAAAAACATTTAAATACCCAACAGATCGTAGAAAATCATACATGTTGAAAATGAATGATGCTATATATTACAATTTCATTTTGCCTACCATATTCAAAGAAGAATATAGCATATTCAAATAAAACGGACTTTATCGTGAACCATGTATGCTCATCCAAGGTCACAAAATTCCCATCAACATGACCATATGTGGAGATGGAAATGATAAATATTAGAAAAACAACAAATGACATAATAATAATCTTTTCATTGCTCTTGTGGATGTATTTGTACAAACAATAGCCAAAATAGTTTGTTTTTGTTTGTTTTTCTCGTGTAAAACTAAATCACTTGCTATTTCCCGACATATTTTAACAGAATTACATAAGTTAGAGGCCTTCATGCAATCACCATTTTCGAATGTCTGCATATGTTTAATGACATGCACTCCACAGTCCCACCTAAGAAAAATATAAGAAAAGCAAAACAACTTATTAAATGGATGTATAATTATAGCTCAGATAAACAATATTAATGTAATTTATATATTCATACTAACCCATTATCTTGGGTCGAAATTGAAAGAGCCTAATCAATGGAGAGTTGAAAGACATCTTTCCCTATGTCATACAGATTGAAGAACGTTTGAAAAAATTCAACCTAATTTATTTTGAAAGTGTTAATAATTGTGCAAGAGAAAATAAAATTAATTAAAAGGAAAACAAATAGATGAAAGCATACCACTGTTTTGACACTCTTAAACCGAAACTCGTCCCGACTCCTTGATCGTAATGAATCCAAAATTTGGATATGAGAGTTTTTAAAGTCAATAACGCAAAGATACCAATGGCTAGGGCAATCGTCATGCATTGGAATAAATAGTTGTAAAGTTAGAAAAACAATATCTATGAGTTGGGGCACAAAATATCTACTCTATTGTGGGTGAAAACAATATCTACTCTAACTTTGATATATGCAATTAAACATTATAAATAATTACTAACCTTCTCGCAATCATCCAATTCGCTAGTGTACTTACTCACGATGGACTCTCGCACAAAATCATTTGCTAATAATACAACATAATACGAACATTAGTAAAATATTCTTAATATGTAACTAAATAACAAGAGAAATTTGAGCTTACTGAAAATGTCGTGGGAAGATAGCATTTTATACTTCGTATGCCTATGAATTGCCTCTCAAAATAATTTAGCTTTGGTGCTTCTAGATTTATTACCTATTGTTAAACAATAACTTTAATAAATTTACTTCATTAATAAAGCACTCATTTGATATAAATCAAGTAGATACTTACAACATTCAACAAATTTTGTCTAGGACATAAGCACTCAAAATCTCCACAAACTCCATGTTCATGATCAAAGTCAACAAGAAGCTCACTAGAACAATAATATGTTAAAAAATTCTTTACCGAATTGGAAAAATATGAAGGCTAAAATTGTAACAACACATCTATGAATGTTCTAGACACTACAAACCTTTTTTATAATGATTTATTGAAAACATAATCAACAACAAGAGATTGAAGTACAGTGAATGATTGAGCATCAATCACATCTTCACGAATAGACATGGGGATTGACTAAATCGAAAACAAAACATAATTATTTGTTATATGTGTTGAGTATAAAAAATAAGAACATGATATTAAACTATTTGTATTATACCTCTTATACTTGACGTTTTGCCATCTTCCTTAAATTGTGTACAAACGGAGAGACCTTGAATTTACTTGGTTTCCTCTTTCTTGATGTACGTGTTTTCATGTCATGCTCGGGAAAACCACATAGTGCTCGTAATGGTTCCTAATATGGAAAATGTCATTAATATACATCTATTTACTTTGTAATGGTTAAGTAGTTGTAAAAAAAATAATAATTTTTTTATATGATATATACCTTTCCATAATTTTTTTGAGTTCTTTTGATTGGAAGTGATAAAATATCTACATTTTCATTGGGAATGATATGCATTTCAATTGATGTAGCACATGCATCTTCATTATTTCCATTCAAGTCCTTAGTGCATAACTTGTCAATTGACAAAGTGTGAACATAATGTTCATTTCCTTTCTTATTGTCCTTATCTTCTAAACTTCTCTCACATGAGAGAATGTCATTCTTCGTTCCCTTCTCATGCTCTCTCAAAGGTTTTTCGCTTGACCCAAGGAAGAGACCTTTCACTGTAGTATATTTCTCCTCAAATTCAGTAAAAACTTTTTCACAACTATTACTACTTGTAGTATATTTCGCTTGACACAAATCAATTAGATGTGTCTTTAATTGTTGAAAGGTTTTATCCATCTCCATTAAGTTCCCACCATTAACCTAGTGATATATAGGAATTTGATTAATAAAATGATAATACAAGGGTTCACTACTAATATTGATACTCATGATGAATATTGTAAAACTTACTCATTTAATAACATCTTTGTTTGGATTGATTTCAAATTTCTCATCCTCCTCATTCTCCCCCTCGATTGTCATCTCATTTTCATCAACGCAATCCCTTATCTCATTTTGTATCACCCATATTTTCACCTACAATATATTCATCAAAATATAACACATATCATTTTTAAAATCACTAAAAACTTAAACCAATATTAAACGACTTTCGAAACTATAACTTACATTGTCATTTGCATATCCACCGAGTTTTTTCGATCTTCATTTCATATCCAGTACTTCATTATCTCCCCAAGCAGTAATCCAAGGATAAGGTTGAGTATATAGCGGTAGAAATTTCTACCGCTATATACTCATGGTAGAATAACTGCAATTATATTTTACATAGATATATAGTTAGTTCACAAATTTTATTATAACAAATTTGAAATTCACTATGATCTAAATTATGTACAAGGACGTTACCATTAAAAACAATAAGCAACTAGAAACCCCACTTTGTTGTTTCCTCTTAAACTCTTTGATCCTGTGCACAAGATAAGACAACACAAATTCAGCCAAATTCATATTCTTTATTGAATCGATGTCTTCCAGGAGATGTAAGAAAGAACGTTTCACAAAAAGCTTCATTATTGGGCATAATAATGCACCCAACACAAATAATACAAAACGAACTTTGAAATCGTTTCCACCTTCTTTATCCTCCCTAATTTGATTTTCTAACATCACTAATGGTAATCACCCTTTTTTATCACAATATTTTTTACATAAATCATTCTTATGGCTAACATCTTTGTTCATGTCAATCTTCAACCCTCTTGCCCTCAATCCCATAATAAATTCAACATCAATGGAGGATAATTTGATACAAGTATTATACAACTCTAACATATAAGTGTTCGGATTGAAACTATTTATCAACCAAAGACATAACCCATGATTAATTTTCCTACATCGAAGTTGCAAGAGGTTTTTATATTTTTAGTTAACTAAAGATTACCGTGAATAACCAATACTTGGTAAGCTTTCGGATTTCATGGATTCTTATTGCTTGCAATCTTGCTCCATGGAGGTCTAATTGTTATCTCTTGTTCGCTTGTGAAGGATGATCCGATGTTAAGGATCACTTTGAATGGCAAATACTAGGTGAGAGGTACGAGCCATTGCAAGGTGTATCAGTGAGAGGGATTTTGCGTTGAAACCATTAATGGTAAACATCTGTACCACACCGGTTCGGGAAATAACTATAGGTTAAATTCCGAATGCGAGGAAAATATTCAAGTGACCTGAAATCCCAAGAAACACCTTTCTTTCTAATTTCTTTCAGTTACTTTAAGTTTGGTTAGCTTAAAACCAACCATTTCATTACAAATTTATGTTTTCTTTTAAAGCTAACTTATAAAAGGAAAAGCACCAATTCAGTTTTGGACCAATGTAAATTGCAAAGTGAAAACCCATCTCTGTGGACGATCCTAGAGCCACTATACTATGCTAGCTAGTGCTACCCTAGTATATGGTGAATTAGGTTTATAAATTTTGTTGATAACTCCCACCTGAGGATTGAAATCAAAGCATACCAGTTGATTGAACAAGAATCAAATTGGAACACCAATTGAGGACGAATCACACCACTGCTGCAAGCTCTAAATCATGTGCTGGATAATTCCGCTCATGCTGCTTTAATTGTCTTGAGGCATAAGCTACCACCTTGCCTTGCTGCATTAGCACACACCCTAGCCCCACTGTAGAAGCATCACAATAAACCGTAAACAACTCTCCACTAATAGGAGCAATTAACACTGGAGTAGTGGTCAATTTACGCTTCAACTCCTAGAAAGCATTCTCACACTCCTCATTCCATTCAAACTTCACTCATTTTCTAGTCAATCGAGTCATTGGTGCTGCAATCCTAGAGCAATCTTTCACAAACCTCCTATAATATCTAGCCAACCCTAAGAAACTTCTAACCTCAAATACATTAGTAGGCCTTTGCCACTCCTGTACAGCTTCCACCTTGGAATGGTCCACTGCTATTCCTGCCTTAGAAACCACATGGCCTAAGAAATTCACTTCAGTAGTCCAAAACTCACTTTTGTCCAACTTCCCATACAACTGATGTCTTCTTAAAGTTTTAAGGGTGGTCACCAAATGCTGCTTATGCTCCTCCAAACTCATTGAGTAAATCAAGATGTCATCCACAAAGACAATCACAAATTGATCCAAATAAGTATGAAATATTCTGTTCATTAAATCCATGAAAGTAACGGGGGCATTAGTTAACCTAAAAGGCATGACTAAGAATTCATAATGCCCATATCTCGTTCTAAAAGCGATTTTAGGAACATCTTCTTCCCTAACCCTCAATTAATGATACCCAGTTCTCAAGTCAATCTTACTAAAATACTTCGCACCCTTCAACTGATCAAACAAGTCATTCATCCTTCGAAGAGGATACTTATTCTTTACAGTAACTCTATTCAACTTCCTATAGTCAATAAACAACCTTAGTGTTCCGTCCTTCTTCTTCACAAACAACATTGACGCCATGACGATGTACTTGGACGAATAAAACCCTTACTCAACAATTCCTCCAACTGAGTTTTCAATTCCTTCAACTCAAGAGGGGTCATCCTATAGGGGGATACTGAAATATGATCCGTTCCTGGGTATACTTCAATAGAGAAATCAAACTCTCTATGTGGTGGTAAACCTGGCAACTCATCTAGGAATACATTCTGAAACTTTCTCACCACTGGAATTTTTGTAATGTCCTTTTGGGCTTTCTCCTTACTACGAAGGCAAGCTAGGAAATTTATTGATCCCTTTCTCAACACGTACTGATAGCACGAATCTGACTGTGAAAAAGGCAAATTAACACACTTCCCTCGAACAAAGCAAACCTCAAATCCATCTGACAGACAAAATATTATCCTATAGCGATGACAATCAATAAGAGCTCTGTACACCGTCAACCATTCCATTCCTAAGATAACATCATACCCAATCATATACAAAATCCTCAAATCCACCTTAAGTGCTCTATCCGCCAAGGTAATAACGCATCCCTTGCATATTCTATCAACTCTAGAATTCGTACCCATAGGAGACTTGATAAATAATAGATTTTCTACCATTTCCATTTTCAACCCCAATGCATTAGCACAAGATGCAGAAATGAAAGAATGAGTTACACCAGTATCAAACAAAACACGCACCTAAGTACTATAGACCAAAATCATACCTTCCACTAAAAAGGCTTCCTCTTCTGACTCTGTTGGGGTTAAAGCAAAAACTATTTATGTTGCCTGTCTCCCCTTACCTTTAGCATTCGACCCTTGAGAAGAACGGGTCTAACTACTCATGGTAGCTATCCTGGCTCCTTGCACTGCTAGGGGTAAATATGACATCTAGTAGTAAGGCAACTAAAACTGAGGGGGCTGGAAAGGCACTACCGACTGCTGCTGGGAACCTCCTTGAGGCTGAGGTCGAGCTTGCTGTGCATCCCGCAATGGGTAAGCCCTCCATAAGTGGTCTCCCGCTCCACAACCATAACATACACTAGTAGTAGTCGACCTTTGAGCACTATGCTCACCTCCTGCATAGAACGAAGAATGCCCCTCAAGTTGCTAACTCCTCTGCCTCTGCTGCGGGCCCTGGGATCTCCTTTGGGAACTTTCCCCTATTCTTTGTTTCCCTTTTCTATCTCTTCTTTGCTTCCAAATTTGGTTGGTTTCCTCAATGTCTTGCTCCACCAACAAAGCCCTCTTGACCAACTTAGAATAGTCCCTTATAGCCAATTGGACTAATATGTTTCTAATAGCAGGCCTCAACCCCTACTGGAACCTCCTAGTCTTTTCTTCTTCCTCACTAATCATCCCCAAGGCGAATCTAGACAACTCCGAAAAGCGTGACTCATACTCCAGCACCGACATAGTTCCTTGGATGAAATGCTTAAACTCCATCCTCTTGGCATGCTTAGCCACCTCTCCAAAATATTTGCTTAGGAAGATTCTTTCAAATTCCTCCCAAGTCATCACCTCTGTGTCGTACACTCTTTTCATTGATTCCCACCAGAAATCAGCTTTGTCAACAAGTATGTAAGCTGCCAGACTTACCCTCCTTTCCTCAAGTATGTCCAACCCCACCAGAATTCTTTTCATCCTCCTCAACCAATGCTCAGCTGCTTCAGCATTGGGCTCTCCATTAAAAGATGGAGGTTGCATCACCATGAATCTCTTCATCGCCTCCATCTAGCTCATTACTAGCCTCTCAGAGCGGCTCCTCCTATGAGAGTGATCTCAATCCTCTTGGCCATGGGTACCTCCTAACCTCCTAGAACCCTAGCCTCTCATCGACTGGGTAGTCTTTCTCAACTCCCTTCTTACTTCTCGGAGTTCTTCTCTTACTGACTCCAACTTCTCATCTCTCTCAGATCTTCCTCTTCTAGTCCTTCCCGCCATTTCAAATTGCACAAGCCCTAATTCAACCACATGATTACTACTCAAAAAGTGCTATTTGGTAGCTTGTAATTAACTCTTTTGAACTCTCTTGAGTAGTAATTATCACCTTTTAACCCAATTAACATATTAACGGCCTTTGCATTTGTTTCTAATCAAATTGTGTTAAGTTTTGGTGTTTTTGATAGCTTTTTGCTCACCAAAGCAATGTAAGAATGAGGGAGAGTTGTATATAGTTCATGGCAAGGCTTTTGGAAGCTCAAATTCATGAAGAACCAAGCTTTGGAGCCTCATAGTCCTTTGCCATAGTCGGGTAAAGTATGCAAGGAAAGAACAAAGGAGAGAGGAAAACAGAGTGAAGAAAACAGAGCATGGCAGCTGTAGTCTTCCTTCCCACTTTTGGAGCACTTCCCGAAGTCCATTTTCTTCATTCTATATACCATTGGAAATCTCTGGAAGTCAAGAATCCAACGCTTCAAATCGTGTACGATTTGGAGCTGAAATGAGGAAGATATGGCCTTCGGAAGACAACTGCATCCAGCTGAGGGACAATTTCGCACCTTGCGAAATTGGAACTCCAACGTGCGAAATTTTAATCAGCCTTGCGAAATAGAAATGGATGGCAGCTGTGCATTCTCGGTGAAGCCCAACATGCGAAAGTGATTTTGCAACTTGCGAACTTGAAGCTCAACGTGCGAAAGTGGATTGCAATATGCGAAATCAACTTGCGAAGTTTCGCAAGTTACCATGCAACGTGCGAAACTGGGATATTTGTTCACCGACTCTTTTTCTTCTGATATTTTGTGTCTAAATCTCCATTTTCTCCTTGTATTCAGCCACTCATGTAATTCCTTAGCTAAGAAGGAATGAAAGAAGGGTAAATAACCTTCCTATAAATGTACTCTCTTGTAATCACTGAAAAAATGCTCGGGAGCTTGTTCTCAGAGACAACTTTGTATAGTTTTTAAAGGAAGTAAAATTCAGAGCCTTGCTCTGCCTTTCCTTCCCATTTTGCTTTTTCTTTTATTTTCTTTCTAGCCACACATCCTCTGAGGATGTTTCCTCAGAGGATGAGAGGCTAGACTTTTTGTCTCTTGGGTGAAGGAAGCCAGGTAAGGTGCCGGCATGCATAAGCGTGAGTTTTGTTGTTTCAGATTTGAATGAAGAGAAAGTGTGACCCGTTAATGGTTTCTATGTTTTTAGTTAACTTAAAACACCCTCAATTCACCTGAGCCAACACTTGGTAAGGCAAGTGATCTCCGTCCATAGAGATGCACTAGTTTACCTATTGCGAGCTTCTGGGAGGTGACTTGAAGGTGGGATTTTCTTGAATTGCCAACACTTGGTAAGCTTTTGGACTCCAAGGAGACATCCATTAGTTATCTCTTGCGAGCTTGAGAAGGGACGTCCAAGGTTAAAGATCCCCTTGAATGGCAAATGCTAGGTCAGAGGCACGAGTCATTGCAAGGTGGATCAGTGAGAGGAATTTAGTGTTGAAACCATTAATGGTAAGCATCTGTACCACACCGGTTAGAGAATTGACTATATGTTAATTCTCTAATGCGAGGAAAAGAAACAAGTGACCAGAATCTCCCTTTTTGTTTATGACACCTGATCCTAGTGACCTGAAATCCCAAGAAACATCTTTCTTTCTAATTATTTTCAGTTATCTTTAGTTTGGTTAGCTTAAAACCATTCGTTTTCATGCAAACTTGTGTTTTCTTTTAAAGCTAACCTAGGAAAGGAAAACCACCAATTCAGCTTTTGAACTAATATCAATTGTGAAGTGAAAACCCATCTCTGTGGACGATCCTAGAGCCACTATGCTATGCTAGCTATGCTACCCTAGTATATGGTGAAATAGGTTTATAAATTTTGTTGATAACTCCCGTCTGAGGATTGAAATCAAAGCACATCAGTTGATTGATCTGAATCAAATAGAACACCAATTGGGGACGAATCACCACACTACCAAGGTGAGCAAAATAAATTCACTTGTAACCATTTAGCAACTTCAACAACTATCAAAACTTTCACTTTCATACAATCACAATACATAATTCAACATAATTAACACCATAATATTTCTTACTATCATCAACAATAACCATCATAAGGTTTTTCAAACATCAAGAATCAACAATTAAATAATTCAATTAATAATTAGCTCGTTAGCTAACACATACAGAAAATCATAACATAACAAAACATAATAATACACACAAACACCCACAAACATTGACCCTAAGGTATTATTGCAACCTTGGCTCTGATACCACGCTGTCACGACCCAAATTTTGGGCGACCCAAATTTTGGGAATTTAGCCTATGACCCCAGGTCAAAGGTTTGACCCTAAGGTTTCCTCTTACACCACGCTAACAGTCAACCAAAACACTCTGATTTTTTTTTTACACACATCACAGTAGAGTCCTCACCAACTAATGATATCTCAATCACTATTCAAAAGCAACAAAATATAATAATTATCATTACAGTCCAAAAATAAAAGTTCACAGTTAAACAACTTAATCAAAATAGGGTCTCATTACAAATCCATAGTTCACAATTTACTAAAACATGTCCCAATACCACAAACATAATAAATACAACACATTCCACTAGGCCGCTCCAAGGGCATCCTGAAGTCCTCCCTATCCCACCTATGGATCCTCAAGAGTGATATCTGCATCTAAAAAGATGTAAAAAGGAAGGGGTGAGCATTCCACATTGCTTAGTAGGGTACCTAACACCTAAAGGGATAATGAGGATTACTAAGTTCCAAAGAACACAAAAGAAGCATTTCAACAGTATTGATGAAGCCACATAATATAATCTCTATAATTATACACAATTCCACAATATTAAAAAATTAAATGAAATGCATATGAACGTGTGACACACAGTCATACAATGCACTATAGTTCTCGGGCTTTCACCGAAGGATACGCGTTTGCACCCAAATACACTTCCCATTCGGAGTCTTCATGGGGTAAACTTTTAGGTCTTTCACCCTAGGGATCTCTCTCTCTTCTTAATTCGCCTCACACGGGCCTTTACTTTTCATCACTATTTCATTTTTTTCTTTCTTTTTCCATTTCATACACTTTTCACAATTTTTATCCTTTCTTCTCACAACCATGATGGAAATGAATGCAATGAGGTTAATTACTCTCATTCATATGTATCACCAATATCATTGGAATTACAATCATGCCACAATTCCAAAATTTCCTAGTAATTCCAACAATCCCAATAATCCAATATAATTATTTTCCCACAATAAAATCACCAAAAATATTCTAACAATTTCTCAAAAATTCACATATCAATAAATTATAACTTATAACAAAATTTTCTAATTTTCCAACCATTCCAATAATTTCCAATAATCAAATATGATTATTTTTTCACAATAAAATCACCAAAATATTCTAACAATTTCTCAAAAATTCACATATCAATAAATTATAATTTATACCACAATTTTATAATTTTCCAACCATTCCAATAATTTAGCAACCCAAAAGCAACCATTTATCAACCAAACAAAATTTCTTTAAATCACAAAAATTCCAAAAAAAAATCCTAATCATCAAATAAAATTCCTACAGCATAAACATTACCTATTTAACTCATAATGACAAGATCTATAGTTTTTTTCCAAGGAAAAATGCATTTAATTAAAGTTTTTGGGTTAGGTTTCCCTACCACAATCTATTAATTAGATCATTAAAATCAAGATTGGCCACCGTAAAATTGTTCCTCTCATCGAGTAGAACACCTCAAATTTTCAAGCGAAACAAAAGTTGTTCGACAGTCCAAACGATCGGCCAAAGATCCAATGGAAAGCTTCTCCTCACAATGTCGAGAGCTTCTACCACTTCTCCCATTTTCTCTTTTTCCTTTCTTTTCTTTATTTTTAAAAAACCCACTTCCTTGGCTTTTAACCTAGCCACAGCCACGACCCAACACCCAAAATCCCTTGAATTAATTATTTTTTCTTTTTATTCCATTTGCTTTGTTTCATTTCTGATTCTTTTCATTTTTCATTTTTTTTTAATTTTTTTTAACAACACATAAATTAATTTATTAAACACCAACCCAAAAATTTAATTTTCTCAATTTTATTATTAATCGATTTACTTTAATTTTTACCTAATTAATTTTAATTAATTCACTTTTCATTTTCGTTTCCAGAAATTTTCAATTTCTAAAATCCTAAGAAATTTTCTACCATAAGGCTGACGTGGCACAAAATTTTTAACTCGCTTAATTGACCAACAAAATAATTCAAATTTTGCCAATCCAAAATTAACACATGTTTTCTAATCACTTTTCTTTTTGACTTTTCAACCACCACTCAAAAGAAGACTTTTCAAACTAAAAATTCTAACATGGCCTAAAATACCTGGTCATTACGAAGAAGGAGAATGAAGTTGTGGTAAATCAAAAAAATGTTAAATGCATGTTTTTTATGATGATGATATCATGAGTAATTTGTTTGCTTCTTTTGGTTGTCCTAGTACAGAGAAATTATGTTCTTTTGGATCAAGACTTCCCAAAGTTACTTGGAAATTAGAAGGATCCCTACTTGGTTTGATTTTTGTATTTTGTGTAAACATTTTGAACAGATGTGGAGTTAATAGAATGAACAATTTGTGTAAATAGCATGTGGGGGCCTTGATGGAATTACTATGTAATTTTGTGGTTAATGGAATGAACAAATTGAATTACAAATTTGCAATTCGATTTTTTATAGTTTGATTTTTTAAATCATGGTGTTCAAATGATTTATGTTGGCACTGTGCATTATGCATTATGAGCAAATGCAGTTGTCTAGAACATGCAACTCATCTCTAGGTTTAATATGCAGCTCTCTGATTTATTTCGTTGAGTTTCAGCACATTTTCAACTTGGGGCTTCACCAACAACAAAGGAAGAAACAGTTGATGGGGGTATAGAAGGGTTGCAAATTGAGGTTTTAAAAATAGAATGACCCTTTTGCCCTCACGTATTAAAAAAAAAGACCATCTTGTCCAACGTCATGTAAAAAGCACATATCATTT
Source organism: Vitis rotundifolia (assembly GCA_030254885.1). Classification (NCBI taxonomy): domain Eukaryota; kingdom Viridiplantae; phylum Streptophyta; class Magnoliopsida; order Vitales; family Vitaceae; genus Vitis; species Vitis rotundifolia. The sequence continues at coordinate 19,181,608 of CM058160.1, read as the reverse complement.
CATCCAAAAATGTAATGTCGTGACCCAAAAAATGTACATTGCATGCAATTATAAAGCATGAAGGTTACATTGCTCGATTTTGACCTTGAGGGGGCAATGTGCAAAACACGGTATAAGTTGAGGGGGTAAAGTGTAATAAACCCAAATATTAAATATAATTTCTTATGAAAATATATTTTATTCTTAATATTATATAAAAAAAAATTAAAAATTTTAACCAAGCAAAAGTTTAGAACCACAATGTAGTTTTATTTTATGTAAATAAAAAATTAAACATTTTAATCAAACAAAAAGTTAGAACTATGCTCAAGTTAGAACTATAAGCAAAAAGCTAAAAAAATGTAACAATGATTTCCACATGAAAAATTAAAAATTAAAATAATAAAATGATGACAAAAATAATTTTATTTAATCTATATGTAATAAGATTTATTAAATAAATAAAATATTTATTTAAGCCGAATATATAAAATCCTATGTCCTAAATTCTAAATTTGTTCATTATGTTTTTATGTTTATATTAAATTTATTCTCATTAAATATTTTTATATATTATTATTTTGTATTTAAAGTATCCATAAATAAAACAATAAATAAGAAAAATATATATTTTATTTTTTAATTTATATAAATAAAAAATTAAACATTTTAAAGAAGAGAAAAAGTTAAAACCAAGTCAAGTCAAAACAATAAATAAAAAGCTGAAAATATGATTACTAATTATGACTTTCATATGGAAATTTAAAATTTTAAAATTATACAAAAATAAAATAATATGACAAAAATATTTTTATTTAATCTATATTAAATAAATAAATATTTTATTTAGCATGAATATATAAAATTTTGTGTCCTAAAAATCTAAATTTGTTTATTAAATATTTATGTTTGTACTAAATTTGTTTTTATTAAATATTTATTAGATAATATTATTTTGTACTTAACGTATCCATAAATAATTTTAAATCAATAAATATAAAAAGATGAAAAAAAAAATGAAATTAAAAAGTTTTCGTGAGAGAACATGTAGCCAACATATTAAAACAAATGGGGGAAGACTACATGACTTGAAGGCAAAATAGAGGAGGGAAGAAACAAAAGAAAAAAGAAAAATCATATGTTATGGTCGGTTCATCTAATTTTGAAGTGATTCTTATTATTTTAATTCATTTTGATAACTTTTTTGTCACTATAAATTATTAAATTATTATTATTTTTTATAATGCTTGAAGCATATTCTCATTTTTTTATTTATTTGCATTAACATATATACTTAGTTGTTTTTAAATTTTTTTTTTAAAAAATATATTATTTTAGTGTATGTTATAAAAATATGAATATGAACATCTTTGTAAAAGCACAATTAATTTTTTTTTTGGGGGTTAAAAATGAATAATAATAGTGATAAATAAAGTATAACTGTTAATAATATTTTATTTAAAATGAATTTAAAATTAATAAAATTTAACTTTATTAATAAAATTAATAAAGTCAAGTCTTCCAATATATGCATACATATAATATTTTGTATGAACAAAGTATTCTAAAATGTTTTAACAACAATTTTTAGGTTTCACTGAATTAGATTCAATTTACCCAAGTAATAGCTTTAATCTTTTATGTAAAAGTAATTACTTATTTTATAGTTTTAAAATTTATATTAACATTATATTATCTGAGGAAGTAAAAAAATTTAAATTTTTATACTTGATCTTAAACTTTTAAGACTACGTTTAGTTGATGGGATAAGTTAGGATATGATTTTCAATGAGATAATATAAACATGATATTTTAAAGTAACATATCAAATGAAATATGTTATATTATATTATATTTATATTTCATTTGTGAAATGAATAAAAAGTAATATAAAATATGTATATTTTTCAATGTTTAAAATAAAAATTATATCATATTCAAATATTTTCTAATTGAAAAAAATGAAATTTCATTTATATTTAACAATATTCATTATTAAAATATTTAAACTTTACAAATAATTTTTTTATATTATATTATGTAATATATAAAAATAATTTATATATCATATATTAATATTATTTTTTTAGTTTTTTTAATCATAAATTTAATTTATAATAAAACAAATTATTTTGTAAATGAGTATATTAAAAAATAAAAAATAAATTTGTGGTACATAGGATATATATATCTCATATCTTATCATGGATTAACATACTCCATGTGAAAGGGATAAAAAACAAAGAGGATGATAATATATCCCACCACTTATTCTATCTCATGTTTGATTGAACATAGGATATGATAAGTGATGTGATAACTTATCCTATCCCATTGTCAACCAAACATAGGATAAAATATAATATTCTCTCTTATCTGATCTTATGTTATATCCGGCCATCCAAAAGGGAGAATGACACTCAACTCTTAAAATATGAAAAATTAGGGTCCATTTGACCATGTTTTCTAAATCTTGTTTTAAAAAATTGTTTTTAAGTTCAAGAACAAAAAATTATTTTTGAGTGTTTTATAAAAATGAAAATGTTTAGCAATTGTTTTTAAAAAATAAAAAACAAAAAACTTATTTGTAAAAATTATTTTTATATATAAAATATAATTTGATTTAGAATTTATTTGTTTAATGAAGAATTTTAGAAAAAAAATAAAGAAATTTAGAAAAGTGGGATTGGTATTAAATGATGAAGAGAGAAAAAGAATGATATCATAATCACTTTTTTTTTTATGGTTTTTTTTTTTATAATTTTTTTATGTTTTTGTTTCATTTTTAAAAATCAGTGAAAATAACTTCTACTTGTTTTTTAAAAATTGTTCTCTATTTCACTTTATTTTTTAAAATTGTTCTCAGAGAACAACAGCCAAATAGGTTATTTAGTAACTAAAATATCTTTAAAAATATATATATATAAACAAAAAAAAAAAAAGGAAATTTTATTTAAAAAATTGACAACAAAATTTAGTAAAGAGGAAATTGACTAAGATACTTCATCCTCATACCATTCCTAACTTTTCTCTAATTCTTAGTCATTTTTATTCTATTTCTCCTCAAACATAATCAACTTCAAACGTCGTCCAAACCACCTCTTCCAAAAAATAAAAATAAAAATTGCATACTAGTTTTATTAAAATTTATATTTGCAGACACATTTAGAAACCAAATCTTTTACAAAATAAATATGATCACTTGTTCCACTAGTTATTTGCAAACATATTTAGAAACCAAATCTTTTATCTTTTACAAAATAAATTTAATCACTTTTTGATTACTACTCGAAAGTGCTATTTTGTAAGCTTGTAATTAACTTTTTTAAACACTTTTGAGTAGTAGCTATTACCTTTTAACCCAATTAACATATTAAGGACCCTTGCAATCGTTTCTAATCAAATTGTGTTAAGTTTTGGTGTTTTTGATAGCTTTTTGCTCACCAAAGCAATCCAAGAATGAGGGAGATCTGTATATAGTTCATGAAAAAGCTTTTGGAAGCTCAAATTCATGAAGAACCAAGCTTTGGAGCTCCATAACCCTTTGCCAAAGTCGTTCAACAGCATACAAGGAGGGGAAGCAAAGAGAAATCTGTCATGAAGAAAAACAGAAGACAGCAGCTGCAGTCTTCTTTCACACTTTTGGAGCACTTCTTGGAGTCCATTTTCTACGTGTCATATACCATTTCAAAGCTCAGGAAGTCAAGAATCCAATGCTTCAAACGGTGTGCGATTTGGAGTTGAAATGAAGGAGTTACAGCCATTGGAAGCCAATCACTCCAAGCTGAAGGCAAATTTTGCACGGCTGCGAAATGGTGTCCTTTTTGCTGTGAAATTTCGCAGCCCTCTTGCACAGCTGCGAAATTCTCTTGAAGCTTCCCGATATTTGCGACCGACATTTTGAGATTTTTTTGCTTTAGATATTTAATGTCTAAATCCCTATTTTCTCCTTGTAATCCACCAATCATAAGATTACTTAGCTAGAAAGGTTGGAAAAACTTCCCTATATATGTTCTCTTGCATCCGTTGTAAAAAGAATCATGTAGATACATAGAATCGATCACTATATAGAATGTACAGAGCCTTGCTCTGTTTTTTTCTTCTCTCTTTGTTTTCTCTTTTATTTTCTTTCTAGCCAAACATCCTCTGAGGATGTTTCCTCAGAGGATGAGTGGCTAGGCTCTTTGTCTCTTGGAGTGAAGAAAGCCAGGTAAGTTTCCGAATGTAAAATTGGAAGTTTTGTTGTTTCAAATTTTAATGAAGAGAAAGTGTGACCCGTTAATAGTTTTTATCTTTTTAGTTAACTTAAAACGCCTTTTAATCACCTGGGCCAACACTTGGTAAGGCAAGTGATCTCCATCCATTGAGATGCACTAGTTTATCTCTTGCGAGCCTTTGAGAGGTGGTTTAAAGGTAGGATTTTCTAGAATAGCCAACACTTGGTAAGCTTTTGGACTCTAAGGAGACATCCATTAGTTATCTCTTGCGAGCTTTTAACGGGTAATCCAAGGTTAAGGATCACCTTGAATGGCAAATGCTAGGTGAGAGGCACGAGCCATTGCAAGATGAATCAGTGAGAGGGATTTAGTGTTTGAACCCATTAAGGGGAAGCATCTGTACCACACCGGTTCGGGAAATAACTATATGTTAAATCCCTAATGCGAGGAAAAGAAACAAGTGACCAAAACTCCCTTTTTGTACAAGAAACCTGAGCCTAGTGATCTGAAACTCCAAGAAACACTTTTCTTTATAATTAAAATCAGTTACTATTTTTGGTTAGCTTAAAACCAACCTTTTCAAACATCTTTATGTTTTCTTTTAAAGCTAACCTTGAAATGAAAAAACACCAATTCATCTTTGAATTAATATCAATTGTGGAGTGAAAACCCATCCTAGTGAACGACCCTAGAGCCACTATGCTATGCTAGCTGAGGCTATCCTAGTATATGGTGTAATAGGTTATAAATTTTGTTGATTGCTCCCGTTTGAGGACCAAAATCAAGGCACCAGCTGGGCACGAATCAAATGGCACCATTGTTGGGGACCATTGAGAGGACATGAATCAGCTGATACACCAATTGGGAACGAATCACTTTTTCCACACCGGTTCCGGCGTGTTATGAATGAGATTACATTCCATTTCTTCAAGTTGGTAGCCTCCTGCTTCTTATTCCACGTTTTCTCTCTCTCCCGCTCGCGTTCTCTCTCCCGCTCTCTCTTTGCCTCTCATCCATTCCCCATTTGTACTTCTTCAATCTAGACTTCATCGTTTCTTGTTGATTTCAATCACAATCTGTGAATCCTTGGAGCCACAATGAAGAGAAAGAGTTGGATCCTTGCGACTCTCTCGTGAGCTTCTTTGATGATAATTGTGGGAGGCTCCCCTCCACCTGTCATTCCACGTGTCACTCTCCAGGCCCAACACTTGGCCGGGTAGCACAGGCAAGCAACCATCTGGATCCTTCCATCCGGACCTCGTCCAAGTCATCTGACCACAGGAATAAAAAGGCCCTTTCCCTACGAAGTCAGACGGAGACCGGACTCCCTAAACTAACAGTATTGCCTGGTCAGGACTTCAAGACTCACTGGCATGCGTAATCATTCACGTCTGACATGGGGATGGCTGATGGAATCTCTTATAGCCCTTAAGTCCATGTCAATTAATTACCACACACAACCCCATACCTCCAACAAGTTGAAGGGACAAGCGGCTGCACTGTCAAACATCATGACACATCATCTGACGACACCTACCAGCCGCCCAAAACTGTAATGATTGCCCTGCCACCTATAAAACAGTCATCATTGTGGAGAAAGTCAAAGTGCTTAGTCAGCACTACAGTGACATTCTTTTCAGCACTATAAAAACCCTCCTGAAGCATAAATAAGGTACGCACGCATAAGCTGGCCTACTCACTTTCTTCTTTAAGGAGCTTAAATTATCTTTGCCTGACTTAAGCTTCGGAGGGGCGTGCCTAGACCACCTGTCCAAACATCCTTTATGCAGGAAAGAAGCTGACCTAGTCTTCCTATTGCTGAATAGGAGCTCTGAGAGGCACAACGTGGGGAGGAAGGTTATCTAACCCCTATTAACTTAGACGGATCTGGCTCTAGTTGGCTCTGTGCCAACATTGGCGTCGTCTATGGGAAGTAGTAAGGATGTCAACACCCTCTAGAAGTCGATCATCAGTTATAGGTAGGGAGGGCTACTTTGACTAGAATGAAAGCATGGAAAGACGCTAGCGGGAGAGTGAGCGACAGGTGCAATCCCTACTCCATGAGATAAAGAGACTTAAAGAAGAGAATGATGAGTTGCGTGCCCAAGTATCGTCATCGGGCCCCTCTCATAGCCGACAACCTAAAAGCCAGTGAACAACCTCTAGATAGAATGACGAGGCATCCCTTCCCAGGAACGCAGAGTTCCCCTTTAGCAGTCATGAGATACCACCAGAAGATAAGCTTCCACCAACCCACTAGGTGCAGTTGAAAGAAAGTTCTGACTCCACCCGGGTATCAACAAGAAGGAGGTGTGACAAGAGGTCACGTCTGTCTGACGCAATGCGAGCCCGATTAGGACTTTAGTCACCTGGCATTGGAGGAAAACCTTAAGTAGCAGAAACTCTAGAGGCCTATTTAGGTCCTTCAGCCGCAACAATCATATCAAAATGACCCTCCCATTTGCCCAAATAGTGGCTAGTGGAAACCTCAGCAGACTGGGCTTCATCTGACTCTGTCAGTCGACGGTTGGACGACATGCTCTCCACGCCATTTGGCCCTCATATCATAAACTATGAGTCCTCAAGGGGGTTCGTAATACCAAAATTTACGACATACGGCAAAACAAGTGATCCGTTTGATCATATCATGCCCTACAAGCAACTCATGACCCTAGATATAAGGAATGATGCACTGTTATGTAAAGTCTTTCCAGCCAGCCTACACGGCCAGACTCTTTCATGGTTCCACCGTCTCCCAAAGAACTACGTGAACAATTTTCGGGATTTTTCATAAGCTTTTGTGGGACACTACCTATGTTCAGCTCACCACAAGCAGAACATAAGCACCTTCTAGAACATCAAGATGCAGGAAAACGAATCCTTAAGAGACTTCAAGAAATGGTTTAGACAGGTTGTGCTCCAAGTGGAGTCCTGCAGCATGGTCGTCATCCTATAGATCTTTAAGAGGAGCATTTGTCCAAGAACACCATTTTTCGAATTTCTCGTAAAAAAGCCGCAAGCAACAATAGACGACCTGTTCAGATGAGCCAACAAGTACTCTATGCTCGAAGACGACGTTCGTGCAACTACTCAATAAGTCCTTGTCACTAATCGTTAGGCCAAGAATGACCATATAGGAAGCTCGAAGTCCTCAATCCAATTAAGGCAAGTTAGTAAGAGGCGGGATGACCAGCAGCAACCAAATCAAGCTAGCTTGACCCCTCTCAATATCTTATACGAAAAACTCCTCCCAATGATCCGTGATCTGTCTGATTTCAAATGGTCAGATCTGATCAAGACAGATCTGGCTAAATGGGATCGGAGTCGTAAGTGTGTCTATCACAAAGATCATGGCCATACCACAGAGTAGTGCAGAAGTCTCGACTACCTAGTGGAAAGATTAATCAGGGTTGGGCATTTGAAACAATACATCTGCACGGCTAGAGGACAAAGAGAACTGACCCTAGATTTGGCCGGCCAAGCCCCCACAGCTTCAGCAGCTCCTGAAGCTGTTATCAACTACATTCACGGTGGCCCCGCTGACGAAAAATACAATTCCAAGCCAAAAAGGCAAAGGCTGCTCCGTGTGGCCTCTGTAAGGGAATGGATCAACTCCATTCAACATAACCTGCTAGATGAGAGTAGTACCTCGTTGACAGCACAATTACCTTACATCCTATATATGCTAATCAAGTATTGCAGCCACACGAAGACGCCCTGATCTTGACATTAGAGATAAGCGAGTTCGATGGAAGAAGAGTTCTAATCGATCCGGGTAGCTCGACTGACCTCTTACAAATGTCAGCCTACAGGCAAATGAGACTCCCACCATCTACCCTAGAATACCTAGGACGGGTGCTATCCGAATTTAACGGAGCCACGACAACTTCTCTAGGAGATGTGGTGTTACCTGTTCAGGCTGGCCAGATTACCCTAAATGTGCAATTCTCGGTGTTAGAAGATTTATTCTCTTTCAACGCCATCATGGGAAGCGCATGGCTTCACAACATGAAGACCATTCCCTCTACATATCATCAGATGGTGAGCTATCTCACCGAGGATGGACAAATCAACCTTTTCGGCAATCAGTTAGCTGCGCGCCAGTGTTATCAAGTGGTGCTTGAATTTGAACACCCGACTAATAATGAGCCATGCCTAGAACCATCCAATGCAGAGGAGCAATAGCAATTATTGAACCCGGTGAAGAAGGATCCATCTACAATCGACCCACTCCAACTACTACATTTCTCATGCGGTGTTGACCATGTTATCTATGCCAGCTCCTTCATCGTGCCGGATGAATTGAAATACTTGAAAGCGTGCTTCAGTAGAACAAAGACGTCTTCGCCTAGACTCATTCTGACATGCTAAGAATCCATCCATCTGTAGCCTCACATCGGCTTAACGTCATACCTTCCTCATGACCCATCCGCCAGAAGGTTCTATGCTTCCCGGATAAGTAGAGGATCATCCGAGCGAGGTTGAAAAATTGCTGACAGTCGGATTTATCAAAGAAGTTAAATATTCGGACTGGTTAGCAAATATGGTGGTCGTTCCAAAGAAGTGTGGGAAATGGCGAGTCTACATCGATTACAACAACTTGAATAATGTTTGCCCAAATGATAGTTTTCCTTTCCCCTGAATAAACCAAATAGTAGACACCACTGTCGGGCACGGAATGCTTTTCGTCATAGACGCCTTCTCCGGGTACCACCAAATCCCCATGTTCCAACTAGATGAGGAAAAGACAGCCTTTGTGACTCCATACGGGCTGTATTACTACAAAGTTATGTCATTTAGGCTCAAAAATGCTGGTGCTACTTATCAAAGGTTGATGACAAAGATCTTCAAACCCTTGATCGATCGGACTGTGGAAGTCTACATCGACGACATTATGGTGAAAAGCAGAACCCAGAACAAGCACGCCCAACACCTAGAAGAAACATTCCGCTTAATGTGGATGAACAACATGAAACTTAACTTGGCCAAATACGTTTTTAGGTGTCAATGCAGAAAGTTCATAAGATTTTTGGTGACCCAAAGGGGAATCAAAGTTAATTCGGATAAAATAAAATCTGTCCTTGAGACACCTACCCCGAGTAGCAAAAAGGAGTTGTAGCGCCTCACAGGTCGTCTAGCCGTGCTAAAACGCTTTATAGCCCGTTTTATAGACAAGTTGAGGTCTTTCTTCCTCACACTCAAGGAGGCGAGCGCAACCAGTTGGACAGATGAATGTGGATGGGAATTTGATGAAGTCAAACACTATCTCACTAAGCCGCCTATTATGAGCAGCCCTTAGTCGGGCGAACAACTCTACATGTATTTGGTCTTGTCTAACTATGCAATCAACCTCATTCTATTTCATCACGTAAAAGACAAAGAATAGAGGCCCATTTACTACGTGAGCAAAGCAATGGTTGACACGAAAACTTGATACTCTAGAATGGAACAAATGACCTTAGCCCTGAGAAACGCCGCCCGAAAACTTCACCTGTACTTTCAGGCCCACCAAGTGACTGTACTCACAAATCAACCACTCAGGAGCATGATTCGTCCCCAATTGGTGTTCTGATTGATTCAGATCAATCAACTGATGAGCTTTGATTTCAATCCTCAGACGGGAGTTATCAACAAAATTTATAAACCTATTTCACCATATACTAGGGTAGCATAGCATAGTGGCTCTAGGATCGTCCACAGAGATGGGTTTTCACTTCACAATTGATATTACTTCAAAAATGAATTGGTGCTTTTTCTTCTCTAAGTTAGCTTTAAAAGAAAACATAAAGATGTTTGAAAAGGTTGGTTTTAAGCTAACCAAACAAAAAGTAACTGAAATTAACTAGGAGTAATTAGAAAGAAAGGTGTTTCTTGGGATTTCAGGTCACTAGGATCAGGTGCCATCTACAAAAGAGGAGATTCCGATCACTTGTTTCTTTTCCTCGCATTGGGGATTTAACATATAGTTATTTCCCGAACCGGTGTGGTACAGATGCTTACCATTAATGGTTTCAACACTAAATCCCTCTCACTGATACACCTTGCAATGGCTCGTGCCTCTCACCTAGCATTTGTCATTCAAGGGGATCTTTAACCTTGGATTATCCTTCAAAAGCTCGCAAGAGATAACTAATGGATGTCTCCTTGGAGTCCAAAAGCTTACCAAGTGTTGGCTATTCTAGAAAATCCTACCTCTGAATCACCTCCCAAAGGCTCGCAAGAGATAAACTAGTGAAACTCAATGGACGGAGTCCACTTGCCTTACCAAGTGTTGGCCCAGGTGATTCAAAGACGTTTTAAGTTAACTAAAAACATAGAAACCAAAAACGGGTCACACTTTCTCTTCATTAAAAATGGAAACAACAAAAACTCACCCTCATGCAGCCGGCACCTTACCTGGCTTCCTTCACCCAAGAGACAAAAAGCCTAGCCTCTCATCCTCTGAGAAAACATCCTCAAAGGATGTTTGGCTAGAAAGAAAATAAAAGAGAAAACAAAGACGAGAAGGAAAAAGAGAGCAAGGCTCTGTATATATCACTTTCAAAAACTATACAAGGTGGTCTCTGGAAAAGCTCCCGAGATATATTTACATTATATAAGGGGTTATTCACCCTTTGCTTCTTACTTCCTAACTAAGGAATCATGTGATAGGAGGGTTACAAGGAGAATTTGGGAATTTAGACATCAAATATCTAAAGCAAAAAGATCTCAGGATGTCGGTTGCAGCTATCGGGTGGCTTCAGGAGGCGTTTCGCAGCTAGCACTGTAGCGCTGCGAAATTTCGCAGCCAAAGGCCAAAATCTCGCAGCCCTGCGAAATTCTCCTTCAGCTTGAAGCGATCGGCTTCCAATGGATGTAACTTCTTCATTTGAACTCCGAATCGTGCACCGTTTGAAGCATTAGATTCTTGACTTCCTGAGCTTTGAAATGGTATATAGCATGCAGAAAATGGACTTCGGAAAGTACTCCAAAAGTGCCCAAGAAGACTGCAACTGCTGTCCCCTGTTTTGCTTCATGGCAGATTCCTCTTTGCTTCTCTCCTTGCATTCCGGATTTGCTTATGGCAAAGGACTTTAAAGCTTCGGTTCTTCATGTTTCTGAGCTTTCCAAAAGCTTTGCCATGGATTCCAAAGAACTCTCCTCAATCTTGGATTGCTTTGGTGATCAAATAGCTAACAAAAACACCAAAACTTACACAATTTGATTAGAATTGATTGCAAAGGTCCTTAATATGTTAATTGGGTTAAAAGGTAATAACTACTACTCAAAAGTGTTTAAAAGAGTTAATTACAAGCTTACAAAATAGCATTTTTGAGTAGTAATCAGAGCACTTTGCACAAGCCAGATCCATTCGAACGAATGTTGAAGTGGGGCATTGAGTTGAGTGAGTACGGAATCAAGTATCATCCCAAATTAACGCTAAAAGGACAAGTCATGGCTGACTTTATAGTTGAACTTCCCTAGAAGCCATCACACCTAGACGTCCCTTGGGGAAGGATGGTGGACACTTTATGTGGATGGAGCGTCTAGGGCCTCTGGTTCCAAAGTAGGACTGATCTTACGGTCACCAACCGGGGAGTTGCTGGAGTAGGCTATCCGGCTCGGCTTCCCTGTCTCTAACAATGAAGCTGAATATGAGGTGGTCTTGATTGGGCTGGACCTTGCCCTCACTTTAGCAGCAACCAAGTTGGAAGTATGCAGTGATTCTCAAATAATAGTTGGGCAAATTCAAAAAGAGCATGAAGCAAAAGACAAACGCATGACTCATTATCTCACCTTGGTAGAAGACTGTCTGGGAAGGCTAGGCGAGTGGGCAGTTAGACATGTGCCCTGGATAGAAAATTTAAAGGCCAACGCACTAGTTAGAATAGCTGCCATCCTCTCTATAAGAGAGACAATAATGCTGCCCGTCCACCTCCAGGCCATATCCTCAGTCTCGTTAGTAGTAGTATACAATATTGTTGAGGCGGACCCCAGCTGGATGCATAAAATTGTCAAATATCTCCAGATGGGAGATCTGCTAAGGGATGAGAAGAATGCACATAAGGTCCGCGTACAGTCGCCCGCTTCACCATAATCAATGACAATCTTTACAGACGATCTTTTGGAGGACCATGTCTGAAATGCTTGAGCAATCCGGAAGCATAGTATGTTTAAGCCGAACTCCACGAAAGAGTGTGTGGAAATCATCCAGGCAAGCGAACCTTAGCACATTGCACTCACGCGTAAGGATACTATTGGCTCACCATAAAGCAAAATGTTGAAAATTATGTTAAGAAGTGTGACCGATGTTAGAGGTACGCTCCATCCCCCGCATGCCATCTGAAGTTCTTAATTCGATCATGAGCCTTTGGTCATTCGCACTATGAGGAATGGACATAGTTGGCCCCTTACCCATTGCAGCCGCATAAAACAAGTTTCTGCTCGTAGCTATTGAGTACTTCAGTAAGTGGGTAGAAGAGGAAGCCTATACTAGCATTAAAGACAAGGGCATCTCCAAATTCGTTTGGAAAAACATCATTTGCCGATTCGAGATCCCACAAGCGATTATAGTGGACAATGGGCCGCAATTTGACAGCATCGCCTTCAGAACCTTCTGCTCAGAGCTAAAAACTTAAGAATCTATATTCCACGCCCCACTATCCTCAGAGCAACGAGTAAGCAGAGGCAACAAACAAAACCCTACTAACTGCACTAAAGAAAAGGCTGGAATGAGCCAAAGGAAAATGGGTAGACGAATTGCCTGGAGTTTTGTGAGCGTACTGGACAACATCTGGATGGCCTACAAGAGCCACTTCTTTTGCCCTTGCCTATGGAATGGAAGTTGTTATCCCAATTGAGATAAGCATGCCCATCACCAAAACAGTGGTGCAAGGTTAAAGAGATGACAATCAAGAACTTGAGAGACAGCTGAATTGGGCAGATGAGGGGAAAGGAGACGCGGCCATCCGGATGGCCACCTATCAACAAAGAGCTATTACCCACTATAATAAATAGGCCCGACCACGTATTTTCCATATCGGAACCTTAGTCTTCAAAAGAGACTTTGAGAACACGGCTAAGGTAAGAGCCGAAAAAATCCAGGCTATTTGGGAAAGGCCCTATGTTGTGACTAAAGCTGGGGACTCAAGGGCATACCATCTCTAAACACTGGACGAAGTACCCCTGCTCCGCCCTTGGAATGTATCCAACTTGAAGTAGTATTATCAATAAGATTAGCTTATGAAAAATAAAATATACGTGGAAGAGAAAGATGAGTATATTTGTATTAAAAAATATACATGAGTGTTCATTACAACTTTCTACTGTAGCCCATCTGCCCAGAAAAAAGAAAAAAAATATGCAGGGGGTAAAAAGATCACGTCCGCCCACCAGAGGAGCCGATTTCAGCAACATCTCTGTCTCCTTGGGCAGGGTTGCTGGCTGCTACATCCTCATCGTCTGAAGGGTAACTGGAAGTGTCCTAGGTGATGCCATGTTTCTTCATGCAGCACTGGTAGCCGAAGAAAAACATGTCATCTACTTGTTTTTGGCACTCGCCCTCCAACTCCTCATTTTGAGTAGCAAACCCTGCTCGAAGCTCTTCCATCTCTTGTCTTAGCCGTTTGTTCTACTGCTCGACTTTCTTATGCTTAGCCTCCATTGCCTCTCTTTCCTCCTTCAACCGGTGGGTCTCAACTTTGACCGTTTTTTTCCTCTCTTCCGCTTTCCTTAGCAACCCGACTCCCTTATCAGCAGCTGTCTGAGTAGTAGTAAGCTTGTTCTCTACCGATTTCAGCTTGGTACGGAGTTCTTCACTGTCGTCCATGCTATGGGCAATATACGCTTTCATAGTCTTGGCAGCCTCTAGCCGTTTGAAGAGTAGAGTGTGTTGTTGCATTAGATTGCGGACGCCGACCACTACCTGAGATGGCAACAAGAAAGATATTAAGAAATCAAAGGACTAAGGCATCATGAACAAAAGAGGGATGAGGCTTACCACTTCCGCTGTCTCGATGGCTGTATAATCCTGCATAGGCAAGATACGAGAGGCGACAGATTCTGGGGTGTGGAATGGAAGACAAGCCGCCAAGGAAATGCTAGGATCGTCGTCTAGGTCCACCGAGACCTATCGGGTAGCCGGGAAAAGGTCCCCCATGTTGTTTACAGGAGCCTCCCTCTCTGTAAAGCAAGGAATCTACTTCATCAACTCGGCTATCTCCTCTCGACTAGGAGCATGAGGCACTTAGGAACATGGGAGGATGGAATCCATGCACTTAACAGAGTCATTGCTGAGTTGCGTCGGACTAGTGGGAGGCCCTCCTAGCTCTAGGTGAACGACTCCTCCAGAGAAAAAAGGCCTCCCGTCCAGCGCACAAAGGCTCTGATGCCGGTGCAATGGTCGAGACCGACTCCAGGTAGAGAATCTCCATACAAAGCTTCTTAGCAGAGGGATGGAGACGTTGTTCGGGATGCAAAAGCGATCCTAGCATTCCTAATCGAACAAGAGATCGATCAGGCGCTCCGACCAAGGGCGTCTGGCTCCTGCACCATTCTAGCCACCTTTCTGGCCTCTATCGCCCGTGCTGGTGGAAGCAATGTCCCCTCTTGCTGACATACTGAGAAACTCTAGGCCGCGTGAGACCTGCGTGACACAATGCATATTGTTAGAAAACACAGTCACCCAGCCCATCCGCCGTTAGGTAGTGCCTTAGTTGTACTACAAGCAACCTAAGTGGATCTAAAACCCAAACTTGTGTAGGTTGCCTAAACCAACTTGCAGAGTAAGCCCTAACCCTGAGAATGGTCCTCCCCGTCATGTGACCACAACGGCCACAGGCCAAAATGCCTGAGTAGACCACTTAGGGCACCAACAGAAAAGAAGCAGAAAAGGAAAATGTGAAAAACCTTAGCTCTAACAGACACTACCAATCTTCTCCTCTCAATAGCAGTTACCTTCTTAGGAAAGCACAAAGGCCCTACAGTCTGGACTTCACAACGTTCATTTTGCATTAAAAAAACTTACAAAGCAAAAAATGACCCCAATAGCAAACAAACAAATGAAAAAAGACAAATGTAAAAGAAAAATGAGCTTACAAACGTCAGGAAAATAAGTCCACTAGTAGAGAGGAACCCGCCTAAAGCAGGTTTGAGAGTAGCAGCGAAACAATGGGAAAAGAACGATGACCGACGTTACAGCAACAAGGATGTAGAGATTGGGAGAAGAGCGCTCCAAAACGAGAATATTCAAAAAGTAACTTTGGAGGTGTGAAAGTCCCTTATTTATAGGAGACCAAAACCCTAGGGATCCCAAAAGATAGGCCGCCTGGAAACGCACCTCAAAGTGATGCGTCTCCTGACAGGTGGCCTCGGTGAAAGTGACTCATATTTAATTTCCCAGGTGACACATGTCCCATAAAGTGCTTGGGTGATTTGAAGAAACGCATAACCCGTTCACCTTTGCCCAAGCATAGGTAAACGGATTAAGAGGGGCATTGTGGGAGGCTCCCCTTCACCGTGTCATTCCATGAGTCACTCTCCAGGCCTAACACTTGGTCGGGCAGCGCAGGCAAGCAACCGTCCGAATCCTTCCATCCAGACCTCGATCAATTCATTTGACCACAAGAATAAAGAGGCCATTTTCCTACGAAGTCAGACGGAGACTAGACTCCCCAAACTAACAATACTGTCAGGTCAGGACTTCAAGACCCACTGGCATGCGTAATCATTCACGTCTGACATGGGGATGGCTACTGGGATCTCTTCTAACCCTTAAGTCCATGTCAATTAATTACCATACACAACCCCGTACCTCCAACGGGTTGAAGGGACAGATGGCTGCACGGTCAAACATCATGACACATCATCTGATGGCACCTACCAACTGCCCAAAATTGTAATGATTGCCCTACCACCTGCAAGACAATCATCATTGCAGGAAAGGTCAAAGTGCTTAGTTAGCACTATAGTGACATTCTCTTTAGCACTACAAAAACCCTTCTAAAGCACAAATAAGATACGCACGCATAAGCTGGCCTACTCACTCTCTTCTTTGAGAAGCTTAAACTATATTTGCCTAACTTAAACTTCGGAGGGGCATACTCGAACCACCTGCTCAGACATCCTTTGTGCAGGAAAGAAGCTCACTTAGTCTTCCTATTGCTGGACAGGAGCTCTGAGAGGCACAACGTAGGGAAGAAGGCTATCTAACCCCTATTAACTTAGACGGATCTGACTCTAGTTGGCTCTGTGCCAACAATAATGAATTGGAGGTTTTGAAATCTTACTCCAAATTCTCCTCATAATCTTCCAAGTTGAGAATAACAATCGTCTTTTAATCACTTGGGGCGTTATGAGGAGAAGATCTGCCATTGATCCTGACTTATATCCGCCTTCTATTCTTTTATCGTCGTCGTCTCATCTTCCCGAGACTTGTGTGGGTCTAACTTGTGATGATGCTAATTCTCAAGCGAAGGTTGAACCTTCCAGCCCTGCCACGCCTCTCTCCTTCTCCCCTAACGAATTTGATGGCAAGTCTAAGTGCTCTAAGAAGACTGTTTCATATAAAAAGGTATCTTTTACAAATCTCCGATTGCTGATTTCTCATTCGTTTACGGTGTGTTTTTTTTTTGTAGTTTCCTTTTTTTATTTTTTGATTTTTGTTTTTAGTTCTTTATATTCGAAATACTATGTCTTATTAAGTACCCATGTCCTGTTCTTGTATTTGACCGTTATTATTATTCTTATTTTAAATTTCTGAAAAAAAAAAATCTGACATCTTTGCGACAACTTTTCTTGTTGTCCAAAAGAAAGAAAATTTGTTGAAGATGGTTGAGGATTTGACTCATCAAAAAGAGTTGCTAAAGACAATGAGTTTGTTAATTTGAGGGTTTTTTTTTTTTCTTGAATATTTTTTTTTTTCCAAAAAGGGCCTTATCTTTAAATTGTTTGTAATATTTACTTAAAATTAAATAAGGAAATCGAGAATGTCGAGTGGTTCTACAACCCATTGAAAGCTCTCAACTCAAAATTAAAGGCAGAAAAACAATAGGTACTTTGGAATAAAACCTTCTCCAAACTCTTTTTTTTTTCTAATTTTTTTAAAGTTTTTTTTCTCCTCTTATTGAACTTTTCGAAAGCTGGGTCTGAACTAATTTGAATTTTATTTTGGTGATTATAGTTGAATCTTAATATGACAATAGTCGAAGCTAGAGTGGAGAGTAAAGAGCAAGCCCATCCTCAACAGCCACTGCCCCTCCTCCTTCACGACTCTGCCTCAACTAGTGCTTTGGTGGCTAACCCCATGGGCCCACATGTTATACTTGATCTCAACGTCTCCTCGAAGGAGACTCTTGGACTGGAACTAGTTGCGCCGTTGGATCTCAACCTTAACATTGCTTTGAACGCTGATACCACACAACTGAATAGGGTTGCAGCAACTCAAGCCAGGAAGAAGAGGCTTTAGATTTATAGAGCGAAGAAACCTAAAGCCCTCCCCATACAAATCAATTTTTGAAGCTGAGTGTTAGTGTTACTAATGTTTGAAACTCGCTATAGAGCATGTTATTATACGTATTAGAATCTTCAAGGCCATGACATTGTCTAGCCTAAACAAGAATTGAAGGTATTCCATTGTCATTTTCTAAAATGTGAAATGGTAATCTCCTGAAGTTGTAGCAGGCCTAGTCCATAATGACATTGGGTGGACTAAGCTTAGGTCATTATTAGGGAAAGTGGTTTGGGATGTTTGCCTCCCTTGTGCAACCCACACTAAAATCTGCTGCAAAAGTAGTCAATCCTTACAAATACATCTCTACCTTTTAAAATTAAAAAGTAGAATTTTTTAGGACTTTAACTTTTTTACTTTCAAAATAAATACAAATTAGGGAAAATAATTTCATCCCCATACGCTTTAATAATAATATAATCATAATTCCAAAACTACACTCCAACTCACCTTTATTACCACAAATATTTTTCCCACCTCTATTACAACAAATTTTTAATTTTTAATTTTTTTGTTCATTTCTTTCAACTTTGATATGACAAGTGAAGAGAGTTCATGCTTATCAATTTAAATAAATAAATAAATAAAATTTAACATATGGCTAACCCACTATGCCACTTCATTGCCTTCGACTTTTTTTTTTCTTTTTTAATATGTAAACTTTTTAATTTCATTCTTTTATTCTTTAATCTTTTTATATTTATATTTTCTATTATTTATAGACACTTTAAATACAAAATAAAAATATGTATAGAAAATAATTAATGAGAAAAAATTAATGTAAAAATAAATGTATAATCAATAAATTTAGAAGTTTAGAACATAAGATTTTATATATTCATGCTTAAATAAAATATTTATTTATTCCACAAATCTTATTAAATATAGATAAAATAAAATTATTTTTGTCATATTTTTTATTGTTTATACTATTTTAAATTTATAAATTTTCATATGAAAATGAGAGTCAATGATCATGTTTGCTTTTGATTCTAACTTGATAGTGCTTCTAATTTTTTGCTTGATTAAAACTTTTAATTTTTTATTTATATAAAATAAAAACTTGACCGTGATTCCAACCTTTTATTTAGTTTAAATTTTTAATTTTCTATTAATATAAAATAAAAAATAAAACATAATTTTCATATAAAAATTGTATTTAATAATTTATATTGATTTTCTCTTAATTTTATTAAGAATTAAAATTTTTGCATATTGAAGTTGTGCACTTTTCAAGTGCATAAAAATAAAAAAAATAGTGCACCCTCCTAAAAAACTAAGTTAATGCACCTCAATTACGAACCTAAGGACTCTCGGTTGTGCATCTCAAAAGTTACACATTACTCAAATTACACACTCCTACTCATTCAAATTGTACATCTCATGTTCATTTAAATTGTGCACCCTTACGCACATGTAAAGAAAAATGTGCGTCGTCCCTTATTTGGGTTAGTAATAAGAAATTGAAATGCGTGAATATTATTGCATTTAAGCATGTGCATGTAATTGCACAAATTTAACACGTAACAAGCACATCATATAGATATTAATAATACTTCTTTTTTTTAAATAAAAGTGGTGTCTCATTTCCAAGAGTTAGATGCATAGTATTTAAATGCAATAATACTCACGTATTTTATCTTATTTCTTTATTACAATCAACATTGAACACGTAACAAG
Source organism: Vitis rotundifolia (assembly GCA_030254885.1). Classification (NCBI taxonomy): domain Eukaryota; kingdom Viridiplantae; phylum Streptophyta; class Magnoliopsida; order Vitales; family Vitaceae; genus Vitis; species Vitis rotundifolia. The sequence goes on along the minus strand of CM058160.1, from coordinate 19,162,246 downwards.
CAACACTAACCCCAAGTCTATCCTAAAGAAGGATGGTACATGAACATCTTTATTTACATGTGGTACATCTCATAAACATTAATGATACTTTCTCTATACATTAGTGGTACTTTTTTTATAGATAAAAATGGTACCTTATTTTTTAAGGATTAGATGCATAGTGTTTAAATCTATTAACACTCACATATTTTATGTTATTTCTTTATTATGATCGATACTGATTACATAATGGGGGGTACCAACCCCAACCCTATCCCAAAGAAACGTAATACATCGTTTTTACATGTAGTACATCCTATAGAAATAAGTTGTACCTTATTTCCAAGGTTGATATTATTTTTTATTATTATTATTATGATTGACATTAAGCATGTAACAAGCGATACTAACCCCATCCTTAACACAAAGAAGGGTGAGACATTCTTCTTTACATGTGGCACATATCCTATAGATATTACTACCATTTTCCTTATACATCAATGACACTTATCTAAAAGTGGTACCTTATTTCCAAAGGTTAAACACATAGTGTTTAAATGTAAGATCTAACTAGTAATAAAGACACATGGTGCTTTAACTTGTGGTACTACATATAAAGAAGGATGACCACATTGCTTTAGGTTAGGGTTGGGGTTAGTATTGCTTGTTATATGCTCAACATCAACTACAATAAAATAAATAAATAAAATAACATGAAATGTATAAGTATTACTATATTTAAATATTGTGTGTCTAACCCTAGGAAATGAGGTATCATTTTTAGTTAAAAAAAGTATCATTGGTATGTAGAGAAAGTAACACTAATGTTTACATGATGTGCCACACATAAAGAAGGATGTACCACCCTACCTTTGAGTTAGGGTTAGGATTAGTATCATCCGTTACTTGCTTAACATCTATGATAATAAAAAATAAAAATAAAAAAGTGAAATATATGAGTATTATTGCATTTAAACACCATGCATATAACCCTTGGAAATAAGGTGCCACTTTTACTTTAATATATATATATACATATAAAAGGACGTACCACCCTTTTGGTTTAGAGTTCGAGTCAATACCACCTATTACAAGCTCAATGTCAACCGTAATAAAGAAATAATGTAAAATGTACGAGTTTTATTACTTTTAAACACCACGTATCTAACTGCACAATTTGAATGAACAAGAAGAGCACAATTTTAATGAGCAGGGTGTGCAATTTGAGTAGTATGTAACTTTTGAAGTATGCAACCAAATCCTTCGTTGAGTAATTGAAGTGCTCTAAGAAGGTGAATTATTTTTCATAGCACACTTGAAAGATGCGCAACTTCAGTATGAAAAAATTTTAGTTCTTAATAAAATTAAGAGAACATTAATATATTAAGGATTTATTACACATTGCCCCCTCAAGTTCAAAATCGAGCAATGTACCCTCTATGTTTTATAATTGCATGTAATGTGCATTTTTTAGGTCATAGCGTTATATTTTTGGATGAGATGACATGTGCTCTCTGTGTGACCAAGGGCAAAATGATCATTTTTTTAATAAGTGAGGGCAAAAGGGTTATTCCATTTTTAAAACCTTAATCTACAGCCATATTCTCCCTCTTTGACTATTAGTTCCCCTATTGCTGTTGGTGAAACCCCAAGCCGAAGCTCTCTTCTCTTATTTTTCCTTCTCTTCAAAGCCTTAAAATCTCAATCCCATAAAGTAGTTGCAAAAAATCCCACATAATTTCTCTTTGTCTATTGTTCCTCCTTATCTGTGGGGTGGTAATTCGCACAATCCCAAAATAATTTCTCCAACCCTAGAATCGCACATAGCTTCCGAAAAATAGTTTTCGAAACTAAAGATTTGTCTCTTGAGGCTAAAGATTTTTGAAGGAAAATGATAGTTGAGAGATTAATGGATCCTCCAATCCATTGTTATTGTGGTAATGAAGTTCATGTGATGACATCATGGACAAATTTAAATCCTGGTAGAAGGTTTCTGAGATGCCAAAATTACAAGATAATATTGTATTTGTCTATACAAAAATTTTAGATTTATTCTTAGTGTTTTTGTAGACATATGTTCAGATTTGGTATAGAAGTGTGGAGGCTATGGATTCTTCCTGTGGTATGATGGTCCCATGTGTGATAGATTGAAGAAAATAATTCTTGGATTGTTGAACGTTGTGAAGAAGAAGAAGAATGAAGCTGTGGTAAATAAAAGAGATGTTAAATGCATGTTGTTGATGATGACGATACCATGAGCAATTTGTTTGCTTATTTTGGTTGTCCCAATACAAAGAAATTGTGTTCTTTTTTATCAAGACTTCCTAAAGTTACTTGGAAATTAGAAGGCTCCCTACTTGGCTTGATTTTTGTATTTTGTGTAAACATTTTGAATAGATGAGGAGTTAATATAATGAACAATTTGTGTAAAAGGCATGTGAGGGCCTTGATGAAATTACTATGTAATTTTGTGGTTAATGGAATGAACAAATTGAATTACAAATTTGCAGCTCGATTTTTTACATTTTGATTTTTTAGATTATGGTGTTGAAATTATTTATGTTAGGACTGTGCATTATGCATTATGAGCAAATGCAGTTGTCTGGAACATGCAGCTCATCTCCAGGTTTAATATGCTGCTCTCTGATTTATTTCCTTGAGCTTCAACACATTTTCAACTTGGGGCTTCACCAACAACAACAAGGGAAGAAACAGTTGATGGGGTATAGAAGGGCTGCAAATTGAGGTTTTTAAAAATGAAATGACCCTTTTGCCCTCACTTATTAAAAAAATGACCATCTTGTCCAACGTCATGCAAGAAGCACATATCATTTCGTCCAAAAATGTAACGTTGTGACCCAAAAAATGTACATTGCATGCAATTATAAAGCATGGAGGTTATATTGTTCGATTTTGAACTTGAGGGGGCAATGTGCAAAACACAGTATAAGTTGAGGTGGTACAGTGTAATAAACCCAAATATTAAATATAATTTCTTATGGAAATATATTTTATTCTTAATATTATATAAAAAAAAATTAAAAATTTTAACCAAGCAAAATGTTAGAACCACAATCTAGTTTTTATTTTATGTAAATAAAAAATTAAACATTTTAATCAAACAAAAAGTTAGAACTATGGTCTAGTTAGAACTATAAGCAAAAAGCTAAAAAAAAGTAACAATGATTTCCACAAGAAAAAATTTTAAATTTTAAAAATAAAAATAATAAAATGATGACAAAAATAATTTTATTTAATTAATAAGATTTATTAAATAAATAAAATATTTATTTAAGCTGAATATATAAAATCCTATGTCCTAAACTCTAAATTTGTTCATTATGTTTTTATGTTTATATTAAATTTATTCTCATTAAATATTTATTATATATTATTATTTTGTATTTAAAGTATCCATAAGTAAAACAATAAATAAGAAAAAAATTTATTTTATTTTTTAATTTATATAAATAAAAAATCAAACATTTTAACGAAGAGAAAATTAAAACCATAAATAAAAAACTGAAAATATGATTACTGATTATGATTTTTATATGAAAATTTAAAATTTTAAAATAATATAAAAATAAAATAATATGACAAAAATATTTTTATTTAATCTATATTAAATAAATAAATATTTTATTTAGCATTATAAAATTTTGTGTCTTAAAAATCTAAATTTGTTTATTAAACATTTATGTTTGTACTAAATTTGTTTTCATTAAATACTTATTATATAATATTATTTTGTACTTAAAGTATCCATAAATAATTTAAAATCAATAAATATAAAAAGATGAAAAAATAAAAAAAATGAAATTAATAAGTTTTCGTGAGAGATCATGTAGCTAACATATTAAAACAAATGGGGGAATACAATATGACTTGAAGGCAAAATAGAGGAGGGAAGAAACAAAAGAAAAAAGAAAAATCATATGTTATGGTTGGTTCGTAAGCTTCTTGACTTATCATGTCAAAATTATAAAAAAATAAAATAAAATGGGGTAGTGAGTCAGGGATGTTATTAATCAAAAAGTTTTTGAAAGGCAAACATGAAACGATGAATGAATTGAAGTTGTTTCGTGATTGATTGGGAAGTTTTGGAAACGACCTTGCTTATTCTTCACATGAAATACTTCAACCTAGTAAAAGATAATTTTAATTTATTAGTGTGTTTGTTCTTTTTCATTAGTTACCTACTTACTATTTAATATTTACTAGTGTGTTTTAACTTTAAAATATATATTATTATATTTTTAAACTTGCTAACGCTTTTTTTTTCCTTATTTTTAATGTGAAAATGGTAACTAGATGAATGGTGAAGGCTACATGGATACAGTGCACCACATTTGCAACAGTTAGCCATTCAAATATTGAGCCAAACTTCATTATCTTTTGGATGTGAGAGGCATTGGAGTGTGTTTGAACATGTACATACTAAAACAAGAAATAGATTGGAACATCAAAGGCTTAATGATCTTATATACATTTATTACAATTTACGGCTAAAAAATCAGTATAAATGCTTTCTTAGTTGTTTTGAATTTAATTTTTTTCATTGACAATTATGAATAATTATATGCTTTTTTAGGTTCTACAACAAGAAAAGAACCTATGATCCCATTGACCATGCAATCATTGATCAGATTGATTTTTGGATAGTTAATGAGGATGAGCTAGGAGAACTAGATGTTGAAGAATTGGAAAATCTTCTATATGAAGAAGGGTCGATTCCAATAAACAAAGTGGAGGTTCAAGTTATCACATTGGTTAGTAGAATATGTAAACTTATAAAAGTTCAATAATTATATATTTTTTTTCTTCAAAAATGATTTCTTGTTGATATATATTCAATATTTTTGTAGATGACGAAGATGCGAAGATGGAGGTGGTGTGGCTCTAGAAGGGCTTGATGTGGAAAACTTTGGTTTCCAAATGCTCATTTTGAATCTCCATATCCCAAATTTCAAAATGAATGAAGACATGAATTTTATATTTATTAGTATGAAAAATTCTTCATGAATATTCAATTATTGACATGTTATATTTTGAGTAACTACTTAAGTATTGTGGTTGACATTTGTATTATCTATTATGGATAATTTGTTAACAACTCTTTGATAATTTGGTCATTGTTAGTTTATTGCTCATATATGAATTTAGGGTAGTAATGGTTTAATTATTTGATAAATATTGGGTTGATTGACATTATGAATGTACAACATCTTATATTGTGTTAGAGACATGATATATGATGACTTTTATAGGTAAAAAAATTTGTGGAAAAACTTAACAAACAAAGTAAATGTTGTCAAAATTTAGATAGAATTTATTCTTTTTATTATTTTTATAATTTTAATAATATATAAAATATATACTTTATGATGTCACTGGTTCGATCGTGGTTCGACTGTGGTTTAACTACCAAGCTGACTAGTGAATTGTGAATCAGTAACTTTTTCAGTTCAATGACCAGTCCAATTTTGCAAACATTGGCCATGATGGCTTTTTTGGGCCCAAAGCGGACAATATCTACATGGTTCGGTGTGAGTCGTTACAAATGATATCAAAGTCAATCCCTAACCTCGTTGTGGAGGTTTGTCTATTTAACTCCACAATTTCGTGCGACACAACGAGGATGTTGTGATATCTCATATCAGATAGAGAGGAAAGTTCCTGATGCTATATAAGTATAGACTCCTCTTAACTTTGTAGACACTTTTTGAAGCTATGAGGATCCCTTTGGGGTGAGAGTGGATAACATCTACATGGTTGGAAGTGAGTTGTTGCACTTATTATGGTGTTTTTTTTTTTTTTTTTTTTTTTTTTTTTTAATTTAGCTCAAGCTTATTAATTGAAAGGTTTTGTTACTTCATGCTATCTATGTTTGGTTGCCTGGAAGGCAAAGGAAAACTTAAGAAAAAAATAGAACATATTGGAATTTTTGTATGTTGAAAAGCCTCTTGAGAAGTAAAAATGATAACCACTAGACTCTTTGAAAACATAACATGTTTTCAAGAACTATTTTTATACAACAGTGAGTTGTTTTTAGGAAATGTTAGTGTAGGCCCATATTTTCTTCACAAATTGAATTGATGCATCTCCACTTGGTTGTGGCATTTTAAACTTTATGGAAAAATGATTATTTTATTTTGAAAACTATTTTTAGGTATTTGGAGCCATTACTTATATTTTTATTAATTTTAAAAAATGAAAATAAAATAAGAAAGAAATCATATGTAACTTATTATGTGAAAAAGACAAGTATATGAATTAGGAATGTGTTTAAGGGTCAGGTTACCTATCGAAAAGATATAGGATAAAACATAACACTCCTTTGAGTTTGTATAGTTATAGTCTTTATTAGTGAGATGGAAAGAAAATTGAAATTCAACTAATTATTCAATGGATTCCATAATAAAACTTGCACATAAGATAGATATGTCAAATAAAAGCATAAGCATGGTGGATTATAATTGGATGAGGACAAAGATACATGGAACTTGTACACTTCAATTTGCATGAATTAAATTCAATGCAAACTCACTTTTATACCAAAGATTTTCAGGAAATCGACACAAACCAGACTAAGAAATCTATTCATGCATGAGACTTTTCACTTAAAATGAAATCTATATTATATACAATCTGATTAAGAATGTGTTTGGTACTGATTTTAGAAAACGTTTCTAGTCTTTCTAACACTTGAATGATATAATTTTTATGTATTAAAAAAAGATAGAAACACTTTCTAAAATCATTACAAAACGGACTCTAAATAGGCTTCAAAGCAATTCACGATCTCATACTCCAATTAGTTACAAATTCCATTTTAAAAGAAAGGCAAATCTAATTATAATTGGGACTTCAAACGAGCATCATTTACATTTAAAAAAATGATTTTAACAAGTCATCAAACCAATTGAATGCAAAATAAGCCAAATGTTACATTCAAATCAACCCATATTTTAATCTCAAATTAGTTCAGATTTTAATCAAAATCAGTCCACATTCTTGATCCAAAAACAGCCCACACTTTAAGCCAAAATAAATCCAGTTCTTAATTCCAAAGATCGGCTCACATCTTAAACCAAAATCAATCCATATAGTCGCTCCAGATTTTAAGTTAAAATCCGCCCACATTCTCATCTCAAATTAGCCCCAATTTTCCGCATTAAATCAATCCAGATTTTAAGGTAAAACTAGCCCACGTCTTCATTTAAAATCAGACCTAATTTTTACCCTTTAAACAAGTCCAAATGTTAAGGCAAAGCCAGCTCAAATCTCATCCAAAATCAGCCACAAGTTTTACCCTTTAAATCGATCCAAATTTTGATGTGAAATCAACCCAGATTTTAATGGAAATCAGCCCAAATTTCAATCTAAATCAGCCCCAGTTTTTACCCTAAATCGGCCCAGATTTGAATCAAACTCAGCCCCAATTCAAAGCTGCATGAAATCCGGAATTACATCCAAATGCAGTTCAAAATTTGTGCCAAATTCAATCAAACTTTAAACCATACATGACTTGAATCTCATTGATAGAATTGAAGGCTATGTTTGGTTCCCGGAAAATTTGAGGGAAAATGTGAGGGAAAGAAAATAGAGAGGAAAAGTGGAAGGAAAGAAAAAATAAAGGAAAATAAAAAATCGATTCAAAATTAATAATTTATTTTTATATGTTTTTTCAAACTCATTTCATTTAATTTCCTCTATTATATAAAGATTAAATAATTTTAAAGTGTATAAATTTCTAACTAATTTTAATTATATTTAATTTTCTTTAAAAAAATTTATAGTGAAACCAAACATGAGAAAATCATTTTCCTTTGCATTTTTTTTCTTTCCTTAGTACTTTCCGGGAACCAAACATAACCGAAGTATACAAAATTTAATGTATCTCATTATGGATTTAAATACAAACCGAATTCAAGTCATAGAAAGACGAGGTAAAAAAAAAGTGATGGGAAATGATGCCTGATACGTAGTTTCTTGCTTTGCTCTTGCCTCTTGGTTGTTCTTCCTTTAGAGGCGTTCTTCAACAATGTTGGAGGCTTTAAAACATTTCCAATTAGTTTTCAAGTCTCCATCCAGAATAAGACCCCCACCAGAATTCTCCTTCCGTCCTCCTCCTCTACCTACTCCCCTTTTAAAATTCTACTCTCTCCCCTCTAAAAAAATTTTGCTTTCTCATTCCTTGAAAAAAAAAATAATAATAATTTCATTCCTTCCAAAAATTATGCTCTTTCCCCTTTCAAATTTAAATTGTGTTCCTTCCTTTTTCTTCTAAAATTCTAAACTAAACCAGCCCCTAAATCCTTCAACCCACCAAATCTTTCTATGGTTTCTTTTCTTTCTAAAATCTTCCCCAATTATTTCACCTTCACTAACCTCACATGTAATCATCATTTCAAATTTGAATTCATTTCCAAACTTTCCAAATCAATTTTGTGAGCGAACATATGATTTTTCTTCAATCTCAAATTTTAAACTTTCCATTTATGACATTTAATTCAAATCAACAATACCACTATTCTTCGTTCAACTCCCTGCTTCTTCCCTTTTGAAACCTCAATCTTCCTCTCTTTTTTTTTTTTCTTTTTTTTTTTTTCACAAGTGAGCTAGAATGCACATTAAAAATTCAAAGTAACAATCAATAATGACATCAACAATAATTATAAATTAAGAATGAAGACAAAATAAATAAACAAATACAATTAAATAAAATTAAAATAAAGACAAAACATAATAAAGATGAAAATAAAATAAAATAAAAATAAAAGTGCATGAGCTACAAGTGAGTGGGACCTAGACTATATTAAGCCAAGGATGAATGAGTTTACATAGTGGGCTAAAAAGGAATGACATACATTAGGTTTGGAATGAATGGCTAAGAATGGCCAAGCATGGATTAGAGTGATTAGGCCTTCACTCTATTAGCCAAAGACAAATTTGGCAGTCGATGATTAGAATTTTGTTCACTTGGTAATAGTGCATTGCTTTTGTAGCTTTGTGTTGTTTGTCTGGTTAGCAATAAGAGGAAAAGAAGAAAAAAAATATGAAGAATTAAAATTTGAATATTGAGAACTTATTTAGTCTTGAAATAAGGAATTCTTTTAATATGTTGAAATAGGAAAATGGAAATGAGACATGTTAGGACATTGGATTCTTGTATTTGTTTCATTGGCAATTTTGTTCATTTTCATTTAACATGAGAAACTTTTTAAATAGTGACTTACTCTTTATTGAAGATTCGAGTTGTTGTTTGTTCAACTATCTAAAAAGGTTTGTTGAGTTGTAAGTTAGGCATCAAAAGGGTTTGGATTGGATCAATAACTTATTTTAGAGCTAAATTATTCTATATTTATTTATTTATTGAGGTGCTCAAGTGTTGGCATCAATGCTCAAGTGCCTATATGAGTACTCAAGCACTCAAGGCACTTGGGCGGTGGATAAGTGCGCTCAAGTGGTCCCTCTAAATTTGTTAGAATATCATAGATCACATTTTTGGAAATTAACAATTTATTCTTTTTTAGAAAATTTGGTACTAATCCTTTAGGTTTTATACCCTTCCTAAACTTGTTTTTGGGTTGCATGCTTTGAGAGAATGAACCCTAACTTGCTTATCATTCCTAAAAACTCTTGAAAATTCACCAATTGAATGCTAGGTTCTTGGAAGAATATGCATCCCCTTAGAGGCTAAGATAAATCTATTAGAGCATTGGAGGTGTTGCATCATAGACATGGATCATGATATGGGTACTAGAGGGTAAGTTTTTAGGATAAGTGGTCAGGCAAATTTATGTATCTTGATATCATATAGTGGATTATTGTATTCGAGGTATCAGACTCTGTGGTTTTTTATCTCCATAGTTAGTGTGAAGCCTTTCCATGCAAAATTGCTTATCTTTTGTGTAATTATGTTTACTTTGGATATATTCATATTATTATACAGAATTCAATTGTTTTAAATTGGCTTAGATCCTTTTTATAGGTTAATTTAAGTTAAGAATTTTAATTCTTATATTAAAAATTTTAATTTCTACCCATTCACCTCTTGTGGATGTTATCCTACTAAGACAGATTTTTCAAAACATAAAATATGTTTTCTGATGACATGTTTTGAAAGCTATTTCAGAAAATGTTTTCTAAAGATAAATCATTTAAAAATCATTAAAAGTTTGTTTTTAGCATTTTATAAAATGTAAGCACTATAATAATTGAAAACGATACAAAAAAGAAGTGTTACTGGTTTTTATTTTGGTAACAAATAGCTAGAACCTTAACCTTTTATTATTTAGTACCTTGATGATAGATAAGTATGTGGTGTTTGCTTGAGACCATAGATAGCCCAACGTAATTTGCAAACATGATGAGGATGATCACGATCAATGAATCCTTGTGGTTGAGCCATAAATACATCCTAAGCAAGATGGCCTTGAAGAAAGGCGTTGTTCACATCAAGTTGATGAAACAACCAACCACGAGTAATCGCAAGACTGAGAACAAGATGAATGGTGGTTGACTTGACAATTGGACTGAACGTGTCATGATAATCAACTCTAGGACAATGATGAAACCCTTTGGCAACTAAACGTGCCTTGTACTTGTCAATAGAACCATCAGGGGAATGTTTAATATGAAAAATCCACTTGCAACCAACCAAATTCTAAGTTAGATTCAAGGGAACAAGTTCCCATGTTCCATTCCAAACAAGAGCATCATACTCTTTTGACATAGCGTGATGCCACTTGGGATCTTTAATAGTCTAGGTAATTGTGGTGGGTTCAAGATCAATGTTGGTTACAAGTTGAGCGTTAAGATTAAGTTTGTGAGTTAGGTTGTGAATGTTGTTCTTTGATTGTGTAATAATAGCATTTGTAATTAGGTTAACAAGCATAGGAGGTGGAATGTGAGAGGATGGAGAAAAGTGGGGAGGTCAGAGTTGAGTTAGGCTAGGTGATGTTTGCGAGGTTTGTAGGTTTGGCGTTGATTATGAGGTAGGTGGGTTAGGGGGTGTTGGGCTTGGGTGTGACAATGGGGTGGTTGTGGGTTCAACACAAAAGTAGGTGAACCCAACGTGCCTAATTGCCACCAAAAAAAAAAAAAACCCAAAGAAAGGCCCCCCAAAAAAAAAAGCCTATAACCAAAAACAATTTGGCCTATACTCCACCCTGTAATTGCATGCCCTTTGGATAGCCTTGCTTTAATCAGCCATATCTCCCTCATTTCAACTCTAAATTGTGACCCATTTGAAGCATTGGATTTTTTACTTCCTAGGCTTCAAAACCATATATGGTTTTACCTAAAAAGCTCATAGGAGGTAGCCTTGATTTTGAGTTAAATTCAGCGTCACTGTGCTACCATGCTCTTTGCATAGCCTTTCTTCAATTGATCATATCTCTCTCATTTCAACTCTGAATTGTGATCAGTTTGAAACCTTGGATTCCTAACTTCCTAAGCTTCAAAACCACATATGGTTTGCCCAAAAATATTAAGGGAAGTAATCTCAATTTTAAGTTAAAGATGATGAAACTGTGCTACCAAAGATCTCAAATCAGGAATTTCCAAGAATCTTTCTTTTCCTTTAAATCACCATAGGAACTTATGAAAGAACTTCAAGAAGCCTTCTTTTCTCTTTTTTGGCAAGGGAATGTGTGCGAACACTTTGTGATGCTTTGGATTACTTCCATACTCTCCATAGGTTACAAAGAATAATAAAAAATAAAAAATAAATAAATATAAAAAGAACAAATTTTTACAACAAAATCCTATACTCCAGAGATTTGGAGTTTACATATCATTCAAAGATAAAAACGAGATTTTTACAAAAGAAAAAATAAATCTTATACCTCTTATGAGGCTTACAACCCATCTAGGAAAAGTAAACAATAATCCAAGTAATTATTACATCTCTTATAAAAAGCAATCATAATAATAACCATTGTATTATAACAAGATCATAATAAAGAACACACATTAATGATCCCTAGGCCATGGGATAAAGAAAAACCCTACAATACCAAGTTCGCATAGCCTAGGATGGTTCTAGCACAATTACTAACCTATGGCTCTAATATCAGTTGAAGGGAAAAACCCGAATATCTTAGTTTCCCAAGCCTGGATCATGTTAGGAACATGCATAACTATCCTAGGCTATTTATGAATCATTTCCCCACCTCAATAGAAATTTCAAAGGATTTAGACTCCACTACAAAGCCCACAACTATAAGAGGTGCTCTACTACTAAAGATATTTGTTGAGCACTTCCTAACCACAAAGCTAACCTAAATCTAAGAGAAAAGAGTTTATGTGGGTCTTTGGCTCCTTATGGTATGATGAGTGATTTGAAGACTTACTCTCTAGTACTTGTAACTTGATCCACGTTCGTGATGTAGTAACCTCTGATTGCTCCAATGAATGCACTTTAGCCTCGTTGAAGGGATGAAAGTCTTCAACCTAAGATTCAATGCTTGAATCCTTTGAATAAGAGATCGAGAATAGTATGGCTTGTTAAACTTTCTCCTCAATGAAACCCTCTCCAAAATATTAAGATCTCTTACCTAAAAGGATTATAAGGAGGTATGTGTAAGCAAATATGCCGAAAAGGTTCAATATCACAAGGTTTCCAAATAAGATTTGCATGAAATTCTTACAAATATCTTCCAAATCTCAGTAGAAGAGGCATGAACACTCAAGCGCACTTAACCATCGCTTAAGCCCCTCAAGCACTTGATTGGTGCTAAGCGCTTAAGCCATCCTAGCGCTTGAGCATTGTTGCCCACTCAAGCATCCACTGTTTCTATAAAATATTAATTTTCATCTTAAAGAAAATGTGTTGTTCCTCTTTATACCTCTTAAAGGCCTAACTTGACATAAGCTAAACCTTTTAGACATACCTATGACTTCTCAGTTGGATGAACAAGAATTGTTGATCTTCAATGGAGAGTAAGTCACTATTTAAAAAGACTTCTATGGTCAAACATTAATTGGAACAAAATTGACAACATACAAACAAGACTCAAAGTTCTAAAAATTTCATAATACCAACTCTGGAAAAGTAATATAATTTTTCTTTTAAAAAAAATGAACTATCAAGATGAAATACATTTATTTCATTTCTATTCCTTTGACAAATCCAACATTGATACAATATAACATATCTCATTATACATTATATCTTCAAATATTATATGATATGGTGTGAAAATAATATCCTAAAAATCTATATTCCATATTTCTTATCTTTTCCTATTACATATATATTATATATCTTATGATAGTGATATTGTGATTATGTAATAATCATAATATAATTTTATTCTTTATTTTTTTCTGTTGTTTATAATAAATATGATATATATATATATATATATATATATAACATTAGAATGAAGAATTGGATTTACTAATTTCTAAAACACAATGAAACCCGATTTATTTATTTATTTATTTAACATAAGTTCATAAGAGATATTCATCATCTATCCCTCAAAACCCTATCAATATATATCAACCTCAATGGGGCCAATTATATTGAAGTTTCCACTCTCCATCAACATTTTGAAAAACTCCACGTTGGGTAAAATTCCAATGACAATCATCTATGCATGTATTTTTAAAAAAGTCAAAGGCCATAAATTGCAGTTGCTTGGCTCCTTGTAGATTAGCCTCACACAGTAGTGTTCCAGGAGACAATATTTCGAATTTCCATTGACATGTCCAATTATAAGGAATTTGTTGATGTCCCATCTCCTTAGAATTCCTTCAACAATGAAGATAGATGATGGTGTCAGCACCTAGATTGTTAGTCATGTAGACATGGGCATATAAGCTCAAACCAGTTGAAGCACATAAAGATATGATCACAACAATGAGAATGAAACCTTGGAACTTCCTCAACATGGTCAAATCCATTGTTGCTTTGTCTCAAAGTTGCGTTAAATTGTTTCTAAATGTTCATTATATTGTAGTATTTATAATAGAAATTATTATCTATGTATAGAAATTCCTCAACATTTTTCTTTTAAGCATTATTATTTGACCAAAAATTATTAGTACAGATATAAAATAGGTAATAGAATATAGACTATAATCATATTAATTTGGTTGGTTTGATATAACATGGAATGTGATAAGAGAGAGGATATTATATCCTATTCCATGTTCGTTGGTTATGGAATAGGATAATCTCATCACTCATCTTATCCTATGTTCAATCAAATATAAGATAGATAGTGGTAGGACATATTTTCCTTTTTTATTTTTTTTATTCCTTCTACATGGGATATGTTAATTCCATGTATCATAAATGTATTCCTTTATTAAATTTTTATTTTTTAATATACTCATTTTCAAATTAATTTTTTTTATTGTAAATTAAATTTATGGTTAAAAAAGAAACAATAAAAAATTATAAAATAATATTAATAATGATATATATATATATATATATATATATATATATATATATATTATGCAATAAAATAATAATAAAAATTATTCATAAGGTTCAAATATTTTAATTATGAATATTGTTAAGCATAAGAGAAATTTCATTTTTTTTAGATAAAAAATTATTTGAATGTGATACAATTTTTATTTTAAACATTACAAATAATATACTTTCTATATTTTTTTATTCATTTCAAAAATTAAATATAAACATAATATAATATAACATATCCCTTAAAATATCATCTCCATATGTATGCATGTATAAACGCATATTGCAAAATGGTAAGTATGAATTATTATGGGAACATTTTGCATATAATAATGATGGTATTGTCATTAGATTAATATTTATAATAGTTGTCCACCTTTTTGTTTGTCATTTCTTCAAAAAATATTCATCTCCCAAACATTATTTACAAATAACAAATATTGTATAAAAATGCATTACTAGAAATAATTATCATAAAAAATCACTATTAATGTAATGTATCCTCTATAATATAATAACAATATTTGTTATATAATTCTAACATGTTGGTAAATGAAAAAATACTTCTATCAATACAAAGGTATTGTGGCATCTCATTTTAAAAGTATTTATTGTACAAAAAACAATTCTATATATGCAATATGTATATTTAATGAGATTTAAAATGTTTGGCATATTTGCCAAAAATAAAAAATCTCATCTTCAAAGCATCATTGAAATCACAAGGGAACAAACCATTATAAGTATTAATGTAATGATGACAATACCATAACCAATATATGGGTGTGTGCTATATTGGTGAATACTCATTTTTTTTTTTTTAGCCACTATAAGTATTTACTTAATGTAATGACAATACCATAATCAACATGTGGATGTGTACTATATTAGCTAATGTTTTGTAATTAGATAACATTTATAATAATACTATTGCAAATAATGTTTTACATACACTCTCTTTGGAGAAAAAAGATCAAACATTTGAAACTTTTATTTACTACGCATATTACATATATGGTAATATTTTTTAGTCAACTAATACCTTGAAATGATAAACATAATTTTTTAAAACAATAGATAAAAGATAATAAATACTAACTATAATTATATATTTTACATGGTAGAAGTATAATTATTAAATAAATATAATATGCAATACAACAATAATCATAATATAATGATATTATTATTATTTATCTACATTTTCCTTTCAACCATACATTCTTCTTTTAAGCATGATTATTTGACAAAAAGTTATTAGAATAGATATAAAATAGGTAATACTGTAAACACTATATGTGATAAAAAGAGTAAAGCATTTGTCCTTTTTTTTTCTCATTATTTATAATATATGATATGTGTAATACATGTATACATATATACATACACATTGAAAAATAGTAAGTATTGATTATTATAGAAACATCCATATAATAATTGTGACATTGTCATTAGATTAATATTTATAGTAGTTGTCCACCTTTTTGTTTGATTTTTCTTCCAAAAGTAATCATCTCACAAACACTATTTACAAATAACAAATGTTGTATAAAAATTCATTGTCCGAAATAATTATTATACAAAATCACTATTAATCACATGACGTATCCTCAATAATATAATAATAATAATTATCTTTATTATATAATTCTAATAGGTAAACATTAATTGATAAATAAGAAAATACATCTATCAATAGAAAGGTTAGGTGGCATCTCATTTCAAAAGCATTTACTATACAAAAAAATGATTCTATATATGTACTATGTATATTAATTTAATATTTCAAATATTTGACTTTTTTGCCAATAAATAAATAAATAAATAAAAACTCATCTTGAAATCATTATTAAAATCTAAGGTGAACAACCATTATAAGTATTAATGTAATGATTATAGTACCTTAACCAATATATGGATGTGTGCTATATCAGTTAATACTTTTTTTTTTTTTTTAAACCACTATAAGTATTAATGTAATGATAATACCATAATCAATATGTGGATGTGTGCTATATTAGTCAATGTTTTGTAATTAGATAACATTTATAATAATACTATTGCAAATAATGTTTAAAATTTGTTGAAATCCGTGCAACGATTTAATGGCAAAAATAAGAAAACGAGAACGAAGAACACGCAGATTTAACATGGTTCGGCTAATTGCTTGTGTCCACGAGAATAGGGAAAAGAGGATTTTCACTATGTATCAAATTAGGGTTACATAAAAGGATATTTATACTAACCCTTAGAAATGAAATTCCAAAAATACCCCTAAACCATACCACGGGGGGTGTTGCCCCCCCGCACCCTGATTACTACTCAAAAAGTGCTATTTCATAGCTTGTTATTAATCCTTTTAAACACTTTTGAGTAGTAGTTAGTGCCTTTTAACCCAATTAGCATGTTAAGACTCCTTGTAATCAATTATAATCAAATTGCCTTAAGTTTTGGTGTTTTGATAGCATTTTGACCACCAAAGCATTATGAGATTGAGGAGAGTGATATGGAATCCTTAGAAAGCTTTGGGAAGCTCAGAGGCATGAAGAATCACAGCCTTGAAGCTCTTATGCCATAAGCAAAGTGGAAATGCAAAAGGGGAAGCAAAGAGGATTCAGCCATGGAACATTCTTGATGACAGTCACTGCAGCTAGTTTTGGAGCACTTCCTGATGTCCAATTTATGCATACAATATGTCATTTGAAAGCTTAGGAAGTCAACAATCCAATGCCCCAAACCGTGTGCAATTTGGATCTGAAATGAGGAAGCTACAGCCGTTGGAAGATAACTGCTCCAAGCTGAAGGAAGGAAGACTTCAGTAAAGTGCTGCGAAATCACCATTCTTGTTGCGGAATGGTTTCGCAGCCTTTTTGCACAGTGCTATGGAGTTCCCCTGAAGCTTCGCGCCGCGATGGAAGCCAAACACCTCAAGTTGGAAGTTCACTTTGCAAAGGTGTTGAAGCAGCTGGCTGCTATGAAGGAATTTCGCAGCTCCTCTTGTGTACCTGCGAAATTCCGCAGACCTCAC
This sequence comes from Vitis rotundifolia, assembly GCA_030254885.1. Classification (NCBI taxonomy): domain Eukaryota; kingdom Viridiplantae; phylum Streptophyta; class Magnoliopsida; order Vitales; family Vitaceae; genus Vitis; species Vitis rotundifolia. The sequence goes on along the minus strand of CM058160.1, from coordinate 19,144,790 downwards.
CTTTCACCTGCGAAGTGGTCCTTAGTGCTTCCTGATATTTGTAACCGACTCTCGGAGATATTTTTCATTAGATTTTTGTTGCTTAAATGCCTAAATTCTCCTTGTAAGTCACCAATGAAAGATTTCCTTAGCTTTTAAGTTAGGAATTTAGCAAATTACCAGGGGATAGTTGTAATTGGAATTTTTGGTATAAAAGGGAGCCCGAGGAGCCTGTTCTGTGGGTGCTGGGTGACGAACCTTTTGTAAAAGTTTCAAAACAAGAAATATACAGAGCTTGAGCTTTGCTTTACCTGGTCAATTTGATTGTATTATTTTTTATTTTAACTTGGTTATGCACTCTCTGAGGAGCTTTCCCCAGAGAATGAGTAGCTAAGCTTTTTAGTTACTTGGAATTAAGGTTGCCGGGAAAGGTTCCAATTGCATCAATCAGAAGCTTTGTGGTTTCAGCTATGAATGAAGAGTAAGTGTGTCCCGTGAATGGTTTCTAATGTTTTTAGTTAACTTAAAACACCTTGGAGTCACCTGGGCCAACACTTGGTAAGGCAAGTGATCTCTAACCGTGGAGATTCACTAGTTTACCCCTTGCGAGCCTCTGGTAGGTGACTTGAAGGTAGGATTTTCTAGAATAGCCAACACTTGGTAAGCTTTTGGACTCTTAGGAGACATCCATTAGTTACCTCTTGCGAGCTTTTGACGGGTAATCCAAGGTTAAAGATCACCTTGAATGGTAACAGCTAAGTGAGAGGCTTGAACCATTGCAAGTTGCATCAGTGAGAGAATTAAAATTGAAATCCAATTGAGGGATGTATTTATGCAGCACCTGTTAGAGAATTGACTTAATGTTAAGTCTCTAATGTGAGGAATTGAACCAAGTGACCGGAGCTATGCTTTTGCATGAGAAACCTCCCCTGTATACCTAAATCTCCAAGGAATGCTTTTCTTCTTAAGTTATTTTCATCACTTGTCGTGTTGTTAATCTAAGTCAAAACCCTTTTTCAAACCAAAGTTTGTGTTTTATTTCTTAAGCTAATCTTAAAATGAAACAGCACCAATTCACTTTGAATTGGTATCATTTTCAATCTTGAGTACCCTTCCCAGTGGAACGATCCTAGAGCCACTATGCTATAGTAGCTTTGTATTTGCTACCCTAGTTCATGGTGTTATAGGTTAAAAATTTTGTTGATTGCACCTGCCATCAAGGAGCACCAGCTGGACGTACATCAGCTGAGACACCAATTAGGCATGAATCACACCCCCCAACCTATTGTTTGCCCACAACAATAGAAGTACAAGCCTGAATAGAAAATGTCTTCGCTCTGACATTTGCCCTTTTTTCTCCAATATGAGTCACATACTACAACATTTTTTTTTTTGTGAAAAGAATAGGCTAAACATTTGAAACTCTTATTTATTATACATATAACATATATAGTAGTATTTTTTGGGTAGGTACCTTGAAATAATAAACAGTTTAAAAATATATATATAAAAATAATAAAACTAACTATAATTATATATTATACATGGCAAAAGCATAATTATAAATAAGTATAATATGTGACACAACAATAAAACATCAATATTACAAATCAACAATGGACAATTGGGCATAATGAAAGCTAAATCCATTTATATTATATTCTAATTTCTATTTTTAAAAATTACAATTAAAATCTTCTGTTTTATAGTAATCTCAAATTTCTTTACCTAAATTCAATAATTCCTTTTGAATTATGTTCTTGATTGTAGAATTTTGATCAAGAACCAACTTTTTGGGATTTTGTACAACTCTATGGTGATTATATCCAATGAAGCCATGAGCATCTATAGTCACTAGTAATATTTTTTGTCTTTCTTTTTTATGAATAAGATTTATGGATTTATGATCATTGCTTTAATTGGCCCATGAAATTTATGTTTTTTATGTAATCAAATTTTTTCTCAATCTTAGTTGTATAACATTACACAAGTTTTGACTTTATTTTGGTAGTTTGAGAATGCAATTTCTTCTACGACTTCATGATGACTCTATTGTTATCTCGTTTTGTGTTTTTTCTTTAATCATTATTCTATATTTGCTTTTTTTAAAAAAAAAAATTATGTTTGGATCATGGAAATTTTAAAGGAAAGTACAAGGAAAAGAAAATAAGGGAAAAAAAGAAAGGAAAATAAAAACAATTTTGTGTTCAATAATTATTTTTTCTCCATGAATCTACAATTTTATTCCTCTTTCATACAAAAATGTAAAATTTTAAAATGATTAAAGTTTTATAATTTCTATTATCACTTCCCAAATTTAAAACTATGGTTTAATTATAATAACAAAAAATTAGTTCAAAGTTCTAGGATTTAAAGTGTTTACTTATGAATAAAGTAGAATATTTAAAATATAATATGCTAACCATTTGTTTCCACATTTAGGAATTTTAGTTCTAATGTACATATAACAATTATGAATTTTTTTTAGTTATTATTAAACTTATATTCCCAAATAATAAAAATAGTATAATACTTCATTTTACAATTTTATTTTGTTTAAAAGTTTGGATAACATAGTCCTATGAATTAAGGGTTTTTGGATATACTCAATATATTGTTTTAGCTATGTGGAAATTTCACTAAGTATGAGAAACATACCATTTTTAAAAGTTTTAGAATTTAATATAAAAAGTGGTTTTTGTTATTTTTATGTTGCTAATACTCACAATAATTTCTCTGGATATTTTTATCTTCAATAATTTTACTTGAGTAAATTCTTTTTTGAGGAAACTTAATAAAAGCTATAAATTTATAACTAAAATTAGATAATCATATATATTTTGATTTACCAAGAATTAGGTTTTGAAAGTATTTTTTATATTATAACTTAAAGTAAATGGAGTTTGGAAAATGGGTATTGCTCAAATACCATTCGAATAATAACTGAAAGTCTAATAGGGAATACCCAGAGGGGGGCGGGGGTGGTTGAATGGGTGATTTAAAAAAAATTAAAATAAATTATTTATAAAATATGTCTAAACTTTATTTTAAGATTTCACCCCAAATAAAAAATTGATTTTTATAGTTAATTAATATCCAAAGACTAACAATATATGTTGAGATATGTTAGAGAAAATAATAATAACCACTAGAATAACCGACTTAACAAACTCAACAATAATCTCAATAGATTAATCAATAATTGTTTATGGGTATAACCACCACAACCACCAAGATAAAAAATCAACTAACTCAATAACTAATTAACCAATCAAACCAAGATATTCAAAGTCATCAACTAGAAAATATATAGGAATAAATAAATGTGCACTTTTTTGGAAAGCCCTACAATATATTAGGATTAATCAAATTAACTTAATCTAGACACTTAAAACATAATAACATATACAAAGAAATAGACAATGAGGCACAAGATTTTTTACATGGAAACCCCCACAAACTTATGAAGATAAAAAAATCACGAAGTCTAAGACTTACCAATCTAAATCCACTAATCGAAATCAAGTTACACATATTTACCTAGCCGTTTACCTTAAAGATTTACTCTCTAGTACCTACAACTTGATCCATGTTTGTAAAGCAGTAACTCCCTATTGCTCCTTAGTGGATCCTTTGGTCCCTCCAAAGGGATTTAGGTCTTTAACCAACAATTCAAAAATCTAAATCCTTGAATGAGAGATTAGGAATGATGTGACAATAAGGCTTTCTCTCAAGGAGTCCTTTAAAGAATAAGAGGTCTCGAATCTCTTAGCTCAAATCTCTAACCTTCAAGGGGTTACACGAGAGGTATTTATAGGCAAAAGTCATAAAGATTTCAGTATCTTAAGTTTTCAAATTTGAGTTTGAGTGAAATTCATTCAAAATATGTTTTTAAATTTAGTAGGACTGTTATGATCGTTTGAGCAGACTTAGATCACTTGGGTGTTCTATTTGAGCGGTTACTATCACTTGAGCAGGTTGACTGCTTGAGCAATGCTTACTTTTTGAAAAATCATTTTAAAAATATTTTAAGTCCAAAAATGATACTTAAACTTTTTATACCTCAAAGAAGCCTTATATGCTCTAAGCCAAACCTTTTTAGACATATTTGTTACTTCTTGGTTGGACAAATAACAACTCTTGATCTTCAATGGAGAGCAAGTCACTATCTAAAAAGACTTCTATGGCCAAACATTCATTGGAACAAAATTGTCAACATATAAACAAGATTCAATATCCTAACAAAGTCTATTTACACAACTATTTACAATGTAAAAATAAATATAGTGTAGAAGTGGTCCGCCATGCCCAATTTACGGACACTCAAATTGTACACCTCCCAACCTACGTACTAGTCAAATTGAGTAAGTTTTTTTTAAGCATTTTGGACACCACCAATTAACATAAATTGTGCATCTTCACTTGAATTGTGCACCTCAATTATATGCACTATCAACTTAGATTGCACACCTTACCTATGCATTATCAATTCAAAGTATACACCTCTTTCCTTTAACAACTTGTCACCTCCCAAATTATGAACTTCCTCATTTCAACAAATTATGCATCTTTTCAGTTCAAAATACTTTACACATCTCCAACTACAAACTTTTTGTTTTTTTGTTTTTCTCTTTTTATCTTAAGCTTGCATACCAACCTCCCACATAGCTCTGCAATATTTCTTCCCTTGATTTTAACTTACTATTTTTAACATTTATTTAAGTTCTACAAATGGTAATAGGCTTGTGTATAGTCGACTGATTGATCAAAGATATATCTAGACCTATGATCGCATGTTTTTCATCTTATTTGTTCTCTAAATGTTATTATGATTATTCTATGCTAGTTTCTAATTACCAAATTTATTATATATATGTGTTTTAGAATAATCTTTAATATGGTTTTAAAATAAGATATACTTATTTTTAAATAGGATGTATTTATTGAACATTTCAAAATCAATCCTCAAATGCTTTTCATATATACATATATATGTATATATATAAATAGATCCATTAAGTAATGAGATTTGATCTTTAATCATATCATATTAATAACAAAAAAATAAAATACTGTAATAATGAATAGAAAATGTCTCTAATATATCAAAATGTAAAAGCAAAAAATAAGTGATATTGTCCTCATTACGATAATCAATCAATTGTGAATAGTGAATAATGAATGATGAAGTGGTTTAAAAGATTTTGACGGGATCTTGAGGGTGTGTTCAATAAATTGATTTAATGACTTAATTTAAGTATTTTAAACACAATAAGAAAGAAGGATGACAAAGAGAAAATATAGGAAGAAAATGATATAGGAATGAGAATGGAGAGGATTATAAGTAGGATTAGAGTTTGATAAGTGGTTGAAGATGTGAAAAAATAAGAAGTCATTTTCGTCATTTCACATGTTATTTACTTAAACTTGCCACCTAAATTGTGATATGCTTAAAATAAATTTTGTATTCATATAAATTTTGCTTCTAAAAGGAAAAAAAAATCTAGGTTTTCTAGCATTATCATACCTATTCCATGAATCTTTAAACGGTAAATTTAGGTGTCATTTAAATTCACTTCATGTTTTTTTTTTCAAAATAGAAAATGATAATAAATTTAATTTAAAATGCAAGAAGTCTTTGAGTCTTATCTTAAAAAGATAATGATTTTTAAAATTAATTTAAAAAATTGAGGTATTAAAAAAAATTTACTATCTCAAATTTTAAAAGTAATTTTTAAAGACACAAAGTAAGTTCATACATTTTATACAAAAGTCATTATATTTTATATAGAAACCACTACTATTTTTAAATTTTAAAAATATAAAATAGAAAATATATCTAAACAAATACTTAGTTATTACTTTTCTTGGTTCTTTTGCAAGATATTTAACATTAAAATTTATATCTTGCCTCACCTCAATTAGGCCACATTACATTATTGTAACCTCTTTTCTTTTTTCTTTTTTTCCTTTTATAAGATATGTAATGCTAAAATTTAATAAATGGTGCCCATATATAGTACTTTACTTCAATAAGACCACCTACTTCAACTAGGGTCATTGTCATGGTTGATAATTGTGAACATTTGGTCATTGCCAATAGGACCACCTAGTTTAATGCATAGAACTCATATATGCTTCATTTTGATGGGATCACTTGCATCAATTAATTTGACTTCTACTGCTAAATAGTAATGATGGGAATAATGGATTCAAATTCCTTGGAATGGAGCCCATTTATGCTTCACTTCACCTGGACCACTTGAATAATGGGTCCAAATTCCTTGAAAATAATTGTTGGAATCAATAATGCAACCACTTCTCCATTCTTGAAGATGACAAAAGTCTTGATTGAATATGCATACAATTGGAATGAGAATTTTTTATAAATATCTAAATGATTATTTAATTTTAATTGACAAGTAGATATTCTTTTTAATAATTGTAAACATAATAATTAAATTATTTTCGTATTTTGGAGATAGGGGTGGAATTATGTTCCTTCACTCTCTCACTTTCTCTTTCCCTCTCAGCCATTTTTCAGCCCTTATTCTAGTTTGGTTTCGTAGCATAGATGTAATGTATTTATGCAAAAGGAAATGCAATAACTCAATGTGTTATATTTTTCAGGTGTAGTGGAGGCTATTTGTGAGACATCGGAGGACTACTTTTGCATTAGAAAAAGCTTATTATAGCTTTAGTGTCCATCAACTCAATACATTTCGGGAAGCTTGGAGCCTATTTTGGGAACTATTTTTTAAAATAGTTTTTTTAGTCTAAGAAACATTATTTTCCAAACTCAAAAATACATTTGTTAGATTTTGATAGAAAACAAAGTTCTAAAAATAGTTTATTTTATGATAACATATTTTAATTGTTTTTAATTTTTTTATAATTTTTTTAAAAAATAATTATATAAATATAGAAAATGATTAAAAATACTGTGCTATAGATAAAAATTGTTTTTAAAAAAATATTTAAAAATACAAGAACATAAGTTGAGAACATTCCAAAACTTTTAGAAAGTATCAAAAAATTCAAAAAATATTTTTTAAGAATTGCTTTTGAAAATCTTGTAAGACACACATTTGAGTATTTGGTAAAATTTAAAACTTATTACTTAACATATTAAGTTGATTTTAAATTATATTATTTTTAAATTATTAACTTGAAACTCAGCAGTTAGTTTTTACTTTACGCATTAAGATTGTTCAACAAAGTTAACTTAAAATTTATTTTACATCATCAAATTAACATATTTACTTTTATTAATTTTAATTAATATTTATTTTTATTAATCTTAAATAATAATTTTATTTGTTAAACCTCCATATTTAAAAATTGTTGTAGATGATACATGAGATGACTAAAAAATATTAACAATAAAAAAATGAGTTATGGATGTGGAGTTATGATTGTAAAATATATTTTCATTAGTGTGAATAAATATGACAAAAAAAAAAATTAAGATTAAGAATTAAAACAAAATGTATGTAGAAATGAACATATATTTTGTCTGCTACCAAAAAGTCCAAACCCTACTAGAAGAATTTAAATAAATAAAAAAAAAAAAGTAGTGTCCTTTTTTTGCAACACTGAACACTATCTAATAGGGTACTCAAATGGCAAACATATCACAAAGTTAATGTACTTAAAAAATAAGAAAAAGGAATGCAGTTGAAGCAAAATAAAATAAGGCAAATACATGAGATTTCTTATAATAAGAAATTTAAGAATCAATATGTAAATCATAAATACTAATATGTTTGTGGCAGACAAACATAAATAATTCAAAATTTTCTCAAAAACAAAGAAGATATTTGAAGGGAAAATTTCTAAGACAAAACAGTTAGAATATTAAAGCACAAGCTACAAGTCAGAATGCTTTCCCCCTTATTTTTCCTTCCAAATCAATCCTATTGTGAAAGAGCACTTGACTTTAATTTTAATAATATAACAACCCTCCATGAACTAATTAACACTCAATACTAAATTTTTTATTTTTTATTTTTACAAAAAAAAAACATATATTTTTCTCAATACTTTTTGAAAACCACACATAACCTCAAAAAAAAAGTTTGATATTTAAATTATTGTATAACATGTAAAATTTTAAAACTCAAAGAAGGCTAGACTCCAACATTTTTCACCCAAAAGATCACTATTAAATTGTATTATCAAGTTTATCTTCCAAGTAGGGAGGGTAATGGGACGGGTTTGGGACAGGTCACCCCCATCCCAACCCCATCCCGTTTATTTATATCTATTCTCATTCCCACAAAATAAATAAATAAATAATGGGGACAAGGTGGAGCAAGGGAAGTATGGGAAATTCTGATACCCGACTCATCCTGCCTCGTTTAAAATTTGTCAACAATTTTCAAATTTTTATTTTTAAAATTTTAAATTTTTATAAAAAATGAATATAATTTATAAATAAAAAGCATTATAAATATTTATAATTTATTTTCATGAAAATTAATATTTTATTTATGTTTAAAAAGTTAAAAAATGAAGAAAAAAAATTAAAATAATTTTTTACTTAAAATTATATATAATTAGGGCAAGACGAGGCAAGACAAAGTCATTACCAGAACCCACCCCAAACCTATTTTGGGATTTTAAAAACTTCACAAACCTATCTTAAACCTGTTTATTTTTATCCCAAACCCTTCTCCGAGCGGATACTTGATTCATTGTCATCCTTATTTCTAAGCCTATTTTGCAGACCATATACATTCAAGGACTCCAAGCCAAGGAGTGTAGTTTGTGTAATTGATTACAATCCCTTTGGTTAATAATATATACATATATATTCCCATTTTCATTTCCCTACTTTATCTTTTTACCCATTTTATCCCCTAAGGGTAATAAAAAAATACACAAAATAAAATAAATTTGAAAAATAATAGCATAAATTTAACAAAAAATTCTTACCTTCTTATTGTTGATCGTAAAATTTTACAAAGTTGAAGAACTCTAATCACTCTAATTTCACACTTATATTCACAAACACATTTTTTCCTCCCTACTCTACAATTAATTTATAAACAGAACATTTACAAGTGACAGGTGAAATTTAATTCAAGTGGTTGGGGCAGTTGATGGATGGTAGGAAAAATATTTACAAGGTGTTCAGAGGTTTGGTTAATTAATAAATACAAGAATGGTAAAGTCTTTATGAGATTTGACTTTTGTTTTTCTTTAACCATCTGTCTGGTACTTCCTTCTTGCCTTTTTCTTCTCTTTTCTATCACATGCTAAATACGTGGCTTGTACATGGCTTTTTTTTTTAACTTTTGCTGCTACATTAAATTTTTGTAGTTGGAAATGCATTTACTGCTTCATTGTCGTCATTGCTGACATCATCCTTCCATTGCATTTTGCAAATTATGATAACTTTCATCGTCCAAGTTTTCCCAAAATAATGCGTCATAGCTCCAATTAGGTTTTTAACAACAAGTTTCTCATATTGTTTAGACAGAAGAGCTGATTTCTTAATTAAACTAAGCACTTCAAGTTGACTATTTGAACAACTAGTTTGACTGGTTGACACTATACTGGTTTTCAAATCATTTATCAGTTTTTCTTTATTTTCTTAGATTTTAAGGTTTTGAAATTTTTTGGTTTCTAGAGTAATTAGTTGGTTTTGAAGGTTTTGTAAATGTTAGGCTAAAGCTAACACGGTTTTTCCATAAGCGTATTCTAAATTTTGGTTTGGAAAACTCTATGGTTTTAGAGACCAAAAGTTATCTACAACAACCTTATGTTCTTTAAAAAGGTTTTGAGAAAATAAAGAGTTAAACATCAAATTTGGATTCAACACTTCGTTCAGACATATGGTTTCATATTGAAAGGTTCTAACTTTAGTGGGTTTTCTTTGAGCCATGTTCTTGTAACATAAAATCAATCGTTAGTATTATCAATATTATTAATTATTTGCCTACTTAACCAATCTGTTAATATATTATCTTTTCCTTTAATATGTTCAAATTTAGGTTTAAAACCAATTAAAGAGTTTTGAAACTTTATCCATCTTTTGGTGGACAATTTTGAAGAATTTTTATTTTCAAAGAATTTTTTAATATTTTCACAATATTGTCCCATATTCATATATTGGTTGTAGAGAACTAGAAGGTTCTGTTTTAGTTTTCCATTGAGGTCCTTTTGGCTTACTGTACGGCTTATTATACCTTATTATTTCATTTTGTACATTTGTAAATTCTTCTTCATTTATTGTATTCATTGACTTATTTGAGACTATTTCTATGTTTTCTTTAACTTTTGGTTGAATAGTAAATTGATTTATTATTTCTATATCTACCAATTTTTTTATCAAGTTGGTTTTATAAAGTTGTTCTATTATTTGCTCATCTATATAGTTTTTACACATTATATCAACAAAGTTTTCTTAATCTACCTGTTCTTTTAATAACGTTGGGTTACTAATTCCTCTAACATTATATTGACTAGCTCTAAGTTTTTGTATAGGTTTTCTACTGTTTCAATGTTTAGTAAAATGATTCGCGCGGACCCAGTCGGGTCTTTTAATAAAAAAAATTTATAAAACCTATGACCTCATACTGGCGTAGCAAAGCTACTATAGTATAGCGGCTCTAGGGTCGAACTCTGGGATGGGTTTTCACTCTACCAGTGATAGACTCCAGATTAGAAATTGAATTTGATGATTTCCTTTGTCAAAAACTCAAAGTTTAAAAGAAAATAAAATTTGTTTTGAAAGTGGTTTTTGAAACTAAACTAACATAGAACTAAATAAAAATGGAAGAGAGAAAGTCTCCCGGAGCTAAGGGTTGCTAGGATCAAGTTCAGAATGCAAAGTGGAAAATTCCGGATTTTTCTCCTCGCATTGGGGATTTAACCTATAGTTATTTCCCGAACCGGTATGGGTTTAACAATGAAGATTTAATCCATACAAAATCAATAGAAATGGTAGTCAAGTTCCATTTATGGCTTTAAACACTATGGGTCTTCACCTTGAGCCACTTTCCAATGGCTCGTACATGATAACTAATGGACTGATATGGATCTAGCAATAAGCATCCACAGAGACCTGAAGCTTACCATGTATTGGCCATTCAAAGTGATTCTAAGGGAGTTAAAGCAAAACTTTGGATTTGAAAGCCATTAATGAACTCCAACTACCGGTATTTAAGGCACGGGAGTTTTCTACCTTTGCATCTGGACTTTTCACCTAGCTTCCTTCACTCCAAGAAACTAAAGGTTTAGCCTCTCATCCTCCGGGAAAACATCCTCAGAGGTTGTTTGGCTTCCGAGAAAGAGAAAATAGAAAAGAGAAAAGGAAAGCAAAGAGAGCCCTGTATTTTTCTCCCCGAGAGGAGTTTTTCTAAGTGTAAAATTTTTACATATAGCATCCAAGAGGTGATTACCACCCCTCTTATAGTCTTTACAAAAGCCAAGCTTGTAATTGGCTAGTTACCAGGATAGGAAAGGAATTTACATCAAAAAAATACAAAAGAAAAGATCTAAAGTGGAGTCGGCAGAACAGAGGAAAAGTTCGCACCACGCATGGGCTGTGCGAAGCTGGTGCGAAGCTGGTGCGAAGCTGGTGCGAAATTCGCACTTGCATGGGCTTGTGCGAAGCTGGTGCGAAGCTGGTGCGAAATTCGCTCTCAGCTTGGCACAGTTGTCTTCCGAAGGCCATATCTTCCTCATTTCAGCTCCAAATCGTACACGGTTTGAAGCGTTGGATTCTTGACTTCCAGAGCTTTCCAACGGTATATAGAATACAGAAAATGGACTTCGGGAAGTGCTCTACAAGTGTGAAGAAAGACTGCAGCTGTAGTCCTCTGTTTCAGCTTCACTTTGTTTTCCTCTTTGCTTGCTTTTCCTCTTTGCTTCTCTCCTTTACTTGGCTTGTCTTAATGATCCAAAAAGCTGTCAAAACACTAAAACTAGCCACAAATATGATTAGAAGTCATTGCTAGGTCCTTAACATGCCAATTGGAATAAAAATGGAGAACTACTACACAAAAGTGCTTAAAACATAATGACTTAAAGGTGTAAAAATGCACTTTTTGGGTAGTAATCATAAAATATCTTCTTGTATAACATTTACAGTTTCTATCTCACTATCTGACTCTACCTCTACATTTATAGTTTTATAATTTCCAAAGGTTATACTTGCACTTCCATCTTGGTTTTCATATAAACTACTAGATGTTGGATATTTTATTACTGGTTTATTTATTTGAGGTAATTCTCACTCTCATCCTAATAAATAATCTATATTTACAGGTTTTGTCTCTATCATATTTATAGCCTTACTTCCAAAGGTTTTTACTATATCATCAAATTCCATCATACATTTTAAACTTAAAGCATTGGTGGTTTTTCCTATAAATCCTATAGCTATGCTAAGGTTCTTACTTCTTAATTCCATATCATATCCTTTAGTGTTTATTGTTATTTTATTTTTTTTGTGAATTCCTTAAGATCTATACAAAATTGTGGTATATAGCCAATAACTATGTAATTTTGGTTCATATTAACTTCTGCGCTAGCTAAAAGAGCTCATCCTACTATATTGTTTCTAGTATCTAAAGGGTTAACATTTATAAGTGCTCCTATTTCTTTACGAAGAAGTCCTATTATTCCTATTAGAATTATTCATAAGTGCATATATTTATTGGTTTTGTTTTTTAATAGTTTATGTTTTGTTTCTGGAGAGACTAAGTCTAAATATACAATATTTCCTATTGAACTTATAGTATGTTGATTTAAAAATCTAATTATTTTAGAATTTTGAACTAATTGTTTTTTGTAAGGTGTTACTTCATTTACTGCCTTTTTTAATTTTTCTTCAATAAATTCTTTTACATTATCTTTAGGGTTTATTGCTTTTACTATTTCCATGGTTTTATTGCTAAACTTTTGGGTTCAAAAGGATTTATTTTTCGTTCTATTCTAATTACTGGTGTTTCTCCTAAACTAAAGTTTTCAAATTGTTTTAAGAGGTTATTTAATTTTTGTTCTTCTGATGATACTATATTTATTTGTTCTAAAAGTTTATCTACTTTTTGGTTAACTTTTTTCTAAAGTTTCTCTTAAATTTTGTTGTTCTAATTATATTTGTTCTATCTCCTTTATAACAAATTTTTCTTCTCTAGCTAATTGTTCTTTGATATAATCTAGGTTATTTCTTAGCAAGTTATGGTTATTAAAGTCTTCCAACTTCTTTTCTAATTCCTAAGACTGTGTTTAGTTTTTCTACGGATTTTATTTGTCTTCTCTGGATTTCTTTTAAACAATGAATATTATTTTGGTTGATATTATTTTGGTTTTCTTCTTGAATTTGTTTCTTATATTCTTGCAATACTACGTTTGTTATTTTTAATTGTATTTCTACTAAAAATTTTAACTGTTTTACCTCTTGGGTTTGTAGAAGAGGGTTCATTAGTTTTTAACGTTTCCTAATGAGATGAACTAGCATATAAATTATCAATATAATATTTTATAATTTCTCTTTTAATTAGGGTTTCTATGGCAAAAAGTTCGTCAAAGGGTTCTTGTATAGCTATTTCATATTCGTTCAAATATTTAAGAGAAGTTAGGTTTTTAATATCTGTAGTTAAATCTTTTACAGTAGTTCTTAAATTATGCAATTTATCACAAGTTTCTCTAAATTCTTTACATTGAGCATACAAACTATTATTTAGTTCTTTTATACGATCATAATCTAAATTATATATACCATGAGGATAAGGAATAAAAGACATTAATTCATATCAAATAATCAGATTAAATAAAGATGCAGAATAAATGAAGCAAATATAATCAGACTTTAAATGGGGTAAGATAAAGTTCAGTACTCTGAAAATTAATTTGATTCAACAACCTCCTTTTGAACAATTAAGTAATACTAAGTCTCATTAAAATAAATAGTATATAATTTAATATAATTCTATAGTTTAATTGTAAATATGTTGTTATTTAATGAAATTTCAAAAATAAAAAATTTCAAAATTTTAAAATAAAAAATAATAATAATCTTACCTTAAATTAATGAAAATAAACTAAGATACACTACAACAAATATAAGGTTTTTCCATAAATTAATTTGTGATTAAAAGACATTATTTTGTAGTAGAATATTTTTTTCCACAAAAAATTATTAGTGGTGAGTTTATTGTTATAATCCTGTGAGCAATTATTTTTAACCATAAAATTTAATATTATAGCAAAATTCAATAATTTTTTGACAAAATAAAATTTGTGGCAACATATCATTTTTTGTCATAACAAGTTTACAACATGTCATTTTTGTCATGAAAATAATCATGGTAAAATGTCACTTTTTTACCACAAAACATATTCATGTTGAAAGATTACCCTTTTACCATGAAATAAATTTATGATTTATGTTTTACTACAAAAAAAAGAAAAATTATTTTTAGAATTGTATGCAAAGATCAACCAGATTAGGCCTATTTTTCTTAGAGCTCACTATTTTCTTTCTTATATATAATTCATTATTTGTTAATTCTTTGATTTATAAGAGTGATATGAAACATGAACAACAATAATGATACATTTGTTTGTAATTTCTAATAATGAAATTAAACCACAACATATCCTAATTTGGGTGTAGTGATCACAATGAAGATTTAGAATAAATGGCCCATTTGACATAATTGAGCTGGTTCAGACTAAAGCATTCATGGCTCCAACTTTCTTATTGTGATTATAACTTGGCCTTTTCTCACAGGATTTGTTAGCTAACATTGCCAAGCTTGTATCCAAAGTTTTCAAAGGCTTTCTTCTTATGATCATAACCTAGCCTCTTCTCATGAGATATGTTAACCAACATCGGCAACCTTGTATTCAATGTTTTAAAAGCTGAAATAGGTCAGTTGGTTAGAGCATGATTTGATCCAAGTCACCATCTGGGTTGGGATAGCTATCAAATTGCCATCGAATCGAACAAAACGGTGATTAAAATGCTGAATCAGTGAACCAATCCAATTCAAACTTGGATCCCCTTTAATTTTTTGGCAAAATGCACCCAATCGAATGGACCTCAATCCTGGAAACCCAACTTCATGTGGGCTATGCATGTTAAAGTATTTGTTTTAGGTAGTTTGTTACTGATTTGTTTGTATATCCTATTGATAAGGGATGTGCTGTTTAGTTTGTTTTATTCTTTAGTCATTGACCACGTTTCTAGGACTATTAAACATGGATTACTTTCAGTTTTATTTGAGTTATCTTTGTAAAGCTATTTATAAGCTAGTAAGTTAATTATTCAATAATAAGATTTCTTAACATTTGGTATCAGAGCCACATCACTGGGTTGATCAAAACCTAAGAAGCAGCACTCTTCTAAGAGTGTAGTAGTAAGGATGGCAACTAAAAGTAACTTTATGCAACCAGCAATTCCAAAACTTGATGGACACTATGATCATTGGTGTATGCTCATGGAGAACTTTCTACGCTTGAAGGAATATTGGAACTTGATAGAAGAACGGATCCCTACAGCAGAAGCAAGGCCAGAACTCACTGAATGACAAAAGAATGTGATTGAAGATGCAAAACTGAAGGATTTGAAGGTTAAAAATTATCTCTTCTAAGTCATTGATCAATTAGTCCTAGAGACCATTCTGAACAAAGATACAACAAAGAGCATTTGGGACTCTTTGAAGCAGAAGTAACAGGGGATGGCACGAGTGCAGCATGCACAACAACAAGCTCTTTGAAAGGAATTTGAGATGCTTAACATGAAGGTAGGGGAATCTATGAATGAGTACTTTGCTCGAACCCTTACTATAGCCAACAAGATGAGGGGTTCATGGTGAGAAGATGGAGGATGTTGTGGTCATTAAAAAGATTCTAAGATCTATGACTCTTAAATTCGACTATATTGTGCGCTCTATCGAGGAGTCTAATGATCTAGACACCTTATCCATTAATGTGCTACAAAGCAGTCTTCTGGTGTATGAATAAGGCATGAATGGCCATTTTGTGGAAGAACAAGCATTGAAGGTTACTTATGAAGATCAATCAAGAGGAAGAGGATAAGGTTGAGGTGGATTTAGAGAAAGAGGAAAAGGTAGAGGTAGACAAAGCTTTGACAAGTCTACCATTGAGTACTACAATTGCCATAAGCTTGGACATTTTCAATATGAATGTCCAAACAAGAAGATAGAGACAAAGGTACACTATGTAGAAGCTAGTGGAGAAATATTGTTAATGGTACATGCGGATGTCAAGGAAGCTAGCAAAAAGGAGTTATGATTTCTTGACTCAGGTTGCAGCAACCATATGTGTGGCAAGAAGGAGCTTTTCTCTAGGCTTGATGAGAGTTTTAGCACTTTTTGTAAAGTTTAGGAGACAATTCAAGCATGGTTGTGATAGAAAAAGGAAATATACGAACGCTTGTGAATGGAATTGTGTAAGTCATCATTGAGGTGTTTTATGTCCCAAGATTGAAGAATAATTTGCTAAGCATGGGACAACTATAAGAGAAGAGGCTTCTAATTATCATACAGAGAGAGGATTAATCATGGAGACTATAATGTCCTCAAATAGAACGTTTATCTTACCTGCTCAGAAACTGCTAAAAGAAGAAATCTATTTTTCTTCTCTTACAGAGGATCAAGCTCGACTTTGCCACCTTAGATATGGACATTTAAGCTTCAATGGCTTGAAGACTCTTCACCAAAAAGACTGGTGAATAGACTTCCACAATTTCAAGCTCCTTCGAAGGTGTATGAAGACTACTTGGTAGGAAAACAACAAAGAGATTCATTTCCAAAAGAGAGCACATGGAGGGCTTCTCAGATTCTTCAACTGGTGCATGCTGACATCTATGGACTAATCAACCCTACTTCAAATAGCAAGAAAAGGTACCTGATCACTTTTATTGATGATTTTAGCTGCAAAACTTGGGTTTATTTCTTGGTAGAGAAGTCAGAAGCTTTCATCACTTTCAAGAATTATAAGAGTCATGTTGAGAAAGAAACTGGTTCATATAAGAGTCACGTGGGTTTATCATTTTTTTATCCTATCCTTGTGAGTTTGTTTAGGGAATGATATGGTAGGTTATTACCCGATACTAGTGATTCTTAGTAATTCTTGATCATTAGTTATCCTCGTCTTCCCTATCGTTATTAGCCCCTAAACAAAGCTATAAGGAATAGGAAGGGTTAAAAAGCCAAATCTTAAATTGGTAATCAATCTCATTCATTTGATGGTTTTAGGAATCTTTTTTAAAAAGGAAAAATTAGGTTTCAGATGCAATTTTGAGTTATAGAACTCAACTTGATCGCGAGCGGCCAAGGATCCCAAAACCCTAAGATCATATTACTTAAAAGACCCTTGTTTTCTCTAATTTCTAGACCCTATGTTGGATTATGGAAAACCCCAAACTTGAATCAATCAAATTTAAAATCAATATTCATTTTATTATTAATTTAATTTCTTTTACTTAGTTTCACATTATTCATATATTGTTTTTCACTTTAGGATTTAAATGAAAGCAATTCATTTATTCTAGTATTGACAATTTCCATAAGCCAGTCCTTGAGGATGATACCTAGAATACTACAAAAGTCGTAGTGACTCTTTCTCTAGTTTTTCTTGACCAGAGTTGCTATGTAAAAAGGCTAAATATTTTGGTACAATAAAGAAGTTTGGTCAGTCATGTTGAGAAAGAAACTGGTTCATATATAAGATGACTTCGCACTGATCATGGAGGAGAATTCACATCACATGAGTTCACAAATTTTTGTAAGGAAAATGGCATACATAGACAACTGACAACTGCATATACTCCACAACATAATGGTGTTTCAAAGAGAAAGAACCAAATTATTATGAATGTGGTGCGAAGCATGCTTTCAAGGAGAAAAATTCCAAAAACTTTCTAGCATGAAGTAGTCAATTGGATTATCTATGTTCTGAATAGAAGTCCAACTCTGGTAGTAAAAGACATGACTCTAGAAAAAGCTTGGAGTGGATCTAAACCATCAGTTGATCACTTTAGGGTGTTTGGCTGCATATCACATGTTCATATTCCTGATAGCAAGAGGACTAAGATTGATGACAAGAGTGTGAGATGTGTTCTACTCGAAGTTAGTGAGGAGTTGAAGACATATAGATTGTATGACCCAGTCTCTCATAAGATAATAGTAAGTAGAGATGTGAAGTTTGAAGAAGAAAATAGTTGAGATTGGAACAAGAGTCATGAAGAAGCCATTATAGCTGATCTAGACTAGGAAGAATGTGACAAAGAAGCAGTCCCAATTAATACCAATAAAGGAAATATTAAAGCTGATCACCATGACAATACAATGGAAAATATGGAGGGTAATGATTCGGATGAGTCAAATGAAGAAAATCCTCTTAATCCTAATGAAGGAAGAATCAGAAGGCCACCAGCTTGGATGAGAGATTACGAAAGTGGAAAAGGTCTATCTGAGGAAAAAGACACTACATACCAAGCTTTGTTTTCCGACAATGATCCAATCTTATTTGGTAATGCTGTGAAAAGTATGAAATGGAGAAAAGCAATGAATGCAAATATAGAAGCCAAAGAGAGGAATGATACATAGGAGTTGAAATATTTACCTACCGAAGCAAAGAAAGTTGGGATAAAATGGGTTTATAGGAAAAACCTTAATGAGAATGGAGAAGTGGATAAGTATAAGGCTCGGTTAGTAGCAAGGGGTTGCACTCAAGAACATAGAGTTGATTATACTGAGGTTTTTGCACCTATAGCTCGATTAGATACAATTCGAGCAGTGATTTCTTTACAACTCTAAAGGAGTGGACAATCTACCAGTTAAACGTAAAGTCAGCCTTCTTACATGGTGAACTAAGTGAAGAAGTCTTTGTCCAACAGCCTCTTGGCTATGAATAGAAGGGCAATGAGCAGAAGGTGTACAAACTGAAAAAGGCTTTGTATAGACTTAAACAAGCTCCGCAAGCTTGGTATAGTCTTATAGAGACCTATTTTATGAGGGAAGGATTTAAGAAATACCACTATGAACATACTTTGTTCATCAAGAGTGGAAAAGAAGGTAAGATTTTGATTGTGTGTCTCTATGTGGATGATTTTATATTTATTGGGAATGATGAAATTATGTTCGTTGAGTTTAAGAAATCTATGATGCTTGAGTTTGATATGACTGATCTTGGAAAAATGAGATACTTTCTTAGCATTGAGGTGATGCAAAGATCAAATGGCATCTTTATTAGTCAGAAGAAATATACTTAGTAAGTGTTGGAAAGGTTCAGCATGAACAAATGCAATCCAGTTCACAATCCTATGGTTCCTGGATTCAAGCTTACGAAAAATGGAGATGGAGTGAGGATTGACAGCACTTTCTATAAGAAGATTATGGGAAGTCTTATGTATTTGACTGCCACTTGATCGGATGTTATGTTTATGGTGAGTCTCATCAACAAATTTATAAACTGCCCTACCAAACTTCATTTGCAATCAGCAAAGAGGACACTAAGGTACTTGAAAGGTACCATTGATTTTGGTGTGCTCAACAAGAAGGAAGAAAATGAGGAATTGATTGCCTACACAAATCGTGATTATGCTGGGGATTTAAACGATAGGAAAAGCACTTCAAGTTTTGTGTTTATGTTGAGCTCAGGAGTAGTGTCTTGGTCCTTAAATAAACAACTTGTGTTCTCCTTGTCCACTACTGAAGCTAAGTTTATTGCTGCAACTTCATGTGTCTATCAAGCAATATGGTTAAGAAGGATATTGGAAGGTCTCAACCATGCTCAACATGATTCTACAACAGTTTATTGTGATAACAATTCAACAATCAAGCTTTCTAAGAATCTAGTAGTGCATGGTCACTGCAAACACATTGATGTTTGTTTTCATTTCCTTCGTGAGCTTACAAAAGATGGAATTGTAGAGATGGTTCATTGTCATATGCAGGAGCAAGTTGCTGATATAATGACTAAACCTCTAAAGCTTGATGCATTCTTGAAAATAAGTGATTTGTTGGGTGTTTCTTTGGATCTTGGAGTAAACTGATTGCTAAAGCATTCAGTTTAAGGGAGGATGTTAAAGTATTTGTTTTAGATAGTTTGTAATTAATTTGTTTGTATTCCCTATTGATAAGGGATGTGCTATTTAGTTTGTTCTATTTTTTAGTCATAGACCGTGTTTCTAGGACTGTTAAACGTGGATTACTTTCAGTTCTATTTGAGTTATCTTTGTAAGGTTATTTATAAGCCAATAAGTTAATTATTCAATAATAAGATTTCTTAACAATGCGCTGCTTCTTGCAATGTGTTTTAAACTTTATTTTTTCCTTATCTTTAATGTGGGATGCATGAGAACGAGAATTTTTTAAATGGAAAAAAAAAATATGAGGATTTGATGTTTGGAATTAGGCTCAAAAGATAAATACAACTCCAATCAAATACTTATTACCATCTATTTAGTATTGCAGACCAAAAAATAATAGAACATGATTCATTTCAAAAAATTTATAATAATGAAAGTTTAAGTAATATAAGTAAAATAATGTAATATTTTTTTTGAAATTATAAAATAATAGTGTGGACCCTGTATTTTTGCACGATGTGTTCCTACTCAATGACGAGACTTACTTTTTATTTGTGAAAAAAATATTTTTTAGAAAAGACTTAGAGTCACCACTTATTTTTATTTTTTTTTTTAAAGAGAAAACAAAATAAGAAAGAAAACCCTAAGTGCGACTCCTTATTTAGAAAATACAGTTTATGGAAAATCAAAGTTGGATCCGGGGGTCAGGTTACTTATTGGGAAGGTATGATAAAAAACCATAGCATCCCTCTAAGTCCCTAAAAACGGGACTCTACTGAATAAGGTGAGACAAATATGACAATTGACAAGAAAATCAATGAATACCAAAGAATAATCATACACTAGAAGCCAATCATGCATGAAGAATAAATAAACAAAGTGGGAGTGGGAGCATACCTTAGCAATAAATAAGAATGTGTTATAATGGAAACAAGATTAGCTCAAGTATAAAATTATCACATGCATACCAAATAACAAGACAAAGATCAAACACTATTTCATTAAGCATAGCAGTTGATAATCAAAGGAGAAAACTCATATGTAGGTCCCCACCAAAGCCCAATTGATTTTGCATGAATTAATCTCATAAATTCCATTCTTGTGGAATTATGAAAATTCATTCATTTTTATTAAAAATCAAGAAAAATGGAAAATTATTTTAAAATCAAAGAAAATTTGTGAAAATGCTTACGTGAAGGGAAAGGTAGCAAGTTTATTAAAAATGAGATTTTTGGTGACTCTAAACCCTAAGAAGGAAGAAGAAAAGAAAGAGCTTAAAATTATTTGAAAACCAAAGTGGGATTAAAATTATTTGAAAAACTGGAGTTTTGAAAATTAAACTTTGACACCAAAAGATGAAAAATTAAACTTACATTAATTTTTTCATAATGTTATATTATATTATAATTCATATATGAATTTATAAGATAATGACATTTTAATAATAATTTATTATAATTATTCCTTTTTTTTCTTAATTTTTCTAATTGATTTTTTTAAAAGAAATATAAATATTTATATATGACTTAAAGTTGATAGAAAAAAAAAAAAAAAAAAAAAACCTCATTTGTCTTTTAATAATTTAACAATATAATGTTTTACCAATCTCATCTTTTCTATAAAATCATCTCATTTCCTTAATTTTTTATAGATATTTCTTATGGTTATTCTTCAGAAAAAAAATCTTAATGTTAACTATATAATACAATAAATTTATATTTTTAAAAATTAATCCTTTGTAAAGACTTTTATAAAACTTTTAATTAATTCTATAATAGTATAAGTATCTGTTATTTATTATGGTTATTCTTTAGAAAAAAATTCTAATGCTAACTATATAAGACAATAAATTTATATTTTTAAAAATTAATCCTTTATAAAAATCTTTTTTTTTTTTTTTTTAACTTTTACTTTGTATATATTAAAAAAGTCGTATTATATTAATTATACAAAATATAAAAATAGATTTATCATGTACAATCATAACATTGTTAGTCTTCTTATGAAAGCATAAAAATAAATCCAAAATCTGAATGCATAACATTAAAAAATAAAAAATAAAAAATAAAAAATATGCCCATGAAAACATGTGAGAACCATAGCATCAGTCTTCTTCATACAAAAGCATAAAACTTAATTCTAATTGTGAATATATAAGATGATAAAAAAAAATTCATAATTTTTTAATAATATTATATTTTACTATGATATGTATAAGAATTTATTAGATAATAATTAACATTTTAATAATAATTTACTTTGATTCTTCTTTTTTTGTTATTTCTCTTCTTAGAGATATACAAAGGCTATGGATCACTTCAAACAAAAAATATATTTTCATAAATTATATTAGTAATTATTATAATTCTAAATATAATTGTAGACATCAAAATATAATTGTTGCACCAACTGAGCCTTCAAAAATTTTCGCCAAAACACCGTAACTTGAACCTTTCATTTCTTGAATAATCAATAAACTTATGTGTTGTTTAAAAAATAGTAATAACTTCTATATAAAATGTAAAAAATTTTAAAGACTCATCTTGAAAAAATAATAGTTTCTAAACAAATTAAGGCATAAAGAAATTTTTACTATCTCAAGTTTTAAAATTTTAAAGGATATAAGGCAAGTTCATATTTTTTGTATAAGAGGGTTCCTATATTTTATATAAAATTTACTATTAATTTTTCTTTTAAAAAAAATAAATAAAGTGTATCTAAATGACTTATATACAAGATCCTCAACAAAAACATTTATTGCATAATATCAGTATATAGGCAAGAATAATAGTAATGAAGTGGAAGGTGCACAAATTCCTAAATTCACACATATTTTAGATCATTGACAGTTGAATTGTAGCAATTTATAGATATCAGTCTATGGAGCAAACCATACTAAAGATTTCCAACTTATTTACTGAAAAACTAAAAACCCCTCTAAAGTCCATCAAACCAAGGAAACATCAACAGTAGGCATCTTTCTGCCAAGGACATTAATCCATGCATCTCCTCAAAAGAAAGAATCCAGCATACCTGAAAAAAGGACAACAAGAACAAACGGCCCCTTAAGATTTGAGAATGTATATGAAAAAAAAAAAACCCAAAATTGAATGCAATGTTTCACTCACATATACTATGTAGAAAAACAAATACATATTCATTGTTCCACATGTAGAAAATGAAATCAATATTCTTTAGAATCCTCTTCCCAAAGATTTGATGTCAAGATCCTCTTCCCCATGATCCGATTCATCTTAATCCGAATCAGATTCTTGAGAATCGTCTTTTTTATAATCCTGGTCATTCAACAAACATTGAGCCTCACATTAGGTAGGAATGACAAAAATTACAATTATGAAAGTCAAAAACATAATCAGTGGGAAAATTCATTTGGATAGGAATGCAAATCATAAAATACTATATCAAACTACTGTTTCTTATGATCATTGTGTTCTCTGAATGTGATAGTTTATTTAGTGCATACTTTCTATAGTTAGGCCTTAACTCTTGCCAAGGTCTTCTATCCACAAATGAGACCATCTACCTTTAACATTTGATAAAAGGAAAAACATTATCATAACCTTTCATATGCCACACTGGATTAAAAGAAAAAAAGGAGGGGATAACAAGTTAAAGGTTATGAAATGACCTTTGATATCCCACATTGGAGGAAGAGGGTAGTTACAAAAGGTATCAAGGTTGATCCCCAACCCTAGTACATGATGGGTCATTACATGACCATACAAACTAATTTTTTCCGGATGTTGGGATATTTTTGTCAATAAAATCAAAGATGATGAAAGACTGCAGTGTTGACAATCCTTACATCACTTTCTGCCCTTAAATGGTGTGCACCAGAAAATAAATTAAATTTCAGTCTGAAATGTAAGCAAAACAAATTTCCACTTCTCCTTTTACTTTTGCTACTTGGGACTAGCTAAATTGATACTTTGCTAGACCTAACACAAGTATCCTTCACTCTTTAGGTTTCAACAAAACTTTTATTTTTTGATACAACTAGACTTTTACAAACCAGAAAGAAAAGGAGATTATATTTTAGTAACATAATATAAGTTTACTTGGAATCACTTTAAATCCTTATGATATTCACGTTTAAGATTAAAACAATGTCACATTAGTTAAAAAGGTTTAGAAGATATAATGTAACATGTAAAATTTAAAAAAAATTCAAGGAACACTAGACTTATACCTTTTTCACCCAAAAGAATGGTTGTTGAATTGTGTTAGCTAGATCACCTTCCAAACCTATTTCTTGAAAGAGTGGCTCAGCTTTGTCACAACCACGCACGTTCAATTTTTTTAGAGGTGGCCATCTTGAAGTAAATCTTCCCCTGCCAAATCTTCTGAGTTGGTGTAAAGATTTGAGTGTGAGAGAGGTTAGTTTAGGGAATAAGAATAAAGATGCTGCTTCATCTTCATTTTCATATGCAATAATTTCCTCCACTCCACAAGAGCATATTTTTAGAACCTCAAGTTGCACAAGGCTTTTCGCCACAGAAACAGGAAAGAGACATTTGAAACAAGGACAATCAATAACCTTTAAAGTTTGTAGGTTTTGAAAAGTAAGAAGTCCTTGGAGATCCTTATTCCATACACTCTTCAGATTCTTTAGATGAGATATAGATAATTTCCTCAACTGAGTGGTTGCACTGTCATCTATTTCCTTCCCATTTATCCCTCCCAGATTAAAAATCTCTTCTAAAGCATCACAGCCATATATTTCCAAGTTTTGTAGACTTTGTAACCCTTCTAGGCCACCAGATGGAAAAATGCTCAGCAATTTGTTGCAGGAACTTACATTCAATTTCTTTAGTTTGGAAAAGGAATCTGCTGGAAGTTGGTTGTACCACAATGCTCTCACATTATCCAGATGGCTTACTCGCAAGGACTCCAAGGCAGGGAATGCAACCTGTGCAATTGAAGATCCCCTTTGGTTAATACATACCTAATAACTAGACACAAGTACCTAGAATATGAGAGGTAGAATGTGAATACAATATCACAAAGCACAAGTGTACGTGTGTATGTGTGTGTATATATATATTCTTTATCTAATTGCAACCTATCACTTGCTTTACTTTCTTCATCCTTTTTAACTTTATATTTTCTTCTAATTTATTTTACTTTCTTTTCTTCAACAGCCTTAATCCTAATATTTCTTTTTCCGTCACTGTATTTGCACTTTTTTTTTTCATACTTAGGTCATAATTTTTGTATCTTACTTTTATCACATTTTGCAAATGTTGGTCACATTTTTCTTTTTATTATACATATATGTATATCCTTGTCACATTTTTTTTATGTTCTTCCATTTATTTTATAAAATAAATAAGTGTTTATTTTGACCCATATTTTGTTTTCTATTTTTAAAATAAAAAAATAGTAGCAACTTTTATACAAGATACAAGAACTCTTAAAAGCTTATATTTAAAAATTAATAGTTTAAAAAACTATATAAAAAAATTACAATATCAAAAAAAAAAAAAAAAATCTAACTCAAATTTTAAAATTTTTGAAAATTATTTTTAAAGATTTAAGGTAAATCTATACTTTTTGTATAAAATATTCTACTTTTATACAGAAATTTTTAATTAAAAAAATAAAAAAATATCCAAACAAACACTAAAATATATACTTTTGAGTTTTTACAAATTTGAGTGAGATTTTGAGATAAACTTGTTTATAATATAATGTATTGATTCACCTTAGATTCCATGTATAGATTTTTAATTATCTAATATAAGACATTATATTAATGGATTGAATTGTTGGCAATAATATAATTATAATTCATTTGGCAACTTTCTTCCTCCACACATATAAAAAACAAAAATAAAATTTAAAAAATAGAAAACATAAAACGAAGCATGAAAATAGCTTATTTAATATTATATATTAGGTTTTCTTAGATGATTTTGTAGAGTCTATTTGTTTGTAATTTTAATTTTATTTCATTTTATTTTTTCTAGGTAGTTTTATTTATTATTTGTTTAGATTTTCTAAAGAAAATAAATTTTAAGAAAAAAATTCAATCAGATACACTATCATATAACAAGTGAAACAACAACAACAATAATACTAATAAAATTTAAAAAAAAAAAAAAAAAACTCAACGAAAGCTAGTGAAATTTAAAAAGCTCAAGAGACATGTACCTTTTTTACCAAGAAGAGCAATTGTTGAATTTTGTTATCAAGTTCAC
Organism: Vitis rotundifolia; assembly: GCA_030254885.1. Taxonomy (NCBI): domain Eukaryota; kingdom Viridiplantae; phylum Streptophyta; class Magnoliopsida; order Vitales; family Vitaceae; genus Vitis; species Vitis rotundifolia. The sequence goes on along the minus strand of CM058160.1, from coordinate 19,118,516 downwards.
CTTCCAAACCTATTTCTTAAAAGAGTACCTCCACTTTATCACAATACCGAACTTCCAATTCTTTCAAAAGTGGCAATTTTGAAGAAAATCTTCCCAAGCAAAACCTTTTGAGTTGGTGTAAAGATTCGAGTGAGAGAGTGGTTAGTTGAGGGAATAAGAATAAAGGTGTTGTTTCATCTTCATCTTCATCTTCATTCTCATTGGCAACAATTGCCTCCATTCCACAAGAGATTATCCATAGGTCCTCAAGTTGCACAAGAGCTTTCGCCACAGAAACTGGAAAAAGATACTTCAAACGAGGACAATATTCAACCTTCAGAGACCGTAGGTTTTGGAAAGTGAGAAGTCCTTTGAGATCCTTATTCCACACACTCGTCAAACTCTCTAGATCTAATACATATAATTCCCTCAACTGAATGGTTGCAGTATAATCTATTTCCTTATCATTTATCCCTTCCAAATCGAAAATCACTTCTAAAGCATCACATTTCCTTATTCTCAGAATTTGTAGACTTTGTAACCCTTTTAGGATACCAGATGAAAAAACATCCAACAATTTGTTGCAGCAACTTACATACAAGTCGTCTAGTTTGAAAAAGGAAGCTGCTGGAAGTTGGTTGTACCACAATTCTCTGGCATTATCCAGATGGTGTATTCGCAACAACTCTAAGCTAGGGAGTGCAACCTGACCAATTGATGATCCCCTTTGGTTAATAATATACACATATACATTCCCAAGACTAGACACAAATAGAATATGAGAGATAAAGGATTTTTTACAATTTATTTGTTTATTGTAAAAATGGTGTAAATAAATAGTAACGACAGAAATTAGATATCAAGTACTAAGATACCTGTTGATTGAAAAATGTCATTGACTCCTGACTACCATTGCTTCTTGTGGAGTAGAAGCTAATGAGCTTTGGGAGATACTCCAGTTCCAAGTATTGCAGCTGAGGAAAAGTTGATTCCCTTTCATCTTTTGTGGGAAGAGAGAAGATATATTTAAACCTCTCACAATTATCCAGTTTTAGAATCCTTAAGTTATCAAAAGATCCCATCGGAATTGGGTCATGGCATACTGCCTCCAAGTTACTGAGGCAAGTAATAACCAGTTGCTCCAACATAGGGAAAGGGAAGCTACTTGGCGGTGGCACCCATTCCTCTGAAGTGGAATGAAGGATGTATTGAATGGTATGACAATCATGGATAGTGAAATACTTGAGTTCAAGAAAACCATCCTAGTCTAACTCATAAACCACATGTTTAGTATCTTTTAATCCATGCAAGTCTAGAACTTGACTTCTCTTCAACAGTTTGGACAAGCAGTTCTCCGGATGAAAACTTTTAAACCCATCCAGGATCAACCTTCTTGAGGCTTAATACCCATCATATACCATTCTGTTGCCTATTACTATTGTATATCTAGTCAAGTTGAGATTGTCAAAGAGCATATCATCTTCTGGAAGCAAACTGGGATCTGACACTACTATCTCCAAAGTTCTCAAACTGGACAGGTGTTTCAACTCAGAAAGGCAAGCATTAATTCTTTTTCTGCTATTAAATCCTTCTGCCTCCCATTCAATATGAAAACTTTCTTTCATGCTCAAATACTCTAATCGAGATAGACTTGATATAACATTTCGTGGAATTACTTCGAGCCAACCGCAATGCTGCAAATCCAACACCCTTAGATCACTTAATTGCATCATTTTTTTTGGCAATTGTCTAATGACGGAATCTACAAGACTAAAAACTTGTAGTTTCTTCAGTTCTCCAATTACTGCTATATCTTTGAGCTCGCCTCGATTTAGATTTAGACACAATGTACGAAGATTTGTAAGAAAACCAAGTGATGAAGGAGGTGGTGAAAGAGACACTTCAGACAAATCTAAAACTCTGAGTTGTTTGGTGTCTTGGAAAAAGGCATCTGGAATTTTCAAGTAATTACTTGAATTCAATAAAAGGAATTCAAGTTCCGGACATACCAATCCTCGTGGAAGCTCATATATGATTTTGCATTTCAAAGAGATACGAGTGCAATTTCTGCACCCATCCATCCATTGCCATTCTTCTTGTAATCCAACAGCTTCTTTCACCACAAATCGATGAATATCTTTGGACGCAATTGATCTGGCAACATCACGAACAACATCATGCATTCTCAACAACATACTTTCATAAAAAAACAAGCTTTTTTCATCATCTTCGTATTCACCGTCAAGCAACAAGCTCGAGGCTTTGAGGTTTTCCACCAGTGTAATTAGTTTATTTGATGCTTTGTCCCATGAATATATTCCTTTGAACAAATTCAAACCCATAGCATATTGTAGCAAGCGATCCATGGAAATATCACCATCCCCCAGCAAAGCGCAAAGTAAAAACAGTGACTTTACTTCATCACCTTCCAAATGGTCGTAGCTCAACTCCACACATGAGTAGACGTTTTTCCTCACTCCTCTGATGTTTGTTGGTGCTGACCTTCTCAGTTCTTCCAAGGCATTCTCCCATACACCCACCCTCTCATCTCTTAATGCATTTGCAATGGTAACAATTGCAACTGGTAGACCCTCACATTTTTTAGCTACGTCAACTGCTATGGGACGCAGTTCACGCTTCTTCACGGTATCACCTGCTGTCTTCTTGAATAAATTCCAGGCTTCATCTTCACCTAGATGTTGAAGATGGAACTCCTTTTGAGTACGCATATCTTTAGATAAGGCCTGACGCTCCCGGGAAGTCAGCAGCACTTTGCACCCCTTATGATCATCTCCATAAGGAATTCCTATTTCTCCCAAATATCATCTAAGATCACCAGGATCTTCTCCTCTTTCTTCAACCTTTGCCTCAGGAGACCTGCTCTGTCAGTTATAGTGAGGAAATGAGCTTCACTGGGATGCTCCTTGTAGATGTGGTCCTGCACTCCAACTTCTTTCACTTGCATATGGGCGCAGAGGAGGGAGCGATATTGGCGGTTTATTCGGATTTCAAAGAGTTTCTACTTGGCCCTCTTCATTTTGATCATGGCCCTCTCTTTTTCACTGTGAAGAGAAGGTCCCACAGGAATGAACTCCAGAGAGCAGATTTCATTCTTATTATTTCCAGGGTGCTTGTCAGATTATTAGAGCATTTAGGCTATCCTTCTGAGCCTCAGCTTGAGCACCGCCGCCATTGCCGAAGAGCTTATTCACTATAGACAAACAGGAATAATTTAACAACTTATGTTTCACCTCAAGAGAGCCCCAGATATGCCACACACTAGAGCCACCCCCAGGATGAGCAGCCACACAGGCATAGCAGGAGAGATTCCTATAGACATTATACTCCTGCCCCCTACAGCACCTACTCTAGTGCCCATGCCTGGAGGCTCATCTTCTGCTTCTCTTACAACTCCTGAAGCTCCACGGATTGTACCAACTACAATCAGCCACCTTCTCCTCAATCTTGATGTCCTCTATCACATTTCTATACGAGTTTAGAGGCCTAGTTTTAATTTGGCAGACATTGCTAGGCCAAAAAAACCACCATCAGGGGCTCTCTTCCAGCAGATGGCAGCCATACGTGCACAACAGGATCTACTTACTGCCATTAAAGGACCCACTTACTGTCATCCTTCATAAGATTCTGCAGCATCTGGGTATACTTACCACACCCGAGCATGATATAACTTAATCCCATCAGAGCCTACAGCTATAGCGAGGAGGCTCCGCCAGTGAGCAGACTATGCCATCAAAGGAGGACCATAGCAGAGCCATCGTAACTCCACATGTCTCCCACCTACTACCTGATCATTATCTACTTTTTGTTATTTACTTTTTTATTTTGAGATCTAGTAAATCCCATCATGTTTTTGATGTTTTTTATACTGGGTTTGGATGTTATTACTTGTTTTAGTTCATATTGTACTTTCTCAAAGTTATACATATACATCATTTTTTATTATTCTTTGCATTTATTATTTCCTCTACTCATTACTCTTTTGTTGTTTTTTTTTTAAATCATGTGGTTTCTCCTATTACGAATCAGACGCTATTCCACTCAAGAGGTACCACTTCCTCCCTTTATTTTAAATTGCTCTTCAAACATTAAGGGCAAGTTGATCATGGTTGGGGGAGAGAGTTGGGAAGGAAAGTATTGTTTATAATGCTAAGCTATTTTTGGTTATTTTGTTGCTCTTTGATTAAATTTAATTTTTTTTTTAATATCCCCATGGTTATTAAGGTAAAATTTCTCAAATAGTGAAATGGAGAAATTGAATTTTTGTCTTGTACTGGAAACTTAGAGTTTGTATTTTGTTATTGAAGATGATGAATTTTGAACTCCTATTGATTTCAAACCCTTATTTCTTTCACTTTAAGTTACCACACATTATGCACTCTTGGTTCCGATCATAAGCTTAAAAGTTTTTTCCCCTTGACTTAGGAAAAGTTAGACTTGGTACTGTTTGACATATTTTTAATAGTGTTAGGATTCCTTTTAAAGGCCAAGAGCTTGAAAAAAAATGAAGAATGAAAGAAAACAAAATGTTTTATCTTGCCTTGAAACCTGAGCAAGGGTCCGAGGGGTATCTGGTTGAAAATCTTTAAAAACTGGTGCCTTAAGCCTTCCTAGTTGGGAGTCACCGACTCAATGCTTCAATACATGGGTGAATAGGTGGAGTTTAACATATTGTAGGTGTTGGGTATAAAACTTTAATTTTCAAAAGTTTCTGGGGTTGAATCCGTACGAGTTAGTGGTTGAAAGATATTCCTTTTTAAAGATTAATGCCCTAACCTTGATTGTTGGGAGTCATTGTTGGATCCGGTTACATAGACACATTTAGAAAAAAAAATATACCCTTAAGCATTGCACTCCTATATGAAAAAATTATGAAATAAAAAAGGTGATTTGCCGTTCTTGCCTATTTGGAGGTTGATCAGTTTGCTAAGTTTGAAAAAGAAACTAGTTGATGTGAGAGGGAGAGAATAGTTCGACATACTGTATTTCGGGAAACTATAAATAACACTTAGTTTTTTTGATGGAAGATTAAGTTTTGGCTCTCTTTGGAAGTGTGAAATTCTCTAATGCTTATAATTTACAAAATGCCTACTCTATATAATTGTGAATTAGGCAAGTGATTTGTTGACTCTTGGTGGGTTCGTTGATTTTGTTTCTTTGATATTCCATAGGAGAGTATGTTCAGTCATGCCATTGAAATTTTTTTTGGAGTGACTGCATGATGTTGTAAAAGTATATTACTGTTTATTTTTATTTTTCTCTCCTTCATTGCTAGGGACTAGGATATGTCGGTTGGGGGGAGTGATTATACTCAAAAAAAAGTGCTCTTTTATAGATTAGTAATTAAAACTTGTTTAAAACATTTGAGTAGTTGTTATACCTTTTAATCAATTGGCACATTAAGGACCCTTGCAAGTTTTAATCAAATTTTTGAAGGTTTGGTGTTTTTTGATTGTTTTTTTTATACACTAAAACCAGCCAAGAATGAGGGAGTTGCTTTGGATAGTTCATTGAAAAGCAAGTTGAAGCTCAACTTCATGAAGAAATCTAAGCTTTGGAGCTTTCGTAACCTTTTTCCAAAGACATTCAAAAGTTGCAAAGAAGAGAACACAGGAAGAAAATCAACCATCCAGCAATTTGAAAGTTGTCGGAAGAAGGAGACTTGCGAAATTTTCGCAACTTTGCGAAATGGAAAGAGGGAAGGAATAGTCACTGTAGGATAGAGAGCCATTAGTTGTAGGAAAATTTCGCACTTGCGAAAACCATAAATTCAATTGCGAAATGGCCAATTTCAACTGCGAAATTTACAAGTCTCCTTTTAAACTTGCGAAATCCTTGTAATCTGAAGATGTGCGCACCGACTCCGTTTGATTTTTTAATCTTCAGATATTTTTGTATAAATCCTATTTTCTCCTTGTATTCCACGATATCATGTGATTTTCTAGTTAGGAAGTAATCAGGGAGGGGTAAATAGCTCCCCAAATAAGATTTTTTGTATATCTTTTGGAAGCGCTCTCTCTGTTGGGAAATTTTTCTGAGTACACTTTGTATAGTTTTTGAAGTAATACCAGAGCTTTGCTTTTTTATGCCTTTACCTTCTCATTTTGTTTTCTCTTTTATTTTTTTTCTAGCTAAGGCGTTAATCTGAGATGTTTTCTCGGTGGGGAAAAAAAGATTTTTTTTTTTTTTTTGAAGTTGCTAGGCTTTTTGTTTATTGCGTGAAGGATCGTAGGTAAGGTTCGGATACAAAAGTGGAAGTTTCTGGTTCATTTTTAATGGAAGAGAAAGCTTGTGACCCGGTAATGGTTTTTTTATTTTGTAGTTAACTTAGGTCCCCGTGAATAGCTAATGCTTTGGTATCTTTCGGGATTCCATGGATTTTTATGCCTGCTCATGGATTTCTAATTGTTATACTCATGTTCACTTTTGAGGGCTGATCCAAGGTTAAGGAACACCTTGATGGTAATACTAGGTGAAAGGTATGAACCATACAAGGATGATTCAGTGACAAGGATTTAGTGTTTGAAACCATTAAGTGGGAGCCTCTATAACACACCGGTTGGGAAATAAAACTATATGTTAATCTCCAATGCGAGGGAAAAGATCTGGAATTCCCTTTTTGTATAATGACCTAATCTAGTGACCTAAAATCTCCACGAAACACCTTTCTTTGTAATTACTTTTTAGTTACTATTTATTTGCGTTAGCTTAAGACCACCCGTTTCATTCAATCTTATGTTTTCTTTTAAAGCTAACTTTAGAAAAAGGAAAAGCACCTTTTAGTTCTTGAAATAATATCAATTGTATGCCCCGTGTAAAACATCTCTGTGGACGATCTAGAAACCCTCTATGATATGCTAGCTAGTGTATCCTAGTAGTTGGTGAAATAAGTTTTTCTATTTGTTGAAACTTCCGTTGAGGATTGAAATAAAAGCACATTAGTTTGATTGATAAGAATCAACCTTGGATATACCTATTGGGACCGTATCAATGTATGACTCACTAAAATTGAATGGGATGAATGTGTGATCAACTAATGTGTGTGCACGGAATGATCTCACCATTGGAAACAATGGTAAATGAGCATGCGAGTTCTTCATATTCCTTTGAAAGCATTTATGGATAGATACATTGTAAAGCTGTACAATTAGCACACATATCCTTGTCCACTTAGTGTAAATGCTTGTACTTTGACCATTTCATACATCTTTAATGCATTGTGTGCTTATGGGTGGTTTAACTATGATTCCATTGTCACACCTCAGGGAAAGAGATAAAAATTTAAAATCGAACCCAACCATGTATCCTTAATAGCATCATTACATGAATACAAGTTAGATAGTGAAATGTATGAGGTCAATAATGCATAAGTTGCAAGAGATCAACAATATGTGTGACGAATGTCTCCATTCTTAGAAAAGGAAATGAGCGAGAGTCATTTCCTTGAAATCATTTGAAATACTTCAAGAAAGGTACCCTTGTACACCTTGTAACAATGGCATATTTTTCCTTGTCACTTAGTATATATACCTTCTATAGTGGCAGTGAGAACTTTGACATAGCTAGAAGTGGACGTGTGTATTTGGGTGGGTTGACATGTGCCATGTCATGCCTAGGGGAAAAATGGGGAAAATTAACTCAATTAGTTGTAACCATCATTAGTGCGGGTAGGTCATCAATGAACATGATGAGGTAATAAAAAATTGAATGGGCAATTGAGCAGTGCGTGATCAAAAATGTTTGGTGAGCAAGTTCCACATCCTTAAAAAGGAATGAGCAAGCCAGTTTTTTATTTACAAAGATGAATCCTTCAACATAGGGTAACTTGTACACCCTTGTACAAGTACCATATTTTGCCTTGTACACTTAGTGTAAATACCTTGTTACAATGCCAACAATTGGACATAGCAACACCTGAACGTCTGGTCATACATGGGGTTAGCCATATTTGCAATGTTTTGGTTCATAGAATGAGGGAAAAGTGATGTCTAAATTATTCCCCAACTACTTGTCATATTTATTAAAAAACAATACTAGTCCACGGGTCTTACACAATAACATACAAACAGATCAGTGATTGGATGCACATGAAAAACCCTTGTATAGACTTCCTACATGCACTACAATTTGGATATTCAGAAACAATTTTCCTATTATTATTCCTCTTTCCTAATACATAAAGGAGTTTCAAATATACAATTAATAGGGGTCCAAACTTATGTATTTTAACAATATGGATGCGTCAATTTATCCTATAAAACTAATAAAAACACTCTCAATCTCCACAAACCTCGGTTCCAATTCTAGACAGTACTAGTACTAACCTGAAAACCACTTCAACACGGTGGACGACATATTTTCATGTTCAAAAGAGATCACTAGGCATATACCCATACCAATCCTACAGGGCTTTAGTTCCTTTTCCAAACGGCGGGAAATTATTGCTTTGCAGATCATTTGACCTGAAGGAATTATGGAGGGATTGATTGATCTTTCCACAATCTTCTTCACTAAACTTCACCTTCTCTCTTATACGAAACAAACCTAAAATCCTCTCTCTGAATTTATTATTGGATAATAGACCCAGGTCATTAGCCATGTACACATTTTAATGATAATCTAATATGAAAACTTTAAGTGACCACATATGAAAAACCCAAAAATTTTCCAAACCATCTGCTATGGAAATTTGAAGGGTATATTTGTCTATGATATTTTTTTATCCTCTCTCTTCAATTATGGAAACTTATATTGCCCTAAGGTTAATATTTCATTGGAAATGAGTGTGAGAGGTTCTTCCAAAGCATTTGAAAATCATCAAGAAAAGTACCCTTGTACACCTTGTATATTTAGTGTTAAATGTCTTGTATATTGCCAGAAATTCCATGTAGTACACTGAATTAGTGCGTAAGGGTGGGTAAACAAGGTTTCCATTCTCTTGGATCAAAGAACGGGAAAAGGTTTACCCTAATTTCGGTTTTCATATTCATGATTAGTGGAGGAGCTAATAGATTGAATGAAAATGGTGGACAGCAAACAAAATTGCATGCATTGGGTGTGTGGTTCAAGCCAATTTTGTGAGTATGTCCCCTGATTGGAAAAAGTAAATGAGTTAGTTTTTCAACATATTTCAAATCTCTTAAGATAGACACCCTGGTACACTCGTGTACAGTTTAGTACATTTGCCTTGTATACTTTAAGTAAATGCCTTGTACAGTGGGCAGAAAATCGACATAGCTACCATTGAATGTGTGCATATGACGTGGGTTAAACAAATTCCAAAGTCGTGGCTTAAGCCAAAAAAGGAAAATGCAACCAAGTTAAGGTACCTATTTCATTCGTTACTACCGTAGCTAATCCAATGGATTGTTCGAAAGGAAAATGAGAATGTCCCCCATCCTTTGAAGGGAACTAGTGCAAGCCTGTTTGAGTTTTTTAAAAGGATTTGAAATCCTTCAATATAGTTACCTTGTACACCCTTGTACAGTAAGCATTTTGTCTTGTACACTTACTGTAAATGCCTTGTACTGTGGCAAAAAATTGGCATATCTACAACTGAACGCGTGTATATGGTGGGCTAACCATGTTCATTGTGAGCCTAAGAAAAAGGGGGGAAATGAAACATGTCGGTTATATTCATCATTAGTGCAAGAGGTCATCCATTAAACAGGTTGGAAAGTTAATAAAATGAATGGAATGAGTGCGTGATCAAGGAATGTGTTGTGACTGAATGTCCCTCATCCTTACAAAATGGAATGGATTTTAAACGGAGGATTTGAATTCCTTGTACATTTTGCTCATTTACCTTGTACAATTAGTGTAAATGTCGTGTATAGAGAAAGAAATTCCATTACAACTACTATTGAATATCTACTATACATTGGTTAATCATGTTTGTTATGTTTTGGTTCATAGAATAAGGAAAATTTGAAGTAGTATCAATTGCTTCCTAACTAATTAGCAATCATACGTAAAGGGAGTTTCAATCATACAATTATTAGGTTGTTTTCTTTGGACCATAGTGGATCAATTTTCCACAATATGAATGCACCATTATCCCTAAATATAAAAAACACACTCAGTCCTCATTAACCTAGGTTGGAATTAGAAATATACTTACCTACAATTTATCCAATAGTCCATATACCTATTTTTGCATATTTTTCATCTTCTCAGGAGGTTTCTGGGCCATACCATCATCCCGACACACTGTAGGCACTTTAAAATATTATCAAATTCTTCATTTTCTCGTTTCGTTGTGATGGACCACATTACAATCATGACAACATTTCTTGCTTTCAATATACGTTTGATCCGTAGGATAGCTATACTAGAAGAATTGCACTCATCATCGAAGAATCTTCTTTCCCAAGTCACCGTTCACTCTTCGTCAACCATACATTTCTTCTCTTTAGGACGATTAGCCCAACAAGTAGATTTTAGAGTCAGATTTTTAAGACAGGTGGTATGCCCAAACTTCAGGGATATTCTTCATTTAGGAGTTACAGAAAATACTCGGTATTGAAGGAACCGATTAATGGATCGTCAGAGTCGAGGAAGAGAAGGGGTTTGAGAGTGGTCACGAGCCATTATTTCAGTTTTTTAAGATAGGTGACATGTCATTTTTTAATTTGGACAAGTATGTAACCCATTAATTTAAAAACATTGAGTTGCAAATTTGAAGAGTATATTGATTTCTGAATATTTTATATTCTCTCCATCAATTATGCAATTATATAGACCAAAGCTTAATTTTAGCCATTGGGTCAATGCACAATTGTCCTTAAATTTTTGATACTTTTGTATGTTACAAATGGAATGTTCATAATTAGAGTAGGGTGATATAAATCTACTAATGATTATAATATTATTTCATGTCGGTGAAATTAGAAAGAATGACTTCAATGTGTGGATAATGATGATAAGATTTAAGGTTTGAGAGTTGAGAAAGAGAGAGTTGGCAATGGAAATGGGGTTATCTCTTTCCTCTTTTCACTTTTATATGAAGAGTATTTGGAATTATTAAGATATAAAAAACAAATTAAATTTGTCTTTTTTATTGATAAGAGGGGCATGTGGGGGTGGGTTTAACACAACTAAACTTGTTCAAGATTATAATCCTTGCTTGACTTGCTTCAGTTAAGATTTTTTCAAACCATTCCATCTAGAAGAGGTAAATGATAGCTAATGACATTTAAAACAAAACCAAAATTAAGTAATATTTATTAATTTTAAGAAGAAAAATAAGAGGATGATGTAAAATTATAGCAACATGTGTTCAAAAAAATCATTTTGGAATACTTTTTGTTCTCATTGAAATGGATAATTTAAAAAAATATTTATTATTTTTTATTTGTGTGTTATAAGGTAGTAAGTTTTCAATAATTGAAAATGATTAATTTGTTTGGAAGATCATTAGGAACTAATTGGTTAGATAATCGCAAAATAAGAATCTTATATAAAGTTTAAACAAATGTTTTTCCTAATGGAAATTCATTAATTTCCCTATAGTTTATCAATATATCAAATGCCACAATTGGAAGGTTTAACATAAAAATAGAAGATTAAAGTTAGTCTAACTGTTATGCCTAAAATCAAACAAATTTCAAAATAGCTTATTCAAAAACCAATATTAGGCAAGATGCAATAATACCATCAAGACTAAGATCTATGTCTCTTTGATATTTTTTTTTATTCAAAATACTTTTTAATGATGTCTTGATGAAATAATAATTACTAAGCATTTTCAGTAAATACGATAAATGATTTTTTCAAACTTTTAAACATAGTTTAAATTTTACTAAAACGCCTATTTTTTCTTTAAAATATTTTTTATATTAAAAATGTTTTTTAAATTTGCTATCAAATGGGCTCAAATATGAAAAGATGTCTCATCTCCATATGACGATGCAAATATAAAAATCATGAACATGTCATTTAGTTTCATATTGCAAGTTTTCTTTAATATAGGTTGGTAAATAATCAGTTTGGTTTGATATTAATTTAAAATTAACTCATATAACACTAGTCAATAATAGATCATCAATTCTCTAGTGTGGGGGGGGTGCTCACATTCTATTCGAGCATGTCTCCTATTTGAGTAACCATATAATTCGTCCATTTGTCAAGGATTTGGACGGATAAAACTATCCGAGCACTAAATATTATACTGTCAAGCAGTTAATACGGACACATTAAGTACATTAAATGTCACAACCATTACTAGCATATATGTCAGGACTTTAGAGGCACAAAACCTGTTATGCAAGCCAATTACAAAGGCATTATAGGCCATTGAAACACATGGGACATGTTATGGCTTGGTTGAAGATAATTAGCCATCAAAGGTTAGTATGAAAGGAGGCAAATTAGAACCCAGTGTCTTTACCAACTCCCTCTGTCTTAACTTAAGCTTTAGAGGGGTGTGCCGGAAAAAAACCTTCTGGACACTCTTTTTTGTAGGTGTACTCGCCATCCAAAGGAAAGTGGTGGCTAGCCGGATTATGAACATTGCTAGTCATGCAACCAAACATTAGGACTTAAAAAAAAGAGGGAAGGTGTCAAGCCTCGTGTTGCTTCAACTAGTAGTTGGGCAATTCTAATTTTGCCCAAACACTCTTTATAACACCCTCATTAGGTAGGGTTGTGTTCCAAATCATCACTACTCACTCTTAGAAATTTCATGGCTCTTCCTTTTAAGTTCTTGCCCTCTTACAATCAAAATACAAATCAATTTACTATAAAACAAATTAGTTCCACTAGTTAAACTTTATATTTTAATATGAGTCTTTTATTACAATTTTTTTTAACATAACTGATAATAAATACAACATTAATTAATTGGACATTTGCTTCAATATTCATATAATTCTTTCCTAATATTCTAATAAGTTGTGTTCCATTTAGAGCAATTAAATTGTCTTATGCATTTCTATGCTTTCCTTATAATTTTATTTTCATTAGAAAATTTAATAAAAATGGGTATTTCAATTAAGGCAGGTATCTTTACTCTCTTATGGCTACTTTATTCGCAATTTTACTATTATTGTTAATGTGTTCACAATTAAGAATTTTGGTATTACTCAGGTCTAAATGAAAGGTCTAAGTGAGGACAATATATTCTTAGAATTAAGGTCTTTGGGATCGTACGGGATAGGAGATTGCGTTTGTCTTAGGCAACTACATTGACAAAGTTTGGTTAAGTATTGATAAAGGACTCAAGACGGGGTTTCTAACTATGCTTTGTGCAATGGATAGCCTTTTGTATAGTGAGGCATGTACCTTACCAGATATTTTTTTCCTATAAGATGGTTAGAGTAATATTCCAATCTCGTATGGAGCATTGGACAATAGTCAAGCATTATACTCAGTATCTTTGAACAACAAGGGATTTATATGTTGTTATTTCATTCGATAAGTTGTTACCTTCTTGGGTATACGAATTCTGACTTTTAGTTAGATAAAGACTCTCACAAGTTTACTGTGATTTTGTGTCACTCGAGGTGGTGGGACTTTATTTGGATGAGTTAGAGCACTTTGTATTGCTCACACACATGGCCGATGAGAATATTGTACTTTAAAGCAGAAAAGGAAATTGTTTGGCTTCGGAGGTTCTATTCTGACTTGGGCTAGTGTCTTGGCTAATGATCACCTTGGGTACTATTTTGTGATATTGTGGAATGGTGGCATAGTCTAAAGAACCAAAAAAAAACCACTGGAAGAGTATCCACTTGATAATGAGATAGTAATGAGAATTGTAATGAAGGGAGATGTGGTTGTGGAGAAAATCGCTTATACCAAGAACCTTGAATCTTTCACAAATAGACTTTGTTTACTAGAGTCTTTCATGGTCATAGGGATAATTTGTGTCAAATGTGTTCCGAACATGTCTAAGGCTAGTAAGAGTTTGTTGGGATTAAGCCTAGGAAAGCATTGACATGATGTAGCAGATCAAGATTCATTTATAAATTTTTTTTTTTATGTTTCTTGATTTCACGTTATTATCCTTTTGTATTAATTGGTATATTTAAAGCATACACCCCCATATTAATTGCATTGTACATGATTGGGTTGCTTAAGGTTTAACATAGACGATCCAAGTTATTGGTTTCTTATTAGAGTGATGAATTGTCCATAGTCTGTTCATGGATTTAAGCTATCCTCTGAGGGACTATGGTGCACTAACTTTAAGATAGGGAATTAACTTGTCTTAGTCGTCCAGATGGTTTTCCTATGGTGAGTGCATAGTGCATGTGATGCACACTGGATTAGACCTATGGTGAATATGACATAAGGCTATCAATTGTCATGATTCACCATGGGTATATACTGGATGGTCTCTGAAGTTGAGAGGATATTGAGTCTATGCCAAAGTCATAGGAGGGCTTTAACTACGAGTTGAGTTCCTAAGGTGGTCATTAAATCTCTATGGGATTATGTTCACTATTGATTAAAGTGAGGTGGCAATAGGTATTCTCAATAGAGGCACCATGTATCTCATGTATTGGAGATAGTATGTCCTATACGATGATCTAAAGGGACATGTGATCTAGAAGATTAGAACATGTTCTTTAGTGGAAATTTGACATATGCTCTTGGAGTTAGAGTATGTCAATTATCATAATATGTAGGATTGTAATCCATGGACTGAAGGCGTAATCTTGGTAGGTGTTTATCTCTATCTTATTATATTACAGACACCAGTTCATGGGACGGTCTGCATGTAATGGGATATTAGGTCTAGATTTGAGCTTTATATCATTGTTATTTACATAGTGTATTGGTATTGTAGATGTATTCCTTTAATGAAATGTTGGAATACTTTAAAATTAAATTTGTGTTGGGATCCATTACTCCTATGGGTCCCAATGATCCCCACTCTAAGCTCATATAACTTGATGTCATGATTTTTAAGGGTTGGATTGGTCTAAGTTCACTCTATACATAAGGGTATTTTTGTAATTACATAAGATTGCATAGGAGATTAGTGAGCAAAGTGTACAAGCTGATTCAAATGAGCCTCCCCAGGGGCTTGGATAAAAGCCAGGAAGCTTTGGAGACTCTAGAGTGGGAAGTGTGTAGAAGGTTTAGAAAGGCCTGGAAGAATCCACACCAATTTTTACCTCTGAGTGATGGCACGAGAAGAGTCGGGGCTTTCTAGAGAATTCTAGAGGTCTTTGTACATACACTTGTACATAGATAGTGTAGAGTATTCTAGAATTGTAATTGTTTTGTAAGGAATCCCTCCATGGTTTAGAGAGTTCTATTGGTGCCTATAAATAGGTGAGAGCCTCATTTGGCCAAGGCACCACACAAACCACACAAACCACCAAATCACTTCTAACCAAGCAATTGTGAGCATCCAAGCACTTGTTAAAAGTGTCCTTGAGTTAATATGAGCTTTCATTCTTTAATGGGTTGCTATAAGCTTCTTAGGCGTTCGAATCGCGAGACTAAGTGTCGTAGCATAGGCAAGCCTAAGCATTGGTGAGCAAGGCTGACTTAGCAAGATCAAGCGTTCTTGCTTGACTTGCCTAAGTGCCGCACGAGGTAGTGACGACTAAGTCGTGACCAAAAGTCTCTTAATTGGATTAATTGATTAATAAGATGGCCCTATAGGGCAAATTAATCTATTAAGGACCTGTTTTAGCTAGATTAGTGCCTCAATGCCTTAGATAGGCTTAAGTCATTATGCCTAGTAGGGGAACCTTATAAATACCTTTAGGGGTTATGTTTCCATCACTTTTCAAGAAAGTCGTTCTTCCACCTCAGAGAGAAAAAAGGAGCTAGGGATTCTGTCCTTCCACCATAGTCCACATTTTGGAGTACCAAGATCATGGTTTTCCTTGTCATGGGCAAAAGATCTTCGGTGCAGAGACCTCCAAACTCTTCAACGGCTTCATCTTTAACTAGCAAAATTTGATTTTGGAAATGTCTAAAATCAAATGTAAAGTTTTCTAAGACTTTTCTTTGGATCCTAGAATGTAAAATTTGTTTTTCATTGTTGTTGCAAAGGATCTAGAGGCATAGGGTAGTTTGCTGCACCTATATGATCCAAGCTTGGGACCGAGAGGACTACCGAAAATAAAAGGTGTTCGATATGATTAATTTAATTTTTTTGCAAAGGAAATTCAATTGCAACGATGTAGGCAACAACTCATATGAAATTCTTGAGTGAAGTTTCTAATTTTCAAGCTAGTGTGATAAGGATTACAAAGTTTGCCAAGCCTCTGTTTGTTGAATGGTATTTCTACTTCTAAGTTGGAATTTTGGTGAGCACTATATATTAAGCAAAAACACTAGGGTGACAGTTTGGTTATTGCAGTCCATCGCACCAAGGAAACATTAGATTATTGTCACAAATGTCTCGGGACTTACAAAAATAAACTTCTTTATGAGGTAAGCATGGTTTTTAGATGAATTTTTTTGGATGATTACTTAGATATGTGTAAGGTATTTAATGAGATATAAAAGTTATGCTTTACTGTGTTTCTCAAAAGACAATGGTAGAAATAAAAACACATAATTATTAAAAAAAAATAAGAAACACTATTAAACAATAGATGGGGAATTTAATATTTTAATCCTTTACACAAAATTGAGAAAATAATATATTGTGCGACACTTGCCAATCTGAATATTCTACATAGACAACGAGGTAGTAGAGAAGACAAATCACAAATTGTTTTGAGAAGTTGAGGTGCATGTTGTCTAACAGCAAATTGAAGGAAACGAGTTTTAGTTGAGGGTTGGAAAACATATACCTGTCATCTTATTAATAGATTACCTTCTATAATATTGAGATCAAGGACTCCTGGAGATACGGTATGGTACCCAACTTGTGATTGTGATTCTTACATATATTAAGTTGTCCTTTTACTACCATGTTTTAAGAGAATAAGTTGTGCTTGATCAAAGAAAAATAATTTTCTTAGCTTTAGTAGTGTGTGTTCAAGTATTGTTTAGGGTACTCTTTGACAAAAAGGACAAAATCATTGTGAGCATGGTTGTTGTGTTGAAGTGATTGATGTTTTTTTTGTTAAAAAGAGATTTCCCCATCGAAGATGGACGTTTGGAAGTCAAGTTGAAATACTAAGATATCTTTCTAGATCATTCAGGTATGGATTTAGATGTTCTAGGTGGATGAATCGAGTTTACTTCTCCAAGGTCCACTGAATATTTTAAGTCATTACTGTAAGTAAACCACATAAGATAAAATTGTTAGCTGCTGAGATGTTTGATTTGTTTGCATTTGAATTACCCATTGTTATGAGATATTCCAGACTTTATAGTGATGAAATTCAAAGTCTCAAGTGAAGATTGGGAATTGGAAAATATAGAATAGATGAACTCTCTCCACAAAATTAGACATGGAAATTAGTTCCATTTCCCGCCATGAAGAAGAAAGTTTTGGATGGGAAATGGGTAAGCAAATAAAGAGACTCAATAAGGAAAGGTGGTATAAGTTTCAAGGTTATATTAGTTGCAAAAGGTTCACATAACATAAAGATATTGATAATCATAAAGTGTTTTATCCTTTTGTTATTCATTCTTCTATTTGATTATTGTTCACTTTATTGCTCAATTTGATTGGGAGTTGTTTAGTTAGATGTTAAAACTACTTTTCTCCATGGTGTTTTAGATATGAAGTGACATTATGTCTTTATTGGATGGGTTATAAAAACTCAAAAAAGATTAATTTGTTTGTTAAATAGAACAAATTCATTATATCATTTTGAAGGAAATCCTAATGGCAATGGTACAAGAGATTTATCAAATTATAATAAAGAAGAATTACATTAGAAGTAATTTTGATCATTATGTTTGTTTTAGTAAATTATCTTATGAAAATCTATATTTCTTTGTTACATATATGTCGATGATACACTGATGCTTGCAGCCTCTAATAGTAATTCATATGTTAAAAATGAGTTGAGAACTAAATTTTGATACTAAGGATCTTAGAATGCATGAAAAATTCGTAGAATGGTGGAATGCAAGGGATTGAAGAAGGAGGATTGATGAATTGTTTGCGTTTTATTCTAGATCGATTCCTATCATTGTAAAAAGCTCCAAAATTGAAAGAAATCTTATAAACATCAAGATTTTCCACCCAAAGACTCTCAATGAGTGTAGGTGCCTATGATGATGGAGATCTCAAGGGTTGGAGGCTAGGTTTCTCTTTCTAGCCTAATAAGGAGAGAATGTAAGATTGAACTTCACTACAAACCCTAATCCCCTAAAGGGATATTTATGGGCCTTCTTACTATGTTAGGTGACTTAAGCCCACTATGGGCCTTGGGTTACTTCATTTATCCTAAAAGAGGTGGCAAATTGATTAATTAACCTATAGAGTTCTAATTAATCAATTAGCCTAAATCCATTGATATTGCTCCGTATCCTTATTGCAACCTTTGCTGATATACCAAAGACTCATATTTTACACAAGGAACTTAAAACTCATCCAAAAAAAAATACCCCCTTTTTCATAAACTATGTCATCAAAGAATATGAGTCCATTCTAAAGTTGACTCATATCCCACTATAGAGAGTCAATTGCACTCCATACCCCATATATATTACTTACGAGGACACTAAGGGCTTGGGTACATGACTTGTTATCCACTGTTATACATCTCTCATAATCCGGTGATTGATAGTCTAACAAGATGAAAACTAATTAGCTTTTGAAGACTACCTCTATAATCCTTAAGTTACTAATCTTATCTTATTATGGTGAACAAATGACATACTCTAGCTTTCTAAGAGCATATGTCGAATTCCACTAAAGGTATTACTGCAAGCCCATAAACTTCCATCGACATGTGTACATTAGATCACTTAAGTGGACACACTATCTCAAAGTCCCTGAGATATCATGGTTTCTATATTGAGAATACTAGTACTATTGGCTTCCATCAACTGGTGAGCCAATCCATAGGGAATATATGATCAACTTACGATCTCTCCCATAGGTCAAAGCCCATGCTTGTTCTACATAAATTCAATATTCTCCTCATGGTTGAGAGGATATATAGTTACAGCTTAGTGTGTCATGAATCCTTGATAACCTATGTCATGACTCATTGAGGTCGTGTCTAATGTGTAAACTATACACTCTAGTGCACTTTTAATGGGAACATCATCTCGACAACCAAGACTAGCCTTTTTCTTCAATTAGGACGGTGGTGAACTTCAACCCTAAATGGATTGCTAAGTCACAATACGATTTGTGAACAATTTTACTGTGCAAGGTATCTCATGTCTTGGATTATGTGCAATTGTAATGCATCCAAGTCCTATTCAATGAAAGGCAAGAGATGATAAGCAAAGTGGTAATAGAGAATAATCCATGGAATAAGTATAGATTAGAGTGAACTTGGAATATCATCTGAAATTTCAAATTTGTTTTATCATTTCATGCTTTTAAGGATGTCTATCCTACACTGTGTACCTTGAGTATATAGGGTCTTTATATTTATAGTACATTGTATGTTGCTTGTTTATTAAAAAAATCATAATAAAAAAAAAATAAAAATAACCTCATTTGACCCTTTAGTATATTGTTTTTCTATATTGAATGATTGAAAATGGTGATTTAGTTTGGTTCTAGAGTATATGAGTTTTAGGTAATGCTTCAAAGCATATTCATGAACATTGTCTTGTAATGTTAAGGATGTGGTAGCATTTAACTTCAGAAGGTATTTGCAAAGTAGAATGTTACAATTTCTTGATTAAATTTTTAGAAGTGTTTAATATAGTTTATGATTTGATGATTACATATGGAGTATTTTTTTCTAATAAAATAGAAATTATAGAATCCTATTAGTAATCGCTTTATACAAAAAAAAAAAAAAGAAAAACAAACAAACAAACAAAAAACCAAAAAATGGGTGGGTATAATTTTTGTTGACTTTACATGATGCTTTCTCTTTTATATTTTCTAAATATATTTTTCAAATATGTTGTCTAATTTATGTTTTATTATATGTAATTTTTCCAATATTTTACTTAACAATCAATGGACCTAGAATATATCCACCATAAATGGTGAAATCCACCACAAATGGTGAAATTCACCACTAAAATTCAACAACGAAAAAATGAGGTATACTTTCCTTTTTCCTTTTGTTGGGAAACGAGAACGTTTATTTTGGAAATTATGTTTGATGACTTGGTTTATGCACTTAAAAAAAAATGTTAGCAAAAATTAAAATCATAGTGATATATAAATATTTTATTAACAAATTTTTTAAAATAAATTTTATGATGGGAAATTAGTAATCATGATCAAACCATATTTATTTTCCTCTACCCAGCCAACCGCATGGGAGTCTCATTAATGAAAAATGGAAAAAATAAATAAATAACAACCCCAAAAACATTTATCCAAGCAACACATTAGCTGAATACACGTTTTTTTTAAATATAGATCAAATATTTTGTATTTGGATCATAATTCTTAGGTACCATGCCACATGGTTCCACCTGTAATCCGTATATATTAAAAATTAATAAAAATATTGATACACAAGACATGTATCAATACTTAATTTTTATTTTCTACTTGTTACAGTCATAAAACATTTTTTTATTTTTTATTATATATAATAGTAATAGTCAAAACACGACATTTTTATTACTTGATTGCTATTCCACTTCATTATTAGCTTGTCTAACACTTCATTTGATTTTTCTTCCTAGCAAAGCAAGTCAACTAAGTCTTCTTAGGCCCACTTCTTGGACTCTTCATTATTTTCTAGATATGCTACAAGTAACTAAGAAATTTCCTAGATGATAGTAACATGCAAGGACCACAAATTAAGAAAGCCTAAATTTGACCAAATATGGATCAAGATGTACTATTAAATATTTAAAATTTTAATAAAAAATTATTAATTTCGCTCATTTTCAACAGGAATCAATAGAAAAATCTTTTTGAACAAGTTTTTGTATTTGTTATGCAATCATCAATTTTTAATTCTTTTTTTACAAACAAAAAATAAAATTAGCTCCTATAAGCACTCTATTTGTTTATCTCCTAAACAAAGCAAGTGACGTCAAGCAACCGACCTCAAACCATTTCTAAAACACTATATTGGAAATTTCCTATATGATATGTGACATGTAAGACCATCAGAAAGAGCATAAAATAATAATAATAAATAAATGCAAAGATGTTCTCCCAAATTTGGAAGGTTTATTACATAAAAAATCAATGATTTCAAATGTTAATAGTTTATTATATTTTATTTTTCATATATACATTTTCTATCATAAATTAAGAAAGAAAATTTTAAAATTCTTTTTTTTTTTTCTTTCTCACCTTCTAAAATTTAAAGATAAGCAAATCCAAGTCTTGCCGTTCAGTAATTCAATTTTAAAACTTAATACAATCTTTTCTAATATGAGACATGCACAGATGAAAAAAGATAAGGGTACTCTAATTTTTATTTGTATTTTTAAATCGATAGTTATTCCAATTAAGGGTTAATTTTAGTCACCTTCCTTTAGGTCATTTCGTTTGAAATTTCATTAAATAATTTATTTATTTGAGTAAATACACATTACCCATATTTGATTTGAAATTTCATCAAATAATTTTCTTATTTTGAATTATAAGCGAGATGTTAAAATAACAAATGAAAATGATTAGCAAGATATTTGATGAAATTTCAAACTAGTAGGAATGAGGTGTTTAGTAACACATTTTTTTTTTTTTTTTTTTTATAATCTTGGGTTTTTTTGTCCGCAAATGTTCCAAATTTCATGTCTTATTCACCACTTAATAATTCCTTTGGGAAACTTGCATATTGTTACCTTTTTTTTTTTCACCATTTAAAGATTCCATTTCACATACTTCCTTTATATATATATATATATATATATAATTGAAAAAAGAACTTTTGTTAATTATAACTCCAAATAGATATTGATGTTGTTCCTTGCTTCTAAAATGTTATCTTTATTCATTTCTATTATTATTATTTTTTTATCAAATATCATCCATATGTTGTCATCTTTCTTACTTCAATTCTTTTCTAGAGTAATTCTTATCTACAATATGTTTTCCAATATTACAATATCAAAGATAATATTTAAGATTTAAGAAAGGATATATTTTTGTGGATCTTGCATTTTCGGCTCAATGCGTTTCCCACTCAATGGCGAGCTCGCTTTTTATTTTTATTTTTAAATGATTTTATTTATTAAGAAAATGACTTGGAGTCGCCACTTATTTTTGTTTTATTTTTAAAGGGTAAACAAAATAAGAAATAAAACCCTAAGTGTGACTCCTTATTTGAAAAAGGTGGTCTGTGAAAAACCAAAAATGGGCTCGGGGGTCAGGTTACTTATCTAGAAGGTATGGTAAAGACCATAGCACCCCTCTAAGTCCCTAAAAACGGCTCTCTACCAATGAGATGAAGCAAACATGGCAATCGATAAAGAAATCGATAGGTACCGACATGATCACACACTAAAAAGTCAAAGCATGCATGAGAAAATATCAGAGTGAGAGCAGGTGCGTACCTAGGCAGTGAACGAACATGCGCTATCAGTGAAGAGGTTAGTGCACAATAAGGATCATGAAATATGTCACACATACCACTAAACGGATCATGAAATATGTCACACATACCACTAAACAGAGTAAGAAATCGTCAAATTATCAGTAATCAACTTCACTCAAGAATTTTTTTTTTTTTTTTTATCTTAAACTTCTATGATGTTGGGCCCCCACCAAAACCCAATTTATTTTGCATGAATTAATTTCACAAATTTCATTACTTTTAAAATTATGAAAATTCATTCTTGCTTATGTAAAATCAAGAGAAACGGAAAATTATTTGAAAATTAAATTAAATTTAAAAGAAATTGAAATTTTGAAAATTAAATTTAAAAGAAATTGGAATTTTAAAATTTATTCAAGAATTGGAATTTTGCAAACTAAATTTAAATATTGGAATTTTGGGAATTAAATTTGAAAGAAATTGAAATTTTAAAAATCATTCGAGAATTGGAGTTTTGGAAATTAAATTTAAAAGAAATTGGAATTTTAAAATTTATTCAAGAATTAGAGTTTTGCAAATTAAATTTAAATATTGGAATTTTGGGAATGAAATTTGAAAGAAATTGAAATTTTAAAAATTATTTGAGAATTGGAGTTTTGAAAATTAAATTTAAGAGTGATAATTTTTTAAATTAAATTTAAAAGAAATTGGAATTTTGGAAATTATTTGAAAATGGAATTAAAAATAAATAAATAAATAAAAATAATAATAATAATTAAACATATAGATTTAAAAAATTGGAATTTTGAAATTGAAGTTTGGAGTTTTTAGAATTAAATTGGGAGGTTGAAGTTTTGGGAAAATTAAACTTTAATATATAAAAAAAAAAATGAAAAATAAAAATGGGAATGTGGGTTGCACGCATGAAAGTGGGCTGGAAAAGTGGAGGAAATAGTGGGAAATGGGAATGTGGTTGCACGCATGAAAATGGGTTGGAAAAGTGGAGGAAATAGTGGGAGAGAGAGAAAAAATAAATAAATAGATAAAAAACAGGTTTGGTGGTGAAATGAGTGCTATCAAAGTCATTATTTTCTTTCTTTAATAGGTTAGCAACTGACACAGTCAACTCATCAGCAGAGCCTTTTTCTGTCTTGCCTTTTCCATTCGTCATCAAAATAAATGAACTGCAAAACACCCAAACAAATGATGCAGATCACTGGCTCGCATTTTGATTCTTGAGAAGAATGGGTAGCACCAGTCTTCATTTCCTCATTTTCGTCAGATTTTGGAATCAGAATGAATCAAGCTCCGGTGGTCGGTGGCATCAAAGTCTCGTCATCAATATAAGCCTTCAAATTAGAAGGCACAAGTTGCCTCCGTTCATCCTTGATGTTTATTATCTTTGATCAATGATTCTTTCTTCTTCTCTTCAATGATTTTTGGTTTTTTTGATAACTTTCTCTCACTAAAATTGTACCTTCACAAGCCCACAAAAACTCTCTCTAAAAGCATCGAAACTGGACTTTCTCTCACTAAAACCTCACAAACCCGAAAAAAAAATTCGCCCCTTCAAAATGATCAAAACTCAGTTTTTTCCCACTAAAATTTCAGAAAACACTAAAAAAATAAAAAAAAAATAAAAAAAAGTCTTCTGCCCCTCTGGAAAAACTTCAAGACGGCCTCTCTCCAGCTTTTCTCTCTTTCTCCCGCTCTCCTCCCTATGGTAAAATCCTCTCAGGCTCCTCACTCGCCCTCTTTTCCCTACTGATCTCCCAATATTCTAAAATATGCCAAAAACAAAAAAGAAAGGGAAGAACAGAGCATGCACAAGTCGTTTTCAAGCACCGATGAACCCACAAAAAGCAAGAAACCCAGGAGAATAATTCCAAATGGCAGATGCAAATTAAGTCAGAATCGTACCTAGACCAGGAGAAGGATGGTGGGTTGATTTCTTGCTCCTCCAGAAAAACAGCCTGCAACTCGCCCCAGTAACCTCTCCTCCAGGAAACTTCACTCCCCCTCTCCAACTTACTCCTCAAAACTAAAAAAAATAGCTCTCTGATCCCCTCTCCTTCGTTGCTTCTCCCCCCTGAAAAAAATCCCCCTAGCTGCAGGTAACCCCCTCCCTATCTCTCTCTCATACGCTTCCCCCTGCAGCTTAACGACCTGCAGACTCTCCAGAATATTCTTTACAGGTGTCATGCTCTCATAGGTCCTTCTACTCCACTACCTGATTCCATAAGGACCAATCAAGCATCGACACGTGGCTACCCCAGACGGTGACACCTGGCCAAAAGCAAGCTGCAAAAAAACAAGCCCCAAAGGGGGGTCTACAATTTTACATTATTTATTTTTAAAAATTATTAAATAGTAATAATTGTTGTATAAAACTTAGGAACTATTATAAAAAATATGTAGAGTTACATAATTTTTCAAAAAACTTTAAATTTTTGAGTTAGTAATTTTTGTTTAGAAAAAAAAAATCAATTTTTTAACTAGTTTTTAAAAACTTTAACATTTTTAATGTCAGCATTTATAGAATTCTTAGAAATTATTAATATTTATTATTTTAAAAATAGAAAATAGAAAATATATCCAAACAACTACTAGTTAATTAATTGCATATGTAAAATATATTTGACAAGTGAAATAATACAAAATAATCTTTATAAAATTTATAGATGAGACATCTATAGATGAAAAAACCGAACAATTGAAAGGAATGTGCCCAACTTTCTTGATAAATAACATAATAACCAAAATAATGTACCCACTCCTCATACAGTAAAAGAGGGCATAAATGTAGAGACTCATAAGTGTGTGATATTAATTCATTTGCATTAATATATAGAGCCCATCTAGAAAGAGATTGATTGGGGTTCAAGCTTTTTCTTTGCACAAATTTGATCATGAATGAGAATATGCTATTAAAATATTTATAATGAATCAACTCAATTAGTATAGATATATTCCACTAATTTCATCATGTATAGTAAGATATTGTTGGGTATTTTGGTAATTGTGGAGCTATATATTAATATTGTATATTAAACTATCTTATTTTAGTCTAATTAAATGTGATCAATTAAGTTATTTCTTGGGCCTTTAAAACATCCCTTATATACACTGTATGAGATTTACAATGTGTAGAGACCAAGTTTATTTTATTTATTAATGATGGGCCACTAAATAAAATAAAATAATAAGGGGTATAAAATGGGTTATAGTCCCTAGTCTAAGCAATGAGAAAAAATTTGCATATTATTCACATCTCATCAATAAGTGATTTGAGGATTCCCTACAATACTCGTTTCAGAAGTGAAGGATAAGACCCAAGTACAACATTTCAATGGATTTAGGTATGTCTTTCGGTATTGTTATTATATCGATTTAGCATGAGATTATGACATATTTATCAGCTAGATTGTTTTCTTTTGGATGACATCAGGTTTTATTATCTATCCATGAAATAAAGTTTTGTTATTTATCTAAATGACGATTAGTTTTTATCATCATTCTGTTGATTCATGGTTCTCCAACATATATACCACTAAATATTTTAAAATTAAAATATATATATATGAATCACCCTAATTAATATTGCTACATTCTTCTGATTCAATAATGTATATTTTATTTCTAATAATGCATTTTTTAAAGAGCAGATACAATTTCTTGGTCAAGTATAATGATTTCTTTAAAGATATTGAATTAAACTTAAATAAGAGAATTAGTCATGGGTTGTGAATGCAAATTTAACAAGGTCTTTCTTTGATAGTTTTATAAACCATGAAGAAGACAAATTATAAGCCACTATTTCAATTATAGGAGGAGAAGTCATAGCATTACAAAAGCTCAAGTCAAGCAAGTCTTCTATGTTATCTTCTCTCACTCTTGATTTGGAAATTGGGTAGGGAATGAAGAAATTAATGATTTTAAGTTTAGAAAGTTTATTATATAAAAAAGTAATGATTCCAAATGTTAAAAGTTTATTATATTTTATTTTTCATAGTGCACATTTCGTTTTTTATCATAATTCAAGTAGGAAAATTTTTAAATTCCTTTTTTTTTCTTGCACACTTTCTAAAATTTAAAGGTAAACAAATCTAAGCCTTACCATTCAATAATTCAATTCTCAAACTTAATACAATCTTTTCTAATATGGACATGCATAGATGAAAAAATATAAGGGTACTTTATTTTTCTTTCTTTTCTTTTTTTATAAAAAAATTGGTAGTTATTTCAATTAAGAGTTAATTTTACTCACTTTTCTTCAGATTTTGACTAAATACATATTATTTTTATTTGGTTTGAAATTTCATTAAATAACTCTTTTATTTTGAGTAAACACACATTACCCACATTTGGATTGAAATTTTATCAAATAATTTTCTTATTTTGAATAAAAGGGGAGATGAAAATAATAAGTAAGGTATTTGACGAAATTTCAAACAAATGGAAACTAGGTGTATTAACACTTTTATAATATTGGGCTTATTTCTCTACAAATGTTCTAAATTTCATGTTTTATTGACCACTCAATGATTCTATTGGGAAACTTGCATATTGTTACTCTTTTCTTTTCACCATTTAAAGATTTCATTTCACAGACTTCCTTTTTTTTCATATTTAAAAAAGAATTTTGTTAATTATAACTCCAAGGAGAGATTGGTGGTGTTCCTTGCTTCTGAAATGTTATCTTTATTAATTTATACTATGATTTTTTATTTTTTTTATTTTATCAAATATCATCAACATGGTATCATCTTTCTTCAACTCTTTTCTAGAGGAGTTCTTATGTGCAATATATTTTCCAATATTACAATATCAAAGATAATATTTAAGATTTAAGGAAAAAAACTATATGTAGTTCTAATTCCGATTTGAGTTTTGTTCTTCACGATCAAAATTTCAAAGATAACATTTAAGATTTAAAAAGAAAAAGAAAAAAATGAACATCTATTCAACCATATGCACTAATAACTCCTTTCATTCCCAAATGTAATAATTATTATAAATAGTTTATTAATTGTTTCTGTAAATAAGTTATTAAAGTCTCATTTGGATATATTTTACATTATTTAAAAAAAAAAATTATTAAATAGCAATGACTGTTGTATAAAACTTGGAAACTCTTATAAAATAATATATATACAATTACCTTATGTTTTTCAAAAAAAATAAAAATTAAACTTTTGAGATAGTAATTTAAAAAAAAATCAATTTTTAAAACCGGTTTTAAAAACTTTTGAAGAGTTCTTAGAAATTACCAATATTTTTTATTTTTAAAAATAGAAAATAGAAAATACATCTAAGCAACTATTAGTTAATTCATTTATGCAATTAGTAAAATATATTTCAAAAGTGCAATAAAACCCAATAATCTTTGTAAAATTTTCTATTAGATAAGACATCTATAAATGAAAAAACCAAAAAGTTGAAAGGAATGTACCCACTTCTCATACGGTTGAAGAGAGCATTAATGTAGAGAGTCATAGTGTGTGATATTAATCCATTTACATTAATATATAGAGCCCATCTAAAAAGAGACTAATTGGGGTTCAAGCTTTTTCTTTGCACAAATTCAATCATGACTATTAAAATATTTATAGTGAATTAACTTAATTGGTATAGACATATTCTATTAATTTAATCATGTATATTTTGCTTTAAATAATCATTTTTTAAAGAGTACATGAACTTGTTTATGATATATATATTATTCCACCTTTTTTTTGTAATCAAATTTTTTCTCTACTTGTCATATAATCACCAAATATTTTTTAGTTTCTATTTTTTAATAATAGTGATAAAATTAAAATCTGTAATATGTTTAACATTAATATAAATTAAAAAAATATTCTATGACAATAAAAGTCAAAAGATTGCATTTTTACTATTTGATTGTCATCCACCTTACATGATTAGTTTGTTTAAGATTTTATTTGATTTTTCTTCCAAGCAAAGCATGTCAACCAAGTCTTCTTATGTCCACTTCTTAGACTACCCACCGTTTTCTGGTCATACTTTTAATTAACTTGGAAATTTCCCAAATGATAATAGTGACATGCAAGGACCACAAAGCTTGAAAGCCCAAATTTGATCATATATGGATGAAGATATACCATTAAATATTTTAAAATTTGATATATATATATATATATATATATATATATAGCCACATAGTACAACACCAATCCTACCATCATCCAATGCCAAAGCATCCAATAAATAGGGATCATTGACTCTTACTTGCAAGCCTCTTCTTTCATGAAGTTCTTTAGAAATGTAAGATTTCTTTTTCACTACCAAAATCAATATTCTCTCCTTTCCATGAAGCTTACAAGAAATATGATACTTTTTCTTCTTAAACACAGTATACTCAATTGACTTATAAAAAAAACATACTCCCGCTCTACCAAACCAATCCTACTATAATCCAATGTCAAAACATCCAACAAATGGGAATCATTGATTCTTACTTGTAGGCCTCTCCTTTTATGAAGCTCCCTAGAACTATAAGATTTCTTTTCACTACCAAAATAAATATTTTCTCCTTCCATGAAGCTTACAAAAAATATGATACTTTTTTCTTCTTACACACAATATACTTAATGTAGTAGTATGTGGCTCATATTGAGTGAAAGGCATATGGAGAAAAATGGACAAATGCTGAAGTGGACCCCCCTAACCCCCCCTCCTCCCGCGGTATGGTTCAGGGATATTTTTGGAATTTCAATACCTGAGGGTTAGTATAAATACCCTTTTATGTAAATTGAGATATAGTGAAAGTCTTCTTCCATGTTCCCATGGACATAGGCAATCTGCCGAACCACGTTAAATCTATGTGTTTTTTTTGTTTTTTCTCTAATTTCTTGACTAGGAATCGTTGCACGAAGATCAATAATTGGTATCAGAGCACCAAGTTTCGATGTATGAGATTTCTTCTGTGAAGTTCAACATAGTCAAGTTCGATGGATTTGGGAATTTCGGTCTATGGCAGAGGAGGGTTAAGGATCTGTTAGTGCAACAAGGTATGGTGAAGTCATTATATGGAAAACAACTAAAAGGAATGAATGACATAGATTGGAAGGATTTGGAAGTGAAGGCCGCGACAACTATCAGGCTTTGTTTGGCTGATGACGTGATGTACCATGTCATGGATGAGGAATCACCGGCGACAATTTGGTTGAAATTGGAAAGTCGGTATATGTTTAAGTCGTTGACGAACAAGTTGTATCTTAAGTAGAAATTGTATGGTCTTAAGATGGCAGAGGGCTCAGATCTAAGTTAGCATATCAACGTGTTTAATCAAATCATCAGTGATTTGAAGCAAAATGATATGAAGTTCGAAGACAAAGACAAGGCGTTGATGTTACTGAATTCCCTACCTACTTCTTCTACATATGAAAATCTGGTTACAACTTTGATATGGGGGAAAGAAACTCTTGATTTGGAGGAAATCATAAGTGTTCTTTTTTGTTTTAATCAAAGGAAGAAAGCCAATGATGAGAGTTCTCAAGGTGAAGGGCTTGTGTCAAAGAGTAATAAGGAACGTGGGAGAAACAAGTTCCAGAGCGAATCAAGTAACAATAAATCTTGATCTAAATCCAGGAAGAAAAAGGACATACAATGTTATAAGTTTGGAAAAAGGGAGCACATGAAGTGAGATTGTCCAGAGAAAAAGAAAGGGGGCTCGGTATCGGAAAATAAAGAGGGTTCATCAAAGTCTGCAAATGTAGTGACAGAAGAAGACTCAAAGAGTGGTGATGGTGATATGTTGTCGGTTTCATCCAGTTCAAATCATCTTACAGATTCTTGGATTTTGGATTCAGCATGCTCTTATCATATGACACCTAATAAAGATTGGTTTAACACATACAGGTCAATAAATTCTAGTTCTGTTCTGATGGGTAATGATGCTTCATGTAAAGTTGCTGGAATAGGGAATATCGGAATTAAAATGTTTAATGGTATTGTTAGAACGTTGTGTGATGTTAGACATGTACTTGATTTAAGGAAGAATCTGATTTCTTTGGGGACTTTAGACTGTAACAGGTTTAGTTACAAGTCTACAAGTGTAGTAATGAAGGTGAGTAAAGGTGCTATGATAGTTATAAAAGGGCAGAAGCTAGCAAGAAATATTTATAAACTGTTAGGTACCACAGTTGTAGGTGGAGTTGCAATTGCAAAGTCTTAGTCAGATAGTATAGTCTTGTGGCATATGCGGTTAAGGCATATGGGTGAGCGTGGAATGATGGCGCTTCATAAGAGAAATTTGTTGAAGTACATCAAAACATGTAAACTTGATTTCTGCAAGTATTGTATTTTTGGGAAACAGAATAAAGTGCAGTTCAAGACAACCACACATAAGACAGAGGGGTTTCTTGACTATGTTCATATAGATATTTTGGGGACCAATAAGGGTAGCATCATTGAGAGGAAATATGTATTTTGTAAGTTTTATTGACGACTACTCATGAAAGGTTTGGGTGTACTTCATGTGACAGAAGTCAGATATGTTTACCAAGTTTAAGTTGTGGAAAGCTGAAGTAGAAAATCGGACAAGGATGAAGATAAAATGTCTTAGGTTAAATAATGGTATTAAGTATACATATTCAAAGTTCACAGAATTATGTGAGCAGCATGGGATTAAGAGACACTTCACAGTACGCAAGACACCATAACATAATGGTGTAACAGAAATGATGAAAAAACAATAGTTGAAAGAGCTCGGTGTCTTAGATTGAATGTAGGGCTTAAAAAGAAATTCTGAGCAGAAATAGTGAACATGGCATGTTACTTGATCAACAGGTCACCTAGGGCAGCATTAGGTGGGAAAGTGGCAAAGAAGGTATGGACAGTCAGTCTGGTAGACTACTCTAGTTTAAGAGTGTTTGGGTACCCAACCTATGTACACATTCCTAATGAGAAGAGATTGAAGCTTGATGCAAAGTCTAGACAGTGTATTTTTCTAAGGTATCAGAAAGGGGTGAAAGGCTTCAAGCTCTAGGATCCAAAGGCAAACAAGGTGGTGATCAATGGAGATCTGGTTTTTAATGAGAAAGTCATGTTACATTGTACTAAAAAAAAAAGAGAAATAAGAGCTAGAAAATTGCAGTAGAAATGAGCAACTGATACAGGTGGAATTAGAGACTCATGATATAGAGGACCATGCTAGGAATGCAGGGGAGTCTAGTTTAGAAGATCAACAACATCACAGTATAGCCACAAATAGACATAGACGCACTATCAGGCCACATACTAGGTATGGTTTTAAAGATTTGGTTTCTTATGCACTAATTATTAGTAGTGGGGATCCTATTACCTTCCAGGAGGCAATACACAGCCAAGAGAAAAGTAAATGGATGGGTGCTATGGTGGAGGAGATACAGTCTTTGCATAAGAACCAAACATGGGAGTTGGTGGAGCTTCTAGAGGGAAAGAGAGCAATAGGATGTAAATGGGTGTACAAGAATAAAGAAGCAGTTTCAGAAAAAGAGGGTGAAAAGTTCAAAGCTCGTTTAGTAGCAAAGGGTTACTCATAAAGGAAAGGGATTGACTATGATGAGATCTTTTCCCCCGTGGTCAGACACACTTCCATCAGGATAGTATTGGGTTTGGTAGCACATTTTGACATGCAATTGTAGCAAATGGACGTAAAGACAATTTTTCTTCATGGTGATTTGGAAGGGTTGGTCTACATGGTACAACCAAAAGGGTTTATTCAACCTAGACAGGAGCACTTGGTCTGTAAATTGAGGAAATCACTTTATGGGTTGAAACAGTCCCCAAGGCAGTGGTACAAGTAATTTAACTCTTACATGATCAGCATTGGCTATAAGAGATGTGAGTATGATTGTTGTGTTTATGTAAAGAGCCTAGATGATGATTCATTTATTTTTCTATTACTCTATGTGGATGATATGTTAATTGTTGCAAAGAGTATGGTTGAGATCAATAAGTTGAAGTCTTTGTTGAGTAAGGAGTTTGACATGAAGGATTTAGGTACGACCAAGAAGATCCTTAGGATGAAGATTCCCAAGGATAGAGCTTCAAGGAGATTATAGTTATCTCAGCATAGCTATGTCAAGAGAGTGTTGGAGAGGTTCAACATGGATAATTCAAAACCAGTAAGTACACCTTTGGTGAATCATTTCAGATTATTTACTAATCAATGTCCAAAGACAGATGATGAAGTGAAAGACATGTCAAAGGTTCCATATGCAAGTAAAGTGGGATGCTTGATGTATGCTATGGTTTGTACAATACCAGATTTGGCACATGTTGTTAGTATGGTGAGCAAGTTTCTATCAAATCTAGGAAGATTGCATTAGGATGCAGTCAAGTGGATCTTTAGATACTTAAGGGGTACTATAGACTATGACATCATGTTCAGCAAACAATAGGGTGATCCTTCAGTTAAGGGATATGTTGATGCAGACTATGTAGGAAACTTGGATGACAAGAGGTCTACCACAAGTTATGTATTCACCCTTGGTGGGGGACCTATTGTTGGAAGTCTATGATATAGTCTCTAGTTGCACTATCTACTATTGAATCAGAATATATAGCAGTAGTTGAGGCTGCAAAGGAATCATTGTGGCTTACAGGTTTGGTTAAGGAGTTGGGTATCCAACAAGGTGGAGTTCAATTATATTGTGACAGTCAGTGCCATTTATTTGGTAAAGAACTAGGAGTATCATGCAAGGACCAAACACATAGATGTGAGGTTTCACAAGATCAAGGAATTGGTTTCTTCTGGTGAATTGTTACTTGAGAAGGTTCACACCTCTGAGAATACAACAGACATGTTGACAAAGCTTGTTACCACAGAAAAGTTCAAGCATTGCTTAAATTTGATTAATGTCTCCAGATGTTAGATAGGAGATGCCCCAACCTATTGTCCCAGGTGGAGTAACAAGCTATGTTTCTCATTTCCTAAGGGGATGAATGTTAGCTAAGGTGGAGATTGTTGTAGTATATGACTCATATTGAGTGAAAGACATATGGAGAAAAAGGGGCAAATGTCGGAGTGCCCCCCAGTACTGTTCAAGGGTATTTTTGGAATTTCAATACCTGAGGGTTAGTATAAATACCCTTTTATATAACCCAAATTGAGATATAGTGAAAGTCTTCTTCCCTGTTCCCTTGGACGTAGGCAATCCACCGAACCACTTTAAATTTGTGTGTTTTTTTTTTCTCTAATTTCTTCACTAGGAATCGTTACACGAAGATCAACACTTAGCTACTTATGGGGAGTGGAAGTTCCTCCACAATAATCCTAGGAAATTCCATGAAAATTTAAAAGCATCCAATGACTTTCTCTCTCTTCAACTTTATCCCCTCTTGAATCCACTATTGTTGAATGTCAAAAGGAATGAGGGAGAAGAATCACAGCTATTTCCTCTTGACTTGGAATGCTGTCATTTCTTCCAAGAAATTTCAGGCTTCCTTCTTTCCTATCTACCTACCTACCAAGAGTAAAGTTGCTTAGGGAAGGTCATTGGAAGCGACTTTACCACCCCATCTTTCTACTGAGAAACAGCTTATATAATTAAGCTAAATTGTCTTGCTATCCTCAAGTCTATAGAAAAATCAAGTCTCACACTCTTTTGTGATTTTGAGACAAACCAGCAATGGCTTCCATAAGTTCCCTAATAGCCTTCATAAGCTCCCTAATAGCTTCCGTAATAACTTACATAAGTTCCCTAATACCTTTTCTACTTCATCATCATCATCATCACCTTCTTCTTCTTCTCCTCTTCCTCCTTCATCTTCTTCTTCCATCCCTCAGAATATTTACGATGTTTCCTTGAGTTTCAGAGGCGGAGACACCTGCTATAATTTTACTGATCACCTCTACAATGCTTTGGTTAACCGAGGCATTCGCACTTTTAGAGATGATAAACTTAATAGAGGAGAAGAGATTGCATCGGAACTCTTCAAAGTCATTGAAAGATCAAGGTTTTCCATAATTGTTTTCTCTGAAAACTATGCTGATTCAAAATGGTGTTTGAATGAGCTGGTTATAATCATGAAGTGTAGGGAAAAAATGGGACAAATCTTCCTCTCAATTTTCTACCATGTGGATCCATCCCATCTACCAAAGCAAACAGGAAGTTTTGGAGAAGCCTTCATCAATTATAAGGAAGATACAAAAGAGAAGAAAGATATGGTGCAAAGGTGGAGGACTGCATTGACAGAAGCAGCTAATCTTTTTGGATGGGTAACTTCAATAACTTTAATTTCTTTCTTTTCAACTTTCATTTATAAAATTAATAACAAAAATAAATTCTTTTATAAAATTTATTTAATATTCATACTTATCATTTATAGTTTTCTTTTTATCCTAATATATTTTTTCATTCGTTCTTTTTCAACATTTCATTTGTTATCTGATTTTTTTTTTCTATAATTTTTTTCCAATAAATTGACCATTTAAATTTTTTTTTATTCAAATATAATTAATAATTCATTTAATATTTTTTAAATGATGGTTATAATGTTTGAACATTTTGGATCTTGATATTTCATTAAATAATGGTGAATTTAATACATAACTCAAATATCAAATGATATATAATTCAATAACACAAATATTCATCACTTTTAATTTGAGAAATTATTGAAGACATTTTTATATATATAAAATTTATTAGAATTATTAAAAATTTGCTAATAAGATCTCTTGCTTTTTTTTTTTCTTTTTTCTTTTTTTATAATTCTTTTCAAAATTTAAATGTTTATAAAATTGCTTAATTTATATAATGATAATTTAGCTTCCTTTTATAGTGGGTTTTATTTACAAGTTATTATCTTCTTCTTGTGGTTGTTATTATTATTATTAAGAATAAATGAATTGTGATACAAACTGGAGTAAGCCACTGACCATGTTAATAGTAATAGTAGCAATAATATGGATATAAAAAATAATAGAACAATTATATTGAATTATTATTCATAATAAATGATAGAATGAACGTATTAAATGTCAATTAATAAGTTTTACTAGTTTAGGCCTTATTAGAATCTGCATCTAAAATAATTTCATCAAATTTTATTACTAATTTTTATAATTTTTTATAATTAGTCCATTAATCTTACAAACAAATAATCAATTTATTTGAAAATTTGTTTCAATGGTTACATAATGAGTAACCATAATATTAAGGAAAAAAAAAACGAAACTTATTCTTCAAAATTTTAAACTAACGACTATCTTGTGTACCAATAACACCACGAAATCAAATTGTAATCAATTCACCCAAATCAACTTTCCAAATCATGCATGCTAATTTTAAGTTTTAGAAACAGAAATTATCATTTTAATGATTGGATATCCCAAATGAAGAATGAGCAAAACTTTACATCCTTCTAACATTTATTTATAAGTTGGGCTTTGTTGAATATATGCAATGGGGGTTAAATAACTATGAAGTTATGAACCAGTAATGAGTTTGGAAATCTTATAACTATTTTTTAAGCCTTGATTGAATTGCATGTTCGCATATATGTGAGTGTAGGAATGAAGGAATATGAGAGAGAGAGAGAAACTAGTATTCAAAGAATCCAATATTGTTTTAAAGAATATATCATTATATTGCTTTTTAAATTGTGATCCATGTAGTGAAGTGAGAGAGTATATTATTTAATTTTCTTTAAAAAAATTTATAGTGAAACCAAACATGAGAAAACCATTTTTCTTTGCATTTTTTTTTTTCTTGGTACTTTCCGGGAACCAAACATAACCTTACTATTTTCATTCTTGAAGAAATAATAGTTTTTTGTTTGCTTATTTTGAAAATAAGTTAAGGCAAATACTATATTTGTTATTCCCTTTAGCAATGTGAACTATTCAATAGTATCAAAAGAATTTTTCCATTAAGATTAAGAAAAATGATTGAAAAGATAAAAAGGAATTCTATGATAGTTTTCCTTCAATTTTTTATTCCATATTCAGTTTTTATTATTTAATATTACTTATTAATTTTAATTAGTTCAAATTATTTGGTTAATTAAGATGAGTTTTTTTTAAATTTCATACTGATTTTCATATTTAATGTTGCCTAGTAATTTTGATTATTGATAATTAAGATCAATTGAAATTAGTTTATTTAATAAAAATTTAGTTAGAAAATTATTTTTATTCCATATATAAATTTGGTACTAAAATTATTTGGTAATTTTATTCAATAATAATTTTTAATAAAAATTAAATAAATTATTTTATTTTCTATTATATTTTTATTGCAGAATATTAACATTATTTACTACACTTAATTATTAATATTTTGAAGATAATTAGGAGTATGCTATTTTATAAAATACTTAATTAAAACTAATTAGGCTTTTTTTATTGGTTTGAATTGACACATAACTTTAAAGCTAAAATTCACAACCATAAAATAGGTTCAAATTGGTAATCTTTCTACCTAATTATAAATTATATTGTTCCATGTTACTTTTATAATTTCTTTTAAAAAAATCTCATTTCATTTTTATAATTTTTATTAATTTTTTTTAAAATTTATATAATATTAACTTTATTAAGTAACTATTCACGTGACTTACACGTGTAGTAAATCAGTATATTGAAATGTAATCACTTTAAAAATATGAATAACTCCGAGAGAGTGGGAATCATGGTAAAGGAATGTTCAAATTTTAGATAGTGATTAACTTTGGCTCAGATATTAGTAATTCACTACTAATGCAACATGTTTTGATTTCCAGAATTTACTCCTACATATTTTGTAAAATAATATTGTAGACCCCCACCAGGAGACGTCTTCCGACCACCCTTTATTTATTTTATTTTTGGCTTTGCCACCTTTGAAGGGCACCCGTGGAGCTGGATAACACTTCACCTTGGAGAAGTAGGGGACGACTGCTAGGGGCAAGCTGCATGAGACGCATAGCCTTGGATAAGACCACCTCGCCATGGTGGTGGTTGAAGCCTCAAAGGATGACGGCTGGAGCAGGGGAGCGGTTGCGGCTTGCTGAAGAAGGGGGAAAGGGAGCAGAAAGAGAGAGGGAGTTCATCTTGATTAAGGGGGGTGGGTAAAAGAAAGGGAGAACTCACTGGTCTTTGGAGAAGTAGAGAAAGACTCTCAGGTATGACCATTATGACTCCTATACATCACTTTTCAATCCTCCAGATTTGTGTATTAACGTTAAAGATTGTTTTTTTATTGGATCACTTGTGGCATGGTCTCATTAATTGGTATATTTAAGATGTGCTCTTTTCTTCCCTGTTTTGGGTCTTTATTTCTTTAAGCTCACTAATAAAAACATGACTTGGAGCTTCACATAACTTGCTAGAACTAGGTCATTATACTCTTTTGCTTTCACAGATTTTCTTGTGTTTTTTTTTTCTTCCTTGGATGTTCTTGTGTTTTATGCATTTCTCGTACATGTCCCATGTCTCCATTTTGCCTTCAAATGCTGCAATGGATATACACTGTGTTTTGTCTGCAAGTCATGGGTCTAACAATACCCCTACTAAGAAGAAAGACCTATATATCGTGAGAGGTGCGATTTTGAGGTTCATATTTGTTTCCGGAGAGCTGTAGACGTCGCTTTCGCTGAGAAGCGACTACTGCTACGTGGATTAACCGTCGGATTCAGCGTCGCCGCCCCACTCGGAGGACCATGCCGAGCAAATTCTCGGTGCTGTATGCGCCATCTCATATGCTGATCATGCTCCGGAGTCTCTTTGTTCAAGCAACGAGCTAGTGAGGTCATGAGGAGCAGCTTGAGATCCGCGGACTTGGAGGCCAACTTGCTGTAGCAACAACACTTTTCCATAGGCTCTATATTCTGGAACCTCAGCTTGGCTACATCTATGAGCAAATATTTTTTTTTTTTTTTTTTTGCTGAGAAGTCTTTTCAATGGCTTGAAATAAAAAAACTTTGAGCACTGGACATCTCGTGGGCCATCCTTAAAGCATACATGCTTTTTTTTCTTTTCTTTTTCTTTTTTTTGGATCTGATGCTCACGCGTTTGCATAAGTTTTTTTTATTTAAAATTTCGGATTTTTTTAAATAATCTATTTTCACTTCAATTTTTTAAATTTTTTTCAAAAGTTCTAATTTTTAAATTTTCCAAAATTTCATTCTCGAAATAAACTTCCAAAGTTCCGAATTCATTTATTTATCCATTTATTTATTTATTTATTTTTTTAAATAATTTTCGAAATAATCTTCTCAAATTTAATTCCAAATCCAGTTTGCATAACTCCAATTCTCGAAATTCAATTTTCCAAAACTCCATTTTTCTAAATTCAATTTCAAAATAATTTTATAAGGCTCTGATTTTAAATTTAATTTTCCAAGATTCAAAATTTTAAATTTAAATTTTCCAAAAATTCCACTATTCCGAATTTAATTTTTAAAATGTCACCTTCAAATAAATTTTTGAAACTTCAATTCCTTTCAAATCAAATTTTCAAAAATTCATTCTCAAATAATTCTTCAAAATTCCATTTTCTTAAATTTAATTTTCAAACTTCCATTTGTAAATAATTTTTTGAAATTCGGATTCTCAAATTTAATTTTTAAAACTTTCATTTTTAAATAATTCTCCAAAATTCTAATTTCCAATTTCCAAAATTCCAAATTTTCACATTTATTTATTTAACCATTATTATTTTCATTATTGTTATTATTATTTTATTTATTTATTTGTTTGTTTATTTTTTAAAAATTTCATCTTTAAATAATTCATAAAAATTCTGATTTCACATTTATTTATTTAATCATTATTATTTTCATTATTATTATTATTTTACTTATTTATTTATTTATTTTTAAAAAAATTCCATCTTTAAATAATTCTTCAAATTTCCGATTTCCAAATTTAATTCCATTTTCTCGAAAATTCCAATTTTTCAACTTTTGAATTTAATTTCCAATTTCCAAAATTCCAATTTTCACATTTATTTATTCAATCATTATTATTTTCATTATTATTGTTATTTTATTTATTTATTTTTAAATTTCCATTTTTAAATAATTTCTCGAATTTTCAATTGTCGAATTCAATTTCCAATTTCCGAAGTCCCAATTTTCACACTTATTTATTTATTTATTTACTTATTATTATTATTATTTTATTTTATTTTTTTATAAAAAAAAACTCCATCTTGAAATAATTTCCAAGATTCCCATTTTCATAATTTAATTTTCATAGTTCCAATTTTCAAATAATTCTCGAGACTCCAATCTTCAAATAAATTTCAAAAATCTAGTTTTCTTTCGAACAGTTTTAACTCCACTCTGGTTTTCAAATGATCTTCTGTTTCTCTT
Source organism: Vitis rotundifolia (assembly GCA_030254885.1). Lineage (NCBI taxonomy): Eukaryota > Viridiplantae > Streptophyta > Magnoliopsida > Vitales > Vitaceae > Vitis > Vitis rotundifolia. Next base: position 19,078,698 of record CM058160.1, on the reverse strand, counting down.
GATTTTACATAAGCAAGAATGAATTTTCATAATTCCAACATAATGGAATTTATGAGGTCAATTCATGCAAGATCGATTGGGTTTTGGTGGGACCCAACATACGTGTGTTTCCTCATTGATTGGTTTGATTGCTATACATGATTGATTTATTCCGTTCTATGACATGCATGCAATTATTCTGTATTTGTGCACTAACCTTGTCTCTTATAATAGCGCTCAGCTTGTGACTAAGGTACGCCCTGTGTCCGATTGTGTTTATTGATTTATTTGTTATCGTGCGTGTCTTGCTTTCGCACATTTGATCCCTGTTCGGTATCCATGTTTAATCAATCAATTGCAATGCTTGCTTCATTTTATTAGTAGAGACCCATTTTAGGGGCTTAGAGGGGTGCTACGGTTTTTACTGTACCTTCCCGATAAGTAACCTGATCCCCGAGCCCATATTTGGTTTTTCATAAACCACCTTTTCCAAATAAGGAGTCACACTTAGGGTTTTTCTTTCTTATTTTGTTTACCCTTTAAAAATAAAACAAAAATAAGTGGCGACTCCAAGTCATTTTCTTAATCAAAAAATCAATTTTTCATCAAATAAATAAAAAAAATGAGTTTTGCCATCAAGTGGGAACGCATCGAGTTGAAATGCGGGGTCCACAAAATGGTGACTCCACTGGGGATTTAGAGGGTCAAACTTGAACTTCAAACGAGGCAATTGTGGCATTTGATTGGTCGATCAGTGGGTACCCAGCTCTCTTTGTGCTTTGGCTTGCTTGACTGTTGATTACACATTGAGAACTCTTGATATCATTATCATTGATGCATGCTTGGTTATTGTATTTGTTTGAGGCGTTGACATGTTGATTATATTGATTGACCATTACGGTTATCCTCACATATTAACTCTTCTTGTTGCATGATTATCTTACTTTCCTTGACATTTATATTCTGATTTTTATATATTTCGTTCATATTGGTGTGATTGATTCTTTTTATTGTATACTATCTTGTTTATCTCAACATATTATTTATTCTTGTTATATACCTATTTTGTTTATCATAATCTTGCTTAGCTTGTGTGTAGATATGAGTGATATACTTGTTATTTGCATGACTGCTTGGTGTATGACTGCTATTCTTTTATGTGATGCATGTATTGCTTGTGTGTGTGGGACACACATCTATCCCCTTACCTCCAATTCCCTAGTCTCGGTCGACCTTATTTTCCTCGATTTCGTATTTGATATGAGACTTGTTGCTTTGTTTGATCTTAGACGGAGCTAGTGATTAGGAGTAAGGTCTAACGATGGGCTATATCTATGTTTGGGAGCATTTTGGAGGTGGTTGACACATTGACGCTGATTGAAGTCCGACCTTTGAAGACTTGTATAGCCCATAGCTAGATTTTATGGATATTTGTGTGATCAGTGTGTTTCTTTTTGCTACTTTAGTTTCATAGGATTTTCGGATGCACCTACACCACTCACTATTCACTTTAGTTGACTGCTGAGTGTTGAGAGTTGTGAGAGCTTTCACCATAGGAAACCCCCTTGGGATGCCGAGGTAGTACATGTGTGGAGGTGATGACCACCTTGCATGGAAGCGCCCCATCTCTTTAGAGGCGTGCAAAGGGTTGCGTACCGCTAAAGGGTACGATCACTTCTACTAGGGATCCTTTAAAGTCCACCCCTCTTCTTTTTAGAGCCACTTTGACCTTGTTGGTTGAGCCTTAGATCCTTTGATCAGGATTTCCTTCCCTACATGTAGGTGCATCTGAGGGCCCTTAGAGCCTCTTTAGTTACAGTTAGGATCGAGTAATCCCTCTTTTGGTCTCCAATTGAGAGTGCTTAGATATCGGTACAAGTTTGAGTATCAATCGGACCACCCTTTCCTGTTTGGTTTTGGTTTCTTCTTATCGCTCGTTGAATTTAGCATGCTTTCTCCCTAGGGCTTTAGATAGTCTTCTTTTCTTGATTCGACACATTCTTCTGGTTTGTTGTCACTTTTTGCTTGACGTTTTGGGATATGCTCATTGATCATGCTCACTTTTTTTACATTCTCCACCTGTCATGGGCTCGATATTTCATTTTTTTGGTCGATTTGCCTAAATTCATTCTCAACCTGATATTTTTATTACGGAAAGGTGAAAAACATGTTTTCACATTTGTACCATTTTTTGAGAGATCCGCCTTGATCACCTTATCATTTTTCTTTATGAAACTGGGGTTGAAAGTGAGTTAGGGATATTTTGTTATAGATTGAGTATCGATCTCGTGATAGTGTTGTTCTTTACACCTCATTCATCTTCTGGATCATTGATAGAATTTCTTTAGTCATATTTGTAGTCATCTCACACTGGACACTCTTGTGACTCTAAAGTTTCTATCATATATCCAAATTTTGATTGTCACCATAGGACTGTGTATCACACTTTGTCATGTATTGGGTTGTGTTGTATCATGCATTGGTCATTGTTCGTTGCATCCGGTGTCATTGCATGAGTCGTGTTTGAGTCGTTTTGTTTTGGTTCTTTTGTAGGAGTCTGTTTGTAGTCCCATTCTTGGTTCAGTGCCCAAGGTTGAGTTGGAGAGAGATTGATTCGTATCACCGAGCTGCTACAGACAGATTCATGGTCGATTTCGGTTGGTCAACTTACCACTTCTGTGGCTTTGATTTAGGAGGCATTGACCAGTTTGAGTTAGAGGATGGATACTCAGCAAAGTAGGCATGTAGTGCTCGAAGACACACCATCTAATTTTGTGCCACCACCACCTCTACCTGTTCAGATGCCAGTTACACAGACTTTGCATGTTATTTCACATGATCAGGCTACTGTCGTTTCACCCATTGTCACACCAGTTACCGCTATTGAGTATCCTCGTTCTCGTATGGACAAACTTGAGCAGAGGATTAGACAAATGAGAGATCCTGAGGAGACGATTTCTTGTGATGACACTGATGATATGACAGTGGCCACTTTACCAGTCAGTTTCGAGATGCCTGAGATAGAGATATACGGGTGTTGGATGTCCTCATATCCATCTCAAACTTTATAGCACAGTGATGAGGGCTCTTGGTCTAGATACTGAAGGGAAGGGAGTTGTTGGATCATCTGAGAGTTATGGAGGCGTATGTTCTGCAAGCTTCCAATATCGACGACCTGGTTATCATCCCTATGCGAGATCATTGAAGACACCCAAGAATGATTTCCCACTCTTATAGCATTGTCATCCTCAGTCAGTTCAGCAGTATCCTTCTGTGCATTCTCATACTGCCACAGTATGACCCTTATTTCAGTTTCAGCGCCCACAGACTAGTATCCCACGACATGAGCAGTCTCGTCCTCGTCGGCGACATTAGAGGACTTATTCTAATTTGGGGATGCCTTTGGATAGAGTTTTTGAATGACTCAGAGCTACTAGTTTTTTAGTACCATTGGCCCCTAGGCCGCCCCTGAGTACTTTGTCTCCATGTTTTCGTGCTCACGAGTTCTGTGCATTTCACTAGATGGTAGGCCACCAAACTGATTATTGTGCTTCTCTACATCATATCATACAGGATCTTATTGACAGTGGTGCGGTTAGCTTTCTTATTTCGACCACAAATACTAATCTTGGTCCAGATATGACTGCTGATTCATTTCTAGCCTATTCCACACATGCAATTCCTCCTTCTTTAGGCTTATACCATCATGTTTTAGACACCCAGGGCACTGATATTCACAAGACACTTTGATATTGCAGACCTTGTTGATGTATTTTGGGGCTACATTTTAGTTAGTCGTTTGAGTTTTTGTTCTCTTTTATTTTACATTTGAGTTTATACCTCGTGTTTCGAGAGTAGGCCTTATTGTCTTGTTATTTTGCATGATGTACTCTCATTTCACTTAGTGGTATTGTTGTTTTCTTAAGTATGTGTTTCTATTTTCTTTTTATTATTATTATTGTTTCATATCATGCAGTTTATATGTTGTTATCTTGAGTAGCATTATGTGTTATTTTGTTTTGCCTCTTGCATGCATTTTTTTTTTTAGAGTCTTAGACAGTTTGAGTACCGTGACTGGTTCCCGAGCAAAGATTAATGGCATGATGGTTATGATACAGAGTACATTGAGATCAGACTTTTTCAGCTGAGGTTCACCATTTCAGACGAGATCGTACCAGTTACTCTTACTACTCTTTATGAGATGATGGTGGATTTGACATGGAGGATTGACAGGATTGAACTTATTTTGTCCGAGTATTCATCGTCATTGAGAGGAGCTCTAAGAGTAGTGACGCCTTCATTGCCACATTTGACTTCACCAGCATCTGTTACTTTGGGTGCCTCATATCCACGACCTTGCTCACATTCAGTGCTCCAGAAGCATTCCTCATCCATTACATTGGCTATATTGACACGGTCTCCATCCCAGCTTCAAGACCCTCCGATCATTGCAGTTCATCAGGAGCGGCTTCACCCTCGTCGACGATGTCGACGACACTTTTCAGACTTAGGCATACCCTTGAGCAGAGTTTTTGAGACGTTCTAGGCCATGGGATTTTTGGTCCCTTTGGCTCCTAAGGCACTTCCAGATCCCGTGCCTTCACAGTTTCAACTTTATTTATATTGCACGTACCATCAGTCGGCGAGGCATCACACTGATCGTTGCACTACTCTACGACATGCCATACAAGACATTGTTGATTTTGGGACATTTGGACATCCTCATTTTGATATGTTTTTTATTCCTACCTCAGCTCAAGCCATGCATGCAGACACCCCTTCACCAACAGTCCCTGATCTTATTGACTTAGGTGATTAACTCATGATTGGCTTACTTTGGTACGGTGGCACTCAGATTTTGTTCTCTCTATGGCTAGAGATGTGATGACAGGGCCAATCACTGTTTTTGTTTTTTAAGTCTTGTTTTACTTTTAACATTTAGAGACTATAACTCAATTCTTGAGTATTGTCTTTGTTATCCTTCTTTTTGCATGATGTACTCATCTGTTATTCCATTGGATGTCTTTTCCTTTATGGACATATGCTCGTGTTTTGTGATATGATGTATTGTACTTTTGACTTGAGGCATTTATTCATTTGCACATTGTGGTCTTAAGGCCTGACCTATCATGGAGAATATTGAGCTTATTAGCTTAGGATCGGAGATTTGACCTAGGGAGTTTGAGATTGTGACCCATTCTCTTGTGATCAGAGTAGTACCTTACTCACTCTCACACCTTGACTTTGCTTTGACCTAAATCCACCCATTGTGAGCTTTGCACAACATCACCCTTGAGACCATTATATGACCTTTCCATCCTCAGCTTCTCTAGCTTTGCACATCTCCTCTCTGATTCGACCAGGTAGAGTGTGAAGAGTTTGAGCCCAGGGTTGATCTTGCATGGCGAGGGATGGCTTATGATGTGAGGATTGGTCGATTGCTTGATGAGATTGTCACTTATTTTTCCATGAGTATAGAGGTTGATCTTGTATGATGAGAGTTGGCTTGTGATGAGCAGTTGTGCCAGATGAGATCGTCATTTACTTTACTTTGAGAGGATTACCTTTGAGGTTGTTATGGAGCATTGGGAGTATGGTTTGGTGCACGATTCCAGAGGGTTGACATGGTTATATCAGATGGGCATTAATCTTTAGTATTGATCATTTGAGGGCTTGAGAGCACGATGTTTGAGACCATGGTCTCAGGATGGGTGACCTTCATTTCGGTTAGCTGATACCCTATTACCTTTATTGACATCTAGACCATTGCTAGCCCTTTGAGCCTCGCATGAGCATCATAACCTTTTCTTTCTTATATCCTCGCTCACTTTTTACACCGGGATAGGGGCCCTCCAATGTATATATGTTTTATTCGGGAGTCTCATGAGCCATGGACTTATTGCCTCATCTTCTTCATTATTCTTTTGTTGTCTTACCATTATTTCTCATCATACCTCATTGTTTATATCCTTTGTTCTATCATTTGTCTTTGTCATCGCGTTTCCTTCTATGCCATGAGTGATGATCTTTCGCGTTTCAGTACATGGAAGACGGTTATGTCCCATTCCACTCCATCTCATGGACATTGGTTCGGAGATCCTTAGTTGAGAAGGTCATTTTGTCAGAGAGAGTTGTACACATCATTATTTGAGAGTATATCCATTTCATTATGTATTCTTAGTGGTAAAAAAAAAAAAAAAAAAACAAAGCAAAGCAAAAAAAATAAAATAAAAAATAAAAAAATTAAAGAAAGAAAGAAGAAGTGCATGTATGTATGTATACAGTGTTATCCTTCATTGAGGTTGATTTTTTGAGTTAGTTGCTTATGAAAGCTCGTATGTGAACTTTCAAGAGGCTCTCATCTTCTAGTGCCTACCTCATTATGTATTTTGTGTGTGAGAAGGTGAATGGCTTTTTCCAAGGGACTCCGGATCATTGTCCTCTCCATCATTACATACATTGGTGATTTGACCGTTCTCCATGACTTGATTTGAGTGGATTAGTGCTCATTCATTTTCCTTCGATTTATTTGTTCCTCTCATGGTATTTCGTTTGCCTTGGCTACATGGTTCTTTGTATATATTGGTTTATATTCCGTGTTCAATATTTTCCACACATCATTCTTGTACATCCCATCATCACTTCGATATTATTCATTTCTTCTCTTTCATCATTGATATAATCATCTTGGATTCTTTCTTCGTCATTGATATATTCATATTAGACGTCCTTAGGTCCATGATTTATGACACTCTTTGCATGTATTGCATTTTATACACGAGAGTATGGGGTTTTATCATTGGGTATTTAAGCCTTGCTTCCTTTCATTTGTTTCACCTTATTACCTTAGCCTATGTTACGTCCTAAGTCTTAAGACCATCCTGAGGCCATGACATCACACATTATGTTTGATAGCTCTTATGTGGGCGATACTTGTGATTGGTTAGAGGGCATTCTGATTGTGATGGACTAGGAGTTATGGTATTGCCTTAGACTGGGGCATAGCCACCTCAGAGAATTTTTTTATTGGATATGCAGTCATTCTGCTTGATACATCGCATTGGGGCACACATGTCTTGATCGAGGGTTGTCTTTTTTTTAGATGACCATTATGTCGAGGCATATTTCTCTCAGTTGATGATAGATTTTTGAGTCATGGCTATCCCTTGGAGGAGATCAGATGTCATTTTTCACATTGGAGCATGAGACATGATTGATATATTTCATTTGGTGTACCTTACACAAGGGCATACCCCTCTAAGTCGATGGTGGATTTTTGAGCCATGGCCATTCCTCAGAGGAGATCAGATGTCATTTTTCACATTGGAGAATGAGACATGATTGGTATATTTCATCTGGTGTACCTTACACAGGGGCATACCCCTCTCAGTCGATGGCGGTTTTTCGAGGCATAGTTGTTCCTTGAAGGTGATTAGATTTCTTTTACATTAGAGTACGAGGTATGGCTGGGTGATTTCCTTGATGCGATTACAGGAGCATAGCCTTCTCATCATTGCTGACAGATTTTTGAGATGATTGGATCAGGAAAGAGACACTTATGAGAGCATGCAGTGGAGTTTAGTCATTTCAAAGGTTGCCTTATACTAGGGCATAACCCTTTCATTAGTGATTGATCTTAAAGGTACCAGCTTATGTCTGGGCATGGTCATGTCAGAGTGCATTTTTATTGAAGCATACCACCTTGCTTGATCTTATTCACATTGGAACATGCTCTTTCTTTAGAGAAGGTCAGGTACTCTCTTCATATTATCATGATGACTTTGAGGAGCGGAGATCCATTTTGATCAAATTATGTATGACTGATTGTACTCTTCTCATCGACACTCACTTTAAAGATGCTTACACTGGGGCATAGCCCACTCATCGGTGATGGATTTTGTGAGATGATAGTTCATGCCAGACACATACTTTTCAGAGATTATCTTGCACTGAGGGCTTACCCATTTTGAGATGATGCATTCATACTGGGGCATAACCACCTTGCTGATTTTGACATTGAGACTCCACCTCTTATGTACGGTTATTACTTTCGATGGATCATAGAGTTATTGACACCCTGGGTTCAGTCTTCTCAACATACTTGGTTCGACTTGGATACCCATTTTCCTTTGTTACACACCCATACATCCTACATTTGGCACCATTATACTTGCATCCATCTTGTCAGAGCCTTACATCTTTTGAGCCCGCCTATTTCATCATCTTACATGACCTTATCCTTTTCTCTTGATCAGAGGAGGATGCAGACTAGTCTTGAGCTTTCTGGTTGAGTTTTCACATGCCTTTGGACATTAGGTTCAACATCTTCCATGATGGTAGGGTCTGTTGGATTGTTGATATATTTGTGATGATGTTTTCATGTTGATAGTTGACATGTCGTGTCTTGACTTGCTTACATTTAAGACTTAGAGTCTTGATCAATATTTGTTTGGTCCATTATTTTAGTTTTGCTTTGTCAGCATAGTTTTGGTGATGTTTGGTCTTGTTTAAGCATTTTTTCATTGAGGCTTCGTATATGTTTTTCATTGCACCATCGTTGAGCATATCCTAGAGTGTCTTGTATGGTGACATTCTATGTCTTATGTTGGTTACTATCTTACATTAGGGCATATCCCCATCCTTGAGTTCATCAGATGTTTTGCATATTTTTCTCACTACTCGATCTATTTCTTGATCTTTGCGAGTCGTCATACTGGGGCATACCCCCTTTTTGGGTTTACCGCATCTCGTGCTGGTTTCATGACCGTTCGACCCATTTGCTGATACTTTTGAGTCTTTTACTGGGGTATACCCCCATTTTCATTGAGTTCACTATCCCAGTCACTTCTTTAGGGTTCTCTTGGACGTTTCTGGTTGTAGGCCACATTCCTTGTTTCTTGCTTTTGCTTTAGATGTTTTTGTTTGCATATCGCATACTTCTTCCTCTACAGTCAGTTCGATGCTTTGTTTAGGGCATCCCCCTACTGTCAGCTTGTTTAGGGCATCCCCCTTCCTTCAGTTTGTTTAGGGCATTCCTCTTTTATCAGTTTGTTTAGGGCATTCTCCTTATTTCAGATTCACCACCATAGATTAGACATCTATGGGCATTTTAGTTATCACCATCATAGATTTTCATCTATGAGCATTTGTTTCAGTTATCACCATCATAGATTTTCGTCTATGAGCATTTGTTTCAGTTATCACCATCATAGATTTTCATCTATGAGCATTTGTTTCAGTATCACCATCATAGATTGTCATCTATGAGCATTTGTTTCAGTTATCATCATTATAGATTTTCGTCTATAAGCATTTGTTTCAGTATCACCATCATAGATTTTCATCTATGAGCATTCATTTCAATTATCACCATCATAGATTTTCATCAATGAGCATTTGTTTCAGTTATCACCATCATAGATTTTCATCAATGAGCATTTGTTTCAGTTATCACCATCATAGATTTTCGTCTATGAGCATTTGTTTCAGTTATCACCATCATATATTTTCATCTATGAGCATTTGTTTCAGTTATCACCACCATAGATTAGACATTTATGGGCATTTCAGTATCACCATCATAGATTTTCATTTATGAGCATTTGTTTCAGATTCACAACCATATATTAGACATCTATGGGCATTTTAGTATCATCATCATAGATTTTCATCTATGAGCATTTGTTTCAGTTTCACCACCTTAGATTTTCATCTATGAGCCTTTATCAGTTTTCACCACCATAGATTTTCATCTATGGGCGTTTCAGTTATTTCATCACCATCGATCAGACATTTATGGGCATTTCTGTTATTTCATCACCATGGATTTTCATCCTTGGGCCTTTGAGATTATCACTACCATAGATTTTTATTTGTGGGCCTTTGAGAGTTTCACCACTATAGATTAGCATCTATGGGCATTTATGTTGTATCACCACCTAAGGTTTTCACCTATGGGCCTTCTAGTTTAGCGTTTAGAGTTAGCTTTTTGGTTTGGCTTTCAGAGCCATTATTTTCTCAATTTAGCGTTTAGAGTCAATCTTGTCTTTCAGAGCCACAGTTCCTGATATTCATGATCACTATTAATACATGCTTTGTTCTCACAGTTTCACATTCCATTTTGCTTCTTTTTGTTGCGTGTGTGCTTTTCACTTCATTGTGATACTCTAGAGTTTTTTTTTTCTCATCTCTTGTGCAGGATATGGCTCCATGAGCTCGTAGCATGTGTCTCCATTGTATTGTTAGATACTCTATGCCTTATGTCTTCTTATGGTACACGTATGGTTCTTCCCCTTGTACTCATTTCTATGCTCTTTGGTGGTTCGACCGTTACTCATCTTTGACATTGATCTTTGAGTCACTTCTGGAGACCTTTTTGGAGAGAGTTTGGATCCATAGTGCAGCTTTAGAGACACTCTGAGAGCTACCATTCTCTTAGGATTTTAGAGCCTTGAACAAGTTTGTGTTTTTACTAGCGTTCCTTTGGGGGTCTCTTTTGTTCTTCGGTAGAGTTCGCTTCATTTCACTCACTATTCACACTTTCTTTTCACTCTAGTGTTCATGTTCCTTACACTCGTGAATTCTACCGAAGAGGGGCATATTTGTAGACCCTCATCAGGAGATTTATTTATTTTATTTTTGGCTCTGCCACCTTTGAAGCGCACCCGTGGAGGAGCTGGATAACACTTCACCTTGGAGAAGTAGGGGACGACTGCTAGGGGCAAGCTGCATAAGACGCGTAGCCTTGGACAAGACCACCTCGCCATGGTGGTGGTTGAAGCCTTAGAGGATGACGGCTGGAGCAGGGGAGCAGGTTGCGACTTGTTGAAGAAGGGGGAAAGGGAGCAGAAAGAGAGAGGGAGTTCATCTGGATTAAGGGGGCCGGGTAAAAGAAAGGGAGAACTTGCTGGTCTTTGGAGAAGTAGAGAAAGACTCTCAGGTATGACCATTATGACTCCTGTACATCATTTTTCAATCCTCCAGATTTGTGTATTAACGTTAAAGATTGTTTTTTTATTGGATCACTTGTAGCATGGTCTCATCTATTGGTATATTTAAGATGTGCTCTTTTCTTCCCTGTTTTGGGTCTTTATTTCTTTAAGCTCACTGATAAAAACATGACTTGGAGCTTTACATAACCTGCCAGAACTAGGTCATTATACTCTTTTGCTTTCACGGATTTTTTTTTGTTTTTTTTTCTTCCTTGGATGTTCTTGTGCTTTATGCATTTCTCGTACATGTCCCATGTCTCCATTCTGCCTTCAAATGCTGCAATGGATATACACTATGTTTTGTTTGCAAGTCATGGGTCTAACAATACCCCTACTAAGAAGAAAGACCTATATATCGTGAGAGGTGCGGTTTTGAGGTTCATATTTGTTTCCGAAGAGCTGTAGACGTCGCTTTCGCTGAGAAGCGACTACTGCTACGTGGATTAACCGTCGGATTCAACGTCGCCACCCCACTCGGAGGACCATGCCAAGCAAATTCTCGGTGCTGTATGCGCCATCTCATATGTCGATCATGCTCCGGAGTCTCTTTGTTCAAGCAACGAGCTAGTGAGGTTGTGAGGAGCAGCTTGAGATCTGCAGACTTGGAGGCCAACTTGCTGTAGCAACGGCACTTTTCCATAGGCTCTATATTCTGGAACCTCAGCTTGGCTACATCTATGAGCAAATATTTTTTTTTTTTTTTTTTTGCTGAGAAGTCTTTTCAATGGCTTGAAATAAAGAAACTTTGAGCACTGGACATCTCGTGGGCCATCCTTAAAGCATACATGCTTTTTTTTCTTTTCTTTTTCTTTTTTGGATCCGATGCTCACACGTTTTCACAAGTTTTTTTTATTTAAAATTCCGGATTTTTTTAAATAATCTATTTTCACTTCAATTTTTAAATTTTTTTTCCAAAGTTCTAATTTTTAAATTTTCCAAAATTTCAGTCTCGAAGTTCCGAATTCATTTATTTATCCATTTATTTATTTATTTTTAAAAAACAATTTCCGAAATAATCTTCTCGAATTTAATTCCAAATTCAGTTTGCATAACTCCAATTCTTGAAATTCAATTTTCCGAAACTCCATTTTTCTAAATTCAATTCTCAAAATAATTTTATAAGGCTTTGATTTTAAATTTTATTTTCCAAGATTCAAATTTTTAAAATTTAATTTTCCAAAAATTCCACAATTCCGAATTTAATTTTTAAAATGCCACCTTCAAATAAATTTTTGAAACTCCAATTCCTTTCAAATCAAATTTTCAAAAATTTCATTCTCAAATAATTCTTCAAAATTCCATTTTCTTAAATTTAATTTTCAAACTTCCATTTGTAAATAATTTTTCAAAATTCGGATTCTCAAATTTAATTTTTAAAACTTTCATTTTTAAATAATTCTCCAAAATTCTAATTTCCAATTTCCAAAATACCAAATTTTCACATTTATTTATTTAACCACTATTATTTTCATTATTGTTATTATTATTTTATTTATTTATTTGTTTGTTTATTTTTTTAAAATTTCATCTTTAAATAATTCATCAAAATTCTGATTTCACATTTATTTATTTAATCATTATTATTATTATTTTACTTATTTATTTATTTTTTTTAAAAAATCCATCTTTAAATAATTTTTCAAATTTCCGATTTCCAAATTTAATTCTCATTTCTCAAAAATTCCAAATTTTCAATTTCCGAATTTAATTTCCAATTTCCAAAATTCCAATTTTCACATTTATTTATTCAATCATTATTATTTTCGTTATTATTGTTATTTTATTTATTTATTTTTAAAATTCCATTTTTAAATAATTTTTCGAATTTCCAATTGCCGAATTCAATTTCCAATTTCCGAAGTTCCAATTTTCACACTTATTTATTTATTTACTTGTTATTATTACTATTTTATTTTTATTTTTTTATTAAAAAAAACTCCATCTTTAAATAATTTCCAAGATTCCCATTTTCATAATTTAATTTTCATAGTTCCAATTTTCAAATAATTCTCGAGACTCCAATCTTCAAATAAATTTCAAAAATCTAGTTTTCTTTCAAACAGTTTTAACTCCACTCTGGTTTTCAAATGATCTTCTATTTCTCTTGATTTTACATAAGCAAGAATGAATTTTCATAATTCCAACATAATGGAATTTGTGAGATCAATTCATGCAAGATCGATTGGGTTTTGGTGGGACCCAACATATGTGTTTTTCCTCATTGATTGGTTTGATTGCTATACATGATTGATTTATTCCGTTCTATGACATGCATGCAATTATTCTGTATTTGTGCACTAACCTTGTCTCTTATGATAGCGCTCAGCTTGTGACTAAGGTACGCCCTATGTCCGATTGTGTTTATTGATTTATTTGTCATCATGCATGTCTTGCTTTCACACATTTGATCCCTGTTCGGTATCCATGTTAATCAATCAATTGCAATGCTTGCTTCATTTTATTAGTAGAGACCCATTTTAGGGGCTTAGAGGGGTGCTACAGTTTTTACCGTACCTTCCTGATAAGTAACATGATCCCCGAGCCCATATTTGATTTTTCACAGACCACCTTTTCCAAATAAGGAGTCACACTTAGGGTTTTTCTTTCTTATTTTGTTTACCCTTTAAAAATAAAACAAAAATAAGTGGCGACTCCAAGTCATTTTCTTAATCAAAAAATCAATTTTTCACCAAATAGATAAAAAAACGAGTTTTGCCATGAGTGGGAACGCATCGAGCTGAAAAGCGGGGTCCACAAATGTTTAAAAGCCAATGTTTAAAAAATATGTGGAATAAAAAATGACATGATTCTCAATTTCCCTTTGAAGTCATGTTTTGCATAATAAAAGGAAAGAAAATAGAGAGAAAAAATAAAAGGAAAGAAAAAATGAAGGAAAATAAAAAATAAGTTTAAATTTAATAAATTATTTTTTTTTCATTTTTTCAAACTCATTTTACTAATTTCTCTCTATTATAACAAGATTAAATAATTTAAAAATAAATTAATTTTAATTATACTTGATTTTCTTTTACATTTTCTATAGTGAAACCAAACAGGAGAAAATCATTTTCCTTAACATATTTTTTTTCTTTTCCTAATATTTTTTGGAAACCAAACATAGCATTAACTAATTTCTTCTAATTATCTTATCCTAATAAGAGATAATGATAGCTACTATGTTATCATTAATATGCCATGTTAAAATGATAGAATTTACCTCAATGTGTGAACAATTTTTTTTATGAGATGTCCAATTAAATATTTCTAGGGTTTTAGGAAGCATTTCTATCATTTTTAACATTTAAATTTTTTTATATTTCAAGCATTAAAAAGACTATAAATGTTCTCTAAAATCACTGTCAAACGCACTTTAACTGTCCTCAAAAATAAAAAAATGTTTTTAGAAAAAAAATTAAATATTTGATAAAATTTAGAAAACACTTTTAAAAACATGAAAAATCACATATAGAGTTAGAAAATCACTTGTAAGATTTTTCAAAAAAACATTTGGTAGATTAAAAATACTTTAAAAAAAAAACAGTTTTACTAAAAACACTTCAAGTAGAAAACACTATCAAACGCACGTTAAAAAATGAACTCTGAATTTGAATTATCATTTTAAATTTTAATTTATTTCCTTTTTAATTCATCACAAAAGAAAATAAAACATAATGAAAAATTTTCATATCGTATATTTAAAAAAAAAAGAAATATTCTCAATATAAAACAAGAATAACATTAGAGAAATATGACAAAAAAATTATTAAGTTTTAAAAAATTATTCAAATGAATCCATACTATCCATGATCAATTTAATTCGAAAACAAATAGAATTAAATAATTCAGGATGAAATTATCGAGATTTAAATAAAGTTTAGTTTAGGACAAAAATCATAAAATAATGTTTCAAATAATATATATTGTTCTATTACCATTTTAGGATAACAATACATTAGTTGGGCGGTATATTAAACTTTTTGTGTACTTTGTAAGTTTTTTTAGAAGAACTTATAGTAAAGGGCATTTTTATAAAAATATCTATATTGATTCGACCTGAGAGAACTACATTAGGTGGCACAATAGATGATTTAATGACCTAAATTCAAAAAATGTAGGCCTTGACTAAATCATAAGTCACATTAGACACCAGACTAAAATTTAAGAATTTTTAGTGTTGAATGTCTTGATTTGAATGATACCGAAAGATAAGATTCCCACAAATAAGGACATTATTCATGAATATAAAAGGACAATCCTAATTGGGAAAGGAATTAAAGTAATGGACACCTGTGGTCTGTGTTGAATATGTTGTTGAAATTTTTTTCCAAAAGAGAAACATTGATAGTTTTGAAGAATGAATTACTTTCAAACATAGTGACTAAATGTGTGTTATAAAAATAATATATTTTTAAAAATTATTATAAGTAAAAAATTTATCATATATATTTTTGAAGTTTAAAAAAACTTATTTTTTATCCTATGCATTAGAATTTCAAATATTTTTATAGAATAAGAAATTTATTTTTAGGGTATAAGATTGAACAAATGTGGTAAATGTTTAGCCTAGTGATTAAGACAATTTACTCTCCTTAAATAAGTCAAAAAAATTTATTAGTATTTGCTTTAATTACAAAAAAGGGATGCAATATTCAACCTACGTTGAATATGCATGTTTCTTTATTGGTATGTCTTCTTTTGTTTTTTTTTTTTTTTAATTGGCTATGATACGATTTGATACATTGTGAAGGAAGTTTACAGCATGAAAGCACATGGTCAACTTTTTCTTCAAATTAAAATATTGCAATTTTTCTTGACCCTTTTTCTTAAATAATGGCCAAAGTTGACTGCATTCCGACAAAATATCGTTATGGGAACGATGAAAAGATGCAGTTTTTGTTGACTATCTCTCTTAAAATCATCACCAAAGGTTGAACCACACCTCCTACCATCACCCTTAGCTTGGCTCGAGATGGAAAATAAATGGAAGTGAAAATGAGAGGGCAAAAAAAGACCAAGAAGATGAAGACTATGTTTGTTTCCAAAAGTGCTGAGGATAGGAATTTTTTTTTTTGACAATACTCGTAAAAATAGAATAAAAAATCCAAGTAAAATAAATTAATAATTATTTAGCATTTATGTGTAAAAAGTTGGTTTTAAATGTTTCACATGTTAATTTGTAGAAGACTAATAGTTGTCATATCCTTCTATCAATTGTAAAGGAATCAAATCTAATAATTAAATCTTATATTCTTTTTTTAATGAACTAATATAATTAACTTTGAAAATTGAATCAAATTTGGTTGTTTCTATGTGTTAAATAACTAATTTTCTTTAAAAACTTAAACAAATTGGATTTAGGCTCACAATAAATATCAATTTTCTAACACTTTTTTCACATGTAGCATCTCTCTTTGGGCTTACATATGAGTTTATTAAACAAAGGAAATAAATATGTAATGGTGAAATTCGAACACTTCACCTCCTATCAAATGAGGCTCTGATATCACTTCAATAATTTGGCAATAAAAACATTTTATTATATGACTTCTTTTCATAAATTTATACAAGAGTGCATTACAAATTATATATAAAAAAAATTATGAAAATCCTAAAATTAGGGATAACAAATATTATTTGAAAATATGAATTGGAGCATAATCTTCTCATTATGTGCTTGATTCTCCATATCTCCTTGATTATTTATATTTTGTCATTCTTGATTTTGTATATCTCTTTAATTATTTTCATTTTGTCATTTTGCTTATTTGCATATTAAAGTCAATAGATTGAACTTTGATAAGGCAACCATATTTATGGTGACAAGCTAAACATCTATATTTATTTTAACTCTAGCTTGATAAGACATGTTAAAGGAAATAATAATAGAGTTACATAGAATAGCATAACAACAATAATCAAGAAGATGCACAAAATCAAGCACATAAATCAAGAGGAATTAAATAACATTTGATTACCTTAATTTTATGAAATGATATTTATTACCCTTAATTTTAAGATATTTATTATTCTTTTTCTTACATAATAACTTGCTATACACTTATGTATAAATTTTTGAAAACAAAAAGTAATAGAATATAAAACAATTCTATTGACACATTATCAAACTCTTCAAAACTTCAAATATATATATATATATATATATATATATATATATATATATATATATATATATATAAATAGTGTTATAAAATATGAGATTGTGTTCCACTATGATAATTTATGGATGATCATTCATATATATTTTTTGTGACTCCCTGTAAAAGGAGGGACCCGTAATGAAAATCAATTCAGTTCTTCATGTGCATTTTGTCCTCTATATCTTGTTTTCTTTTTCTTCTTCCACTTTGTTATAATATATTATCAACATGAATAGTCTCTACAAAATAAATAGAAAGTCTTATCTCTTTTTTCTCACAAAAAGGTATGTCATAAACTTATATTTTAATTTTCTATTTTATTTATGTGTATCATAAAATTACCTTTGATTTTATATTTTTTTTATTTTATTTGAATATATAAATATGTATAAATATTATTTAGAAAATATGTTTTTCTTTCTAGTCAGAAATCATGAAAAAAAAAATTCATAAACAGAAGTTATAAAAAATATGTGCAATCCTTATAACCAGAAGTTATGAGGCAAATTACAAAATTACAAACACATAACTAGAAACTATGTATATGATTTTTAATTATTTGTTTTCAATTATACGGTATAGCTGGAAGTTATAAAAAATAACATTATATAGATAGAAGCTATAAGATGAATAGTTCATAGCCTAAAAATATGTACAAATTTATACAATGATCAATAGGTCATAGTTTAAAGTCATGTACGAATCTATACAATGAATAGTTCATAACTTGAAGCTATGCACAAATTTACATAAAAAATAGTTCATAGCCTATAACTATATACAAGTTTACACATTTTCTTATTCTGACCAAAATAATAATAGCCAAAAGTTATAAAAGATATTAACTTTTAATTTTTTTTAATTATATTGTGCAATTGGAAGTTATATAAAATAATATTTACAACGCAAAGTTATACAATGAATATTTCATAACTTGAAATTATGTACAAATTTATACATTTTTGTTGTGATAAAATATGTAAAATAACATGTACAACAAAAATCATACAAAAAATGTTTTCATAGCTAGAAGCTATAAAAGACATATTTTCCGTACTTAAGGCAAAAACTTGAAAATATTGATATTTTAATTTTGTATGGCCAGAAGCTATATAGAGAATTTCTAACTATGGTATAACCAAAAGTTATACAAACTAAATTGTCAATTAATAATTTTATGAAATTTTATAGCTAGAAGTTATATAAAGAATATTTTATAGTTTGATGCTATGCAAAATTTTCATTTTATTGTAATAAAATCATGGCTAGAAGTTTTGACAAATTTATTCTTTAGTTGATATTGCCTTGTTAGTTTCTTGAATTCATAGTAATTATTTTACTTTATGATAATATGAAAATATCATGATCAACCTATATAGAGAAGGAAAGTGTATATTCCTATATATTCTTATAATTAGAAGTCATATAATAATTTGTATTTGGTGGCCTAAAGCCGCATGAAAAATAATGTGAATATTGTTATAGCCTAAAGCTATATAAATAATTAATTTGTATATTCTTATAGCTCAGAGCTTGAAGCTAAATGAAAATTTTTGTATATATTTTTATATCTTGAAAAAATATGTAAAACATTTTCATAGCTTGAAGTTCTATGAAAGAAAAATATGTATTTCCTATAAATGAAAACTATAGAGATTATTATTTTATATGTTATTATAGCTAAACAAGCTCATGCTACATCACTAGTTGTATATAAATAATACTTGGTGTTCTATCAAATCTAGAAGAATTTGAAATGACCAACTTGGTCCCCCGGGGTAAACAATGATGCATCAACTCTTTGAAATGTCAAATGGATATTCATTAAAGAATCAGAATTTTGTTCAACTAGTGATTGGTATATTTGAATCTTTGAAGCATATTATTACATGTTAAGCAAATTTCTAATTTAATGAGACAATTTTCCAATCGTTAGGGAGAGAAGAGCTAGTTCCATAAGAATGACATAAAATTATTTAGAATGCACTGACTTTGACTCATCTTGATCCTTATACTAATCAATGTGAACTGGAAGTTCAAAAGATTATTTATTTACAAGTACTTGCAAATCAACTATCGGATGCTTTCATTGATATAAAGAAAGTGACAAAATGATTTTTACCGATTAAGAATATTCTAGTACGGATTGATGTCCCTGAAGGACAATTAAATAATGAGTCTAAGGCATGCATGAAGCATGGTAAACCTTACATTCCCTAGAAAAGGAAAACACAAGGAAAGAGGAAAACATAAGGAAAGATATATGAAAAAGTGGCACTCTTGAAGAAGTTACATCTAAAAATGGGTTATTAAAATGACTGATCAGTCTAAAGTAGCCCCTGAAGAGACATACTTTAAATAAGTAGCCCTAGGAGAGGCATATATTATACAATTAGCTCTTGAAAAGGTACAAACATCTAATGTGTTATCTTTCAAAATGGTTATTTGACATCATAAGAAATGATAATGGCCTTGAATCACAGAGTGTGTAGGATGCCAACATAGAAAAGATTGGCCAAAATGGAAAAAATATATCCTAACAAAATTAGACTCATTAAAAAAAAAAAAAAGAAGTATTTGGACCAGTAGTCCAGACAACTGAAGTTGTCAAGCCTGTCAAATATAAATATATAGGCATTTATAAGAAAACGCAATGAGAAAAATAAAATCACAAGATATAAAGTGTGACTCATGACTCAAGGTTTCTCATAGAGACCTGATATTGACTATAAGGAAACATATTCTCCTATGATGGATGTAACCACATTTAGATATCTAATTGATTTGGCAGTCTCAGAAGGACTGACTATGCATCTCATTGATGTCTTTACTACATATTTATACAGATCTTTAGATAATGACATACAAATGAAAATCTCTAAAGGATTTCAAATGCCTAAAGCAACTAATTCAAAACATTATAGCACATAATCAATTAAGCTACAAAGATCCTTGTATCAATTAAACAATCCAAAGGCATGTGGCACAATTACCCTAATGAATATTTGAAACAGGAAGTATATGTTTATTACCTTATTTACCTATGCATATTTATTATGTTAAATATTTGTAATCATTATAGTATATGTGGAATATTTGAATTTTGTTTGAACTCCTAAAGAGCTTACAAGAATAGTTGACTATTTTGAAAAGTAAATTTGAAATAAAATATCTTAAAAAATAAAATTTTTGCCTCGACCTACAAATCAAGTACTTTTTAAATAAAATGTTAGTTTATTAGTCAACATATACAAAGTCTTAAGCACTTTTATATGGATAAATCACATTCATTAAGTTCTCCTATGGTTGTTCATTCACTTGAAGTGAACAAGGACTTATTTCATCCTAAAAAAGATAATGAAGAATTGCTTGGTCCAAAAGTACTACATCTCAATGCAATCGGTGCACTAATGTATCTTGCAAATTGTACTAGACCAAACATAACATTCTCTGTCAAATTGCTAGCAAGATAAAGTTCTGCCCCAACTACAAGGCATTAGAATAAGATTAAACATACATTGCAATACCTTTGTGGAACAAGTAACATGGGCTTATATTATTCAAAAGGATCAAAATCGCAATTGATTGAGTATGGAGATGTAGGATATCTTCAGATCCTCATAAAACTCGATTTTAAATGAGATATGTCTTTACTTGTGGTGGTACGACAATATCATGGAGATTAGTCAAGCAAACGATGATAGCCACCTCTTCAAATCAATAAGAAATTCTTATAATTCATGAAACAAGTCATGAATGTGTATGACTAAGGTTAATAATTCAACATATTCAAGAAACATGTGGACTACCTTCCATCAGAGGCAATGCAACCAAGTTACATGAAGATAATGTTGCTTGTATTGCACAAATTAAAGGAGGATTCATAAAAGGTGATAGAGCTAAGCATATCTCCCCTAAATTCTTCTATACCCACGAATTCTAGGAGAAAGGTGAAATTGATGTTTAGGAGATTCAATCATGCAATAATCTAGCAAATCTATTCATAAAGGCGTTACCTTTGACCACATTGAAAATGTTAAGGTATGACTTCAGAATGCGAAGATTGAGAGATCTACCTATTGAAGTGTTGAAGAAATCATGATCATGTCTCCATGAGGGGGAGAAAACTAATATGGGCATATTGTACTCTTTTTCCTTTCGTCCAGGTTTTCTCCCATTGGGTTTTATTGGCAAGGTTTTTAACGAGGAAGTTACCATATTCTTATGATCATCCAAGGAAGAGTGTTATAAAATATGAGATTTTGTACCACTATGGTAATTTGTGGATGATTATCCACGCATATCTTTTTTGACTCCCTATAAAAGGAGGCACCCCTAATGAAAATCAGTTTAGTTCTTCTTTTGCATTCCATCATTTCTTTCTTGATTTCTTCTTCTTTTTCCACTTTGTTATAACAAATGGTATGTTATTACTATATTTTTCTTTTATCATTAGGTGAGAAGATTATATTAATACAGTACAATATTTTGTAAATAATAGTTTCCCTTACTAAAAGGTATGATTACCTTAATTTTAGGAAATAATATTTGTTTTTCTTAATTTTAAAATATTTATTATTTTTTTCATTACATAGTAACTTGCTATACATTGTTGTATAAATTTTTGATAAAAAAGTAACAAAATATAAAACATTTCTATTGGCAAATTATCAAACACTTCAATATCAACTTCAAAAAATAATAATAATAATAATAAATAAATAAATTAACTGATATGTTATTACAATATTTTACTTTTATCATTAGGTGAGAATATTATATTAATGGAGTACAATATTTTGTAAATAATAGGATTTCATCATATGATCAATCTCCGTTTGTTTTCTAGTTTATTGGAGAAATATGATATTTGTGATAAAATAATCATCTTATATAGTATAATATAATAGAAAATTAGTATACATAAATTGTGATGAAACCCAAAATTTATTACGGGTATAGAATGATAAATTTATTTTAGGGAACAATGTAAGAAGAAGAAAAAAATTGTCTTTCTCTGAGGCCAAAGGATAAGATTAGTGACATCAATGTATCCATACTCTAGGTTCGTGTGTGTGTTTGTGTTTTTAGTAAATCTTGTTTTTAACCAATTTCTATAGATTTTGGAATGACATCACACTTGCTACTACTATTTTCACTATCAATCATGCATTCTCTCTATTCACACCCTTGATTCTCACTTTAAATCCTTGTGGAGATGATACCCATACTCACTATTTTGAATAACTAAGGAGATGATGCTCATACTTACTAGGTTATTACAATTTTTGAAGCCCTTGTGCTTGGGGCCTCAATCTACAACAACATAATCTCATATAATTCAGCACAACACCAAACCACAAGCATTTCTAATGTTGTAGCAAATGATTTAAAGTAGTGAGATAGAAGGCTAAGTAAGTTATAGTGTGTATTTTTAGGGTCACTTGACTTGGTAAATATATTACCACTCATTCTCTATTTATTTTTCTTTTTTATTCTTTTTTTTATTTGTCTAGTTGTTTTAATTTGTTTTTTTTTTTTTTTTTTTTTTTTTTGGAGAATTTTGCACTATATAAACACCTGGAGTTTGTTGTATGCTAGTTTAGACAAGAGATTTAGTTGGAAGTGTTATATACGAAATCTAGTTTTTTTTATTACAATAAATTGGTCAACCAACTATATACCATAGTCACCTCCAACTAATCATCAAAGCATGGAATGTAGTGGTGCTAATTACCATGACAACCTTATTTGTCAAGAATTAATAGTGTGCATGGCAATTTAATGAATGAAGAATTCAACTAGAATAACCAATCATTTAGAACTCTTAGAGATTATTTCCAACCTCCAAGATTTAGTGCTTCATCATGTATTGTTTTCCCTTATATTGCTCTACCCATTAAACTTAAACCCTAAATGATCTAACTACTACATTAGTTTTATGGCATGGAGAGTCCAAACACTTGGCTCAATGCAGCGAAATTTTAGGAAATTTGTTCCACTTTCTAAAAACCCATATGCAATTTACCATATTTGAAACAAAGTTTATTTTTATTTTCTTTAAAAGAAAGGACTAAGCAATGTTTATACTATTTAAGAGCAAGGAGCATTGGCTCTTGGCATGAAATACAACGCCTACACCCTTAGGAAAGCCCCCTAAGTGATGAGATGACACATGTCATGGGATTGATGATTCAATGATTATGTAGAGTCATCGATCTTGTCTTTTTGAAGAGGTGTAAAAGAGGACTTTTGGGCCAAAATGGGCTTCCGCTGAAACATAATATTGAAAGTGGGCTCATTTCCAAAGTAATGTTCAAAATAGCCCCCTTATTCCACATCAGCATACAAACAAATTTTTTATACTATTTATTTTTACTTTACCAACTTCCATCCCGAGTTGTTCTCTCTTCCCATCCCGTGCTGTTCTGTGTGTGGATTTTTCTTTAAAAACCCTAGCCCCACCAGTGGGCCACTGAGAGAGATATTAGAGCTACAAAGTATCAAAGTTGAGGTTAGTCCTAATTTTTTTTTTTTTTTTTTTTGGCTTATTTTATGTAAAGTGTTTGGCACTTTTCAATTTTTTTTCCCATCTCAGAATCTCAGTTTTTAGAAAATTATTTTTTTTCCATTGCTTTTGGTTTTCTCTTTTGTTAATAGTCCTTAACGACTATTTTAGCATAAATGGTTGAAGTTTATGGGAAAATAAAATTAATGTATATTGGTATTGGTTTTCTAGGCTGGTTTCAGGTGATATTGTGGTGATTAAAAATTAATATATATTGGTTTTCTGGGCTGGTTTCAACGGTTTTCTGGGCTGGTTTCAGCTTATATTGTGATGATTAAAAATTAATGTATATTGGTTTTGTGGAGGGTAACCCGGTTTCAGCTTGTGGGGAAAATAAAATTAATATACATCAAAGAATGGATTTTTTGGGCTGGTTACAACTTTGGTATTGTTAGCTTGAAGTTACAGTTGAAAAGAATGGGTTTGTTTGAGAGTTCAAAGTTCATAAATTATTATTATGAAATTTTCCTGTGGAATTAACTTATCACTTTTCAAAGTTCATATTACCTCGAGCTATATTGGCTTATCACTTTTCCTGTGGAATTAACTTACCTCGGTTACAATTTTATTTGTAAAACATGTAGGGTTTAGCCTTTGAGGCCCAAATTACCAGTACTTTCCTTTTCGGCCCAATATGCTCAATGGGCCTGGATCTCATTTTGGCCCTACCATGTTGTGAAATGTGGCATAAAACCTTCAGTCTTTTAGCTCACAACACCTCCTTATTGGTTGCGGTCACTGGTTCTTGTTCTAGAGACCATCGCACATAGCCAATGCACCTTATCCATTTCTCTCCATCTCTCTAGGTCAACCATGGCCGCACTCGTACTCGAAGCTCCTGCAATCGCTCCTCAATCACTAAATCTCTCTTCTCGCTTTTCATTTTCTCAATCCAAAACCCTCATTGTTTCTTTCGACACTTGTCTCGTTTCACTCTCCATTTCTGCAACTTCTCCTCCACCAATCCCTTCTGGTATAATTCAACACGACTCTCACTCTCTTAACATGCATATATAAAAAAATATTACTTATTAAAAAAATAAAAATAACTATACAATTGTAATATCTTTTACTATCCCAAACTCTCTTTTGGATTTTTCAAGGGCTTAATGTTAAGTATTTAACTTTTGTGAATTTGATAATATCATTACTAAATTTATAAAATATTTATATATTTGAATATTTAAATGAATAAATGAATATAATAATTAAATTTTGAAGGTGTAGTAGAGTCATTTTTATAAATATATCATATTTAAATACTTCACTTTTAAATAAACTTTATGAAATATAGTGTTATTTATTTTTATTTTCATATTTTCAATTGCTAATTTACTTAATATCTTGTTTTTTAAAAAATAATATTATTTAATTTTATGACAAGTCAACACAATACCACAGTTATGTGTGATGTTCATTAATCAATTATCAACTTTCAATTAGATAATTGCTGGCTTTTGAATAAGACAAGGGGCCCACCCCAATAATTGTTAATTATTCAAATCAAAAGGGTAGTTAGTTGGTTTGAAATTTGAAACTTTGGAATTGGAATAGTTATTTTATTGTTTGTTTTTTATATTGATTGGAAAAATCAAAGTAAATACTTAATAATGGATGATAGTAACAATATGTTAGAGGCAATTAGTGACATTAGATAATATTTGTTGTTATGTTAGAGGTGATTGATGAATTATATAGTGTTTGTCAATGAATCCCGATAATAAAAGTTTCTAGAATGTTAAAAAGATAAATATAATTTTTAAAGATATTTAAATATAAATCTTATACCTTTCAATGTAATTTATCTATATTTTGAAAATACAGACGTTTATTAAAAAAAGATACGATAAGATAATAAAATAATTACTTATATTTTATAATTCATGTTTAGAAAACTTTTAAAATATGAGTAAACACTTTTTTTTTTTTTTTTTTTTTTAAAAAAGCCAGATTCTTAAAGTACAAACACTTTCTATTTAAAAAGACTTTTGTATTTGCTTATATAAAAAAATTTACTTTTTATTTAATCATAATTTTTAAAGATATCAAAATTACCCATACTTTTAATAAAAATATTATTAAAATAAAATAGTAAGAGTATAAAATGAATGGTCCAACTCTACAAAAACCTATTCTAAAATAGACCATATACCTCATGTTTGATGACTCCACTTAGACTACTAGATTGTGGATGTGATGGGAGTGGAGGAGGATGAAAGGGAGGCCAAAAGTGAACCCATTTGGAAAAACTTTGATTATAGGTTGGAGAAATTGAATGTAGGTAGGGACCATATTGTTTATGTGATCCTTTGTCAATTGGGTTATACTTCATTTTCATGACCCAAAAGTTAATCTCATCCTAATTATCAAATTAGAAAAATAAACTAAACGTGTTTGTAACCCAAACACATGTAATAGCATCCTACTCTTTACTTATTCACTTATTTGCTTATAAATTGTTTTCATTTGAGTTGAACTTGTTATTTAGACATGAAGTTTTGTTACATTCCAATATTTATTTGGTTTATTCTTGTCTTTTATGAATCATTGACCGTAAAATATTATTTTTTACTTGAATAAATATTATTTTTTATATATTAACCATTTGTTATTATCTATATGAAGGCAATTATGACTGATTCCACGGTAGAAGTGCTATGTTATTGGAATGGAACAATTTTAAGGACAGAAATGGATTTGAGATATATTGGAAATAATGTGGAGATTGAGCCTATAGATGTGCCCATTCATACGACCTTTGTGTTGTTGTTGAACATGATATATGATATCATTGGTGTTGACAGACACTATCAGTTAGTCTTGAAATGTCGACATCCAACTGAAATGAACAAATTTCAACCATTAGTGGTCAGGAATGATTGGACAGTTGCACGTATGCTAGAGGTGCCATCAAAGTATGGAATGCCTTTTGTTCAATTATTCATCGAGCAAGCTCCCAATCACTATCATTTGAGTAATGACATGGGCCATTTGACACGGTTGTCGGCAGGTGATATTGATGTTGATGACAAAAATGAAAGAGATGAGGAAGATGATAGAGATGATGCAATAAATATAGATGACATGTATTTACCTAATGATGATGAAAATTGTTGTGAAAGAGAAAATATTGATTTGGTGATGGTCCAACATGTTATGAAATGTGACAGCACAAGATATGTGAACCTTGAAGTTGGTGATAGGTCTAATAATCCTGAGGTTGAGTTTGACATTGAAAACACATCACCAGTTGCCTCCCCACATGGCATCCAAGTTAATGTCTCTAATGACAACTTAGAAGCAACATTTGCACCCGTTTCATACCATATGCCACCTACACAACAATTTTCAAATATGGATGAGGCAATTAATTGTGTTGTAAGTGATTGGACTCCATGGAAAAACCCAACTTTAGGAAATGTTGATGGGGAGTTATCAATTGGCCAAATATTTTCCTCAAAATCAGATTTGCAACATGTTGTGAAGATGTTTTCCATAAAGTCGCACCAAGAGTTTACTGTTTATAGATCAAATGCAAGTGTGTTAATTCTTAAATGTAAAAAAGCACCAGAGTGCCAATGGCGACTTAGGGCAATGACGGTGAAAGATACAGGTATGTTTAGAATCACAAAGTACAAAGGTCCTCATACATGTGTCAATCCATGTATAAATTAGGATCATTCTTAGTTGGATTCTAGCTTTATATCTGAGTATATTGAAACATTGGTCAAAGCAGAAATGACCATTACAGTTGCTGCAATTCAAGCTATTGTTGCCGAACAATTTGGTTACCAAATTTCTTATCAAAAAGCAATGAAGGCAAAAAGGAAAGCAATGACGCGATTATTTGGTGATTGGTACAAGTCTTATGCAGAGTTGCCTCGCTTCTTTCTTGCTTTGGAGCAGTCAAATCCTGGATGTCTTATGTATTCCAAAATGGTTCTTGGAAACCACCCAAATGAAGAAATTTTCCAACGTGTTTTTTAGGCATTCGCTCCATCTATTCAAGGGTTTACTCACTGTCGACCAATTCTTAGTATTGATGGGACACATTTGTATGGAAAATATAAAAGGACTTTGCTGATTGCTATGAGATGTGATGGTAATAACCAATTGTTTCCACTTGCATCTGCCATTACAGAAGGAGAGAATACTTATAGTTGGAGTTGGTTTTTGGCATGTATCAGAGTTGGAGTAACACAAAGGAAAGACTCGTGTCTGATCTCTGATCATCATCTTGGCATTATAGCTGCTGTCAATGAAACATATTCAGGATGGACTGAGCCAGATGCTTATCATAAATTTTGCATGCGTCATTTAGCGAGTAACTTCCAACACAAAGTTCAAAGATAAGATTTTAAAGAATCTCATGTGTAGGGCTGCTATGGAGAGTAAAGTTAAAAAATTTATTTCTCACATAGATACAATTGGCCAGATAAATGCCGAGGCTAGAAATTGGTTGGAGAAAATTCCTCTTGAAAAATGGGCACTCTCACATGATGGTGGGCGGAGATATGGGATTATGACAACTAACATGTCTGAAGTTTTTAATGGTGTCCTTAAGGGTGCTCGTAACTTACCAATAATAGCTTTAGTCCAGTTAACTTTCTATCAGGTTAACAGTTACTTCATAGTCAGGCAGGAGCATGGTGCTAGTCGGCTCGCTTCAGGTGAAGAATTCACTCCACATATTGACGCCAAGATAAAGGCTAAAGTTGTTAAGGCGGGTTCACATAAGGTTCTTTTGTATGATCATGTGGCGGGACGTCTTCATGTTAAAACTAGACGCTCTATTGGAAGCAGTAATAGGAAACCTCGCACATATCATTTTACCCTTCAAACGGGGTCTTGCACATGTAAGAAAACACTTTTATTAGGATTCCCATGTTCGCACATTCTTACTGCTTGTCATTGTCGAGCAATTGATTTTCGACAATTTGTACAAGGTTATTACACCACACGTGCTTACCTATCAACATGGGCTCCCTTGTTTTATGCCATATTTGATGAGTTGGAGTGGCTTCAATATAATGGACCGATAATTGTGCCTTTGGACTAAATGAAACGGTTAACTTCTGGTCAACCAAAATCAAGTCGTTTGCATAATGAGATGGATGCAATGGAAACTAGAACTCCACAAACATGTGGACTTTGCAAGCAATCGGGTCACAATTGACGTTCTTGTCCTAATAGAGAAACCTAAGGCAGGAGGAGTTGATGTACTTCATGAACATCTTATTGTACTGTTTTTTTTTAATTTACTAGTATTGACCTTAATTGTTTTAAGATATATGTAGAAACTATCTTATTGAACATCTTATTGACGTTTGTTTGTTTGAAATTGTTATTTTTTGTCAATTCATTCTTATTTTACTTATATCAGGTTACATGAAAAAAATATTAATCTCTATTATTTAGGGGAGATGTTGTTCAAATTTTTAAAATTTTAATAATGAAATTAATGTTGTTGGAAATTGTTATTTTTTGTCAATTCATTCTTATTTTGCTTATATTAGGTTACATGAAAAAAATATTAATCTCTATTATTTAGGGGAGATGCTGTTCAAATTTTTAAAATTTTAATAATGAAATTAATGTTGTTAGAAATTGTTGTTTTTTTGTCAATTCATTCATACTTTGTTTATATCAGGTTACATTGAAAAAATTTGAATCTCTACTGTTTAGGGGAAATGTTGTTCAAATTTTTATAATTTTAATAATGAAATTCATGTTGTTAGATATTGTTGTTTCTTGTCAATTCATTCATATTTTGTTTATATCATGTATTAATGTACAGGCAGACATGGATACTCCATTGTTTCTTGCTCGTCCTGACCTTGAGGATACATCTGTGCTCACTCTTCAGCATCGACATCGATCATTCACCATTCGTGTTGATCCAGATATGGGTAGTGTTTTGACTTGCCGACACAGGTTGCGTCAAGAGTGGGTTTTAGATGATCGTGTTCGGCCATACATTATACAGTCAGGATTTTATGTCTTTCATCGAGTGGGCCATGTTAAGGTTGATTGGCCTTTGATTACTGCACTAGTAGAGAGATGGCGCCCAGAGACACACACATTCCACATGCTAGTTGGTGAGATGACCATCACATTGCAGGACATAGCCATCTTATTTGGATTCCGTGTACATGGTCATCCTGTCACTAGTTCTACAGATATTGATTGGCATGCACTTTGTGAGGAGTTATTGGGTGTTCGACCGACAAAGACTGATATTCGAGGAGCATCCCTTATAGTTCGTTTTATTACTACCCATTTCTCCCACTTACCACCAGGGGTTGTAGATGAGGTTACATTACAGCGCCATGCTAGAGCTTATCTTTTATTGTTAGTTGGTGGTTCATTATTTCCAGATAAGAAGGAGGTTTACATCCAATTAGCAATTCTACCCATGTTAAGAGATTTTGTTTAGACTGCACAATATAGTTGGGGGAGTGCGACACTAGCACATCTTTATCGAGAGTTATGTCGAGCTAGCTTAAATAGTGCAAAATCTATTGCAGGACCATTACATTTGTTGCAGGTATAACTTCAAGTCTTATTAATTATGTAATTTTGTCATAATTATGTGCATTTAAACATAATTTTATTTCATTTTTAGCTATGGTCATGGGAGCGATTACATATGGGTCGTCCTAGTAGATCACTTCCCCATGCTCCAGTGCTTGTAGATGAGAGATTCCCACTAGATGCACTAGGGGGTAGGTGGAGAGTTCCCTTATCTCATACAGACACTCCTCATCATGTGTTGGTCACATACAGAGATGAGTTTGATAGATAGCGATCTGATCAGTTTTGGGCTAAATATTAGTATTCTTTAACAAGATTATTAATATTAATAATATAATTTAAACTTTATTAAATACATACTAAGATTTGAATATATCAGGTATTATGGCAGCCTTACATAGATGATATACTAGAGTTGTTTCCAAACATTTGTTTAGCTGATCAGGATATTTGGCGGACGAAGTCACCACTTATTTTTTTTTATATTGTTGAGTGGCATCGTCCTGAGCGTGTGTCGCGATAGTTTGGACTCAGATAGAGTATTCCTTCGACACCCCCTATAGATTCTGACTTTCACTCCATAAATCGACGTGGTTGACCTCAGTTTGATTGAAGGTTGTATCATGAGCACTACGTGGCATTATGGGAGGTTAGGGGGGACCACATTGTCATTGCGGAGCCTATAGAGCCTCATATAGACTATCATGTTCCGTACATGACATGGTATCGTCGTATTACACGTCATTTTATTACACCTATGGATGATTTTGGACCTATGCGGTACCAGGCTATTGCCTTATTTGCCCACTTATTGGTTTGTATCACTTTAATATTATGTACATATTATGTATAATATTTATTCCAACAAATAATTATAGATCATTTTATGTAACAAATTGAGACTATGACATCTATCATATCTCAAAGAGGTCATGCATTGGAGGACTCTGGTAGTGATGCTTGCCGCACTAGTATTGTTGATATTATTCATATGGCCACTAATGTTATGTGCATTATTCAGGAGGATCATCGTATCCCACAAGTAGAGCATGGAGGAGGTAGGTCGCCAGCTTAGTCGACAGTTGCTCGACCATCACTTGTTTGGGGTCGGTTGACATCTCGAGGGAGAGGTAGATATAGTAGTTGTCAGCCCATCACATCGTTAGTATCAGCATCATTACAACCCCCTACCTTTTTATCTTCACGATTAGTACAGTCACCCATCTCTTCAGACGTACCATCAGTACAGCACCCTACTTATTCAAACCTACCATCAGTGCCACCCTTTACCTCTTTAGACCCACCATCAGTACAGCTTCCTATTTCTTTAGACTTATCTCCAGTTCAGGCTCCTACTTCTTCAGACCCACCATCAGCCCAACCCCTTACCTCTTCAGACCCACCATCAATGCAGATTGACACATCTACTCAGCTAGATTTACCGCCAGCCATTCCGAGGGGTAGGCGGGGCCTACGTCGACCTAGATTGCTACCTTCACCACCACCTTTATTTCCAGCTCCAGCCCCATCACAGACAGATGTTCTTCATGTGTCACATGCAGTACCTGCTACAATTAGAGAGGAGCATCCAAAAAGGAAGAGAATACTAGTTACACATAGGTTCTCTCCTTGTGGAGGCATGTGAGATTATATATGTTTTTTATTTTCCACTATATTAATGTTTAGTGGATATTTTTTGTGACTTTGATTAAACTATTAAAAATTACATTTTGTAATTAATTTCATTAACTAATTTTGTAAAAAAATCTATATATGACAACTATAGCTTGAGAGTATACTATTATTTCGATAAAGATAAATTTGTCATAATACAAATAAATTAATATCTTAAAAAACAACAAATTAAATATCTTAAATTAATAAATTATACAATTTTATATATTATTTATATGTTATATAAGTTTATTATTTTAAGATTATTAATTTATTAATAAATAAAATATTCATTTATAATATCTTCTATTTATCAATTTATGTTTGTTGAAGTAATACTAGGTTTTTAAATTTAAATATAAATAATTTATTATTTAAGTATATTTTTTAAATTTCAATCATAAATTGTAATTTAATAGTTTTTAATTAAATTTGAAAGTAAAAAAAAAAAATTAAAATTGAAATCTCAGTTATTAACTGCGGGTTAAAAGTATAGTATTATTTCGATAAAGATAAATTAATCATAATACAAATAAATTAATATCTTAAAAAACAACAAATTAAATGTCTTAAATTAATAAATTATACAATTTTATATATTATTTATATGTTATATAAGTTTCTTATTTTAAGATTATTAATTTATTAATAAATAAAATATTCATTTATAATATCTTCTATTTATCAATTTATGTTTGTTGAAGTAATACTAGGTTTTTAAATTTAAATATAAATAATTTATTATTTAAGTATATTTTTTAAATTTCAATCATAAATTGTAATTTAATAGTTTTTAATTAAATTTGAAAGTAAAAAAAAAAATTAAAATTGAAATCTCAGTTATTAACTGCGGGTTAAAAGTATAGTATTATTTCGATAAAGATAAATTAATCATAATACAAATAAATTAATATCTTAAAAAACAACAAATTAAATGTCTTAAATTAATAAATTATACAATTTTATATATTATTTATATGTTATATAAGTTTATTATTTTAAGATTATTAATTTATTAATAAATAAAATATTCATTTATAATATCTTCTATTTATCAATTTATGTTTGTTGAAGTAATACTAGGTTTTTAAGTTTAAATATAAATAATTTATTATTTAATTATATTTTTAAAATTTCAATAATAAATTGTAATTTAATAGTTTTTAATTAAATTTGAAAGTAAAAAAGAAATTATAATTGAAATCTTAGTTATCAACTGCAGCTTCAAAGTATAGTATTATTTCGATAAAGATAAATTAATCATAATACAAATAAATTAATATCTTAAATTAATAAATTATACAATTTTATATATTATTTATATGTTATATAAGTTTATTATTTTAAGATTATTAATTTATTAATAAATAAAATATTCATTTATAATAGCTTCTATTTATCAATTTATGTTTGTTTAAGTAATACTAAATTTTTAAATTTAAATATAAATAATTTATTATTTAAGTATATTTTTTAAATTTCAATCATAAATGGTGTAATTTTATAATTTTTAATTAAATTTTAAAATTTTTTAAAAAATTAACTAAAGCCGCAGTTGACAACTTGGGAAGAGGAGGATACCCAGCCCACTTGGAGAGAAACAAAAATCTACACGTACCATGGGAGTTTCTCTAACATGCACAGTCCAAATATTTTAAGGGAGTGGCCGCCATCCACATGAAGAAGCAGTCAACAAGGGAGACCTTCACGGGCTGCATCTTTGGATCTGCACATGCAATATAGGAGAGAGGGCGTGGCCATCCAAAGGGAGGAAAAGAGATTTTTATTAATCTCCATGGGGCGCACTATGGGTTTGATGAAAGAGACAACCGCCTCCTTCCCACCATTCAAAATTTTTGGAACACAACCGTACAGTGGAGATTCTCCAAGGGTGCCACTTTGAGAAGAGAATAGTCCTCACACCAACAGAACCTCCGCGCGAAGCACTTTCAGCACCAACTCCACGCTGCAGCCAGTTGTCATCTGCACGTACCTCACCACACCAGCCGCACACCATCCGGTTTGCCTTGTAGCACCATATCCGGCTAGGTAAGCTGATCCTTTCACATGGGCCTTCTTTAGGAAAATATTAAGTTTGGTTTCATTTCAATTGGGATTCATTATGTCAGGTTGAGTGGCTTTGATTTTTTTTCAAACTAGTTTCAGTTTAGATTTGTTTTATCAAGGTGTGGAAGCATGAATTTCATTTATATTTAATTTTGATCTATTACATAAAGGTTAGAACTTTGTTTAAATTTAGTTTTGATTTATCATATTGAATTAAGATAATTCGATTTTGTATAGTGTTAGCTTTGATTTATTATATTAGAAAAAAAAATGATTTGATCTCTATTTAATTTAGTTTTGGTTCATTGCCATCAGATTGAGAACATTTGAGTTTTATTTATTTATTTGTTATTTATTTAATTACTTATTATTTACTTATTTATTTATTAATAAGATTGATCCTATAGGTTAAAGATTTAGTTTCAAAAAAAATATGTTTTGGTTAGTTTTTAATTTGACTTTAGGTTTAAGTGCTCTAATAAAATTTTAGTTTGTTAAAATAATTGACCTTATGTGTTAAAGATTTGATTTTAGATTTGCCTTAATTAGTGTTTAATTCATTTTTGAGCTTAGATTTCATTTTAATAGCGTAAATTTATTTAGAAAGTTGATTCCATGAATTCATATTTGTTTTTAGTTTGCTTTCATTTAATTTGGTTCATTCTAATTATTTTAGGTGCTTTTATAATCTTAGGTCATTAATAAAATCAATTTTATATTTGAAAGTTCATGCCTTTAATTTACTTTAATTTGGTTTCACTTATCTATTCAGTTTAGGTATTTTTTATAATATTTGTTCATTAATAAGATTGATTCTATGTCTAAAATTCATGTTTTTGGTTTGCCTTAATTTAATTAATTTGGTCCAATTTCACTTTGCGTGCTTTTCGGAGTTTTAGGTGATTAGTTAATTGATCCAATAAGATAAAGTTCATATTTTTTTAATTCCGAATTAACTTAGTTTTAATCTATCTTTAGTTTAAGTGTTAGTAATTTTAAATTCAGTAATTTGAATAATCATGTTAGATAAAGTTGATGTTTTTCATTCCAATTTAGTTTAGTTTTAATTTATTTTTTAGTTAAAATGTGTTTGTGTGTTTAATTGATTTTATGTTAGTTCTTGATTATTATTCTCAATAGATGTGTTCCTTGAATCTTAGTCACTAATTCTTGGTGGATATTTCATTAGTTTATTTTATCTAAGTTTTAATAGTTTATTACTTTAGTAGTCTCTTGTCAAATTTATTTTTCAGAGGCCATTAGAAAATAGTGAAGATTGGCCTCCATTCTCACCACTTTAGTTTGCTTGGTTGTCAAAAATTTTACTTTGTGATTTTGTTTTCTTTTGTTTTGCTTGGTATTTTGTTTCTCATGTTTTGTTGTTTTCAAATTAATTTCTTTTGTTTTAAAATAAAATACTTTTCTCAAATGTTCCTCGTTAAAGTGAATTTCAAAAACTCATTTAGAGTCCTTAGAATTGAAATCTCATTTTCTTAAATAATATGCAACCATGTCTTGATCGATTCGCATCTTTCTCAGTTTTCAATAAAAGCTATGGTTTTGAATAAGACATGAATCTAGGCTTGTGGTCCCAAATAAATGGGATAATTTTAGGCTAGATTGATGTATATCAATTGGGGAATTGGTGAAACCCCTACATAAAAATCATTTTTTCAAAACTTATCTTTACTGCCACCTTTGCCATTTGTTGAAATCATATCTATCTATTTTTTAGGAATTATATACAAGATGTATGTGATAATTGATGATTTTGTATACTTTGTTCATTTTTGCTATGCTAATTAGATAACAAGTATGCTAGGATTTCTTTATTTATTATTTGTTATCTAACCCCTCATGTCTTGTGGAAGCACGTTACAAGTTATCTATGCTATCTAGGTATGCCCCCTATCACCCACCTTTTAAATTCTGTAAATATGCTTGTCATTGTGAATTGCGCTTATGTTTTATAGTGCTTGGGTGTCTTGATATATATGCTTCATTGTTTGATTATTTCTGATAGCTCTTAAGAAGCAGCCCAGGTACACACCCTAAATTTTCTTTATGATTTGTGATTGGTTTTCTTGTTTAGTATGCTATTTTTTTAAATCACCTTAGTCTACCTAGATACCCTCAATCAACCAATTAATTGTTCCGATTCCCTCAACTTAGTCAGTAGAGACCTCTATAGGGCTTAGAGGGGCACTATCTTTTGGAGGTACCTTCCCAAAAAGCAACCTAATCCCTGAACCTAGACTCAGGTTTTTCAAAGACACGCTTTTCCAAAAACTATGGAGTCACTTCTTTAGGGTTTTCTCTTTTGTTTTATTTTCTCTTTAAAAAAAAAATAAAATAAGTGGCAACTCCAACTTTTCCAAACTAAATTTCTAACCAATAAAGGCGAGTCTCGTCGATTGAGAGGGGGTGCATGTGAAAAATGCAAGTCCACAAATTGGCGACTCCACTAGGGTTTTGAGGATTAAGCTTGAACACTAGTTGAGGAAAATGTGGCGTTTAATTAGTCTATTAGAGGGTACCTCATTTTTTTTAGGCGAGGTGATTTGGTTTGCTTGCTTGATTGGTTTGCTATCTTAACATGTCTTTATACTTGTTTATCTTGCATGATCACTTGATTGCTTGCTCACTTCAGCATGATTCATTCTCACTTATGATAGATAGGACTTTGACTATTTGATATTTATTTGTTTCGCATGACTACTTGTTGCATGACAACCCTTTCTCTTGCATGATTGTATGATTACTTGTCTTTGTTCACTATCTCACTTTAGATCTTAGGTTTTTTGAATGCACCCACATCGTTCACAATGCACTTTAGATTATCCTTGAGTATTGAGATATGAGAGAGCCTTCACCATTAAGAAACCCCCTGGGAAAGTGAGAAAGTGCATGTGTGGAGGTGATGACCACCTTGCATGGAAGCACCTTGTCTTCTTGGAGGCGTGCAGAGGGTTGCTTACCACCAGAGGGTACGATCGCTTCTACTAGGGATCCTTTAACCCACCCATTTTATCTTATAGAGCCACCTCAACCTTGCAGGTTAGCCTAGACCCAATTAAGATTTCATCCCTACATGTGGGTGTATCTGTGAACCTTCAAAGCTGCCTTAGTCACAATTGGGTTCAGCTATCCTCTTCATGCTCTCCTTTTGGTGTGCTTAGATATTGGTACATGTTTAAGTTTCAATTGGGCCATCTTTCTGCATTGTGATTAGTGTGTTTCCACCTCTTTTGAGCTTTTTTCATGTCATTTCTCTTTTCGTGCCTTTGTACCTTATAGGATTGTCATTTGTTTTGGTTCGAATTCGACTTCTTAGATTAGAGTTGGATATAGATTGAACAGGGTTTCAAAACAGTCAGGTATAGATCCTCAGCCTGATACAATTGATCGACTTATAGTCACCATGACTCTATTCAGGAGGCATTAGTAGGTTTGAGCCAGAGGATTGATGGACAGTGAGATAGATAGCATCCAGTTTAGGATGAGATGTCGTGTGATTCATTACCTCCCACCTCCACCACCCAGGTAGCCAATGACATCGTACATATGATGAGTTTAGTGGATTATGGATCAAAGTTTATCATATGAGAGTTCTTATAGAGGATGTTAGTTTTTCTATAAGATGGGAGATTTGGTTGATGTGGTTTTCCTCATGACGAGCATGAGATGGACGTATTGGATGATAGTTGGATGGTTAGCATAGATTAGCCAAAGATAGTTCACTTTCTTGATATGCTTGAGATTTTCATCGTTGAGAGTTCAGAAAAGATTCAATTTATTTATGTTGGGGCATCCCACTTATGTTGATGATATGTTTGAAGACGGTGTTAGCCCAGTTATGGTCATGGAGATTCATCTATTCCAAGATACCCTAGAGACTTACTTGGAATACACTAAATGTCATTAGAGAGTCAACCCTAGAGAGGAAATATGATTGACATATCTGGATAGAGACCAATTCTCAGACCCTACCAATGTGGATCAACTGAAGAAGTATTACATTTGAGACCATAGTCGCAGGATGGGTGGCCATTATTTCAGTTAGCCTTACACTTTATCACCTCTATCTATATATTAGACCATTGCTAGCCCATTGAGCCTCATGTGGTACGTTAAAGCTTTTTTTCTTTCTTATAGCCTTGATTACCATTTCTATACTCAGGTTGGGGCCTTTTGATGCATATACATGCTTTTCTAGGAAAGTCTCATGAGCTTTAGACTTATAGGCCTATCTTCTCATTCTTATTACCATCTTCTTATCACCCCGTTTGTTCTATTTTACTATCATCCCATTTTCATTCTCTTTCTTGCTTTTATCATTATTTGTTTCATCTTATCTCTCCTCTTCCCTGGGTTGATGATTCTTCACATCTTGGTGCAAAAAGAGCAGTCATATCACTCTATTCATCCCATCATTTGGCATTGATTTGGAGATTTTAGTTTGAGAGGTTGTTTCATGGGATGGGGTTCACGTATTCATCAGTGATTTGAGAGAGTCTATTTATTCCTTATATCTTTCCCATTGGAGTTCGATTTATTGATGATCAGAGCATGTGCAAAAACAAAAAAAAGAAAAAAAAATAATAAAAAAAAAAGAAAAAAAAGTGCAATGATATGTTCGTGTATGGTATCTTGCTCCATTGGGCACTTATGTCACCTTTTGAGGTCTATTTATTGGATGTATTTGTCATTAAGGATTCTTGTGAGATTTTTATATGAGTTTTCACTCCTTGAGCCACTCTTGTTATGCATTTGGAGTGTCGAGGGTTCATGTGAGGGTTCTATGAGATCCTATGCTTCTTGGATTGTGGTTGATATGTATTAGGTATAAGAGATGAGTAACCTTTTTACTAGGGTCTCTGGATCATTGTCTTATCCACCATTCCATCATTGGTGATACAACTTTCCCTTACTGTACTAATATGGGTTGATCATCATTCATTCCACTTTCTTATTGCCTTTTTTTTGTGTCCCATCACCTTTTCCAAATCTTTGTTCCACCTTTTATCCATTTCCTATATATTGATACACATTTTTGATTCGATACCTTATTCACATCATTCATATGTTTCACTAATGGTTTGACCACTTATCCTTTTTCTTATTCCGCCATAGACATTTCCTTTGGTTAGCTTTAGGTCCATGGCTCATGAGATTTTTCAATGCATTACATCTTGTACACGAGGGTATGGGTTTGAACATTGGGTATTTGAGCCTAGTTTCCCTTCATTTCTTTCACCCTATCACCCTAGCCTAAGTTACGTCCCGTGTCTTAAGACCACCCTGAGACTATGAGATCAGATGCTATCTTTGACAGCCTCTAGTTAAGCCGGTGTTTGGGATTTGGTTGACATATAGACATCGTCCCGTTTCTTCTTCTGAGAGATGCTTCTTTGATGCTTGGAGGTGATTTAGTGATGGATGTAGACCATTGCTTCATCTTATGGATGATATTTGACATTGTCTGGCTTCCCATTCTATTGTGTATCAGCTATCATACTGGGGCATATTCCCCTTTCATTTGGTTGAGATGAGCCCCTACTTTGAGCCTAAGCATTTTCACTAATCAGATATCCCTAAGGGAGTATGTTGAAATAATATCAATTCTAGTGGAGCATTGTTGAGCTCATTGACGGTTTTCATGATTCTAGGTTCTATTTGTGGAGTATTTCTGAGATGGACTAGTGGATTATTATTGAGCTGGAGATAGTTGATTGATGATGTTGGATTCATTCTTTTGTTGTGCATTAGATACCCACACTAGGGCATATTTCCACCTTTCTCCGAGGTTCCTAGTTGTTGTTGGGCGGTATGGCTATCCTTATTTATGGTTATAAGGATGTTTGATTGATTTTAATAGATTCTTTATTGTACATAAGATATCTATACTAGGGCATATTCCCATCTCCTTGATGAGATTGTGTTCAGGCAATGGTACATAGATGGATGATTAGTGTTGGTTGTTTACCTCATGACTTTGATGTCAGATATTATACTGGGGCATATTCTCCTCTCCTTGATGAGATTTTGTTTGCGTAGTGGTACATAGATGAATGATCAGTGTTGGTTATTTACCTCATGACTTTAACATCAGATTTTATGCTGGGGCATATTTCCCCATTTTCTATAAGTACCCTTGAGATTGAGATAGCAACCAGCTTGGTTTTAGATTGAGTACTAGTCTGGGGTTTCCAACGATTGACGATATCAGGACCTTCATACATGGTTTTGTTGAAATAGAGATGGATCACATCCTGAGGAGCGTTGATGGATTCTTTAATCAGATGCTCATGAGATAGATTGCTTTTGTCATTGATTACCTTGCAGATTAGGTTATCCAGATGAGTAGTATTTTTGTGCACTTTGAGATTTGCTTTTAGATGAGTCGCGATATACACACTTCAAGATTTACCTTTTGAGATTCGTCAACAGAGCAGCCCTTGAGACATAAAGAGTTCTTTCAATTCAGATTTTTCAGAGGTTTGTCATAATGCATCAGTTTTTGACCCATTAATTCTAGTGGATGATTGATTTACCGGTTTTTTTAGCAGTGTGAGCACCCTAGATACTGGGGCATATTTCCCTTCTTAAGCTCAATAGTCGGAGCCTCGACATTTTGAGTGTACGACTTTGAGCCCATTTACCTCCTATCCACTTTCGAGTTAGTCTTTTTTATCCATTCCTTTTAGGCCTTGAGCCTCGTAGCCTTGAGCTATTCATTTCCTCGTAGCCCTAAGCTCACGACCTAGAGTTCTTCTTCTTATTTATGACCCAGAGTCATTCTTATCATTTAGAGCCCTGAGCTCACGACCCAAAGTCGTTTTTCTTATTTATGACTCAAAGTCATTTCTTTTCCATTTAGAGCCCAAAGCTCACGACCCAAAGTCATTTTTCACGTGTGCCCCCACTGATATATATATATATATATATAAGCCAATGGTGGGTTTAGGTATTATTTCGTCCCCTCTGATCTCATCCTATCCCAAGTATACATATAATTAACTTTAAAAATAGTTTTATTTGTTATTTAATTTACTCATTTTTAATACAAAATAATAAAAACAATCTACTTCTTGAATAAAATAAATTATAAAAATTTATAATATTTTTTTATATATAAAATGTATTTACTTTTTATATTTTAAAAAATTTAAAATAAATAGGGTCGGGTGGGGCAAGTGTAACACAAGTAATAAATTTTCATACTCGTTGCCTTGCCATACCTTACATCGCCCTGTTTAATTTTTTCATTGGGTGGAGGTAGCAATAGATTGATATAAATGTGACGAGATTTGAATATGGGTGATACATTCCAAACTCATCCCATTATCATCCCTAACTTTAGCTTTTAGATTATGTTGGTAGCTTAACAATCACCAACATGTAAAAGTTCATGTTGTAGTTTCCTTGTTTTGTTCCATTTCCTAAGGCTCCCTCTTGTTTTCCTTTTTGTAAACATGATAGTTCTATTTCATATGGCCTTTTTTTTGCCACAATATCCAGACATCTATCAACTATTGGTACCAAACTCTCATCAGTCTTATATGCAGCAGATGTAGTATTATTTTTCTCTCTCTCCTTTTTCTTTCTTAGGTTTGCCTACTTTATTTCCTTTCCCAACAACACAGTTCTTTTCTAAATTGCTCTCTTTGCCATAATGAGCATTTCATTTTCTCCTTGGATAAATCTTTGGTTGGACTTATTATAATAATTCTATCCTCTACCCTTATTTTTCCCTCTATTTTCTATCTATTTATAATGTGAGTGTTCCTTCTTGTCTCTTCATCTAACAAATTACTCTTCACAACGAAGGTGCATAATTTGTAACAAAAGTTACTAACATTTACAATAGGTGTCTCTCAAATGTCTTGCAATGAACACAACAACAAAGAGACTTGTATCTTATCATCAATTGTCATTTTCATAGTAACTAATTGATTTACCATGCTTTGAAAAGCACTTCACATGGTTGGCCACTTAAGTGTTTCCTTTGACTTCAATCTAGTTAACTTAACACACCTCAATGTGGTAATTAAAATGCAACTCGCTTTTTCTAGTTGCCTAACTAGACACTTCAAATAGGCTATTAGTTTACTAAATTAGAGTCCATTTGATAGTGATTTTAGGAAGCACTTCCAATCTTTCTAATACTTGAAAATTTTTATTTTTCAAGTATTAGAAATGTTAGAATTACTTTTTAGAATCACTGTCAAACACACTCTTAGATTACTGGTCTTGTAAGTCTAAGCCTTTATACCACTCACCTAGACAGATACTTTAGTCGAGTTGCTAAAACTTAATTGGATTGGCCTTTCCTATTGGAGTAAATAATCCTTAAATATAGTAGAAACAAGCAAAAAGAAAGAAAGAAAGAAAAAAAGGTTCCCATAGTAGGATTTGAACAAGGACCTACAACAATGTATGATAGATCTCAACTAGAAATTAGGTTGTAACCCAACAACACATTATCAAGCGCATGAGTGTCCATCCAAGATAAACACCAATGACTTTACTTGGGAAAAAAAATTCTTCAAGATGGAGCTAAAATAAACCATGCAAAAATGAATATCTTTCATAGAAAATAGGAATTAATACAATATTCGTGCAAGTCTTTTTCCCAAGATATGGGAAGAGAACTAGAAATGGTAT
Source organism: Vitis rotundifolia (assembly GCA_030254885.1). Classification (NCBI taxonomy): domain Eukaryota; kingdom Viridiplantae; phylum Streptophyta; class Magnoliopsida; order Vitales; family Vitaceae; genus Vitis; species Vitis rotundifolia. The sequence continues at coordinate 19,036,060 of CM058160.1, read as the reverse complement.
TATTCTCAAGCTCACAAAACCAGCACACAAAGTGGAAAGATGTCACCAAATACAATTGCCACATTTGATGAAGAAAACCCCTGATTCAACCAAAACCAAGAAATTAGTATAAACATATTCTACTAATTTAATCATGTACAGTTTACTATAAAATATTTCTAATTCTTTCTTATTTCAAACTAAAAAATTAATTTTTTTTAATCAAACTTTTTGTTTTTAAAATGAGAAGGCTGAAAAAAAATTAAAAATTAAAAATATAGAAGAAGAATAAATTTATGATATATGAAATATGTACATATCTCAACTTAGAATTATTATATTCTATGTAAAGAGGATGTATAAAGAGAATGGGTCGATAAATTATTTTATGGAATGTTTGATTGAACATGATATATGATAATTAAAGGATGAGATCATTTACCCTATCCTAAAACTAACCAATCCTAGGATAAGATATGCTATCTCATCTCTTATCTCATCCAATATTATGTATATCAAATCAACTAAATATTGTCTTACTTTAGTAAGTAATACAATTAAGAAACAAGGGATGTGAACTGCTATTACTTTAAGAAGAAATAGAGAAGCAATATGGACTATTAATAAGTACAATGTGAGTGATACTCTGAGTGGATTCAATTTAACATCCACCTATATATATATATATGTGTGTGTGTGTGTGTGTGTGTGTGTGTGTGTGTTAATAAATCATCTTGGCTTATGAAAATTATGAAGTTGAAACAAAATATGGAGCACACACTAGTAATATGAAAACAAATAAAAATTCGTATCATCGTTGCATGCTAGTTACCTAATTATATTTCTTGAGTATTCAATAGCCAAAGTGAAATCCCATGAAAAGTTTCAAGAAATGGTAATTGAGTAAGAAGCCTCGATGAGATATGTTGCATTGTTGGACGAGATCTCGGATTAGAATGTATGCACTTGAGTGCCAACCAGACCACAAGAACTACATCTCTAGCAACTTGTTGATCTTGAGGAGATGGGAGACGTGAATCTAATATATCAGTGAGCATTATGCTTTGAGATAATGAGGAAGACAATAAGGTGAAAAGTTCTCTTGGATGTTTTCCCATCATTGTCTCAAGCGCCACCACTCCAAAGCTATAAACATCACATTTTTCCTTCACAACCATAGTGTAGGCAAGCTCTGTTTAGAATCAAAACAAGAAAAAAATATTGCACAAATGAGAAAGAAACATTCATTTAGTTTTCTCATATTATCCATACTTATAAAATGTTGAGAATGTTTCATAGCATTGCATTGACATTTGACAACATTTTATTTCTAAATTGTGATGAAATTAAGTTAATTTTTACAACTTATATGAAACCTTTGAAAAACTATTCTAAGGAGATTTTAAAAATATTTGGGACTTATTGGGACAATGAAGACAACTATTTGGAAAATGCTTGAGAGAACATTGATAAGTATTTTTCATATAAAGTTCTCTTACTCTCAAACCATTTTTTACAACATTTTATGAATAACTATTAAAAATTTCCTTTTTTTTTTATTTGGAACTTTAAAAGAAATATATATATATATTTCTAACTTCTATGAAGACCCTTTGGGCCCATAACAAGCAATATCCACTTAGTTGGGAGCAGATCGTTACAAATGGTATAAAGTTAATCTATAACCATGATGTGAAAGTTTGTTTGGCTATACAATCTCATGGGACATAAACAGGATATTGCCTTTACATAAGGATGAGTGTAATATCCCATAATAGATATGAAAACAAAAAGTTTTGACATTATATATGAATGAGTTTCGCTTAACCTTATAGGCACATTTTAAATTCATGCGGGCCTCTTAGGCCCAAAGTGAAGAATATCTACGTAGTTGGAAGCTATTATTACTTTGCATGAAAAATATAAAGAAAAATAATATATTAAAAATTTAGAAGAATTTATTCACTTTCAAGCTCTTCATGAGTAATAATAGTAGAAAAAGTTTGGTTTGGCTGGCAATAATATTTCCTTTCCCTTCATCTAGTATAATTTGTGACTTCTATGAAGTATATAATAAGAAGTATAAAAGTACTTAATACATTAAATCTCAAAGATACCAAACTTATTAAAACAAAAACAACCAAAAGTTCAAAAGATATATCGAAAGAGTAAAAGTTGAAAGAAAAACTGTTGTGTGCTTACCTGGCGCTATGTAACCATAAGTGCCTGCAAGAACAGTTTGATTGGATGAATCATGATGCAGCAGTCTAGCAGTACCAAAATCCGATAGAAAAGCGTCCGATTTAGAGTCCAAAAGAATATTGCTGCTTGATATGTCCCTATGAATAATGGGCAGAGTACAGTCATGATGCATATAGCATGAGGCATGGACTATGCTTTTGACCACATTCACCCTTTTAATCCAATCCAATTCCAAAGCTTCGACTTCATTGCTCAATACACTGAATAAGCTTCCTTTTTCCATGTACTTGTAAATCAAAAACATGGATCTTTTGTGCAAACAATAGCCGTGAAGTTTTACAATATTCCGATGTTGTATTTTTGACAATATCTGCACCTCATTTTGAAAACTTTTCATGTATGTTGCCTCATCTCTTTCCCATCCATGAAGCTTTTTTAGGGCTACCACATTGCCTGTAGGCAATTGAGCCCTGTAAACACTCCCATAGCCTCCAGTACCTATGCAATATTTGATATCGAAGTCTTCTGTTGATTCAATGATGTCCTCATAAGCAATCTTTCCATCATAGTTCCATATTGAAAATATATCTCCATTTTTTATTGATGGTGTCTTGGTTTGATTTTGTCTCATATTCCACGAAAGTAAGAGAAACCTCAACACGAATAAAGGAAGAGACAAGATGGTAAATATAGCAATAATAGTGACGATCATACTTCTATCTCTTCTTTTGCAATGTGGCCAACCTTTGATTTCACCACATAAACCTTTGTTGTGGCTAAACACCTTGGGCTGATATACAAACTGTAATTCAAGGGGTATGTGACCCTCCAAATCATTGTATGACAAATCAATTGATGTCCATCTGTATATTGAAAGGGTGGGAATGCGACCTGAGAGTTTATTACGGGAAAGATTCAAGTTCTCTAAACTCTTCAAGTTTTGAAGCTGGGAAGGTATCTTTCCATTGATCAAATTATCGCTAAGGTCTAAGCTAGCCATATTCTTCAAGTTCCCTATCTCGAAAGGGATGCAACCCCTGATTTGATTTCCACTAATATTGAACTCAGTTAAATTGATGAGGTCACCCACAGATGAAGGAATAGCACCAACAAGGGAGTTCCAACTGAGGGACAATTCAACCAGATTGGTTAAATTTCCAAGAAAGGAAGGAATGACACTGGAAAGAGAGTTACAACCTAAATCCAAATGAATCAGATTCTTTAAATTCCCAATTTCAGAAGGAATGGAACCGTTGATTTGATTGAAATTAAGGGATAAGTATTCCAGGTTAGTTAAACTTCCAAGAGAGGAAGGAATGACACAGGAAAGAGAGTTAGAACCTAAATCCAAATGAATCAGATTCTTTAAATTCCAAATTTCAGAAGGGATGGAACAGTTGATTTGATTGTAACTAAGGTCCAAGTATTCCAGGTTGGTTAAATTTCCAAGGGAGGAAGGAATGGCATTGGAAAGAGAGTAAGAACGCAAATTCAAAGCAACCAGATTCTTTAAATTCCCAATTTCAGAAGGGATGGGGCCGTTGATTTTATTGTAACTAAGGTCCAAGTATTCCAGGTTGGTTAAATTTCCAAGAAAGGAAGGAATGACACTGGAAAGAGAGTTAGAACTCAAATTCAAAGCAACCAGATTCTTTAAATTCCCAATTTCAGAAGGGAAGGGACCGTTGATTTGATTGTAACTAAGGTCCAAGTATTCCAGGTTGGTTAAATTTCCAAGAAAGGAAGGGATGGCCCCATAGAGGTAATAGTTATTACTCAAATCCAATTCCTCTAATAGAGTGAGGTTACCCAGTGAAACAGGTAGCTCACCATCAAGTCGACAATCAGAGATACGAAGGTAAGTGAGTTTTGTAAGCGTACCTATCTCATCTGGGATGCGACCATAGATCAAAGAATGGCTAAGGTTGAGACGGAGGAGGCTGGGAAATGAAGAAAACTTCAACTGGCTAAGCTCAATCATTCGTCCATAGTGGTCTGAAAAGTAAATCTGAATGACATGTCCCTCCATGTTGCAGGTGATGCCGCCCCATGTGCAATGATGAGAAGTAGTGTTTTCCATGTACCACCACCAAGTGGAGTTGCGGAGAGCCTCGGCCTCAGCCTCCACCTGTGCGTCAGTTGTAGCAGCAGCAGCAGCAGGAGGTGATGAGATCAAGAGCATGTTATATGATAACAATACCACTAAAACCACCAACACCCTACAAGTATTAATGGAATACCACTCCATTCTTTCTTATTTTCGATTAATATTGCTATATATGGCCCAGTTGATGGTTTTATAGAAGTGGGGTTGGTGTTGATCCAACAACTCTCTTCTTTCACCCACACAGCATCTCAAGCAAGTCAAACAAGTCTTCTCCCAACTCTCCATTGGACATTTGGTGGGCAAACGAAAACGTTTATTTTGAAATTATGTTTGATGACATGGTTTATGCACTTCAAAAAAATAAAAAAATAAAAAAATAATTGTAAGCAGAAATTAAAACCATAGTGATATATAAATATTTTATTCACAATTTTTTTTTAAATAAATTTTATGATGGGAAATTACTAATCATGATCCAACCATATTTAATTTTCTCAACCAAGCCAACCACATGGATGTGACACTAATGGAAAATGAAAAAAAAAGTTAAAAAAAAATTATAAATTGTTGACTAGAAATATATCTGAAAATTGTGCATTTTGTTTTTATTTGAACTAAATGAAAAAAAAAAAAAAAAAAAATTAGTATGATGAAGCGTGCTTAATGTTAATATAGACTAAGGTGATGTTTGTTTTTTGACTGAATAGAAAAAGTCAAAATATTTAGTTTTTTCTATTCAGCTAAAAATAACCTATTGACATCATCCAACATAACTAAAGTGAACTTGTTATCAATAGGTTCAGTTTAGTTATGTTGGATGACGTCAACAAATCACTTTTGGCTGAATAGAAAAAACTAAAATATTTGACTTTTTCTATTTAGCCAAAAAACAACACAACCTAAAAAAACAATCCCAAAAAATATTTGCCTAAATAACACATTAGCTAAGCACACGCTTTTTTAAATATAGATAAAATATTTTGTATTCGAAGCATAATTCTTGGATATTATGCCACATGGTTCCACCAGTAATCTATATATATTAAAAATTAATAAAAATATTGATCCATAAAACATGAATCAATATTTTGTTTTTGCACTTAAATTTTATTTTCTACTTGTTATAATCATCAAATATATATATTTTTATTATATATAATAGTAACAATTAAAAGATGGCATTTTTATTACTTGATTGTTATTCCCCTTGATTGACTTGTCTAACACTTCATTTGATTTTTCTCAAAGCAAAGCAAGTCAACCAAGTCTTCACAGGCCCACTTTTTAGACTTTTGATTCTTTTCTAGTTATGCTACTAACTTAAAAATTTTCCAGATGATGGCAACCCGTAAGGACCACAAAGAAATCCTAAATTTGACCATACATGGATCAAGATATACTATTAACATTTGATTAAAAAATTATTAATTTTACTAATTTTAAACATGAATCAATATAAATAATAATAATAATAATAAACCTATTGAAAAAGTTTTTCTATTTGTTATGCAATCATCAAACAATTTTTTTTGTGTTTTTTTCTTCACTAAAAAAAAAAAACATTAGCTCCCATAAGTTCTCTATTTTTTTTTTCTTTTCTGAACAAAGCAAGTCAAGTCAAACAATTTCACAATGATGCTGTCTCCCATGATTGTAAAAGTTGTTCAAAAAGTGTACCACCCATAAATTATGTCAACTTTTTTCTTATACAAGTCAAGCAAGCCTTCTTGGACTCTCCTGGTTGAAGATCAGGTGGATGAACGGAGCATAAACGTACACCTAACAAACTAAAAACTTCTAATTAAAAAATTATAGAAATCTTGCATTGCAACTACACTCAATCAATAACCCAAAATAAAAAATATTTTAATTAACTTTCAAAAATTAAATCAAATTTTAATTTTGAAAAACTCCCAATTCAGGTTTACAACCAGTCATGTCATATCTAAGATTCTAGCAATAGATATCACGCATGTATATATTAAAAATAATAATTAAAAAATAACAAAAATACAAAATCAATTGAGGGAGACATATAATTGAAAGTGAGAGTTTTCATGCCTTTGAGGGGTATGCATTGCACAAAATACAAACTTTTCAACTCTTTTTTATTCTTTTATTTATTATCTTAAAAAAAGTATTTTTAATGTAATATGCAACTTGATAAATAAGAGAACAAAGAAGATAAAAATCAGGTAATGTCACTTTGATATGTTGAAGATGAATTTCTATTTTCTGATGAAAAAATATAAATAAATTGAAAAATAAAATTAGGGACATTGGTCACCATAATACAATGGCAAATACTAACGGAAAGGTAAAAAATTTATTTCAATTGTCTGTGCATTATATTGTTTAATTTAAGTTGATAATTTCATTTTATTTATCCACAACATCTTACATTACTCTATCATATACTTTATTAAAGACTTAAGACTGCCCATAATGAAAACTAAAATTATTCTTATTTTTATTTTTAATAGCAACAAATAATAAAATTGGAATTATCACCAAAAATTATGAAAAGCTCATTAGAAAAGAAGTATTTTTTACTTAATATATAATCACCAAATATCTAATTATCTTTTTAAATAACAAAAAATAAATTAAAGTTATCAAACACATACATTAAAACCATAATCCTTGTTGCAGGTTATGTTGTACCATGTGGAACGATGAGAAGTAGGGTCTTCGAAGGGCAACAAGCTGATGAGAAGAATATGTTGTATAATAACAAAATCACTTATTAAATATTGGCCAGATATGCTATTTTGTTTTTATTTTTATTTTTATTTTTAATTTTTTAAAAGGCTAAAATGACAAAACATTTTTAACAATAATGTAGACTAGAGAAACAATCCAAAAACCATTTATGCTTTTTATTTGAAATTAGTAAAAACAAACGTTTATCCAATAACAACACAAGTGTACGTACGCCTTTTCAAATATGAATCAAATGTTTTATATTTGAAGTATAATTCTTCGGTACCATGCCTGCAGGTTCCACCAATACTTTATAGTCATGTATATATTAAAAAAATAATAAAAATATTTGGTAAGCAGTAGAACCAGGTCCAAATGAGTTGTAGCAGCAGCAGGAGGAGGAGATGATGAAAAGAGCATGTTATATAATAACAATGCCACTGAAACCACCAACACCCTACAAGTAAGGGAATACCACTCCATCTTTTCTTATTTTTAATATTTGCTATGCCCTAGTTGATGCCTTTACAACTCTTGTTTCAGACCCAGCAAGTCAAAAAAGTCTTCTCAAACTCTCCTTTCAACATTTGTTGGGAAGTGAAGACGTTTATTTTGGAAATAATGTTTAAAGACATGGTTTTTTTTTTTAATTTATAAGAAAAATTAAAACCATAATGAGATAAAAATATTTTATTCACAAATTTTAACACTTTTTTAAAAGATGAGAATTAAAGGTGGAATTTTTTTGTAACTTATCAATTTCCTTTCTGTAATAAAGAAGATATAAATAAGTTCAAAATCTCATTTCCTTGGGGAATCATTATTTTTTTATTTTTTTTATTTTATATAAATATTGATATGTAAAAAAAGTATTGTGTTAATTTACATCATACACATTTATATCTTAATATTTATGCTATTGTTCCTATTCAAATAAATTTTATAAATAAATGATCAATATCTTTCTCAAATTCTTTCTATCTTACTCATATTCTTCATACCCAATTATGAAAATATTAATATCAATAGATATTGCCAAAAATTTTAGTAATGTTGTAAAATAATTAAAGTGGAAGGAGAAGAAAACGAAAAAGAGAAATTATAATGTAGGAAGAAAACATAATAAATTTTCATTAGAAGTCTCAAACTTTTATAGGGAGTTATAAAGATATATACATCAATATGAATGATCATCTACAAGTTCCCATAGTCTAATAAATTCTCATATTTTATAACACTCTCCCTGGATGATTATAAGAATATGACCCATTAAAACCTTACTAAGAAAAACCCTATTGGAAAAACCTTAATGAAGGAAAAATAGTACAATATTCTTATGGATTACTACAACTACCTCGTTATAAACCTTACCAATAAAACTCAATGGAACAAAACCTGGACGAAGGAAAAAAGAGTATAACGTAGTAATATTCTTATCAACTAGCTCCCCTTCATGTTGACATGATTATATTTTCTCTAGTAGTGCAACATGGAGATCTTTGAGTCGACATATTCCAATGAGCTTCTTGAGTATTGCAGTTGAAAATGTCTTTGTGAATAAATGTACTAAATTGTCACTTGATTTTATTCATTGAATAGCATTTTGATCACTCTTCAAGAGCTAATGAATGTAAAAGAACTTGGGCGATATATGCTTAATTTTATCACCCTTAATGCATCATTCTTTTATTTGTGCAATGTATACAACATTATCTTTATATAATTTGGTTGCATTACCTTTGATGGAAGGCAATCCATATGTTTCCATTATTTTCGTGATTGATCTCTACAATATTATCATACCACCATAGGTATATATATACATTTGAGATCGAGCTTTGTAAGGGTCTGAAAGATAATCAGCATCTACATTTTCAAACAATTAAGATTCTGATCCTTCCGAATAACATGGACCCATGTTATTGTAGTACATGATTGACTTTATTCCAATGTTTCTGAGTTGGTGCATAAATATATTTTACAAATAAGTTAACAAAGAATGCAATATTTAGCTGTATATAATTTGCAAGATACATCAATGCACTAATAACACTGTAATATGGTACTTTTGGACCAAGTAGTTCTTCATTATATTCTTTAAGACGGAAGAGATCCTTTTTCACTTCAAGTGAACAAACTATCATCGAAGAACTTAAATGGATGTAATTTACTTATATGAAAGTGCTTCAAGACTTTTTTTTTTGTATATGTTGACTAATAAACTAATATTTCGTTTGAAATGTACTTGATTTGTAGGTTGAGACAAAAATTTTGTTTTCCAGAATCTTTCATTTCAAATTTACTTTTCAAATAATCAACTATTGTTGTAAGCTCTTTAGGAATTCCAACAAAATTCAAATGTTCCACATATACCATAGCAATTGCAAATATTCAACATAATGAATATGCATAGACAAATAAGGTAATACACATATATTTCCCGTTTCAAATATTCATTGAAGTGATTGTACCACATGCCTTTGGATTGCTTAATTGATACAAGAATCTTTATAGCTTAATTGAGTATATGCTATAATGTTTTGAATTAGTTGCTTCAAGCATTTGAAATCTTTCAGGGATTTTCATATACATGTCATCATTTAAAGATCCATACAAATATACAATAACGACATCCATGAGATGTAAATCCAATCATTCTAAGACTGTTAAGCAAATTAGATATCTAAATATGATTGTGTCCATCATAGGAGAATATGTTTTCTTGTAGTCAATACTAAGTCTTTACGAGAAACCTTGAGCTATGAGTCACACTTTATATCTTGTGATTTCATTTTCCTCATTACACTTTCTTATAAATACTCATTTATAACAAGCAAGTTTGACAACTTTAGGCGTTTGGACTACAAGTCCAAATACTTCTCATTTTTTTAATGAGTGTAATTTTGTTGAGACATATAATTTCCATTTTGGCCAATCTTTTCTATGTTTACATTCATTTATAGTTTCTAGTTTGGGATCCTCATCATTTCTTATGATGTCAATAGCTACTTGGAAATAAAATATATTGTCAATGACAAGAGTATTTCAATCCCGTTTTTCTCCATATATAAGTAGATAATTGAGATCTCATCATTATCAGGTATTTGTACCTTTTCAAGAGCTAATTGTCAAATATATGCTTCTTCTAAGGCTACTTGTTTAAACAATGTCTCTTCAAGGGTTGCTTTAAATTGATCAGTCATTTTAATAACCCATTTTATATGTAACTTCTTCAAGGATGCCACCTAAAATTTTAATGTTATGTCAATCATTGCAAAATAAATGTTTTATTTACCTTATTAATTTCGTTAATTTTAAAAAGGAAATCAAAACAAACTTTTAAAAAGATTTTTTTATTTCTTACATAATCAATAAATAAATTATTTTTATTTTTATTTATAATAATAATAATAATAAATAAATAAATAAATAAAAATAATTAAAATTATGAAATATTTTAATATTAATATAACCTAAACACACTGCATAACCCACTAAAACCACCAACACATACCATATAATTTTCATCATTTTCTTGGTTACACGGTTAGCCTTAGCCAATGCTTTATTTGATTATTTTCCCACTAGACAAACAAGTCTTTCGAGGCCCATACTTTTAATTTCGTTGTACGTAAAATTCCACAATCATCATGTCTTCCATGTTGTTTGAAAAAGTTGTTCAAAAAATGTACCATAGATTAATTATGTTCATACTTTTTGTTTTTTCTTTTATCCTTTTATCTTTAAATCATACCTACCTACTTTATAATGCCGGTGCTAAGCAACCCCTTCTTCTTATGCAACAAGTCAACTAAGTCTTTTTGGGCTCTTATGGCTGGAAATTAGGTGGATGAAGTATGAACAGAGCATAAATGTACACCTAAAAAAAATTAAAACCTCTAATAAGAAAATGATTGGAAATTAGGTGGATAAAGGGTGAACAGAGCATAAATGTATACCTAAAAAAAATAAAAATCTCTAATAAGAAAATGGTTGGAAATTAGGTGAATAAAGTATGAACAGAGCATAAATGTATACCTAAAAAATAAAAACTTCTAATAAAAAATTGGTAGAAATCTTGTATTGCAATGATACTTGATCAACGACTCAAATAAAAATATTTTAATTAACTTTTAGAAACTAGATCAAATTTTTATCATAGAAAATTCTCACTTCAGGTTTACAACCACTCAACAACATTCGGTAGTATGATTTCACTAATAGTTATCCCGTAGGTATATATTATAATGTGTGTATATATATATAATCGGATTGAGGGGGAAATATAATTGAAAGTGAGAGTTCACAAGCATTTGAATTATGTGCATTGCATAAAATACAATATTTTCAACTCTTTTTAAGTTTTTGTTTATTATTTTATAAAGAGTTTTTTTAATGTAACATGTAACTTGATAAATAAGAGAACAAAAAATGATAAAAATCATTTATATTAAAAAAATAATAAAAATATAAAATAATTGAGGGGGAAATACAATTGAAAGTGAGAGTTTGCATGTGTTTCAATTGTATGCATTGCACAAAATACAAACTTTTCAACTTTTTTTTAAAATTTTTATTTATTATTTTAGAAAGATTTTTTTTAAATGTAATACGTCTCTTGATAAAAAAGAGAAAATGGAAGATACATAAAAATCATTTAAATATATTCTAGCCTTTTAACCATCATTCTCTAAAAAAGGAATGAAATGTTGAAGATTTTTGTAACTTGACATGCTAAAGATGAATTTCTATTTTGTGATGTAAAAAAATTATAAAAATTATAAAAATTGAAAAATGAAATTAGTGGCATTGGTCACGATAATACAATCGATGTCATTGGCAAATACTAATAAGAAGGCAAAATTTTTATTTCATTTATTAGTAAATTATATAATTATTTAATTCAAGTTGATAATTTTATTTCATTTATTCACTTGTAGGATAATTTATATTACTATATCATATATTTCATTGAAGATTTAAGGTTGTTGCATAATCAATCAAGAATGACAAAGGTTATTTTATTTTTTACATGTAATGAAAACTAAAATTATTTCTTTTTATTTGTTTTATTTTTTTATATAATAGAAAATATTTCTTATTTTTATTTTAATATTAATAAATAATAAAATTAGAATTATTAAGCATTTTAATATAAATATAAACTAAAACATACTACATAACATGTTAAAACCATCAATGCATAAGAGAATACTGCATTTTTTTTTACTTGACAGTTATCCTAATTACATGGTTAGCCCCAAGCAATAATTTATTTGATTCATCTCTTAGTCAAATAAGTCTTCTTAGGCCCACTACCAATGACTTTAATTTCATTGTGAGTGAAATTCTACACTGATCCTTGTGTTCCATGTTGTTGTAAAAAATTATTCCAAAAGCTATATATATATATCGATGACTTCAATTTCATTGAGTAAAATTCCACGACAATCCATCTTTTATGTTTCGTTTTTATTATTTTTTGGGAAAAAGTTATTCCAAAAGCTATATATATTTCAATTTCAATGTGAGTGATTCAAAGGTGATCATATCTTTCATGTCGTTTGAAATCTGAAACCAAGGTATAAATGTATAAATAAATGAAATTAAAAAACAAATAATGAAATTGAAATATATTTTTGTATTATAATTGGACCTTAAATTATAATAACACTTTTTATTGAATCTATTTTATTGAATAACTCTCTTTTCTCATGCAAGTGAAGCAAGTCTTCTCAAGCAGGACTTTTTTTTTTTTTTTTTTTTTTTTATTCTAACCATTTTCACAAACTATAGTTTAAAATATTCCTTTTATTGCTACAAAGGAGTCACCTCATTTTAATTTTTTTTTTTAATTTAGGTTGAAACTATATTTGGCAAATAGGGCGTCACTTTTGTGTAGACGAAAAATTTTAGTGGATTAAATTACTATTATTGGTCTTCAAAATTGTGACTAAGGTCTAGGATAGCCAAATTCTTCAAGTTTCCCATCTAGATACAACTGCTAATTTGATTTCCACCAATATTGAATTGAGTTAAATTAATGAGGTGACCTAAAGATGAAGGAATAACTCCAGAGGTTGTCACGATTCAACCTGAGATGGATTAAATTCTTTAGATTCTGAATGTTAAGAGGGATTGGACATTGATTTGATTGTAACCAAGATAAAAATGAGTCAAATTGGTAAGATGGCCATGAAAAAATAGCGTCAATAAGAGAGTTTATGACTAAGAGACAGTTCAAGCAGATTCTTTAAATTCCCTATTTTTGAAGGGATGGAACCACTCATTCGATTGAAATTAAGGGCCAAAGAAAAAAATTTCAATTAGCTAGCTATAGTTCCTTAGGATCATTATATGGAAACCATTCTTTGAGAAGTGTTTCATATGCTGATATGAAAAAATAAAAATATAAAATAAAAACTCAAATTTATAATCCAAATTTTAAATAATTATGTAAAAATAATTAGGATTTTATACATTTTTTTAATTAAAGATAATCTTTAACTATTTAGTACTATATTTTACTAATATGGATATTATCTTTAATTATGTTAAATATTTTCTTTAATTTGATGAGTGTATAAAATTTAAATTATTTTTAAAAATGACTTATTTTATGATTATTTTTAGATGAGCTTTGAAAACTAAATAACAACTAAGAAGAAAAAGAACACTTCTCTAAGAGTGGTTTTCATGGTTGAGGTTGACCAGACTAAAAATATTCAGATGATACTTACAAACCATGATGCTAGTTTTGAAGTTGGTGAAAGCTTCAATTCTCTCCTTAATATTAGATGAGCTTGGCATGTTTTACTTATTTCACATGCCTTTGAATAGCTGAATGGATAGAGAGAAAGGAAAAGGCAGGCATGAAATTGACAGCGGTGGAGGTCCGTTGCGTCTGCACCGAGATTGGTCAACTTCATCAGGCGAGCAGGTATGACAAATTCTTACATTGTCAGCAAAGAGATATTGATTGAAGAAGCAGAATGAAGACCTCAAGAGAACTAAATGTCATTAGGTGAGATTAAAAGTGTGCCAGAAAGACTTGGATATTAGAGTATGGGAGGATTCTCGCCTCCATCATTAACCTTAACAGAACAATAAAAATTCGACTCCAAAAGAATTAAGTGATTCAAATCAAGTGAAATACATACCTCTTTTATCCACCAAAAGCAAACCTAAATTAAAAGATAAAAAAAAAAATGAGGATCTGAAGTACTTATTAAGATAATAGAAAATGGGTCATGAAGCTTAAGAGAAATTTAAAAATAAGAAGGTTAATTCCTTCTCCAAAGCACTGCCAACAAAGGAGAGAGAACTTTAATGTTAGCACAAAAAGGAATCTTAGTAATGCCATATTTTACACCACACATACTTGCATCTTCTATACCTTTCAATTTGCAAATAACTCTGCCTCTTCTAACCAACATCGATCACTAGTTTCCTTTTCATATTTCTAATTGATTGATTTGATCTGATTTTCAACGTGGGTACATGCCTCTTCTTCCTCACATGGGAAATAACTTGCCAAGCAATTGCTTGCATTAATCACTTCCCATAATATCTAGTTGCATAAAGAAAAGTAAGCTCTCAAGCCTTTTGCTACTTGATTAAAACCATAGTGAAGAAGACAATAATTATCTAATAATCAAATACTGTTCACATTGAATGAGACATGAAAATTCTAAGTATTTTCAAAATTCTTTTACTAAGTGAACAAGCAAATTGAATCCATTGTAAAGATCAAATCATCTTCATGTAACTTACCCCTTTCATGGTGCATTATCGCCTATGTTTTTTCCAAATCTAAAAATCTTGTGACGAATGACTAAGGCTTAATTCCAAGAATATTTGATGTGTTGAGCCAACAAATATTAAACATAGAATCGACACACATGAGTATCGTAGTCCTTTGTCCTACTAAAAAAAATGAATCAATGATTAGATCAATTCTTAGTGTCTGAATACTATAATTTAAGTGTTATGATTCTCGCTTACTTCACCACAATATTAAAGAAGATTTTGACATTAAAAAAAAAAAAAAAAATACTTATTCATATTCATGCCATGAACAAGGACCCCTTTTATATTATGGATATATAAAAAATATTAACAATCCATTATGCCATGTTTGGGAGCTCACACACAAAACAAAGTATTGCCTACTTCCGCCCTTTTTTTATCAAAGCAATTTCCCATGCTTGGGCCAAACTTGTGATGGGGAGGAGCAGATTGGGGTGGGTGAACACAATTGATATTTATTCTTGCCCAATTTTCCCCTCAATTTCTTTAATTCGATTATAACAAGCTGAATTAAGTATCAATAATTACTATGAGAAAAAAAAGGATTAAAGGTATTTCTCTTCTTAGCAATCATATATTACAAAGAGAATCAAGATCACTTACCTATCAATTTTTTTTTCTTCTGCAACAAGTTAAAATTATAGAATTAAAGAAATTAATAAAATGAAAATACTATCAACCAAACTAGTAAAAAGTTTGTTGGACCTTCAAAGAGATGATGAAGAGAATACAAAAAATGATGACAATATTGTTGGCAACAACAATAATAGTATAGTAGTGATGTGACAACAACAATGACGAAGATTACTATGACATTAGAGGGAAAGAGTACCCGTGATGTGAATCATTCATAGAGATGTGGACAACGATAGTGATAGAGATGACTATGATACTAGAGCTATAATTGGAGTGAAGCTAAGATAAGTCCCTCACAATCATTGAGGTTCATTGATAAGAATTGTCACATCAATTTCTTGTCTTAAGGATGATCATCTTTGCTATAGTTTTTTTTTTTTTTTCTTTTTTTTTAATCTTTAAATTTTGTGATAATTTTGTTTTAGATCCAATTGGGCCCAAAAATTAAGCTTTGATCCATATAAGTTCACCATTTAAGTTCAAGACCTAGAAAAAGTGTGAAAATTGAGAAGAAGGATATGAATTTTGTATCTTTTCGGAAATGACCTTTGCTGACTATGAAAAAAAAAAAATCAAAAAAATCCACGTTGGAATTCCATTTTTGTCGCCCTAATTTTACTCTTTTCGGCATTTCATTTCAATCCTAGATAGTGGCATTTTTTATCTCTCCCGATTTCCTCCCTTGCTTCCATTTCATTTGAGGCCAAATATTGCCCTAATTTTTGTGGCGATTTCCTTATCTCTCAATTTCGTCTCTCCCAGCCATTTGATTTCAAGCCTAGACAGTGGCATTTTCATCTCTGCCAATACATTGCCCTCGTCAATCCCTATTGGCATTGCCCTCCGTGCCACAGTAGTTGGATATTTGAGGTTAGCAGGTTCTCCAATTTCATTTTCTCTTGATTTTGTCTCTCCTAACCATTTGATTTCAGCCTAAATATATTTCCCTAATCTCTCTCCTAATTTCAGTTCGTCGTCTATCATTCCCTCATCGATCCCCACCAACGTTGGATATTTGAGGTTAGTAGGTTCTCTAAATCTAGCCCTAGATTTGTTTAATCCTACATTTTGTTTAATCGTCGTTGGTTTGAGGAGAGGGATTCTTGTTTTCTGTTAACCTTTAGTTTACGAAGTCAATTTAGGGTGCCATTAATATTTTTTGCAAACCTATCTATGAATGGAAATAGTTCTTATTTATTATAGTGTTTTTTTATGCTGAGATACATAGGTGACTTGTGAATTTTGGGTGCTTGGGTTTTCTCTTTTTACACTAATGGATTTTTCCAATAGTTAAACCAAATTCTGAGGATGGAATGTTTCGAAATTATGCACCATCCCTACTTAATTTTTGGATAGTAGTATTCATCTGTACCTTGTTTTATTGGTGATACTCACTAGTGGCCCCCGTTTTCTATTCCAAGATAAATAGGCTTAGTTCTTATTTACCTTTTATGAGTGGTTATGAATCGTTCTCCTCATGACATAAATTGAAACTATTCATGTGCCTAAATATAGTGAGTATCTAAATGGAATTTATGATGGCACCAAGAAATACAATGTGCCAATATTCTTAAAAAAATAAAAAATAAAAATAAATTAATGACCATGTTACTCTTCAACCTTGGGAACTAGGGTCATGGGATCAAATTCAATCAACATTGGCTTACACTTACCTAAGTATGAGCCTAGACCTATGTCCCATGTGAAGGAATAGATAACTTATATGACTCATCAACACCATTTTGTAATTGCACAACACACAACAAATTTCATTGGCAGAATTGTCATTTCTTCAATAAAATAAACAGAATAGTGCAAACTAAACAAACTTCGAACAACTTTAAGAGATAAACATGTGAATCTAAAAATAAAGTTTAAATGAAAAAGGAAATCATACACTACTATTTTCCATAAGGAAAAGAATTTTGTTCTAAACCTTTGGCTCAGGGTTTGATTTCCACCTCAGAAAAAGTACTCATCAAATAAAATGTATAGAATATCACTATAGTTCCCATACCAAGTTAATTTGTAAATTTTTATAAGCATAAATTGAAAATATATGAACAGTAAAAATCCTATGCATTATAGTACCTAAAAACCGAATCTCTTATCTTCATTCACAAAGAAAAACTGCTTATTCAAAAGTTGTATTTAGATCATGATTTAACTTCTATTATTTGGAGACCTTTTTATGGAATAAATAAAAGGGTTTGCTTGAACAATGTCAAGTGGTATTGACTGGACTTGGTTTTCTTAATCAAGTCTCTGAATCAGTGTTAAGTTTGCTTTAATAATAGAAAGTTTTTTATTCTATTAGTAGTTCTAAGTCTTATGCACATGAGCATAGGTGTAAATGATGCTATGAACAAGATGTGGAACCTCAAATTAGTTGATCAATGTAAGGTAGAAGACCTAGTCGGGTACTTCATTCATAGGAACTTGAATTGGTTTTATGAAGATTATGGAGCATAAGATCATAAATGTTACTAAATAAGCTAGGATTTAGGGCCTGGCAGTTAAAAGTTGTAGTAGAAGTGATATTCTGATGCCTAGGTTAAATGTTTCAACAACTACTGTGTCTCATGTATTTGTTATTTTATTTGTTTCAGACCATTATTTTGATTTCAGGGACTGTTTTATCTTTTTTCATGCTTGTCTTTATGGAAAAAAAAAAAAAAAACTTTCAAACGTGACCAACACTAAGTCATGCTAGGGTGAGCATCTCTTAGGATTAGACAAGGCACCCACTCCACTTTAGCCTATGTCGTTGCAATTGTTAATATAGTAGAAAGAACACAAAATACAAAAAAAGTAAACAAATATGTTTGTATTATTACCTATTATTACATCAATTGACTGTTAATAGACTGCGTAATTAACAGTTAAAAGTTATCCATCTTAACATCTCCATTTTAGCATGCTTATTTGATGTGGGCAGGCACCATTAGTACATGGCCTTTATCTAGCAAATTTCCCTTTAATGTTAACCTAACCCAAAACCACTTCCCTACAACATCTATCCTGCTCTAATCTTGTAGCTAATGTTCACTTCATTCTCCATATATCAGTGATCTGTTCAAAGAGAACCAAATAGTCACTTGGGCATCAATTCTTACAATTCCTCTACTTCTACTCCTATAAATATTTTAAAATTCTACTATAAGCTTATTTGTTTTTTGGATAGGCAAACAAGAATATATAAGAGATGCCAATCAAAGAACACTGCAAGTACACGAGACAATTCTACTCTAGTTAGAGAAGTTATATTTTATAAAATTTCAATTTTGTTTAATTTAAAATCCCTAGATACAAAGGCTCCTTTTCACAATTATAACTTAAATAAAATCCAAACAATATAAAGACCACATAGGAAAAAAAATAAGGCTCTAATGTGAACCTTAAGATAACCATGATTTGGAATTGATTTGCCTATCTTTCTTTCAATACTCATGTTTTTCAATGTATCAATTCTTTATCACATTAATATATCTTGTGCCCATGCTCTCGTTCAAAACTTGAACTTCTTGTCCTTCCATCCATCAAATCATTTATGAATACAAATCAATGAAATTGGGATGGATGTAAGGGATAGAAGCATTTCAAATAGAGGTCTCACTAATATTAGATTCCTTGCTTTTGATAAAAGTCCATTCTTCTAAGAGGTAGCCTATCTCTTAACATTTTCTATCACTACTACGATCAATGTAAAGAAGATTGAGCAGTTTCTTGTTAGGGATGTGGAGGGAGGAGGTATAAAACCTAGCAAAGTTTTTTGGTTGTGGGAAGAGGTCATTCCAACTACTTTTTCATATTCATTTGAGGTGAAAGTAGAATGGAATGCAGAGTTGGGGAGGTTAGTAGATTAGAAAAATATGATGAGGTTTGAACTCATGACCTCCTAACAACTAATGCTCTAATAGCATTTTAAGCTATGGAATTGCCTTAAATCAGCTTGATGCGCATTATTGCCCCATCATTACCTAAAATTGGCAAACTTTTCAATCAACTTTGTAGCTTAAGTTTGTATGAAGGGTCAAGTTGTTAGGAAGTCATAAGTTCTAACCTCATTGTATTGTTTATTTCCCCAATTTATTGAAGTTATGTGCAATTCCAAAAGAAATAAAGTAAAGGCATGCATTTTTCCTGACTTTCATAATTTATGGTTGATATGAAGGAATGTTGATTACTTTGGGTTTGTTTGGATATATTTATTAGCTATTTTTTGTGTCTAAAATCATAAATCAGAGCATAGTAGGCATTTTTATAAAAGATGCAAAAACTCTTTAAGGTTGATATATAAATATTTGTGGGAAAAATTAAGGTATTATAAAACTTTAAATAGTTTAAAATTTATCATCACTAAAAAAAAAAAAAAAGATTTTTCAAGACATAAGCTAAAGTTAAATTTTTGTATATATAAATTGTTGTTTTCAATATAATTTTTTTTTATGTATTATTCATTAATTTTTAGAAATAGAGCGTGAGAAATGTATTTATATCAATTTACATGATGTGTTTTAAGGAATGTACATTGTGAGGCATTGGGAGTGCGATGTTACTTGGGGCTATAAATTATGCAATTGGTAAGACTAGAAAATTGTATTAGTCGATGAATTGGGCTTGCAATATGCATTATGCAGTTAAGTTATTTTATTTTATTTTCTATTGAGAACATTAGAAGGTAAAAAAGAGTTATACATCCAAATGACTTAAGATAAATGTATATGATAATCAATGAACATGACTCGAACTCAACAATTTTTTCAAGGGTTTGGGTTAAGTATAAGTGAGTTTGAGTTAAATTCATACCGTTTTGCATAACCTATTTAATAAGTTGGTAGTTTATTTGGTCAATCAACATAAAATAAATGTTAATATTGTGAGTTGGTGGCTAGGTTTAAAATGAGAGTCAAGTGTTTGCAGAATCGTAGAGTAATTGGGAACGTCCAAACGAATCTCTATAGTGGTCCATCTACCAACTAAAGTTGGTGAGGGCAGAAGCCAAATTGCTAAGGGTAGGATGCATGTGGTGTTTATGATGGTACCCAACGTGAATAAACAAAACTCCATCCTCATCCACTTCATTCTACAACCCATTCTCCTTGCCTAAATACCAAATAAATACCACCATCATCAGAATATGTTTTATGTTTCCAAATGATGTACAAATTGATTACATCCACTATTAAAATTTAAGCCCAGTTGCACTTAAGGTGGAAACATAACTACTCACGTGTCAATTCCCATCGTGGCCACCTAATTTATTTTCCAAGCTCTCAACTAGATAGACCTGCCTATTTGCCTGCCTACCTGCTATGTGAGAGTGACTCTACTTTCTATACTCTCTGCTCTTTCCTCTGTATAAAAAGGTTATGCTCTGTGGCGGAAGGTGTTGGCAGTCAAGATTGAAGTTTCTCATTTATCTGCATTTTCCCTACACCTTACCCACTTTCCTTTTTAGTGCCACTGCTTGCTTCATCATCCTTCCAGAAAACCCTATAAACTCAAATTAAGGATAGGCTCAGATGTAGGTGCAGACAAATGGCATCTTCATTATCATGATCATCAACAGCATTCCCACTTGACTTGGCTCTTTTCCTTTCTACCTTCCATTTCACATGCTTCTTCTTAATTACTTGTCGTTGGCTTCAAGTTAAAGGAATGAAAAAATAAGCCTCATACTTTGTTTGAACAATAGATCTTGGTGATAAAATGCTGGTGGTACTAATTTGTATGGAAACATTACCTGTTGTGAGACGAAAAAACTTTTCGGATGACATTGAATATACATAATTGTTTATTCAACAATATGAAATTTTTGCTTTGTTTGAATAGGTTTATGAACGCTACAAATAGGATATACTATTACATTTTCACGGGAAGTAAACTTCTCCAAAAACATGATGGGCAATGGGAATACGTGGGTGGAATAAGCAAAAGTATTCACATATATAAAGGAATGCCATTTGAAGAATTCACTCAAAAAGTCTTAGAGAAATTCGACATCTCCCTTGATGTGATGAAGATGCACTACACCCTCAAATTTAATCCCAAAGTCATCCAAGATTTAGAAAATGAGGATGACTTGGATAATGTTGTTTCTCACAGTAATGACTTTGCAAATGTGTACATAGTAGAGTCACCCTATTTGGAAGCCATTGAGGCAAATATTCTGAATAAACAGTTGGCATTTGGGTAATGTGCTTTGACATGAATGTCTATTTAAAATATTGTGAATATCAATTTTACGTATGATGTAGTCTAATCTTGTTTATGTATGTAAATGTAGTAGTCCACCTCCCATGTTTTCTCCCTTTAATGTATCATGCAATGCAATTCCTAATACTATGATGCTATCAAGAGGTTTTGCATCGCATTATGTAGATAATAAGTACACCCCTTCGGAATTGAATCGGTTTCATGAGGCAATATTAGGGGCAGGACATATATTTAAAAATGTTGATAAGTTTCGAAATGAAATATACCAAATGTCATTAGGTGAGAGGTTTCAATACAAGTACAAGAAAAATTCACCTACTCATATATCTGTAAAGTGTTTGGTTGAGGGTTGTGCTTGGAAGATAACAACTCATGATATAGAAGGGAATGTAATCTTATGAGTTCATACTTACCAAGTGAATCATAATCATACAGCTGAAGATGAGTGTTCATCTAAGGTGAGGGTTTCTTCAAAGAGAGGTGCTATTGTTGTTGAAGATGTGTTTAGAACCATTCTAGAATATCTTCTCCATCAAATATGCAAGGATTTTGAATGTTATCATGGAGTTGAATTGACATATAACCAAGCATGGCACCTTAAAGAGAAAGCAAAAGTGCACATATATAGAGCTCTACGTGAGTTTTACGCGTTTTTGCCTTGGTTACGCCATAGACTAAAGGAAATAAAGCTTGAAACTACTGCAGAGTACACTTCTCATGAAGGTCACTTTATGCAATTGTTCATTGCCCAGACATTTCCAATTCAAGGATTCATCATGGGGTATTGACCTGTATTGGCTGTTAATTCTTGCCACCTAAGCGGTCTATATAAGGGAGCTTTTTTGTCCACCATTGCATATGATGCAAACGATGGAATGTTCCCTCTAGCCCTTGGTATGGTCAGTTCAGAAAATTATGAGAACTGGTATTGGTTCTTCGAGAAATTAAAGGGGTCCTAGATGGTAAAAAAGTAATTATTATATTAAATAGACATCAAGGGATATTGCGTGGTGTTTCCGAGTTGTTCTGGACATAAAATCATGCATATTGTTATTGACATGTGAAGGAAAACTTTTCTAACTTCTTCAATAGGCAAAGCATTAGAGGAAAGAAAGTGAAAGAAGATGCTTTGTTTTTTTAGACAACATTGCGTATGCTAGGTTGGATATAGACTACAATAAGGCATTTGAAAAACTTGTGCGCTTCAATGACAACCTAGCAAAATGGGTTGTGGAAAACAATCCCGAGCATTGGGTGATGTCAAAGTTCCTTAAAAAATGTTGGAATAAAATGGCAACTAATATTACAAAGTCCTTCAATGAGTGGTTCAGAGATGAACATCACCATACAATTTATATGTTGTTATTAATGCACATGGATAAGCGTGGTATAAAAAAGTGGAAGAACGTGGTTGGATCAAAAATAGAGGAGAAGCTAATGTCAAATATCATAAGGTTTGGTCCAATTAGTGTGCTACCCTATTTGGGGAGGACGTTTAAGGTGTTTATTGGGGAGATTTATTTGGTTGTGGATATGCAGCAACGTACGTGTACTTGTATAACATGGAAAATATTTGGATTGCCATATGCACATGTATGTGCTGTCATCCGCACAATGAGACATGACATGTATGAGTATATCAACCCATGTTTTCATGTCTCCATTCAACATTTGATTTACTCAGGTCAATTTTAACCATTACCAATGCACAACATGCCCAAAGTTTGTGAGAATGTGAGTTTGCAAGATGGAGTAGGCAACTTATTTCTTGCTCTCCAACCCCCACATGTGAGACGTCCTCTAGGAAGACCCCAACAAAGGCGCATCGAGTCACAATTTAGCCATAAGAGAGCAATTCATTGCTCTCAATGCAATAGCATAGGTCACAACCACTCTAAATGTAATAATTTGTAGTCGTGACATGTCCCTTTTTGTGCTTGTAAGGTTTTCATATTTTGTTCCATCCATCATTATTCCATTCTATGGTATATGGTGGGAGGGTAGTTGATTTTGGTACTTATGTATTGGCCTTGTTATAGGCACGATGAACTACCTTTTTATTTTTACAATTTAGCTTTGGTTTGATTAATCAATTTAATTGAAAGTAAAATTTGAATGTGGTATCTTTTCACTTGTTATTTAATTTCATAAAGGTGTCTACATTATGACATATGTCTTATTTTGTGTTATCAAAATAATGTTGAATATTAAGAGGGAGTAGGGTTGTTAAGGTTATCGATCTCAATCTTAATGAATTACAAAGTGTAAGTGTTCTCATAGATTTCATCAATGAAGATCTCTGTTTAGCCAGAATCACTGACTTTTAGTTAATGAAAACAATAGAATACTTACATTGCTATTGAACTACAAAATCAGTTGCAGCAATTATCTTGCTATGTGAAGCGCTACTCGTGCCAGAAAATAAGTCCACCATTGTATAATATTTTAGAGTGAACCATGTAATTGATTGGCATGTCACCATAGAATCAATTTTTTAACAATGTATAAACTTCTCTTCATTTTAATATGATATTGTTATGCTCTTCTCATCCCTAAGGTTCATTATGTTGAACTAACACATATTAGACAAATATAATTTATTATTGAGTTTCAACTCTCATCCTAAATAATTTTTTGTAGTCTGATTAGTTTTTGAACAAATTCCTTGCTTCACGATGTCAATTGTTTAGCACCAGATTCCATTAGTTTAGTGTTGTCTTTGATAAATATCTTCATGTTCAGTAGCTGTTGTATTTACAGTTGAGGGTCCACTCTAATGTAATGTAAACTTGAGCTAAATCTATCCTAAGGATAAATGAATTTTTGAATTGCTAATTTGCTAAAAAAGTGAATAGTTTTATTGGTTCATGGTTGAATTAGTGTGTTGTAATGTGTTTCAGATTTGTAAGAGAATTTTTTGTGTTTCATCTTTGAGAAACTAACTATCAATTAAATATAGACTGTCCCTAGCAAACTTGTCTCTTCTCCACATATCACTATCCACATGGTTGAGGAGTTTAAATGCATGGATAGTTGTTGTCTGCTCCTGATGTTGTATCTCTTAGGAGCCTAAATGAGAATGAAAGTTTGTTATTAAATTATGCACTTATTGAACTTAGTTTTTTTTTTTTTTTTTTTTTTTTTTTTTTGTGGGGAGAGGGGGATGGGGTTTTGTCTTTTATTATTTCCACTTTTTAGTCTTCGCTTCTTATCACATCACATTATGTTTACACCTATTTGAAGTCGTGATGAACTCCTAACATGTAGGAAAAACTATCCTAAATTGCCATAAGGTTATTCTATATTAAATTCTTCATTATGTGAATTCTCATAAGTTAGCAGGGGGATAGTAGTTCATACAAGCACTTGCTTCCAAAGTGGAAGTTCTATCTTAAATTGCCATTTCTTGGATTCATTGATTTTTTCCTTATAAATTTGAATATGGTATGCCATTACCAAATTTATTAGTCTGATGAATGGTACAACTGTTTAAATCACCATTCGCTTTATTATGAGTTATTCCAGGTCGG
The DNA here is from genome assembly GCA_030254885.1 of Vitis rotundifolia. Classification (NCBI taxonomy): domain Eukaryota; kingdom Viridiplantae; phylum Streptophyta; class Magnoliopsida; order Vitales; family Vitaceae; genus Vitis; species Vitis rotundifolia. The sequence continues at coordinate 19,010,875 of CM058160.1, read as the reverse complement.
AGATAACTATTATAGACCAGGTTTCAAGTAAGCAATTGCTACAAGGTTGAAGCCTATAGGGATATTTTCATTCGTTAATAGCCTCTGTGGAGGTAATGCATTATTTCATATGTTTTATTTTCATCACTTTTCTCTAGAATTTGAGATTTTAGCCTACTTGAGACACTTAATTGAATTTCATGTTAAGGATTATTTATTATAGGAGCATTCACTTTCAAATTATTGATCCACATGAGCTCATTTTCAGGACAAACTATAAGTAGGTAGCTATTTTGCAATTTTTTATAACATATGGTACAAAATTTAATTCCACGTTCAATGGCAATAGTTATATACTCTTTTTTAGGCTACATGAGATTGAACCTGGGACTTCTTTATATTAACCATTCTTTAACCTTTAACTTCTTTCATCTTTATTCCCTTAAGTTTTCAAATCCAATCATTAGGGATATTGCATGAGGTCCTAATTAGATTTGAACTATTATTGGCTATAAAATAATACACCCATATTACTAATTCAAATAATTTATACTAGAAAAAGAGAAGGTAACATTTATGATATATGAAACAGATTATACTAAATTCTGTAGAAAATATTTAGGAATTTGTAGCACTAGCTAAGAAAGGAACCTTATATCGTAAAATTGATGGTCTAGCTCTAACTTTGACTAACCACATCATGAAATTAGATTAAAATCCATGGCAGTGGCGATTAATTAGATAAAAGGCATAGATTATGAACATTAAGAAGCTTCAATGCACAACCCTTTTTTTTTCTCAAGTCCACTACAATTTAGACCTATACTATTTCTCCATAATACTCAATTAGCAATTGTAGTTATGCTAATGGTTTTTGAGACTACTGATCTCCAACAATTATAAAGCAGGCCACCGGATTGTTGACACATTGTTCAACTTTAAGATTCCTTGAACTATGCAATAGGTTACCGAATGATAAATTGGAAATAGTTTGAGACCTCTAGTTTGGAGGTGTCCTTAACATAAATTGTAAGGAGATACACCACAATATATGTCTTTGGTTGATCCACCATTTTAACATTGGATTCAGACGCATGGACATTTCAATCGACAAAAGATAGATGTTACAACTGTTGATGTGGGTCTTGTCTTTGGCCTTTCGATAACCAAACGGATTCTACAAACTACATCAACCCCATCTGATCATCCATTCGGTACAATCCACACATGTGAGGAAAGACTCCTTAACTTACCTGTTGGGGAGGAGTTTCAAAAAATGCTTCATTTACTACGCTTGTGTAACAATATTAGCCCCCACCTCAAGGATTGATGGATGTCGAAACTTGTGGCATACCATCCATAAAGATGGTTTCAAAAATGATGTTAATTGGGGCCAATTTGTTATTGACCAACTTGTAGAGCGTATAAGATGATATAAGCAAAGTAACAGTGCCTAGGTACATGGTTGCATCCTCTTTCTATAGGTATTGCACTTTTTTTACATGTGTTACTTGGTAATTTTTGAATTGTTAACATCAGTAGCCCCAACTAACCATTGCACATATGTTTATTTCCATGGTGCAGCTCCATTATGTCATGAAATTCAAGATTCCTTCTGTCCATGTTCCCATTACAGTGCCCCAACTGACAGCATGAACAGATGAGTCGATAAAGCAACGATTAGCTACTGATTAGGAAGTTTGACATTTTTAAACATGGCGAGGTAGTCTTATAGTCTATATGTGATTCGTGCCCAATTGGTGTCTCAGCTGATTCATGTCCAACTGGTGCTCCTTGATTGAGGGAGTAATCAAAAAAATTTATAACCTATATCACCATGCATTGGGATAGCCTCAACTAGTATAGCATAGTGGCTCTAGGATCGTTCACTGGGAAGGGTTTTCAACTCACAACTGATACCAATTCATAGTTAATTTGGTGCTTTTTCATTTCAAGGTTAGCTTAAGAAGAAAATGCAAACTTTAGTTGTAAAAGGTTTAGTTTCAAGCTAACTAAAAAGAGGGTGATGGAAATTACTTACGAAGAAAAACATTCCTTGGAGTTTTAGGTTCACAGGGGAGGTTTCTCATGCAAAAACAGGGCTCCGGTCACTTGGTTCAATTCCTCGCATTAGAGAATTAACATGTAGTCAATTCTCTAACCGGTGTTATATAGATGCTTCCCTTTAATGGATTTCATCAATAAATCCTTCTCACTGATGCAACTTGGAATGGCTCGTGCCTCTCACCAAGCATTTGCCATTCAAGGTGATCATTAACCTTGGACTTCCTGTCCCAAGCTCGCAAGAGATAATTAATGGATGTCTCCTTGGAGTCCAAAAGCTTACCAAGTATTGGCAATTCAAGAAAATCCCACCTTCAAGTCACCTCCCAGAAGCTCGCAAGAGGTAACCTAGTGCATCTCTATGGACGGAGATCACTTGCCTTACCAAGTGTTGGCTCAGGTGACTTGCAAGGTGTTTTAAGTCAATCTAAAAACATAGAAATCATTAACGGGTCACACTTACTCTTCATTAATGGCTGAAACCACAAAACTACCCATTCTTGCAGTTGGAACCTTTCCCGACAACCTTAACTCCAAGGAACTAAAAGCTTAGCCACTCATTCTCTGAGGAAACCTCCTCAGAGCTTGTTTGGCTAACAAGAAAATAGAAACAAAGTGGGAAGGTAAGGTGAAGAAAGACTTTGAACTTTTCTATATATAAAAATGGTCTCTTGGAACAAGTTCCCGAGCTCTTTCATAAGTGTTTACAAAAGAGTTTATATAGGAAGGCAATTTACCCTTCCTTCCATACTTCCTAGCTAAGGAATTACATAAGTGGCTGAATACAAGGAGAAAATGGAGATTTTTACACAAAATATCAGAAGAAAAAGAGTCGGTGAACAAATATCCCATTTTCGCACGTTGCATGGTGACTTGCGAAATTTCGCAAGTTGATTTCGCATGTTGAAATCCACTTTCGCACGTTGAGCTTCAAGTTCACAAGTTTCAAAATCACTTTCGCATGTTGGGCTTCACCGAGAATGCACAGCTGCCATCCATTTCCACTTCGCACGGCAGGCTTCAATTTCGCACGCTGAAGTTCCAATTTCGCAACGTGCGAAATTGTCCCTCAGCTGGATGCAGTTGTCTTCCGAAGGCCATATCTTTCTCATTTCAGCTCTAAATCGCACACGGTTTAAAGCGTTGGATTCTTGACTTCCAGAGCTTTCCAACGGTATATAGCATACACAAAATGGACTTCGGAAAGTACTCCAAAAGTGGGAAGGAAGACTGCAGCTGCCATGCTCTGTTTTCTTCACTCTGTTTTTCTCTCTTTGTTGCTCTTTCCTTGCATACTTTGAACGACTATGGCAAAGGACTATGGGGCTCCAAAGCTTGATTCTTCATGAATTTGAGCTTCTAAAAGCCTTGCCATAAACTATATACAACTCTTCCTCATTCTTACATTGCTTTGGTGAGCAAAAAGCTATCAAAAACACCAAAACTAAACACAATTTGGTTAGAAATGATTGCAAGGGTCCTTAACATGTTAATTGGGTTAATAGGTAATAATTACTACTCAAGAGAGTTCAAAAGAGTTAATTACAAGCTATGAAATAGCACTTTTTGAGTAGTAATCAATATGCAAGCAGAAATGTAATTTGATAACATGCCAATTGAACACCTTAAAGGTTTATGTGTTCTAAACAAGCGTTATGTTCTCAATTGTAGGTATTCGATGAATCATCACCGCCACCTACACATGTGAAGACCGAGAGTAGGCCCATGATTAGTGATGTACACATGATTTATTGTTATTTTACAACTTCAATCCATTTGAATGGAATTATAATTGGGTTTACTTGTCGAAATATTATAAAATAAGGGTTTTAATTTTTTTTTAAAAAAAAGATTTTTATACTGAATAGACTTATGCACTTCGGTTGACATGTGACATGAAATTTGGGAGCAGTACCATAAAGCAAAATGCATAATAATAGACTATTAGAAGGACATACAACAACAACTTGGCATCATGCATGGGTTGATGCAAAGATTGGGGACTCGAAGAGAAAGATGTGTACCTTCAAGTGTTGTTGGTCACTTTGGGTATGCATCCGATGCCTTTCCTATGCCCTAACAGCATGCAAACTCTGCCCAAGATGAGATGGCATGACATGGTACATAAGATGCACCTGACACACCAATTAGGCAGACAACCCTAGATTTTCATATGGAGGCTAGAGGGTTAAAGTCAAAACTTAATGGTAGCATTCTAGGGGACATTCATTACTGCAATAGTTCCTATAAAATAACTAATGTTATAGTGTCCTTTATTGAACTGATTAGTTGTTAGTCCAAACCAATAGATGATGAAGAAGTAGTTGTCCATAGCATAAATCCTTTGCGTTATATGATTCTGGCCCCATTTGAGAGGGGTAGGAGGTGATAGAGAATGAATCGGATGGCTCCTTGATTCGTCCCCAATTGGTGTTCTATTTGATTCAGATCAATCAACTGATGTACCTTTGATTCAATCCTCAGACGGGAGTTATCAACAAAATTTATAAACCTATTTCACCATATACTAGGGTAGCATAGCTAGCATAGCATAGTGGCTCTAGGATCGTCCACAGAGATGGGTTTTCACTTCACAATTGATATTAGTTCAAAAGCTGGATTGGTGCTTTTCCTTTCCAAGGTTAGTTTTAAAAGAAAACATAAGTTTGAATTGAAACGGATGGTTTTAAGCTAACCAAACTGAAAATAACTAAAAGTAATTAGAAAGAAAGATGTTTCTTGGGATCTCAGGTTACTAGGATCAGGTGCCATCTACAAAAGAGGAGATTCCGGTCACTTGTTTCTTTTCCTCGTGTTGGGGATTTAACATATAGTTATTTCCCGAACCGGTGTGGTACAGATGCTTACCATTAATGGTTTCAACACTAAATTCCTCTCACTGATCCATCTTGCAATGGCTCGTGCCTCTCACCTAGCATTTGCTGTTCAAGGGAATCTTTAACCTTGGATTACCCGTCAAAAGCTCGCAAGAGATAACTAATGGATGTCTCCTTAGAGTCCAAAAGCTTACCAAGTGTTGGCTATTCTAGAAAATCCTACCTTCAAACCACCTCCCAAAGGCTCGCAAGAGATAAACTAGTGTATCTCAATGGACGAAGACCACTTGCCTTATCAAGTGTTGGCCCAGGTGATTCAAAGGCGTTTTAAGTTAACTAAAAATATAAAAACCATTAACGAGTCACACTTTCTCTTCAGTCAAATCTGAAACAACAAAACTCACGCTTATGCATGCCGGCACCTTACCTGGCTTCCTTCACCCAAGAGACAAAAAGCCTAGCCACTCATTCTCTGAGGAAAAATCCTCAGAGTTTGTTTGGCTAGAAAGAAAATGAAAGAGAAAACAAAAAGAGAAGGAAAAACAGAGCAAGGCTCTATTCGTTAATTACATATCTGATATATCATTGATTCTATATTTACATGATCCTTTTTACAACGGATGCAAGAGAACATATATAAGGAAGTTTTTCCAACCTTCCTAGCTAAGAAATCTTATGATTGGCGGATTACAAGGAGAATAATGGAAATTTATACAAAAATATATGAAGAAAAGATCTAATAGAGTCGGTGCAAATATCTGAGATTGCATAGGTGGATTTCGCACGGTGATTCACATGTTGAATTATCCATTTTGCAAGTTTGAATTTGTGATTTCACAACTTGGAGGTGATTCCGCAACTTGGAGATGATTTGCAACTTGATTCGTAGCTTGGAGGTCATTTCGCAACCAAGTGTCATTTCGCAGCCAAGAAGCATCTTTGCAGGGTGGAGACATTTTCGCAGCCCATTTGCAGCTGCGAAACACCCTGCGAAATTTTCGTAGCTCATTTCGCTCAGCTTTGCACAGTTATCTTCAAACGGCCATAACTTCTTCATTTCAACTCCAATTTGCACACCGTTTAAAGCATTGGACTTTTGACTTCCTAAGATTTGAAATGGTATATAGCATGTAGAAAATGGACTCCGGGAAGTACTCCAAAAGTGCGATAGAAGACTACAACTGCTGTCCCCTATTTTTCTTCAAGATTTCCTTCTCTCTGCTTTTTCCTCCTTGCATACTTTGAACGACTTTGGCAAAGGATTACGAGGCTCCAAAGCTTGGTTTCTTCATGAATTTGAGCTTCCAAAAGCTTTTCCATGAACTATATACAGATCTCCCTCATTCTTGGATTGCTTTGGTGAGCAAAAAGCTATCAAAAACACCAAAACTTAACACAATTTGATTAGAAACGATTGCAAGGGTCCTTAACATGTCAATTGAGTTAAAAGGTAATAATTACTACTCAAGAGTGTTTAAAAGAGTTAATTACAAGTTACAAAATAGCACTTTTTGAGTAGTAATCACTCCTAATCTGTCGTCATCATTCATAGTGCAACCACAAACACGACAGTCTGTCATAAAGATGGACCTGAAACAAATAACTACAGTTGTATTTGATGGGGATTCGGACCTGAGGTATGTTGAACCAGATATTACTCCAATTTCAATTGTATGAATCTGAAAAAATTTGTATTACCTTAGCATATATGTTTATGGTGACAGTGAGGAACTAGTGGCAATGCATGACACGAGTTTAAGCAGAGGCAACCTTGCATTTTTCGAAAGAGACAAATGGATTGGGAATGATGTTAATATCACAATTGATCCATGATCTTACATTATTTTAAGTTTCATATTGAAGTAACAGTTGGTCATTAGTGATTATTAATCTTGCTTACACATTAATCATTTTTTGTCTTAGGTCGTGGATGCCTATTGTAAGATGCTACAGTTCGAAGATGTATCGAAGAAAAAACTGTTTCTTTTGCCATACATAGCTATAATGAAGAAATTTTAAAGGGACTGAATTTCAATGATTAGTTGTTATAACACGTGCATAAGTTTTTCTAAATTTGAAAACTTTAACTATTTCCATATGGTATGCAGGAAATGGTCGTGCACTCCAACACCAAAAACTTAACGAGAGAAGCAGTAATAGTATGTTTTGAGCCACATTTGTATCCCATAAATGTTTCATACCGGAATGTGAATGAGGTGAGGTGGACTGCATTGTTTTATGTTTGTAATATTATAATCTCATTAACCCAATATTTGTTGTCATTGATTGTAAGTCGAATAATGCAAGTCTACTTACCGGTTCTTGTAAAGAACCATTGGACACTATATGTCTATGACCTGCAGAATTAGAGAATCTAGTTCCTAGATTCTTGGCCGGGATGGAAGAAGAGTTGTATGAGTGAAATACAACATAATTTGGTAAAGTAGCTTGTAGTTGGGTATACTTTGTTGCCTTGTACAGAAGAATGGAAGTTTGAATTTGTGAAATAATTGATTGTTTTAGGTGAAGGTTGTACTATGGTTTGCTGCCCTTAAGAAATAAATAGTGGATATAGACTTGAAGATGTTCAATTTCATGACGCCAAACATACCAACCCAGCCAAATGAGTGAATGTTAAGGTTACAGTCCAAAATAATGTTTAAATTGATTGGAATGTATTTGAAGTATATTATAATTGCCATTCCACACATAAATAATGTGTCATAATATTCTGTTTTAACCATGACTACGGAATATTTATTATGAAATTCATGGACTACTGGTCAATGGGGGGATTCTCCAAATCCCTTGATGTGGTATGTACATTCACCAAAGTATTATAATATCATTTATATGAAATTAACATTACATGGGCAACTTAATTAACATTTTCTTATGTCTTTTAAACTTGAATGAATGCAAGGCAAGTTGAAGAAGAATAGATTGAAGATAATAGGCAAATTGTTGTTTTCCACACAGAATCAACATCGGCATCGATTTATGGCAGAATGATTGTGACTATTGAATTGGATGTGATGAGGCTAATTTGAGATGGTTGTACATTATTTGAGAAAAAAAAATTGATGTAAATGTATGCATATGTTATTTGGTAGTATTTAGGGTAGAATACATAAATCGATTATAAGTTAAGACCAATTTAAATTAAAACTAGCCACAATGGGATGGTGAGGACTTCAAACTGATTTTGACATAATCACAGGTGAAATGAATCTGGATAATAGAAGTATGTCATATATTACTACCTCAGCTATGGTGACTTGATTTTTCAAGTAACACGATGTTATTGGTAATCTGCAAATAGGTATGGTGGTTGATTTTGGACATGTAGATTACGATGATAGTGACAATTACACAATGTGATCTTATAGGAAAGCTATTGTGCAAAATTGAATGTAATTGTATGGCAATTGTATAGGGACTTTGGTTGAAGTGTTTTTTTTTTTTTTGTTTAAAAGTATATTGATTGTATAAGGGAGTATTGTCATTTGAATTATGTAGGGAGTTTAATTAAGGTTGATTTTACAATTGATAAGAAGGTATTAGGTGGTGAGTGTTTAATTGAATTAATTGTTTGCTTGTTTTAATATATTATGTCTACCATATTAGGTACATTAAACTTTATGCCTAAGTATGTTGGGTTCAATAATATTTGTGACTTCTAGTGGGGACAATAGATAAGTATATGGATGTACCTTGGGGATTAAATATCTCCATTCAATTGAGGTATTACTTCCAAGTAATAGGTGAGGAATTGTAATGAAAGCCCACAAACTCCTTTAACTACTTGTTACATGTCAAAAATTAGATTGTTCCAACCCATCTACATTTGCACCGTAAAGAGCAGCAAAAGGTTCAATATTGTCAGTGAGACCAAACCAAACAGGGAAGTTGTAAATTGAAGTTTGAATCAAAGCTGAAAATGCTACAAATAGATTAAGGAAAATTAAGGTCAGACTTGAGAGTAGGGATTTAGAATGTCTAAGAGGACAAGTAGAATGAATTGGATGTATCTTTATAGGACATAAGATATAGTAGATATCATTGAAGTCATGTGACATTCATCATTAGGAGGAACATAAATAAAAGTCAATAAAGACGAATAAAGTCCATTGTAAGAATGATTAATTTGATCAATTTAATGAATGCGCCATTGCAATGCAGTGTTGAAGTAGGATGGTAACTTGGTTAGCATCATATGCCATGAGGCGTGTGTCCTTAGGATTCTAATTTAGTAATGCTACCTAAGTTTATTGAATATAATTGCACGGTTTGTTGTACCAAACTCCCAAACTCCCAATCAAAAGACAACAAACAATAAAAGAGTCAAAACATTTTATCCCATTCAGAGGCTTATTGAATATCTGATGAACAGAAGTGCACAACTCGAATCAGTATCTTCTATAAATAGATCAGATCATTCCCACTTGGTGAACCATTCTAGTATCATGCCCCATACACATAGGGATGCTTCAAATTTCCCGCTTTTATATAATAATAATATATCTTAATAGGTTTATAATTATCACAATCACAATGGTTTGATAAGATCTATATCTTATAATAAAAAAGAGTATATAACATAGAACCGGTTACATGGAAGGACATGAATAGTGTAACTCGAATCTAATCAGACATATATATGGGTATGTGCAAAATGTTTTCATACTCCCACATTAACAAATCCCGACCATTGTCTAATGCAAATTGGATGCAAATGCGCAATAATGACTCGCGAGCTCTATGACGCATCATTCAATTTTTTTCTATGCGTATCTCAACTAATGCATCTTCAAATGCAAACATTCTTTCATGATGCATGTGAACAACAATTAATGGGGGAACCTCGACACGTAGCTGTTGTAATTCCATGACTAAATCAGTTTGTTCCTGTACCTTATAAGCCCACTCTCTACGCATTATTTTTAATTTATCATTGAAGCTAATGCCATGTAGAATGCTTAAGATGTTGTCAACTAGGATCCAATTCCTTCTTGAATCCATCCTCTTATGAGCAAATAAATCGAATGATGACAAAAGAAATTTGTATAACACAGGAAACCTTTGTTATAAGGCGATATTGTAAATGTCATGGATAGAGTTCTGTATATATAACAAATGCAGTAAGAAACATTCATTTAATTGAATATTTAGTGTAATGAAGATAAGAAGAAAGGAAAAAGAGGATGCGTTTTGATAGTACCCTATTAGATGTGACTAGACATACATATTTTAGTAAGAAGACAATGATGTTCTCCATTTCCCAATGGCATTACAAATTTTAAATGTTACAATTGAAATGGAAGTTGGTGCGTATGAGTGTTAATATGAAAAGATAACAGAAAGTACTATCACAAGTTGGCATAGATGCATGTGCCGGTTTGAAATTAAGAAGACAATACAAAAGACTCATCTGAAGTTGACAAGATTAGGTTAAAGTACTTTGAATGACCCACGAATCACTTTCGAGATTCATTGTATGCAATTGTCATAGAAAACAGTGAAAATATGACATAATATGTACACAATAGAGACATGAGTGACAACTCAGTTGACCACGTTGAAAAAAACATAAAGCTAAGACTAGGGGTAGGGAAGGAAAATAGAATAAGATATGGGATACAAAATCTTACAAAATATGAGCATGTATAGTGCCATGTTACCATGGTATAAGTAAAGGGTTCTATGTCGAACATCTTGTGACTAACAAGAAAGTGGATAGCTTAATTTTGCATCAATCACACCTATCATCTTATAGCTATTAACTTTGGTACATAACTTCTTCACCCTTTTGCTATGCTTGCACATTGTCGACAACTTTCTCGTAGTAGTCACTTACTATAGTATATATTTATTTGAAAGTAGGAAATTGAAATTTTAACTGTCTTCAGTTGTTAATAAAAAATTTGGGCATATGCTGATTACTACTCAAAAAGTGCTATTTGGTAGCTTGTAATTAACTCTTTTGAACTCTCTTGAGTAGTAATTATCACCTTTTAACCCAATTAACATATTAAGGACCTTTGCATTTGTTTCTAATCAAATTGTGTTAAGTTTTGGTGTTTTTGATAGCTTTTTGCTCACCAAAGCAATGTAAGAATGAGGGAGAGTTGTATATAGTTCATAGCAAGGCTTTTGGAAGCTCAAATTCATGAAGAATCAAGCTTTGGAGCCCCATAGTCCTTTGCCATAGTCGTTCAAAGTAATGCAAGGAAAGAGCAAAAGAGAGAGGAAAACGGAGTGAAGAAAACAGAGCATGGCAACTGCAGTCTTCCTTCCCACTTTTGGAGCACTTCCCGAAGTCCATTTTTTGCATGCTATATACCGTTGGAAAGCTCTGGAAGTCAAGAATCCAACGCTTCTAACCGTGTCGATTTGGAGCTGAAATGCGGAAGATATAGCCTTCGAAAGACAACTGCATCCGGCTGAGGGACAATTTTGCACCTTGCGAAATTGGAACTCCAACGTGCGAAATTTTAATCAGCCTTGCGAAATGGAAATGGATGGCAGCTGTGCATTCTCGGTGAAGCCCAACATGCGAAAGTGATTTAGCAACTTGCGAACTTGAAGCTTAACGTGCGAAAGTGGATTTCAACATGCGAAATCAACTTGCGAAATTTCGCAAGTCACCATGCAACGTGCGAAAATGGGATATTTGTTCACCGACTCTTTTTCTTCTGATATTTTGTGTAAAAATCTCCATTTTCTCCTTGTATTCAGCCACTTATGTAATTCCTTAGCTAGGAAGTATTGAAGGAAGGGTAATTTACCTTCCTATATAAACTCTTTTGTAACACTTAAAAAATCTCTCGGGAGCTTGTTCTCAGAGACAACTTTGTATAGTTTTTAAAGGAAGAAAAATTCAGAGCCTTGCTCTGCCTTTCCTTCCCATTTTGTTTTCTCTTTTATTTTCTTTCTAGCCAAACATCCTCTAAGGATGTTTCCTCAGAGGATGAGAGGCTAGACTTTTTGTCTCTTGGGTGAAGGAAGCTAGGTAAGGTGCCGGCATGCATAAGTGTGAGTTTTTGTTGTTTCCATTTTTAATGAAAAGAAAGTGTGACCCGTTTATAGTTTTTATCTTTTTAGTTAACTTAAAACGCCTTTGAATCACCTGGGCCAACACTTGGTAAGGCAAGTGGACTCCGTCCATTGAGTTTCACTAGTTTATCTCTTGCGAGCCTTTGAGAGGTGATTCAGAGGTAGGATTTTCTAGACCAGCCAACACTTGGTAAGCTTTTGGACTCCAAGGAGACATCCATTAGTTATCTCTTGCGAGCTTTTGAAGGATAATCCAAGGTTAAAGATCCCCTTGAATGGCAAGTGCTAGGTGAGAGGCACGAGACATTGCAGATAGATCAGTGAGAGGGATTTAGTGTTGAGACCATTAATGGTAAGCATCTGTACCACACCGGTTCGGGAAATAACTATATGTTAAATCCCCAACGCGAGGAAAAGAAACAAGTGACCGGAATCTCCTCTTTTGTAGATGGCACCTGATCCTAGTGACCTGAAATCCCAAGAAACATCTTTCTTTCTAATTACTTTTAGTTATTTTCAGTTTGGTTAGCTTAAAACCATTCGTTTTCATGCAAACTTGTGTTTTCTTTTAAAGCTAACCTTGGAAAGGAAAACCACCAATTCAGCTTTTGAACTAATATCAATTGTGAAGTGAAAACCCATCCCAATGAACGATCCTAGAGCCACTATGCTATGCTAGCTATGCTACCCTAGTATATGGTGAAATAGGTTTATAAATTTTGTTGATAACTCCCGTCTGAGGATTGAAATCAAAGCACATCAGTTGATTGATCTGAATCAATCAGAACACCAATTGGGGACGAATCATATGCACACTTCTTTGACAGGTTTAATAGTTGTTGTAGGTGATGGACGATAGAAGGGATAGACACCATCTTCACTTGGGGAAGTACTATTGGCCAAGGGATATATTTGAGTTATTAGGCCAATATTGGCCATTAGGAAATGATAATTTCATATACTTACTAAAGCCATTGGAGAAGTATTCGGACGTGACCATGTGCACCATGGAAAGTGAGTGGATGCATTGAGTGAAGGAATCAACAATTCTAGTCCAACAACTGACTGTTTTGGGTGTACGTGTACCATGTAGAAAGTCATTGTTTGTTCGTCAATAGGATCAAATCAATTTATCCGAAGCACTTAATAAGATTAGAGAGGAAAACAATAAGATGGCTATTCGAAAAAAAAGGGTAATAATGTTGGAATATGCATGGAACAAAGCACTTGCAAATGGTAAAAAACTCAATGAAGAGGAAGAAGGAGAAATTTTGTCTTTACTGCAATGCAAATCGGATTTTGAAATCTCTGATGAGGAGTAGTAACATATATGAATGACCTTACTTGAATAAACCCTATGTAACGTATGTAATATTGTACTCCGAATTTTGGAATATTTGTTGCAACTTAAGTAAGCAAATGGCTGATAATTAATGACCAACTTTGATTCCAAATGTCTCATTATTAACTAACCACCCCATGGCATAACATTCAAATTAGCATAACATATTGTTAGTCCTACAAATCAATTTTAAATAACATTGACATATTGCATGTCATGGTGTATCGAATATATTCGTTTCGTACACATTGTAGGTGAAGTACAATTTGGTTAGGAAAAATTAATAACTATCTTTTTGAACTTACCAATGATTCACATTTTGCCATATTTTGTCAATATGTGATAATGAAATAAAATAATAATAATATTATTATGCATGTCATAGTGAACCGAATCAAATTTATTCGCTCTAAAGATTTTTCTGGGAGACTAGATAGGACATTATAATATAGGTGAAGAACACTTTGATCATATAATATTATTAACTTTCACCAATGACTGAAAACAAGGGTTCACGAGAACACTATTCATCTAAAAATTAAGTACACAATGACACTTTTAAAAGGCACACGTATTTATATTTAAAATTTTAATATAGGTTTTGTGCTTTTGTGTGTATTACAGATAAGCCCTTATGCCAATATTACGACTAGGTCCTCTAACCATTCTTGAAACAATATAAACGTTATATCCTTAACTTTATCACCATTGTCTAGTTCAAAGCATTGTGTAAAGAACCTTGATTCCAAACGGATAACAACCATATTTTTCAAGTATGTTTGAAGGTATAAATTTTATATTTCATTTCTTCAATTAAGCATATTATTAATGTTATTGGAAAATATGAAAAAAATACTCATGCAAAGATTGTTTATTTGTTTGCATCAATATAAACAAGTACATGGCAAATGAAGACAAGTTCTACGTTGTTTTTGTTGGAAAGAGACCGGGTGTATACACAACTTGGCCTGAACACCAAGCTCAAGTCATTGGTTACAAGGGTAACATTTATAAATCCTAAAAAACTCATCATGAGGCTGAATCAGCATGGGTGATGTACGAGCCTCGATGGAAAATACTTGATACACTTATTGAATCCTTTGAGCCGAAAGAGGTTCACTAGGTTATTGGCCAATTGGTAGATGACTAAGTATTAAAAAAGACTGAAGATTGAAAACCAAATTTCCTTACTCCTTTTGTCCTCGAATGTGTTTCAACATTCACGATCATGTTTGTCATTCAAAATTTCTTTTAGGTATGCTCAAATGTGGTGCAACTAAGCTACATGTTTTGTACTTGTTTTATGTGTCTTAAATGCAATGGTACTCTGGCATTTCATCCTTCATTATTTATTTTAGTTTTAAAACAATACTAAAACAACAAAAAACAATATAAGAAGTTACAAATTGTTGATGATGAAATTTAAGAGGGAAATGACTAAGCGAGTTCTTCAAAATTCTACATAATCCTTTAAGATAGGCTACCTTGTACACCTTGTATAGTTAGCACATGTACCTTATACACTTAGTGTACATGCCTTATATAGTTGCATAATTTACATACACCTATAATGCAATGTGTGCATATGGGTGGGTTAACTATGTTTTCATTGTCATGGCTCAGGAAAATCGGTAAAAAAAATGAAATCAAACCCAACCACGTATCCCTAATCATCATTTATAAATACAAGGTGATGGAATAAACATAAATGAGGTCAAATAAATGGAAGGGCAGCATGTGATCTATCAATATGTGTGAGGAATTTCTCTCATCCTTGGAAGAAGGAAATAAGCAAGTCAGTTCCTCAAAATCATTTCAAATACATCAAGACAAGTACTCTCATACACTCTTGTATAGTTAGCATATTTGCCTTGTACACATAGTGTAAATGCCTCATACAATGGCAAAGATTCCATACACCTACAACACATGAATCCATATGGGTGGGTGAACCATGTTCCAATGTCATGAGTGAACAAAATTTGAAAAAATTGGTGCCAAATTATGTTTCTATTCATCATTAATGTGGTAAGTAATATGATGAACATGTACAAACTCACAAAAATGAATGAGATGAGTGTGTGATCAAGCAATGTGTGTGATGAATGGCCCTCATCATTGGAAAATGGAAATGAGCAAGCGAGTTCTTCATATACCTTTGAAATCCTTATGGATAGCTACCTTGTACACCTTGTACAGTTAGTACCTTGTACACTTAGCGTAAATGCCTTGTATACTTGCACATTTACTTACACCTTTAATGTAATGTGTGCATATGGATGGTTTAACTATGATTCCATTGTCACACCTCAGGGAAAGAGGTAAAAAAAATTAAATCAAACCCAACAATGTATCCCTAATCATCATTTATGAATACAAGGGTTAGATAGTGAACATGTATGAGGTCAAATAAATGCATAAGTTGCATGAGATCAACCAATATATGTGACGAATGTCTCTCATTCTTAGAAAAGGGAAATGAGTGAGTCATTTCCTTAAAATCATTTGAAATACTTCAAGACAGGTACCCTTGTACACCCTTGTATAATTAGCATATTTTCCTTGTACACTTAGTATAAATGCCTTGTATAGTGACAAAAATTCGACATAACTAGAATTGAACATGTGCATATGGGTGGGTTAACCATGTTCCAATGTCATGCCTGAGGGAAAAAGGGGAAAATTAAACCCAGGTTTGCTTTGTATTCATCGTTAGTGTGGTAAGTAATCCAATGAACATGTACAGGGTAATAAAAATTGAATGGGATGAGTGTGTGATTAAGGAATTTTTGTGAGGAATATCTCCCATCTTTACAAAAGGGAAATGAGCAAGCCATTTTTAAATCAATTTTTTTTTTTTTTTGAAATCCTTCAACATAGGTACACTTGTACACCTTTGTACAATTATCATATTTTCCTTGTACATTTAGTGTAAATACCTTGTACAGTGCCAAAAATTGGACATAGTAGCACCTGAACGTCTGTTCATACACGGGTTAACCATATTTGCAATGTTTTGGTTCATAGAATGAGGAAAAAGTGAAGTTTAAATTTGTTCCCCAATTACTAGTCATCATATTATTCGAAAACAACTACTAGTCCATGAGTCTTACACAATAATCATACAAACAGATCAATGAATGATGCACATGAAAAACCCTTTTACTGACTTCCTAAATGTACAACATTTGATATTCAGAAACAATTTTCCCTATTATTATTCTCTTTTCTAATACATAAAGGAGTTTCAATCATACAATTAATGGGTTCCCAAATATAAAGAATTTTAACAAATATGGATGTGACAATTCATCCCTAAACCTAATAAAAACACCTTCAATCCTCCACAAACCTTGGTTCCAATTCCAAAAATTGTACTAACCCAAAAACCATGTCAACAGGTGGAACATATTTTCGTGTTCAAAAGAGGTCAGTGGCATATACCCCACTACCAGTGCTACAATGGCTTTAGATCTTCAAGGAAATTCTTGCTTTTTAGATCTGTTTGACCTAAAAGAATTGTAGAGGTATTGCATGATCTTCAAACAGTCTTCCTTTCCAAACTTCACCCTCTCTTTCTATGAACCATGCTCAAATCCTTTCTCTGAATTTGTTTTACTGGACAATAGATCCAGGTCATAGCCATGTACACATTTTAAAGATATTTAACGTGGCAACTTCGATTGACCACATATGAAACTCAAAGTTTACAAAATCTAATATGAAAATTTGAAGGGTATATTTGTCTAATGATATTTTATATCCTCTCTCTCAATTATGCAACTTATATGGCCCAAAGGTTAATTTTTCATTGGAAATGAATGTGTGAGTTCTTCAAAAGCATTTGAAATCCATCAAGATAGGTAGCCTTGTATACCCTTATACAATTAGCACATTTGCCTTGTACACTTAGTGTAAATGCCTTGTATAGTTGCAGAAATTCTACTTAGGTACAATTGAACAAGTGCTTAAGGGTGGGTAAACAATGTTTCCATTCTCATGAATCAGGGAAAAAGAGGAAAAAGTTTACCTTAATTTCGATTCACATTCATGATTAGTGGAGGAGCTAATAGAATGAATGAACATGGTGGACATCAAATAAAATGCATGCAATGGGTGTGTGGTCAAGCAATGGGTGTGAGGAATGTCTTCCATGATTGGAAAAAGTAAATGAGTAAGTTTTTCAAAATCATTTCAAATCCTTTAAGATAAACACCCTTGTACACTCTTGTACAGTTAGTACATTTGCCTTGTACATTTTGTGTAAATGCCTTGTATAGTGGCAGAAAATTGACATAGCTACAATTGAATAAATGCATATGGGTGGGTTAACCACATTCCAATGTCATGGTTGATCGAAAATGGGGAAAATAAAACCTAATTTAGGTACCTATTCATCCTTACAATGGTAGCTCATTCAATGAATGCGTACGAAGGGAAATGAGGAATGTCCCCCATCCTTAGAAAAGGAAAATGAGTAACCCAATTTTTCAAAAGGATTTGAAATACTTCAACATAGGTACCCTTGTACACCCTTGTACAGTAAGCACACTTGTCTTGTACACTTAGTGTAAATACTTTCTATAGTGGCAAAAAATTGACATAACTACAACTGAACGCATGCATATGGGTGGGCTAACCATGTTCTAATGTGATGCCTAAGAAAAAAATGAGGAAATGAAACCCAATATAGGTTCCTATTCATCATTAGTGGGGGAGGTCATCCAATGAACATGTATGAAGTAATAAAATTGAATTGGATGAGTATGCGATCAAGGAATGTATGTGACGAATGTCCCTTATCCTTATAAAATGGAAATGATTTTATACGGATTTGAAATCCTTTAATATAGGTATCTTTGTACACCCTTGTATAGTTAGCACATTTACCTTGTACAATTAGTGTAAATGTCTTGTACAGAGGAAGAAATTCCATACAACTACTACTGAATATCTGCTCATACATTGGTTAATCATGTTTGTAATGTTTTGGTTCATAAAATAAGGAAAAATTGAAGTATCAATTTCTTCCCTAACTACTAGTCATCAAACATAAAGGAGTTTCAATCATACAATTAATGGGGTTGTGCTTTGGATCATAGTAGAATAATTTTCACAAATATGAATGTCACAATTCATCCCTAAACCTAATAAAAACACACTCAATCCTTCATAAACCTAGGTTGGAATTCCAAAAAATATACTTACCCCACAATTCTACTTTACAAGGCCATATACCTTATTTAGCGTATTTTCATCTTCACACGAGATTGCTGGGTCACTGCCATCATCACAACCACACCTATAGCCACTTTAGATCTTCATCGGAGTTCTTCATTTTCTTCGTTTCATGCAGTGGACCAACCTCACAATCATGAAAACCATCTTCTCTACTTCAATATACATTTGATTTGAAGAATAGCTATTCTGGAGGAATTGCATCATCATCGGAGAATCTTCTTATCCCAGCTCACCATTTTTCTCCATCAACCATACCTATTTCTTCTCTTTAGACAATTAACCCAATAAGTATATTCTAAAGTTAGATTTTTAAGATAGGTGACATGCCAAACTTGAGGAGATTTTCTCTATTTATGAGTTGCTCACAATCCTTGATTGCTAAAGGAACCGATTGGGAGATGTCAGAGTCGAGGGAGAGAAAGGGGTAGGGAGTGGTGACCGACCTTTATTTTAGATATTTAAGATAGGTGACATGATATTTTTTATTTAACAACTATGAAACCCATTAATTTAAAAGAATCTGAGTTGGAAATTTGAAGAGTAGATTGGTCTCTTAATATTTTATATCCTCCCCATCAATTATGCAACTTATATGGATTATAGCTCCATTTTTGGGCCTAACTGGATCCAAAACACAATTACCCCCACTACAAGAAAAAAAGTCATTGTTGACATATATTATCTTGACTTAAGGTGATATGTGTCAATATTACCTATTTAAATGAACAACTATGACATATACAACTTGTTTAAACCAATAATGACATATATAAAATGTTGTTGAATTCTTTCATGACTTATACAATAGAATCTTGACAAATAATTTATAAGTCAATGTATAGTTAGTATGTTCATATGTCAAGGTACTTATATAATGTGGCTAGCTTGACATAAAATCAAAAGTCAAGATATGATTTTAAACATATATGCCATTTTTATTCTAGTAAAATGATCTTAAATGACCTATGGATTATAAGTCAATATATCATGTTATAATTACCTGTCAAGGTTCCCTGTGGTATTTACAAAGAACACTCCTCATTTTCTCAAAACCAGATATTCATTTTGAGAGCTTAGGGTTTGAAACTTTTTGCTCTAAACCAAGGATAAAAATATCGGTAATTACGAATATATTGGTACTTTGATTTTACGGATATATTAGAAATATCGAAAAAATATCATTGAATATTTTTCACAAATATCGGTGGAGCGAAAATTATTTAAAATTTATAGGAATGCTTGGAAAAACTTAAAAAAAATGATAAAATAAGTAAGAATTCGTATTTTCAAGTTATTTTGTAAATATAATTGACATAAATATGATCAAAAACAAAAACATCGGCAGACAAAGATATATCGATAGATTTGATATTTGAATTTTAAGAATAATAAATATGAATTTTGGAAGTGTATAAAGTTAGAATTAAGTTAAGAAATATTTGATTTTATTGAATAAAAATAATTTATACATAAATATAATACATATGACATTGCAATTGTCTTAGTATCAAAATGAAGATTGATGTGGTTCCATCATATTGTTAAATGAAGGGAGTCCATCTTATTGAAGACAATATTTATTTTAAAAATTTTTAAATATTTTTATTCAAACACGTTTTATTACATTTTGAATGAAAAATTAAATTAATTTATATAAAATATTTTATTTGAGATTTAATTTCTAAAATTTTATTAAAAATATGTGGTAACAACTTTTTCTATTAATATTAATTTATTTAAATAATTAAATTTATTAATAATTATTTATATAGAGAGAAGGAAATTTTTCTCATGATTTGTTTCCTTTTTTATTATTTTTTATTTTTTTTATCTCTACTAAATCTAAAAATCAAAAGGGCCACCCGCTGCTCTCACTCGGGGCCTCGGGCATCAAGAAGCCCTTTCTGAAGTTGCCTTCTAGACGAGAGAATCCGCCCTATTTTTCTCTACGACTCTTAATCCTCGCAGGTACTAATCTAATCATGTTATTATTGTTTGTTTTTTTTTCAACCCCCGTTTGATTCCCAAGAAAATCCATCCCCCATTCGATTTCCAGGAAAATTCATCCACGTTTGATTTCCGAGAAAATCCATGCAAAACCCCCAAGCAAAACCAAAAAAATTGTTTTTTTTTTTTTTTTTGCTTCCTATGTTTTCTCTTTGCAAAACCCCCGTTTGATTCCCAAGAAAATCCATCCCCCATTCAATTTCCAGGAAAATTTATCCTCGTTTGATTTTCGAGAAAATCCATGCAAAGCCCCAAGGAAAACCAAAAAAATTGCTTTTTTTTTTTGTTCCCTGTGTTTTCTCTTTGCAAAACCCCCGTTTGATTCCCAAGAAAATCCATCCCCCATTCGATTTCCTGGAAAATTCATCCTTATTTGATTTCCGAGAAAATCCATGCAAAACCCCCAAGGAAAACCAAAAAAATTGCTTTTATTTTTTGGTCCCTGTGTTTTCTAGATCTGTTCTAGGGGTCTCTTTGCTTTTGTGCCATTGGATTTAAATTTCACGAACCCTAAATCCACGATTTTTGAGCCAGGCTGAAAAACACAACCTTTTCCTACAAATCATGATCAGATTACCAAATAGCATCTTATGTTTTTTTTTTTTTTTTTTTTTTTTTTTTTTAAATGGATAGATTTTGTATCTTGTGCATGGACTGGAATGGTAGGAAATATCGGGAAATTTCTCTAAAAATCGGTAAAAATACCGATAAATACATGCTTGTTGGGTTTCAAATCAAATGGGTTCTTCTTCCCTAGGCACTTAATTTTATGGCTTTTAATGGGTCTTTGCCTCTTTCAATTGATTAAATGAAAGTGTGGAAATGGTAATATTTCATCTTTTTATTTGTTCTTGTTAGTTAAATTCTAATAATCTATTTTCCTCTTTTGATCATGTAGAACATCATTGAATCAAGATTATGTTGATTTTGGTTTCACCTACATTAAACTTGAGATCAGAAACCTCAAATTTTCCCCATATTAGATCTTTAATTACTGGGTACGTTCTGGTTTGCTTTGTGATTTATTGAAGAAAAAATGTGGATTGTGTGATGGTTAAAATATTTAGTTACTGGGTTTTTTGGTTCTGAGTCTCAAATGGACTTGTCAAGTTGTAAGCATTTGAGATTCTTTGGCTGCCATTTGAATTCTAGACATGCAAATGTGTTGCTCTGGTTTTTAGAGTTGTTTTGCTCCCCACATTCTTTGGCTTTGGTGGGGTTGTTCAGAACAACTTTTTGGTGATCAACAATAGTTCATTGTCCTCAAGTTCCAAGCTCCAAATGTGGAAAGACAAGTTCTTAGAGGTTCCTCAGATTTTATAAGGATAGGTTCTTTTAGTATAGAAAAATAATTAAAAAAAACCTTAAATGAACAATTTTAGATGAAACCAGGTATAGTTTGCATTTACATAAATTTGGAGTTGTTTTAGTTCTTGCTAAATTTGTTCATTTATTTTTCCTATCCTCATTCAATATGATGTCATATTTATTTTTTTCATGTACCTTTCTATAGAGCTTGGTAAATTATAGCTGGTTGTGTTGTCCTTTTTTTCTTGGTCTTTCTAAGCAACCAAATGAAGCATTTGTGCATGATTTGTAGGCTATCTTTGACTTGTATAGTTTGATGGAAACCTTGGACATTTTAGGGAAAGTGTTTGGTTAAAAAATCATAATAATGATCTGAATAGTTAAGTATCTTGGTTGAGGTTGGATCAAAACAATAACTTCATTAGGTTAAAATGATTTCTATTTTAGGTTTTGCTCTTATTTAGCCTCCATATGTTTTTGCTATATCAATATTTTAATATTTGAGAGTTGGTTTGTTTACCTGTGTTATTAAGAAATAATCTATTATTGTCTAATAAAGGTGTAGTGGCTAGCTTGCTATTAAAATTCTTGATAAAGCTTGATATTTGATTGCTCCTCATTTTACATTTTTCTTTTTAATTTGTTAATATGCTCTATATTTTTTGCTATAGATTCGAAGTTTGGGTGTTAGAAATTTAAGGCTTTCCTATAAAGTAATGCTTCAAGATGGAGGCAAGAGACTTGGTTGTAGATATATACATGTAGCAACTTAATTTAAGTTTATGTATACTGTCTTATAGTGTGTTTTTAATTTCCTTGTATATTATATGAGTTTCTTATATATAGAGAAATTGGGGACAACTTTACAAGTTCATTGATTTGTGCTTTAATTAATAATCAAATGTATATTAAATATGTTTTGATTATATATAAAATCATGATAATGTGATTGTCATTATCATTCTTAAATAATATTAAATTGATTATACATGGCAACAGGTTCAATTTTTCATATTAAAAAATAATTTTAAAATTTTTCGAGGGAAACCTTGACAGTTGTACTTATTCCCTACCTTGACATATATTATACTCAAATTTGAGATATATGGGAGCAACCATGACTTACGTGGTACCTATCCTTAACATATATGGTGTCCACCAAGACCTATGTGGTTCATAACTTTGACATATATTAGGGAGATCATGACATATGAGAAGTAGTGAAATATACCTATCTTATAGTGCACATATGTCAAGATTGCTTATACCTCAATCTTGACACTGGCATAGATGATATATAGAATCAAAATGCTACAATGACATATAACCCTTATCATGACAGTTAAACACTGTCAAGGAAAGCCTTTTTTCTTGTAGTGCCCTTAAATTTTTGCTACTTTTGCATGGTACAAATGGAAATGTTCATAATTGAGAGTAGGGATGACTCTACTAAAGATTAGAACTCATTATTTCATGTCGGAGAAAATGAGAATAACTTCAATGGTGGAGAGTGTGATAAGATTTAGGGTTTGAGTTTGAGAAAGAGAGAGTTGGCAATGGAAATGGGGCTATCTCTTTCCACTTTTCACTTTATATGGGGAGTATTTGGAAATATTAAGAATATAAAAAACAAATTAATTTGTCTTTTTCATGGATAAGAGGAGCAAGTGGGGGTGGGTTAACACAACCTAAACTTGTCCAAGATATATAATCCCATGCTTGACTTGCTTCAGTTAGGATTTTTTCAAATCCATTCCATTAGAAGAGGTAATGATAGCTAATGCCACATATTAAAAATGAAACCAAAATTAAGTACTATTTATTATTTTTAAGAAGAAAAATATGAGAATGATGTAAAATTATTAGCAACATGTGTTCAAAAATCATTTTGAAAACTTTTTGTTCTCTTTGAAAATGGATAATTTTAAAAAAATTTATTTTTTCGATTTGTGTTTTAAATTAGGTAAGTTTTCAATAATTCAAAATGATTAATTAGTTTTGCAGGTACATTGGAAACTATTGGTTGGTCGCAAAATAAGAATCTTCTTTAAAGTTAAATAAATGTTTTCCTAATGAAATTCATAATTTCCTTATAGATGATCAATATATCAAATGCCACAATATTGAAGGTCCAACAATAAAACTGAGAAAGATTAAGTTAGTCTAATCGTTACACCTACAAATCAAACAAATTGAAAAATAGCTTTTTCAAAAACCAACTATATAGACTGAGATGCAATAATACTATCAAGACTAAGATCTGTGTCTCTGCTAATTTTTTTATATTCAAAGTACTTTAAATGAAAGTCTTGATAAAAAAAAAACAAAAAAAACTTATCAAGCGTTTCTCTAGTAAATACTATTAGTGATTTTTCAACTTTTTAAACATACTTTTTAAATTTTACTAAACGCCTATTTTTTCTTTAAAAATATTTTTTATATTAAAAATACTTTTTAAAATTGCTATCAAATGGGCTCAATGATGAAAAGATTTCTCATCTCCATATGTCAATGCAAATATAAATATATGAACATGTCATTTAGTTTCATATGCAAGTTTCCTTTAATATAGAGGGTAAATAATTTAATTAGAGCATATTATTTTAAAATTAAATCATATAACAATAGTCAACAATAAGATCATCCAATTCTCTAGTGTGGGATGCTCGCGTCCATCTAGCATGACTCCTGTTTTGTGTAGCTGTATCTTCATCCATCCATCTAAGGATTTGGACAGATAAGGACTATCCGAGCACTGCTTATTACTATCTGTCAAGAACTAAATACATAACACATTAAGAACATTGAATGTTACAACCATTACTAAGCCTAAATGACAGACTTTAGAGCTTAAAAACTATTATGCAAACCAATTAAAAGGCATTAAAGGCAATTAAAACACGTGGGACATGTTATGGCTTGGCTAAAGATAAATAGCCATCAAACATCATATTGAAGGTAGGCAATTAGAATCCAATGCCCTTTTACCCAACTCCCCTCTGTCTAACTTAAGCTTTAGAGGGGTGTGCCAGAAAAACCATACTAACACTCCTTATTATAGGTGTACTCGCCGTCCAAGCCAATATGAGGCTAGTTGGACATGAACATTGTTGGTCATGCACCAACATCTAGGACTTAAAAAAAGAGTGGCAAGCCTCATGTTGCTTCAACTAGTAGTTTTCAATTCTAAATACCCCATACTCCAAATAACACCCTAATTAGTTAGGGTTGTTCCAAATCATCACTACTCACTCCTAGAAATTTTATGTCTATTCCTTTTAAGTTCTAGCCCATACAATCAAAATTCAAATAAATTTACTATATAACAAAATTAGTTCCACATGTATAAAACTATTATATTTTAAATATGATTCTTTTATTACAAAGTTTTTTCTTTTTTACAAATTGATAAATAAATACAACATTAATTTCATTTGACATTTGCTTCAATATATCATATAATGCATTTCCTAAATTCCTAAATAATTTTGTCTCATTTAGAGTAATTAAATTGTCTTATGCATTTCTAAGCTTCCTTAGTAATTTTATTTTCATTTAGAAAATAGTAACTAATGTTATTTCAATTAGGAAGGTAACTTTACTCTCATGTGGCTACTTTATTCAGCATGTTACCATTAAGGAGCATGATATATATATAAAAAGGGAAACGTAATTGAAAGTGAGAGTTTGCATATGTTTGAATTGTGTGCATTGCATAAAATACAAACTTTTCAACACTTTTTTTAATTTTGTTTATTATTTTATAAATTTTTAATATAATATATAACTTGATAAAAATCACATATATTAAAAAAATAATAAAAATATAAAATAATTGAGGGGGAAATATAATTGAAAGTCAGAGTTTGCATGCGTTTGAATTGTATGCATTACATAGAATACAAACTTTTCAACTCTTGTTTTCATTTTTATTTACTATTTTTGAAAGATTTTTTTAATGTAATAAGTAACTTGATAAATAAGACAACAAAAAATGATAAAAATCATTTAAATATATTCTATCCTTTTACCCATCATTAAGGAATGAAATGTTGAAGATTTTTGAAACTTAACATGCTGAAAATGAATTTTTATTTTGTGATGAAAAAGAATATGAAAAATTGAAAAATAAAATTAGTGACATTAGTCACTGTAATACAATAAACGTCATTGGCAAATACTAATAAGAAGGTACAAAATTTATTTCATTTGTTTGTACATTATATTGTTTAATTTAAGTTGATAGTTTTATTTCATTTATTTATATATTGTAGGATAATTTATACTATTGTGTCATACACTTTATAGAACATTTAAGGTTGTTGTATAATCAATCAAGGATGATAGAGGTATTTTACCTCTTTTTTTTTTTTTTTTTTTTTTTTTTTTTTACATATAATGAAAAATAAAAATGTGTCCCCCAAAATTTCCCAAAACCCCTAGATCAAAATGAGGGTCTATACCTTATATTCCACAAGCCAAACTTTTTTAGACATACCTATGACTTCCTAGTTGGATGGACAACAACCCTTGATCTTAAATGGAGAGCAAGTTACTATCTAAACAGACCTTTATGACCAAACATTAATTGGAACAAATTTTCCAACAATTACATAAGACTCAATGTCCTAACAATCTCCCCTTTTGATAATTTTATGACAAAACATCATTACATAAACCCACCTAAACTCTCATAATGAAGTTTACATAATACACATTAATGCTTAATTAAAATAAACTAAGGGAATGCTTTGCAACGCTTTGTAGTACTTATCTTCCAACCTTGTAACATTCACACATACAAAAAACCATACCAAAAGTAAAGCAATGTAAGAGATAAAATAATATCATGAAAACAAAATAGAATAGTTAGAGGTTTTTCTTGATGCCTTGTGAAAGCATGAAAAATGAATAGATTCCTATAGCGACATCAAGGTACAATGCAAAGCTCAAGAGGAATATAGATGTATTTAAATAAACCAAATATAATATAAGCTAAATAAGACTTAATTATTTAATAGTAAAGTGAAAGGGGTGTTCACCAACCATATTACTAGTGGTGAAAGCCTTAGGAAAAAGCTTCTATGACAAAGATTAGTTCTAGAAAGATAGAACATTCAAACAATAATATTTTGCAGGGAACATCTGTGTTAGGTATCCCTCTAAACTATCTAAGTCATGCTTCCAAAGGTGTATTTAGTTTACTCCAATGTCTCATGTTCAATTTCCTCCAATATTTCAATTAAGTTCCCTTAATAAATGAATTAAAGAATTCAAATAATTCAAAAATTAATTAACTCCCCCTAAATTAAGGAGTTTCTATGATCAGTTTATCTCCATATTTATAACTCTCTCTCCCATTTTTAAATGAATTAAATATTAACTCTCCTTAAATTAAGAAGTTTCTATTATCGCCACATCTCCTTATTTATAACTCCTCATTTTTAAATGAATTAAATATTCAATGTTCTCCTCCTGTTTCTTTATTTAAGCGAGTTAACTATGTAATTTTCTTCCTCTTTTTGTCACAAAAATGGTAAATTAACAGAAGTATAAACACAAGAAAGCACATAAGAAATAAAGAGAAAAATGAACAACATATATATATATATAGATATATATATATATCAAAAACCTAATTTTAGATACAAGATAAGCAATTAATAAACATCTAGATCAACAAAAACACATAGAAAGATAAACTAAATATCTAAACATCAAGAGGAGGTGGAGAAGAGAATGAGGTCGAACTGCTCTGAGCATGGATCCACAAAATAATGTAAGTCAACTAACCTTAGATCTCACAGAGCTGAATGTCCTATGAGTCCAACCTTTGAAGCACTATAGTCATGGGATCCATCTCCTGTGTAATTGGGCCTACAAAAGTTGATGCCTCATGAGAAGGTCTAGATTTGCAACCACAACCTTGACTGGAGCAAGTCCTAGGTGCAACCTCAGGAACAGGTGCATCATACTCCATAGCTCGGATCTCGTCCTCCTCTACAAGTGTCTGCTAACCAACCTGTTGAGTTGATGCAACATCTTGGGGGCCATTAGGAATTAAAGGAGCCATGGGACCATACACATGGCTGTAGTGTTTGGCTTAAGAGCTCTCATCCAACAAGGTATGAGCAGCTTGGACACTCTGTGCAATAGTAATCTCAAAGCCAATATGCTCTAACAATCTAGAGATGAGGAGTTCGAAAGGAAGTGCACCACAACGGAAAGAAAAGTCTCAATATGGGGTGATGGTATCAATAATGACCTGTCCTATGTCAAACTGTTGTCCAGAGAGTATGGTGTGGATGAAATGAGTAGTCGATCGACAAATCTTAGTAAGCTTGGATGAGAGATAAAAGAATAACGAAAGTAATAAGAATCCAAGATGGCTTAGAGAAGCCAGCCAAAGGAATATATGCAGGAAGCTCACAAGAAGCACCATACAAAAAGATGAGAATTGAAATGAGCTCTCCATGAGTGAGAAATTGAACCCCTAGAAGGAAAGAAGTAAGACAAGCATCAAGTTTTGGCATGTTAAGTATATGCTTGATTGACAAAGAGGTGATTTGAAAGGACTAACTAAACATGTTCACATAGAACATGAGAACTAGAAGAGGATAATAAGAACCTTGCAAAGTGAACAAGGACTCTCACTCTTTCTCTTTGAGAATGGCGGGAAGAAGAGTGTCCTAAAAGGTACAAAGGTCAATCGAGCTTTCAAGCTCAATACGACAAATCTAAAAATGAGCATAGAATTGATCACATGACTTCTAAGAGTAGAAGCACTCTATAGGAAGACCCAAATGATCAAAAGGACCCTAACGAGCGATGCCTTGAATGGGCTTAGGTGACTTAGGAGGAGCCACCTCTAAGAAGAGTCACCTCTTACTGATGCCTACAACTAGACATAACTAGTGGAATATGAAAAGACATGAAAACCAAGAAAAATACGAAAAAAAAAAAAAAAAAACTAAACCACTAGGCATGTCCTAAATGAGGTATATAACAATACTATAAAGTCAAAAACACAAAAACCTAAGAAAACTGACCTCAAATGAAAAAGTAATAGAGTGTTAGAGCACTTGAGAGAATAGGAAAATGTTTGAAAGTCAAAAGGCTCGTTGTATGGGTTTTTATACTCAAATGTACCACTAGATTCAGATTAGTGCTCGAGCGGGACACTCGATGGATGCACCACTTGATGTAACTTATAGCGCTTGAGCGGTAGAGCCATTGGTTGTGGCTTGAGTACTTGAGTGTTAATGATTACTACTCAAAAAGTGCTCTTTTATAGCTTGGAATTAACTGTTTTAAACGCTTTTGAGTAGTAGTTAATACCTTTTAACTCAATTGGCACATTAAGGAACCTAGCAAGGGTTACTAATCAGTTTTTGGTAAGTTTTGGTGTTTTTAGTAGCTTTTTGATCATTGAAACAAGACAAGAATGAGGGAGAATTTTGTGCAATCCATGGCAATGTAAGTTGAAGCTCAATTACATGAAAAAATCAAGCTTTGGAGCACTTCATAGCCTTTGCCAAGCTTGGCAATAGGTTACTAAGCCAATCAGAGATGCAAGCTAGGAAGAAAAATAGAGAAATGAATCTAACATGAAGCAATGTCGCATGCTATGCGAAATCAAAAGAAGAACAGCTACAGGACTGAGTGTGAGAGAGAATTTCGCACTCTGTGTGAAATTTCGCAAGCCTTGCGAAACCACAAGTTGCAGCAACTTATGAATTTCGCATACCATGCCAAATTTAGCATGGTATGCGAAATCTTCTTGTGCACCGACTCAATTAGATTTTTATCTCTAGATATTTGTGTAATTTCCTATTTTCTCCTTGTAATCAACCAATGATAGGATTTCTTGGTTAGGAAGTTGGAAAAACCTCTCTATATATTCTTTTGCATCTTTTGTAAAAAACATATACACTAAATGCAATATTCACTTGTAAAATTCCCACAGTAAGAAATATATAGAGACTTTGCTCTGCCTTTCTTTCTCATATTATTTTCATTTTCTTTCTAGCCAAATATCCTCTGAGGATGATTTCTCAAGGGATGAGTGGCTAAGTTTTACGTTTCTTTGAGTGATGGAAGCTAGGTGAAGGACCTGAATGTAAAGGTGGGAGTTTTCCTTGCTTTAAATGAGGGTAGTTGGTAACCATTAATGGTCTTTATTTTAAGGTTTAGCTTTAAATCCCTTAGAATCATCTTGAATGGCCAATACTTGGTAAGCTTTTTGAATTCTATGGATGCTTATTGCTAGATCCATGGATGTCTATTAGTTATCAAGTATGAGTCGTTGGAAAGTGGTTCAAGGATCTCTTAGAATCACCTTGAATGGTCAATACTTGGTAAGTTTTTCAGATTCTATGGATGCTTATTGCTAGATCCATGGATGTCTATTAGTTATCAAGTACGAGCCGTTGGAAAGTGGTTCAAGGTGAGGGTCTTTAGTGTTTGAAGCCATTAATGAGAAGAAACTACCATTTTTCATGAACCTTTTGGATCAAGTCTTAATTGCTAAATAGAAAACCGGTTTGGGAGATAACCATCCTTTATTGTCCCCAACGCGAGGAGAAGATCCGGAATCTCCCATTTTGCCTAAGGAATCCAATCCTAGTGACCTAAAGCTCCAAGAGACCTTTTCTTTGTAATTAATTTCAAGTACTATTTTTGCTTAACTTAAAATCAACCTTTTCAACTAAAATTCCATTTTCTTTAAAAGCTAATTTTCTTTAGGAAAAGAACCAGTTCATTAACTACACTAAAGTGACGTGTATGAAGAAAACTCATCCCTGTGGACGATCCTAGAGCCACTATGCTATGTTAGCCATGCTACCTTAGTGTACGGTGATTTAGGTTTATAAATTTTGTTGATAACACTAGTCCGGGAACCAGAATCAAATTGGCACCATATGGGGACGAATTAGTTAAGGACATTGGATGCAGTGCTCAAGTAGTCAGAGACTAATTTCAATTCTAATAGGGATAGAATACTCAACTAACTAACATATAAGTAAGGATTGACACCAATTAAAACAAATATTTAACAACAAACTAAAAAGAACAAATAATTAAATTCATAAACTCTTAGATCAATCGGTAATAACTTAAGCAATTTACTTCAGATAGTACACATCAATCCATCAAGAAAGAAGTTTCGAGTTCACAAGTTAGAGTTAATCGTAGTCTCAAATTTGAAAACCCAATGGATAACCATCAATGTATAAGATAGTCAACATAGAAACATAAGTATTGATGTTTAAGGGAATACGATTTACTCTCTAGTTCTATATTTCGAAATTGATAACTTAGAAGAGATCCAATCATGCCTTTGGTCAAATTAAAGAATACATCCAGTCAATTTGAACTAAGATCGCCAAATTTCTGTTTAACACGACCGCATTGATCTACATACAATACAACTTGACTCCCCTTTAATTTGATATCTTTTTCTTTTCTTTTCTTTTCTTTTCTTTTTTTGAAGGTTGAGTCATTGTACACCATGATCAATTGATTTTTCTTTTTATATTCATTAATGGTTGCCTTTGTATCCACTTTGGGGGTGTTTCCAAATGTTGCAAGTGAGCAACATATGTTGAAAATTATGAATCTTGGACAAGAGTATAAGAGTTATGCTTAACCAAAGATTCAATGTTTTGTATCGACTCACCTCAAGAAACAAATAATGATCATAGTCAAACAAGATATGTGGATAATAAGATTTGAGCATGACAATGGATCCTTCCAAAGCGACCAAAGTCTACTTTATGAGTAGAAGTTAAGAAGTCTCCCTTATGATCAATTACAAGATGCAACTAATATTGAAATTCCCACATACAAGGACATTTAATTATCAAGAATCAAATACATCAATAATGATTAAAAAATATATATGAATTCATCCACATCAACACTACAAGGAAAATGTCAAAAGATGACGTTTAAAAAATGTCAAGATAGATATAAGATGACGCTTTTCAAAAGCGTCATATTTCGGACTGTCATCTTATAAATTACCATTTATTGACGCTTTTTAGAAGCGTCATATTATTTTCAGTTCAACAATGACGCTCATAGTGAGTGTCATAATTTTAAACTTTGGCGCTTTGTAAGTGTCATTGTATGTTTATAATTCATTCATGTTAATATTGACACTCGTAATAGGTGTCATTGTATAGGAAGGAACAACGTTCACACTCGTAATAAGTGTCATTATATGGCATGTTCAACGTTGACACTCGTAATAAGTGTCATTGTACAGGTAGGAACAACGTTGACACTTGAAATAAGTGTCATTATATGGCATATTCAATGTTGACGCTTATAAAAAGCATCATTTTATTGGTATCCTTAACCTCAACACTTATGAAAAGCGTCATCTTCTGCCTTTATCTAATTACCATGATACTTTTAAAAAGCATCATATTCTCTCATTTGAAATTGTAATATACCAGAAATGAAATGTCCTAATTATGCCCTGTTTTATAAGTTTCCACAAACAATTAATTCAACAATAAAAAATTAATTTAAGAAACTGCATAGAGAAAAAGAAATTGCATCATACATAAGTAATTATGAATTTGTTTAGCATTAAATTCAGTTAAAGTTGTCTAATAAACCAGAAATTTTACAACTTCAACATTCAGTTGTTCATGGTCCTTTGCTGCATCTAGTTCTACATCATTTTTCTTCAAAGTGCATAAAAGATGGTTGCAACTCACTTTCTAGATGCTCAATCTGCAAAAATAATTGAAAGGGTTACATATTAGTATTGACAAATAGTTAATAAAAAACAACTTTGTAAATGAAATGTGTCTATGCCAATTTTTTAAATTTCCAATATACATTTCTTTCATTGCAATACATTTCAAAATATTGGAAGAAGTCAACAAACCCCAATAATATTGTTATGCCAAATTTTGAAATACTTTTGAAACTCTTATTCTAAGTTTAAGAAAACAAACAATAAACTATTACCGGTGCTTTCCCAAATGCAATATTTAATTTTATTTAACTTGGGCTAAATGCAATTATTAATTTTGTCCAACTCTTGTTATCATTCATGTTCTAACCAAGAGTGAATGATGCCTTGCAGTCACGGTAATCAAAATATGCTATTAGTATATCAAACTTGGGCTGAATGAATAATTAATTTTGTATAGCTCATGTTATAATTCATGTTGTAGAACTAATAATAACCCTAACATGTTACCTCAAAATTCTTTGGGCAAAATTTTGAACACCTTCGGGATGTCCTTCATGTCACTAATCATTTTTAGGTCTGAATAAGCAAAAACAGTAGTGATGTACTGAAGAGAATGACCTATGCCTTTCTGTACAACCTGAAGAATATATAATAAACAATTTAGCAACAAATTATATTCTTAAAAGTTTGTTTAACATATTATATTCAAACTACTTATTAATTTAAGAGAAGATTGGTAGCTAAGGGCAATACAATAATTGAGATAAATAAAGTAGGAATGCTACTGAAGAGAAATTAATTTCAGCTATATCATTATTATTAAATTAATTTTTCAATCTAACATGTAATGAATCCATGAAGAATTATACATGGCCAACACTTTATTTATTAAAAGAATAAAATAACATCAAAGACAACAAAAAATGATCATATGGACAAAGTGGTTCTTTTTATAAAAGTCATTAAGAGGTTAAAAGTAAGATGACCTTGGTTACACTATTATGTCAAAGTGACTAGTTCCTTTCCTACAATTGTATTCAAGTTAAGGTTGATATCCTACTCAGACAAGAGAGCTCGAGAGGGCCTATTTAGGGAGAAAAAAGTGTTATTTTTCCCATAGGCTAATTTGTAAGAAGTCTTAATCTAACTTCCTATTTTTAAAATTTTTTTTTATGTCAAAGAAAATAGAAGTACATGATATTATAGACTTTAAGCCCATTGGTTTAGTAGGAGGCCTTTACAAGTTTAGATTGAAGAAATTTATAAAGCAAGTGATCTCAAATACCCAAAAAGCTTTTGTAGAGGATAGACATATTCCTAATACATACACATATGTAATAAGGCTAAAGACTTCACAAAAATGAGATTCAAAATGCAAGAATTTTTGTACTAGTGCAATAATGGGATTTTAATAAATCCAACTAACAAGAATGTGTAGAGTAAAGAATGAAAGGTTGTGATACCCACCATGTCTACTAAGCTTCATCCCTCAATTTGCCAATTACACATCAATCAAAATAGAGCAACCATTGGATGATCCACATTGAAAACACTGCCAACTAGGAGTGCCAAGATATTTAAAAAATTATGACTAAGAATAAATCCATTATATATAGAAATAAGGATGAAAGGTTGTGATACCTACCATGTCTACTAAGCTTCATCCCTCAATTTGCCAATTACACATCAATCAAAAAAGAGCAACCATTGGATGATCCACATTGAAAACACTGCCAACTAGGAGTGCCAAGATATTTAAAAAATTATGACTAAGAATAAATCCATTATATATAGAAATAAGGATGAAAGGTTGTGATACCTACCATGTCTATTAAGCTTCATCCCTCAATTTGCCAATTACACATCAATCAAAAAAGAGCAACCATTGGATGATCCACATTGAAAACACTGCCAACTAGGAGTACCAAGATATTTAAAAAATTATGACTAAGAATAAATCCATTATATATAGAAATAACATTCACAAAATATTCAATAGATCTTTAAAATAATAGGAAGTTATATTAGACTATAGGTCACAAGGGGTACCTTCAAGCATGAGTAATGATTAATTGAGTCATTAGCATAATCCAATCTGAGCGAACTTCATTAATCTCCATTTCACTGAATGATTTTCTTCCATCAAACTGAATTGGAGTAACATAAACCATTCACTAAGTTTAATTGACAACTCAAATGCCATAGTAAGATGACCAACCAAATGAATTAAATTGAGTACAAACCTTTGTTGTTAGTTGGTTTGGATTAGCAATGATTTCCTTCATGTATCTCATCACGTAATACCCACATTCCACACTACCCGGTTGTCTTGGGCACTATGATAAAAGTATCAACAATTACAACAAACAATAGAATGATATTCTTACTTCTTTAATATCTAGCCAATGATCATATTATTAGTCATCCATTTCCTAATTTTGTGTAAAAAGTAAGTGGTCAAACAATATATTTTAATCTAAATAAATAAGTACTTACAGCCACTTTAACCCAAGTTGGCTCCCTCTTTGATGTTTTCTGTTTTTCTGGTGGGTTGATTCTAATTGCCCTATTAAAAAAAAACAATAATGTTCTTCAATCCCTATGCATTGTATTAAAATATAAGAAGATACACACTTACATGTTAACTATCTCCTTAAGATCATCACATGGTTGACAAGCCATTGGATCAAGGTAATATGCGATCATTCTCTTCATCTCTAGTGCCACTAAGACCCAGTGGAAACTAAATAAAAAGGAAGAAAAAAAAAACAGATGTGTTAACATATTATCCATAAATTAATACATCACAAACTAACTTACATACACCATATTGACATTTGGGGTAAAAGGTTACTCTGGATTGTATGGAATAAACATATATTCAGCATGCTTTGTATTCCTCAGTCGATCTGCAATAACTCTTGACCTGTTTTCCTTGCTTCCTTCTCCCATTCCAGCTTTCGAAACCAATACTGGATTGACAAAAACATATCGTTCAACTTGCTTTGCATCAATCAACTTTCTATGCAAGTGCCTAGTTAAACCTCACATAACAAGTTATCAACAATCAATATAGGTCATTAGTAAATAATTTTTTACCTCAAAAGAGTGTGAAGAGTCATTCAAAAATTATAAAATCTCTCACCAGATGTAGTATAAGATGCAATTGGATGATACTTCTGTTGATGATATCATCATGTCCATATCTTCTTTCATTAGGAAGGTCTTGAAACTCTCACCAAAAACATCATTTGGGAAGTCTATAGGTTGTGCTCTTGAGGATGCAAGCATGAGGCCAACCAATGCCTCAAAATTCTTGATATCTTGTGGGTTTTCACTTTTGGATTTCACTTCAACTTCATTTACTGTTTGTTTCTTTCCTTTCTTAGATGCCTGTATAATTAAGAACCATGGTACAAATCAAATTAAGTAGTTAATTGAATATATATATATATGGGGTTATAATAAAGCTTGGTAATTAAATTTACTTACCAAGACGGGAGTATGGATGGTGACCAAATGAGATGGCCACAAAACTTGGTAACCAATTGCAGCCCCAACAGTAGTAGTTTGTCCAGGAATAGGAATGGGAAGTGGTGCACTTGCATCATAAGGAACATCAACAACTACTAGATAGTTGGGACCACATTCAAGTATAATTGTTCCACCACCCACTTTATTTTCCTTTGTTCCCATGGCCAGCTCACATTTTCTAACCTATAAAATCAAGTTATATTGTTAGATATGAGCCATTATTTCCATATTCCATACCTTCAACTCTACATCTTCAAATTAACACTAGTGAAGATTAAAAAACATCTATAAGGTAGATGCAAAAATTTGAAATATGAAGTAAGTTCAATAACATTGAAAATTTTGAAATGAGACATGCCAATTATTATGTGGTTATATAAAGAATAGTTATTCTTAAAATAAAAAATGCTACTAATGCATAATAAATCAAAATAATTGTCAAATTATTAAAAAATTTCGTAATATATGAAATAAAAATCCCATAGGAAAATATTATGTAGCCAACATAATTATATTATCTTTTTTGTGAAAGCAGAAAATAGTAAAATAATTTTCTCAAGATCTGCTTGATTTTCTTATATTGCAACACATAAAAAAAAGACCATATATGCTACCACCAACAAGTGAATTCAATTCAAACAACAAAATTTACATAACTTTTGTCTCCTATTGGACCAAACTTTATCACCAACTTAACTTTAATTAGATAAATACCTTGCTTTGGGGTTCTATTGGCATTGGTGAGGTTGCATCTTCAACTCTACGGATTGGCTTCTCTACTACTTCTGGTAGGAAAAGCTGTTTTTGTTTCATGTTCGAACTACTAACATCTGAATGGGGAGTGAGAACTCCTACTTGAGAGAGTTTTGCTAGCACTTCTGCACGAAATCTTCTTTGTTCTTCTTGAGATGTTGCTATAAAATCCCTAACAGCACGATCTGCAGCACTATTAAAATACTGACGAGGTGTGTGATGCTTCCCTTTACCCCTAACTCGGCCACTATACTCAGGAGTACCCAATGCTTCTACAAGGATATCATTACTCCCATTGACACTTCTACCATTCTCTTTAGACTCTTTCAATAGCTTGTCCTTAAAAACAAATGTTTATTATGAAGTTCAATTGCAAATTTGTTATCATAAATAAGCTATTATAAATAAATGAAATTATGGTTTGAAAATGTCTACTTACTATTTTCTCAATCACTGGTATGGCCACTTCATCAAAGGTGCCATCCTTTTTCTCCCTTGCTTTCTTCCACAATATGCT
Organism: Vitis rotundifolia; assembly: GCA_030254885.1. Taxonomy (NCBI): domain Eukaryota; kingdom Viridiplantae; phylum Streptophyta; class Magnoliopsida; order Vitales; family Vitaceae; genus Vitis; species Vitis rotundifolia. The sequence continues at coordinate 18,973,523 of CM058160.1, read as the reverse complement.
TCGATCAATAGTCTCAGTTGACCCACTTACAACCATCTTTTAAAAGGGGACAATGTATAATGTAATGAGCATATAACCCTACTATGTATTATGTATAAAAAAAAAATCAGAAACTATAAATTAGTATAAGCATACCATCTCTTCCTCAAGACCAGCATATCCTTTCCTGCTTAGATGGTGATTATAAATGTGTTTCTTTCTTCTTTCTTTTTGAACTTCTCGATAGTCCTATAAATTTAAAAATGTATAATTAATGAATGTAAATAAGAGGTATGCAAAGAGTTGTAATTTTACCTTAAAGTTCTCAGACAATCTATCTTTGACAAACATTGTCCATTCTTCATCCCGAATAAAAGTATATTTAATTGGTGGTCTTTTGAGGAGCTCTGGTTGGTCTTTGAAAGGAAGAATATACTTCACAGTTAGCATGCTCTTAAATGACCGAAAGCACTTTCCAATTGTTAGCATACAATTCCTCCTGCTTTTTTGATTTAATGAAAAAGAAGCCTACACATTAATATGATACTTATTAGCAACTTCATATGGTTAGGAATGATAGATGTTTTGCATAAAGCTGATGTAGTTAAAAAAGGGTTACCTCAATGCAGTCCCATAACTTATCTTTCAACTCTTTAGGTACAACGTGCCAAGTTTTATATGTTATTGGCACCATAGTCCGTGCTAATACGCCTAAGTAGCTTGTTAGATGAACAGCTGATTCTCCTACAAAAATGCCATCAAGATTGTACTTAATCGACAACTTCATCCCTTTGCTTCTATTTTTGATAAGCATTGACTTCCGTGTCATTCCTCTGTGCTTTTTTTTTGTGGGTTTTTCTCCTTCCTCTGCATCCATTCTTGTAAAAAAAAAAAACAATTAGTAAAAACAAAACTGATCAAGATTAGTTAAAATAATATTAGATATAACCTACTCATAGAAGTGTTGTAAAAAGAAAATTTCAGACAAAACAATCCGTAGTCATTGCACAATGAAATACTACCAATATATAATGCCACTAATAAAAAAATAACATCCAAATAGCATCAACTTAGGCAACTCCAAGGGCCTATATATAAGAGGCTTAATTCTACCATGGGAATTTCCTATAACAATCAACATGAAAGGAGCATGTGGTTTGTATAGGTTCATTTGGTCCACATCAATTGTTGAAGGTTTTTGGACTATTGATTTGTGGATTAAGTTTGGACAACACAACATGCATACTCATTATAAAAATAATAATAATAAAAAAATTCTAAATTTTAGTTTTTACATTTTGCAAAAGACCATATACCCTTTATTTTTTGTATTCACCACACATACCCGACAAAGTATAAAATAGTAGTCATCACCTACATGCCTTGCTTTTACTAATGTTATACCTCTAGTAAGAGTAAAAATGAATTGTAAGTCATCAAAACAACAATATAGAGATTGTTAATTCCTATATTTCTCTAAATCAAATTAATATTCATAACCAAAGTTTATTATAAATTTAATATCCATGGTGATAAACTGCAAGAATTGTAGTGGGCCTAGAGAGAGACTTTGGCAACACCATTTGATTATTTAAAATATCCAAAACTTCACTATGATTATGTTTGAAAATTTCTTTATGATAATTTTGTTTCAAAAATAAATCAACTCAATGTTCAGTAGAAAAAAAAGAACATAAAGAATAAAAGTTACCTGTTTTATGGGATCTGCAACGCATTCCACATGCTTTATTCGTACATCATTATCAAAAGTTTACGATTCAACTACATAGAAGATTTGTTTTCAATCCAAATCCCCTCACAGTCACCTCGCATACATATTGCATTTGAGTCATCCATTGCATCAAACGCTTCAACTTGTGGCAATGCCCCTATAAAGGGATGGTGTTCAACAAAATTGTCCACAAGGTCATCACCTCTCTCCCGATCCAAGAAGTCTTTTTGAGGAGTTGACAAAACAACTGACCATCTTGGATCATGTTGGTCTTGCACATAAAATACTTGCTTAGCTTGGGATGCCAAAATGAAAGGATCGGATTTATGAGCAGTTTTATTAAAGTCAACTAATGTAAACCCAAGGTCATCAACTTTTATGCCATTCCTATTGTCAACCCAATCACACTTGAAAACTGGTATCCTAAACATGGTATAATCAAGGTCCCAGATCTCGGTAATAATCCCATAAAAACAAAGCTCACCAAACACTGGATTTTGATCCTTAGCACTTGCAATTTGCAATGTTGAAGCTATAATACTAACTCCACTATTTTGGGTTGCTCGTAAGTCATCACGCTCCTTGGTATGGTATCGACACCCATTAATGACATATCCATGATATTTGGAGACATAATGACTAGGACCATGAGCTATCCACTTAAGGGTTTCAGATATGGGTTCATTGTTACCAATTGCATCTTCAATCTGTAATTATAAATAATTGTTAGTATGTGTGTTCAACATTAATAAAAACAATAGTTCATATTTTAGGACCACTCTAATACCTTTTTTCGCAACCAATAAGTAAAAGTTCGAAGGTGTTCATCCTGAAGCCATTTTTGTCTTTTAGATTGACGAGGATTTTTCAATTTCAACCATTCCATGTGCTCTCTATGTAATTATTTAGAAGAAATTCACAGTTAATGTCAAAAATTTATTTTAAGTATAACAGGTAAAGATTAAGCAGTATTAGTTCTTACTCAATATAAGGTTGGACGATAGTTGTGTTCTCTAAAACATAATGATGTGCATGCAACCACAAATTCGAATCAACTGCCACAACTTGGCCTCCAGGTATGGGTGCGCCAACTTTTTGGTCAATGTTTGCACTAATAGGAATCCCGATTGCATCTATATTTGATAAGTACTCTGTACAAAATTCAATAGCTTCCTCTGCAATATAGCATTCAGCGATGCAACCTTCGGGGCGATAACGATTTCGCACATAACCTTTCAAAACTTTCATAAATCTTTCAAATGGGTACATCCATCTTAAGTAAACAGGTCCACAAAGTCTTACCTCTCTTACAAGATGCACAGTCAGATGAAGCATGATATCAAAGAAGGATGGTGGGAAGTACTTCTCAAGCAAGCATAATGTCACTACTACATCATTTTGTAACTTATCCAATGCAGGCACATCAACCACTTTGCTACAAAGGGCATTGAAGAAAAAACTCAATCTACAAATAGCATGCCTTACGTGTTTCGGCAAAACTGATCGTAATGACACTGGTAATAATTGTTGCATTAATGCATGATAGTCATGGGATTTAAGACCATAAAGCTTCAAGTCTTCCATTGACACAAGGTTTCTCATGTTAGAGCAATAACCTTCAGGAACCTTCAATTGGGATAAAGTTTGACAAAAAACCTTCTTCTCCACTTTAGATAGTGTATAACATGCAGGCGGGAGATAAGTTCGATTTGATTCAAACCTTGGCCCTAATTCACACCTTAAGCCCATCTCCATAAGGTCCAGACGAGAATTAAGTCCATCCTTTGTCTTACCTGGAATGTTGAGTAAGGTACCGATGATGCTTTCACAAACATTTTTCTCTATGTGCATGACATCCAAGTTATGGCAAACATGTAGGTATTTCCAATACTCAAGATCAAAGAATATGGACTTCTTCTTCCAACAATTTTTAGTCTTCACATTCAACTTACCTCGAGTGAGCTTATTTTTTCCCCACGAATTACATATGACATCAATTTTCCTTAGAATTTCCTCTCCACTCAATGGTTGTGAAGTTGACCTAAACTCTTGCTCACCATTAAATGCCTTTTTTTGTTTCCTAAAAGGATGATTGCAAGGAAGAAAACGTCTGTGGCCTGTATATGAGTTCTTTTTCCCATGCTTTAATCTATGAGAGTATGTATCTTCCCCACATATAGGACATGCGAAATATCCTTTAACTGTGCAACCAGATAAGTTTCCATATGCAGGGAAATCATTGATTGTCCATAGTAGAATAGCTCTTAATGTAAAGAGCTCTTGTCGATGCGCATCATAAGATTCAACCCCTTCCTCCCACAATATTTTTAGGTCATCCAATAATGGTGCTAAATAAACATCAATGTCATTTCCAGGTTGTCGAGGACCTGATATTAACAAAGATAGCATCATAAACTTCCTTTTCATGCACAACCAAGGAGGAAGGTTATAAATAACCATTATAATAGGCCAACAACTGTGTCTGCTACTCATTGAACTATGAGGATTTATACCATCTGCTGAAATGGCAAGTCTAAGGTTTCTAGGTTCAGAAGCAAAATCAGGCCATCTGTGATCAACTAGCTTCCATGATGGGGAGTCGGATGGATGACGCATTTTTCCATCGAATTCTCTTTCTTGGGCATGCCATATGAGGTCTTTTGCAATTTTTGGGGACTGAAACAATCTTTTAAATCTAGGAATAGGAGGAAAATACCACATCACTTTTGCAGGGACTCCTTTCCTTTTTTTAGTTCCTGTTCTATCTAACTTCCACCTTGAAGTTCCACAAGTAGGACATGAAGATGCATCATTCAACTCATTCCTATACAGTATGCAATCATTAGGACAAGCATGTATTTTCTCAGATTCCATTCCCAATGTATTCAATGTTTTTTTGGCTTCATACATAGACAAGGGTAACTCATTGTTCAGAGGAAACATATCTCCAAGAATTCTTAAAAGCTCTGAAAAGCTTTTATCAGACCATCCATATCGTGCTTTTAGGTTGTATAATGTGACTAATGCAGACAACTTTGTAAAATTTCTACAACCAGGATATAAAGGTTTTTGAGCATCTTCAAGTAATGTTTGAAACAATTTTGGGTCATTCTTACAATCATCATATGCAGCTTGGACCATTTCTATTGTAGTATCCACATCATTAAATTGAACCTTATCATGACATTCTGCCCTACTAGTTGGTGGTCCACTAGGAGCAGCTTCTCCATGCCAATACCATGTATGGTAACTTTGATCAATTCCATAGAAAAATAGATGCTCTCTAATTTTCTGAGAAGTATGGAATATCATATTACCACACTTAAGACATGGACATTTAATGGAGTTTTTTGATGAGGCATGTTGTAATGCAAATACGATAAAGCTTTCTACCCCATCTGTATAATCTTTTGATCTCCTATCCTTTGACATCCAAGAACGATCCATTTTATGTACAAAAAAGAAACAAAGCTCCTATATAACACAACAATTAGAGTTATTAATAGTTATCCTATTAATAGCCTCAAAAATATATAATCGACCAATTTCAAATTTCAAATAGTGAACTAATGCAGCTAAGATGTCAATCAATAGAAACCAATGATTTATGCATTCTAACATCTCCAACATCCTTAATTAGGTAGTGGTTCCTATCCCATATAAGAATACATAATCCCTATGTGTCAATTGCCAATGTACTTAATTTCATTTTAAAGAAATTTCGGCAGCATTTCCCTATAGTTCTCCAAGTACACAAAATGGACAAGGCACAAGATGTGACCTTGTCCAAATATGCACCCGAAGAACAATAGGAGAAACTACCAAAATTTCTAAAAAATGAATTAAGGACAAGTAATTAACTTCATAGATATTATGTTTTCCTATACTGTCCAATTGGACAATTCAAGCATCATTTGTAGAGAAAAGATCTTTACCACATGGTAGACAAATTTAAAAGTTGTCAACTTGAAACTGGCTTGGATAAAACCATTTTCACATTTGACAACTTAAATGTCTTTAGTATGTAATAAGAGAAACTTTTGTCTTGCAATGATACTTGAACGGGAACTCTAAGGTTTCATGAATGCATATTTGATTAAAATAAAAACACAATAATTTATAGAATTATTACAACTTAGCAACATAACTCTCATTCTATCATGTTTATCCCAAATATATTACATTAAAGATGGAGCTATAAGAACCTTTTCACAACTTAAACCAACATTTTTATCAAAAAAGGTTCATACTAAATATAATCAAATTAATTTGAATTAACAAGTTTAAATGCACAACAAGTAATTCTCTTACAAAAGAAATAATAAGACAAAAAAAACAAAAAACATGATAGAATGACATTATCATGCAAATGTTTTCCATCTACAAGACAAGTAATATAAATATCACTACTTATAATAGAATATGAGGCTCAGGAGGTGGGAAAGCATGCCAAGGAGTAGTCATGACTGATGACCCACTTGGCTTGGAATCATTTGGCCTGCCATATCATTGAAATTCTTAAAACTTTAAATTCTAGAATCCCTAATTTAGTTTCCTAGGGTTTGTTTGACATTCTCCATACGCTACATTCATTTAAGGACTTTTTAATAGACTATATTAGGAGTTCTAGGTGCATTTTAGATTTCTTGTAGATTGACTATAGGGGATTTAACTGCTTAACTTTCGGTTTCCCATGCCCTTAGGGCTACTATGGGATAACCTTTTTTTCCCTAATGTGAATATCCCATTTATATACGATTAAAATAATTGTAGTGCCTCGATGAATATCACATGTGGCCATAAGCCAGCATCATCTCTTTTCTTTATGAATCATCATTATTAATCAAGACTCCAAGTGCCCCGATGTTGCCATATGTTGATATCTTGTACTTATTTTTTATGTATGATTTATCGCATTTTCCCTTTAATTATGTTTGTTTTGTACCGTAACTTATTAAATTTATCTATTTATTTTCAAAAAAAATTTATTCTTTTTTTTTCAGTCAGCTTGGATTTTAGCAATAACAATCTTGATAGTGTTGATGCATTCACCTTCTAATCTACTTGTACAATTTTCTAATAAAGTTCATCAATGCAAATGAACCACCCCATGTATTATGTACAAACTGAAATATAGAAAATTAAGCCATTCCTATTGCAAGCATACCTGAAACTATGCTTGAAGGCAAAAAGGAGATGTCCTTGCAGAGTCAGAGAACTTTACAGAATAAAGATGATAAGCAAGGGTACATCTGAAATTTTAGAAACAAATATGAATTAGATTACTAAAGAAAGTTGTTATTAACAAAACGGAATGAGGTAGGAAAATAGGTTTTTCAATGAAGCTATGAAATAACCTCTCATCTAAATTTAGAATGCATATTAAAGAAAAAAGTCTCTAGCCAAATAAATTTAGCATATCAAACACAAGACAAATAAATGCAGGAAAGAATGTTGCTCTCGATTTTTACCATTTGAATAAATAAATACACTTTGCAGAGTATTTTAAGCAAAAAAAGTCATAGTTTGACCCTCTATTAACTACACTTAGGAAAAACAACTAAATCTACTTTTATAATGATCCATTCAGGTCTGGTACTTTACACTGCTGTAAATATTTTCAGGTAATTTGAAATCCCAAGTGGATGATGATTAGGTTGTCCATTCTAAGATATAGAAATTAGCTTCTTCATAAAATCATCGGTCGGTGTAATATGATGGCAAAGAGACATAATTTATTCCACTTTGCTCTTATCTAGTAATTTTTAATTTAAGTGGCAGCTATGCAAACTTTACTTGTGTTTTATATTATTTAATAATTTTCTTAGAGTGGAAGACTTCCCAAAATTGATTTGTGCTAATTCTTATTATTTTTTCTGTTTGTGTTTTTTGCATGCTACAACTTGAATCTAGCATCTCCCATATCTCCACCCCAAACTTCTTGGATCCAAAGGGGGACGATTCGTGACAATATTCCCTATGGAAAACCAATGGACGCAACCAAATATGAGAAAGCCATAAAAGCATGTGACTTAGATAAGGATATAAACAGTTTTGACCATGGTGATGAAACAAAAATCAGTCAAAGAGGGCTTAATATGAGTGGAGGACAAAAACAGAGGATTCAACTTGCGCGAGCTGTCTATAATTTGTATTAATATAATATCATGATATTTTTTTCATTTTGTTTTTAGGCTTAGACTTGGGTAGATTTCCCAAGTAAGGCTAAAGTAGAGCTAAGCCGCACCTTGACATGTGTTCTACTTATGTTGGGGGTGACCATTCTAGTTTGTGGTCATAAGTGGGGTGTCAAATCTCAATTAGTTTTATTGAATAGATGAACCAAACATGATGTTATTATTAATTAGATAACATGTTGTGTAACCCATTTAAAAATGAAGTTGAATAGCATCTTTTGTAACATAAGCAATAAAGCCTATGTCAGATTGTGAAGCTTAAATTAGTAGTAAATGTTGCACTTCGCTCGGGATGTCGGGGGTCGAGCTGCCCGGTCAGCTCGCGGGGATCGAGCTGCCCGGTCAGCTCGCGGGGGTTGAAGGGGGCAGCGCCCCCTGAAGAAATTTTTTTTATTTAATTCGAAAGGCACATGATTCTGCTCATAGGCAGCAATTATTGAGTTCTATGACACTACATCCCTTAATAAAAATTGTTGAAAAACTTTCTATGCATTCCAAGAGCCCATATCTCGAAATGGCATTTCATCAAACAAGTTATAGGCAGTACCTACAACTCCATGGAAAGCAAGCTCCTTTCGGCATGAACCATTGTACACAAATGGAACAACACCAGAACCATTTCCAAATCTTCCAAAGAACATAAGAACCAGAGAACAAAAACAGAGGAGAGACACAACTGAGCCTAAAAACAGAGGTATAGTATCTTTTTATCGGAAATGCAAACCAAGAAAATAACTGATAATAAACAAAAACCACAACAGATTTACAAGCATTCACACTCAAATCCCAGAAATCAATAGTGAAGAATGTGAATCCATGGGAAAATGAGAACATATGGGCTCGTACCCGACAACTCTCTCTTCTGGGTTTTTTCTTCTCCCTTCTTGTCTTTCCTCTGTTCCTCTGGTTCTTCGACCTTTCCTCCTTACTTACCTCTTCAACCGAAGGCACCTGCCTTTGCTGCCTCTTGCCTCTCCCAACCTACGAATCTAAAAAAACCCTAGCTTTCTCTCATATCTCCATTCATTTCCTTTCTCTCAATCCAGCACCCAAATAGTCAAATCGGTGGAACATCCATGAATGCTATCTTCTTGATTTGGAGTAAGAACTTCATTTTCTCAATCGAAATTGGTTGGAGCTTGCTGGTTCAGTTAGAGACAGATTTGGTAATGAAACTTGAGTGTGGGCATCGGGTATGAAAAAGGCTTTATTACATTTATCTCTTTTTTTTTTAATTGAAAAATGTGAGTAATTATAAAATGAACATAAAATGACGCTTTTAAAAGCGCCAAGGTTGAGGTTCTCCTACAATGGCACTTAAAAAAGCGCCAAGGTTGAGGTTCTCCTACAATGGCACTTAAAAAAGCGTCATTATTTGAAATTCATTGTACAATGATGCTTAAAAAAGCGCCATTATTTAAAAACGTCATTATTTCTCCCATTAAAGCGCCAAGATAATGCAAGCGTCATTAATACCCATTTTTGAGAATAAATAATGGCACTTTATATAAGCGTCAAGAAAAAAAGCGACATAAATTACATTTTTTGTAGTAGTGCAAGTCTTATAGATATAGTATTGCAGACCCTCTATTTTGTCCCTAGCACACGTATTTTTTGATTAATTTTTTTGTCTCACTCTGCTCCTTTTTAGCGCATGTTTAGCATCCTTTTTTACTCAATTTTTCATCGTCCCTTAGTGGTATGTGTCTACTTGACTCATTATTGATTTTTGAGCTGCATTTTGTAGACCATTAGGGGATTATTTTGGGTTTGAGCACGATCATTCGAGGCCTCCGGATTGTTTTTTTAGAGCATATTTTTAGAGCTTTAGAGCTTTTTTGGGCAGTTTGGTTGGGATCAGGACACGTGTCCTCATCCTAGCCATCATTTTCTCTTCTAATTCGGCCTTTTACAGGGGCCTTTTTAGGCCCACCTTTTTGGAGCACGTTTTGGAGAGGAGAGTGGGAAGACAATTTTTGTAGGGAGTAGGAGGTTGGTTAGTATAGAGGAGGGATATTCTCTACAGTGGTGACGCGTAGCAAAGAGGCAGGAGGTTTTTTTTGGGTTTGTTAGAGAGGAGATGAACTGCAGGTCACTTGAGGTGGAGTGCAGAGGATATTCAGGTGGTCGGAGCTCAGAGAAAGAAAAGGAAGGAACTATGAACGAGAGTGAGAGGGTGAGGTAGCTGTTTTGAGAAAGCCATTTTGAGAGAGAGAGCTGTGAGCAGAGGAGGTGGGCCTACTGATTTTCTGGATTTTAGAGAGTGAGTTGAGTGGAGATTTTGAAAAAAAATGAGAGTGAATTGAAGAAAAAGGATTTGGCAGGGAGGTTTTTGGGGGAGAGCTTGAGATAGAATGGACTAAGTTGTCAGAAACATAGAGATTCAACAGGAAGGTTTCTGGGGAGAGTAGGAGGCTTTCCATGTAGCTGTTGGAAGAAGGAACAGAACAGTGAGAGAAAAAAAAATGAGAGAGGAAAAACAGAGAGAAGTTTAGAGGGGATGAGCTAGGCATAGAGGTGGATTCTTTTTTAGGTTCGAGTGTGAGAGGCTTCTGAAAGAAGGTTTTAGAGAGACTATTAGCAGGAGAGAGGGGATTGACGATTATGGAGAAAGCTAGAAAGGAATGGAGGGAAGGTGGTGTCTGAAGGAAGAAGTCTACCTGAGGGCTTTTTCAGGTAAGTTTGTTGGATACTTGTCTTGTTCGTTCTCACTTCCTCTGCTCTTCATCATCTGTTCTTGCTATTTGAGCATCATTAGTTTGTGTGGTTATGGATTGAGTTTGGCTGAATCTGAGTTCGTTTTCATGCTTGCTCTGTTTTGGTTGTTTCATGCTTTCTTTGATTTCTCTCATAAATGATTGAAGTGTGAATTGTTTTTTTAGCTTATTACTTGATCAATCAAGTCATTGCTCTCTGCTTGTCTCACCCGTTTAGACCGTTGAGTGCAGCATGAAATGGGGTCTTGATAGTGGATTGCTTATTTTGTTTTGAACATGTTCTGCCTCTTGAGTCCTCCCCTTTTGCTTTTGAAAAATACCAACCATTACTTTTGTAAACTATCTGGAAGCTCTTGAATGATGATAAAAAAAAAAAAGTTTTTAATTCCAAATGGTTTCTGGATGTGATGAACTGGGAAAGTCAAAAGTTCAAGTTATTGGCCTGGTCATTGCTGTTGGAATGGGTGGAGGAACGGATACTAGTGAGGCTCCTGTGATTGCAGTTGCAGAATCATTGGGGAATGGTTCTACATCTTGGCTGAGAAATAAAGTTATTGAATCAATATATAGCCTTGAGGCTCTCTTACTATTTCCATTGGAGTTGTTGATAACTGAGGAATGGAAGAGTATAAAGCTTGAACTTCAGCTTCTGACATCAGGTTCACTTGACGGCTAAGCACCCATTGCTTGAACGGGTTGGTTAGGAAAATCACTACCAGAATCACCATCACTTAGTGTTTCCTATTATACAAACTCTGTAGCATGGAGGTGTAATAGGTCTAATAATGGTGTTTGGAGTCCTAATAAGCCTGCTCGGTACACTGGTGCTCATGCAATTGCTGGAAGGCACATGCCAGATTTTCAAGGAAACTGAGATAGTCGAGAGAAGGTGTGGGCAAACTGAACCTCTATTTCACTGCACTGCTTTAAGCTTTGATCCTGGCAGTCTGTGATATCTTTGTTGGGGAAAGAAGTATGAGCAAGGTGAAATCGCAACTTGGTATAGGAGAATAAATGTCGGTGTATGAAATGGCAAACAAGATGATGTTTGAGCTATATTTTGCCAGCCTGAAGAAGAAAAGATGCTTGGTAAAACAATATTGGAGACTTGCACAGATCCCTACTCTGATGTTAACAAACCAGAATGAAGTTTCTGATGAGAACTGAAACCATTTTCAGAGAGGCTTTATGTGGTTCTTGCTAGAGAAACCATTGAAGAAATCATTGGAACCCCAAGGGAGCTACCATCCTTCTGAATTTTCATCTGGAGAGCATCTTCTTTTGCTCAATCCACCAAAGAACCAATTCAGTGGCCAATTGCCATCTCTCAGCGGCTCACTAGAACTGCATTGCAAAAATTCAGCTCAGTTGAGAAGTTTGCCATTGGTAAATTGCAATTTGGTTGGTCATTTTCCAAAATCTTCGGGGATTGGTAATATTAAGACTGTCAATGAATGACAACAACACAACAGCCCAGGATCTGCTCTCTTAGCCAGCTCGTACCAGATCATTCTCATTAGAAACAGCTCAGATGGGTTTGAGCTGAATCATTTGGGAAATGAATAACTTATGATTGATTGCATAAATGGTGGGGCCTACAATCCAGAAGAAAACCCTCTCACAAGACACAAGCTCCTTCCCATTCTTTCCCATGTGCATGCAGTCCGCATGCATGGCCATTTCAGTGTACACGTGACCAGTTTCTGTTTGTTCCCAGCCTTGATACCTTCAATACCTGGCAGTCTCCACATAACTCATCCAAAATCCCTCCATCAAATTTGAACGCAAAGCCAAACAACTCCGTGTCTAAAACCTTAGGACCAGCTCACCACCTTGTTTTTCTTCATACCCACCACTTTCAGCTTCACTCATCACCAAGCCCACTTCTCTCACTTCCTCCACTATTCATTTCCTACCCAACCTAGCTCTATCTTTCTCACCTAACAAGTGCTGGTAATGACAGTGAAGACTGGTCGCGCTCCCTTTACTCAGCTCCAGCAATGAGACTAATGCCTTTGATGATTCGGATACTTTTGTTTCTCCAGTTCAGGGGTTTGCCTGTATTGGATGAATGGCTCCAAGAGGTACATAAAGGAAAGATTGGTGATGGTAGTAGCCCCAAGGATAGTAATAAATCTGCTGACGAATCCCTATTGGTTTTACTTCATGCACTTGATAAGCTACTTGTGAATCTTTAAGGCCTTCAAATGTGTAACATTGGCAAATCTGTTAATCATTGACGTACTCATAAAAACTTAGAAATTCAGAAGAAAGCAAGGAGTTTAATTGATACATGGAAGAAACGTGTTGAGGCAGAAATGAATATTAATGATGCAAAGTCTGGTTCAAGTCAGGCTGTTCCATGGTTTTCGAGGCCACGTCTTTCTGAAGTTTCTCATGGTAGGAACAGACACTCTGGAGGCTCCTCTGAGATTGCCATGAAGAGCTCAGTCATACAACTTTCTTCATCTAAAACAGCTCCAGTTAAGATTATACTGGGGGTTGTCTTCAATTAACTAGATTCAATACTAACCATTGTTGCCAGACTTAGTGTTATAGATCCATTCTTAACACCATTGGAGGATCTTACAGAGGCTGCAAAAGCTCAATTTTCTCATGACTGCAGTGATCATCTTGTACTTGTTCGGGCTTATGAGGGCTGGAAAGATGCTGAAAATGACCAAATTAGATATGAATATTGCTGGAAAAATTTTCTTTCGACACATTCAATGAAAGCTATTGATTCTCTTCGGAAGGAGTTCTTCTCTTTGCTAAAGGATACTGACCTGGTTGATGGCAACATGGCCACCTACAATGCATGGAGCTATGATGAGCATCTCATTTGAACAGCTATTTGTTGTGGTCTGTATCCTGGAATTTGCTCTCTTTTGCAAAATGAAAAGTCATTCTCATTGAAAACAATGGAGGATGGTCAAGTGATCTTGCATTCGAATTAGTCAATGCTCGATAATGTAAAATTCCATATCCATGGCTAGTTTCCAATGAGAGGATAAAAGTAAACTCTGTTTTCCTCCGGGATTCAATAGCTATGTCTGATTCAGTGTTTCTTCTATTTGGGGGCGACATTTTGAGAGAGATTATGATGGGTACCTTGAAGAATCTTGGGCAGTCAGTGCTTGAAAATATACCGGTGACAAAGTCAGCATTCCAGCAAGATTTTGGAACCAAAATGCAATTGGAAGGGAGCAGTTTGTAATGAGATTGCTGGTTTGACTGCTATTTCAGTTGATCTTTCATTTTTTCCTTTGGTTGAATCTATTGGGATGGAAGGAAGGCACATGGTATTTTCTTCCAAAAGTAGCTTATCATCAGAATCAAATGCTGGAAACATCCTCATGGACAATGAGCTGGGTTCTCTGATGGGGTCCCCGTTGAGAGATATCCAGCACAATGAAACTGTAGAAATGAGGACCTTTCGTCTCATTCAGAAGGTTCAGACGGTTGGAACACAGATGCTATTGAGGTAAATGATTTCACTGAGCAAGGAATTGAAACCACTAGCATCAACAGAGTAGACACAATTGCACCCCAAGCCCCCCACGTGTGCATGGTCATGCATGGCCACCTTGGTGCTCACTCTCCTCCACCATATGCTTCTTTTTGGTGAGTTACACTTTTTTATTTTTAATCAGATTTTTAAACCTATTTTCAATTGAATAATCCTTGTTGTCAAAATTTGATTTTCAAAACTTCGGTTCTCAAATAATTTTAATTCTACTCCAGTTTTCACATAATTGTAATTCCCCAATTTTTCTCCCTTCTTTAGGGTTTTAGGTCACCAAAAATCCATTTTCAATAATCATTTATTGCCATTTTCTCTTCGGCAAGCATCTTTCACCATTTTTTCCTTGATTTTAAATAAATTTTCAATTTTTACATTTGTAATAAGCATGAATGCAATTTTCATAATTTCAAAATAATGAAATTTATGAGATTAATTCATGTAAAATCAATTGGGCAATGGTAGGGCCCAACATCTGTGATTGATATTGATTGATTTATGCCTTACTCTGACATACATGTGATTATTTAATACATGAGCTAACCTTGTTTCCATAATAGCACATTATTATTTGCTGCTAAGGTATGCTCCTACTCCCACTTTACTTATTTATTTTTTTTGCATGACATGCTTCCCATTATATGATTAAGTAGTTGTGTTAGATGATAAATTCTCTCCAAGCCAGAAAAGGAAACTTCTAGTATATTGTACCACCACCTTTAACTGAAAACACTACTTAAGTTATCAATCACAATGGACCAATATTAAGCAATTTATCAAAAATATCTGAGACAGAGCAAAACCTTCTAAACTTGGTTAGAAAAATCAGAATCTTATCTTCATCCATGTCCATTTTTTCCTATAAAAACCCAAAATTATTAATTAAAATAAGACCATTTCAATCATATAAAGTTCATACCCATTTTGCAAAAGTTAGTTCCTCAGTTATACAAAGGCCTTGCAAATTGCAAGGGTGGCCATGAAACAAACTAGGCTAAGCCAACTATTACAAAAACCTTGCAACTTCCAAGGGTGGGCATGAACTTACCTCCGGCTCAAGCCAACCATCAACCCTCTAATCTGGATCTGACTTCAAAAAGTAATGGTTGAATATGAGCTTAATCCTATTTGGAGTAATATAATTAGCATAGCATAATAATCCATACTATAGAGGGGTCACCTCTTAGGCGGTGGCCCCACTAATTTTGCCATTTCCCAGGGAAAAGGATAATAGGATCCGTAATCTCTCCTTTTGATGTAAAAGAAATTCCCCATTTTCAGGAACTAGATAAAAATATTAAACAAAAGATATGAAAGGGAGAATTTTAAACAATTCTATGGGAAGGGTAAGGCTGCAATTGGATTTTTAGCGTCTAGATTACAGTGGAAAAATCTAGCCCCAACTTTACAAATGAAATATCCTGGAAGTTACTTCAAGTGCAGTCAAATCCTAGCTTTCTTGAAGGAAATATTAAGAAACTCCTCCTGCATGCTAATCCAAGAAATTACAATTTTTTAAAAGAACTTTAAGAGCTTAAATTCAATAAGTCTTGGATGTCTCAGCCACACTTACTTTGGATGCTTTCTTCAGCTTAACAACTGATGAGAACCTTCTACTCCAAAAGAATAAGGAATGCTTTGGATATCATATTTAGATAATTTTCACACCATCACAAAAATAAGGAAGCAATGATGTTGAATGATTTGATGCATTAATTTTTAAATCAATTCATTCCTCATTTACTTGCGCATTCATCAAATCAAAAGACTCAATAACCATGTCAAGTAGGTTCCTCTTTATTTCACCATTGGGAACAATCAGATGTCCGTCTTTAGAATTTTAATCATGGATTGATAATTACTCCCAAACCATAATTGAATCCTCCAAATAAAGAAAACTTGACTTAGAATCCCATAAACTTGACTTAGGTTGCTAAACATAAACTTCTTCACTTAGAATCCCATTTAGAAATCTACTCTTAACATCCATTTGATAAAGCTTTATCCTCAAGGAGCATGCTATTGCCAAAAGTATCCTAATTGATTCTAGTCTATCTATAAGTGCAAATGTTTCTTCATAATCAATCCCCTCTATCGTTGAGTATCCTTGGGCAACTAGTCTTATTTCTTTAGGAGTGTCATCTAGAGGTACAACTTCATCATTGTTAGGGTCAATGTTTCTATCAAGGATATCATTAGGGTTTTCTTTTGTGGTCTCCAAGTCTTTAGGGTTATTCCCAATTGATTCCTAGAATAAAATTTGATTATCATTTATATCCTGATCATACCAAATATCATTTATAACTATATTAGAAGATTCCTAGATGATATGAGAATTTTGATTGTACACTTTATAGGGCTTTGCTAGAAGTAGAATAGCCTAGGAAGATACCTAAATTAGATTTAGCATCAAATTTCCTAAGGTTCTCTCCATCCCTAAGTATATAGCATTCACTGCTAAAAGTCATAAAATATTTAAGATTAGGTTTTCTCTTAGTCCATAATTCATAAGATGTCTTCTTTGTTCCTAACCTGAGAAAAATCCTATTGGCAACATAACATGTAGTATTAATTAATTGCTTCTACCCAAAACTGCATAGGGGTATTATACATATGAATCATTGTCTTAGCCATTTCTTATAGCACTCTATTCTTTTTTTCTACTGCTCCATTTTTTTTAGGAGTTCTATGGGTTGAAAACTCATGTTTAATTACTTTTGATACACAAAAGAGGTCAACATCCACATTGTTGAACTCTCTCTCCCTATCACTCCTAATCCTTACAATTGGTTGGCTAATTTTCACTAGCATTCTATTAAATAAAGACATTAAATGTTCTATGGCCTCATGTTTCTCCCTAAGAAAACTCACAAAGGAGTATCTTGAAAAATCATCTACAACCATAAGGACATATCTTTTGCCATCTCTGCTTTTAGTTTGCATTGGACCCATAAGATCTATGTGAAGAAGCTCTAAAGGTCTAATGGTCCTTATCTCCTTAACCATTTTATGTGAACTTTTAGTTTGCCTTCCTTTCATGTACTCACCAGAAATAGGTTTAGGTTTACCACTAAGTCTAGCAATACCTCTAACCTTTTGAATATTCACTAAGTGCACAAAGTCCCTATAATTTATATGACCAAACCTTTTATGTCAGAGCTTAGTAGGATCAAGCTTAGCCCTAATACACATAAGAGGAATTCTAGAGTTAGGATTTATGGCATAATAGTTATCAACTGTCCTATGTTCTGTGATGATTACTTTTCCCTCTTTATTAACTAACTCACATAAGTCTTGGTGAAAATTTACTTTATGATCTTTATCGCACATTTGACTAATGCTTAGGAGGTTTGCTTTGAGTCCATCAACATATAGAACTCCATATAGTTTGGAACAACCAGGGATAACTATACTACCCTTGCCTTTTACTCGAGTTAAGCTTTCATTTCCAAAAGTAACAACTCCACCATCATAGTTTTCTAGTGAAGTAATGTAGGGTTTGTCTCCTATCATATGTCTAGAGCACCACTATCAAGGTACCACTTACTAGAAAATTTAGCTTTAAGAGCATTGAACACAACTTGACATTTCTCAACTAAACTAGTTTTGTCTTGGGTGGTGGCTTGGAGAAACTAGATTGACTTCTAGGTTTTTGATTGGTTTTATTCCTTTTCCCATTGTTCAAGATGTTATTTTTAAGGCAATTAAAGTCATTCATAAGTTTGTTCATTTGAGATTCAAACCTTTTAAGAAACCTAGTGTAGCATCTAAATTGAGTGTGTCTAGTTTTCTTGTAGTGTGTGCATAGTGATGTCTTTTCAGGAGATTCTACTTTTTGTTAGGGGCATCATCCTTACCTTTGACAAACATAGTTTCTCCACTAGAGGGAGTTTCATCTTTATTAGTGTACCGTAATCCTTTTTTATCTCCATGGGTTTTGCATTCATCAAGAATTTCATTAAGCACTTTAGTTCTAGGGTCAAAATTTTCATTCATAGATGAAGAAGGCTTATTATTCTTGATTTCTTAAGTGTGAGCATTATTTTTCTCAAGGAGAGAATAATGCTCATATTTAAGAAATCTGACTTTCTCAAGCAAATTAGACTTTTCAACATTTATCACATCAATCTTGTTTTTATGAGCTTTAAGAACATCATGATTTTTCATAGGACTCTGGATCAATCTTTCATGCTCAACAATAAGATTACTCACAAATTAATCCCATTGTTCATTAGAAACTCATCATCATCACTATCACTATCACAATCAGTATCATTCACAGGCTCTATACACACAACAAAAGCTAACGTGTCATTAGAATCGTAACTTACATCTTCAGAAGCTGTGGAAGCACTCTCTTTAAGGTCTGAATCACTCCATGTTGCTTGCATAGACTTTTTGATATTTTTTGGGCTAGGACATTCTTGAGCATAGTGTCCTAGACCTCTACAATTAAAGCATTCAACTTTCTTACCTTTAGAGGAACCTTTTACTTTCTCATTGGATGATTATTCATTATGGTTTTTTCTTTTTCCATATTCTCGGTTCTTGTGGAACATTTTATTAAATTTCATGACCTTTTTAATCCTTTTGTCCATATGGGCAAATTAATCCCTAATTATATCATATGACATTTCAATATATTTTTCCTCATCCTCAGAAGCCTTAAAGGTAGAGTCTTTAGGCTTTTGGGAACTAGGTAGGGTCATCTCTTATGTTTGAAAGGAGCCAACAAGTTCATCAACTCTTATGGAATCAATGTCCTTGCTCTCCTCTATGGAAGTTACTTTGGTTCTAAATCTTTCTAGAAGATATCTCAATATTTTCCTAACTACATTAGAATGTGGAATAGGTTCTCCAAGGTTGAATGAAGAATTTACAATATCACTTAATTCAAAATAAAAGGAAGAAAAAGTTTGATTTTCATGCATCCTATTATTCTTAAACTTAGTAGCAAATATTTGTAACTTAGAAATCTTTACAACAGACGTACCTTCATGAGTGACTTGAATAATATCCCATGCTTCCTTCACACACTTGCAATTTGCAATGCTACAAAACTTGTCTAGACATACTCCATTAAAATTACTAAATAAAGCCCTAACATTGGCTTCATTACCTTCATTATTGGCTTTGTCCCATTCATGTTTAGGTTTAAGTTCTCCTATTGATCTTCCTTGAGCATCAAGGATCAATGGTGGTCCCCAACCATATTCAACTGAATTTCATACCTTTCACCTTGCATTGTAAGGGAAAACATCATTCGTGCTTTCTAATGAGAGTAATTATTCCCATTAAAATAGGGTGGATTATTAAAAAAGGCTCCACTTTTTTACTGTTCCATATCAAACTTATAGGATCAATAAAATTTTGATTTTTATCCTATATGATCAATAAAAATTTGATTTTTAAACAATGAAAACTAAATCTTTAATCAATAGGATAAAGAATCAGTTTTTTTTATCCTATTCTAATACCAATTGAAAAATGAGTATTGCTCAAATACTTCTTGAATAATAATTGAAAGTTCAATAAAAACATCCAAAAGATGGGAGGGAATGGTTGATTTAAAAAAATTAAATAAATATTTATAAATAGTCACTAACTTTTTATTACTCCAATAGATAATAGGGATATCCCAAATAAATAAATGGATTATACCCAAAATCTTTAAGTTTATGAAAAATATGATTTTTAACTTTTAGGGATATCCCATAATTGGAA
Organism: Vitis rotundifolia; assembly: GCA_030254885.1. Classification (NCBI taxonomy): domain Eukaryota; kingdom Viridiplantae; phylum Streptophyta; class Magnoliopsida; order Vitales; family Vitaceae; genus Vitis; species Vitis rotundifolia. The sequence continues at coordinate 18,953,651 of CM058160.1, read as the reverse complement.
TAGCTAAATTATACCTTGTGAGATGTTAGGTAAAACAATAATTGGTTATAGGTATAACAACCTTAACCTCTAAGATAACCAATCCAACAATTTCAATAACCAATCAATCATAAAGGAATCTCAATAACAACCTAACTAACCTATTCAATATAATCAATATCATCAACAAGAATATAAGCAATAATAAAAAGATATGCAATGAGGCATAAGATTTTTACATGGAAAACCCCCACGAATTATGGAGATAAAAAAACATGAGGTCTAAGACCTATCAATCTAAATCCACTATTCAAAATCAAGTTCCATAGATTTACAAAGTCACTTTGCCCTAAATACTTACTCTCCAACACCTGCAACTTGATCAACGTCTGTGATGCAACAACTCCTTGTTGCTCCTTAGTAGATGCTTTGGCCACTCTGAAGAGATTAAAGTCTTCAACCAACAATTCAAAGATCCAAATCCTTGAATGAGAGATCACGAATGGTGTGACAATAAGGATTTCTCTCAAGAAGTCTCTCTCTCATGAATGAAAGGTCTCAATGATATATTTTCAATCTCCCCAAAAATCTTCACACAATCTTTTACCCTCAATGGGTTATAAAAGATGTATTTATAGGCTAAAGTCGTAAGAATTTCAATATCTCAAGTTTCCAAATTAGAGTTTGAGTGAAATTCATCCAAAATATGTTTCTAAATTCAGCATGACTGACATGTTCACTTGAGTGGACTTAGACCACTTGAGAGGTTCATACCACTCAAGTGGGTTAACCGCTTGAGTGGGATTAACCACTTGAGCAAGCCCTACTTTTGAAAAAAAAAAAAAAAAAACATTTTAAGTCCAAAAATGATACCGAAGATTTTATACCTTAAATAAGTCTTATATGCCATAAGACAAACCTTTTTAAACATAATTGTGACTTCCTGGTTGGACGAACAAGACCCATTGATCCTCAATGGAGAGCAAGTCACTATATACAAAGACTTCTATGTCTAAACATTGATTGGAACAAAATTGTCAACAACTACATAAGACTCAATGTCCTAACAAATAAGGTCTCTAGTTTGGGCTAATTGATTAACTAGATGACCTTATCTGGTTAATTAATCAATTAGGACCCGTTCTAGGCTAGATTAAGTGACCCAAGCCTTGGTGAGCTTAAGTCACTTAAGCCCAATGGGTAACCCTATAAATACCACTTTCATGAGTTAGGGTCTCCTTTAACTTTTTTATAAGAATTGTCTTCCACCTTTAGAGAAAGAGAGAGCCATTGCTTCATTTCTTCCATTATCCATACTTTAGAGTGTCAAGATCATAGTTTGAGTCATCGGGAGGAAGATCTTGGGTGTACAAGACCTCTGAACTCTTTAGGCTTCTTCTTGATTGGATGGATTTTAATCTGGGAACATCCAAATCACAAGTATGAATACAATATCTCTAGGTCTATAGTTAATAATAGTTTTTGTTGCCATTTTATTTCATTGTGATAAATTTAAAAATGCCTAGAGATAGATGTATGCACCTTATGAGATCCAGGGAATGAGAACAGAGTACTCTGGGGTCCCAACACCAAGATCATGGTTTAAGTCATTGTCGGAAGATCTTGGTGTATGAGACCTTTGGTTCATTGAGTGGAATTGACTTAGGAACATCCAAGTCAAAAATAAAATTTTGTAATGACTTTTCTCTAGGTCGTAGAATATTAAAATTTATTTTTTTGCTTTCATTACATAAGATCTAGAGGTGTAGGGTAGTTTACATGCACCTATACAATCTAGGGCTTGGGAACAAAGAGATCTAGGGTTCTTAGAAATTGGTATCAAAGCCTTAAGATAGGATTTTTTATGTTAGATCTGCTCTAATGTGTGCTAACTCTATTTTGAAAGGCTTGTTTTTCATCTGATGGCCCTAAGGATGAATATATGTGGGGTTTCAATATAATATGATGGTTATAATTATGATTGGATTGTTTGTTTTTGCTAGAATAGGTTGTAAGCTTCATGTTTAGGAGCATAGGATTTTTCTTGGTTGTAAAAATCTCTCTTTTATTAGATTGGTTGTAAACTCCATTAATGGAGTATAATATTTTTGTGATGTAAAAAATAATTTTTTTTTTTTTTGTAACAATCTTGTAACTCATGAAAGACAAGAAAGCAATCTAAGATGTCATTCTTAACCATCTGACTCCCATACTGGCCAAGGTAAGTTTTCGGTGGAGAAAACAATCGAAATCTACAAAAGAAATAGTCTCAGGTGCTCAGGTAAGGCGACTTGGGTGCTCAAGCAATAACTTATAGTGCTTAAGCGATACAATTGATCGAGTGGTGCTTCCAACGGTGGTAAGTTGCTTCCAGCGTCCTCAAAAAATTTTGAGCACTCCAATGTAAGTGACAATAGATATGCAGTAAAGCAAGACAACAACATAAAAATTGCAATTTGGGATTTTTGTAATAGATTAAGGTTTTTATGTAACTAACCCTGTTTTTTGTTACAAATATAATTTTGGTAAATTTGGATTTTTTTATCCAAATGGGTTACCAACTTTATGTAATAGGATCCCCAAGGCAATGGAAACAAATTCATTAATTTATTATTTATTTTATTTTATACTTTGTTTTTCTACTTAGCATGTGTTAAATAAAGAATAAATTGGAAAAGTGATTTTGGATTTTTCTTAAGGAAAATAGATTTTCATGAGAAACTTTTTCCAATATTATTTTTCTTTTGAACTAGTTGTTGTTAAAGACATTGTTATTCCTTTTTGGATTATCCACTTGGTTAATAGGTGGTTCTCTAGGATCAACCCCCTTAGAAAAGGAGGAAATAGTTTTGTATATGGATAGTCTAAGGATAAAGGAATAAGAGAGAAATTCTTTTAGCATAAGACTCCCAATTTAAGAAGTAAATAACGGATTTGGAAAATCTCATGATAGAGAATTTATTTTAAGAAAGGTTATCAAAATTACTAAAAGTCACTCTTTTCAAAATATTAATTAGGAGAGGGCCTTAGCAAAGTTGATGACCTCCATTGTCAAGCCCATCTTGATTTGAGTTCATCATCACCCCTACGATAGGTTGTAAGCCTTAGGAATCAAGGGATATGGACTCTCCTTATGGAGAAGGCTTAACATGTCTATTGTAAGAGCAACCATCCCTATGGTGGGTTTCCTTGCTAAGTGATATTGATAGCCCAAGAACAGTGGTTATGCACTTAACATTTGATATGAAGTGGTTGAATCACCCGACATAATCCCACTTGCATAGTTCATAAGCCAAATAAAAAGGTATGTTGTTCTTGTCTTTAGGTAACATTCATGGTTAAGGTAGAGAGATCAATATGAGAGAGTCACTAACTAATAATAAGGTCATGACCTAACTTTTATAGACTTGATTCTTATGATACTAGGATACCTTGCAAAATGATATATAGTTTGAGAGTAATACATTTTTTCTAAACTAATTACTAGTTTATTATGTATGCTTAATTAATTAATGCAGAGTTTTATTTTTGTTACAAATATCATTTTTTATAATCTGATTAATCTCATTCTCGCTACTAATAAGTTAATTGGACCAAACAATGTGGATTGGAAAGAAATCTACATATAGTACTCACTTCAAAGGAACTAAAGTGGATAACTCAGGAAATTACTCCTTTTAAGCCTAATGAATATTCTACTCGGGAGGAGAAGGACAATTATCATAGTTGGTAGAGGGCGAATAAGAAGACCAAGTGTATCATACTTGGGTTTTTAGATAAAATGTTGCAACATCAACACGTGTCTATGTTAATAACTTATGATATTCTTATCAGTCTCCATGAGATGTTTAGTGGCAAAGGTAGGTTAGCTATGCAAGCTGCTTTTAAGGCTATTATGGATACTAATTAAGATATCAAAGGGAACTCCTGAGATCATATGATTCATATAATCAAACTTTTTAATAAAATAAAGATCCTTGGAGCTAAGCTCGATAAGGGAACCCAAGTTAACATGGTTCTGGAGAACTTATCTAATTCTTTCAAGCATTTCAAACTCAACTATAATATGAATAAGCTAGTGATGAGCTTAACTGAATTGATAAGGGAACTCCACATAGTTGAAAGGGTTATCAAGGACTAGAAAGATATTCATATGGCAATGCAGGGTCCTTCAGGTTCTTTTAGCCAAAAGAAGAAGAACACTGCAGAGTCCACCAAGTATAAGGGAAAGTTCAAGGGCAAGGAAAAGAAAAAGAAAAGCAAGGGTTAGAGCAAGTGTTTTCTTTGTGATTTGTAAAGCCACTGGAATAAGGAATGCCTTAAATTCCTAAAGAGATAGTCAGTTATCATTTTTCTTTTCTAGTTGAATCATGTTTAGTGTTGGATTCCACTAATTTTTAGTGGATAGATTCCAGAGCTATTGATCATGTCTACAATTCATTACAGGGGTTTCAGCTCAGCAAAATGTTGAATGATGGAGATATGTACCTAACATTAGCTTCTAAAGCAAGACTTGTTGTGCAGGCAATGGGAGATGTTACCTTTATATTTTCTTATAATAGTCTTATAATAGTCTTTTAGTATTAAAGGATTGTCTTTATGTTCCCAAGTTTATGAAGAATTTGATTTCAGTTTCTAATATATGTAAATTGAATTATTCATTTCTTTTTTATTAAACAGGTTTGTATTAAATTGAATGAGTCATTTATATCCTCAAGATCATTGATAGATAGTCTTTATCGTGTTTCCCTATTATCTATTTTGCAAAGGAATGAGAGTTATCATATTTCATAGAAAATGAAGGAACCTAGTAATAATCAAATACAACTTTAGCTCTTATGCCTAGGTCATATAATCTAAATAAGGTCTACAGACTAGTTAAGTCTAGAATTTTACCATCCTTGATTCCAAAAGATCTTTTAGTTTGTGAATCTTGTATAGAACGTAAAATGACTAAGAGGCCTTTTACTGCTAAAGGACATGAGCCAAGGAATGTTTGGAGTTAGTGCATTTTGACGTTTGTGTGTCTTTCAATGTCCATGCACAAGAAGGATATGAGTATTTCATCACGTTTACAAATGATTACTCCATGTTTGGATATGTTTACCTAATGCATAGGAAGTCTAATGCCTTGAACAAATTCATTGAATTTATGGCAGAATTAGAAAACTAATTAGGTAAATGCATCAAGGCACTTCAATCTGATTGAGGTATATGATCGAGGTGGTGAGTACATGTCTACTCAATTTGATTATTTCCTTAAGGAGCACAAGATTATATCCTAGTTGAGTGCACTAGGAACTCCACAATAAAATGGAGTAGTATAAAGAAGAAATCAAACGTTGATGGACATGGTGAGATCTATGATGAGTTTATTATCACTTCTTGTATCCTTTAAGGGATATGCCTTAGATATTGCATCTTACCTTCTCATTTTCTCATTTAGGAGTGCCTAGCACATGTGCTAAAGCTAAAGGTAGAAAATTTGAAAGCAATGTTTGATGCATATCAATTTGTAGGTTATACAAGAGGAATGAGAGGGCATTGCTTTTACATCCAGGTTAATCAGATCAGAAGGTATTTTTCAGTACAAATGCTAGATTTCTGGAAGAGGGCTATATGATGAGTAATAGGGTAAAACATGATATAGATTGGAAGACACTTGAAGACACTCCCACACTAGCACAAAAGACTATGAGCCAAGAGGTTCCTACACCTACCATTTTAGTCAATTCTAGTACATTACTACCCCATCGTAGTACGAAGGTTGTTATACAACCAAATAGGTTCATGTATTTGAGAGAGTATCAAGGCAATTCCAAAAGAACATGAAATCGATCCCATAGATTACAATAAAGCAATGAGTAGTAATGATGTTATAATTTGGCAATGAGCTATAGAGGTAAAGTTAGAATCTATGTATTTTAACGGACTTTGGGATCTTGTAGAAGTACTTGAAGTGATAAAACTCATAGGTGGTCTAAAAAAGGAAGAAAGGTAAATAGAAAGATTGAGACGTATAAGGGTAGGCTGGTAGCGAAGAGCTATAGTCAAAAACTTGGTTTTGACTATAAGGAGACCTTCTCACCAATAGCCATGCTCAAATTCATTTGAAAGCTCCTATCCATTATAATGCACCTTGATAGTGAAATATGAAAAATCGATGTCAAGATAATGCTCTTGAATGATGATCTTAAGGAGAGCATCTATATGATGTAACTAGATGGATTCATAGCAAAGGGATAAGAGCACCTTGTGTGCAAGTTGCATAAATCCATTTATGATTAAATTGCACATCTCGCTCATGGAATAGGCATTTTGATCAGGCTATCAAGACTAATGATTTTGATCAAAATGAGGATGAGTCTTAGGTGTATAAGAAGATGCAAGAAATGATGGCGATGTTTTTGGTCTTGCACGTTGATGACATTCTACTCATTGGGAATGATTTAGGGTTATTGTCATTAATTAAGATATGGCTATCTACTTAGTTCTAGATGAAAGGTCTAGGTGAGACATAATATATTCTTAGAATTAAGATCATTTGGGATCATACGAATAGGAAGATTGTGTTGTCTTAGGCCACCTACATTGACAAGCTTTTGGTCAAGTATGTGATAAAGGACTCCAAGAAGGGGTTTCTACCCTATGCTTTTGCAATGGGTACCCTTATGTATGTGATGCTATGTACTAGACCATATATTTTCTTTGTTATAGGATGGTGAGTAGATATTAGTCCTATTTAGGGCATGGAGCATTAGTCAATAGTCAAGCATATACTCAAGTATCTTTGGACAATGAGGGATTATATGTTGGTATATCATTACTATAAGTTGTTACTTCTTGGGTATATGGATTCAAACTTTCAGTCAAATAAAGACTCTCACAAGTCTACCTCTGATTTTGTGTTCACTCTAGGTGGTGGGATTATTATTTGGAGAAGTTTAAAGCAATCTTGTATTGCTAATTCCACTGTGAATGATGAGTATATTGCTACTTCTAAAATAGCAAAGGAAGTTGTTTGGCTTTGGAGGTTTCTATTAGAACTTGGGCAAGTGCTCTTAGCTATATCACCCTTGGTACTATTTTGTGATAATAGTGGGATGGTGGCATAGTCTATAGAACCAAAAAACCACCTGAAGAGTATTACTTGATACGTGAGATAGTAATGAAGGGAGATGTGGTTGTGGAGAAAATCACTTCTACCAAGAACCTGGTAGATTCCTTCACAAAGACTTTGTTTACTAAAGTCTTTGATGGTCATAAGGATAGCTTCTATGTCAGATGTGTTCCCAACATTCTCTAAGGCTAGTACGAGTTTGTTGGGATTAAGCCCTAGAAAACATGACATGATGTAGCAGATAGAGATTCATTTATAATTTTTTTTATTTATTATAGACCCTCCATTTTGTCCTCCTAGCACATGTCCTATTAGGAATTTGTTCGATACTTCACAACAATTCCCTGACGGCCCATTACTACTTGTGTAGCCTATCTTTTCTAAGCCACCTTGGGGACTTTGTTTGAGGGATTTATCCAACCCCATTGTGACTCTTGGTAGCCCTAATTTAGACTTAGGCTCACTTAGGCACCCTAGGCCCATTTAAGTACACTTGGCCCATTAGACACCTCCTTAGGCCCATTTAGGCACCCTTGGCCCATTTAGATACACTTGGCCCATTAGGCACCACCTTAGGCTCACTTAGGCACCCTAGGTCCATTTAGTTACACTTGGCCCATTAGGCACCACCTTAGGCCCATTTAGGCACCCTCGGCTCATTTAGATACACTTGGCCCATTAGGCACCACCTTAGGCTCACTTAGGCACCCTAGGCCCATTTAGGTACACTTGGCCCATTAGGCACCACCTTAGGCCCACTTAGGCACTTTTCTAGGTTTAGTTTCACTTAGATTTGTTTTTTTTTTTTCTTTATTTATTTGTTTTATTGATTGATTTTAGGATTAAGTGAGTTTTGATTTATTTTATATTATTTCATTATTATTTTTATTTATATTTTTTTATTTATTTTATTTTGTGATTGCATGAAAGGAATTTTTTTTATTTTTGGTGGTTTGAGTTTGACTATTATTATATGTTGCATTAGTTTAATTTCTTTTTTTATTAAATATGTCTAATATTTATTTATTTATTTATTTATTTATGTATTATACCTTTTATCTATTTATTCATATTTTCTTATTTACTTATTTAATCACTTCTTCAAAATTTAGTGGAACCAATATTTTCTTTTAATCACTTGAATTGTTTCGACTTCAAATATGCACGAGATTGCCTAACTAATTTTTAATTGAATGATCTTGTTCTTTTTATACTCTCTTATTTTATTTATCTTCAATCTCATAATTTTATTTCCTTTCTTTTTTTCTTTTTATTTTTTTTTTATTTTGCATGAGGAAACAGGTTGCCAACCATAAGGAAAAGGGAAATTTTGAGCTTGATGAAGGACGTTGGTTTTGGAAGATACAAATGAGGAGGTGAAATATCGACGTGAGTTGGCTAAGGAGGTAGTAGAATTGTTGACAGCTGCGGCTGATGGAGCAAAATCTTTGATTGATGCCAGTGATCGGCTCATATTATATATTGAAAGAGCCCGTTTATTTGGTACCCTTGGCTATCACCGGAAAGCTGCCTTTTTCTCAAGGCAGGTAGTTCAGTCGTATTTACAACAAGAAAATGAATTAGCTGCTATCAATGCCATGCCAGTCTTGGCAATGACCACAAAAGCTTACCGTGTTTAAAGTAGAGCATTTGATTCAAAACATTCTCTTCCGTCTGAAATTGGACCAAGTCATGCTGATGGTGAGAAAACGCATCGCCACTCAATAGTCTCATTATTTGAGTCTCAATGGAGCACCCTGTAGATGGTCGTTCTAAGAGAGATACTAATGTCTTCTGTGCGTGCTGGAGATTCTCTTGTTGCATGGAGTGCAACAGCTCGCCTACTAAGATGTTATTACCCTCTAATTACACCTGTTGGTCAAAATGGCCTTGCTACTGTACTTAAAAATTCATCAGAGAGGCTGCCTTCAGGAACCTGGTGTGCAGGTCCTGCCTTACCTTTTATAAGGCTACATTCTTTTCCTCTCCAACCCTCACAAAGGGACATTATGAAGCGCAATCTAGCAAGAGAAGATTGGTGGGCTGGATCTGCTCATTCAGGGTCTTTTATTTATACATCGTTCAGCAAAGGAGAACCAAATGATACTAGTAAGTAGGAGCTAATTTGGATTATTGGAGAACCAGTCCAGGTGTTGGTCGAGTTGGCAAATCCTTGTGGATTTAACTTGATGGTTAAGAGCATTCCAACTTTTGTGGGACATGTGACCATTCCTGGGTGCACTGTTGATTGTTTTGGTGTCATTACTGAACACCTTTTCAAGGATGTTGACAATCTGCTTCATGGAGGCTTCTTCAACAGGCACGTAAGATAAGCTTGGGAAATTGACCACACTGCCAGATTTTTGGGAGCGGTAATCACACTGCCAGATTTTTATAACCATCACACATCTTGAGAGGAAGGTTAGATTCATCCATGGTGAGGTGTCATTTCCAAGTTGGTGGAGTCAACAGGACATTTATGAGAAGTAAGGCTATGTTTAGGAAACTTACCAAAGGGGCTATGATTTTTGGAAAGTGGAGAATCAGTCAGGTGAGCATAGCGTCATTTTTATTTCTGAAAGGAAAATTACCATAGCTGGTTTTGGCAAGTGAAAAGAAAAGGATGGAGCGTGTATGTGGAAAAAAAGTGGGGTTGTGTTCAAGAGAGAGAGAAGGAAAAGAACGGCTAGGAGGGTGAGCTTTTGAAGTTTTTGCTTTTCTTTGGGGTTAAAAGGGACAATTTGGGGAGCACCACTGAGAGAGAAGAAAAAGTGTAGTCGTACCATTAAGGAGGGATGTCCAGATAAGCGACACCCTTGAGAAAAGAGAGGTGCAACTGCACCATTGAGAGAAGACAAGAGTGGTGCAACCATACCATTGAGAGAGAAAATGAGAGGCAACCGACTGGTGATGAACAAGACATTGTCGGATTAGATCGTGTTTTCCTGGACTGGTATTCACGGAGTGATCGCCTCTACAGATTTCGTCGAAGAAGTCTTCGCTCCAATAATGCCGCTGGTTACCACCGTCTTTACCGGACACGGGTTTCTCGGTGAGAATAGTCCACGCATCAAGTCTGCATTCCCCGGGCTGTATCCATTGTCAGTCCATGCATCAAGTCCTCATCCACCTAACTGCCACCTTGAAAAGAGAATAGTCCACGCACCTACAAAACCTCTGCGGGAAGCACTTTTAACACTAACTCCACGCCACAGCCAATTGTCATCTGCTCGCACCTCACCACACCAGCCACGCACCATCTAGGTTGCTTTGTAGCACCATAGCTGGCTAGGTAAGTTAATCCTTTTATGTGGGCTTTCTTTGGAGAATTTAAAGTGTAGCTTCTTTTCAATTTGGATTCATTATGTCGGGATGAGTGGTTTTGATTTATTTTATTAGTTTCACACTACAAGAAACAAGATTTTTGGTGACGGTCACCAACCGTCACCAAATCTTATATATCCATGACCAAAACCTATTGTCACGGTCTCATGAAACCATGACCGAGTGTCACAATAGGAGGCGTAGCTAAAAGTATTGGTCACGGTTTCCTAAGTAATCGTGACCATATGATTCTTTTTTTTGTGACGGTTATACAAAAACCGTGACCAAAAGTTAAGAATACTTTGCTATTTATTAAGTTGCTTTAGTCACGGTCAACTAATAAATCTTGACTAAATGTATGTTTATAGTCACGGTTAATAAAATGACTGCGACTAATTGCCATCTTTTGGTCACGGCCAATGCCTTAACCGTGACTAAATGCCATATTTTGGTCACGGGCAATGCCCTGACCATGACTAAATGCCATCTTTTGGTCACGGTCAATCCCCTACCCGTTACTAAAAACATCTTTATGGTCATAGTGAATGTCTTGACCGTGACTAAATACTATCTTTTGGTCACGGCCAATGCCCTAACCGTGACTAAATGCCATCTTTCGGTCACGGTCGATCCCCTGACCGTGACTAAAAAAATCTTATGGTCACGGTGAATGTCTTGAATGTGACCAAATGCCATCTTTTGGTCACGGTCAATGCCTTGACCGTGACGAAATATAGGTATATGGTCACGATAATTAATAACCGTGACTGAAATTAAGCATAGGATGACCGCCTATCACCAAATTTTGGTGACGGTTCATTACTGACTGTGATGAAAAGTACACTTACAGTCAAAATTTCTTAGTGGCCGTGACTAAAATTTGTTATATTTAGAAATTAATTTTTTATAAATTCAAATTTCCCAAACCTGTTTTATACCCAAACAAACCCATTTTAAACCTATATATGCAATTAAGCAATTAAAACAATTTCAATATATTACAATCAATTATCCCAAGCTAGTTAAAATCTTATATATTAGTATAAGTCATTAGATAAAAAAACATAATATAACCCAAAAAAAAAAAAAAAAAAACAAACAAAGAACAAAGAGATTCAAATTTAGTTTCACATTCTTACATAATATAACAAATCAACCAACCAAACATCACATAATAGTCATAGAAAGCAAAAAAAGTTAGGAGAATCTATCATATAAATAAGTAGCATAATCTTCAAAAAAGTTAAGAGAATCTATCATATAAAGATGTAGTAAAATCTTCAAAAGTCAACTACTTTTGCTGAAATTGTTGCATCATTTGCATCATCTGTTCTTGAGTTTGTGCTTGAATTTGTGCTTGCATTTTTCTTTGCATTTCCATCATTTTTTCTTCAAACTCTACTTTCACTTCTTCTCGTGTCTTCCTTTGAACTTCTATCAACCTCTCTTCAAATGTTTCTTTCACATGTGAGAGTTCTTCAGTTGCAATTGTAAACTTTTGCTTTGCAGCTATTAGCATCTCTTGGGCGTTTTCAAGTTGTGTTGAAAGAATAGCTCCTGATCGCCTTCTATTAGTAGAACCAAAGATTAAGGTAGGAGTAGGACCAAATCCATACCCTCGAACACGGTCATGCCTCTCTGGACCCATGACTTGAGTATATATCTCATCTACAAATGTAGATGCTACAGATGTAGATGATCTAGATGATGCAGAAGTAGAAGAAGATGTCCCCTCAGGTTGGGATAGTAATTGATGAAATTGATCTTGGAATTATAAATAAATAAAAAATTGTTAAACTTTTAAAATAATTTAGTATGTAGCTATGATTGAAATACAAGCATATAAAATTTATTTACTTCATTACCATAATCTCCTTAGAATGATCATCAATAGGCGTCCCATCTTTTCCTGTGTGTTAGGGCCAACATCTCAATTCTATTGGGCTCACTTCGATCCTCCTTCTTTTGTGCCTATTCTTACAAGTAAAATAATTGAGTTATTTATGATGAATTATTTATATACAAACAAATCATATTAATAATAAATTTTCAACCTGTTCATATCGAATTTGAGCATAACTTTTTGATCCCGATGTATGCTTTATCACTTGCTTTGCCCTATTTGCCTTGTTTTTTTTTTTTTTCTAAGATATCCTACATCAATTAAAAAATAGCAAGTCACCTATATTGGTAATAGAAACATAATAAATACATGAAGTATTAGGTTAGATATAACTAATAAATATCATTTTATGTGAATATGAGTATCATAAGATACATTATCAAGAAAATATCATTATCTTTACCTTGGCCTCAGGTGTACCCCAAAAGTGGATGAGCCACCTCCAATCATCATCTGATAAGTGTGGAGGTCGACGGCACAATCTCTCCTCATCTGTATTATAAGGGTTATAATACTTGGCCTTCATTTTATTTCTATAGCTTCTGAACAAATTTCCACAACACTGAAGAGTGTAACTCTTATATGTTTCTTCTAGTTCATATTTTTCTTGTATTGCATTAAAATGTCATGTATAAATAAGAGGTATCATTTTTAAATAATAACATTACAATTTAGATTAAATAGTAACTAGCATATACCAATACTAAGGCCCAAATCTTTTCCTTCACATCTTCACTAACATGATTCCAATCTTGAACTTGGATGGGTACATTGTGTTGAGATCGCACCAATGTTCCCATATAGCTTGACAATCTTTCCCCTTTTCCATCATAAACAACTTGCCTTCTGGTATTGAATCGTGTACTTTTTTTTTTCCTCGAGTTTCATACTAAGTAAATCTAAGTTACGCGTTGGGCCATGTGTCCTCTTTTTACTAGATGATGAACCTATTAAGAGAAATAATGAAATTAAAAGAAACATAATTTAGTTATCTTATATAAAATTAAACATTAAAAATCTATCATTCAAGAAATTAAACATATGTAAACACATTTATCATATGTAAAGTTAAACATAATCTTCTTAATCATACCAACAACAGAAGGATCTAAAGCATCAAAAGGATTAGAACTACTAGGAGTAGTAGTTGCAGCAAGTTGTATGTCTAAGAGTTGTAGATTGTCCAACTCATCTTCTGGAGACACTATTTGTACTCTTCCTCTTTGATATGACATTTCCTACATAATAAAGTAAATTAGAAAAAGTAATACAAAATAAGTTACATAAATAATATGAAATAAATTATAATTTGTATATTTGGTAAGTATATATTTATGTGCTTACCAATATTATTAGTTACACATCATCTATATCATCATCATGAATAAATTCATTATCTCTTTCAACAACGTTTTCTTGTCATGATAGTAGAACATCCGTTTGGATAGTTTCTCCTGCAATATCATTTCTATCCCAATTGATTAATCATTCTCGACCAACTCATGCACATCACGTTGACTATGAAGTGTCATAAGTTGTTGATATGGCTCTAGATCATTAGTAGATACTTTCTGATTCATATCATAAACCTCTCGAGTTTGTATCTCTACAACGGTGTGCCAATTTTCCTCATTTGAATTTTGAACATAAAAGACTTGTTTTGCTTGAGATGCAAGCACAAATGGTTCATCTGTGCATATGGTACGTTCAAAATTCAAACACGTGAACCCATATTCATCCTTTTTTATTCTCCTTCCACTATTGATTACATCCCACCAGTCACACTTGAATAAAATAACTCTATTTCCAGCAAGGTAATGTAACTCAATTACATTAGTTAGCACACCATAGTAAGAAACATGACCAGGAATTGGGTTCTTATCTCTTGCACTTGCAAAGCTTGATACCTTTGCGGTCACAACAACTCCACTATTTTGAGTTTTTTTTCCCTTTTCTCGTTCTCTTGTGTGAAATCCGAACCCATTAATGATGTATCCTTTATAACATGTAATTGATGTACTTGGTCCATGAGACAATGATAGTAGGTGTTCAGAAATTGGACCTTCATGTCGCATTTGTATAATCTATAGATTCAAATATAAGATGTTAATACATACATGTGTATTAGATAATAGAACAATTTATGTAGTGAATGAACTTACACGTTCTTCAAACCAACTAATGAATTCTCTTGTGTGAATCAAATCTACATCTCGTGCACAAATATGAGGCTTAACCCTTATAGATTGCTTATGCTCTCTGATAAAAAAGAAAAAATTAATTATAATGCTCACAAAGACCAAAATTAAATTTTTGTTTGAGAATTAATATAAAGTTTTATTCAAATAAGTGTCTTACTCAATAAATGACGTCACTTCCTCACAATTAGTCAACACATATAAATGTGCTTGGGACCATTCTTCTGTGCTAAGAACACGAGATGTTGACTTTCCTATTGTACGTCCCATGCATTTGAAAATGGTTAACCCTCCACCATTTGTTATGTTATTTTCAATGAAATAATTTCTTTCTTCATGGTCATGCTTCGTTTCAACATCATGCAAATATCTTGAACAAAAGGTTGTACATTCTTCTGCTATGTACCCCTCTGCAATAGAACCTTCTGGACGACTCTTATTATGGACATAAGACTTTAATGTACGTAAATACCTGTCATTTCACAACATGATAGATTTGTTTCATGAACTATACGAAACCTAATATTCATAAGATTAATTGAATGAGAACATACTGCTCGATAGGATACATCCATCGATATTGCACTGGACCAGCGACCTTTGCCTCACTTGCAAGATGAATAGGTAAATGCACCATAACATCAAAGAATGATGGAGGAAATATTCTTTCTAATTTGCAAAGTGTGACTATTATGTCATTCTCAAGGTGCTCTAATTGATTAGTCTTTAACACTTTAGAACACAACTGTTTGAAGAAACTGCATAGTTCAACTATAACAGCACAAACATTCTTATGTAGAACTCCTCAAATTGCAAGTGGAAGGAGTTGTTGCATGAGAACATGACAATCATGAGACTTCAACCCAAATATCTTTCTTTCATTCACTTGTACACACCGAGAAATGTTAGAAGCATAACCATCTAGAACCTTTACTTCTTTAAAAAATTTACAAAATTCCTTTTTTTCATTTGAAGTTAGTGAATAGCATGCAACAGGCAATATAACCCTATTCCCTCTTTGTATGGGGTGAAGTTGATCTCTGATACCCATAACTTGCAAGTCAAGACGACTATTGAAGTTATCCTTCGATTTACGATGGATACTCAACAAGGTGCCAACTATACTATCACATATATTCTTTTCAATATGCATTACATCCAAATTGTGACATAAAATGAGGGTTTTCCAATATGGCAATTGGAAAAAAATGCTTTTTTTTTTTTTTTTTCCAATTGTGCTCAAGTTCAACATTTTCTCTTTTCCTTTTTGTTGACATCTTATTTTTTGATGTCTTCCCTAAAGTAATATGTTCCATTTCATCTAATTGATGTAGAACATCTTCCCCAGACAGTTGTTTAGGTGCTGCTCTATGCTCTTCATTTCCATCAAAAGACTTTTTATCACGTCGAAACCTATGATCAATCGGCAAAAATCGACGATGACCCATGTAACACCATTTTTTTCCGTTTTGTAATCGAAATGAAGAACAATCCTTATTACAAATAGGACAAGCAAATTTCCTTTTAGTACTCCAACCTGACAGATATGCATATGCAGGAAAATCATTGATGGTCCATAATATAGCTGCACGCATACAAAAATTTTGTTTTATTGAAGCATCATATGTTTCAACTCCAACGTCCCATAAGTCATTCAACTCATCTTTCAATGGTTGTAAGTAAATGTCAATGTCATTCCCAAGTGCAGTTGGACCAGGAATAAGTAGTGACAACATGAAGAATGTCTGTTTTATACACATCTAAGGTGGTAAGTTATATAGGATAAGAACCACAGGCCATATGCTGTATGAAATTGACATATTCCCAAAAGGATTGAACCCATCACTTGCTAAACCGAGCCTAACATTTTGAGGTTCTAGTGCAAATGAAGGGTGTACATTATCGACGTTTTTCCAAGCCAAAGAGTCCACTGGATGCCTCATCATCTCATCTTCCATGCGACCATTAACATGCCCTTTCATGTGAGAAGCTGTCTTAGATGACATATATAACCTTTGAAGCCTTGGTTTTAAGGGAAAATAACACAAGACCTTAGCAGGAATTTTCTTTTTCTTTGCTGAATTAGTGAACTCATCTGTAGAATGATCATCACTTGATTTCTATCTAGAGACACCACAAACAACACACTCATTTGCATTTGCATGCTCTTTTGAATACAACATGCAATCTGAGGGGCATACATCAATCTTGATATAATGAAGGCCAAAGTCACAAAGTATTTTTTTTGTTTCATAATAGTTGCTTGGCAATGTCTCACCCTCAAGAAATGCTTTCTTCAACAATTCAAGCAACATTGTAAAGGACTTATTGCTCCATCCATTAAGACACTTCATATGAAACAATCTTATGATAAAAGACAACTTTGTGAATTTTTTACACCTTGGATATAGTTCCTGCTCTACTTCTCTTAACAAATTATAAAATTTGTTTGCATCCTCATTTGGTTTTTCAAACTCCTCATGCACATGTGGACGTCTTTCAGATTCCTCATTTGGCATTGGCATTCCAAATGCATCATTTAACATTTCTTGCATCTCATCATGCATATCAGACTCATTAGTGCTAGTATTTGTAGGTTCGCAAAACTCATATTCCCCATGCATCAACCATCGCACATAATTTCTAGCTATCTCATTGTCCAACAAATGGTCATACATGGTTTCTCGCTTCCGTATAAGACAATTATTGCAACGAATGCAAGGACATGGGAGCATTTCTTTTCCAGGTGCATTGCTAAAGGCAAAGTCTAAGAACTCCAAAACTCCTTTATGATATTCACTACTTACTCTTGACTTCTGCATCCAACTCTTATCTATTGGCATTTTTCTCATACTTCCGCAAATTAAACCCTTCAATCACATAACAATGAATCTTCATATCAACTTATAATGAATGTGATATGTTTTTTATCGTCTCAGATTCCTATATTTGGTAGTGGTTCCTCTCCCATTTGGAAACACATATCCCTATGAATTAATCACTAACATGCTTAGTTTCATTTTGATAAAATTTCGGCAGCATTTCCCCATAGTTCTCCAAGTACACGAATTGGCTAAGGTATAAACACACTATCAGTTAGCTTAACTAAGTTGTTAACAATATGTCACCTTCTCCAAATATGCACCTAGAGAACAAGGGGAATCACTGTCAAAAAGTATCAATATGATAAAGCATAGGCGTGTGATTTCATAGATATTATGTATTTCCAAACTATCCAAATGGACAATTCAAGCATCATTTGCAGACAATTCTACCAATCATATACAAAACATATAAGTTGAAAACTTGAATATGATCACAATAAATAATCATATCCACAATTATACAACTTATATGTTTTTAATATATGATAAAAGAGACAATTGTCAAGCAAGAATACTTGAATGGGATTTCTAGGGTTTTCTAAAATGAAAATGAGTAAATGATAAAATTAAGGACAAGTAATATTAGAAAAGAAATAGATAAAAACACACAATGAGACTAACACATTCTATAATGTATAGAAATGAATTACTAATATTTCTATTGCATAAAATCAACAAGAGTTAATTCACAGATAACAATAATAAAATATAAATTCATAGATAAAGCCTCACAATGGATGCAACATATGCATATCTTAGATCATGAAGTAACGAAAGGGTAAGGTATGAATAAGATGAAACAAAATACAATAAACATGCTTAAAAATTCAGAACTGGCTAACAAGTATGCATTCTAAAAAATATTATTGGATTGTAAACCACATTAGGTGTAGGTGTTAGGAAAGCAGGGCAAATTAGGTTTACAAATCTCATCTTCTATTTTCTTCAAAATTTGATTCCTTCTTCTCTTTTTTCATTTATCTAACCAAAGATAAATAACCAAGGAAGGAGGATAAGAAAGCAGGAAATTATGAGCCTTTAGTCATTATTGGAAACTATTTTTTAAAATATATTTTTGTCTTTAAAAAAAAAAAACACTTTTAAAGTTTTATTATTTTTTAAAACATTTTTCAATTGTAAATGTGTTTGAAAATAATTATTATTAATTTTTTTTAAAATAAAATTTTATTTAAAAATTCAAAATTTAAAAATAATTTTTTAGATTTATTTTTCATAAAAATATAATAAATATATATGTTACATAAAAGTTTTAAAATATTTTTTAAATATTATTTACTTAAAATAATTCAAAAATAATTTAAAATATTTAAATTTATTATAAAAAATATTTCAAATTTATTATATTTAAAATTTAATATAAAAGCAACAAACATCTCTAATATGATGTGTTAATTACTCATTAGTCACTACCACATTTTCCGCAGTTGGTAGCCACTAGCCACCCTTCATGGCCGACTACGGGATGCCTTATTTGCTAGTGAAGACACATATTCTAATATGAACGCTTCTCTGCTTGTTTGGCTAAAAGGAAAAGGATCATTGCAATAGCCAATTCACTTTCAATATATTATAATTTTTTCATGAATTCTAGAATTTCACTATGTTATTAGCAATCATGACGTATAAGTATTTATGCTGTGTTTATGTTGAACTAAACTGTTCAACAGACCTCAAATTGTTCAAGTCATTAATCATATGTTCAAAGAATCAAATATTAATACTGATATCTCACCTCGCCATCTTGCTTTCCATGATGATCACCTCCAACACGACAGTCATCCTCATGGTGATCCATTGTCCTATTTTTATTCCTCAATGGCTCAACAGACACAAGGCAAAAAAACAGAAATGCAATATTGAACATGCAGTAAACCTTTGTAGAAACTAGAAATCCTCTTTAATAGTCAAAACAACTTTGCAAACTAAGCAGTATTCCAGTTGATTCTAGAAAATTGCCAAGTTGCCCAATAAATATGTCATACATCGGATTGCAAAAAGAGGATTGGTTGTAGAAACACCATTAAGGATATCTGACCATAAAATCTCTGATCCTCCAAACAGTACCATATCAGATTGGTTGTAGAAAATTATGGACCCCACCCCACCTCACATCACTTCAATACATTCTTTTATTTCAGACTCTCCTCAATACCCTCAATCATTTTTTTAATGTTATTTGATTGATTCATTCATTCATTAAAACCTTTTTTAAGGGATGAGAGGTTGGGAGTTCCAACTAATATTCTCTGGCTGTTCATGAAGAGTACATGAATCTTGATAAGTAGGCGGCCAAATTATTACCATGAAGTGGGGGTGTTAATTAAGAGCCTATCTTTATGTCTCTACACTGTTTTTGAAAATTATTTCTTGAATCCAACTGTTTTTGGAAATAAATTTAGATTTTTAAAATTTTTTTGAGCAATAATTGAAAAAAAAAATTGATTTTCATCTTTGAGTTTGTAAATGGAAAAAAAAAAAATTGATAAAAAGCCAAAAGGGAGCAAACCAAATCAAACCTTTCACCTAAATCTTATTTGGCTGGATTTATAATAAGCCAAACTATTTTGATGTACGTTGTCATTAACCTAGATTAGAAGTCACTCAATCTTTAAAAAAATTCAAAAATTAAGGGGAAAAAAAAGGGGGAAACAGTTTTGGAATGAATTGGAATCCGATGGAATTCTATGGCTTGTTTTAGGCATAACTTCTATTAACTTTCTAGGTTTGGCTGATTTGAAGGCCCACAAGCTTGCAAAAAGAGAGACTATGGCTTTGGATTCCTCTTTTGAGATGTCCATACCCCCTCTACAAACCCTAAAAGACAATTTGATTGTTCTTAATTAATTGCGGAACCTCGTCCGAATAACCACTACATCCATTACAACAATCACAAAATGAGCTAGAATACATATATTTTGAGCGAATGATTATGGATCATTTCCCTTATTCCAAACAACCATTTAAAAAACATACTGTAATTGGAACTAAATTAATCATATAAAAAACTTATTTCATCAAATCCTGGGTTGGATTAGGATACATAAAAGAAAAAAAGAAGGAAAATAGCGTAAACCGAATCCAATTTCAACTAGCTAAAACAAAATTAATGGAAATTGAGTAGAGAAAGAATTGCAACAATGCAAATATGATTGGAAAATGGAATCGAAACACTAGATTGCTCACGGCTAGTATCGAAGATCCTGGTAATGGGAAATGAGAAAAGGGAGAGAGAAAAATAAGGTGGAGGTAGGGTTGTACCTAGTTGGAGAGTCGCCGGAGAACAAGTAGGGAAAGTCTTTGTCAACACAGCGGCAAACTGTTTAGAGAGAGAAAGAGAAAGGCTAACCCTAGTCTGGAACGAAACCCCCAAATGGGAACTTACTTGGGTGTGGGTGGGTGCGAGGCCGTTCTCCATACGGGATACTTCACTACCACGTGGCACATAATTACACCTGGATATTCCTATTAAAATGGAAAATGGAAAATGAAAAATTAATCCAACAAAAAACCAAATAATTATAATAGGGAAAGATATTTTGTATCGAAAAACTGATCTCTATTGGCCCGTGAAACCCATGCTTAGGTCAACTGCGGTGCCAACATCAACAGCAACCATACAGCATGCCTACATCTTTCGTTCCCTTTTGGTAATTAAGGAAAATTTACCATTCATAACTCCTACAATGGAAAATCAATAATTTGAAGTTGTTTGGGGTATTTTTTGCAATGAAAAAAAAAAATTGCAATTTCAGTTATTTATTTAAGTTATAAATACTTGAATGTGAAATAACTTTATTATCCTTTATTTCAGTTAAAAAATTACAATGTGATAAGTAGATCCACAAATTTTTCTACAAACAAAATATTAAATAAATTTTTTCTGGAATAAATCACCCAACCAAAATCCGAAAATTTAATCGTTGGATGCGAAATCCGACTCATTAGCGATGTTCACCTTGACAAATTGAACTCCCTCTCAAAATTTGATACAGATCGGAGCAACTTTGGTGGCTCAAAATGTAGGCTTTCCGTCATGGAGAACCCACGGCCCTCCACTGCATCTCCTGTTCTCTCTGTTTTTTTTCTCCTCTTTCAGTGGCTTTCACACCACTTTTGGTGGCTAGTCCCTCTTTATATATATCCTTATACCTAAAATACAAGTCCTTATAATTTCCTTAGTATTCACAAATCAAATTCAATTACCATAAAAAAATAATAATATCTAAAAATATATTTCCCATCATACGCACAATTTAATTATTTTTCAAATATCTCAATTTTACTCCATAAATTACCACCTCCATTATTTAATTATTTAACTTGCAACTATTAATTAAAACATTTTGATGTACTATAAATTAAATTGATTCGTTATGATATTAAATTCATTTTCCTTTTAACAATATATCATAATATTTAGGCATAATATAAATTAATTGTTACAATATATTTAATATTAAACTTTCAAAATCTATTCTTAATGAGTTAAAATTTTCTTCAAATTTAAATCTAATTCTTGAAATTCACTCTTTAAATTTAATTTATATTGACTTTTAACTTCAAATTATTGACTTTTAACTAATTTTTAAAAATTTTTAAAAATACCCCAAAAGAGAATTTGATGATTTATAACTGAAATAAAGAATGACTTTTAACAGCAAGAATGAAAAACTACAATGTGAAATAACTGAAATAAAAAATTAAAATGCTTCAAGTTTCATTTTAGCCTTATAAATAATGAAAAAAAATTATTGACTTTTAATGTGATAATAATGGTATTCTTTATTTCAGTTAAAAAATACCCCAAATAAGAATAAAAAATACCCCAAACAAGAGTAATCAGGGGGGTTGATCACTGACATAGATGTGGTTGGGGGAAGTGGAATACTTAAATGAGGGACCAACGTTTAATATGGTAAGTAACCCCTTAAAACACGCCGTTGAATTCAATCATTTTCAGAGAGTTATTGGCACCATTCTGACCTCCCACTGTAAAATTAATATTCAAATTTTCATGGGTAACTTTTTTAGAAAATGTCTTCTAGTAAATAAGGAAAATATATATATATATTTGATTGTGATAAATAAAATTTTAAAAAGATATTAAAAAGATTTTTTTTTTTCTTTTACTTTCTTCAAAAAAATTTCTCAAAGAATAGAACACAAAATATTTTCGAAAAATAAGTTGTTTTATGACAATTATTTTAAAAAATAATTATACAAATATGTGGAATTATTAAAAATAAAATACTAGATATAAAAATTATTTTTAAAATATATTTGAAAATATTAAAATAGGTTAAAAATATTTTAAGCTTTCAAACAAATTTTTATTTTACAAAAATAAGAGAATAATTTTTAAAAAATATATTTTTTAAAATAGTTACGAAACAAATTCTTTGTTTTGAGGAAATGAAATGAAAGGGATACTTCACCCTTTCAACTTTCCATTTCAATAGTTTGGAAAAAAATTTAATATAATTTAGTGATTCCGAAAAAAAATACACTATTTTCCAAAAAAATCAAAATAAATTATTATTATTTAAAAATCAAACATCTTGGAAAATATATATATTTTAAAATTGTGTATATAAAAAATAACTAAAAAAATGTCAAATTTATTTTTTTTAAATGATATATTTTTATAATAATTTTTTTTTAAAATTAGTTTTCTAAAAATAATAAATTTTTAGAATAATTATTAAAAAAATTTAAAAAAAAATTTCTCAAACATTATGGTAAAAAATAGTTTTGAAGGGTATATTGGTCTCTTCTTATTTTATATCCTCCCCATCAATTATGTAACTTTTATGGGTCAAATCTTAATTTTTAGGTCCAAAAGACAATTGTCCATACTTTAAATACAATAAGAATTATTTATCATATATAACATCAAAATTATTTTTTAATTTGCTAACTCACTTGCATTTAAACTTTTTATCAAATAATATCAAACTGAACCATCATATTTTAAAACTAATATATTAAACTTTAAATTTTTTTAGAATTAATAAGAACTATTATTATTACTATTAATGATAATTTCTATGATATATATATATATATATATATATATAATATTATCTAAAAAATTATAATAGGTAACCCAAAAATGGTTTAAAATAAATAATAGACTTTGGTCACGATTGAGTGAACCCCGTGACCATAGATTCAAAATATTTAAAATAAACCTCTATGCATTTGGTCACAGTCAACGTGAAATTTGTGACTATAAGTTCCCATACAGTGACGGTCGATCAATGGCGTGACTAAAAGTCACAAAATATACATATATAGTGACGGTTTCACAAAAAATAGCGACTAAAACATCATTTGTTACATTTTTTGTCACTATTGATAAAATTACCATGACTAAAAGTATTGACGCCAAAATTTCCCTCCCTAAATTTACAAATAGTCACGGTTTCAAATAAATCTGTCACTAAAATACCCTCTCATCAATCCTTTCGGTGACGGTTGATAAAATATCCGTGACTAAACATGTTTTTTTTTTTCCCACCAAAATTGATTAACACATATAGTCACAATTTTACTGTGGCCGTGACAAAATAATATCTTTGGTCATGAAATTTGTGGCTGTGACTAACGATTCATCATTAAAAACCAATTTTTTTGTAGTGTCAGTTTAGATTTGTTTTATCAAGGTTGGAAGCATGAATTTCATTTATATTTAATTTTGATCTATTACACAGGTTATAACTTTGTTTAAATTTAGTTTTGATTTATCATATTAAATTAAGAAAATTCGATTTTATATAGTTTTAGCTTTAATTTATCATATTAGGAAAAAAAGAATGATTTGATCTCTATTTAATTTAATTTTGATTCATTGCATCAGATTCAGAACATTTGAGTTTTATTTATTTATTTGCTATTTATTTAATTACTTGTTATTTATTTATTTATTTATTAATAGGATTGATCTTATAGGTTAAAGATTTAGTTTCAACAATCTGTTTTGGTTAGTTTTTAACTCGACTTTAGGTTTAAATGAACTTATAAAATTTTAGTTTGTTAAAATAATTGATCTTATGTGTCAAGTATTTGATTTTAGACTTGCCTTAATTAGTGTTAAAAACATTTTAAGCTTAGATTTCATTTTAATAATGTAAGTTTATTTAGAAAGTTGATTCCATGAATTCAAATTTTGTTTTTTTAGTTTACTTTCATTCAATTTGATTCATTTTAATTATTTTAAGGTGTTTTTATAATTTTAGGTTATTAATAAAATCAATTCTATATTTGAGGGTGCATGCCTTTAGTTTACTCTGATTTTGTTTCACACATCTATTCAGTTTAGATATTTTCTATAATATTAGTTCATTAATAAAATTAATTCTATGTTTGAAAATTATTATTTGCCTTGATTTAATTTGATTCATTTTAATCAGTCTAGATGCGTTTGCATGTTTAATTGATCATGTGCTAATTCTTAATTATTATTCTTAATTGACGTGTTTCTTGAATATTAGTCATTAATTCTTGGTGGGTATCTCATTAGCTTATTTGATCTAAGTCTGAATAGCCCATTGCTTTGGTGGTCTTTGGTAATTGTTACTCTCAATTGATGTGTGATTACTACTCAAAAATGCTATTTTGTAAGCTTGTAATTAACTCTTTTAAACACTTTTGAGTAGTAGTTAATACCTTTTAACCCAATTAACATATTAAGGACCCTTGCAATCAATTCTAACCAAAGTGTGCAAGTTTTGGTGTTTTTGTTAGTGTGTTGATCACCAAAGCAATCCAAGATTGAGGAGAGTTCTTTGGAATCCATGGCAAAGCTTTTGGAAAGCTTAGAAACAAGAAGAACCAAAGCTTTGAAGCTTTAAAGTCCTTTGCCATAAGCAAATCCGGAATGCAAGGAGGGAAGCAAAGAGGAATCTGCCATGAAGCAAAACAGGGGACAGCTGCTGCAGTTTTCTTGGGCACTTTTGGAGCCCTTCCCGAAGTCCATTTTTGACATGCTATATACCATTTCAAAGCTCAGGAAGTCAACAATCCAATGCTTCAAACGGTGCGCAATTCGGAGTTCAAATGAAGAAGTTACAGCCATTTCAAGAAGATCGCTCCAAGCTGAAGGCAGAATGTTGCACGGCTGCGAAATCAGCCTTTGGTTGCGAAAATGTTGTCCTTTGGCTGCGAAATTTGGCAGCCATTTTGCACAGTGCCGCGGTGTCCTGAAGCTTCCCGATAGCTACAACCGACATCTTGAGATCTTTTTGCTTTAGATATTTGATGTCTAAATTCCCAAACTCTCCTTGCAATCCACCAATTAGAGAATTCCTTAGCTAGGAAGGTTGGAAAAACTTGCCTATATATTCCCTTGCATCCGTTATAAATCAAATCATGTAACATATCTCGGGAGCTTTTCCAGAGACCACCTTGTATAGTTTTTGGAAAGTGATATATACAGAGCCTTGCTCTCTTTTTCCTTCTCGTCTTTGTTTTCTCTTTTATTTTCTTTCTAGCCAAACATCCTTTGAGGATTTTTCCTCAGAGGATGAGAGGCTAGGCTTTTTGTCTCTTGGGTGAAGGAAGCCAGGTAAGGTGCCGGCATGCATGAGGGTGAGTTTTTGTTGTTTCCATTTTTAATGAAGAGAAAGTGTGACCCGTTTTTGGTTTCTATGTTTTTAGTTAACTTAAAACGCCTTTGAATCACCTGGGCCAACACTTGGTAAGGCAAGTGGACTCCGCCCATTGAGTTTCACTAGTTTATCTCTTGCGAGCCTTTGGGAGGTGGTTTGAAGGTAGGATTTTCTAGAATAGCCAACACTTGGTAAGCTTTTGGACTCCAAGGAGACATCCATTAGTTATCTCTTGTGAGCTTTTGAAGGATAATCCAAGGTTAAAGATCCTTTTGAGTGGCAAATGCTAGGTGAGAGGCACGAGCCATTGCAAGATGGATCAGTGAGAGGGATTTAGTGTTGAAACCATTAATGGTAAGCATCTGTACTACACCGGTTCGGGAAATAACTATATGTTAAATCCCCAACGCGAGGAAAAGAAACAAGTGACCGAAATCTCCTCTTTTGTAGATGGCACCTGATCCTAGTGACCTGAAATCCCAAGAAACATCTTTTTTTTCTAATTACTTTTAGTTATTTTCAGTTTGGTTAGCTTAAAACCATTTCTATGCAAACTTTTGTTTTCTTTTAAAGCTAACCTTGAAATGAAAAAGCACCAATTCATCTTTGAAGTAATATCAATTGTGAAGTGAAAACCCATCTCTGTGGATGATCCTAGAGCCACTATGCTATGCTAGCTATGCTACCCTAGTATATGGTGAAATAGGTTTATAAATTTTGTTGATAACTCCCGTCTGAGGATTGAAATCAAAGCTCATCAGTTGATTGATCTGAATCAATCAGAACACCAATTGGGGACGAATCAATGTGCTTCTTAAATATTAGTCATTAATTCTTGGTAGGTATTGCGTTAGCTTATTTGATCTATGTTTGAGTAGTTTATTGCTTTGGTAGTCTCTAGTAAAATTTCCTTTTCGGAGGCCATCGGAAAATAGTGAAGATTGGCCTCCATTCTCACCCTTTAGTTTGCTTGGTTGTTAAAAATTTTACTTTGTGATTTTGTTTTCTTTTGTTTTGCTTGGTATTCGATTTCTTATGTTTTGTTGTTTTCAAATTAATTTCTTTTATTTTAAAATAAAAATACTTTTCTCAAAAGATCCCTTTGAAAATCCATTTTAATAAAAAAAAAAAAAAAATCATTTAGAGTCATTAGAATCAAAACCTCATTTTCTTAAATAATATGCAACCATTTATGATTGGTTTGCATCTATCTCAGTTTTTAACAAAAACTACGATTTTGATTAAGACAGGAATCCAAGTTTGCAGTCTCAAATAAATGGGATAATTCTAAGCTAGATTTGTGTATATCAATTAGGGAATTGGTGAAACCCCTACATAAAATCATTTTTTCAAAACTCATCTTTGCTGCCACCTTTGCTATTTGATGAAATCATGTCTACTTATTTTTTAGGAATTATATACAAGATATATGTGATAATTGATGATTTCGTATACTTTGATCATTTTGCTAGGCTAATTAGATAACAAGCATGCTAGGATTTCTTTATTTTATTATTTATTATCTAACCCCTCATGTCTTGTGGAAGCACGTTACAAGTTATCTATGCTATCCAGGTACGCTCTCTATCACCCACCCTCTAAATTCTATGAATATGCTTGTCACTGTGAATTGCATTTATGTTTGATAGTGCTTGAGTGTCTTGATATTTGTTTCATTGTTCAATTATTTATGATAAAGCGCATGCTAGATGATATACTATTTGAACTAACTTTGATGTCTTTTGATTACGCTTAAGAAGCAATCTAGGTACACACCCTAAATCTCCCTTATGATTGTGATTGGTTTTATTGTTAGGCATGCTATTTTTTTTAAATCATATAGCCTACCTGGGTATCTATAATCAACCAAATTAATTGCCACATTTCCCTTAACTTAGTTAGTAGAGACCTTTATAGGGCTTAGAGGGGTGCTACCTTTTAGAGGTACTTTCCCAATAGGTAACCTAATCCCCAAACCTAAACTCAAGTTTTTCAAAGACACGCTTTTCCAAAAACTATGGAGTCACTTCTTTAGGGTTTTTTTTATTATTTTATTTTCCCTTTTAAAATAAAATAAAATAAGTGGTGACTCTGACTTTTCCAAAACTAATTTTTCACAAATAAAAGTGAGTCTTGCCGATTGAGTGGGAGCGTACGTGAAAAATGCGGGTCCACATTTATGTTTCTTGATTTCCCATTATTATCCCATTTGTATTAATTGGTTATTTAAGCATACATAGCCCACATTAATTGCATTGTACATGACTTGGATGCATTAGGGGTTGCATAGACGATCTAAGTCATTGGTTCCTTATAAAGTGATGAGTTGTCCATAGTCGGTTCATGGATTTAGGCAATCCATCTGAGACTATAGTGCACTACCTCCTAATTAGAGGAATAACTTGTCTTAGTCATCAAGATGACTTTCCCATGGTGAGTGCACTAGGATGGTTTTCTCATGTGATTTATCTCTTAGTCAAACAAGTCTCTTAGGCCCACTTCCAATTACTTCAATTTCATTGTGAGTGAAATTCCATGGTGATTCTTGTCTTCCATGTTGTTTGAAAATGTTATTCCAAAAGCTATATATGTATAATATCAATGACTTCAATTTTATTGTTAGTGAAATTCCACAACAACAATGTCTTCAATGTTTTTTGAAAAACTTATTCCAAAAGCTATATATATATATATATAACCAATACTTTATTTGATTTATCTCTTAGTCAAACAAGTCTCTTAGGCCCACTTCCAATGACTTCAATTTCATTGTGAGTGAAATTGCATGGTGATTCTTGTCTTCCATGTTGTTTGAAAACGTTATTCCAAAAGTTATGTATATATATCAATGAATTCAATTTCATTGTCAGTGAAATTCTACAGCAACAATGTCTTCCATGTTTTTTGAAAAAGTTATTCCAAAAGCTTTTTTATTTATCTCTTAGTCAAACAAGTCTACTTAGGCCCACTTCCAATGACTTCAATTTCATTGTGAGTGAAATTGCATGATGGTTCCTGTCTTCCATGTTATATGAAAACGTTATTCCAAAAGCTATATGTATATCAATGACTTCAATTTCATTGTCAATGAAATTCCGCAACAACTATGTCTTCCATGTGTTTTGAAAAAGTTATTTCAAATGACTTCAATTTTATTATCAGTGAAATTCCACAGTAATCGTGTTTTCCAAATGACTTCAATTTCATTGTCAATGAAATTCCACAACAATTGTGTCTTCCATGTTTTTTGAAAAAGTTATTCCAAAAGCTATATATATGTTAATTATCATTGAATATGTATGGTGACATTTGAAACCAAGCTATAGAGGTAGAAAAAAATGAAATTAGGATACAAATAATAAAACCTAAAAATGTATATAGTGGTGTTTTTTTGTACTGTAGTGGAATCCTAAATTATATTGACACTTTTTATTTTATCTTTTATTCTTTTATCTTTAAATCATAGGTACTTTATTGAACTTGCTGTATCGAATAACTCTCTTTCCTTATCCAAGTCAAGCAAGTGTTCTCAAGCCTATTTTTTGGTCTATTATGATTTAGAAATTAGGTGGATGAAAAGAGTATAAATGGAGTTTGGGCCAAAATAGCCCTCTTAAAAAAAAATAAAAAAAATTCCATTTGAACAATTTTCACAAACTAATGTTTAAAATAGTCTTTTTGTTGTCACAAAGGAGCCACCTTATTTCAATTTTTATTTTTTTTTAATTTAGGTTGAAACCACATTTGGTAAATGCAGTTTCATTTATGCACTAAACCTATATTTGCCAAATGTTGTTTCATTTTTGTTCAGACGTAAAAAAAATAAAATTAATGTTTTGAATTAGTATTAAATTGGCCTTTAAAATTGTGACTAAGGTCTGTGGTGGCCAAATTCTTTTAAGTTTCCTATCTCAAAAGGGATGCAACTGCTGATTTTATTTGCACGAATATCAAACTCAGTTAAATTAATTAATGAGATGGCCCAAAGATGAAGTAATAACTCCAGTGAGGTTGTTATTGTAACAAAGATAAAAATGAGTCAAATTGGTAAGATGACCCAAAAATGAGTCAAAGGGAGTTTTGATTGAGAGACCATTCAACCAGATTGTTTAAATCCCCTATTTTAGAATGGATAGAACCATTGATTCGATTGAAATTAAGGTGCAAGTATTTCAGGTTGGTTAAATTTCCAAGGGAGGAAGGGATGATAGTGAAAGAGAATTAAAACCCAAATCCAAAGGAATAGAACTAAATCCAATTGAGTTGTAGCAGTAGAAGCAGTAGGAGGTGATCATGAGAAGAGCATGTCATATAATAACAATACAATTGAAAACCACCAACACCCTCCATTTTTTTTTTCTTATTTTTAATATTTGCTATGCCCCAGTTGATGCCTTTAATACTCTTGTTTCAGACCCGCAACAAGTCAAACAAGTTTTCTCAAACTGTCCATTGAACATTTTGGAAATTGTGTTTGATGACTTGGTTCTTCCTTCTTCTTTTTTTTTTTTTTCCCTTTTAATTTGTAAGAAAAATTAAAACTATAATGATATAAAAATCTTTTATTCACAAATTTTTTAAGATGAATTTTATGATGGGAAATTAATAATCATGATCCAACCGGCCATATTTATTTTTCTCTACCAAACCAACCACATAGGTGTCTCAAGTGTAAAAAAAGAACATGAAAAATATCAAAACTCACTCACAAGAAATTTATCTTAGAGTTGTGAATTTTCTTTCCTTGTCATATAATCACCAGATATCTTATTGTGTTTTCATTTTTAACCAATAAATAAATGAAAAAGTGAAACATGTTTAATATTAACATAGACTGAAAACACAATCCAAAAGCCATGTACATTTTTTATTTAAAAATTAGTAAACACAAAAATTTATCCAAACAACACATTAACTATGCACAAACTTTTATAAATATGGATAAAATATTTTATATTTGGAGCATAATTCTTTGCTACCATGCCATATGATTCCACCTGTAATTTAAGTCACGTACATATTAAAAATAATAAAAATATTTAAAAACCCTTAATTAAATTGCATGCTTAGGGTAAATCTAACAATTTTATAATTATTTTTAATTCATCACTTATTATTTCTAAAAGATTTTTTAATGTAATTTCTAATTACATAAATAACATAACAAGTGTTAGAACAATGAGTCTATATTGTATATTAGCAATTTTGTTCTAATTATTTTTTGGTTTAGGAAACCTTTTAGACAATGACTTACTCTCTGTTGAAGGTTCAAAGTTGTTGTTCACTCAATCAAAAAGCCACAAGTAAGTTCAAAAAGAGTTGAGTAAAGGCAAGTTAATTTTTTTGATAAGGTAGGATTGAATTGAAAGTTTTTATTGAGTTAAAATATATTAAGTAATTTGAAAAGAATTTTAAATTGAGAATTTAAAAAGAAAAATCTTTCCAAATAATAAAAATAATTTGGAAATAAATTTTAAATTGAGGATTTAAAATTAAGAATTTAAAAAAAAAATTCAAATATTTTTCAACTTAAAATATGAAATCTTTCCAAATCCTTTTAAAACTCTCAAGTTTTTAAATTGTTTTTAGTAAAATATGATTTCTAATTTGATTCTAATTCCACTAGGTTCTCTCCTATATATATCCTACCTAAATGAGTTTAAGAACACACTGAGAGAGACTCAACCTAACTTGCCCTACAATTCCCAATCTCTCAAGAAGGATTGAAAGAGTTGAATTATGGGTTGTTAAAAAACCTGCATCCCTTCAATGAGGTCAAGGAGTATTCATTGGAGCAATTGGAGATTGTTGCATCGCGAAAATGGATCGAGTTATAAGTTTTGGAGAATAAGATTTAAGGGGTAAAGTAGCTAGGTACTTCTGTATAACTTGATTTTATATAGTAAATTTAGATTTGAGGTCTTAGATTCCATGGTTTTTATCTCCACGGTTAGTATAGGGGTTTTCCATGTAAAAATTCATGTGTTCCTTACATATTTATTTG
Organism: Vitis rotundifolia; assembly: GCA_030254885.1. Lineage (NCBI taxonomy): Eukaryota > Viridiplantae > Streptophyta > Magnoliopsida > Vitales > Vitaceae > Vitis > Vitis rotundifolia. The sequence goes on along the minus strand of CM058160.1, from coordinate 18,921,608 downwards.
CTTTTGGATATTCTGTTTATCCTTGATATGTCATAGGTTAAAATTTTATTATAATATTCAAAGTTTATATTATAATGTTTTTTAATACACCCATCCTCCTCTGAGTGTTACCCTATTGTATATTGGTTTTTCAACAAGAAGATAAAAGATAAGAGTGAAAGATGGAAGATTTTGCAACTTAATAGATTAGGAATGACAATTTTACGGGTAAATCGGGTCACTCACCCTGTCCCACCCCAATTAGGATGGGTATGGGAATATCCTATTTGGTTATAGAACGGGTTTGGGGAGTATATAAAAACCCAAATTGAGTTCGAGGTGGGGATGGGTTTTGCAGTTACCACCCAGACCCGTATATGAATTACCATTTTATCCTTATAGCATTACAAAATACCAAAAAGTCCTCCATATATATAATCAATTCTTCCTAAAGATATGGGGTTCTTTTATTCATAAGACAATAAGAGAGCTTTGTTTTCTCATTTCTTCCCATTTTCTCATTTCTTCTTAAATTGCTTCTTCTCGTTTCACCCTAAAAGCATAGTTTTTGCTCTAAAAACTAGAATGCCAAATTTGTAGACAACAAATTATTATGGTTTCTATGGATTCCTCATTTCCAAATAAGAAAACCCTAAGTTTTGAGGCTTTGTTAGAAATGTCTTGTTTTTCAAATTTTTCTAGTTCTAGTTGATGAATTTGAGATTTTTTAGGTTGTTTATTTGTAGATCTGTGCATTTTGTTCTCGTGTGCAGTTTGCAGTTTTGTTGCTCAACAGATGCTTGATTAAATGTGGATGAGGAGACAACACAACATGGGTGTTGTTGGAGTATGAATAATTTTAAAAGAGGTTCTTTGTAGCTTAAATATGAGAACCCAGATAGTGTTTATTGAAATTCCAGAGACTCATGTTCTGTAAAAAAACAATTCTCGAAAACACATTTGGGACGACGATGGGATTATCAACTCTTTTGTAAATGGGCATGGGGACACCAACTTGCCCCGCCCCGGGTTTGGGACGGGGATGAGAAAAAAATTATATAACTAGGATGGGAATGGGATAGGGGTGGCCTATCCTAAACCCCCCCCACCCCCCCCGTTGCCATCCCTATGATAGATCAATTATGTAAATAAGTTCAAAATCTCATTTTCTTAACGATTCGTTGTTTCATTTATTTATTTGATATAAATATTGATATGTTAAAAAAACATTATGTTAAAAAATATCGTGTTCAGTTACGTCATACACTTTTAAATTTTCATACTTTGCTTACATTTTATATATTATGATCATATATTGTTCCTACTCAAATAAATTTTTTTATAAATGAGTATCTTTTTCCACATTCTTTCTACCTTACTCATATTTTTCATACACAATAATGAAAATATTGATATCAATAGATGCTATAAAAAATTATAGTAAAATTTTAAAAATATTATAAAAATTGATTAAAAGTGAAAATTTTAAATAAAAATCTCAAGAATGTTATATATATATAAGACGTGTGTATAAAAAGAATATGTCAAATATGAATTGTGGATGATCAAAATATTGTTAAATTGTATCAAAATAGATATTATTATTTATGTCTTATTAATTTCACTAAATTTAAAAAGGAAATCAACAAAACAAATATTGAAATATTTCTTTTTCCATTTATTATGCAATCATCAAACTATTTTTAATTTTTACTAATAAAAAGAAAAATTATCCTTGGTGAGCACTCTGTTTGTTTCTCTCATAGACAAAGCAAGTGAAGTCAAGCAAGCCTTCTCAACCCACTTCTAACACCCAATTGGAAATTTTATTTAATTTAAATACTTAAAAGATATTATATTAAGTTTAATACCAAAATCTAAACATATATAAGTATAATTATAAAAGTTAAGTCATATTAAGCACCTATTTCATGCATAAGATATATGTATATATAATGAATTCCAAATAATAAAATTTTGTTAACATAAACCAATTTCAACTTATGTCACTTATTGCAAAATAAATGTTATATTTGTCTTATTAATTTCACTATTTTTACAAAGGAAATCAAAGAAATTTTAAAAGTTTTTATTTATTTATTACGTAATCAATAAATTTTTATTTTTTATTTTTAAAAATAATAATAATAAATAAAATTAGAATTATTAAGGATTTTAATATTAATATTACTAAAAATATACTACATAATCTACTAAAATAACCAACAATTTCATTATCACAATGATTTTGTCTTTCATGTTTGAAAAGTTCCTTAAAAAAGTGTACTGATTCGTGCCCAATTGGTGTCTCAGCTGATTCACGTCCAGCTGGTGCTTCTTGATTGAGGGAGTAATCAACAAAATTTATAACCTATATCACCATGCATTGGGATAGCCTCAACTAGTATAGCATAGTGGCTCTAGGATCGTTCACTGGGAAGGGTTTTCAACTCACAACTGATACCAAATCATAGCTAATTTGGTGCTTTTTCATTTCAAGGTTAGCTTAAGAAGAAAATGCAAACTTTAGTTGTAAAAAGTTTAGTTTCAAGCTAACTAAAAAGAGGGTGATGGAAATTACTTACGAAGAAAAACATTCCTTGGAGTTTTAGGTTCACAGGGGAGGTTCCTCTTGCAAAAACAAGGCTCCGGTCACTTGGTTCAATTCCTCGCATTAGAGAATTAACATGTAGTCAATTCTCTAACCGGTGTTATACAGATGCTTCCCTTTAATGGATTTCATCAATAAATCCTTCTCACTGATGCAACTTGGAATGGCTCGTGCCTCTCACCAAGCAGTTGCCATTCAAGGTGATCATTAACCTTGGACTTCCCATCCCAAGCTCGCAAGAGATAACTAATGGATGTCTCCTTGGAGTCCAAAAGCTTACCAAGTGTTGGCAATTCAAGAAAATCCTACCTTCAAGTCACCTCCCAGAAGCTCGCAAGAGGTAAACTAGTGCATCTCTATGGACGGAGATCACTTGCCTTACCAAGTGTTGGCTCAGGTGACTTGCAGGGTATTTTAAGTTAATCTAAATACATAGAAATCATTAACGGGTCACACTTACTCTTCATTAATGGCTGAAACCACAAAACTACCCATTCTTGCAGTTGGAACCTTTCCCGGTAACCTTAACTCCAAGGAACTAAAAGCTTAGCCACCCATTCTCTGAGGAAACCTCCTCAGAGCTTGTTTGGCTAAAAAGAAAATAGAAACAAAGTGGGAAGGTAAGGTGAAGAAAGACTCTGAACTTTTATATATATAAATTGGTCTCCTGGAACAAGTTCCCGAGCATCCTCATAAGTGTTTACAAAAGAGTTTATATAGGAAGGTAAATTACCCTTCCTTCAATACTTCCTAGCTAAGGAATTACATAAGTGGTTGAATACAAGGAGAAAATGGAGATTTAAACACAAAATATCAGAAGAAAAAGAGTCGGTGAACAAATATCCCATTTTCGCACGTTCATGGTGACTTGCGAAATTTCGCAAGTTGATTTCGCATGTTGAAATCCACTTTCGCACGTTGAGCTTCAAGTTCACAAGTTGCAAAATCACTTTCGCATGTTGGGCTTCACCGAGAATGCACAGCTGCCATCCATTTCCACTTCGCACGGCAGGCTTCAATTTCGCACGCTGAAGTTCCAATTTCGCAAGGTGCGAAATTGTCCTTTAGCTGGATGCAGTTTTCTTCCGAAGGCCATATCTTCCTCATTTCAGCGCCAAATCGCATACGGTTTGAAGCGTTAGATTTTTGACTTCCAGAGCTTTCCAACGGTATATAGCATGAACAAAATGGACTTAGGGAAGTGCTCCAAAAGTGGGAAGGAAGACTGCCACTGCCATGCTCTATTTTCTTCACTCTGTTTTTTCTCTCTCCTTTGTTCTTTCCTTGCATACTTTACCCGATTATGGCAAAGGACTATGAGGCTCCAAAGCTTGATTCTTCATGAATTTGAGCTTCCAAAAGCTTTGCCATGAACTATATACAACTCTCCTCATTCTTACATTGCTTTGGTGAGCAAAAAGCTATCAAAAACACCAAAACTTAACACAATTTGATTAGAAACAATTGCAAAGGCCTTTAACATGTCAATTGAGTTAAAAGGTGATAATTACTACTCAAGAGAGTTCAAAAGAGTTAATTACAAGTTATGAAATAGCACTTTTTGAGTAGTAATCACTCCCCTCAACCGACATATTGCTAGTCCCTTAGCAATGAAGGAGAGAAAAATAAAAAAAAATAAAAATAGTATAATTTACAACATCATGCTGATCACTCCAAAAAATGTTTAAGTGGCATGACTGATCAAACTCTCACATGGAACATTAAAGAAATAAAAACTCAAACTTCAATAGGAGCTATCAAATAATTTTCTTAATCACAATTCATAAAGAGTAGGCATTATGCAAATTTAAGCTTCAAAATAATTTCCACTCCCAAAGGTCCAATCCTTACTCTTCCACAAAAATCTATGTGTTACTTATTAGTTTCCGAATATAGTATGTCAAACTAATCTCTCCCCTCAACCTAGTTCTTTTCAAGGCTTAACAAACTGATCAACCTCCAATAGGCTAAGAACGCACCTCTTTTATTTCACAATTTTTTTTCTTGTAGGAGTGCAATGCTTAAAGGCATTCTTTTCTAAATTGTCCATGTAACGGGGGTCCATCGATGACTCCCAACCAATCAAGGTTTAGGGCATCAAGCTTTAAGGATTTTTCAACCACTAACTCCTCGGATTTCACCCCGGACTTTTGAGAATGAATTTCAATACCCAAGCACCTACAATATGTCAAACTCCACCCATTCACCCATGTAACGAGCATTGAGGTTGGTGACTCCCAACCAATGAAGGTTTAGGGCACCAGGTTTTAAAGATTTTCACCATATACCCCTCAGACCTTGCTCGGGTTTCAAGGCAAGCAAAACACATTTCTTTTTTTTTTTTTTTTTTTTTTTTAAGGTGTCCCAACACTAAATGAGGTCAAAGGTACCAAGTCTAAAATTTCCTAAGTAAAGGGGGAAAATAGTTTTCCATCTTATAATCGGAACCTAGTGTGCACAGTGTGTGAATAGCTTAAAGTGGAAGAACTAAGGTTGAAATCAATAGGAGTTTCAACAATTCATCAACTTTAATAAACATAATACAAACTCTAAGTCAAGTAAAAAGAACAAAAAAATTCAATTTCTCCCATTTTATTTTGAAAATTTTTCCTTAATAGCCATGGAGAGTATTCAAAAACTTTAAAAAATTTTAAAAATTAAGCAAAAAAATCTAAATTACCAAAATAAACCTAACATTAATAACAAAAAACTTCCTTCCTCTCAACTCTCCCCCTAACCAAGCTGAACATTGTCCTCAATGTTTGAAGAGCGATTAAAAAATAAAGGGAGGAAGTGGTACCTCCTGAGTGACATGGAGTCTGAGTCGTTTAGGAGAAACCACATGTTTCAAAGACAAACGAGTAATGAGAAAAGGGAATATAATAAAAAATGATGTATATATGTATTACTTGAAAAAGAAATACAATATGCATGATGTTCAAGTAATACAACCAATCCCAGTATATAAAACATCAAAAAGATGGGATGTGCAAGTCTAAAATAAAGAGTAAATACAAAAGAAATAATATAAAGAGATCAGATAGTAGTGGGATCATGTGATGGCTCTACTCTGATCTCCTCATCTGGCACGGTCTGCTCAGCTAGTGTGGTGTCCTCATGTGGCACTGGAGGCTCAGATGGGCCAGGTCTATCATGGCCAGGAAGTGTCTGAATACCCAGATGCTGCTGAATCTGATGAAGAATGGCAGTATGCTGAGTCTGAGTAGCAATGATCTGGTCCTGGTGTGCACGAATAGTGGCCATCTGCTGGAAAAGAGAATCCTGAGTGGTGCTCAGTGTCTGCAATGAATGCACCAAGCCTCTGAACTCCTCAAGAGAAACGGTGACAGTGGGCTCAGATGAAGGAGGAGGTGCTGAGGTAGCTGGCACGGCTGGTGGAGCACCTCGAGTCATAAGGGAAGCAGGAAGTGTAGCCTCAGGCATGTGCACTGAAGTGTGTGCTGCAGGGGCAGGAGGTGTGATGTCAGTGAGAATCTCATCCTGCTGGGCCTGGGGTGGCTGCTCATCCTGGTGTAGCTCTGGAGGTGGAGGCACATCTGGGGCTCCCTGAGGTGCAAAGCAGGCTGCCAAGTGATGCCATTTGTCGAGAGTGAACTCCTCTCGGCAATGGCGGCGCCTCTCAAGGTGGGGCTCTGTAGGAAAGCCCAGATGCTCTAGAATCTGGCAGAGGAGCCTCGGAAACAATAAAGGAATGGCATTTGCTCTCTGAAGCTTCCTCTGATGGACTTTCTCTTCAAAGTGAAGAAGAGAAGTCATGATCAAGTGATGAGGGCCGAAATAATATCCCTCAGAAATCCTGAATAATGCCTCAAGTATAGCTCCTCTCCTCTGAACTTTATGCTGTAGTGGGAAGATGTTGGCGCGCAGGAGCACATCGACAAGGAGCATCCCAAATGGAAGCTCCCTCCTAGCCAACGCTGAAGCTGTGGAAGTCCCCCTAGACAAGATATGAACCATGTCCCTCGGAGAGAATCGGGACCACTCCCTGAAATCTGCCTGACTCACAGGCTCATAAGGTATATGGAGGGCCTCAGCAATGTGGCGAGCTCCAATAATACCCTGGCGTCCATCTATGGTAAAATAGATGAGAGTAGGATCCCAGACGCCTCGAGTAGTCATAGACTGATAAAAGTCTAGAACTACTCTGGGATAATAGAACTGCCTAGGGGTGAGGAGATGCTCCATATGATACCTCTGCAGTAAATGGAATGAATCCCTGAGCTCTGGCTGCTGTCTGAGAGCATCGATATCGAACCAGGTCTCCGAATGGAATGATCGAGCTCTACAATCCAGGTTGCCCTTTATAGGCAGCCCTGCGATCATAGGACGCCTGATGACTATCTCGAGAGGAATCCCCACAGGAATCTGAGAATCCTCTGTAGGCGGCTCTGCCTGAGGGGGCTGGGATGGCTCTGCAGGAGGAGGCTGGGATGACTCTCCAGGACCCGAGGACTTGGCCCTCTTCACGGGTGGCCGAGAAGTAGGTCTCTTGGCTCTGGTGGAGGGCGGCACAGGCTCAGTGGGTGTCCTCCTGGTATGATACCGGCGCTGAGAAGGCGTTCCACCCTCAGATGGGGGAACTGTGGAGTCCTGAGCATCGAGCGAAGCGGAGTCTCTGACGGTGGACTGCATAAGTTGAGGCATCGGCGAGGATGGGGATGTGGAATGGCCTCCTCTGGTCTTTGCCATGGCCGAAATGCAGAGGAAGGGACTGATGAGCTTCCAGAGAGGTGGAAATGGCGCGCGGTGGGGTGGGGCGTCTCTTTGGCTTCTCTGCTCCAAGGGTTTTAAATGGGAATGGGAGAGCTAATTTGGAGTGGGTTGATGTTTAAAAACTCCCTTGGCAACCAAAAAGTCATTTTTGAAGGTTCAGCCAAGTCTCAGGCGGTAAAAAATGGATTTAAAAATCAGTTAGGAGTTTTCGCAGCTTAAAATTTCACCGTGCGAAATTTTCGCACCTTGAAAGGGAAATTTCGCACCTTGGCTGGAAATTTCGCACCTTGGCTCTTACCGTGCGAAATTTTCGCACCTTAAACTGAGAATTTCGCACCTTGAAATCATTTTCGAGCTCAATTTCGCACTGTACGAAATTTTCGCACCTTGTTTCGCACGGTGCGAAACCATTTTGATTCTTAAGGTAATGGCACTCGTGTGCCAGAGAGGTGTTTCACACGGTGCGAAAATTTTCGCACCTTGAATAGTGGTGTGCGAAAATGAAGTTTAGAAAATTCGCACCTTAGTTGTGATTTTCGCACTTTGGAATGAATTTCGCACCTTGGAATGCATCGTGCGAAATTTTCGCACCTTGTTTCACACGGTGTAAAAATTGGTTTGGGCTGTGCGAAATGCCACTCGTGTGCCAGGAGGGTGATTCGCACGGTGCGAAAATTTTCGCACCTTGGCTTGAGGTGTGCGAAATTTTGCTTTTGGAATTTCGCACCTTGGATTCCACTGTGCGAAATTTTCGCACCTTGAAATGCAGTGCTCTGCTTCCTTTGTTTTGCTCCCCTGTTTTGCTTTTCAAGGCTTCTCCACATTTTTCTTGAATTTTTCCTGAAATTTAACATTAAAATTGACTCAAATTAAGACAAAATAAACCAAATTTAAGCAAGAATCAAAATCAAAAGAAATAAAAAACAACAATAAAACTATAAAACTATAAAATTCATGGACTTATGTAGTCCATGAAACCTTGCTCTCTCTCAAAGTTGTTGTGGTTCAAGGAGGTTGATCTCCTCCTTGTCTGCATTGTAAGGCTCTATGAATGGCTTGAGACGATGGCCATTGACTTTGAAAGTTTGATTGCCTTTGGAATTGAATAATTCCACCACTCCATTGAGATGCACTTGGTGAATAATGAAAGGACCTATCCACCTTGACTTGAGCTTCCCGGGAAAGATGTGGAGCCTTGAGTCATAGAGTAGGACTCTTTGTCCTTCCTTGAATTCTTTGTTGGAGATTAACTGATCATGCCACCTTTTCATCCTCTGTTTTGCAACTTTGGAATTAAGGTAAGCATCATTTCTTAATTCCTCCATCTCATTAAGGTCTAAACACCTTTTTGCCCCTGCTCTGATCAAGTCCATGTTCAATTGCTTGATTGCCCACCAAGCCTTATATTCAACCTCCACGGGGAGATGACATGCTTTGCCATAAACTAGACGATAGGGAGACATACCAAGAATAGTCTTATAAGCTGTCCTATATGCCCATAATGAATCATGAAGCTTGATAGACCAATCTTTTCTACTTGTAGTCACCACTTTCATCAATATGTTCTTGATCTCCCTGTTTGCTAGCTCCACTTGCCCGGAAGTTTGAGGGTGATAAGGTGTAGCTACCTTATGCTTCACTCCATACTTGGCTAATAGGGTTTCAAAAGGTTTGTTGCAAAAATGAGTACCTCCATCACTGATTATGGCCTTGGGCACCCCAAATCTTGAGAAGATGTGCTCCTTAAGAAACTTAAGAACCACCTTGTGATCATTTTGTTTACAGGGGATTGCCTCAACCCATTTAGAAACATAGTCCACCCCCACCAATATATAAGAGTTACCAAAAGACATTGGGAAATGTCCCATGAAGTCAATACCCCAAACATCAAAAAGATCAACTATGAGGATGGGGTTCATGGGCATTTGATTTCTTTTTGTAAGCTTCCCGAGTCTTTGGCATTTTTCACAACTCCTACACATGATGTGGGAGTCTTTAAAAATGATGGCCAAGTAAACCCTGATTGCAGGACCTTCATGGCTGTTTTCTGAGAGGCAAAGTGGCCTCCACATGCATTCTCATGGCAGTGGCTGAGGATTCCTTGTTGCTCTTGCTCAGGGACACACTTCCTTATGATCTGATCAGCACAATACTTGAAAAGAAAGGGCTCCTCCCAATAGTAAGCATGAATCTTCGCAAAGAAGTGCTTCTTGTCTTGTGCCTTCCACTCACTTGGAGTTTCACCAGTCACCAAGTAGTTAGCAATGTGAGCATACCAAGGAGTTTTCTCTAGCAACATCAGTGATTCCTCAGGAAAGTCATCATTAATAGGCAACACATGGGAATTGTGTGTTATAGCCAACCTTGAAAGATGATCAGCTACCACATTCTCCACTCCCTTCTTATCTCTGATTTGGAGATCGAACTCTTGTAACAAAAGAATCCATCTGATCAACCTTGCTTTTGCATCTTGTTTTGTCAACAAGTACTTCAAGGCTGAATGATCCGTGAAAACAATGATGAAAGACCCTACCAAATATGCACGAAACTTGTCTAAGGCAAAGACCACAACTAACAACTCTTTCTCTGTAGTTGTGTAGTTCCTCTGAGCTTCGTTCAATGTTTTGCTTGCATAGTAGATCACATAGGGCTTTCCTTCTTCTCTTTGGCCAAGTACAACTCCTATAGCAAAGTCACTTGCGTCACACATTACCTCAAAGGGTAGTTGCCAGTTAGGAGGCCTTACTATTGGAGCGGTTGTCAAAAATTGCTTCAATTGATCAAAACTCTTTTGACATCTTTCATCCCATATAAACTTAGCATCCTTAGCTAAAAGTTCACAAAGAGGCTTTGAAAGCTTAGAGAAATCTTTTATAAACCTCCTATAGAACCCTGCATGGCCAAGGAATTGCCTTACTCCTTTTATAGTGGTTGGGGATGGCAATTTAACAATAAGTTCCACCTTTGCTTTGTCAACTTCAATGCCTTTCTCAGAGATGATATGGCCAAGGACACTTCCTTGATGTACCATGAAATGGCATTTCTCCCAGTTGAGCACCAAGTCTTTCTCAATGCATCTGTTAAGAACAGCTTCCAGATTGACTAAGCATTCTTCAAATGTACCTCCATATACGGTGATATCATCTATGAAAACCTCCATAATTCGCTCCACCATATCACTGAAGATACTAAACATACACCTTTAGAATGTTGCAGGTGCATTGCATAAACCAAAAGGCATCCTTCTGTAGGCGTATGTTCCAAATGGACATGTGAAAGTGGTCTCCTGATCTTCCACATCAATTTCAATTTGGAAGTACCCTGAGTACCCGTCCAAAAAACAATAAAACGGATGGCCAGAGACTCTCTCCAGCACTTGATCAATAAATGGGAGTGGAAAGTGATCTTTCCTTGTCACAGCATTCAACTTCCTATAATCAATACACACCCTCCAACCTGAAGTGAGGCGTGTAGCAATTTCTTCTCCCTTCTCATTTTGAATTACCGTAATCCCTGACTTCTTTGGGACCACTTGGGTAGGACTCACCCAAGGGCTATCAGATATGGGATAAATAATCCCTGCTTGAAGTAACTTCAGCACCTCAGCTCGTACTACTTCTTGCAAATGAGGATTCAGTCTTCTTTGAGGTTGACGAATTGGTTTGGCTTCCTTCTCCATATATATGTGATGTGTACAAACCAAAGGACTGATTCCTTTCAAGTCAGATATTTGCCATCCTATTGCCTTCTTACACCTCTTGAGAACTTCAAGTAGAGAAATCTCCTGATGAGTAGTAAGAGATGAAGATATAACAACAGGGCATTGGTTATTCTCTTCCAGGTACGTATATTTCAACTCCATGGGCAGAGGTTTCAAGTTGAGCTTTGGGATCTCTTTCTTATCAGCTTCTTGTGCCTCCTCTTTATTGAATAAAGGTAAAATCTCTTCTTTCCTCCTCCAACCTTGTATAGTAGCAAGCACATCAGCGGGTTCAGACAACTCTTCTTCAAGATCCTTAAGACTTTCATTCAATTTGTCTTGCATATTCCGATCACAGTGCTCTTCCACCAGAGTATCAATAATACATACCTCTTCTGGACCTTTTTCTTCTTCCGGAGTAATTACCTTCTTGGACATATGAAAGATATTAAGCTCAAGTGTCATGTTGCCAAAAGTGAGTTGCATAAGTCCATTCCTACAGTTAATGATTGCATTTGAAGTAGCAAGGAATGGCCTTCCAAGGATGATAGGAACATAATTAGCTTCCTTTACAAAAGGATCAGTATCAAGAACAACAAAATCTACTGGATAGTAGAAATTATCAACTTGAACTAAAACATCTTCAATTATCTCCCTTGGAATTTTCACAGATCTATCGGCTAAGGATAGAGTGATTGCTGTTGGCTTCAATTCACCAAGTCCCAATTGCTTGTAGACAGAGTATGGTAACAAATTTACACTTGCTCCCAAATCTAACAAAGCTTTTTCCACTACTTTTCCTCCAATCATGACTGAAATGGTAGGAATTCCCGGATCTTTGTACTTCAAAGGAGTTTTGCATTGAATGATAGCACTTACTTGCTCAGTTAAGAAGACCTTCTTATTCACATTCAACCCTCTTTTGATAGTACACAGGTCCTTTAGGAATTTTGCATACGTTGGAACTTGCTTAATCATATCCAACAATGGGATATTAACCTTGACTTGCCTTAATACTTCAAGGATTTCTAATGCATTTTTTATCCCCTTTTTCCCATGCAAAGCATGAGGAAAAGGTGGAGATGTGCGCTTCTTCATCAGTTCTTCCTTAATAAGTTCTTTCTCTGGATTTGGTTTGACTGTTGAATCATGGTCCTCTTTCCCTTCACTGATATCTTTCTTCTTTCCTTTCATTTCCTCCCCCTTCTTTGTCTCTTCTTCTTCTTCCTCTTCCACATGTGGCTTGGGTGTTGGTGACTCAACCTTTTTACCACTCCTCAGAGTGATCAAGGCTTTAACATCCTTCACCTGTGAAGATTCCCCCTCAGGATCTTCCACTTCATGGATACCCTTGGGGTTTTGGTGAGGTTGAGATGGAAATCTACCCTTCTCTTGCACGATGTTCAAATTAGTGAGCCTTGAGATTGAGTATTGGAGATTATCTAACTTTTGAGATAGATCATTTTGCATTCCATCCATCTTCTTGTTCAATATGCTCTCTACACTGTCAATTCTTTGGCTGAGCTTAGCATTGATGGATTTTTGGTCTCCAACAAAATCTCCCACAACCTTGCTTAAATTCACTATTGCTTGCTCAAGATTTGAAGCTTGTTGAGATGGTTGAGTCGGCTGTTGATACTCAGGTGCTCTTGGCTTCCATGAAAAATTTGGATGATTCCTCCAACTTGAGTTGTAAGTATTCCCATACGGAGCATTGCTATTGGGCTTAAATTGTCCAATGGCATTTGCTTGATCTCCAAACATTTCTCTAGCAACTGGAATTGTAGGGCACTCCTCCACCAAGTGCTCATAAGACTAACAAATAGCACATGGCTTCACTTGCACTGGTGTTTCAGCAACAGCTTGCACTTCATGCATGTTTTTCAATTCTAGCTCCTCCAATCTCCTTGTCATGGCTGCAAATTTTGCTTTCATATCAACATCTTCATTCAAGGTGTACATCCCAGCCTTAGCACTAGAGGCAATTGGTTGAGACTTCATCTTCCCCACTTCTCCTTTATTCGGTTCATCCCATCCCCTTGAAACTTCAGCTACATAACTCAAGAAATCCATGGCTTCCTCAGGATTCTTACTCATGAAATCTCCTCCACACATTGTCTCTAAGAGTTGCTTCATTGAGGACGACATCCCATCATAAAAGTAACTCACCAACAGCCATGTATCAAAGCCATGGTGAGGACAAGCATTGATGGCCTCCATGTATCTCTCCCAACACTCATAGAATTTCTCATTCTCTTTAGCCGAGAAATTTGAAATTTGCCTTTTCAAGCCATTTGTCCTATGAGTAGGAAAAAACTTCTTGAGGAATTCAGCTTGTAAATCAGTCCAAGAACGGATACTCCTTGGCCTTAAAGAATTAAGCCAAATCTTGGCTTTATCCTTTAAAGTAAAAGGAAATAGCTTAAGCCTCATCAAGTCAATTGAAGCTCCTCCCTCTCGGAATGTATTACAAACTTCTTCAAATTCCTTGATGTGTGCATAGGGATTCTCACTTTCCATTCCATGGAAAGTTGGTAGAAGTGGGACAATATGCGGTCTGATAACTAACTGCTCTATAGGGGGCACTATACATGATGGTGCACTCATACGAGGTGGATGCATGCGGTCCCTCATCGATCTAAATTCATTGGGATTGCCTTCATGACCATGGTGACTATGCTGATCTTCAGGCGTAGCTTCCATGGTGTTCAAGCTCAATTCCAACTCCTTATTATGAGGTGTTTCACGTTTAACAAGCCTTCCTCCACTATCTCGTATCCAATTTGGCATACACAACTAGTATCAACTGCAACTAAAAAAGACGAAAACAGGGGAAAAGAAAAACAGAGCAAAACAACTACCAAAAACTTAGATTAACTGAAACTAAATTAAGAGCTATGTTAGAATATGAATGAGTAAAAAGAAACAAGTAAAAGAGTTAGTAAAGTGAAAGAAAATTCACCGAACTTGTGATGAAGACCACAAGTATGCTGAAATAATATCACTGTGAGATTGGCACCTTCCCCGGCAGCGGCGCCATTTGATTCGTGCCCAATTGGTGTCTCAGCTGATTCACGTCCAGCTGGTGCTCCTTGATTGAGGGAGTAATCAACAAAATTTATAACCTATATCACCATACATTGGGATAGCCTCAACTAGTATAGCATAGTGACTCTAGGATCGTTCACTGGGAAGGGTTTTCAACTCACAACTGATACCAAATCATAGCTAATTTGGTGCTTTTTCATTTCAAGGTTAGCTTAAGAAGAAAATGCAAACTTTAGTTGTAAAAAGTTTAGTTTCAAGCTAACTAAAAAGAGGGTGATGGAAATTACTTACGAAGAAAAACATTCCTTGGAGTTTTAGGTTCACAGGGGAGGTTCCTCTTGCAAAAACAAGGCTCCGGTCACTTGGTTCAATTCCTCGCATTAGAGAATTAACATGTAGTCAATTCTCTAACCGGTGTTATACAGATGCTTCCCTTTAATGGATTTCATCAATAAATCCTTCTCACTGATGCAACTTGGAATGGCTCGTGCCTCTCACCAAGCAGTTGCCATTCAAGGTGATCATTAACCTTGGACTTCCCGTCCCAAGCTCGCAAGAGATAACTAATGGATGTCTCCTTGGAGTCCAAAAGCTTACCAAGTGTTGGCAATTCAAGAAAATCCTACCTTCAAGTCACCTCCCAGAAGCTCGCAAAAGGTAAACTAGTGCATCTCTATGGACGGAGATCACTTGCCTTACCAAGTGTTGGCTTAGGTGACTTGCAAGGTGTTTTAAGTTAATCTAAAAACATAGAAATCATTAACAGGTCACACTTACTCTTCATTAATGGTTGAAACCACAAAACTACCCATTCTTGCAGTTGGAACCTTTCCCGGCAACCTTAACTCCAAGGAACTAAAAGCTTAGCCACCCATTCTCTGAGGAAACCTCCTCAGAGCTTTTTTGGCTAAAAAGAAAATAGAAACAAAGTGGGAAGGTAAGGTGAAGAAAGACTCTGAACTTTTATATATATAAATTGGTCTCCTGGAACAAGTTCCCGAGCATCCTCATAAGTGTTTACAAAAGAGTTTATATAGGAAGGTAAATTACCCTTCCTTCAATACTTCCTAGCTAAGGAATTACATAAGTGGTTGAATACAAGGAGAAAATGGAGATTTAAACACAAAATATCAGAAGAAAAAGAGTCGGTGAACAAATATCCCATTTTCGCACGTTCATGGTGACTTGCGAAATTTCGCAAGTTGATTTCGCATGTTGAAATCCACTTTCGCACGTTGAGCTTCAAGTTCACAAGTTGCAAAATCACTTTCGCATGTTGGGCTTCACCGAGAATGCACAGCTGCCATCCATTTCCACTTCGCACGGCAGGCTTCAATTTCGCACGCTGAAGTTCCAATTTCGCAAGGTGCGAAATTGTCCTTCAGCTGGAATCAGTTGTCTTCCGAAGGCCATATCTTCCTCATTTCAGCTCCAAATCGCATACGGTTTGAAGCGTTAGATTTTTGACTTCCAGAGCTTTTCAACGGTATATAGCATGAACAAAATGGACTTCGGGAAGTGCTCCAAAAGTGGGAAGGAAGACTGCAGCTGCCATGCTCTATTTTCTTCACTCTGTTTTTTCTCTCTCCTTTGTTCTTTCCTTGCATACTTTACCCGATTATGGCAAAGGACTATGAGGCTCCAAAGCTTGATTCTTCATGAATTTGAGCTTCCAAAAGCTTTGCCATGAACTATATACAACTCTCCCTCATTCTTACATTGCTTTGGTGAGCAAAAAGCTATCAAAAACGCCAAAACTTAACACAATTTGATTAGAAACAATTGCAAAGGCCTTTAACATGTCAATTGAGTTAAAAGGTGATAATTACTACTCAAGAGAGTTCAAAAGAGTTAATTACAAGCTATGAAATAGCACTTTTTGAGTAGTAATCATGTACAATACATAAATTGTTTTAAGACTTTTTTATTTTTATTTTATTTTTAAATCCTAGCTAGGGGCTTTATAATGTTGGTGTTGAACAACACTTCCTTGGAAATTTATTAGGAAATGAAGACATTTATTTTGAAAATTATGTTTGATGACTTGGTTTGCTCTTTTTAAAATTTGTAAGCAAAAATTAAAACCATAATGATATAAAAATCTTTTACTAAGAAACTTTTTTAAATTGTTATAAATATGTACAGATAATTGTGAATGACCTCACAATTATCCATAGTAAGTTATCCATAGAGACTTTTACTATTCCTCATAAAAAAAATTAAATATTGTATTTAATTCCGGTTTTACCAATTCCTATAAATTGGAGACATGGATCAATGAAAATCACAACCCAGAGTTTTTCATAACTCCAATTTTTTTTTTTTCCTTTTCTTTATTTTTGTTCTAACATGTTATTAGCATGAAGAGTCTTTGTGAAAGAAAACTCTTATAGAAGAGTGTTCATCGAAGATTGAAACAATAAGAAAAGTGTTTGTGAAAGATTGAAACACTGAAAAGATATACTTATTACTAGAAAATCTCTTCTGTCTCATGTAAAAGGTATGTGATAAAATTAGACTTTTATTTTCTATTTCATTTATCTTATTTAAACATAAAAACATGAGCAAATATTTCTACCCAAAAATTATGAAAAAAAAATTCACAATAAGAAATTACGAAAATGTGTAAAATCCTTATAACCTAAAGTTATACGAGAAATTATAAAGTTACAATAACATAGTTAGAAACTATGTATGCAATTTCTAATTCTTTTTAATTATAGTGTATAATCGGAAGTTATACAAAATAGAATTTTATAGCTAGAAGCTATACAATGAATATTTCATAGCTTAAAGTTGTATATATATAAATTTGCATATTTTTGTTACTATAAAATATGTAAAATAGAATATATAGCTAGACGCTATACAAAAAAAATTTCATAGCCAGAAGCTTTGTATGTCACAAATTAGTGCAACTTACTGCTTTCACAAATTAGTGCAACTTACTGCTTCCAAATCCTAGTTTATAGGAACTATTGAATAAGTCTAAAAGTTTATTTTTAGTATTTAGTTTATTTTAGAGACAGTTATTTAAATATTTATGGTGTTTTGCTTGCTAAATAAACTTAGGAGCACGTTGATGCTTGTTGGTGTTAGTGAGCATGTTGGTATTAGTTGAGATTTTTTAGGAAGAATTTTATTTTATTTATTTATTTATTTTAGTATTAATAGAGTCTTTAACCAACTCTTTATTTTTTAACGTTGTTGTTTTCAGTTCTTTATTGGAGTAATAAAAGTCTTCTTCTCCTAAATTTTTCTCAATTCTTTATCAACTTAAATTTGTTATATGGTATCACAGCCACATTGCCTACCAAAAGTTTGTTAATTTTTTTTATTTATTTACTCCATAAAGATGAGTGGTGGAAATGTTGTCTTTCACGCCTCTGTAGAAAAGCTTATTGGTAACAATTATAGTTACTAGAAGCTATGCATGGAAGCTTATTTACAAGGGTAGGATTTGTGGGATCTTATCTCTGGTGATGAAGTTATAATTCCAAAGGATACGCCTCAAAATGTTGAGTTGCGGTGGAAGTAGAAGATCAAGTATGGGAAAGCTTTATTTGCTTTGTGAACTTCCATCAGTAAATGCTACATTGAGCATGTTTGTGATATGAAGTTGCCAAAGCAAGTGTGGGAGACACTTAAATGATTGTTCACTCAAAGAAATACAATGTGGTTGTAGTATTTGAAAAATAAACTTGTTGGTTTGACTCAAGGTAATTTTTCAATATTAGAATATTTTCTAAAAATTGAAACCTTATGTACTAAAATTTCAGAATTAGATAAAAAGGAGCCACTGAGCGACGCATGTTTGCATTTTTGTCTTATTCATTCACTAAGGAAAGAGTTTATGACCTTTATCTCTTCGATTCAAGAGTGGGAAAATCAACCTTCGATCATTAATTTGGAGAATATACAAACAAGGTTTTATCTACTCCCCTCTCTGAAACTTTTGCTTTATAAAATAGGTCGTGAGCCTCTCATACCAAACTTTAGGAGCTTGCTTTAATCCATATAAGGCTTTCTTTAACCTATAGACATGATTAGGGAATTTTAGATCCTCAAATCCTTTAGGTTGCTCAACATAAACCTCTTCACTCCGAATTCTATTTTGAAAAGCACTCTTAACATCTATTTGGTAAAACTTTTATCCTCAAGGAGTATGTTATTACCAAAAGTATCCTAATTGATTCTAATTTGGCTACATGTGCAAGTGTCTCTTCATAATCAATTCTCTTTATGTGTGAGTATCCTTGGGCAACCAACTTAGCTTTGTTTCACCCTAGTTTCATCTTGTTTGTTCTTGAAGATCCATTTTGTACCTATGACATGTTTATCTTTAAGCCTAGGGACTAAGTACCAAACATCATTCCTAGTGAATTGATTTAGTTCTTCTTGGAGTGTAGTAGTCCAAAACTCATCTCCTAAAGCTTCTTCCACATTTTTTAGCTCCAATTGGGAGGTATAGCATACAAGACCCATCTAAATCATTCTTGATTATCTCCTAGTAACCACATGTTCATTTACATTACCCATAACATTTGAGATTGGGTGGTTCTTAGGTACTTTGGATCTATGCTTATTCCTCGTTTCTTCATGAGTGTCATATAAACGTACAACTTCATCATT
Organism: Vitis rotundifolia; assembly: GCA_030254885.1. Classification (NCBI taxonomy): domain Eukaryota; kingdom Viridiplantae; phylum Streptophyta; class Magnoliopsida; order Vitales; family Vitaceae; genus Vitis; species Vitis rotundifolia. The sequence goes on along the minus strand of CM058160.1, from coordinate 18,902,904 downwards.
ATTGGGATCAATGTCTCTTTCAGGGATAACATTAGGGTTATCTTTTATGTTCTCCAAATCTTTATATCCCCAATTGATTCTTGGGTTAAAATTTGACTCTCAATTATATCATGATCATACCTAGTATCAGTTATAACCATATTAGAAGACTCGTGGATAATATTTGAATTTTGATTATAAACCCTATAGGCTTTACTAGTAGTAGAATAGCCTAAGAAGATACCTAAATTACATTTAGCATCAAACTTCCTAAGGTTTTCCGCATTCTTGAGTATATATCACTCACTACCAAAGGTTCTAAAATATTTAAGATTTGGTTTTCTTCCGATCCACAGTTCACAAGATGTCTTCTTTATTCTAAGCTTAAGAAAAATCCTATTAGCAGTATAACAAGATATATTAATAGCTTCTGCCTAAAATTACATAGGGGTATTATGCATATGAATCATCACCCTAACCATTTCTAATAGTACTCTATTCTTTCTTTTAATCACTCCATTCTATTGAGGAGTTATAGGGTTGAAAACTCATGTTTAATCTCTTTAAACTCGCAAAAGAGGTCAACATCCACATTATCAAACTCTTTCCCCTTATCACTTTTAATCCTTACAATTTGATAGCCTACCTCCACTTGCATTATATTGAATAAAGACTTTAAGTGCTCTATGATCCCTGATTTCTCCCTAAGAAAACTCATAAAGGAGTATCTAAAAAAATCATCCACAACAACCAGGACATATCTCTTGCCACCTCTACTCTTAGTTTGTATTGGATCCATAAGATCCATATGAAGGTCTAAAGGCCTAGTGGTCCTAATTTTCTTAACCTTTTTGTGTGAACTCTTAGTTTGTTTACCTTTCATGCACTCTTCACAGATGGGATTAGGTTCACCACTAAGTTTAGGGATACTGCTAACTTTGTCAGTATTGAGTAAGTACACAAGAACCCTATAGTTTATGTGATCTAGCCTTCTATGCCAAAGTTCGATAAGATCTAGCTTTGCCCTACTACACATAAGGGGTGTTCTAGAGTTAGGATTTATAACATAATAATTATCAATTGCCTTATGTCCTATGATGACTAATTTTCCCTCTTTATTAACTACTTTGCATAAGTCTTGGCAAAAATTCACCCTATGATCTTTGTCACACATTTGACTAATGCTTAGGAGGTTTGCCTTGAGTCCTTCAACATAGAGAACTCTGTCTAGTTTAGGACAACCAAGGATGGCTATACTATCCTTGCCTTTCACACAAGTTAAGCTCTCATCTCCAAAAGCAACTGTTTCACTAGTATAATTTTCAAAAGAAAATGAAATAAGTTTTATCACTTGTCATGTGCCAAGAGTAGCCACTGTCAAAGTGTCATTCAATGAAGATTTAGATTTAAGAGCATTGAACATAACTTGACATTTAGCCTTGTCTTTTCTCAACCAGACTTGTTTAGTCTTAGGTAGTGACTTGGAGGAACGAGGTGAACTTTTAGGCTTCTAATTAGATTTATTACCTTTCCCATTGTTTAAGATATTGTTTTTAAGGGAATTGAAGTCATTCTTAAGCCTATTTATTTGAGTTTCAAACCTTTCTAGGAACCTAGTGTAGCATCTAAACTGAAAGTGTCCAGTTGTCTTACAATAAGTACATAGTGAAGTCCTTTTAACAGATGCTATTTGGTTAGGGGTTCTATCGTTACCTTTGACAAACACAATTTCTCCACTAGAGGCAGTTTTATCTTTGTTAATGTACCTCAAACCTCTTTTATCACCATGGGTTTTACATTAATCGAGTATTTCATCAAGTACTTTTGTTCTATGGTGAAAATTTTCATTCACAAATGAAGAAGGCTTATTGCTCTTGATCTCTTGAGTAAGAGCATTATTCTTCTCAAGGAGAGAATGATGTTCAAATTCAAGAAATATAATTTTCTCAAGTAAATTAGTTTTTTCTACATTAAGCATATCAATCTTGTTTTTATGAGCTTTGAGAATATCATAATCTTTTAAATAACTCTTAATTAGTTTCTCATGCTCAACAACAAGGTTACTTAAGAATTCAGCTCTTTGTTCATTAGTAAACTTATCATTACTATCACTATCACAATCACCCTCACCATCATTCACAGATGCAATAAAAGCTAAGAAGTCATTTGGATCCTACCTTGCATCTTCAGAAGTAATTGAAACACTCTCTTCAGAGTCAGTATCACTCTATGTTGCCTACATACACTTTTTAATATACTTAGGACCAAGACCATCATTAGCATAGTGTTCTTAACCTCCATTATTAAAGCATTCAATTTTCTTACCTTTGGAAGGACCTTTGCTTTTTTCATTAGAAGACTTTTCATGTGTTTGTTTATTAGGTCTCTTTCCTTTTCCAGATTATTGGTTTTTGTAAAACCTTTTGTTCAATTTCATGACCTTTTTTTTTTTAATTTTATTTTATTCATTTAGCCATATGAGCCAATTCATCCCTAGTTATATCATATGACATTTCAATATCTTTCTACTCATTCTCAGAAGCTTTAAAGACAAAGTCTTTAGGCTTTTGAGAACTAAGTAGGGTCATCTCATATGTCTATATGGAGCCTACAAGTTCATCAACTCTTATGGAATTGATATCCTTATTATCCTTGATTACTACTCAAAAAGTGCTATTTCATAGCTTGTAATTAACTCTTTTGAACTCTCTTGAGTAGTAATTATCACCTTTTAACCCAATTAACATATTAAGGACCTTTGCATTTGTTTCTAATCAAATTGTGTTAAGTTTTGGTGTTTTTGATAGCTTTTTGCTCACCAAAGCAATGTAAGAATGAGGGAGATTTGTATATAGTTCATGGCAAGGCTTTTGGAAGCTCAAATTCATGAAGAACCAAGCTTTGGAGCCTCATAGTCCTCTGCCATAGTCGGGTAAAGTATGCAAGGAAAGAACAAAGGAGAGAGGAAAACAGAGTAAAGAAAACAGAGCATGCCAGCTGCAGTCTTCCTTCCCACTTTTGGAGCACTTTCCGAAGTCCATTTTGTGCATGCTATATACCGTTGGAAAGCTCTGGAAGTCAAGAATTCAACGCTTCAAACCGTGTGCGATTTGGAGCTGAAATGAGGAAGATATGACTTTCGGAAGACAACTGCATCCAGCTGAGGGACAATTTCGCACCTTGCGAAATTGGAACTCCAATGTGCGAAATTGAAGCCTGCCGTGCGAAGTGGAAATGGATGGCAGCTGTGCATTCTCGGTGAAGCCCAACATGCAAAAGTGATTTAGCAACTTGCAAACTTGAAGTCCAACATGCGAAAGTTGATTTCAACATGCGAAATCAACTTGCGAAATTTCGCACACCACCATGCAACGTGCGAAAATGGGATATTTGTTCACCGACTCTTTTTCTTCTGATATTTTTGTGTAAAAATCTCCATTTTCTCCTTGTATTCAACCACTTATGTAATTCCTTAGCTAGGAAGTATGGAAGGAAGGGTAAATTGCCTTCCTATATAAACTCTTTTGTAACACTTATCAAAGGGCTCGGGAATTTTCCAGGAGACCATTTTTTATATATAGAAAAGTTCAGAGTCTTTCTCCACCTTACCTTCCCACTTTGTTTCTATTTTCTTGTTAGCCAAACGAGCTCTGAGGAGTTTTCCTCAGAGAATGGGTGGCTAAGCTTTTAGTTCCTTGGAGTTAAGGTTGCCGGGAAAGGTTCCAACTGCAAGAATGGGTAGTTTTGTGGTTTCAGCCATTAATGAAGAGTAAGTGTGACCCGTTAATGATTTCTATGTTTTTAGATTAACTTAAAACACCTTTGATTCGTCCTCAATTGGTGTTCTGATTGATTCAGATCAATCAACTGATGTGCTTTGATTTCAATCCTCAGACGGGAGTTATCAACAAAATTTATAAACCTAATTCACCATATACTAGGGTAGCATAGCTAGCATAGCATAGTGGCTCTAGGATCGTCCACAGAGATGGGTTTTCACTTCACAATTGATATTACTTCAAAGATGAATTGGTGTTTTTTTCATTTCAAGGTTAGCTTTAAAAGAAAACATAAGTTTGCATGAAAACGAATGGTTTTAAGCTAACCAAACTAAGCATAACTAAAAGTAATTAGAAAGAAAGGTGTTTCTTAGGACTTCAGGTCACTAGGATCAGGTGCCATCTACAAAAGAGGAGATTCCGGTCACTTGTTTCTTTTCCTCGCATTGGGGATTTAACATATAGTTATTTCCCGAACCGGTGTGGTACAGATGCTTACCATTAATGGTTTCAACACTAAATCCCTCTCACTGATCCGTCTTGCAATGGCTCGTGCCTCTCACCTAGCATTTGCCATTCAAGGGGATCTTTAACCTTGGATTATCCTTCAAAAGCTCGCAAGAGATAACTAATGGATGTCTCCTTGGAGTCCAAAAGCTTACCAAGTGTTGGCTGGTCTAGAAAATCCTACCTTTGAATCACCTCCCAAAGGCTCGCAAGAGATAAACTAGTGAAACTCAATGGACGGAGTCCACTTGCCTTACCAAGTGTTGGCCCAGGCGATTCAAAAGCGTTTTAAGTTAACTAAAAAGATAAAAACCATTAACGGGTCACAACTTCCTCTTCATTAAAAATAGAAACAACAAAAACTCACCCTCATGCATGCCGGCACCTTACCTGGCTTCCTTCACCCAAGAGACAAAAAGCCTAGCCTCTCATTCTCTGAGGAAAAATCCTCAAAGGATGTTTGGCTAGAAAGAAAATGAAAGAGAAAACAAAGACGAGAGGGAAAAAGAGAGCAAGGCTCTGTATATATCACTTTCAAAAAACTATACAAGGTGGTCTCTGGAAAAGCTCCCGAGATATTTTACATTTATAAGGGGTTATTCACCCTTTGCTTCTTACTTCCTAACTAAGGAATCATGTGATAGGAGGGTTACAAGGAGAATTTGGGAATTTAGACATCAAATATCTAAAGCAAAAAGATCTCAGGATGTCGGTTGCAGCTATCGGGTGGCTTCAGGAGGTGTTTCGCAGCTGGCACTATAGCGCTGCGAAATTTCGCAGCCAAAGGCCAAAATTTCGCAGCCCTGCGAAATTCTCCTTCAGCTTGGAGCGATCTTCTTGTAATAGCTGTAACTTCTTCATTTGAACTCATAATTGCACACCGTTTAAATCATTGGATTCTTGACTTCCTGAGCTTTGAAATGGTATATAGTATGCATGAATTGGACTTCGGGAAGTGCTCCAAAAGTGGCCAAGAAGACTGCAACTGCTGTCCCCTGTTTTGCTTCATGGCAGATTCCTCTTTGCTTTCCTCCTTGCATTCCGGATTTGCTGATGGCAAAGGACTTTAAAGCTTCAAAGCTTTGGTTCTTCTTGTTTCTGAGCTTTCCAAAAGCTTTGCCATGGATTCCAAAGAACTCTCCTCAATCTTGGATTGCTTTGGTGATCAAATACTAACAAAAACACCAAAACTTGCACACTTTGGTTAAAATTGATTGCAAAGGTCCTTAATATGTTAATTGGGTTAAAAGGTGATAACTACTACTCAAAAGTGATCAAAAGAGTTAATTACAAGCTTACAAAATAGCATTTTTGAGTAGTAATCAACCTTGCAAGTCACCTGAGCCAACACTTGGTAAGGCAAGTGATCTCCGTCCATAGAGATGCACTAGTTTACCTCTTGCGAGCTTCTGGGAGGTGACTTGAAGGTGGGATTTTCTTGAATTTCCAACACTTGGTAAGCTTTTGGACTCCAAGGAGACATCCATTAGTTATCTCTTGCGAGCTTGGGACGGGAAGTCCAAGGTTAATGATCACCTTGAATGGCAAATGCTTTGTGAGAGGCACGAGCCATTCCAAGTTGCATCAGTGAGAAGGATTTATTGATGAAATCCATTAAAGGGAAGCATCTGTATAACACCGGTTAGAGAATTGACTACATGTTAATTCTCTAATGCGAGGAATTGAACCAAGTGACCGGAGCCCTGTTTTTGCATGAGAAACCTCCCCTGTGAACCTAAAACTCCAAGGAATGTTTTTCTTCGTAAGTAATTTCCATCACCCTCTTTTTAGTTAGCTTGAAACTAAACATTTTACAACCAAAGTTTGCGTTTTCTTCTTTAGCTAACCTTGAAATGAAAAAGCACCAAATTAGCTAAGAAGTGATATCAGTTGTGAGTTGAAAACCCTTCCCAGTGAACGATCCTAGAGCCACTATGCTATACTAGTTGAGGCTATCCCAATGCATGGTGATATAGGTTATAAATTTTGTTGATTACTCCCTCAATCAAGGAGCACCAGCTGGACGTGAATCAGCTGAGACACCAATTGGGCACAAATCAATCCTCTATGACAATGACTTTAGTTCTAAATCTCTCTAAGAGAGATCTCAATATTTTTCTTACTACTTTAGAATCTGGAATAGGTTCTCCAAGGTTAAAAGAAGAGTTAACCATATCACTTAGTTTAGAATAAAAAGAAGAAAAAGTTTGATTTTCATGCCTTCTAATATTCTCAAACTTAGTAACAAGCATTTGAAATTTAGAAATCTTTACAACAGACGTACCTTCATGAGTGACTTGAAGAATATCCCATGCTTGCTTTGCAAGATTACAATTTGCTATCTTGCGAAACTCATCTGGACAAACTCCATTAAAAATACTAAATAAAGCCCTAGCATTGGCGTCACTACCTTCCTTTTCGGCTTTATCCTATTCATGTTTAGGTTTAAGTTTTCCAATTGATCTTCCTCGAGTATTAAGGATCAATAGGAGTCCTCATCCATATTCAATTGAGTTTCATACCTTTTCACCTTGCATTTAAGGAAAAACACCATTCATGCTTTCCAATGGGAATAGTTATTCCCATCAAAGTAGGGTGGACTATTCAAAGAGGCACCACTTTTTTATTGTTCTATATTGGACTTACAGTATCAATAAAAACTTTATTATTATCTTATGTGATCAATAAAATTTTGATTTTAAAACAATATGATCAATAAAAATTGATTTTTTTATCAATAGGATAAAAAATCAACTTTTTATCCCACTTTGATACCAATTAAAAAAATCGAAAGTCTAATAGGGAACACCCAAAGGGGAGGTGAATGGGTGATTTAAAAATTTTCAATAAAGATTTATAAGTTATACCTAATTCTTTTACCCCAAGAGATCTCAAGGATGATCTCTTCTATCAATTTTAGGCAATTCAAATAGAATATCAAACAAAAAGGATATAAACAATGAGGCATACAATATTTATGTGGAAAACCCTCACGCTAACTATGGAGATAAAAAACCATGAGGTTTCAAACCTACTAATCTAAATCCACTATACGAAATCAAGTGACACAAATTTACCTAGTCGCTTTAACCCTAAAGACTTACTCTCCAGTACCTATAACTTGATTCACGTTTGTGACGCAGCAACCCTCAATTGCTCTAATGGATCACTTCAACCTTACCGAAGGAATGAAGGTCTTTCAACTAATATTCAAAAAACAATACCTTTAATGAGATATCGAGAATGGTGTGGCAATCTAGGCTTTCTCTTTACGAGACCATTTCTAGAGAGTAAGGTTTCTCGACAATCTATCTTTAATCTCTCTTTGATCTCTAACCCCAACTCTAGGGGTTATTAGAGAGGTATTTATAAGCAAAAGCTCAAAGAGTCTCAGCTTTGGAAGGTTTCTCAATTGAAATTGCATGAAAGACTAGGCAAAATTTGCATGACCGCTGGAGCCAACTCACCCATTGCTTGAGCACCTCAAGCGCTTGAACGACAAGGCTTACTTGAGGGATCCTGAGTGCTTGAGCACTCTAAGCCACTTAAGTTGTCTTGCTCTCTTCAAAATTCATTTTCAAATCATTTTAAGTTCAAAACGAAATCGATAGTCTTAATACCTCAACATAGCCTAATTTGCCACAAGTCAAACCTCTTTAGACATACATGTGACTTCCCAGTTGGATGAACAACAACCCTTGATCTTCAAAGGAGAGCAAGTCACTATCTAAAAAGCCTTTCATGGGTAAACATTATAAAGAACAAAATTGCCAACATATAGACAAGACTTACTATCCTAACAATAATCTTGATAGATGATAGCACTACCTTGTTAGATTACAAACACCGGGTCATAAGAAGCCTGCATGCAGTGGATAGTAGGTCACGAACTCGATCTACATAGGGTATTAGAGTGTAATTGATTCCCTTTAGTGGAATATTGAATTAACTTTCAAAATTGGATTATGAGGAAGCCAATACTCCTATGGGTCCTAGTGGTCCCTGCTCTAAGCTTATATACCATGGTGACACTGTTTATGAGAGTTGGATTAGATCTAAGTTCATTCTTATGCATAAGGGCGTTTTAGTCATTATGCAAGGTTGCACAGGGGATAATGAACAAGGTCATTGGATTGGGCTAATTGATTAATTAGATAACCCTATGTGGTTAATTAATCAATTAGGATCCATTTTAGGCTAGATTAAATAACCTAAGCCTTGATGGACTCAAGTCACTTAAGCCTAGTGGGCAACCCCATAAAATACCCCCTTTGAGGGTTAAGGTTTCCTAATAACTATAGTTAGTCATCTTCCACCTCCAGAGAGATAGAGAGAGCTAAGGTTTCTACCCTTCCAAAGCCCACACTTTGGAGTGCCAAGATTATGGTTCGAGTCACCAAGCAGAAAATCTTAGGTATACGAGACCTCCAAACTATTCAGACATGTTTTCACCTTAAGGAATTGATTTGGGAACATCTAGATCTAAGTATGGGGTTCATATCTCTAGATCTATAGTTAATAATGGTTTTTATTGTCATTTTATTCCGCTGCAATAAATTTAAAGATGCCTGGGGATAAATGCATGCATCCTATAAGATTTAAGGCATAAGAACGGAGTAATCAAGGGTTCCCACCAAAATTTGCTAATGAAATGATCTCAACCATTCTGATACACCTTTGTACAAATTCTCCACAATTCCAAACATCAATCCTGGATAGGGTTTTAGCTCAACTATAGTTTAAGATGAGTAATTTGTATGGTTTGCTCTTAAAATGATATTTCAAGCATATGAAAATCCCTTATTTTCATACAAATCAATTAGGACTTTAGAGAAAAATATGTATTTAGTGAAATGGCAGATTGTCTATAGGGAGCAATGAAAGGTGGCCATGTGCATTAGATATCTTTCTTCACTTAATAAAGTTTTCTTAGAGAAGTGGTACATATTAGAGATATGTTGCAAAAGGCAAAGATTTTTGGAAAACGATCATTCAAGGTAAGTATAGAGAAGCAGTGGGGAGAGGGTATAGACTTTAGGCTTGGATAAACATTATAAAGGAATCGAAGATGGTCAACAATAGAGTATCTTTTGATGTAGGAAATGATAGGAAGGTAGAGTTTTGTAAGGATATATGTATTTTCCCTACTTGTATGCCTTAGCATCATCAAAAGAGGCTTAGGAGACAAATGTCTTAGTCAAATCTTTATATTCCATCTTAGAGTTAGGGTCTTTAATTTTATTTTTTATTTTTGGCTTAGGAAGCTAGTTAGGAAAAGGTGTTGAACTTTAGACTAAAAAAGAGGGTAGTTGTTCACGAACAAATGTCTTCATTCAAATAACGAAGATGAATTAATTTATCACATCCTTTTACACCAACTAAAGTATGTATGGGAATTATGATAGTTATTGTTCCCACTTTTCAACATTGTGAGGGTCTTTTTTATTGTTAGGAAGACTCTTTTAAATTGGTATGACTCTTTTGTTTTAATAAAACATAAGAAGTTTAGGAGAGTTGCTTTTCTATATATTTTTTGTGTAATTTGGAAAGAATTGAAGGAAGTTCGACAATGAGGAGCAATCAACTCAATTAAAATTTTCTTTCCTTAGAAGTCTAGGAACCTCGATGAGCATGTCTATAGAAAAAGTCTCAATGACTTTAATTGATTTTGTAAATTTGGTGGAATTAAAATAAGGAAAGGAGTAGTTATTTATGTTCTCTCTTTATTTGGAAAATTCTTTTGGTACCCATTGTATACTTTCTGTGTACCTTGGGTATATAATTTTTCTTTAAATTTTATGTTAAACTCTTGCTTGCTCATCTAAAAATCATAAAGAGGTACATATTTAGTCTTTATATATATATATATATATTTGTCCTTCAATGATAAAAATGATGATTTAGGTTTGGCTTTCTTGCTTATAGGTACTTTTGCATTAAATGCTTTAAAGTATATTCATGATACTATCCTACTAATCTTAAGGATAATGTAGTAGAACTTTAAGAAGGTATTTGTAAAGTAGAGTGTACAATTTTTAGATCAAATTTTTTTTGAGATATTTATAAAGTTTGGATTTGAAGATTACTATTGTTTATTTTTTTTTAAAAAAAAATAGAATTTGTAGATATCCTACCATGTAATCTCTTTTAACAAAAAAGAAAAAAGTTTAATTTTGATGTCTTCTATAGCATGCCTTCACTTCTATATTGTGTAATTAACATTGTCCAATGTGTAGTCATATGTATGTTTTCTAATATTACTTTCTTCCTATAATTTACTTAGAAATTAAAATGGAATATTGCAACAACATTCACTTTGAACTAAGTTAATTTAATGTTGCAGTTATTTTTCCTATACACGAACACACACATATAAAGCCCATCTAAAAAGGGACAAATTGAGGTTCAAGCTTTTTTCTTTGAACAAATTTGATTGTGAATGAAAATATCTAATTAAAATATTTATAATGAATCAACTTAGTAGAAAAATATTCTACTAATTTAATCATGTATAGTTTAGTATAAAATATTTTTAATTCTTTCTTGTTGTGAACTAAAATTTAATTTTTTTAATCAAAACTTTTTGTTTTTAACAATGAGTAATACAAAAGGTTGATAAAAGAATTAAAAAATAAATAAATAATTGTATAAGAATAAATTTAATGTTAGGATATTGAGTCTTGTTTATATATTGACAATTTTGTTCCAATTCATGTTTGACCATAAAAGTCTTTTTAGATAGTAACTTACTCTCCATTGAAGATCAAGAATTGTTGTTTGTCCAATCAGGAAGTCACAAGTATGTCTAAAAATGTTTGACTTGTGGTATATAAGGCTTGTTTGAGCTATAAATAGGTTCGGTACTACAAAAAATCACACTTTTAGCTGCAAATTTGCAGTTAATAGCCTAGAAATTGTCACTAAATTTTTTAGTGACAATTTTTTTATTGCCACAGTGTTGCTGCTATATGTGCTATCACTAAATGTTTTAGCTGCAATTTTAAAAACATGTAGATAATTGTTGTCGTTTTAGCCATAGCATCATTTTAGCAGGTAAATAACAAGTATTTAGTCACAATATTTATTGCCACAAAAGGTATAAAATTGCCACTAAAAGATTGATTTTAGTGATGATATTTATTGTCATTAATTAACATGAACTTTTAGCCACAATACTATGTCACCACTAAAATTATGCATTTAGCTACCACAAAATATTACCACTAATTTTTTGCTTTTAATTACAATAATTTATTATCATTAAAATGGTGCTTTTTAGCTACGATTCCATGTTTATAGTAATACAAAATGTTTTAGCTACAACAATATGTTATCACTACAAGTATGCATTTACTAAAAATATTTCTACAGTAAATTTATTAGTTTAGTTATAATAATGTTATGATTAAAGATTTATTTTTAATTACAATTATATATCACTAATAAAAATGTACTTTTGATTATTTTATTTATATTTATTTATATAGTTAAACTAAACTTTAACTATAATTATATATCACCATTGAAAATTTTATAAACCTTCAATGGCCTTGGAGAAGTGCATTCTATTGGTGGTTCATAATTGTCCCCAAAAAGTATGGAAATATATTTTATTGGACTTTTTTTCAAATTTCTTATACTTGCTTTTCAATAATGACAATACATAAATAAGAATATAAAATTTTTATCAACAACAATGGTTACGAAATATACACTTTTACACAAGCATCATAATACTAAAATTTAAAGTATCATTACAATAAAAAATAAAATAAAAGTCAAGATTGGTGAATTCTTTTGCATGTATAATATTTAAAGTTTGCAACCCACAAGAAAACAAATGAAATAATAATTAAATTACTATTGCCAAAAAAAAAAAAAAAACAAAAAACAAAAAACACACACACACACACACACATAGAAATAAAAATATTAAAACTTAAGAAAAAAAAGTACGACATATATTTAAGATTAACTTCTATTCATTCATATATTTAATAGGATTAAAAAATTTAAAAGAATGAAGAGAATTATTTAAAAATATATATATAAGAAATATTAAATAAAAAATTTTGCATAAAAAATAAATTGTAGTAAAGGAAAAAATTTAAATACCGATTGTTGTTTCAACCTTGGTGCTCCAAAGAGAACTCCCTTGAACACTTTGAGAGAGAAAGAAATGAAGAAAACTTTAGTAAATAAAATAATCAATTTTTATAATAAATTTAAAAGATTATCCTAAATATAATATTTATATAGTAATTCTTTTATGGATTCAATATAACTATGAGATGAATATAATATACATTCTTATGTAAACTTGCATATGCATTATTTTTCATCTTTAATAAATTTTTATAAGAATTGTATGATTTTATTCTAAATATAAATTTTGTTTGATATATTCTATTACTAATTTAACATATAGAGAAATATAGATATCATATATATTGTTGCTTCAATTTTTATCCTAAATATTTAAAATTAAATTTAAAAAATAAAAATTGACTAAAAGTTCAATAGGATTTATATATATATAAAAAAAATTGATGACATTATTAAAAATAATAGCATTATATTATTTTTAGTGATGACATTATATTTTTTGTGACTTAAAATAATAGCATCTTCAAATGTATATTCTTAGAGATATTTTTATTATAGAATATAAGTATTTAATGGTAACATGAAGTTGTCACTAAAAAATTTTGAGGTTTGTTTTTTATTAAGTTTTAAATTGTGGCTGCAATAGTTGTTACTAAAAAAAGTATCAGTAACAATAAATTATAAATTTTAGTAATTTATTTTTCATATATTTTATGCATTAACAAATTGACAAATAATTTTTTGTTGCAATATGAATATTGTCATTGAATAATGATTTTAGTGTTTTTAATTGTAATTTTTTTTGTCACTAAAAGTAGTAAGATGCATACAATATGTTTAGTAATAATATTATAATTGTAACACAAAATATTAGTATTTAGTGACATATAATTATTTGTTTTTTTTTAAAAAAAACTAATGAAATTCATTTTTAGTGGCAGATAATTAGTGACAACAATATTATTGTTACAAAAATTCAAAATTCTACATAAAATTAATGACAATAAAATGATAGTTGTCACTAAATTATTTTCCCTCCACATTGTAATGGCGCCAAAGAATTAGTGGCAAAATGTTCCTGTGAAATTTTCATTGTCATTAAATATAGTCATAAAAATTCTTTAGTGACAACAATATATTTATGTAATTAAAAATAGGGTTTTAGTGACGAGATTTGAAACACAACTAAAAATGTTGTCATTAAAAGTCATTTTTCTTGTAGTGGAATTAATTTGTGCACTCAAAATGTTTTAAAATGATTTTTCAAAAGAAGCAAGGGTTGCTCAAGTGGTTAATCCGCTCAAGTGGTCAGGCCGCTCAAGCAATAAGGACCGCTCAAGCAATCTAAGTCACTCAAGCAATCATGACAGTCCTACCAAGTTTATAAACAAATTTTGGGTGAATTTCACTCAAATTCTAACTTGAAAATTTAAGATACTAAAACTCTTTGGGCTTTTGCTTATAAATACCACCCTTATAACCCCTTGAGGGTTAGAGATCTCACTTTAGTTAAGAGAGTTTCATTGACAAGATCAGTTTAGATCTCTTAGAAAGAAAGCCTGAAGTACCACATATTTTTTCATCTCTTCTTCAAAGATTTGAATCTTTGAATCATAGGTTGAAGACCTTAATCCCTTTGGTGTGGCCGAAGGGCCTACTAGGAAGCAACAGGGAGTTGTTGCATTGCGAACATGGATCAAGTTGTAGATATTGGAGAGTAAGTATTTAGGGTAAAGCGGCTAGATAAATCTATGTAATTTGATTTTAAATAGTGGATTTAGATTGGTAGGTCTTAAACCTAGTAGTTTTTTCATCTACACAATTTGTAGGGGTTTTTCACGTAAAAATCTTGTGCCTTATTGCATATCTTTTTATTATTGCTTATATTTTGGTTGATGATATTGATTATCTTGGATTGATTGGTTCGAGTGCTTTTGAGATTGTTGGGTTGGTTATCTTGGTGGTTGTTGTGGTTTTACCTATAACCAATTATTGTTATCCCTAACTTCACTCATATATCCTTTAATTGATTTGTTATGTTGTTATTCACTTTGTTAGTTATTCTGTTGACTATTATTATTCCTAACATATCTCAATATTTATATTTTAGATATTAACAATTATATTATCTTTATCCCTAACCAATTATAGGGTCTCCTAAAAGTTAAAAATCATATTTTTATAAACCTAAAGATTTTAGGTATAACCATTTAGTTATTTGGGATATCCCTAATATCTTTTGGAGTAAGCAAAATTTGGTTATAATTTACAAATATTTATTTAAATTTTTAAATTACCCATTCACCCCCCTTTAGGTGTTTCTTATTAAACTTTTGATTGTTATTCTAGTGATATTAGGAGCAATACCCATTTTTCATTTAGGATACATGAAAAATGTATATATCTTAATTTAGAATTATTATATCCTATGTAAAGAGGATATAAAAAGAGATTGAACCAATAAGTTATTTTATCGAATGTTTGATTGAACATGATAAATGATAATTAAAGGATGAGATCCTTTACCCTATTCCAAGCTAACCAAATCTGGAATAGGACATATTATTTCATTTCTTATCTAGAATACAATTGAGATGTGGGGGATGTGGACTACTATTAAATTTAAAAGAAATATAGAAGTGGTATGGAGTATTGATAATTAAGTACTATGAGGGGAATATGCTGAGTGGATTCAATTTAACATCCACCTATCTAAATATATTAATAGATCATCTTGGCTTATGAAAATTATAAAGTTGAAAAAACAAACATGGAGCACACATTCGTAATATGAAAACAAATTAAAGCTGCTATAATTGTTGTATGCTAATTACCTAATTATATTTCTTGAATATTTAATTGCCAAAGTGAAATCCCATGAAAAGGTTCAAGAAATGGTGGTTGAGTAGCAGGCTTCAATGAGATGTGTTGCATTGTTAGACGAGATCTCGGATTTGCATGAATGTATTTAATTGCCAACCAAACCACGAGAACTACATCTTTAGTGACTTGTCCATCTTGAAGATATGAGAGATGTGAATCTAATATATCAGTGAGCATTATATTTTTAGCTGATGAAGAAGACAATAAGGTGAAAAGTTCTCCTAGATGCTTTCCCATCATTGTCTCAAGCACCACTACTCCAAAGCTATAAACATCACATTTTTTCTTCATAGTCATTGTGTAGGCAAGCTCTGTTAAGAAACAAAATAAGAAACAAATATTGCACAAATGAGAAAGTAACATTCATTGAATTTTCTCATTTAGCAATACCTAAAAAATAAAGGGGTTGAGAATGTTTCATAACATTACATTGACATTTGGCTACATTTTATTTCTAGAATTACCATGAAGTTAAGTTAATTTTTACAACTTATATGAAACCTTTGAAAAACCATGCTAATTTAAAAATGTTTAGGAATTATTGGGAGAACTAAGACAACTATTTGGAAAATTCTTGAGAGACCACTGATTCGTCCCCAATTGGTGTCTAAATTGATTCTTGTCAAATCAACTGATGTGCTTTGATTTCAATCCTCAGACGGGAGTTATCAACAAAATTTATAAACCTAATTCACCATATACCATGGTAGCACTAGCTAGCACAGTATAGTGGCTCTAGGATCATCCACAGAGATGGGTTTTCACTTTGCAACTGACATTAGTTCAAAAACTGAATTGGTGCTTTTTCTTCTCAAGGTTAGCTTTAAAAGAAAACATAAGTTTGAATGGAAATGGATGGTTTTAAGCTAACCAAATTGAAAATAACTGAAATTAATTAGAAAGAAAGGTATTTCTTGGGATTTCAGGTCGCTAGGATCAGGTGCCTTATACAAAAAGGGAGATTCCGGTCACTTGAATCTTTTCCTTGCATTGGGGATTTAACATATAGTTATTTCCCAAATTGGTGTGGTACAGATGCTTACTATTAATGGTTTCAACACTAAATCCCTCTTACTGATACACCTTGCAATGGCTCGTACCTCTCATATAGTATTTTCCATTCAAGGTGATCCTTAACATCGGATCATCCTTCACAAGCGAACAAGAGATAACAATTAGACCTCCATGGAGCAAGATTGCAAACAATAAGAATCCATGGAATCCGAAAGCTTACCAAGTATTGGCTATTCACGGTAATCTTGAGTTAACTAAAAATATAGAAACCACTAACGGGTCACACTTTCTCTTCATTAAAAATGGAAACAACAAAATCTCATACTTTTGCATCCGGCACCTTACCTGACTTCCTTCACCCAAGAAACAAGAAGTCCAGCCTCTCATCCCCTGAGACAACATCTCAAAGGCTGATTTGCTAGAAATAAAAATAAACGAGAAAAAAAAATAGGAAGGTAAGGCAGAGTAAAGCTCTGTGTATTACTTTCAAAAACTATACAAGTGGTCTCTGGAAAACTCTCGAGATTCTTTGCTTTGAGATTACAAGAGAATTTATATAGGAAGGTTATTTACCCTTTCTTAATTACTACCTAGCTAAGGAATTACATGGTTGGTGGATTACAAAGAGAAAATAGAGATTCATACACAAAATATCTGAAGAAAAATATCAAAAGGAGTTGGTGTGCAAATATCCCAGTTCGCAGGTGGATTTCGCAACTTGAATTATGACCTGCGAAAATTTGGCAGGTTGATTTCGCAACTTGAAGTCCATTTTCGCAGGTTGAACTCCAATTTTGCAAGTTGAAATTCCATTGTGTTGAGCTCTCTATGACTTGACGACTGTGTTCCCCTTCCATTTCGCAAGTTAAACTTCAATTTCGCAAGTTGGACTTCCAATTTCGCAAGTTGCGAAATTGTCTTTCAGCTTGGTGCAGTTGTCTTCCAATGGTCATAACTTCTTCATTTCAGCTCCAATTTGCACACCATTTGAAGCGTTGGACTCCTAACTTCCTGAGCTTCAAAACGGTATATAGTATGTATAAAATGGACTCTAGAAAGTGCTCCAAATGTGTCCTACATCTGCTGTCTTCTTGAATTTCTTCATGTTAGATTCCTATCTCTGTTTTTCCTCCTTGCATTCTTGTATGGCTTAGGCAAAGGGTTACGAAGCTCCAAAGCTTGGTTTCTTCATGAATTTGAGCTTCAACTTGCTTTGTCATGAACTATACAAAGGTCTCCCTCATTCTTGGATTGCTTTGGTGATCAAAAAGTTATCAAAAACACCAAAACTTAACATAATTTGATCAGAAACGATTGCAAGGGTCCTTAACATGCCAATTGAGTTAAAAGGTAATAACTACTACTCAAAAGTGTTTAAAAGAGTCAATTACAAGCTATAAAATAGCACTTTTTGAGTAGTAATCACTTCCCCCAACCGACATATTGCTAGTCCTTTAGCAATGAAGGAGAGAAAAAGTAAAAATAAAAGTAATATAATTTACAAAATCATGCTGATCACTCCAAAAAATTTCAAGTGGCATGACTTATCAAACTCTAACATGGAACATTAAAGAAATAAAACTCAATATTCAATAGGAGCTATCAAATAACTTGCCTAATCACAGTTCATACAGAGTAGGCATTATGCAAATTTAAGCTTCAAAATAATTTCCACTCCCAAAGGTCCAATCCTTACTCTTCCACAAAAATCTCTGTGTTACTTATTAGTTTCCGAATATAGTATGTTAAACTAATCTCTCCCTCCAACCTAGTTCTTTTCAAAGCTTAGCAAACTGATCAACCTCCAATAGGTTAAGAACGCATCTCTTCTCTTTCAAATTTTTTTTTTTGTAGGAGTGCAAAGCTTAAAGGTATTCTTTTCTAAATTGTCCATGTAACGGGGGTTCATCGATGACTCCCAACCAATCAAGGTTTAGGGAATCAAGCTTTAAGGATCTTTCAACCACTAACTCCTCGGATTTTACCCCTGGACTTTTGAGAATGAATTTTAATACCCAAGTACTTACAGTATGTTAAACTTCACCTATTCACCCTTGTAACGAGCATTGAGGTCGGTGGCTCCCAACCAATGAAGGCTTAGGGCACCAAGTTCTAAAGATTTTCACCATATACCCCTCAAACCTTACTCAGGTTTCAAGGCAAGTAAAACACACTTTTTTTTCTTTTTTTTTTCAAAGGCTCATTGGTCTTTTATAAGGTGTCTCAACACTATTAAAATGAGGTCAAAGGTACCAAGTCTAAATTTTCCTAAGTCAAAGGGGAAAATAATTCTTCATCTTATAATCGGAACCTAGTGTGCACAGTGTGTGGTAAGCTTAAAGTGGAAGGAATAAGGTTGAAAACAATAGGAGTTTCAATAATTCATCAACTTCAATAAGCAATATACAACTCTAAGTTTCAAGTAAAAAGATAAAAATTCAATTTCTCCCATTTCATTTTGAAAATTTTTCCTTAATAACCATGGAGAGTAGAATAAAAACTTTAAAAAAAAATTAAGCAAAAAGCAACTAAATTACCAAAATAACTTAGCATTAATAACAAAACTTCCTTCCTCAACTCTCCCCCCAACCAAGTTCAACATTGTCCTCAATGTTTGAAGAACAATTTAAAATGAAGGAAGGAAATGGTACTTCATGAGTGGAATAGAGTCTGATTCATTTAGGAGAAACCACATGTTTCAGAAACAAAAGAGTGATGAGTATAGGAAATAGTATATAAAACATAATAAAAAATAGTATATATATATGTATTACTTTGAAAAAGTACAATATGCATGATGCTCAAGTAATACATCCAATCCCAGTATATAAACATAAAAAATATGGGATTCACAACTCTAATATAAGAAGTAAATACAAAAAAAAAAAAAAAAAAAAAGAAAAAAAGATGATCAGATAGTAGTGGGAGGATCATGTGGAGATGAAGGCTCTACTGTGGTCTCCTCTAATGGTATGGTCTTCTCAGCCGGAGTAGTCTCCTCATCTGGTGCTGTAGGCTCGGATGGGTCAGGTCTATCATGCTCAAGTAGTGGCTGCACATCCAGATGCTGCTAAATCTAATGAAAGATGGTAGTAGTATGCTGGGTCTGAGTGGCAATAATCTGATCCTGATGTGCACGAATAGTTGCCATTTGTTGGAAGAGAGCATCCTGAGTGGTGCTCAATGTTTGCAATGTATGCACTAAGCCTCTAAACTCTGTAAGAGATATGATGACAATAGACTCAGATGAAGGAGGAAATGTTGGTGTAGCTGGCATAACTAGTGGAGTGTCAGAAGTGGTAGGCGGAGCAGAAGGTGTAGCCTCATGTATGGGCACTGAAGCGGGTGCTGCAGGGGCAGAGGGTATAATGTCTGTATGAATCTCACCCTGCTGTGCCTGTGATAGCTCCTCGTCATGTAGTGGCTCTGGTGGTACAGGCATATCTGGGGCTCCCTGAGGTGCAACATAAGCTGCCAAGTGATGCCATTTGTCGAGAGTGAACTCCTCTCGTCAATGGCCGCGTCGCTCAAGATGAGGCTCTGAAGGAAAACCCAGATCCTCTAAAATCTGACAGAGTAGCCTAAGAAATAGTAAAGGGATGGCATTTGCTCTCTGTAGCTTCCTCTGATGGACCTTCTCTTCAAAGTGAAGAAGATAGGTCATGATCAAATGATGAGGGCCAAAATAGTAACCCTCAAAGATCCTGAATAAAGCCTCCAATATAGCTCATCTCCTCTGCACCGTATGCTGAAGTGGAAAAATGTTGGAGCGCAGGAGTACATCAATAGGGAGCATCCCAAATGGAAGCTCCTTTCTCATCAAAACTGAGATTGTAGATGTCCTTCTGGACAAGATATGAACCATGTCCCTCTGAGAAAAATGGGACCACTCTCTGAAATCTACCTGACTCACAGGCTCATAGGGAATATGGAGGGCCTCCGTGATGTGTCGAGCTCTAATGATAACCTGGCATCCATCCATATTGAAATGAATGAGAGTAGGGTGCGGGACGCCTCGAGTAGTCATAGACTGATAAAAGTCGAAAACCACTCTAGGATAGTAGAGTTGTCTAGGAGCTAGCAGATGCTCCATATAGTACCTCTGTAGTAAGTGGAATGAATCTCTAAGCTCCGACTGCTCTCTAAAAGTGTCTATATCAAACCATAGCTCAGAGTGAAATGGCCTATCTCTGTAATCTAGATTTCCCTCTATGGGTTGTCCTACTATGATAGGCCATCTGATAATGGTCTCTAGAGGAATCCCTATAGGAATCTGAGACTTTGTACTAGGCGGCTCTGACTATGGTGGCTCTGATGACTCTCCCGGACCCGAAAGCTTGGCTTTCTTTGTAGGTGGCCGACAAAGCGGCTTCTTTGGGCTTGAAGTGGCTACCCCTGATGTAGTGGGTGGCTTCCTTGTTTGGTATCGGCGCTGAGGAGGGCTCAGATGCATTCCACCCTCAGATGGTGGAATGACAGGGTCCTGTGGGGCTTGAGAAGTGGTATCTCGCGTGGGCGACACTCTCGGTCTTGGAGTTGGAGCGGATGGAGGCGTGGAATGGCCTCTTCTGGTCTTGGCTATGGCCGAAATGTAGAGAGATGGCTATTCGTGAGTTCCAGAGGGTACTCAGCTGGTGCGCGGGGCTCGTTTATTCTCAAATGCTCATAATCGAGGCTTTAAATAGAGAGGAGGGCAGAATTTGGATGGTCACAAGGCTAAAAAGCTCCTTCGCAAGTCGGAATGGCTTTTTGGAATGATAAAACAGAGTCTCGGGCGTTTAAAAATGGGTTTAAAAGACGGTTGGCCTTTTTCGCAATTTAAGTTGATTTTTTGCAACTTGGATTTCAACTTGTGAAATTTTCGCAAGTTGAATTGATTTTCACAACTTAAATCGTACCCTGCGAAATTTTTCGCATCCTATTTCGCACCCTACGAAACCATTTCACAACTTAAGTTGATAGCACACGTGTGCCTAAGAGGTGTTTCGCACCTTGCAAAATTTTTCGCAACATGAACAGTAGCCATGTGAATTTGAGTTTTTTATTTTCGCAACTTGTTTCCAATTTTCGCAACTCAAAATGAATTTCACAACTTGGGTTTCAACATGCGAAATTTTTTGCAACATGTTTCGCACCCTGCGAAATTGGGTTTGGGACCTACGAAATGACACTCGTGTGCCAGAGGGGTGTTTCGCACCCTGTAAAAATTTTCGCAAGTTGAACAATAGGCATGCAAAAATTGATTGTGGGATTTCGCAACTTGCGAAATTTTCGCAAGTTGAATTGCAGTGCTTTGTTTTCATGTTTTTGCTCCTCTGTTTGATTCTTCAAGGCTTCTCCACATTTTTTTATGATTTTTCCTGAAATTGATCATAAAAAATAATTCAAGTTAAATTAAAATGAA
Organism: Vitis rotundifolia; assembly: GCA_030254885.1. Classification (NCBI taxonomy): domain Eukaryota; kingdom Viridiplantae; phylum Streptophyta; class Magnoliopsida; order Vitales; family Vitaceae; genus Vitis; species Vitis rotundifolia. The sequence goes on along the minus strand of CM058160.1, from coordinate 18,881,232 downwards.
CTAAATTAAAGCAAAAAATTAAAATTAAAAGAAATCATAAAGCTTTAAAAATAAAAAATTAACTAAAAAAACACATGGACTTAAGTAGTATTTTCATAGACTAAGTCCATCTAATCCTGTTCTCTTATAGTTGTTGTGGTTCAAGGAGACTGATTTCCTCCTTGTCTTGATTGAAAGGCTCCATGAATGGCTTGAGACGATGGCCATTGACTTTGAAGGTTTTATTGCCTTTAGAATTGAGTAATTCCACTATTCCATTGGAATGCACTTGATGAATGAGGAAAGGGTCTGTCCACCTTGACTTTAGCTTCCCTGGAAAAATGTGGAGCCTAGAGTCATATAGCAAGACTCTATGTCCCTTTTGAAATTCCTTCTTGGAGATTAATTGATCATTCCACCTCTTCATCCTTTGTTTTGCAATTTTGGAGTTGATATATGCATCATTTCTCAATTCCTCCATCTCATTAAGGTCTTAGCACCTCTTCATCCCAGCTTGAGTCAAGTCCATGTTTATCTTCTTGATTGCCCACCAAGCCTTGTACTCAACTTCCACATGGAGATGGCATGCTTTACCATAGATAAGGCGATAAGGAGACATACCAAGAATGGTCTTGTAAGCTGTTCTGTAAGCCCATAGTGAATCATGGAGCTTAACAGACCAATCTCTTCTGTTTATGCTCACCACCTTCATCAATATATTTTTGACTTCCCTGTTTGCTAACTAAACTTGCCCAAATGTCTGAGGGTGGTAAGGTGTAGCTACCTTGTGCTTCACCCCATACTTGACTAAGAGAGTTTCAAAAGGCTTGTTGCAAAAGTGTGTACCTCCATCACTGATGATGGCCTTGGGCACCCCAAATCTAGAGAAGATGTTCTCTTTGAGAAATTTGAGAACCACTCTATGATCATTATGTTTACAGGGGATTGCCTCAACCCATTTAGAAACATAATCTACTCCCACCAATATATAAGAGTTACCAAAGGACATGGGGAAAGGTCCCATGAAGTTAATGCCCCAAACATCAAAGAGATCAACTATTAAAATGGGGTTCATAGGCATCTGGTTCCTACGAGTCAACTTCCCAAGCCTTTGGCATCTATCACAACTTCTACACATAGTATGAGCATCTTTGAAAAGTGATGGCCAATTGAAACCTGATTGCAACACCTTCATGGCTGTTTTCTGAGAGGCAAAGTGGCTTCCACAAGCACTTTCGTAGCAATGACTGAGGATCCCTTGTTGCTCATGTTCAGGGACACACTTCCTTATTATTTGATCTGCACAATACTTGGAAAGAAAAGGTTCTTCCCAATAGTAGGCATGAATTTTTGCAAAGAAGTGCTTCTTATCTTGTGCTTTCCACTCACTTGGGACTTCACCGGTAACTAGATAGTTAGCAAGATGAGAATACCAAAGAGCATCTTCTTGCAACATAAGTGACTCCTCCGGAAAATCATCATTAATTGGCAACCCATGAGAGTTATGTCTATTACTAACCTTGAAAGGTGGTCAGCTACCACATTCTCTACTCCCTTCTTGTCTTTGATTTGGAGATTGAACTCTTGTAGTAAAAGAATCCATCTAAGTAGCCTTGCTTTTGCATCTTGCTTTGTCAATAAATACTTCAAAGCTGAGTGGTCAGTAAAAACCACAATGGAAGACCCCACCAAGTAAGCTCGAAATTTGTCTAAAGTAAAAACTACAGCTAGCAATTCTTTCTCTATGGTTGTGTAGTTTCTTTGTGTTTCATTCAACGTTTTGCTTGCATAATAGATCACACAGGGCTTTCCATCTTCTCTTTGATCGAGAACAACTCCTACAGCAAAGTCACTGGCATCACACATTACTTTAAAAAGTAGTTGCCAGTTGGGAGCTTTCATTATTGGAGCGGTTGTCAAGAATAGCTTCAGTTGTTCAAAACTCCTTTGACATCTTTCATCCCATTTGAATTTAGCATCTTTCACCAATAGTTCGCAAAGAGGTCTTGAAAGTTTGGAAAAATCTTAGATGAACCTCCTGTAGAACCCAGCATGGCCAAGAAATTGTCTTACTCCTTTGACAGTCATTGGTGATGGCAACTTGTCGATAAGTTCCACCTTTACTTTATCAACTTCAATGCCTTTGTTGGAGATGACATGCCCAAGGACAATACCTTGGTGTACCATAAAATGGCATTTCTCCCAATTAAGCACTAAGTCTTTTTCAATGCATCGGTTTAGAACAGCTTCCAAGTTGACTAAACATTCCTCAAATGCGCTTCCATAAATGGTGATGTCGTCCATAAATACTTCCATGATGCGTTCCACCATACCATTGAAAATACTCAACATGCATTTTAGGAATGTTGCAGGTGCATTGCATAAACCAAAAGTCATTCTTCTGTAGGCATAGGTTCCAAATGGACATGTAAATGTGGTCTTCTCTAGGTCTACAACAACAATTTCAATTTGAAAGTATCCGGAGTAGCCGTCCAAGAAACAATAGAAATGATGGCCTGAGACTCTCTTAAGCACTTGATCAATAAATGGCAATGGCAAGTAATCCTTCCTTATCATAGCCTTCAATTTTCTATAATCAATACACACCCTCCAACCTGAAGTAAGGCGTGTGGAAACTTCTTCTCCCTTATCATTTTGCACCACTATGATCCCTGATTTCTTTGGCACTACTTGAGTAGGACTCACCCATGGACTATCTGATATGGGGTAAATAATATCGGCTTGAAGTAGCTTTAAAACTTTAGCTCGCATCACCTCTTGCATATGGGGATACAATCTTCTTTGAGGCTGATGAACAGGTTTAGTTTCTTCTTCCATGTATATATGATGTGTACAGACTAAAGGGCTAATACCTTTCAAGTCAGAAATTTGTCATCCTATTGCTTTCTTACATCTCCTGAGGACTTCAAGTAGAGACTCCTCCTGATCAGTGGTAAGAGATGAAGATATAACAATAGGGCACTTTTCATTCTCTTCTAAGTATGCATACTTTAACTCCGTAAGTAGTGGCTTCAGAATAAGCTTTGGGGTTTCTTCTTTAACAGCTTCTTGTGTCTCCTCCTTGTTGAATAAAGGTAGAATTTCTTCTATCTTTCTCCAGGATGGTAGACTAGCAAGCAAATCTGAAGGTTCAGGCGACCCTTCATCAAGATTCCTAAGACTTTCATTCAATTCATCTTGCATTTTCTGATCACAAAGCTCCTCCACTAATGTGTCAATGATGCACACCTCTTCTGAGCCTTCTTCTTCTTCTGGATTGAATTGCCTAGTGCACAAATTGAAAATGTTGAGTTTCAAGGTCATATTGCCAAATGTCAGTTGCATGAGCCCATTCCTACAATTGATGATTGCATTTGAAGTAGCTAGGAATGGTCTTCCAAGTATAATAGGAACACAGTTAGTCCCTTTGACAATTGAATTCGTATCAAGAACAACAAAATCTACTAGGTAGTTGAAATTATCAACTTGAACTAAGACATCCTCAATCATCCCTCTTGGAGTCTTCACTGATCTATCAGCTAGAGATAGAGTGATTGATGTTGGCTTTAATTCACCAAGTCCCAATTGCTTGTAGACAGAGTATGGTAGCAAATTCACGCTTGCTCCCAAGTCTAACAAAGCTTTCTCCACTAGCGTGCCTCCAATCATCACTGAAATGGTAGGGTAGCCCAGATCTTTATACTTCACTGGTGACTTGCACTGTATAATGGCACTTACTTGCTCAGTCAAGAAGGCTTTCTTATTCACATTCAACCCTTTTTTTATAGTGCATAAGTCCTTTAGGAATTTTGCATACGTCGGAACTTGCTTTATCATGTCTAACAATGGGATGTTGACCTTCACTTGCCTCAATACTTCAAGAATTTCTAAAGCATTTTTGATTGCCTTTTTCCCATGTAAAGCTTGAGGAAAAGGTGGAGGCATGTGCTTTTTCGTCACATTTTCTTTGATTAATATCTTCTCCGGATTTTCATTCACAAAGGATTCATGGTCCTCTGTTTCTTTGCTCCGTTCTTTCTTCTTTCCCTTGATCTCCTCCTTCTTTTCTTTCTTCTCTTCATTCTCTGATTCATCATGCTTGGGCTTGGTTGTTGGTAGCTCAACCTCTTTACCATTTTTTAGAGTGACCACGGCTTTGACATCTCTCACCTGGGAAGATTCTCCCTCTTAAGCCTCCATTTCATGGATACCCTTTGGATTTTGGTGAGGTTGAGAAGGAAACCTTCCTTTTTTTTGTATTGTGTTGAGGTTAGTGAGCCTTGAGATCGAATATTGGAGATTATCTATCTTCTGAGATAGATCATTTTGCATTCCATCCATCCTTTTATTCAATGTATTCTCTACACTGTCAATTCTTTGATTGAGTTGAGCATTGATGGATTTTTAGTCTCCAACAAAATCTCCTACTACCTTGCTTAGATTCACAATTGCTTGTTCAAGATTTGAAGCTGGTTGAGGTGCTTGGTTTTGTTGTGCGTACTGAGCTGCTCTTGGTTTCCAGTAGAAATTTGGATGATTCCTCCAATTTGAATTGTAGGTATTACCATATGAAGGATTGTTATTGGGCTTGAATTGTCCCATAACATTTACTTAATCTCCAAACATCTCTCTGACAGCTGGAAGTGTGGGACACTCCTCCACCAAGTGTTCACAAGATTGACAAATGGAACATGGCATAGCTTGTATTCTTGTGTCAGAAACGGATTGCACTTCACGTATCTTTTTCAATTCTAGCTCCTCCAATCTTCTTGTCATAGTTGCAACTTTTGCTTTTATGTCGATATCTTCATTCAAGGTATACATCCCAGCCTTAGCATTAAGAGCATTTGGTTGAGACTTCATTCTTGTAATTTCTCCCTTGTTTGGTTCATCCCATCCCCTTGAAACTTCAGCTATATAACTCGAGAAATCCATGGCTTCCTCTGGATTCTTACTCATGAAATCTCCTCCACACATAGTCTCTAAGAGTTGCTTCATTGAGGAAGACATACCGTCATAAAAGTAGCTCACCAATAGCCATGTATCAAAGCCATGGTAAGGACAAGCATTGACAGCTTCCATGTATCTCTCCCAACACTTATAAAATTTCTCATTCTCCTTAGCTGAGAAGTTTGAGATTTACCTTTTCAAGCCATTAGTCCTATGAGTAGGGAAAAATTTCTTGAGGAATTCAGCTTGCAAATCAGTCCAAGTTCGGATACTCTTGGCCTTAAAGAATTCAGTCAAATTTTAGCTTTGTCCTTCAGGGTGAAAGGAAATAGCTTCAGCCACATCTTGTCGATTGAAGATCCTCCTTCTTGGAATGTGTTACAAACATCTTCAAATTCTTTGATATGCACGTAGGGATTCTCACTTTCCATCCCATGGAAAGTAGGTAGAAGTAGCACAATATGTGGTTGGATCACTAGCTGCTCTATAGGTGGCACTATGCATGATGGTGCACTCATACCGGGTGAATGCATGCGATCTCTCATTGATCTGAATTCATTGGGATTGTCTTGGTGACCATGGTGGCTATGTTGATCTTTAGGAATAGCTTCCATGACTTCCACTTCCAATTCCAACTCTGTTTCGTGAGGATTTTTTATTTTCACAAGCCTTCCCCCACTGTCTCGTATCCAATATGGCATACACAACTAGCAATATGTGAAACAAAATAAAAATAAAAGAAACAAAAGAAAAACAAGCTTTGAAAGAAAACTTATAGTTAACTAATAACTAAAAAGATAATAAATAAAAAAACAAATAAAAAGAAACAAAGAAACAGTAAGTAAAAAGAAAAGAAAATTCACCAAACTTGTTATGAAAATCACAAGTGTTCTGAACTGATCATGTCACTGGGAAGTGGCACAATCCCCAGCAACGACGCCATTTGATTTGTCCTCAATTGGTGTCCCAATTGATTCTTGTCAAATCAACTAATGTGCTTTGATTTCAATCCTCAGATGGGAGTTATCAACAAAATTTATAAACCTAATTCACCATATACTAGGGTAGCACTAGCTACCATAGTATAGTGGCTCTAAGATCGTCCACAGAGATTGGTTTTCACTTTGCAACTGACATTAGTTCAAAAACTGAATTGGTGTTTTTTCTTCTCAAGGTTAGCTTTAAAAGAAAACATAAGTTTGAATGGAAACGAATGGTTTTAAGCTAACAAAACTGAAAATAACTGAAATTAATTAGAAAGAAAGGTGTTTCTTGGGATTTTAGGTCACTAGGATCAGGTGCTTCATACAAAAAGGGAGATTCCGGTTACTTGAATCTTTTTCTCGCGTTGGGGATTTAACATATATTTATTTCCCAAACCGGTGTGGTACAGATGCTTACTATTAATGGTTTCAACGCTAAATCCCTCTCACTGATACACCTTGCAATGACTCGTACCTCTCACCTAGTATTTGCCATTCAAGGTGATCCTTAACATCGGATCATCCTTCATAAGTGAACAAGAGATAACAATTAGACCTCCATGGAGCAAGATTGCAAGCAATAAGAATCCATGGAATCTGAAAGCTTACCAAGTATTGGTTATTCACGGTAATCTTGAGTTAACTAAAAATATAAAAACCACTAACGGGCCACACTTTCTCTTCATTAAAAACGGAAACAACAAAATCTCACACTTTTGCATCCGGCACCTTACCTGACTTCCTTCACCCAAGAAACAAAAAATTTAGCCTCTCATCCCCTGAGACAACATCTCAAAGGCTGATTTGCTAGAAATAAAAATAAATAAGAAAACAAAATGGGAAGGTAAGGCAGAGCAAAGCTCTATGTATTACTTTCAAAAACTATACAAGTGGTCTCTGGAAAACTCCCGAGATTCTTTGCTTTGAGATTACAAGAGAATTTATATAGGAAGGTTATTTACCCTTCCTTGATTACTTCCTAACTAAGGAATTACATGAGTGGTGGATTACAAGGAGAAAATAGAGATTTATACACAAAATATTTGAAGAAAAATATCAAAAGGAGTCGATGTGCAAATATCCTAGTTCGTAGGTGGATTTCGCAACTTGAATTATGACCTGCGAAAATTTGGCAGGTTGATTTCGCAGCTTGAAGTCAATTTTCGCAGCTTAAACTCCAATTTCGCAAGTTGAAATTTCAGTTTTGCAGGTTGAGCTCTCTGTGACTTGATGACTGTGTTCCCCTTCCATTTCGCAAGTTAAACTTCAGTTTCACAAGTTAGACTTCCAATTTCGCAAGTTGCGAAATTGTCTTTTAGCTTGGTGCAGTTGTCTTCCAATAGTCATAACTTCTTCATTTCAGCTTTGATTTGTACACCGTTTAAAGCCTTGGACTCCTGACTTCCCGAGCTTCAAAATGGTATATAGTATGTATAAAATAGACTCTAGAAAGTGCTCTAAATGTGTCCTGCAGCTGCTGTCCTCTTGAATTTCTTCATGTTAGATTCCTATCTCTATTTTTACTCCTTGTATTCTTGTTTGGCTTTGGAAAAGGGTTACGAAGCTCCAAAGCTTGGTTTCTTCATGAATTTGAGCTTCAACTTGCTTTTCCATGAACTATACAAAGATCTCCTTCATTCTTGGATTGCTTTGGTGATCAAAAAGCTATCAAAAATACCAAAACTTAACACAATTTGATTAGAAACGATTGCAAGGGTCCTTAACATGCCAATTGAGTTAAAAGGTAATAAATACTACTCAAAAGTGTTTAAAAGAGTTAATTACAAGTTATAAAATAACACTTTTTGAGTAGTGATCAACCATTGATAAGTGTTTTGTATCAAACGTTCTCTAACTCTTTAATATCTCAAACCATTTTTTTTACTACATTTTTGTTAATAACGATTAAGAGTTTCCCTTTCTTTTGTTTAGAACTTTAAAAGAAATAATAAAAAAAAAAAGTTAGAGATGTTTCAACTTTTATAACAGCTTTTTGGGTAGTGGACAATATCTACACGATTGGGAGCAGTTGTTAAAAATGATATCAAAGTCAATCTCTGACCCCAATATGGAAGTTTATTTGGCCTTGTAAGGGATGTTTATCTCTTTAACCCTACAATCTCATAGGATACAATGAGAATGTTGTGTTTGCATTGAGAGGTGAGTGTGATATTCCACATTGGATAGGGAAACAAAAAAAGTTTTGGGCGCTATATATGTATGGTCTTCTCTTAACTTTGTAGACACGTTTTAAAGTCGTAATGACTTCTTGGGTCCAAATCAAAGAATACCTACATGGTTAGGAGTGTATTATCTAGTTTGCATGAAAAATATGGATGAAAATAATATATAATAAAAAATTAGAAGAATTTATTTATTTTCGAGCTCTTCATAATTTGAAAATAAGTAATAATAGTAGAAAATGTTAGAAGAATTTAATTATTTTCAAACTCTTCATAATTTGGAAATAAGTAATAATAGTAGAAAACATTCTATTTGGTTGACAATGATATTTCTTTTCCCTTCATCCAGAATAATCTTTGACTTCTTTGAAGTATATGAGAGGTATAAAAGTACTAAATACATGGAATCTTGAAGATACCAAACTCATTAAAACAAAAACAACTAGAAGTTCAAAAGATATATTAGAAGAGTAAAATATTAAAAAAATATATGTATGTACTTACCTGGTGCTATGTAACCATAAGTGCCTGCAAGAAGGGTTTGATTGGATGAATAAGGAAATAATCTAGCAGTACCAAAATCTAATAGAGAAGCATCCAATTTAGAGTCTAAAAGAATATTGTTGCTCGATATGTCCCTATGAATGATAAGTGGAGTAGTGTCATGATGCATGTAGCATAAGGCATGGACTATGCTTTTTACCACATTCACCCTTTTAATACAATCCAATTCTAAAGCTTCAATTTCATTACTGAATACACAGAATAAGCTTCCTTTTTTCCATGTACTTGTAAAACAAAAACATGCATTTTTTGTGCAAACAATAGCCGTGAAGTTTTACGATATTCCAATGTTGTATTTTTGACAATATTTGCACCTCATTTTGAAAACTTTTCAAGTATGTTGTCTCATCTCTTTCCCATCCACGAAGCTTTTACAAGGCTACCACATTGCCTATAGGCAACTGAGCCTTGTAATTAGTGCCATAGCCTCTAGTACCTATGCAGTATTTGATATCAAAGTCTTTTGTTACTTCAATGATGTCTTCATAAGCAATCTTTTCATCATAGTTCCATATTGAAAATATATCTCCATTTTTTGTTAATGTTGTCTTGGTTTGACTTTGTCTTGTCTTCCACAAAAGCAAGAGAAACCCAAGAGCCACAAAAGAAAGAAACAATGTGGTAGATAAAGAAATAACAATGATGAGAGTAGTTTTATGTCCTCTTTTGCAATGAGACAAGCCTTTCCTTTCACCACATAAACCTTTATTGTGGCCAAAAACCCTCGGTGGATATGAAAATTGCAATTCATAGGGTATATGACTCTCAAAATCATTGTGTGAAAAATCAATTGATGACCATTTGTGAATATATATATAGAAAGAGGAGGAATGCAACCCGAGAGTTTATTGTAGAAGAGATTCAAGTTTACTAAGCCCTTCAAGTTTTGGAGTTGGGAAGGTATCTTTCCATGGATCAAGTTACCACTAAGGTCGAGGTTAGTTAGATTATTCAAATTTCCAAGAGAGGAAGGGATGTGACCACTGATTTCATTTCTACCAATATTGAACTCATTTAAATGAATGAGATAGCCCAAAGATAAAGGAATAACTTTAGTAAGGTTGTTATGATCTAATCTAAGATGGATTAGATTCTTCAAATTCCAAAGTCTAAGAGGGATGAGACCATTGATTTGATTGTAACAAAGATACAAATGAGCCAAATTGGTAAGATGACCAAATGACAAGGGGATGGGACCTTGGATTTGATTGTTAATGAGATGGAAATAAGTCAAATTGGTAAGATGACCCAAAGATGAAGGGATAACACCAATAAGGGAGTTATGACTAAGGGACAATTGAACCAAATTCCTTAAATTCCCAATTTTAGAAGGTATGGAACCATTGATTTGATTGAAATTAAGGTAAAAGTATTTCAAGTTGGTTAAATTGGAAAGGGAGGAAAGGATGACACCATAAAGAGAGTTAGAACCCAAATCCAAATGAATCAGATTCTTCAAATTCCCAATTTGGTAAGGAATAGAACCATTGATTCCAATGACACTTAGGTTTAAATATTTGAGATTCGTTAAATTTCCAAAAGAGGAAGGGATGGCACCAGAGAGGTAATAGTTATAACTCAAATCCAAATGAATGAGGTTCTTCAAATATCCAAGAGAGAAAGGGATGAAATAGAGGAAATAGTTAAAACTCAAATCCAGATGAATCAGATTCTTCAAATATCCAAGAGAGAAAGGGATGACACCAAAGAGGTAATTTAAACTCAAATCCAAATGAATAAGATTCTTCAAATATCCAAGAGAGGAAGGGATGGCACCAGAGAGGCCATAGTTATAACTCAAATCCAATTCCTCTAATAGAGCAAGGTTACCCAGTGAAGTAGGTAGCTCACCATCAAGTAAACAGTGAGAGATACAGAGGTAAGTGAGTTTTGTAAGCGTACCTATCTCATCTGGGATGCGACCATAGATGGAAGAATGGCTAAGGTTGAGATGGAAGAGGCTGGGAAATGAAGAAAACTTCAACTTGCTAAGCTTACATGAATGTTGGGAATAGGAATTCAATGAATAGGTAATTTGAATGACATGTCCCTCTGTGTTGCAGATGATGCCGTCCCATGTGCAATGATGAGAAGTTGTATTTTCCATGTACCACCACCAATTGGAGTTGCGGAGAGCCTCGGCCTCAGCCTCTACTTGTGCCTCAGTTGTAGCAGCAGCAGGTGATGAGATCAAGAGCATGTTATATGACAACATGCAATACCATTGAAACCACCAACACCCAACAAGTATTAATGGAACACCACTCCATTCTTTCTTATTTTTGATTAATATTGCTATATATGCCCCAGTTGATGGTTTTATAGAAGTGGTGTTGGTGTTGATCCAACAACTCTCTTCTTTCACCCACATAGCATCTCAAGCAAGTCAAACAAGTCTTCTCCCAACTCTCCATTGGACATTTGTTGGGAAATGAAGACGATTATATTTTGAAATTATGTTTGATGACTTGGTTTATGCACTTCAAAAAAAAAAAAAATTAATAAATAAATAAAATAAAATTGTAAGCAAAAATTAAAATCATAGTGATATATAAATCTTTTATTCACAAATTTTTAAAAATAAATTTTATGATGGGAAATTAGTAATCATGATCAAACCATATTTATTTTCCTCTACCAAGCCAACCACATGCTCGTCTCACTAATGAAAAATGAAAAAAAAAAGAAAAATACAATCCCAAAAACATTTATCCAAACAACACATTAACTGAATGCACACTTTTTTAAATATGGATAAAATATTTTGTATTTGGATCATAATTCTTTGGTACCATGCCACATGGTTCCACCTATAATCCGTATATATTAAAAATTTAAAAAAATATTGATACACAAAACATGGATCATAATTTTTATTTTATTGTAAAAATCCGTATAGTCATCAAATATTGATACACAAAAATATTGACATATTCTATTATATTCATTTCTATCCATAGAGCATTGCAAAGTATAAATGGCTTCAGCATTTAATTGAAAATTTCTTCTATCACACTCATCCCATTCTTGCTTGGGTTTTGGAACCATGATTCCATCAACTAGTTTTGAAGGAAAAGTTGGACCATCTTCAATGACATCCCATACATCTAAATCGGTTGATTGTAAAACCCAAGTCATTTTAGTTTTTTAATAGGGATAATCAGTTCCTGCAAAAAGTGGAGGTCTATTGTTTGTAAAACTTTCAATGTGAGATGAGCTTGATAGATTAGCCATTTCCTCTTAGACAATTAAGTCTTAAACAAGAGGCCTAGCTTTGATACCAATTGAGAAAATAAAGGCTAATCTTTAAAAGAGAAAACACCTAAGAGGGGGGGTAATTTGGGATTAAAAAAAAATATTTTTAAACACAACAAATTTAAGCACAAAAGGAACAAATAAAAAGAGATAAAGTTATAAAAATCAAATTCAGATTTTATAGTGGTTCGACACTTCCTTGCCTACGTCCACTCTCCTCAAGCTCCTAACCGAGTGAGGGTTCCACTAACTTAAAGCTTCAACCAAGCTTCCAATCACCTTTACACTTGGATTCCAGCTCCAATGGGCTCTTACATAATCTCTTCAAGTTTCAACTCACTTGAAGGCTTTAACACTCAATTAACAAGAATGAATTTCTCAACCTAGCTCAACAATAGCTCAAATACAACTTAAGGCTAGGATGAATCACAAAGGTGCACTAAAGGATATGCAAATGAAGATTTAATGCACCAAGAAAGGAATGAGAGCTTTTAAGGCAAGAACAAGTGGGTAGACAAATAAATGCAGGTATTCTCTTACTCATAAATGAAGTGGAGCTCTCTATTTATAGGTTTCTAACCTCGGGAGCCAAGAAAACCAAAAAGTAGCCTCAACCGGTTAAGCTGGGGGTCGATTGACTTATTAGCTGTTTGAACATTTAATGCTTGGCAGGTGACCGTTACCCTCAATCGGAGGTTGACCAGGAAGGCAAATACCTCAACCGGGAAGAAAAGGCTATTGGAAGAAAGAGAGTATTTTTTGCTTCTCTCGATCAGACCTCGATCGAGAAAAGGGAACCAGTCGACCAGTACCCTGGCCGGTTGAGCCGGTTTGGATAGTGCCTCTACCAGTTCACCATTTTTGGCCCGAAAACCTATTTTTTTATGTTCTTTTCTCTTCTAATACTTAGGCAAGGTCTTTAATTAAATTAATATGCCAATTTTGAAGTGATTTGCCTAAGGTTCATTTGATAAAACTCGAGTTTTGATGAAACTGCAACTTTAAAGAATAAACCGAGTTTTTCAAAGATGCATGAAATGATATGTAAAACCTAAGTGCCCCCATGCATTCACCTTACATATGTTTCCTATGATTAAAGGTCTTGATCATGCATCTATTTGGTTCTTTAATGAATTTCCAAATTAACACCTGAAATTTTTTATAATTCAAACCAATTAGTAACTTAACCATGGTTTGTTATCATCAAAACCTGATTAGGAGAACCCTTGAGCTAACATATATAATTTTACTATTTTACCCTTGTAAACATAATGTCAGTAGAGATTAAAAAAATCATATTTAAATAGAATTAAAAATGATAAAAAATTATCTTTGTAATATTTGTAATTTTTTTAAAAAAATCATTAATTTAAATTATCAAGTTAATTTAAAATATATTTTTTTGTTGCAATTATAGTTTTGAAGATTATATGATTTTTATATTATTACTTTTAATTTATTTTCTTTGATTCTTTATCTTGAATTTCATCTAAACTTTTTTTTTCTCACATTTTCATGTTTTCTATTATATCCCTATTTAAGGTGATTTTCATCTAATTTGTGCTCCATTATATTCTCTTTTCGATTTTAATGTGTTTTTATACCTCTTTGCATAACAAAAGATGTCATTTTTCATCTACAAAACTTTCTACGAAAGACATCATGTACGAGGACAAAAAAAAAAGACAAAATTATGATATAATTACATGTAGATCTCCTAATATGATACATTTGTTTGACTTGATGGCATTGTGTGTTAATAATTTAAACCATGTCAAGTCCACATCTATTTCAAATTCAAAAGGGTATTTTAATATTGTTCAAATTATTAAGTTATAATACATTATTCAATTAAATATTAATTATCACCATTAGTTAAAAGATGGTCATGTTACAAAATAATATATTAAGACAATGTCTATGTATTGTCCATAAAATAGAAAAAATATTCAAATAATTTTCTATAATCTTAAAGATATTTAAACACCTTAAAAAATATTTATTATATATTTTTACAAAAATATTAAACACCTTAAAGAAAAAATTTTTACTTAAAAAATGTAGTAATAATCATTTTTAACCATTGATTTCCAATATTCAATTTATTAGGCATGATTTTTGGGAGAAAAATAATTGGTGGAAATAGTGACACCTCCCTAACTAGGAATTAATTTACATGATCCCACCAATTAATATGTGAGAGAAAGGAAAGGTGAATGAAGAGAGAAAAAGGAAAAAAGAAAATGAGAGAGAAGTGGGAAGTCGATTGTTTTCTTTTTTTCTTTTTGACAATCAAGGGCATTTCATGAAATTTTGAAAGGTAATGTCTTTCAACTCAATTTTCACTCATCCATTAGGTCTTGGGCTCAAATAAAAGGGATCTCAGGATCTTAGGCCAATTTTCAAGCCCAAGTGGGTGTAAAGCACAATTCTCCCTAAAACTAAAGGACCACTTTCCATATATATATATAAAAAAAACTACTTCCCATATAAGAATAAGGACACGCTAGATCACTGGATTCTCAATACACGGTGAGCACGCATCCGAGGGAGAGCAAAGAGCACTGTTGAAGATTTTTTTTTTGGACACTGCAGAGGCCCCACCCCACACGGCCAGCATGCAAGAAAAGACTCCTCCTCATAGCACACAGATTTTGGAAGGCAACATGGTTGGACAACAGATTTGATTGCCACTTTGGTGCACCAAGAGAGGATTTTATGAGAAACACGCACAACATCCACGCATTAGGGATGGGTATCAGCGACATGGGAGAAGTAAGTTCCGGGTTTTAATTCCGATTTAGTTTAGTTTTAATTTTATTTTTAAATTTGAATGTGTTTGTGATTTTTGATTCTTTAACTTAATTAATCTTGTTAGATAAAATTCAAGTTTTAAAATTTTGATTTAGTTTAGTTTTAATTTATTCTTTAGTAAGTGTGTTTGTGATTTTAATTCATTAGTTTAAATAATCTTATCAGATAAAGTTCATATTTTTTACATTCTGATTTAGTTTAATTTTAATTTATTCTTTAGTAAGTGTGTTTGTGATTTTAATTCATTAGTTTAAATAATCTTATCAGATAAAGTTCATATTTTTGTGATTTTAATTCATTAGTTTAAATAATCTTATCAGATAAAGTTCATATTTTTTATATTCTGATTTAGTTTAATTTCAATTTATTCTTTAGTAAGTGTGTTTGTGATTTTAATTCATTAGTTTAAATAATCTTATTAGATGAAGTTCATATTTTTTATATTCTGATTTAGTTTAATTTTAATTTATTCTTTAGTTCAGATGTGTTTGTGGTTTTAATTCATCAATTTAAATAATCATGTTAGATAAAGTTTATATTTTTAAATTCTGAATTAGTTTAGTTTTAATTTATCTTGTAGTTTAAATGTGTTGGTGTTTTTAATTCATTAGATTAGTTTAAATAATCATGTTAGATAAAGTTCATATTTTTTTAATTCCGATTTAGTTTAGTTTTAATTTATTATTTAGTTTGGATGTGTTTGTGATTTCAATTCATTAGTTTAAATAATCCTATTAGATAAAGTTTATATTTTTAAATTCTGAATTGGCTTAGTTTTAATATATATATTTTAGTTTAAGTGTGTTTGTAGTTTTAATAATCCTATTAGATAAAGTTTATATTTTTAAATTCTACATTAGTTTAGTTTTAACTTATCTTTTAGTTTAAATGAGTTTATGATTTTAATTCATTAGCTTAAATAATCCTGTTAGATAAAGTTTATATTTTTAATTCTGAATTAATTTAGTTTTAACCTATCTTTTAATTTAAGTGTGTTTGTGGTTTTGCTTCATTGATTAAAATAATTGTGTTGGATAAAGTTTATATTTTTAATTCCAAATCGGTTTAGTTTTAACCTATCTTGTAGTTTAAATGTGTTAGTGTTTTTAATTCATTAGTTTGTTTAATTAATCCTGTTAGATAAGGTTCACATTTGTAATTCTGATTTAGTTTAGTTTTTGTTTATTTTATTAGTTTAGATATATTTGTGTTTTTTAATTCAATAGTTTAATTAATCCTATTAGATAAAGTTCAAGTTTATGTTTTCGATTTAGTTTAATTTTAATTTGTTTAGATGTGTTTGGGAGTTTAATCAATAGTTTAATTAATCATATTAGATAAAGTTTAGGTTTCAAATTCTGATTTAGTTTAATTTCATTTTATTTATTTATTTTTTAGTTTAGATGTGTTTGTATGTTTAGTTGATCTTATGTTAATTCTTGATTGTCATTCTCAATTTTTGTCCTTCACGAATCCTAATTGTTAATTCTTAATGGATATCTGTAAGTTTGTTTGATCTAAATATTAATAGTTTATTGCTTTGGTAGTTTTTATCAAATTTAATCTTGAGAGGTCATCGAAAAATAATGAAGATTGGTCTCTACTCTCACCATATTAGTTTACTTGATTGTTAAAAAGTTTACTTTGTGATTTTGTTTCCCTTTGGTTTGCTTGTGTTTGATCCTTGTGTTTGTTGTTTACAAATAATCTTTCTCTTTTTAAAAGGAAATACTTTTCTCCAAAGATCCCTTTGAAAATCTATTTTAAAAATTCATCTAGAATCCTTAGGATCAAAAGCTTCTTTTTTTTAAAAAAAAAAAATGCAACTATATCTCATTTAGTTTACACCCTTTTATTTTCAATAGGTTTTGAGTCAAACATGAATCCAAGCTTGAGGTCCCAAATAAATGGGATAATTCTAAGCTAGATTTGTGTATATTAATTAGTGACTTGGTGAGACCCTTACATAAAAATCACCTTTAAAAGAAAAAAAACTTTTATTAACAACTTGCTTGCTTTACTACATCTCTGAAAAGAAATTTCGATTTGACTTACTTATGGTACTCCAAAATTTTTTTTATAAGATTGTATGGTTTTTCTTGAATATGAATTTAGAACTTTGTTTGAGTTAAAAAGCAATTTTGAAATGGAAGATATGAATGAGTCTTTCAGGTGGCTTTATTTTCACCCAGTTTTGGACACCTGAAATGTTTTTGCAAAAATAAATTATTAGATGGCCCTGTAAATTTGTTTTGATAGTTTTCCTAAATTCGTAACTTCCTAAATTGAATTTTGACACCTATAATATTGAAATATATGTTTTCTAAAGGGAGATATGTTTTTTCAAAATTGCATTTACTATACGTGATGGATTCTAGATAGCTAATGAGTTTGAGTGTTTTAAAAATAGTTTTGAGTGCTCCCTAACCTTGGATTTATTTTTTGTGTAATTTAGAGACTTTAAATGATATGTATGATTTTAGAAGACTTTTGCATGTTTTTTAAAATTTAGTATATACATGTCTTTTCCGCCCAGTTCTGGACCTTCTGGAACTTTTAGGCATTTTTGTTTAAATTTGTTATTTAAATGATTGTTTGGCCACCTGGATAATAGACTAGACATGTAGAAAATGTTCCCTGAATTTTTTTTGCAATTTAATTCACAATATGAATATTTTTTTTAGCATTTGTTTTGTGAAAGCTTTTATTCTGATAACATGCTGGAAATTCTGTACAATGTTTAACTTATATTTTAACCTAGTATTGTTTGGCATATCTTGACTTAGTTTTGGCTTTTATTCTCTAATGTAGGCATAATGAGGATGTTGTTTGAATTTTTGTTTTCACGACAAAATAATGTTTTTAGATATTTGTTTAGGTTTTTTTAAGTGAATGCAACTGTTTTCCCCTTTGTTGCATGTTTTTGTTCTAGTCACTAATTTTGATACCTATAGCTATCTTGAGCATTAGTTTAAATTTAACAATGTGCTTGCATGCATGTCCTATGTGATAGTTGTTGTTTCTTTAGACTCATACCATTTCATTTGACTTGTATATATACCATGTATATTAGGGTTTATTGTCATAATTATTTGCTATTACTTGTGAGCTAACCCTCTCTAGCTACATGCAAGCGCATTGTAATTTATGCATTCTATCCAGGTACATCCCTTGCCCCCTTCTCTTTTTAATTCTGTAAATATGCAAACTTTGTTTGTGAATACTCTCATGTTTAATATTATCTTGATTGCTCTGATTTATTACTTGATTATTTGAATGGATTGAATGCATGAGGTATGTTGTATTATAGTGTCAAACTAACTTTGATGTCTTGTGATGGCACTTAAGAAGCAATCCAGGTATGCATACTTTCCTTTCTTTATGATTATGATTTGAATTCTCGTTTGGCATGCTAGAATTAGTAGAGTTTTAAAATCACTTTAGCCTATTTAGGTATCCATAATCGACTGATTAATTGTCATACTTCCCTTAAGTTAGCTAGTAGAGACCTCTTTAGGGCTTAAAAGGGTGCTGTCACTTTGAGGTACCTTCCCAATAGGTAACTTGATCCCTAGACCTAGATTCTGGCTTTTCGAAGACATGTTTTTCCAAAACTATGGAGTCACATTTTTTAGGGTTTTTCCTTCTTAAAATAAAATAAAATAAGTGGCAACTCCAACTTTTACAAAAATAGTTTTTCACTTAAAAAAACGAGTCTCTCCGACAAGTAGGGACGCATGTGAAAAATGAGGGTCCACACTTTCTTTTCCTATGCTTCTCCTCCATTTCTGGCTCCATGCCCCATTTGTTCCTCCTCTAGCTTGCTTCTCAAGCTTCCTTTAACGAACTCCTCCCCAACCCCTCTCCAAAAAAATGTGAGAATCTCCTCCTTAGCCAAATGTTCCTCTTCACCTTTCAAAAGGGGCCTCTATACCTCTCTAACAACCCACTAGTAGGAGCCTCTCCTCTCTACCACTTGTCTCCATAAAACAGAAAAAAAAAAAAAAAAAAAAAAAAAAAGAAAAAAAAAAAAAAAAAAGAAAAAGGCTTCCACTAAAAAAGTCCCATGGAAAAAAAACCACCTCTCCTCCCCTTAAAAGGCCAAAAGAGCTTTAAAATAAAAAAGGATGGCTGGGATGAGGACACCAAAAGCTCTAAAATCCAAAAAAAAAAAAAAAAAACTAATCCTATGGGGCCGCTAATAATCATGCTCGAATATGAAATAATCCTTTAATGGTCTCCAAAATGTAGCTTAAAAATCAATAATGAGCCGAGTAAACATAGACCAATGAGGGGTGCTGAAAAACTAAGCAAAAAAGGGTCCTAAACACTCACTAAAAAAAGAGTAGGGTGAGAGGAAAAATAATAATAAAATTATATGTGCTAGGGGACAAAATTGAGGGTTTAGAAATTATCAATGAAAATTTGAGTGGATCGATTTTTGGAAATGTGGATGAAAATATTGATATGAAAGGAATTTGAATATAAATTTTAAAAATTATGAAAATGAAATAAAACATTTATTTGGGAAACTATGTTAGATGACTTGGTTTTTACTCTTGTATTTGAAATTTGTAAGCAAAAATAAACCATAATGATATAAAAATATTTTATTCACAAATTTTCGAAAATGAATGTTTTTGATGGGAAATTAATAATCATGATCTAAACATATTTATTTTCTCTGCCAAGCCAACCACATGGGTGTCTCACATGTGGAAAATGAAAAAAATCTATTAAAACTTGCTAACCGAAAATTCATTTGAAAATCTTGAATTTGTTGTTTTACTTGTTATATAATTACAAGATATCTTATTTTTAACCAAAAACAAAATTGGAAAAATTAGAATGATTAAACATTTTTAATATTGAACATAGACTAAAAACACAATCCAAGAACCATTTATGTTTTCTATTTTAAGATTAGTAAAAACAAAAGTTTATCCAAACAACACATTAGCTAAGTATACCCTATTAATTATGGATCAAATATTTTATATTTGAAGCATAATTCTTCTTAATCATACCATATACCATACCATATGGTTCTACAAGTAGTTTATAGTAGGGATGACAACGAGGTGGATTCAGGATGGGTCACCACCATCCCAACCCCGTCCCATATATTTAAATCAATTCCCATCCCCACTAACAAAAAAAATTTAAACAAGGTGGGAAGAGTATAGGAAATTCTCATACCTACCCTGTTTAATTTTTTTAATTCTTTTCCATTTTTTTTTCATTTTTTTTACTTTTAAAATATTAAATTCTATTAAAAATAAACACAATCTATGACTAAAATATTATTATAAATATTTATAATTTATTTTTATGAAAAATAATATTATATATATATATATATATTAAAAAGTCGAAAAAGAAAAAATCAATTAAAATATATTTTTATTTAATATTATATTTAATCGGGGTGGGCGAGACAAAGTCATACTAGAACCCACCTCAAACCCATCCCAGGTTTTAAAAGAATTTTCAAACTCATCCCAAACCTGTTTTTATATATACCAACACCGTCCCATTAAGGGTGGGTACTTGAAAAAGCTCGTCCTATTGTCATCCCTAGTTTATAGTTATATGTATATATATCTATATATATATATATCAAAAAATAATAAAAATATTTAAAAACATTTAATTGGATTGAATGCTTTAACATAAATCTAAAAAAATTACAATCATTTTTTAATTCATCAATTATTATTTTGAAGAGATTTTTTTAGTGTAATTTGTAACTTTATATCACTTCACCAAAAGATGAAAATGAACGGTTAAAGATTTTTGTAGCTTCAAATACGTGACATGAATTTTCTTTTAATGATTTGAAAGATATAAATAAATTCAAGATCTCATTTTCAAGACGAATGGTTGTTTCTTTATTTATCTTGTATAAATATAGATATATGAAATATATATATATATTCTACTAATAATATTATGTTAAATATAGATATGTGAAAAAAATATTATTTTAACTTGCACCTCTATATCTTAGTATTTTGTTTACATTTAATATACTATGATCATATATTATTCCTATTCAAATAAAAAAAATTTATAACTATCTTGTTCACATTCTTTCTGCTTTAGTTGCACATGCATGTATGTATGAAAAGAATATATCCAATGTGAATTACAAATAATCAAAATATTGTCATATTGTATCAATCATTTCAAAATAGATATTATTATTTTTGTCCCATTAATTTCACAAAGGAAATGACTACAAAAATAAAAAATAAAAATAAAATTCCATTTAGTATGCAATCACCAAACATTTTTATTTTTTTTACTAAAAAAAATTAAAATTAGTTCCTATCAAAACCCTATTTAATATTGTTTCTTTCTTAGACAAAACAAGTAAGTCAAGCAAGCCTTCTCAACCCACTTCTACGACGCTAGGTTGGAATTTTTTTGTATAATATGTGACATGTAAGGATCAACTTTACTTAATATTATTTCTCTCCTAGACAAAACAAGCAAGTCAAGCAAGCTTTCTTAACCCATTTCTAAGACACTAGGTTGGAAGTTTCCTATATGATGTGTGACATGTAAGGACCACACACGAAGATAACAAAAATAAATCAATAAGTGCAAAGAGGTCCTCCCAAATTTGATCATATATGTACGGGAATATTGCAAAAAATATCCTAAAATTTGATAAAGAATTTTTGTGAAGTTTATTAAAGAATTAATAATTTCATATGTTAAAAGTTTATTGTATTTTATTTTTCATGTCATACATTTTCAATTATAAACCAAGTCAGAAAATTAAAATTTTTCTTTTCTTTTTTTCTTTCTCACTTTCTAAAATTCAAAGATAAACAAATCCAACTCATACCATTCAATAATTAAATTTATAATATTGGTGTTGATGTACTCTTCTTCTTGGTAGAGCAATTATCTTTTTTTATCCTTTTTATTTTTTATTTCTGGTTTATTAGTTTTCTACAAATGTTCTAAATTTCATGTGTTTTCTTTTCTTTGAATTTACACTAGCTTGAAAATTCCTAAATTATGTGTTACCTTATGGTCCATAAAAGATATAAAAGCAATAAGTTAAAGCTGAATAAATTTTTTCACGTTCATAATTTTTAAAAATGTATTAAAAAAAAAAAAATCACCACTTTTAGACTATATTTGATAGAAAAATGTTTTAACTTATGCTTTTATATCTTTTAGAAAATGTTAGGAAAAGAAAATAGAGAGGAAAAATAGAAGGAAAAAAAAAGTGAAGAAAAATAAAAAATGGATTTAAAATCAATAAATTATTTTTATATACCATTTCAAACTTATTTCACTTATTTTTCTTCTTTTATATAAAAATTAAATAATTTAAATATATATAAATTTTTAACAAATTTTAATTATATGTGATTCTCTTTCGTATTTTTCATGATAAAATCAAACATGATAATATAATTTTCCTTAACATTGTTTTTCTTTCCTTAATACTTTCAAATAATCAAATATAGCCTTTCTTATTTGAATTATTTGTTGGAGCAATCTTGACATATAATATGGTTTCCTATATTACAATTTCAAAGATAATATTTAAGATTTAAGGGGAAAAAATGTAGTTTTGATTTGAATGTTGTTCTTCACGATCAAAATCTCAAAGATAACATTTAAAGAGAAAAGAAAAATGCACTAGTATTTAAATTATTATAGTATTTGGAAACACATTACAATTTTTTGTTTTTAAAAATAGAAAATAATAATAAGTATTGTATAAAAAATAGAAATTTTTATAGAAAAGGTAGAAAATCAATTTTTTTTATTTCTAGTTGTTATATTCAACAAACAATTTAATTTTTTTAATAATATTGATAAAATTAAAAATCAAAAGATTGCATTAATTTTATTATTTGATTATTATTACATTTACATGATTAGCTTGACCCCAGCACTTTCATTTGATTTTTCTTTTAGGCAAAGCTAGTCAATCGAGTCTTCTTAGGCCCACTTCTTAGACCCTTCATTGTTTTTTTTTTTTTTTTTTTTTGTTATACTAATACTTAACTTGAAAATTTCCCAAATGATAGTGACATGCAAGGACCACAAAGACATAGTGCTTCTTAGTATTTTAATTATTAGAAGAAAAGTTATATTGCTCCGAAAGCTCAAGTCAAGCAAGTCTTCTCTGGCCACTTCTTCGACCCTTGATTAGAAATTTCCTCATATGTGACATGTAAGGACGACACAAAAAGACAACAAAAATAAATAAATAAATGGAAAGAGGTCCTCCAAATTTGACCATGTATGGGGACATTGCAAGAAATATTCTAAAAATTTGATAAATTTTTTTTTAAGAAATTTATTAAACAATTAATAATTCAAATGTTAAAAATTTATTATATTTTATTTTTTATGGTACACATTTTCAATTATAAATCAAGTAAGAAAATTTAAATATTTTTCCTTTTTTCTTTTTTCTTGCTCACTTTCTAAAATTCAAACATAAACAAATTCTAGTCTTACCATTTAATAATTAAATTTATAATGTCGGTGTTGCTTCTAGGTAAGGCAAGTCTTTTTTTTTTTTCTAAACCTTTTTTTTGGGGGGTTTATTTTTCTACAAATGTTCTAAATTTCATGTTTTTTTTTTCTTTGGATTTACACTAGCTTACAAATTTCCTAGATCATCTGTTACCTGATGGTACACAAAAGATATAAAAGCATAAGTTAAATCTAAATAAATTTTACTTTCATAATTTTTAAAAATGTATAAAACAGAATTTCAACACTTTTAGGCTATATGGGTTGGAGAGTAAAGAGATATCAGGAAGTTGTCCAGTTTGATCAGATCAACCTGTCCACGCATTTCTGGATGATCTCACAAATTAACCTTGTATGCTCTTTCTGTAGGATGATAACTGTCCCAAAATACATAAGTTGACCCGTCTTCACAAGTAAAATGGACTTAATTGGTTACGTAGTACTGCCACCTCGATCTATTCTCCCTGTGCCACAGCAACCTTTATCAACCACTTCAAACCCTGAAACAAATGATTTTTTTTTTCTTAAATAATAATTATAATAAAAGCTAAGGCCCAATTTGATAGTTATTTTTAAAAATAATTTTTTTTCTCCAAAATGAAAAAATAAATAAAAGGAAACATGTTTGATAATTTAAAAATAAATAAATAGAACTTTTGGTTGTTTTATACTTGTTTTTTGAGAAATATTTTAAAAAATAGTTAGAGAAATATTAAAAATGATTAAAAATAAAGCATTATATATAAACTTAAACATAGAATTTGGGTTAAAAATATTGTAGATTCCTAAACACATATTTGTCTTCCAAAATATTATAAAACAGTTTTTGAAAACTATTTTCAAATCAATTACCAAATAGGACCTAAGATTTTAGAGCAAAGGGATACAAGTTTTGCTCATATGCATCAAAGGAATTATTTGATTTTTGAGGGTTTTGGATGAGATCAAGAAAGGGTTTGTAAATATCAAGGTAGACAATGTCACGCCCTAAGCCCCACTCCAAGGGCGTGACAGTCATTTCACACCTCAAACTCGAAGGCTTAAAATGTAACCTGACCCGAACAATCATATTGTAACTGGAAGTAACCAATTACCAAATACCTGTTCAGAGTAGCGGAATAAAATTCTAAAATCTTCAAACTTAACTTTAAAACTAAGCATCCACCAACCAAAATCCATTATACAAATAGATTGCAAACTCAATTAAATCAAGTGCTAACAAATTTTCATAATCTCCAAATCTTATCTTCAAACTATCATAACAAATTTGTAGTTTCAAATCTAAATAGCTTCCAAAAAAAAAAACAAATGAATCCAAATGAACATAAACTTATAGGCTAACAATGTCCAAAAATAACATCCTAAGCAAAATCCTAATGATGACCATTCCCGACCTAGCCATCACTCCTCGCCCGAACTAAGGGTACCTAAAAAATTATCAGCAAATAGGAATGAGCTCAAAGCCCAATAAGGAACATTAATGCAGTCCATGGATCAAACATTTCAAATTCACTTGCAAAATATGAGATATTATAACTAATTATTTTCATAAACCTTTGAGTCAGTTTTTCCAATACATTCAAAAATTCTAACTGTACAGTTTCAATTCTGATTCAAACATTTTTATATCAAATTCAATCAAAACATTCAAATCATTTATTTACTCTGGTCATCAAACTTCAAATAGTGCCCAATTAGGTGGGACTTTTCAAATAGGTGGCTAGCCTCAAATTGTTCCTTTAAGGTGGATGGAACCAAACACTACTAGAACTAGTAACCTTTAACCAAACCCCTAGAGGCTGGGGTCCAAATCAATTACATTTCCCACCAAGAAATGTGTCAACTATTATATCCCGTTGACAAGGGCCAAACACACCAGAGTCAAACACTTATATCAATTATTCAAATTTGCAAAACATAATATCTCCACATTTTTCTGTTGTAAACAAAATATAAGGTTCCAACATACTTTTCATGCAAAACATATTTGATTTATGCATAAAAAGAATAATAACTCAAAACGTTTCCACATGATGTATATAAAAATTTGTTTCTAAAAGAAAAACCACTGCATTAATTTCCCTTACCTCAAAAGAAGTCCTCAAAAAAAACTTTGGAGAAAAATAATCCTGAAAATCTACTCTTCACCTAACAAAATATAAGAGAAATAACCATTACTATTTATTTAAAATTATAGGTTTGACAATCCTAAAATTTTAGGTATTCAAATTAATGTTTTTAATTATGAAAGGTAATTTAATCTATTCATATTTAAAAAAATTAATAAATTTCTAATTTATATAAAACTTAATATATTTTTAAATTTATTTCTTGGGACACAACTTAATTTAATTAAACCATAATTTATTTCACTAATTAATTATTATGTTATTTATTAACTTACACTCATCATTAGTATAATTATAATACCAAAAACTTTACTTCCTTTTATTTAAAACTTCTATTCTCTCACTTTTTTTTTTTTTTTTTATCAAATATAAATTTTATCCCCAACAATTCTCCCTTATTGCCAACATAATATATATACATATATATAAATTACCAAACATCATTCATCCGTACACACACACACACACTCACACACACACACATATATATATATATCTATAATTTTTTTTTCCCATTCTCCAACTTCCTCCGGTGTGCACACACGTTCTCCATATATATATATATATATTTGTCTTTTTTTTCTTACTTCATCCAGTGTGCACACGCGTTCCTTCCTCCTTTTTTTTTTTTTTTTTTTTTTTAATAATTCTAATCCCTTAAGCCACGAATAACAATATATTTATTTACTCTCATTTTTTTTTTTTTTTAATATTCATTACTTAGATATATTCATCAAGAAATTTAAATTTCCCTATTTTCATCAATAGAACAACTGATATTCCTAATTTCAATATTTTGACCTTTTTTTTATTTTTTTTTATTTTCATCTAAAAACTTAAGATTTCCCAATTTCCAACAATAAATCAAAATCTTAAATTTTCACTATTTTGATATTAAAACGAATTAAAAAAAAAAAAAAAAAACTAACCCTAATCTAGATTTGGGTTTTCCAAAAAATATATCTAATGTGCTTGAAATTAACTAATAAATATAAAATATTGATCTAGGGGTTAGAATATTACCTATGGAGATCTGTTCTTCAAACCCTGAAATCCGACTCTAATCTTACGTTCTCTGGAACTCTCTGCGAACAAGAACGCGATTCAAAAAAGAACAGGAAGAAGAGAATTCCTAATTTATACCTAGGGTATTTATTCATAAAATTACCTTTTCACCCCTTTTCCATTTTATTTAATTAATTAATTAATTACTTTAATATCATTATTAATAATTTCCTAAATTACCCCTAAAAAAAAAAACTTGGGCGTTACATCCTCCCCTCCTTAACAAAAGTTTAGTCTTCTAAACTTAACATACCTGGGTCTTGAAATAATTGAGGATGCTTTTCTCTCATCTCTTCTTCTAACTCCCAAGTGGCCTCTCGGATACTATGATTGCTCCACTGGACCTTTACCAACTTGACAACAGCATGTCGTAGTACCTTATCCATCACATCCACAATTGGAACGGGCACCTCTTCATAGGTTAAGTCCTCAAAAATTTGAATAGGCTCCAACTCCACAACATGAGAGGGGTCATAAATATATTTCCTCAAAGTCAAAACATGGAATACATTATGAATCTTAGATAGACTTAGGGGCAAGACCACTTTATAAGCCAAAGTGCCTACTCTTTCTAATACCTCAAATGGTCCCACAAAGCGAGGACTGAGCTTCCCTTTTCTTCCAAATCTCATTGTAGACTTCATAGGTGAAACTTTCAAGAAAACATGATCACCCACCTCAAACTCCAAATCTCGTCTCCGATTATCAGCATAACTCTTCTGTCTGTTTTGTACTGTTTTCAATATTTCCTTAATTAAAGAAACCTTTTCAACAGTCAATTGCACAAGTTCAGGGCCCAAAAGTTTCTTCTCTCCAACATCATCCCAACAAACAGGAGATTGACATCTCCTACCATATAACGCCTCAAAAGGTGTCATCCCAATGCTAGCTTGAAAGCTGTTATTATAGGCAAACTCCACTAGGGGCAAATAATCATCCCAATTACCTTTTAGGTCCAAAGCACAAGCTCTCAACAAATCTTCCAAGGCTTAAATTACCCTCTCTGATTGACCATCAGCCTGTGGATGAAAAGCAGTACTAAAACTCAACTTAGTACCTAATGCTTTCTGTAAACTATGCCAAAATCTAGAAGTAAAACGAGGATCTCTGTCAGATACTATAGAAACAGGTACACCATGCATTCTCACAATCTCCTTAATATAAAGAGAAGCCAAATGATCTACAGAAAAATTGACTTTCATAGGCAGAAAATGAGCAGACTTTGTCAATCGATCTACAATCACCCAAATCATATTATTGCCCCCTAAGGTCCTTGGTAACCCAATCACAAAATCCATAGTAATATGTTCCCATTTCCACTCGGGAATAGAAAGTGGTTGCAAAAACCCTGCTGGTCTTTGATGCTCAGCTTTCACTTGTTGACACACCAAACATTGAGCCACAAATTGCGCAATATCTCGCTTCATACCAGACCACCAATAATTCTGTCTCAAATCTTTATACATCTTTGTTCCTCCTGGGTGGATCGCAAGCCTAGAACAATGAGCTTCCTCCGAAAGCTCCCTCCTTAAGTCTCCATCATTTGGGACACAAAGTCTAGCCCTAAACCTCAAAATCCCATCATCTGATAAAACAAAGTCAGGCTTACTGCCCTTTTTAACCTCTTCCATAAGTTGCACTAAGTTCAAATCGTTCTTTTGTAGGGCCTTAATTCTCCCAACTAAGTCTGGTTGCACTCTCAAGTTCGCCACAAGAGCTCCCGAGTCCAAAACTCTCATATGGCAGACTTTTAAACTCCTCAAATCTCTCAATAATTGCCTATGAAAACCTCTAATGGCTGCTAAGGAACCAACAGATTTCCTGCTCAAGGCGTCAGCCACAGCATTTGCCTTCCCTGGGTGATACTGAATAATGCAGTCATAATCTTTAAGTAGTTCAATCCACCTCCTCTGTCTCATGTTCAATTCCTTTTGGGAAAATAAATACTTCAAACTCTTATGATCTATGAATATTTCACAAGTTTCACCAAAAAGAAAATGTCTCCAGATCTTAAGTGCAAAAACCACTGCAGCTAACTCCAAATCATGAGTAAGATAATTTCATTCATAAGACTTCAACTGTCTAGCAGCATAAGCTACAACTTTCCCATGTTGCATAAGAACACAACCCAAACCCTAACGAGAGACATCACTATACACCACAAACCCTCCTGAGCCTGAAGGGATAGTCAAAATAGGAGCTGTCACTAATCTGTTCTTTAACTCTTGGAAACTATGTTCATAATCATTTGACCACTCAAACTTAACCCTTTTCTGAGTCAACCTGGTCAGAGGTAGGGCAATCTTAGAGAACCCCTTAATAAATTGCCTATAACAACCAACCAGTCCTAAGAAACTTCGAATCTCGGTCATAGTATTAGATCTCCTCCAATTTGACACAAAATCTACCTTTCCAGGGTCAACAGAGATGTCATCCTTGGTCACCACATGCCCAAGGAAAGAGACTCTATCTAACCAGAACTCACATTTCTTTAGTTTAGCATACAATTGCTTATCTCTGAGAGTCTGCAATACAATACTCAAATGGCACTCATGCTCCTCCCTACTCTTTGAGTACACCAAAATATCATCTATAAAAACCACCACAAACTGATCTAGATAGAGCTTGAATACCTTATTCATTAAGTCCATAAAAGCAGTAGGTGCATTAGTCAAACCAAAAGACATAACCAAAAACTCATAATGCCCATATCTAGTTCGAAAAGCAGTCTTGGGTACATCTTCACTTCTAACCCTTAACTGATGATAACCAAACCGAAGATCAATCTTTGAGAACACACATGCCCCCTGAAGTTGATCAAACAAATCATCAATCCGAGAAAAAGGATACTTGTTCCTCATCGTCACCTTATTCAACTCTCTTTAATCAATGCAGAGTCTCATAAATCCATCATTCTTCTTTACAAATAAAACAAGAGCTCCCCAAGGTGAAACACTAGGCCTAATGAAGCCCTTATCTAACAACTCCTGAAGTTGAATCTTCAATTCCTTAAGCTTCATAGGTGTCATCCTGTAAGGGGCCTTAGAGATAGGAGCTGACCTTGGTGCCAAATCAATGGTGAACTCCACCTCCCTCTCTGGTGGCAAGCCAAGTAGATCCTCTAGAAAGACATCAGGATAGTCCCTTACAATGGGTATGTCTTCCAACGTTAAATCATTTTCCTCATTCATAACATAAGCCAAAAAGCCTTGACAACCTTTCATGAGCAAAGAATTAGCTTGCAAGGCTGAGATCATACACAGTGGTTTGTCCACGTACTTCCCCTCAAAACTAAAATCAAGCTGACCAGGAATGCTAAACATCACTCTTTTCCCAAAATAATCAACAGATGCATGGAATGAAGCTAACCAATTCATCCCCAAAATCACATCAAAATCCTGGAGGTCAAGAAGTACTAAGTCAACTGTCATCTCTCTATACCCAATCATCACACAACAATCTCTAAGTATTTTATTAACCACAACAAAATCTCCCAAAGGAGTAGCAACAAATAAATCAAAGTCCATGTTATCAATCGGCATACCCAACAAACCAGTAAAAGATACTGAAACAAAAGAGTGCGTTGAACCAGGATCAATTAAGGCTCTAGATGAAGTTGAAACTTAAACTAATGCGTCACTCATCTATTCCCAAAGATAAACTAAAAAAGTTCCCATCAAGATCACAACCTAGTGCTCTAATATCATTTGTAATGGCCCACTCCCAACCATATAGATATTGTTCGCTTTGAACCCAAAGGGGCCCTCACAGCTTTAAAACGCGTCTACTTGGTTAAGAGGAGCCTCTACATATATAGCGCTAGGAACATTCTCTCATATCTGATGTGAGACATCACAGACAAACTTTGCTTGGGAAAAATTGGCGTTGAGAGAATCCAATTGAGGCGAGAGCTTAGTATTGAACAGCTTCACTGCTTTGTTGTGATCCTCAACACACTCTCTTTGTGTCCCTCCTGCTAAGCTTCTCTGTGATGGTAAACACCCTAATGGAGGTGCATGCACTAGCAACAACTATTCTTCGTTGCCCCAATTCATACAAATCCTTCAATTTGTTTAACAGAAGTTAAAGAATGGCATCCTATGAATCGGAAATGGAAGAGCATGGATGATTCCAGAGTTTTTCATGGCAATTAAAATTACCTTCAAGAAGGAAGCAGCCGAGGTGGCCATAAGATCAGTGTAAGCCGGAACATCATACTGGCGCTTCCGAACACCGCTGACACGGTATGAATTGGCAATGTCATCATTGCCCGCTTCAACTAGAAATAGGCTTTTTGCTTAAAATGGTGTTTGTTCTCTCTCTTCCAACCATCGCTTTCAGCTTTCCTATGTATTCTTTGAACATTTTTAATTGATCCGACATTGATAAAACTGACTAATTTGTTTACCCAAAAATGTTTTCCAAAATTGTTTTTAAATCAATTACCAAATAGGGCTAAGATTTTAGAGCAAAGAGGATACAAGTTTTCTCGATACCCATCAAAAAGATATTAGGAGTAGGCCAGTGGTGACTAACCATTTCTCCAATTAGGAGGTAGTGCATTACTTCCTCAAATGGATTGTCTAAGTCCACAAACCGCCGGTGAACAAACCATCTACTTGCAAGGAACCCATAACTTAGGTTTCCATGCTATTGTTAATGCACCTAAGTTCAGTACAATGCAAAAGATGCTAGGTTAGAGTGCTCATAAAGAATAATGCATGGAATAAGGATAGATAAAAGTGAATCTAGAATATCATCAAATGAATAATGAATTTTAAATTTATTACATCATGTTATAATTTTAAGGGTTCTATCCTAATATTGTGTACCTTGGATATATAGTTTCTTTTAAATTTTATAATATACTATTGTTTGCTTATTAGAAAATCATAAAAAAGACCCATTGAGCCTTTTTTTATATTCTTTTTCTATACTTGAATGATAAAAATGGTGATTTAGGTTTGGCTTTCTTCTTATATGTACTTTTATGGTAAATGCTTCAAGGCATATTCATGATACTATCCTAGTAATCTTGAGCATGAGGTAGAAAAACTTCAAAAAAGGTATTTGCAAAGTAGAATGTACAATTTCTAGATTAATTTTATTTAGAATGTTTATAAAGTTTGGATTTGAAGATTACTAGGAATTTTTAATAAAACATAATTTATAGATATCCTATCAAGTAATCTCTTTATACAAAAAAAAAAAAAAAAAAAAAAGTTTAATTTTGATGTCTTATGGAATATGCTTTTGCTTCTATATTGTCTAATCAACATTTTCCAACATGTTGTCAGATATATGTTTTCTAATATTAATTTCTTCCAATATTTTACATAGGAATGAAAATGGAATATTGTAACAACAACATTCAGTTTGAAACTAAGTCAATTTAATGTTGTAACTATTTTTCCTACACACATACATATAAAGCACATCTAGAAAGGCACTAATTAGGGTTCAAACTTTTTTTTTTTTTGCACAAATTTGATCATGAATGATAGTTACAATGAATCAATTTAATTAGTATAAACATATTCTACTAATTTAATCATGTACAGTTTACTATAAAATATTTCTAATTCTTTCTTGTTTCAAACTAAAAATTTAATTTTTTTTAACTAGAACTTTTTGTTTTAAAAATGAGTAATACAAAAGGTTGACAAATTTTTTTTAAAAAAAAAGTAAGAGAAGAATAAATTTATGATACATTAAATACGTATATATCTCAACTTAAAATTATTATATCCTATATAAAGAGATTGGATTGGTAAATTATCTTATTGAATGTTTGACTGAACATGATATATGATAATTAAAGGGCGAAAGATCATTTAACCCATCTCAAAGCTAACCAAACATGGAATAAGATATGTTATCTCATCTCTTATCTCATTCAATATTATGTTTATCAAATCAATTAAATATAGCTTTACTTTAGTAGCTAGGTAATTCAATTGAGTTGTGGGGGATGTGGACTACTATTACTTTTAAAAGAATTATAGAAGTGATATGGACTATTGATAAGTACCATGTAAGGGATTCATTAATTTGATTCAATTTAATTAACATCCACCTATCTAAATATATTGATAGATCATTTTGGCTTATGAAAATTATGAAGTTGAAAAACAATATGGAGCACACACTGGTAAAATTAAAACAAATCAAAATTGGTATCATCGTTGCTTGCTAGTTACCTAATTATATTTCTTGAATATTCAGTTGCCAAAGTGAAATCCCATGAAAAGGTTCAAGAAATGGTGATTGAGTAAGAAGCTTCGATGAGATGTGTTGCATTGTTGGACGAGATCTCGGATTAGAATGTATGCATTTAAGTGCTAACCAGACCACAAGAACTACATCTCTAGCAACTTGTTGATCTTGAGGAGAAGGAATACGTGAATCTAATATATCAGCGAGCATTATGTTTTGAGCTGATGAGGAAGACACTAAGGTGAAAAGTTCTCCCGGATGCTTTCCCATCATTGTCTCAAGTGCCACTACTCCAAAGCTGTAAACATCACATTTTTCCGTCACAGCCATAGTGTAGGCAAGCTCTGTTAAGAATCAAAATAAGAAATAAATATTGCACAAATGACAAAGTAATATTCATTTAATTTTCTCATATTAGCCATAACTATGAAATGTTGAGAATGTTTCATATCATTGCATTGACATTTGGCTATATTTTGTTTCTAGGATTGTGATGAAATTTAGTTAATTTTTACAACTCATATGAAACCTTTGAAAAACTATTCTAAGGAGTTTTTAAACATGTTTGGGGATTATTGGGAGAATGAAGGCAACTATTTGGAAAAAGCTTAAGAGACCATTGATAAGTATTTGTATATAAAGTTCTCTAGCTCTTTAATATCTCAAACCATTTTTTTTAATATTTTTTAAATAACTAGTAAGAGTACTTTCCTTTTTTTTTTTCTTTCTTTTTTTTGTTTGGAATTTTAGAAGAAATAACCAAAAAAAAAAAAATTGTTAAAGATATTTCAACTTCTATGAGGGCCTTTTGGGCACATAATAGATAATATCTACACAATTGAAAATGGGTTGTTATAAATGGTATTAAAGTCTATCCATAACCATGGTGTGGAAGTTTGTTTGGCTCCGCAATCCCATGGAACACAACAAGAATGTTGTATTTGCATGAGGAATGAGTATGATATCCCACAATAGATATGAAAATAAAAAGTTTTGATACTATATTTAAATGAGTTCCCCTTAACCTTATAAATGTATTTTAAAGTCGTGTGGGCCTCCTAGGCTCAGAGTGAACAATATCTATAAGGTTAGGAGCTATTATCTAGTTTGCATGAAAAATGTAAAGAAAAATAATATATTAAAAATTTAGAAGAATTTATTTACTTTCAAGCTCTTCATAATTTTCAAATAAGTAATAATAGTAGAAAAAATTTTGTTTGGCTGGTAACGATATTTTCTTTCCCTTCATTCAATATAATACATCACTTCTATGAACTATATAATGAGAGGTATAAAAGTACTAAATACATCGAATCTCAAAGATCCCACACTTACTAAAACAAAAGCAACTAGAAGTTCAAAAGATATATCAGAAGAGTAAAAGCTTAAAGAAAAATCGGCATGTACTTACCTGGTGCTATGTAACCATAAGTGCCTGCAAGAAGGGTTTGATTGGATGAATCAGGATGTAGCAGTCTAGCGGTGCCAAAATCTGATAGAAAAGTGTCCAATTTAAAGTCCAAAAGAATGTTGTTACTTGATATGTCCCTATGAATAATGGGTGGAGTAGAGTCATGATGCATGTAGCATAAGGCATGGACTATGCTTTTGACTACATTCACCCTTTTAATCCAATCCAATTCCAAAGCTTCAACTTCATTGCTCAATACACAATATAAGCTTCCTCTTTCCATGTACTTGTAAATCAAAAACATGCATCTTTTGTGGAGACAATAGCCGTGAAGTTTTACGATATTCCGATGTTGTATTTTTGACAAAATTTGCACCTCATTTTGAAAACTTTTCAAGTATGTTGCCTCATCTCTTTCCCATCCATGAAGCTTTTTCAGGGCTACCACATTGCCTGTAGGCAATTGAGCCTTGTAAACACTCCCATAGCCTCCAGTACCTATGCAGTATTTGATATCAAAGTCTTCTGTTGCTTCAATGATGTCTTCATAAGCAATCTTTCCATCATAGTTCCATATTGAAAATATATCTCCATTTTTTTCATTTTTTTTCAATGGTGTCTTGGTTTGGTTTTGTCTTGTCTTCTGCAAAAGCAAAAGAAACCCAAACACCGCAAAAGAAAGAAACAAGATGGTAGATATAGCAATAACAGTGATGACTATAGTTTTATGTCTTCTTTTGCAATGCGGCCAACCTTTGATTTCACCACATAAACCTTTGTTGTGGCTAAACACCTTGGGATGATATTCAAACTGTAATTCAAAGGGTATGTGACCCTCCAAATCATTGTATGACAAATCAATTGATGTCCATCTGTACATTGAAAGGGTGGGAATGCGACCTGAGAGTTTATTGCGGGAAAGATTCAAGTTCTCTATGCTCTTCAAGTTTTGAAGCTGGGAAGGTATCTTTCCATTGATCAAATTATTGCTAAGGTCTAAGCTAGCCATATTCTTCAAGTTCCCTATCTCGAAAGGGATGCAACCCCTGATTTGATTTCCACAAATATTGAACTCAGTTAAATTGATGAGGTCGCCCAAAGATGAAGGAATAACTCCCGTGAGGTTGTTATGATCCAATCTGAGATGGATTAGATTCTTCAGATTCCGGATTCCAGGAGGGATGGAACCATTCATTTGATTGTAACAAAGATACAAATGAACCAAATTGGTAAGATGACCAAATGATAAGGGGATGGGACCCTGGATTTGATTGTTAATGAGATGGAAATAAGTCAAATTGGTAAGATGACCCAAAGAGGAAGGAATAACACCAACAAGGGAGTTATGACTGAGGGACAGTCGAACCAAATTCTTTAAATTCCCAATTTCAGAAGGGATGGAACCGTTGATTCGATTGAAATTAAGGTACAAGCATTCCAGGTTGGTTAAATTTCCAAGAGAGGAAGGAATGACACCAAAAAGGGAGTTATAACTGAGGGACAGTCGAACCAAATTCTTTAAATTCCCAATTTCAGAAGGGATGGAACCATTGATTCGATTGAAATGAAGGTACAAGCATTCCAGGTTGGTTAAATTTCCAAGAGAGGAAGATATGGCACCAGAGAGAGAATTATACCTCAAATCCAAATGAATCAGATTCTTCAAATATCCAAGAGAGGAAGGGATGACACCAGAGAGAGAGTTACCACTTAAATCTAATTCCTCTAATAGAGTGAGGTTACCCAGTGAAACAGGTAGCTCACCATCAAGTCGACAATCAGAGATACGAAGGTAAGTGAGTTTTGTAAGCGTACCTATCTCATCTGGGATGCGACCATAGATCAAAGAATGGCTAAGGTTGAGACGGAGGAGGCTGGGAAATGAAGAAAACTTCATCTGGCTAAGCTCAATCATTGGTCCATAGTGGCCTGAAAAGTAAATCTGAATGACATGTCCCTCCCTGTTGCAGGTGATGCCGTCCCATGTGCAATGATGAGAAGTAGTGTTTTCCATGTACCACCACCAAGTGGAGTTGCGGAGAGCCTCGGCCTCAGCCTCCACCTGTGCGTCAGTTGTAGCAGCAGCAGCAGCAGGAGGTGATGAGATCAAGAGCATGTTATATGATAACAATACCACTGAAACCACCAACACCCTACAAGTATTAATGGAATACCACTCCATTCTTTCTTATTTTCGATTAATATTGCTATATATGCCCCAGTTGATGGTTTTATAGAAGTGGTGTTGGTGTTGATCCAGCAACTCTCTTCTTTCACCCGCACAGCATCTCAAGCAAGTCAAACAAGTCTTCTCCAACTCTCCATTGGACATTAATTTGTTGGGAAATGAGGACGTTTATTTTTGGAAATAATGTTTTATGAAAAGAAAAAAATTGCAAGCAAAAATTAAAACCATTAGTAATCATGATCAAACCATATTTAATTTAGGATGAGGAAACATGCTTAATGTTATGTAAACTAAAAATACAACCCTAAAAACACTTATCCAAACAACATATTAGCTGACTACACTCTTTTTTAAATATGGATAAAATATTTTGCATTTGAAGAATAATTCTTAGGTAGCAGGCCACATGGTTCCACCTGTAACCTCTATCTATTAAAATTTAATAAAAATATTGATACACAAAACATGTATTAATATTTTGTTTTTGTACTTAAATTTTATTTTCTACTTATTATAGTCATTAAGCATTTATTTATTTTTTTTTTTTTTTTTTTATTATTTAATAGTAATGAATAATGATAAAATAAAATCACAAAACATGTTTAATATTGATACAAAATAAAAAATATTATACAATCGTAATAGTCAAAAGACTATATTTTTATTATTTGATTATTATTCCACTTCATGATTAGCTTGTCTAACACTTCATTTGATTTTTCTTCCAAGCAAAGCAAGTCAACCAAGTCTTCTTAGGCCCACTTCTTAGACTTTTGATTATTAGAAGGTTATGCTGCTAATTAACTTAGAAATTTGCCTATAATAGTAACATGTAAGGACCACAAAGAAAGCCTAAATTTGACCGTACATGGATCAAGATCTACTATTAAATATTTTAAAATTTGATAAAAAAAATTATTAATTTCACTAATTTTAAATAGGAATCAATTTGAAAAAAAAAAAAAAAACCTGTTTCTATTTGTTATGCAATCATCAAATATATATATTACTTTTTTTTTTATTAATAAAAAATAAATTAGCTCCTATATGCAGTGCCCTGTTTTCTTCTCTCCTAAACAAAGCATGTCAAGTCAAGCAACCCTCAAATCATTTCTAAAGCGCGATGTTGAAAATTTCCTATATAATATGTGACATGTGAGACCACACAAAAAGAGCATAAAATAATAATAATAAACAAATAAATCTAAAGAAGTCCTTCCAAATTTGCAAAGTTTATTATATAAGGAATTAATTATTTGAAATGTTAAAAGTTTTTATTTTTCATGCTATACATTTTTATCATGCATCAAGTAAGAAAAATTTTCAATTATTTTTTCTTTTCTTGCTCAGTTTCTAGAATTAATGATGCCTTCATAACTCTTGTTTTAGCCACACAAAAAGTCAAGCAAGTCGTCTTCCACTCTTGATTGGAAATTTAGTGGGAATTGAACATAATTATTTTTAAAATTTTTAAATAAAAACTCAAACGATAATGATATAACAAAATAACTATTCACAATTTTTTGTAGCATGAATTGTGGGAAATAATCATACCTCACCTGTATTTGAAAAATGATATGTTATTTTTTTATGTATATATATAATTCCAAATAATAATGATATTAAAATTTTTAACATTATATTGTAAATAAATGTTTTATTTGTCTGATTAATTTCACTAATTTTAAAAGGGAAATCAAAATAATTTTTAAAAAAAGTTTTTCTACTAGCTACATAATTAGTAAATACATATTTTTATTTTAATAACAATAAAACTTAAAATTAAAATTATTAAATATTTTAATATTAATATAAACTAAAAATATACTTTAGCCAATATTTTATTTGGTTCTTTTCCAAGTAATAGGTAGACAAAAAAGTCTTTCCAGTTCCATTACCAATGATTTTTAATTTCATTCTATGTAAAATTCCACAATGATCGTGTCGTGTTTTTCACGATGTTTGGAAATGTTGTTCAAAGAGTGTACCATCCATAAATTATGTTAATATTTTTTCTTTTTACTTTTTTTATTTTATCTTTAAATCACATCTACTTCATGGTGTTGGTGTTGAGCAACTCTTTTTTCTTATGCAAGTCAAGCAAGTATTCTTGGACGCTCATAAGCATGAGCATATACCTAACAAAATAAAAAGCTCTAATAGGAAAATTATAGAAATCCTGTATTGCAACTATACTCAATCAACAACCCAAAATAAAAATATTTTAATTAACTTTTAAAAATTAAATCAAATTTTAATTTTGAAAAACTCTCAATTCATGTTTACAACCAATCAACAACATTTGGTGTCTTAGGGGGAATATAATTGAAAGTGAGAGTTTGCATGCTATTGAATTGTATGTATTGTACAAAATGCAAACTTTTGAATTCTTTTTTAATTTTTATTTATTATTTTAGAAAGAGTTTTTAAAATGTGATGTGTAACTTGATAAATAAGAGAATAAGAAATAAAAATCAGTTGAATACATTCCACCATTTTACCCATCATTCTCTAAAAGAGGAATGTAATGTTGAAGATTTTTGTAACTTGACATGTTGAAGATGAGTTTCTATTTTGTGATGAAAGAATATAAATAAATTGAAAAATAAAATTAATGGCATTGGTCACCATGATACAATAAATGTTATTGGCAAATACTAATAGAAAGGTAGCACATTATAATGTTTAATTTAAGTTGATAATTTTGTTTCATTATCCGCATGTTGGGCATTTTACATTACTATGTTATGCATTTTATTGAAGCATCAAGGTTGCTGCATAATCAATTAAAGATGACAAAGGTTAGTTTATTTTTTAACTATAATGAAAACTAAAATTATTTATTTATTTTTTTTAGATAATAGTAAATATTTCTGATTTTTATTTTTAATAGTAATAAATAATAAAATTAGAATTATTAAACATTTTCATAAAAAATAAAAACTAAAACATATTACATAACTCACTAAATCCACCAAGAGATAATGAGAAGTTGCCTTTTTTTTATTTGATTACTATCCTAATTACACAGTTAGCCCAATCAATACTTTATTTGATTCATCTTTTAGTCAAGCGAGTCTTCCTAGCCCCACTACCAATGACTTAAATTTTATTGTGAGTGAAATTCCACGATGTGTCTTCCATGTTTGAAAAGGTTATTCCGAAAGCTTTATATATATTTTGTTTGAATATAAACTAAAACATATTATATAAAACTTTAAAACCATCAACACATGGTTAGCCAAATATAATTTGTAATTTGTAATTTCATAAATAAGATAACAAGAAAACAAAGATGAGTCAAATATAATACATCTAACACTTCTCAAAAAGATGAGAATAGAAGGTTGAAGATTTTTATAACTCTGACATATTCAAGATGAATTTCCTTTTTGCAACAAAAAAAGAAATAAAAAAGTTCAAAATTGTTTGTATATAAAATAAAATTAGATCCTATAGGCTCTCTATTTATTTCTCTACTAGACAAAGCAATTTAAGTCAAGTCAAGCAACCCTTTTCTAGGTTGGAAACACTGTATTTGTTTATCTATTAGATAAAGCAATTTAAGTCAAGTCAAGCAACCCTTCTCAAACACTTCTAAAACGCTAGGTTTGAAATGCTCCATTTGTTTCTCTCCTAGACAAAGCAACTTGAGTCAAGTCGACCAACCCTTCAAAATCAACTTTATATGGCTAGGCTTGAAATTTCATATATGATATGTGACATGTAAGACCACATAGAAAGAGCAGAAAATAATAATAAATAAGTGCCAAGAGGTCTTCCCAAATTTGACCCCATATATATAGATATTAATACATATTCTAAAATTTGATAAAGAATTTTTATAAACTTTATTATACCTTATTTTTCATAGCATATGTGAAACAAAGCTAATTTTGATTAAAAAAAAACACTCAAGAGGAGATGAGTGAAAATGACAAGGAATGTATTTAATGAAATTTTAAACTAATGAGAGCTAGATTTATTTAATTAGAGCCTTAAATGAGGAAAACAGGCCAATGGGTGGCTTCCCCATCATATTGTTTAATTTAAATTGATAATTTTGTTTCATTATCCGCATGTTGGGTATTTTACATTACTATGTTATATATTTTATTGAAGCATCAAGGTTGCTGCATAATCAATCAAGGATGACAAAGGTTATTTTATTTTTTACATATAATGAGAACTAAAATTATTTATTTATTTTTTCTACATAATAGTAAATATTTCTGATTTTTATTTTTAATAGTAATAAATAATAAAATTAGAATTATTAAACATTTTCATAAAAAATAAAAACTAAAACATATTACATAACTCACCAAAACCACCAAGAGATAATGAGAAGTTGCCTTTATTTATTTGATCACAATCCTAATTACACAGTTAGCCCAATCAATACTTTATTTGATTCATCTTTTAGTCAAATGAGTCTTCCTAACCCCACTACCAATGACTTAAATTTCATTGTGAGTGAAATTCCACGACGTGTCTTCCATGTTGTTTGAAAAAGTTATTCCAAAAGCTTTATATATGTTTTGTTTGAATATAAGCTAAAACATATTATATAAAGCTTTTAAACCATCAACACATGATGGAAAGTTGCATTTTTCTAACCATCAACACATGGTTAGCCTTGTCCAATATTTTATTTGATTCATTTCTTAGTAAAAAAGTCTTCTCAAGCTCACTGCTAATAACTTCAATTTCATTGTTAGTGAAATTCTACAACAATCATGTCTTCTATTATATGTTGATGGTTTTACGCATTATGTAGTATGTTTTAGTTTATATATCTATAATTTATTTTTATTTGATGGTTATCCCAGTTACATGGTTAGCCTTGACCAATAATGAAAGCCGTAAATTGTTTGAGAGAGTGGTTAGAATGGATTTTTATTTATTTTATTAAAGAGGTATTCTGAGTCAAAACTTATATAAATGTACAATAACAAAATAAAAACTCAAAATAAAAAAAATAAAAATAAAATTAGACATCTTATATTGTAGGAGCAATTAAATATGCAAAAAATAACAAAAGTTGGGTCTTGGAAGGGACACAGATTATTTTTATTTTTATTTTGGTTTTAAATCCTAGGGGCTTTATAATGTTGGTGCTAAACAACACTTCATTGTAAATTTATTGGGAAATGGAGACATTTATTTTGGAAATTATGCATGTTTGATGACTTGGGTTTTATTCCACAAGAAGCTTACAGTCACTTGTATATATTAAAAGATAATAAAAAATATTCAAAAACTATTATTTGGATTGCATGCATTACATAAATCTAAAAATTTTACAATTATTTTTTGATTCATCATTTATTATTGCAAAGAGATTTTTTAGTGTAATTTGAAATTTCATAAATAAGATAACAAGAAGACAAAGATGAGTCAAATATAACACATCTAACACTTCTCGAAAAGATGAGAATAGAAGGTTGAAGATTTTTATAACTCTGACATATTCAAGATGAATTTCGTTTTTGCAACAAAAAAAAAAGAAATAAATACGTTCAAAATTGTTTATATATAAAATAAAATTAGATCCTATAGACTTTCTATTTATTTCCCTACTAGACAAAGCAATTTAAGTCAAGTCAAGCAACCCTCCTCAAACACTTTTAAAACACTAGGTTGGAAACGCTCCATTTGTTTCTCTCCTAAACAAAGCAACTTGAGTCAAGTCAAGCAACCCTTCTCAAACACTTCTAAAACGCAAGGTTGAAAACGCTCCATTTGTTTCTGAGTCAAGTCAAGCAACCCTTCTCAAACACTTCTAAAACATTAGGTTGGAAAAGCACCATTGCTTCTCTCCTAGACAAAGCAACTTGAGTCAAGTCAAGTGCCCCTTCTAAATCAACTTCTATAAGCATAGACTTGAAATTTCTTATATGATATGTGACATGTAAGACCACATAGAAAGAGCACAAAATAACAATATATAAGTGCCAAGAGGTCTTCCCAAATTTGACCCCATGTATATATATTAATAAATATTCTAAAATTTGATAAAGAATTTTTATAGACTTTATTATACCTTATTTTTCATAGCATATGTGAAACAAAGCTAATTTTGATTAAAAAAAAAAACACTCAAGATCGAGGAGATGAGTGAAAATAACTAATGAAAAGGATAAGGGATGTATTTAATAAAATTTTAAACTAATGAGATCTAAATGTATTTAACCAAAACCTTAAATGAGGAAAAAGGACCAATGGGTGGCTTTCCCATCACTTTATGTTGTTGGTGTTCAAGTACTCTTTGTAATCTTGGGTTTATTTCTTATAAATATTCTAAATTCAATGGTTTTTTTTTCTTCTAATTTACAACAACTTGAAAATACCCTAAATTATGTGTGACCTACAAGTACATGAAAGATACAAAAAAAAATATAAGTTAAATCTCAATAATTTTTTCTCTCATAATTTTTAAACTTGCATAAAAAAAAAAAAAAAAGGCCAGTTATTCATTGGACAACTTGCATATTGGTACTCTTTTTTTCACCTTGTAAAGATTCCATTTCACGGACTACCCTTTTTTTAATTAGAAAAAAAAAAAGACTTTTGTTAATTAACGACAAGTAGAGATTGATGTGATTCCTTGGTTCTAAAATGTTATCTTAATTAATTTTTATTATGTTTTTTTTTTTTTTTTTTTTTTTTTTATCAAATAACATCAAAACTATGGTATCATCTTTAATTTCTTATTTCAATTCTTTTCTAGAGTAGTTCGGGCGTGTAATATGTTTTGGAATATTATAATTTTAAAAATAATATTTAAGATTTAAGCAAAAAAATGTATTTATAGTTGAATTTTTGTTCTTCAAGATAAAATTTAAAATTAAGTGAAAAAATGTTGAACATCCATTCAACCATATCCACTAAAAAGTACATACATCCCCAAATGTAATCCTTGTTATATATAACTTATTAATTTTTTCTTTAAGTAGGCTATTGAAGTTTTTCATTTTTATATTTTCGTTTGTAGAGATAGTGATATTCACTTTGTATATTTTCGTTTTTCATTTTTACATGGAAAAGATTTAAGATTTGCTTTAAAAGATTTCAATGTGGTGTTAAAGGCTATTTTATGGTACCTTTGCCAAGGAAAATCATTTGGTGAGCATGGATTTGTGTGAGTGACAGTGTATGTTTAAAAAAAGTTTCACAGAAGATGGAGTTAGGAGTCAAGTGAAACTACTAAGATGTCTTCTCTAGATCATTCAAGTATGGATTTAGATGTCATAGTAGATGAACAGAGTTTAATTCTCCAAGGTCCAATCAATATTTTAAGCAATTGCAGTAAGTAGACCACCTAAGAGAGATTTGTCACTTGCATGAGATGTTGACTTGGTTGCATATGCATTACCCATTGTTACTGAAGATATTCTAGACACTTAATAAGATGCAATTCAAACTCCTCAAAGATGAAGATTGGAAATTGGAAATATAGAATAGATGACCTCTCTCCACACTCCGACAAAATTAAGCATGGAATTAGTTCCATTTCCTCCATGAAGAAAGTTGTTTGATTGTAAAAGGGTAAAACAAATAAAGATAACCTAAATAAAAAAGGTGCTATAAGTTTCAAGGTTAATAGTTGGCAAAAGGGTACGCAAAACATAAAGATTTCATGATAATAAAGTGTTTTAAATCCTATTGTTTTAATCTTCTTCTAATAGGATTAATTGTACCTCACTCTCTTATTGCTCAACATGATTTGGAGTTGTCTTAGTTAGATGTTAAAACTGCTTTTTCTCCATGGTGATTTAGATGAAAGACAATATATGATCTTAACTGAAGGGTGATAAAAGAACCAAAACATAATAATTTGTTTGTAAAATTGGAACAAATCATTATAACATTTGAAGAAATCCCCATGGCAATGGTACAACAAGACATTAGAATCCAATTATAATAAGAAGAATTACAATTATAGTAAATTGATCATTATGTTTTATTTTAGTAAATTATCTTAGAAATTATATTTCTTTGTTAAAAAAGTCGATGATATGTTTGATTGCTTGTAGCCTCAGATACAAGTATTTCATAGGTTAAAAAAATAGTAGAGAACAAAATTTGAAACTAAGATCTAGATGCATGAAAAATTCTTGGAATATAGATGACAAGAGGATAGAAGAACGGAATTGATGAATTGTCGCAACAACATGTTTGGTTGTAGCAAATTTCTTTCGTAATGTGGTTGACTTCAAATAAAAACAAAAATGTACTTCTTTGGCACCTCCATATAAACTCAATGTAAGAGATCCTTTCCATAACTTAGATAAGAAGTAGAGTACATATGCTAATGTTCCATATCTAGTGTTTGTTCGAAGTTTGATGCAAACCATGGTTTGTAGTAGACTTTTGATATTCCAACTTG
The DNA here is from genome assembly GCA_030254885.1 of Vitis rotundifolia. NCBI lineage: Eukaryota > Viridiplantae > Streptophyta > Magnoliopsida > Vitales > Vitaceae > Vitis > Vitis rotundifolia. The sequence continues at coordinate 18,836,589 of CM058160.1, read as the reverse complement.
TTGTCATCATGGTTAGCAGGTAAATGCATAATCCAATGCTCTACAAACATAAAATAAATTTCACTATATATTCTTAGCACAATTGATGTTTGGAATAGTATTTTCAACAAGGATGTCAACATCAAGATATGGGTTGATGCTATTCAGACTATACAACTAGCTTTGTAAGTGTACGTTATTATAGGTTAGTATTTACAACTTGTAGGTAGACCTATTTGCTAGAGATCAACATCTATTTTGGCTTGTCCTGCACAGAGCTAGAATATATGATAATGATTAAAAGTTTTTCAAGAAGTCGATTTGTTACATGGATTGGTTAAGGACTTGAATTAAACATGTCACATCATAACTTATTTGGTGTTAGAGTGTCATCATTGGAAAAGAAATCAAATTTGTTCATCACTCTCCCAAACAAAGCTATTGATGTTTGTTTTATTTTTATTTAAAGAGATCTAGACGAAGGCGATATCTTTTCTTCAAAATTCTACTATAGATAATCTAGCTCATATGGTCGGCAAAGGATAGTTTATGGATCATGTTCAATCAATGTGTAGACTTAATCCATATTGAGAGGAAATGAGTATCCACAAGTGCATTTGGCACAGGGGAGATCCTTAAAGGAATTTGTGCGCGTCCAATCTTGGCAAGGTGGAGATTGTTTAAATGCTTCATTTAAGTTAATCAACCAAATATGCAAGAGAATTTGAAGCCGTAATAGTTGAACCATATATGTTTTTTTAAGGTGATGGTTGAAAGAATAAAGTCTATAGATACAAATGCATGTAGTTGGTTTGAAAATTTTTCTTGAGGAACATGGGATATAATTGATGTTCACCCTACATTGGGTTTTTTTTTTGTTTTTTTCCATTGTTGAATTCCTGCGAAAATTATCTTACAAAGGATAAAATACCACACATAGGACAAAGAGTACTTTGTAATTATTCTATACTTTTTGAGATCTTTAGTGAAATGATCTTAACTATAGGCAAAAAACCTTGAAGTTTATAACGTTATGATGTAGCATTTCCAATAATATAATGCACTTCATTTTCAAGAGCTAGGGGGGGGCCTTGCCTTCCAATATGTTGCCCCATCTCTTTCTTGTCCAGGAAGTTTTTTAAATAGCTACGCACAGTGCCATATAATAATTAGCCTTTAAACACTACATAGCCTTGCGATACCTTTGCAATTTTTTTATATCAAAATCTTCTGTTGCCTTGATGATGTCTTGCATAAGCAATCTTACCATCATAGTTCCATGCCAAAAATATATAGCCTTATGGATGTAACCTTGTTTGATTTTTTTCCTTATCTTCCCTGAAAACGGGAGGGCCACAAAAGAAAGAAACAAATGGTAAAAAGCAATAAATAATGAGGAGTAAATGATTTCTTACTGGCCATTCTTAGAATAGGCAGTCTCTATGTCAACACAAAACCTTTATTTTTTTTTTGGTTGTCAAATACTCCAAATAGTATTGTTCAACTACAAATCTAAGGGGTATATGACCCTCCAAATGATGTGTGAATAAATCAATGTTGACCATACTTTGGGTAAATATAAATAGAAAGAGGGGGAATGAGATCTCAAAGTTTACCATGGGAGAGATTCAAGTTTACCAAGCTCTCAATTTATATCTGTAGAGCTAGATGAACGTGTAATCTTGCCCATTGATCAAGTATCACTAAGCCTAGGATAGCCCAATTCTCATTTTCCCTTCTTAAAAGGAGAGTAGGTGACCACTGATTTGATTTCTAACAATTGTTGATCTAATGTAACTGAATGAGATATCCTAAAGATAAAGGAATAACTCTGCTAAGGTTGGGATGATCCAATCGAGAACAATTAGATTCTTCAAATCCGCCAATTTCAAAAGAGATAGCATCGTTGAATTGATTGTAACAAAAGATAAAAATGAGTCAAATCAGTAAGATGCCCCAAAGATGAAGGAATAACACCAATAAGAGTTATACTAAGAGGCCAGTTCCAAGAATTCTAGGTTGGTAAAATATCCAAAGTGAGGAAGGATGACTCTGGAAATAAAAGAGTTAGAAAACCCAAATCCAGTGAATCAATTCATTAAAATTCCCAATCAGTAAGGATAAATCCATGGGATTTCATTGCAGCTTAGACTTAAATAGTTAAGCAAAGTACACAATAATAGCACAAAATAAACAAGAACATAATAACAAAGACTTATTTCCCCATGGGCTTTAAGATCTTATTGCATAATTTAGTAATAATTTGGATAAAATACAAATAATGAATATTACCAAAATACCTAAAACCAAAAATAAGAATAATAATATAAAAAGAAACCTTAAAAAAATGATGGAAAAACTTGAATCTCTCTTTGTTTCCGCCCTAGAACAGGCTAGGAACATGCTTAACTATCATAAACTTTTCTAAATCCCATGCATGGTGAAAAAATTGCATTTAAAACTTATAGGATTCAATAAGTGCTAACAAAAACATAATTTGGATTTCAGATTTTCTTAAATCCACCCACATAGTGAAGATAAAAATGAAGTTGGCAGGAAGTCTCATAAAACCCGAAGTCTTCCGTCGATGACTCCCGAACCTTGAACTTAAAACACACTTAGGTGGGCCTGGAAGAAGGGTAGAGGCTATGGCTCCTCTCTCTCAGAGGGGAAAACAACTTTCTTCGAAAAAAACAATGAAACCCCAACCCCTAAGGGGTATTTTATAGTTTTCCACTAGGCTTAAGTTACTTTAAGCCAATTAAAGGCTTGGTTACTTAGTCTAGCAAAAACAAGTCCTAATTGATAATTAACCTAATAAGGCTGATTAATTATTTAATTAATCAATTAGAGATCATTGCTTGTGCAAGTCATACGTAATTACCAAAATGTCCTTGATTCATCAAATGAACCTAGAGCTAATCCAACCTTCATAACCCATGCCAACAAGGTATATGATCAAGAATAGGACCTAATAGACACATAAGAGTAACTCTGACACCCTAAAAATCCAATTTTGAAGTTGAATCAACATCTAACTACAGAGAATCAACTGAACTCCAATAACCTATGTGATATCAACAAGACAACCATATGCTCGAGTCCGTGACCTGATCATCCATTACGTTCAGTCTCCCCATAAACTTGTGTCCAAGTCCTAATAATGAAAGTTATCAGTCTTTGAAGACAAACCTCTGCTATCCTTGATTATGAATCCCTTCTATTTTGTATTCAATTAACATATCTTAGCTTTTCCGAGATCTAAGTCAAGTTTCCCCTTAAAGAACTACCATGACCCTAGTTTCCATGAGCATACCTCCTTAGGATCAACCAAAGGGACACTCCTATCACAATCCCATAAGATATCATGGCGCCCTTTATAGAGAATACCTATTGCTAAACTGATTTCCATCATAGAGACCCAATCCATAGGAATATATAATCAGCTACGATATCACTATAGGTCAAAGTCATTGCTAACCTTAACATAAGCTCAATATACTCTCAAGATTGAGACAATACAATGAAGCAGCTTGGTGAAGTCATGACTACATGATAGCCATACATCTGTAAATCATCATAGGTTTTGTCCAATGTGCAACCATACACACTAAGCACTCACCATGGGAAACCTATCCTAATGGTCAAGACCAGTCATCCTCCAATTAGGAGGTATGCACTACAACCTCTAATGGGTTGCCTTAAGCCTATGAACTAGCTGTGACAAGTCATCTATTTGCAAGGAACCCATGACTTAGATCTTGAATCTACTCCTAATACACCTAAGTCAAGTACAATGGAAAAAATGCATGCCAAAGTGTTACAAGATATAATGCATAGAAATAGGATAATAACTATAAGTAAACTAAAATTTATTAATAAAATAATAGAAATTTCACATATTATTACATCATGTCATGTTTTAAAGGCGCTATCCTAACAAAAAATACCCTAAAAAAGTCAAATAGCAATCATTTGCACTTGAGCGTCCCAAGTCCTTGATAAAGGACTATGGCTCAATCTCTCCAAACCTGCTCAAGCACTAATATGATCACTTATGCATTGAGGCCACTTGAGTGCTAATTAAGCGCATTAAGCAATACATCCTACACATGAGTTTTTTACTATAACTATTTCACCCTTGTTTTTTCAACCGAAGTCTCCATAATTTTGATACTTTTTGCACCATGATCTTGTGAATCTTGGAATCATTAATCTTCAAGTTTGGGTCACCAAAGACAGATAAAATTTTGATTTTTACATAAGAAAAATTCTTATGCTCCATCAGATGGAGTGTACAGTTCATCTAAACAAAAACCTTGATAATTACTTATAAAATTAAAATTTTTATGCTCCTACCCAGAATGCTTCCAACCTAGACTATACAAAGAACAAAATCCAAACACTTAATCCACAATTATAAAACATCATATTCATAAAAATAACATCCTACAGTCATCCCTTTAGGTCATGGATGAACAACATGCCTACAAAACCAAGTAACACACCTTAGAATGGATCTAATAAGCCTTTTTCCGTAACCTAGGGCGTGGATATCCAATTGTTAGGAAACCTAGATTGCTCCATGATCATTCTTGGAATCGTTAGGGTGTAAACATGAAAACCTATTCTTTTCTAGGCACTCTAAATCTATCATACATAGAAACATGCATTTGTAAACCAAAAAGAATACCATAGATTTAGAGATTAGTGCCATACAAAAGGTATTAGATATTCCTAGAACGATCCTATATTGTAGAACTCCAAAATAGAAGAAAATCTATAAACTCAGATTTTCCACCCATGACTTTCTCCTTGAGTTGTAGGTGCTAAATGATGGAGATCTCAAGAAATGGAGGCTAGGTTTTCTTTCTCTAGACTATACGGAGAGAATGGTAAGATTGAACTTCACTAGAAAAACCCTAATCCTCAAAGGGTATTTATGGGTTTTCTTACTAGGCTAAAGTGACTTAAGCCACTATGGGCTGGGTATCTTAATTTAGCACCCTAAAAAGGATGCTATTGGTTAATTAACCCCATAGAGCTCCAATCAATCATTTGCCCTAATCCAGAGATATTGCCACTTATCCTTATGCCAACCTTGCATGATTACCAAAGAAGTCAATAAATTTTACATAATGAACTCAAAACTCATCCAACCCTGATTATACCGTGTCATCAAAGAATATGAGCTGAGTGAGGATCATTGGGACCCATAGGATAGTAATGGCCTCACTCAGAATCCAATTGTAAAAGTTGACTCAATATCCCACTTATAGAGAGTCAATTGCACTCCCAATTACCCCTCGTATATTACAACGAGACACAACAGTTGGGGTATGTTACCTACTATTCCCACTGTATATAGTCTCTTCTGAACTGGTTATTGATAGTCTGCATTATGTAATATGTTTTAGTTTATATATCTAGAAGGCTAAAACGCTAGGTTGGAAATGCTCCATTTGTTTCTCTCCTAGACAAAGCAACTTGAGTCAAGTCAAGCAACCCTTCTAAATCAACTTCTATGAGGCTAGGCTTGAAATTTCTTATATGATATGTGATATGTAAGACCACATAGAAAGAGCACAAAATAATAATAAATTAGTGCCAAGAGGTCTTCCCAAATTTGACCTCATGGTAGGTTGGAAATGCTCCATTTGTTTCTCTCCTAGACAAAGCAACTTGAGTCAAGTCAAGCAACCCTTCTAAATCAACTTCTATAAGACTAGGCTTGAAATTTCTATTATGATATGTGACATGTAAGACCACATAGAAAGAGCATAAAATAATAATAAGTAAGTGCTCAGAGGTCTTCCCAAATGTAATCCTTGTTATAAATAACTTATTAATTGTTTCTTTAAGCACGCTATTGAAGTTTTGTTTGAATACAAAATATATATATATTTTTAAAATAAAATTTTTTAATATTTGAGATTGTTAATTTTTTTTATATTTAAATTGGTTTTAAAACCTTTACTTTTTTTAATATAAGTCTTTATAGAATTCTTATATTTTATATAAAAATTACTATTAGTTTAAATTTTAAAAATTAAAAATAAAAAATGTACCAATTTATACAAATTTTAAAATATATTTTTGATAAGTCAAATAGAGCCCAATAATCTTTATAAAATTTTCTATAAGATGAGACATCTATAAATTAAAAAAAAAAAAAAAATTGAAATGTTGAAAGGAATGTCCCCAACTTTCACCATAAATGATACAATAACCAAATTATTGATGCAAATACTCAAACAAGATTACTTGTCAAACAAACCTTCCCTACTGTTGATTGGGAATTGAGTCGGAAATGAAAGGAGCATAAATATAGAGAGCCCAGCTCAAGAGAGACTAATTGGGTTTCGAGCTTTTTCTATGCACAAGTGGGATGGTGAAAGAAAATATACTATTAAAATATTTATAATGAATAAACTTAATTAATATAAGCATATTTTACCAATTTAATCATATATATTTTATTCTAAATAATTATACTTTTTAAAGAGTACGTCAACCAAGTCTTCTTGGTTACACTAATTAACTTGAAAATTTTGTAAATGCTGTGACATGAGGAGACCGTAAAGAAAGCCCAAATTTGACCATATATGGATGAAGGTATATTTTATTCCCAATAATACATCTTTTAAAGAGCAGACACAATTGCTTAGTCAAGTATAAGGATTACTTTGAATATAATGAATTAAAGTTAAATAAGAGAGTTAGTCATGGGTTGTGAATGAAAATTTTACAAGGTCATTCTTTGGTAGTTTTATAAGTCACTGAGAAGACAAATCATGTTTACATCTTCTCCCTTTTTCTTTCCCATCTAGCATGCTGTGCTTCCAACTATTTCAATTATCAAGATGGAAAGTCCACTCCAAAAAAGTGGAAAATTAAAATGAGAGGCATAACTAGACAATAATTATAAGTAGTGTTTTCATTTTTTCTTAAAAAAATTTGATTTGTTATCCTAATTGACAGGTAAGCTTAAGTTAGTCTCTTTGCTGACTTCTCCTACTCTTGATTGGAAATTAGGTGAGAAATAAAGAAAATATCCATTTTAAAAGCGGTTAATTGTGGAAAAATAATTTATCTTATTAAATTGGTATTTTCAATAGAGACATGTTAATATGGATTTATAATAATTTATTTATAAAACACTCCAAAAATACATGATAATCATGGAAACTAATTTGACAAAAAGTTATAGAATCTTTATAAAATTTTAAATTATGCTACATGGCATATGAAAAGAAAATATGCAAGTCAAATTATGATTATGGATTTTCAAATGGTTGATAGACTTGTTTCATAAATTCTCGAAGTGCTAGAAAGTGAAAAAATACCTAAGCTTCTTTAAAGGCCACTAAATATGGAAAACAATTTAGCTGTTTTGTTTTTGTTGATTTTCGTGTGACTATCCTTAATTTTTTGGGATTTTGATTTGTATTAAAACCAGGATTTGTTTCCCACTTTCTGTTTTGAGTTTTTTCCTTTTCTTTCCTTTTTAGGCATGTATCTCCTAGATTGTAGCTAGATTTTTATTTGGCAGATTCGATTCTTAGCTTATATAATGTCAATGTTGTACATGCTTTATAGAAAAATATAGAAATATATCAAGTGTTCTACATGGTATCAGAGTAGTTTCCAACTAGGATTAACTCCTATTCTTCGACGTCTGTTTTTTCTAGCAACAGACAACCTGAAACCCCTATTGCTATCTCAATGTGAATTGTCTTCTCCAACCTAGTCATAATTTGTCCTAGGTTCATTAGTCCAGCCACGATTCAATCCAAACATGATTCGATCTTGTTACAAATTGATCCAATCCAAATGAATCTTCCAGAATGACTACCGATAGTAAAAAATCAGTCTCTGAAGTCAACTCTAGGTTGAAGACTGTCACTTCCAATGACCACGAAATATCTTCTGACTTTTTTCTTCCCATCACAGGTCACAAGTTGAATGGGAATAACTATCTCCAATGGTCTCAGTTCATTCTTATGTTTATCGGCGACAAGGATAAGAATGGCTACCTCACCCGAGAAATTGTTCAACCCAAAAGTGATGATCCTAGATTCCAAACTTAGAAGATAGAGAATAATATGGTCAAATCATGGCTTATCAATTCCATGACCAACAAGATTAGTGAAAAATTTCTTCTTTACAAGAGTGCAAAAGAGATGCGGGATGCGGTTAAAGAAACATATTCCACCAAAGAAAAAACAATAGAACAGGTTGATATCGAGACTGTTCTTCATGATCTCCATCAAGGGGATTTAACCATCACCAATTACTACAATATTCTTGGTCGTCATTGGCAACAATTGGATGTTTATAAGGAGTATGATTGGAATTGCCCCGAAGACGTTGCCAAGTATCAAAAGATTGTGGAGAAAATATGGCTTTTCAAGTTCTTATTAGGCCTTAACAAGCACCTTGATGAGGTCTGTGGGAGGATCCTTGGTACCAAACCCCTTCCAACAATCCATGAAGCCTTCGTAAAGGTAAAGAGAGAGGAGAACCGAAAAAAACTCATGTTAGGCAAGCAAACTGCTGTAGCTACTATTGAAAGCTCTACTCTTGTAGCCCTGGGTCAGTCTAGCAACAATGGAGGAAATCAACAACAAAGAAAGGGAAGACCTTAGTGTGACCATTGCAAGAAACATGGTCATACAAAGGATACATGTTGGGATATCTATGGTAAACCTGTAGATTGGAAACCGAGGTTAAATGGACGTGACAGTCAAGCGAATAATGCCACCACCGATTCCACCTCTTAGCCCAAATTAAACCCGTTTAGCAAAGAGCAGTTAGATCTTTTACAGAAACTACTCCAATAGTCACAGCAACCTTAACCATCTTAGCCCACTTCCATGACTGGTATTGGTTCTATTGCACAAAAAGGTAATTTCTTGAGTGCTCTAAATGCTAAACCAAAAATGATAAGACCATGGATTGTTGACTCTAGTGCATTTGACCACATGACGAGAGATGCAAATGTTTTTGACACATATGATTCTTATTCTTCGAATTATTTTGTTCGCATTGTTGATGGATCATTGTCCAAGGTTGCTGGTTCCGATATAGTGACTATTTCAAAGGACTTAACTCTTTAGTCTGTCTTACTTGTTCCAAATCTAGATTGCAGTTTGTTGTACATTAGTAAACTGAAAAAAGACCTTAAGTGTGTTACTAATTTTTTTCCTAATCACTGTGAATTTCAGGTTATGGATTCAGGGATGATGATTGGCAATGCTAAGGTGTATGAGGGGCTTTACCTACTTCAAGCTAATGAGTATCTTAATCCCAGTCATTCTCAAGCTAACAATTCTCAAGCTCATTCTATTCAGTCCTCCAATTATGTTCTTTCCATTCGTAGTGATAATAAAAGTGATACCACATTATTGTGGCATTATAGATTAGGCCATCCAAATTTTATGTATCTTGAGAAAATGTTTCCATCATTATTTAAAAAATTCCTAGTCTTTTCAGTGTGAAATTTGTCAAATGTCCAAACATGTGCGTAATTCTTATCCTAACCAAGTTTACAAGACTTCCCATCATTTTCAATGATACACAGTGACATTTGGGGTCCATTTAGGATCAAGAACATTTCTGGATCAAGAAGGTTTTTCACCTTTATTAATGATCACACTAGACTCACTTGGATAATTCTCATGATAGATAAATCTAAGGTTGGCCAAATCTTTATAAACTTTCATAAAATGATCCAAAATCAATTCCAAGCCCAAATTCAAATTCTCAAGACTGATAATGGAAGAGAATACTTCCATTATGCTCTTGGTACTTATTTGACGAATAATGGAATTATACACCAAAGTTCATTTGTTGATACTCCTCAACAAAATGGAGTAGTCGAGCGGAAAAATAAACATCCACTTGAGGTTTCCTATTCCATCATGTTCACCTCTAATGTTCCTAAGCACTTCTAGGGTGAGGTTGTTCTTACTGCTGCATATCTCATTAACAGAATGACATCTTGTACTCTCAACCATCAAAGTTCTTGTCAAGTCCTTCTCCAATCCTATCCTAATTCTCGATTAATCTCCTCCATTCCCATCAAAGTGTTTGGCTGCACTGTCTTCGTCCATATTTATTCCCAACATTGCTCCAAACTTGATCCAAAAGCTGTCAAATGTCTCTTCCTTGGTTATTCTTCGAGCCAAAAAGGGAATAAATGTTACTCCCCTACTTAATGGAAAATTTACTTATCAATGGATGTAACATTCTTTGAAATTCAACTTGTTTACCTTAAAATTGACATTTAGGAGGAGAATGGACTTAGTGAATATCAATTTTTGAACATAAATATTGATTTTCTTAATAAAAGTTTTGATTCTTCCTGCCCTTCTTCATCTTTCCTTCCACCCGAGGCTAAGACATCTTCCAATCTTCAATCAAAATCCATATCTGAGACCATATAGCCTTCACAATCTTCAAGTCCTGACCTTCCATCTGACCAAACTCAACATCCAACCTCACTTATTGTCTATACCAGAAAAGAAAAAAAAAAAAAAAAAAAAAAAAAAAAAAAAAAAAAAAAAGACTCAGAAGGAGGGGGAAATCCAAGTGCATCCAATGCAAAACCAAGAGTCTGAATTGGATTCAAAAGATATTGAAAATTCACCAGGTAACACCACTATTGAACCTCTTTTAGATGAACTTTCTAATGATCTAGATTTTCCTATTGCTCTAAGAAAATGGGTGAGGTCTTGTACTAAACATCCTATTCGAAACTTTGTGTCCTATAATGAGTTGTCACATCATATAGGGCATTTTCCATGGAGATAACTGAAGTGCAAGTTCCTAGAACTATTCCCAAGGCTCTCAGTCAATTAGATTGGAGAAAACTTGTTTTTTATGAGATGAATGCTTTGGAAAAGATGGGTACATGGCCTTAAACAATCTTCTCGTGCTTTGTTTGACAGATTCACAAAGGTCATCAAGAAGAATGGTTATACTCAGTGCCAATCTGATCACACTTTGTTTGTTAAGTTCTGTACAAGAGGAAAAATAGTTATTCTTATTGTACATGTCGATGACATAATTCTTACTAAATATTATGATGAAGAGAAAGTTAGTTTGAAAAATCTCCTTGCAAAGGAATTTAAGACAAAAGATTTGGGTAATCTCAAGTATTTCATAGGAATGGAAGTGGCTCAATCTAAGAAAAGGATTTGCATTTCCCAAAGAAAATACATCTTTGATCTTCTAGAGGAGAGTATGCTTGGGTGTAAACCCTTAGACATCCTTATGGACTTTAATGTCAAGCTTGGCTTAGATCAAGACAATCCTTCAGTTGACAAAGGATGATATCAACGGCTCATAGGGAAATTGATATATCTTACCCACATAAGACCAGATATCAGATTCTATGTTAGTTTGGTTAGCAAATTTATGAATAATTCTACCAAAGAACACTTAGATGTTGTCTATAGAATCCTTCAATATCTTAAACAAGCTCCTGAAGAAGGGTTATTTTTCAAAAAGAATCCTAATAGAGAAATTGTGATATACACTAACGTATATTGGGTTGGCTCTTCTATAGACCGTAGATCTACATCTAGTTATTGTTCATATGTTTGGGGCAATCTTGTTACATGGTGGAGCAAAAAGCAAACTATTGTTGCTAGAGTAGTATTGAAGTTGAATTTAGAGCCTTAGTTAATGGAATTTGTGAAGGCATGTGGATTAAAAGACTATTGGAAGAACTCAAGTTTCCTATTGATAGTCTTATCAAAATTTTTTGTGACAATCAAGCTGCAATTAGCATTGCTAAAAATCTTGTTCATCACAATAGGAATAAGCATGTGGAGATTGACCGTCATTTCACTAAAGAGAAGATTGATGAGGGGATTATCACTCTTGGACACATGCTAACTGCTCTTCAAACAACCGACATCCTCACCAAAGCTCTTCCTAGGGTCAACTTTGAAGAAATGAAGTCCAAGTTGGGCATGCTAAACACCTACAACCCAGTTTGAGCTGGAGTGTTGATTTCCATGTGAATACTCCTAATTTGTTAGGATTTTGATTTTGTATTCAAATTGGGATTTGTTTCCCACTTTCTATTTTGAGTTTTTTTTTTTCCCTTTTATTTCATTTTCTTAGGCATGTATCTCCTAGATTGTAGCTAGATTTTTATTTGGCAAATTTGATTCTTAGTTTATATAATATCGATGTTGTACATGCTTTATAGAAAAATATAGAAATATACCAAGTTTTCTGCAGTTTTAGATCATATCAAAATTTTTACTTCAAAATGATTACATTGAAAAACTCCTAAATTTTGACTTTGAAATGATTAATCTTCTAAAGATGATTAAAATTGTTATCCATTATTTCCATTTACATAGGATTTGAGAAGGACTATATAATGCTTGAAAATTTAAACAATATAGAATAAAAATATGATCTATGTTGAATTAGAATTTTTTTTAAAATAAAATTGGGACAAGCTACATACTTGAGGAATCCTCATATATATATATACGACTAAGAAAAAGGATCGAGAAGGGTGTACAAATATCACATGTTAGAAATTTTCAAACAAAATTGTAATTTTATTCAATTTTAGAAAAATCTATTTCAAATCTCCAATTTAATTTCAAATTCTTCTTTCAATAATTATTGACTGAGTGCTTGCAAAATTTTGATCTCAAGTTCTATTGAAGATTTGATGTTGCTTGCTTGAACTTCATTTAGACTTTAACTTACTTATGGTTTGAGTTTGGATTGGCTTGGTTTTGACTTACATTTTAGAATTAACAACATCTTAGTCTTGGAGATTTGAAGCTTGATTTGATTCTTGGCTAGGCTTGTTAGGCTTTGACTTCATTTGAGCTTTGGCTTAAACAATCCTAACCAAGTGCTTGAGTAATAATCTTAGACGACAACATTTAGAATATTTGGCTATTAAAGTCTGATTTTTCATGTTTTGAAAGATATTCATGATTTGAAAACATTTTGAAAAAATTAAAAACTCATCAAAGAAATTTTGAAGATTTGAGAAAACTCTGAAATCTCTTTTGAAGATTGAAAAAACAATGTATACTTTTAAAGAAGCCTTCAATTTCCCATAAAAATTAAAGGAGACCAATTTTTTTACGAAGAAGTTTGAAGGCCATCAAAGAAGCTTTTTGAACCTATAACAAAGCTTTCATTCTACTTTCTTAATTATGTCTTTTTTACTTATTGTGTGAAATATACCTTCAAGGCAGTTTCCTTTATTTATAAAGATGGGACTAACAATACTTAAACAATTTTCTAGCTCTTGAAATATGTTTTAATTATTTAACCAAAATTAATTTTTAAGGAGATATAAAAGAACATATTTAGATGGTCTTTAACCCCTTGAAAACTATTCTTCAAGGAGAATTAGTGATTAACCTTTTTTTTTTAATCAAGTCCATTATTGTCTTAATTTATTGTAATAATTTTCTTTTTGTTGTCAGTATCTATCTTTCCTTTTATTTAATCTATAGATAAGTTGTTGAGGACCCATTGATTTGTACTTAAATATTGGTATAGAAAGATAAAATTATGTTTTTAAGCATAAAAAGGAGTACAAATCATTGTTTTTACCTTCAATAAGTTAACACCCTATTTTGGTAACTTATGTGCTATATTGTGGGAATTGTAGCAAAGAGAGGATAAAAACATGTTTTTGTTAGGATAGAACCCTTAAAAGCATGATATGAAGTAACAAATTTGAAATTCATTATTTAATGATATTCCAATTTCATTTTTATCTATTCTTGTTCCATGCATTACACTTTATAAGCATTCTTATCTAACATCTTTTGCACTGTATGTGATTTAGGTGCATTAGAAGTTGCACAAAATATCCAAATCACCGGTTCCTTGCAAATAGATAACTTGTTCATAATCGATTCAATTCTTGGCATCATGATATCTCATCGTGAAAGACCACCGAAAGTCTAATAGGGAACATCCAAAAAGGGAAAGAGGAGTGAATGGGTGATTTGAAAATTCAAATAAAGAGTTACATATATTATATTCAATTTTTCTTACCTTAAGAAATTTTAGGGAAGTCCTAATTAGCACTTTGAGCAAATGTCAAACATATACTCTAGTATCTTTGGAGAATAAGGGATTATATGTTTGTGAGTCTTTGCGATGAGTTGGTACTCTTTTCGTACTGGGAAATTGGACTTCGGTCTAATAAGGACTCTTGTAGGTCTACCTCTAGGTATGTGTGCACCTAAGTGGTTTTATTTTATTTTATTTTATTTCTATAGAAACAAAGAAAGCCTTTTGGCTTATGGGTAGTTCCCTTGACTATATCGTCTAAGATCCTATTATGTAATAATAGTGGGTCGATGGCATGGTCTAAAGAAATAAAGTACCATTAGGAGAGGAAACACATATGGAGGAAGTGTAACGTTATTGTGAGATGATATAGAGAGTTGATGAGACAATGGAATAGAATTCTTTCTACGGTTCCCAATCTACTTTTTGGGTTAGTGGGATTTTTTTGGGATTGAGCCCTTAAAAACAAGGCATAATGTAACAAAGTTAAACTTAACTATCCCCTTGCTATCTCTTTTGGTGTATTTATATTGATTTGAGCATTTAACTCATGTCTCTTACATTGTACATGACTTTTGTGTATTAAGAGTTGCACAAAAGATACAAGTCATGGGTTCCTTGTAAGTAGATAAGTTGTCCACAATCGATTCATAGATTTAAGCAATCTAATAGAAACTATAGTGCATCACCTTCTAATTGAAGGGATGACTTATCTTGGCCGTCAAGATGGGTTTCCCATGGTGAGTGCACTACTATATGTGATGCAAACTGGATAAGACCTAGGGTGAATTATGACACAAAGCTATCAATTGTCATGATTCACCAAGCTACTATACTATATAGACTCTCAAACTTGAGAAGATATTGAGTCTGTGCAAAAATCAATAGGACGCTTTGACTTATGGGTAAGGCTCTAAAATGGTCATAATCCCTATGGATTTGGTCACTATTGATGGAGGCTGATGGCAATGGGTATTCTTAATAGAGACACCATAATATCTCATGAGATTGAGACAGTGTGTCCCCTTGGGTGATCCAAAGATATGTGATCATGAAATCTATGGCCATAGTAATTACTTAAGTGGAATTTGACATATTCTCTTTAGAGCTAGAGTATGTTATTTGATCACATAATAAGTGGGATCTGTAACTTAAGGATTTGAGAGGTAATCTTGATAGGTGATAACACTACCTTGTTAGATTATGGACACTAGTTCATGTGGAGTCTATATGTAGTGGATAGTAGGTCACAGACTCAAATACTTGGTGTCTTGTTCTAATATATATAAGGTACTGGAGAGTAGTTGACTCTCTATAGTGGGATGTTAAGTTAATTTCATAATTTGATTATGAGGGAGCCAATACTTCTATGGGTCATAGTGGTTCCCACTTTGAACTTATATTTCTTGATGGCATGGTTATGATGGATAGATGGGTTTTGAAGGGAAAAACTCGGATCACTTTGCTTCCCAAGCCCAGATCAGGTTAGCAATGTGCATAACTATTCTCGACCTTTTCTATATCCTAAGCACAATGAGAAAAATAATATTTTTAAACTTTAAAGGGATTCATAAAGTGCTAACAAAAACCATACCTTAGATTCGGATGTTCCTGAATCAAATCCATGTGGTAAAAATGAAGAACAAAATCATAAATGTCTCGTAAACCCGAAGTTTTCCACACAATAAATTGAATTAATCTTGACACACCTCTGGTGGGTATGGAAAGGAAGGTAGAGGCTATAACTCTTTCTTTCTCTCTCTAGTGATGGAAGATGGCTCTCTAGAAGAACCATATGAACTCTAAGTCCTAAGGGGGGATTTATAGGGTTTTCTACTAAGCTTAAGTAATTGGAGCCCACTAAGTGCTTAGGTTACTTAATCTAGCCCAAAATGGGTCCTAATTGATTAATTAACCCAAAAGTGCTTACTAATTAATCAATTTGCCCAATCTAGAGACCTTGTTCACTTACCCCTATGCAACCTTATGTAATTACCAAAATACCCTTATACATGAAAGTGAACCTATAGCCAATCTGACTCTCATTACCCATGCCAACAAGGTATATAAGCTCAAAGTGGGGACCATTAGGACCCATAGGAATATTGACTCCCTCATAATCCATTTCTAAAGTTGATTCAACATCCCACTACAAATAATCAACTGAACTCCAATATCCTATGTAAATAACAACGAAACATTATGTGTTGGGTTCGTGACCTGCTATCTATTACGTTTAGTCTCCCAATGAACTAGTGTCCGTAGTTTAACAAGGTGAAAACTATCAACCTTTCAAGATTACTTCTATTATTCTTGAGTTACAGATCCTCCTATTGTGTATTCAATTGATATGTCTTAGCTCTCAAAGAGCCTATGTCAAGTTCCACTTTAGGAATTACTATGGCTATAGTTTTTATGAACACACCTCTTTAGGATCATCCAATGGGGCACACTGTCTCAATCCCATGAGATATCATGGTGCCTTTATTGAGAATACCTATTGCTACCAACTTCCATCAACAATGATCTGATCCATAGGGAATATATGATCAACTTACGATTTCACTCGTATGTTAAAACCATTGCTAACTTTAGCACAAACTCAATATTCTCTCAAGGTTGAGAGACAACACAATGAAGCAACTTGGTGAGGTCATGACTACTTGATTGCCTTAAGTCATGACTCACCATAAGTCTTGTCCAATTTGTAACCATTCACACTAGTACACTCACCATGGGAAACCCGTCCCCATAGCCAAGACAAGTCATCTCTCCAATTAGGAAGTAGTGCACTAAAACCTCTAATGGGTTGCCTAGATCCATGAACTAGTTGTGAACAAGTCATCTATTTGCAAGAAACCCATGACTTAGATACAACTCTTAATGCACCTAAGTCACGTACAATGCAAAAGATATAGACAGGAATGCTCATAAAAAATAATACATGGAATAAGGATAGACAAAAGTGAAATTGGAACATTATTAAATAAATAATGAATTCCAAATTTATTACATCATGTCATGCTTTTAAGGGCTCTATCTTAGCTTTCTCCCATTAGCCCTCAAAGCGTCATGCCTATAAAGCATGCCAGATACTCATCTAAAACCTATGCTATCCTTGTGACTAACAAATACTTTCCTTGTCAATGTCTTGGTGAAGGGATCCACTAGGTTCTCCATAGAAGGTATCTTATCACCTATCATGTCACCCTCTAAACTATTTTAACACTTTGGAGCATAAACACATAATCCCTCGTTCTCCTAAGATACTTCAGCATATGCATGATAGCAGTCTAGTGTTTTAGACCTAGGTTAAACTGATATCTACTCACCATACCCATTATAATGCAAATATTTAACCTAGTACATATCATCGCATACATAAGGCTGCCCACTATAGAGGCATAAGGTACTGATTGCATGCACTCTTTCTCCTTAGATGTTTTAGGACACTGATCCTGAGAAAGAGGAATTCCATGCCTAAAAGGTAACAAACCTTTCTTGGAATCTTGCATCACATACTTGACCAAAAACTTATCTATGTAGGTAGCTTGAGATAGCACTAGTTTCCTATTCTTACGGTCCTTAAGGACCTTAATTCCAAGAATATACTCCGTTTCTCCCAAATCTTTCATCTAGAATTGAGTAGATAACCAAATCTTTACTGATGACAATAACCCTACATCATTACCAATGAGTAAAATGTCATCAACATATAAGATCATAAAGACCACCATGGTTTCTTGCACCTTCTTTGTACACACAAGGTTCATCCTCATTTTGATCAAAGTCAAAGGTCTTGATTGCCTGATCGAAACATTTATTCTATGAGAGGGATGCTTGCTTTAGTCTGTAAATGGATTTATGCAATTTTTATACCATATGCTTTTGACCCTTTGCTACAAAACCTTTTGATTGCACCATATAGATGCTCTCATCAAGATTGCCATTTAAGAATGCAATCTTGACATCCATATGCCATATCTTGTAGTTAAGATGTGCTATAATGGATAGGAGTATTCTAGTGGACTTGAGCATCGCTATCGACATCCATTTAAAAATACAGTCTTAACATTCATTTAAGAATGTAGTCTTGACATCCATATTTCATATCACTACAACGAGGCATCAATGTATTAGAAATGAGAATGGTTGGTATTAGATCCATGGTATCTAGTGTATAGTAGGACTATCTTCTAGATTGTTTGCCTTATTACATATCATATAGTCTTCATCAGAAATCTAGTATTTGTAGCAAGCAACACCTTCTGATAATTTTGACTATAAAGTAGTAATCCTAAAATCCTCTTGGATATCCTATAAACTAATTCACCTATTTAGAAAAAGAAAAGGTATTACACAGTCTTTAAGATATATCCCTATGAAAATCCTCTTGGATATTCTATAAACTAATACACCTCTTTAGAAAAAGAAAAAGTAATACATAGTCTTTAAGATATATCCACAAAGAATATGGGAAGTAATGAGAAACCAATCATTGATCTCACTTTGTCAATCATAGTTTAATATCTTCTTTCCATTACTCCATTTTGCAATGGAGTCCTTGGTGCACACAATTGTGATATGATCTCATGCTTCACTTAGAAATAATCAAACCTACTAGACTAGTCACCTCAATCTAATCAAAGTGCCTTGATATGTTTACCTAATTGGTTATCCAATTCCACCTTAAATTCAATGAGTTTATCCAAGGCATCATATTTCCTATCTATATATCCAAAACTAGAGTATTTATCAATAAAATGATCAAAGACTCACACTTTCCATATATAAACACAAAAAAGTTCATATACATGAGTATGCACTAACTCCAAACATTCCTTACATCCAAGTCCTTTAAAAATAAAGGGGTCTCTTAGTCATTTTACCATCTATATAGGATTCATAGACTAAAAAATCTTCTAGATTAAGAAGGCTCAAACTTAATTAGCCTTTGGATCAGTATGACCTAGGCATTTGAAGCTAAATGTTTGATTAGTGTTAGGTTTTTTCTTTTAGTGAGATTTGACTATTCTCATTACTTGGCAAAGTGATAATGGAGTCTCACATAAAAAAGGTAATACCTCCCACTAACTTGCACAACTAATCTTACAACTGAAGCTAAGGTAAGTACAATCCCATCATGTGACCTTTTCACTTGTTGAAAACCTTGTAGAGAACTACAGATAGTGGGCTTGGAATCTATCCACCACAATTGGTGAAATCCACCACTTTGTATTCAACAACAAGAACATGATGTGTACTTGCCTATCCTTAGACACTCTAAGTATTCCATTTTTAAGTGTCTTAAAAGGTCACAAAGGAATCATTACCCATGAGTTTGTTTTCTCATTCATTTTCTTGAACTTTGCTTATTTGGTGTTGTTTTTTTTCTTCTTGGTAGAAGAATTTAAAGAACCTTGACTTCCATATGAACACCCTTTCGACTCTTTGAGAATCTTCTTACCCATCCTAAAGGAATCTGGTAAGATCTCTAAGATAACATGAATCCTAGTCTTCAAAATAGTCCTAGGGACAACTTGTTTAGTTGACTTGCCCTTATCACCAAATAACCCTTTCAACTTTAAAGAGAATATCATAGACTATGGAAATAGACATGTGTTGCTTTTGCAACACTTTATCTAAAGACCCAAGTATGAGAGACTTGGTCTTCTGATCCGTCTTATGCTATATTTGATATGTTT
This sequence comes from Vitis rotundifolia, assembly GCA_030254885.1. Classification (NCBI taxonomy): domain Eukaryota; kingdom Viridiplantae; phylum Streptophyta; class Magnoliopsida; order Vitales; family Vitaceae; genus Vitis; species Vitis rotundifolia. The sequence goes on along the minus strand of CM058160.1, from coordinate 18,816,829 downwards.
CTCTTACTTTATGATAGGTTTCTTTAATGGAAATAACAAACTCTACCAAAATCAGCTTCTATGCAATTAGTACTATACCTGGGTTATTTTTCAGTCTATAATTAGGTCCAATTTAAACAAAAGATAATAGGTGACAAGTTAAAGATATGATATCTGTAACAAATATAATAATTGCATGCATTAATAAAAAGAAATTGAGCATTCAACGCAAGTTGATAATTAATTTTGCAAAATGTAGTGCTCTCAAACTACATGTCATTTTGCAGGGTATCCTAGAATCATAAGAATCAAGCCAACTTTAGGTAGGTCATGACTCTTATTACTAGGGTAGGGACCCTCTCTAATTGATTAACTTGCCTTAAACTTTAAAAGTTGTCCTAAGGCATTGATCAACATACCTTTATGTTTAACCCTTAGCCCATGCAAGTGGGACCACTTTAGGTGATTTTACCACTTCATGTCTAAGTTAAGTATGTAACCAAGATCCTTGACATCAATGTTACCAAGTGAAGAGTTCCATCTTTAGGATTGACAACTCTCACTAAAAACATTTATAGCCTTGTCCATAAAGGATAGTCTATATCCCTTGATTCCTTCGACCACCCTATCTTTAGGATGGTGATGCACCCAAAATCAAAATGGGCTTGATCTTGGAGGCTATGGGCTTGCCTATGGCCTGCTCCTACTTAATATTTTGGAAGAGAAGCTTTAAGATAATTTTGGTAACTATCTTAAAATAAATTATCTATCATGAGAATTTCCAAAACTGTTATTTACTACTTGAATTGGGACTCTTATGCCAAATAGGGATATCTTTCATATTCCTTATCCTTGAACTTTCCTTTTCAAACTAAGCGGATTCCTTTTTCTCTCAATGGGTAAGAGGCTATGGGCTTGTCTATGGCCTGCTCCTACTTAATATTTTGAAAGAGAGGCTTTAAGATAATTTTGGTAACTATCATAAAATAAATTATCCATCATGAGAATTTCCAAAACTTTTATTTATTACTTGAATTGGGACTCCTGTGCCAAATAGGAATATCTTTCAGAATTCCTTATCCTTAAACTTTCCTTTTCAAACTAAACGGATTCCTCCTTCTCTTCAGGGGGAAGAGGTTGGAGGACCAATTTAGATGTCATTCTCCTTCTCTCCAAGGGGGGGAGCTTGGAAAACCACTTAAGCCAAATAAAGGAAAGTCCCAAAAGGAATTTTAAATTCCAAATGACAACGACCAATTCCTTAAATAAATAATAATGGAAATAAAACTCATGAAAATGTATTCTTTTAAGAAAATCCAAAATTACCATTTTAATTTATTTTATTTGAAACAATATCTTGGTAAGCTATCTTAATCATGAATTATCTATCATATATTTTTTCTAAAAATTTAAATTAGAATCTTGTGTTAAATAGGAAAGATTTTATTTCATAAAGACTTGGAAAACTAAAACTTCTTCCTTATAATAAAAAAATTCTTAGAGATCTAAAATCTAAAAAAAATTATTTTGAAAAGAAAATCTCTAAGAATTTAATTTTGAAATGGAAGTAGGTTCCTTATTACTTTCCAACTTATCTTTTCCTAAAATAAAATTTTCCTAATACCTAGCACATTCTAATTTAATAAATTATCTAAAACAAGAAAAAAAATATGAAAATTCATTTAGTTAAGAATGCCAAAATATATTCTATACAAAAAAAAGGCATAAAAGATATAAAAGGAAATTAAATAAATAATTTTCATGGCATTAGGGATCTTGCTGCAAATTTGGTAATTAAAATTTGGATAAAATCCAAGTTATCAAAATAGCCCTACAACCAAAGATAGGGTTAGTGAAAAGCAAAAAACCCAACAAGCCCAATTACCACAAAAAGAGCACGAAAAGAGGCCCAAAAAATTGAGCTCAAACAACCAAAAACAATTTGGCCCAAACTCAATCCCGTAATTGCACATCTTTTGAGTTGCCTTGCTTCAATCAGTTGTATCTCCCTCGTTTTAACTCCGAATTGTGATATGTTTGAAGCATTGGATTCTTGACTTCTTAAGCTTGAAAACCATATATGGTTTTCCCTAAAAATCTCATGGTAGATAGCCGTAATTTTGAGTTAAATTCAGCATCACTGTGCTGCCATGCTCTTTGTGCAACCTTGCTTTAATTGGCTATAACTCTCTCATTTCAACTCCGAATTGCAATCTATTTGAAGTCTTGCATTCCTGACTTCTGACTTCCTAAGCTTCAAAACCATATGTTGTTTGACCTAAAAAACTTATGCGAAGTCACCCCAATTTTAAGCTAAAAATGACAAAATTGTGTTGCCAAGGATTTCAAAGAATATATATATATATTTTGCCCCTTAAATCACCATAGGAACTTATGAAAGAAACTTCAAGAAGCCTTCTTTTCTCTTTTCTAAAAAGGGAATGTGTGTGAGCATTTTGTGATGCTTCGGATTGCTTTCATACTCTCCATACGCTACAAAGAATGATAAAAAAAAAAAATTACAAAAAAATCCTATGCTCGAAAGATTTGGAGTTTACATATCATTCTAAGATAAAAATGGGATTTTTACTAAATAAAAAAAATCCTATGCCTCTTTTGAGGCTTACAACCCATCTAGAAAAAATAAACAACAATCCAAATAATTATTACATCCCTAATAAAAAGAAATCACAATAATAAAGAATGCACATTAATTATCCCTAGGGCCATGGGATAAACACATACCCTACAAAATCAAGTTAGCACACCTTAGAATGGTTCTAGCACGATTACTAACCTATGGCTCTAATACTAGTTGATGAGAAAAACTAGAATATTTTCATTTCCCAAGCTCGAATCAGGTTAGGAACATGTATAACTATCCTAGGCTTTTTCTAAATCCTATGCATAGTGGAAAAATAGAATTTTCAAACTTTAAAGAGATTCAAAAGGCGCTAACAAAAACCATACCTTAGTTTTGGATGCTCCTAAATCAAATCCATGTAGTGAAGATGAAGAACAAAATTGCAGAAGTCCCATAAACCCAAAGTCTTCCACCCGATGACTCAAACCTTGATCTTGACACATTTCCGGTGGGTGATGGAAGAGAGGGTGAAGGCTATTGTTAGGATAGAGCCCTTAAAAGCATAACATGATATAATAAATTTGAAATTCATTATTTATTTAATGATATTCCAATTTCACTTTTATCTATCCTTATTCTATTTATTATACTTTATGAGCATTCTTGCCAGCATCTTTTGCATTGTATGTGACTTAGGTGCATTAAGAGTAGCATAGAAGATCTAAGTCATGGTTTATTTGCAAATAAATGACTTGTTCACAACCGGTTCATAGGTTTAGGCAACCCATTAAAGGTTGTAGTGCACCACATCCAAATTGGAGGGATGATTGGTCTTGGCTATTGGGATAGGTTTGCCATGGTGAGTGCACTAGTGTGTATGGTTACACACTGGACATGACCTATGGTGAGTCATGACTTAAGAGTATCAAGTAGTCATGTCTCTCAACCTTGAGAGAATATTGATTTTGTGCTAAAGTTAGTAGTGGTTTTGACCTACGGGTAAGATAGTAAGTTGATCATATATTCCCTATGGATTAGGTCATTATTGATGGAAACTAGTAGTAATAGGTATTCTCAATAGAGGCACCATGATATCTCTTGGAAACTATGGCCACATTAGTTCCTTAAGTGGAACTTGACATAAGTTCTTTGATAGCTAAGACATGTCAGTTGAATACACAATAGGAGGATCTGTAACTCAAGGATGGTAAAGGTAGTCTTGAAAGGCTGGTAGTTTTCACCTTGTTAGACTATGGACACCAGTTCATGGGGAGACTAAACATTATGGATAGTAGGTCACAGACCTGAGCATGTAATGTCATGTTGTTATTTATGTACGATACTGGAGTTCAATTGATTCGCTATAGTGGGATATTGAATCAACTTCAGAATTGGATTATGAGGGAGCTAGTATTCCTATGGGTCTCAATAGTCCCCGTTTTGAGCTCATAAACCTTGTTGACATGGATCATGAGGATCAGATTAGCTCTAGGTTCACTTTTGTGCATAAGAATATTTTGGTAATTACACATATTACACAAGGGTAAGTGAATAAGGTCTCTAGATTGGGCTAATTGATTAATTAGTAGGCCTTGTTGGGTTAATTAATCAATTAGGACCTATTTGGGTTAGATTAATTGACCCAAGCCTATGTGGGCTCAAGTCACTTAAGTCCACTTAGGAACCTTATAGATACCCCTTGAGGGTTAGGGTTTCCATAGTTTTTGTCTTCCACTATCCAGAGAGATAGAGAGTCATAACCTTTACCCCGTTTTCCTCTCCACCGGAAGTGTGTCAAGATCAAGGTTCAAGTCATCAGGTGGAAGACTTCAGGTTTACAAGACTTTTGTGATTTCTTTCCTCATCTTCACCACGTGGATTTGATTTGGGAACATCCGAATTTGAAGTATGGTTTTCTTAACATTCTTTTTTTAATCCCTTAAAAGTTTAAAAATGAAAAATTTCTGTTGTGCATAGGATTTAAAAAAAACCTAGAATAATTATGCATGTTCCTAATTTGATTCGGGCTTGGGAAATAGATAGATCCAAGGTTTTCCCATCAGCTATGGAAACCCTAACCCTTGGTGAAGTCATGACTACTTGATAGCCTTAAGTCATAACTCACCATAGCTCCTATCCAATGTGCAACCATACACATTAGTGTACTCACCATGAGAAACCCATCCTAATAGCGAAGACCAACCATCCTTTTAATTAGGAAATGGTGCACTATAACCTTTAATGGGTCAAATAGACCAATGAACTGGTTGTGAACAAGTCATCTATTTGCAAGGAACACAAGACTTAGATCTTCCATGCAACTCCTAATGCACCTAAGTCACGTATAATGCAAAAGAAATAGACAAGAATGCTTATAAAATATAACACATGAAATAAGGATAGATAAAAGTAAAATTAAAACATCGTTAAATAAATACTGAATTCCAAATTTATTACATCATGTCATGGTTGTAAGGGCTCTATCCTAACAGTTCTCTCTCAACCTTGAGAGAATATTGAGCTTGTGTTGAAGTTCTCAGTGGTTTTGACATACAAGTGAGATCGTAAGTTGATCATATATTCCCTATAAATTGTGTCATTGTTGATGAAAGCCAATAGTAATAGGTATTCTCAATGGAAACACTATGATACCTCTTGGGATTGAGACAATGTCTCCCATTAGGTAATCTTAAGGAGGTGTGTTCATGGAAACTATGATCATTGAAGTTCCTTAAGTGGAACTTGACGTAGGCTTTTTAAGAGCTAAGATATGTTACTTGAAAATACAATAAGAGGACCTATAACTCAAGGATGGTAAAGGTAGTCTCGAAAGATTGATAGTTTTCACCTTGTTAGACGACAAATACTAATTCATAGGGAGACTGAACACAATGGATAGCAGATCACGGACTCAAGCACTTGGTGTCTTGTTGTTATTTATATATGATACTGGAGTTTAGTTGATTCTCTATAGTGAGATGTTGAATCAACTTTAAAATTGGATTATAAAGGAGCCGATATTCCTATGGGTCCCAATGGTCCCCACTTTGAGCTCACATACCTTGTTGTGGGTTATAAGAGTGGGATTTGCTCTAAGTTCATTTTTGTGCATAAGGGTATTTTGGTAATTATGTAAGGTTGCACAAAGGTAATTGAAGAAGGTCTCTAGATTGGCCTAGTTGATTAATTAGCAAGCCTTGTTGGGTTAATTAATCAATTAAGACCCATTTTAGGCTAGATTAAGTGACCCAAGCCCTCAGTGGGCTCAAGTCACTTAAGCCTAGTAGGAAACCCTATAAATACCTCCTTAAGGGTTAGGGTTACCTTAGTTTTTTCTAGAGAGTCATAGCCTCCACCATTCCTTTCATCCCCATTGGAAGTGTGTAAAGATCAAGGTTCGAGTCATTAGGCAGAAGACTTTAGGTTTACAAGACTTATGCGATTTCGTTCTTCATCTTCACCATGTGGATTTGATTTGGGAACATCTGAATCCAAGGTATGGTTTTTGTTAGCACTCTCTAAATCCCTTTAAAGTTTAAAAATGCTATTTTTCACTAAGCACAGGATTTAGAAAAAGCCTAAGATAGTCATGCATGTTCCTAACCTGATTTGGGCTTGGAAAATGGAGAGATCCGGGTTTTTCCCATCACACATAGCATTGCATGCTTAAGACTATCCATTGTAGAGTCATAGGATACTGATTTGATGCAATCTTTTTCCCAGGATGTTCAAGGACATTGATCGTGAGAAAGATAGCCCTAAACCCAAAGGGTAACGAACCCTTCTTGGAGTTTTACATCATGTACTTGACCAAATGCTCATCAATGTAGGTGACATGACATAATTTTCCTATTCTTGCAGTCTTAAAGGACCTTAACAGAAGAATATATTATGTCTTCCTTTAGATTTTCATCTAGAATTGAGTAGGGTAGTAGATCTTTATTGATGACAATATCCCTATATCATATCCAATGAGTAGATCGTCATCTACTTATGCTCTAACCATGCTTCCTTACACCTTGTACACATAAGGCCCTTTGCTATGAAAATGTTTGGTTGTTATATCTTATAAATGAGACATACTACAGTAGATAGGAGTAAACTAATGGATTTAAGTATGACCAATGTTGAAAAGGTTTTTCATAGTTGAAACAAAGTTTCAAACTATAACCTTTTACTATAGTCTTTGCCACATAAAACTCAAGTTTTCCATTTATCCTATGTTCCTCTTATAGACGAACTTACACTTATAGGTTTTATCCCTTTAGGTGCTTTTATAAGAACTCGAACTATGTTAGAATATAAAGATTCTAACTGCCTCTTCATAGCTCCTTGCCTTAATGTGAGCACAAACATTGTTCATTGCTTCATCATAATATATGAGATATAAACTTCCCACTACGATGAGAAATTAGTATACTAGAAATCATAAGAAAGGTATGCCTTTAACCCTCTGGATCCATAGTATCATATACAATGTGGGACTATCTTCTAATATATCCTCCAATCTATCTCACTCTTTGCCTTATTCCTTATCATATAATCTTCACAAAAAAATTGATATTTGTTTTAACAAATATCTTCTGATGATCTGAACTATAAATGTAATAACCAAAAAATCTTCTTATATATTCTATAAATTGATATACCTCTTAAGAAAAAGAAGAATTATACAATCTATAAGAAATATCTTGAAAAGAATCTAGGAAAAGATTAGAAACCTATCCACAATCTCACTATGTCCATCAAAGTTTGATATCTTCCTTCCACCTTTCTATTTTGTTATAGAGACACTGGTGCGCATTGTTAGGAACCCTGGATTACTCTATTCCCATGCCTGGATCATGTAGGGTGCATGCAAATCTATCATAGGCTCTCTAAATTTATCGTAGCAATAAACAGGTATTAAAAAAAAATGATACCATAGAAAACATAGAAATGGAGAATAAAATAACATACCTTTGATCTGGATGTTCTTAGATCAATTTTAATCGATGAAAATAACTTTAAAGTCATAATGAGTCTCATAAACACCATGATCTTCCACTCAATAACTCTTCTTTGTGTCCAAGCACTAAGATGGTGGAGATCTCAAGGGTGGAGGCTAGGCTTCTCTCTCTAGACTGAAGGAGAGAATAGCAAGACTTAGAAACCCTAACCCTAAAAGGGGTATTTATAGGCTTCCTATTAGGCTTAAGTGACTTAAGCACACCATGGGCTTGAGTCACTTAATCTAACCCAAAAAGGTTGCTAATTGATTAATTAACCATACAAGACCAGATTAATCAATTAGCTAGGTTAAAAGATAGAACTCACTTATCCTTGTGCAACCTTATGTAATTACTAAAATGCTCTTTTGCACAAAAGTGAATGAAAAACCCATCCAACCCTCATAAATTGTACCAACAAGGAATATGACCTCAGAGTGGGGACCATTGAGACCCATAAGAGTACTAGCTCTCTAAGAATCAAATTTAGAAATTGACTCAACATCCTACTCTGATTACTACTCAAAAAGTGTTATTTCATAGCTTGTAATTAACTCTTTTGAACTCTCTTGAGTAGTAATTATCACCTTTTAACCCAATTAACATATTAAGGGCCTTTGCATTTGTTTCTAATCAAATTGTGTTAAGTTTTGGTGTTTTTGATAGCTTTTTGCTCACTATAGCAATGTAAGAATGAGGGAGAGTTGTATATAGTTCAGGGCAAAGCTTTTGGAAGCTCAAATTCATGAAGAACCAAGCTTTGGAGCCTCATAGTCCTTTGCCTTAGTCGGTTAAAGTATGCAAGGAAAGAACAACGGAGAGAGGAAAAACAGAGTGAAGAAAATAGAGCATAGCATCTCCAGTCTTCTTTCCCACTTTTGGAGCACTTCTCGAAGTCAATTTTCTGTATACTATACACCGTTGGAAAGCTCTGGAAGTCAAAAATCCAACACTTCAAACCGTGTACGATTTGGAGCTGAAATGAGGAAGATATGGCCTTCGGAAGACAACTGCATCCAGCTGAGGGACAATTTCGCACCTTGCGAAATTGGAACTCCAACGTGCGAAATTAAAATCAGCCTTGCGAAATGGAAATGGATGGCAGCTGTGCATTCACGGTGAAGTCCAACATGCGAAAGTGATTTTGCAACCTGCGAACTTGAAGCTTAACGTGCGAAAGTGGATTCCAACATGCGAAATCAACTTACGAAATTTTCGCAAGTCACCATACAACGTGCGAAACTGGGATATTTGTGCACCGACTCTTTTTCTTCTGATATTTTGTGTTTAAATCTCCATTTTCTCCTTGTATTCAACCACTTATGTAATTTCTTAGCTAGGAAGTATTGAAGGAAGGGTAAATTGCCTTCCTATAAAAACTCTCCTGTAACACTTAAAAAAGGATGCTCGGGAGCTTGTTCCAGGAGACCAACTTTTGTATAGTTTTGGAAGGAAGTAAAATTCGTAGTCTTTCTTTACCTTACCTTCCCATTTTGATTCTATTTTCTTACTAGCCAAACAAGCTCTGAGGAGGTTTCCTCAGAGAATTAGTGGCTAAGCTTTTAGTTCCTTGGAGTTAAGGTTGCCGAGAAAGGTTCCAACTGCAAGAATGGGTAGTTTTGTGGTTTCAGCCATTAAAGAAGAGAAAGTGTGACCCGTTAATGATTTCTATGTTTTTAGTTAACTTAAAACACCTTGCAAGTCACCTAAGCCAACACTTGGTAAGGCAAGTGATCCCCGTCCATAGAGATGCACTAGTTTACCTCTTGCGAGCGTTTGGGAGGTGACTTGAAGGTGGGATTTTCTTGAATTGCCAACACTTGGTAAGCTTTTGGACTCCAAGGAGACATCCATTAGTTATCTCTTGCGAGCTTGAGAAGGGACGTCCAAGGTTAATGATCACCTTGAATGGAAAATGCTTGGTGAGAGGCACGAGCCATTCCAAGTTGCATCAATGAGAAGGATTTATTGCTGAAATCCATTTAGGGGAAGCATCTGTACAACACCGGTTAGAGAATTGACTACATGTTAATTCTCTAATGCGAGGAATTGAACCAAGTGACCGGAGCTCTGTTTTTGCATGAGGAACCTCCCCTGTGAACCTAAACCTCCAAGGAATGTTTTTCTTCGTAAGTAATTTCCATTACTTTCTTTTTGGTTAGCTTAAAACCAATCCTTTTCCCATAAAAAATTATGTTCTCTTTTAAAACTAATCTTGAAATGAAAAAGTACCAAGTCATCTTTGAATTGGTATCAGTGGTAACTTGAAAACCCTTCCCAGTGAACGATCCTAGAGTCACTATGCTATACTAGTTGAGACTATCCTAATGCATGGTGATATAGGTTATAAATTTTGTTGATTACTCCCTCACTCAAGGAACATTAGCTGAACGTGAATCAGCTGAGTCACCAATTGGGCACGAATCAACTACAGAGAGTCAACTACACTCCAGTACACTATGTATATTACAACGAGACATCAAGTACTCAGGTCCGTGACCTACTATCCATTGCATGTAGACTCCCCATGAGCTAGTGTTCGTAATCTAACAAGGTAATGCTATTACCTATCAAGATTACCTTTCAAATCCTTAAGTTACAGATCCTACTTATTATTGGATCAAATAACATATCCTGGCTTTAAGAAGCATATGTCAAATTCAACTAAAAAAATTACTATGGCCACAAATTTTATGATCACATGTCCTTTAGATCAACCAAGAGGACACACTGTCTTAATCCTATGAGATATCATAGTGTCTCTATTGAGAATACCTGTTGCCACCAGCCTTCATCAACAGTGACCTAATCCATAGGGATATATGACAACTTTAGGCATAGGTTAAAGCCTCTGGTTGATTTTGAACAGACTCAATATCCTCTCAAGGTTGAAAGTCCATGCAATATAGTAGCTTGGTGAATCATGACAATTGATAGTCTTGCATCATGATTCATCGTAGGTCCTATCCAGTGTGCATCACATACACTAGTACACTCATCATGGGAAACCTATCCCGACAACCAAGACAATTCATACCTCCAATTAGGAGGTGGTGAACTATAGTCTCTATTGGATTGCCCAAATCTATGAACCAATTGTGGACAACTTATCTACTTACGAGGAACCCATGACTTGTATCTTCTGTGCAACTCCTAATGCACCCAAGTCATGTACAATGTAAGAAAAATAGGTTGAATGCTCAAATCAATGTTAATACACCAAAGAGATAGCATGGGGATAGTTAAGTCTAACTTTGTTACATCATGTCTTGCTTTTAGAGGCTCAATCCCAACAAACCCCCACTAGCCCCAAAAGCAAATTGGGTACTAAAGAATGATTTTTCTTCACAATCATATCACCTATCTGTACTATCTCACAATAAGGCTACACTTCTTCTTTATGGGGTTCATTTTCTAGTGGAACTTCAGTTCTTTAAACCATGCCATCGTCCCACTATTATCACTTAATGGGATCTTAGACGATATAGCCAAGATAACTACCCATAAGCCAAAAGGCTTCCTTTGTTGCTATGGAAACAACAAAAAGCCACTTAGAGTGTACACATACCCAAAAGTAGACTTGCGAGAGTCCTTATCAGACTAAAGTCCAACTTCCTGGTACGAAAGGAGTACTAACTTATTACAAAGACTTACAAACATATAATTTCTTATTCTCAAAGATATTAGAGTATATGTTTGACATTGGCCCAAAGCTTTAAACAAAAAATGGACTAATATCTACTCATTATTCCTACAGCAAAGCTAATATCTGGTTTAGCACATAATATCGCATACTTAAGAACATCCATAACAGAGGCCTTAAATACCGCCTTAATGCAGTCTCTCCCCATAAATGTCCATGGACATTGATCCTATTAAAAACAACTCCAAATCCAAAGAGTAACAAACCCTTCTTAGAGTTTTACATCATGTAGTTGACCAAATGCTCATCTATGTAGGTAACATTACATAATTTTCCTATTCTTACAGTCCTAAAGGACCTTAACTCCAAGAATATATTGCACCTTCCTCTAGATTTCATCTAGAATTGAGTAGAATACCGGATCTTAATCGATGACAATATTCCAACATCATATCCAATGAGTATATTGTCATCTACCTGTAAGATGTTAGAGCATCACCATGCTTCCTTGTCGCTTTTTATACACATAAGGCCCTTTACTATGAAAATGTTTAGTTGTTATATCTCATAAATGAGACACACTACAATAGATAGGAGTAATCTAAAATAGAAAAGGTTTTCCTTAGTTGAAATAAAGTTTCAAACTATAATCTTTAGCTATAGCCTTAGCCACATAAAAATCAAGCTTTCCATCTGCTCATGTGTTCATAGGTCTTATCACTTTAGGTGCTTCTACAGGAACCCAAACTATGTTAAAATACAAATATTCTAACTACCTCTTCATAGCTCTTTGCCTTAAGTGAGCACAAACATTGCTTATTACTTCATCACAATCTATGGGATATGAATATCCCACTATGATGAGGCACTAGTGTACTAGAAATCATAGAAATGGTATGTCTTTAACCCTCTAGATCCATATTATCCTATTCAATGTGAGACAATTTTCTAATATATCACTCTTTGCCATATTCCTCATCATATAGTCTCATAAAAAATCTAACATTTGTGTCAAAAAATATCTTTTGATGATCTTGACTATGAAGGTAATAACCTAAAAATCCTTTTAGATATCCTATAAACTAATATACCTCTTAAGAAAAACAGGTATTACACAGTCTATAAGACATATCCCCAAAAGAATTCGGGAAAAGATGAGAAATCTATCCACGATCTCACTATGTCCAACCAAATTTGATATCTTCTTTCCACCTCCCTATTTGCAATGAAGACCCTGGTGCACATGACTAGGAAATAATCTCATGCTTTAAAGGAAAGAATCAAACTTACTAGACATATCACCTTGATCTAATCGAAGTGACTTAGTATGTATGCTTAATAGGTTATCTGATCCCGCTTTAAATTCAATGAATGTATCCAAGGCATTGAATCTCCTATGTACATATCCAAACCTAGAGTAATCATCACTAAAAGTTTCATACATGATAGTATGCACTAACTCCAAACATTCCTTGGCTTTAGTCCTCTTGCTCATTTTACCATTTATACAGGATTCGTAAACTGAAAGATCTTGGAATCAAAGAGTCCAAACATTACTATTCTTTGGATCCTATTTAGATTAATATGACCTAGGTCTAGAAACCAAATGTTTAATTAATGCTAGGTTTAATACTGAGATTTGACTATTCTCATCACTTGGCAAAGTAATAATGTAATACATATAAAGGAAAAGGATATTACCTCCCGCTAACATGCATAACTAAACTTGCATTTGAAGTTAAGGTAAGTATAATCTCATCATTTAACCTTCTCATTTGTTGAATATCCTATAAGGACTTACAAACAATGGACCTAGAATCTATCCACCATAAATGGTGAAATCCACCACTAAATATTCAACAATGAGAAAATGATGTATACTTTCCTTTTTCCTTTAGGTAAATTGGACATTCCTTCTTTAGTGCCTAAAAGGTCATAAAGGAATCACTTGACCTTGAGCTTGCTCTCTTATTCCTTCTCTTAAGCTTTCCTTGTTTGGTATTGTTCTTCTTCTTCTTGAGAGAAGAACCTGGAGAACCTTTGACTTCCATATGGACACCCTATATTCTTTGAAAATCTCCTTAGCGATCTTGAAGAAAAATGGAAAGGTCTCTAAGATCATATGTATACTTGGTGTTCATAATAGTCCTAAGAGTAGCTTGTCAAGGTTGACCTACCTTTATTACTAAATAACCATTGCAAACTAGAAAGGAAATATCAAAGTCTCCAATAATAAAAATGTGTTGCTATTGCAACATATTATCCAAAGTTCCAAGTATTAGACACTTGGTCTTTTGATCCATCTAATACCACTTGGATATTCCACTCTTTCCTTTTGCTAGGCCAGTTCATAAGGAATAGCTAGCTCTACCTAAACTAGCTTCTATGCAATTATTTACTATATCCAGAATAAAATTAGTCCAATTGATTAGTTAGGTTTGGCCTATTATGAGAAAAAAAAGTGACAATAAAACCAACATGATATTTGTAACAAAGAATATAGCCAAGCATATGACATAATTGAGCATTCAAGGCATTTGGTAATTAATTTAGTGAAAATGTAGTACTCTCAAACTACATATCCTTTTGCAAGGTATACTAGTATCATAAGAATTAAGCCTATGTGGGGCAAGTCATGACCTTATCACTAGTTAGAGACCCTCTCAAATTGATCTCCTCGCTTTATCCATAAAGGTATCTAAAGACAATATCAACATACCTTTTATTTGGCCTATAGACTATGCAAGTGGGACCACATGGGGTGATTCTACCACTTCATATCCAATGTCAAGTGTATAACCAGTGTCCTTTAACTATCAATGTCACCAAGTAAACAACTCCACCTGGGGGTGGTTGCTCCCACTATAGGCATATCTAGTCTCATCCATGTGGAGAGTCCATACCTCCTAATTCTTAGGGCTAACCCACCGTAAGGGTGGTGATGAACCCAAATCAAGATGGGCTCAACAATGGATGTCATGGGCTTGCCTAGGGCCTTCTCCCACTTAATGTTTTGAGATAAATAAGAGCATTTTAAAACCATTAGTAATTTCCTTGATGAATAAATTATTTACTTTGAAAATTTCCAAAAATATTTATTTTCTAATTGGAAACCTAGTGTAATAGGAAAAGACTAACATGAAAATTTTAAAATTTCCATGAGCGTAATTTTCAAAAAGAATTTTTATAAAATATCCACTCTCAAAATTTTAAAATCTGTTTTCATTGCATTATACTTCTATACATAACTCCAATTAATAAATATTTTATCTAGGAAGTGTTTCACATAATTTTTTTCCATCAAATTACTAAGCCTTTTGCTAATAATCTTTTAATGATAAAGTATCTCTAATGAAAATTTTCAAAACATTTATTTTCTAAATTGGAAACTCTTGTGTAATAAGAAAATTATCAATTTATGAGATTTTAAATAATCTTGAGAGCAACTTATCCAAGAAAGGAACTTTTGCTTCTCATATTCAAAAATCCTCATAAGATTTAATTTCCTTATTCCTTACACTTTTCCAACTTAATAAATATTTCCATGGAAATTTCATAATAATTTATGTCATTAAATACTACCAAAAATAGGACCTTTTAATACTTTCTTAATAGATAAAATATTCTCCATGAAAAACTCTAAAAATGCTTATTTCTAAAAAGGAATTAAACAATCCATTTTGAAAAGTATTTTTAAAATATTTTATATCTTCATTAAATTACTAAAACTTTCCAATTTTATTTTGGTAACCCTTCTTATCATAAATTCTTTATCATGAGATTTTCCAAAACATTAATTACTTCTAAACCAAGATTCTTGTGCTAAAAAAATTGCTCTCTTATTCCTTATCATCGAACTATCCAAAGAAAAATGATTTCCTCATTTTCTTTGAGGAAGAGAGTCTGGAGGACTAACTGTAGGTATAGCTTAAAAAACAGATAGTTCTAAATAAGTAACAATCTTCTTAGCAACAACCAGTTTAAAAGATCATCTTAGAAAATACATTCTCATGAAAATTTACTAAGAATACCAAAAAACTTTTCTTTAGGTTCTAAAACTTATTTTGGTAACCACTATTAATTATAAATTATCTATCATGAATTTTCAAAATTAACTTATTTTCTTTTAATTAGAAATCCTATGCAAAATTTGAAAAATACTATTTTATAAATATTTGAAAAATAAGAGCTTTTCTTTAAGAGAAAGATTTTATTCTTAGAGATCTCAAATATCTCAAATATTTGAGAAGATTTTAAATAAAGTTAAAATCTCTAAGAATTAATTTTAAAAGGGAAGAAAGCTCTTAATCCTTTGCCAACTTATCTTTTTCTTTAAAATAAAATTTCCTAACCATGCACATTCCAATTTAAATAAGTTTTCCAATTTTGAAAATAACACAAAAATTTATTTCTAATTAAGAATACCAAAATATCCTGAGGCCACATATGCAATCAATCAAAAGCATATATATATAAAACAAGGAATAACTAAATAGAAAAATTCTCATGGCCTTTAGGGATCTTATTGCATATTTGGTAATTAAAATTTGGATAAAATCTAAATTACAAAAAATAGTCCTGCAACCAAAAAAAGGGTTAGTAAAAATAGAAAACTCAAATGGCCCAATTGCCACCAAATGTTAAGCCCAAGAAGAGGCCCAAAATTCAGCCCGAACAACAAAAAAGAGTCGGGCCCGTATGCAATCCCGTAACAGCATGCTCTTTGTGCAGCATTGCTTCAATTGGTCATACCTTCCTCATTTCAACTCCAAATTATGATCCAGTTAAAGTATTGGCTTTCTAACTTCCTAAGCTTCAAAACCATATGTGATTTGCCTTAACAAACTTACTAGAAGTGGCCGCGATTATGACTAAAATTTGATGTCACTGTGTTGCCATGCACTTTGTGCAGCCTTGCTTCATTTGACCATATGTCCCTTATTTCAACTCCAAATTGCAATCCGCTTGATCCATTAGATTCATGACTTCCCAAGCTTCAAATCCATTTATCAAGAAACTATTATGAGGTAGTCCCAATTTTAAGTTCAATTCAACATCATTGTGTTGCCATGGATCTCAAACCAAGAACTTCCAAGATTGTTTATTTCTTCTTTAACCACCATAGAATCTCAAAAAAAAACTTTCAAGATTCCTTCTACAATAGAAAGATGCAAAAAATTTCAATTTTTATAGCAATAAAAATTCCTATGCTCCTTTAATGGAGCTTACAACCCATCTAATGAAAAAAAAAAGATTTCTATATTCAAATAAAAATCCTATACCCCTTATGTGGTGTACAACCCAATCTAGAGAACAAAAGGTAAAAAAGATATCCATTCATATTCATTCATTCAAATGAATCAATAACAATTAACCAATCCAAATATATTAATACATTAAAGTGAATGAAGAATTTCATTCATTCATCCCTTATGGTCATGGAATGAATAAAACAACCTACAAAATAGAGGTAGCACATCCTAGATAGATCTAACAAGGTAGAACCTACTGTAGGGCTTTAATACCAGTCATTGGAAACCTTGGATTACTCCGTTCCCATGCCCTGAATCATGTAGGGTGCATGCAAATCTCTCTTAAACTCTTTAAATCTATTGCAGTAGATAAATAGGTATTATTCAAAAAAATAAGGATACCATAGAAAACATAGAAATAGAGAATAAAGCCGCGTACCTTTGATCTGGATATTCCCAGATCAATTCCAATCAATGTAAAGCTCCAAAGTCATAATGGATCTCGTAAACACCATGATTTTTCACCCAATGACTCTTCCTCAAATTGTTGAAAGCAGCAACTCAAGTATGATATATTGGATATAAATATTCTTCTTTTATATCATATATGCTTTTTACTTCATGATGGAACTTAAACTTTTGCTGCAAATATAAGATTTACATGTCACTTTTGCGCAGGATTTGAAGCGCGACACATCTAAGAGAATAATTGTAACACCCCAAAATTTAATCTAAGGGCAAATTAGTAATTTATAAAGTAATTAAGTAATTAATTAAATTCATTAAGGGTGAAAGAGTCCTTTCACAAGTATAAATTGGACTTTTCCTCTTGTCTTCTTTATTTAGAAAACTCTATCAACCAGAAGTAGAGAATTGGAGATCGTAGAGCTCAAGGGTTAGAAATTCAGAGTTAAAGTTCAGGTTTTTTTCAGGTAAGATTCTAATCCTAAATTAATATATTATATTTGTTAGTTAGTTTTGAACATGCTAGTTATTCTTTGAATTTTTTTTTAATTTAGATTAAGGTTAGTTTTTTTTTTTTTAATTCGTTTTAATATCAAAATATTGGAAATTTAGGATTATTGGTGGTTTTATTGTTAGAAATTGGGAAATCTTAAGTTTTTGAAAAAAAAAAAATGATTCTCTAGAAGATTTCGATTTAGGCTAGGGTTAACCTATTTAAAACTTTTAGGTCAAAATATTGAAATTAGGAATATAGATTGTTCTATTGATGAAAATAGGGAAAATTCAAAATTTCTTAGGTGAATAGATCTAAGTAATGAATTTTTTTATAAAAAAAAAATAAATGAGTAAATAATATATATTGTTATATGTGGTTTAAGGGATTAGAAAATATTAGGAAAAGAAAAAAGAAACAAAAGAGAAAGAAAGAAAACGCATGTGCACTAGAGGAAGTTTTTTTTTAGAAAAAAAAAAAAGAAAGAAGAATGCGTGCTTGTGGAAGATGAAGAATGGTGAAAAGAAAAAAAATATATAGTAATATTAATAATAAAGGAAGATGTGTATATGAATTAGAAATTTATTAATTTTTCTAAAATAGAAATAGATTAAATTATCTTTCATAATTAAAAACATTAATTTGAATACCTAAAATTTTAGGATTTCAAACCTAAAATTTTAGATAAATAGTAATGGTAATTTCTCTTATACTTTGTTAGGTGAAGAGTAGATTTTCCAGACTGATTTTTCTCCCAAATTTTTGAGGACTTCTTTTGAGGTAAGGGAAATTAATACAGATTTTGCAAAAGAAAATAATTTATATATATATATTGTTTGAAACGTGTAATTGTTAATTTTTCTTTTAAGCATGGATCAAATATATTATTGTATGGAAAATGTGTTGTAACATTTATTTTGTTTATATCGAAATACTTGGGGATTTTCTGCTTTTGTAAGTTGGATTAAATAAAATAAAGAATTTGACTCTAGTTTGTTTGACCCTTATAAACGGAATATAATAGTTGACTTTTTGGCCTTTGTCAATGGGATATAATAGTTGACATTTACATTTTTGTGGTAGGAAATGTAATTGATTTGGACCCCAACCTCTAGGGGTTTGGTTAGAGGTTACTAGTACTAGTAGTATTTGGATCGGTCCACCTTAAAGGAACAATTTGAGGTTAGTCACCTATTTGAAAAGTCTCACCTAACTGGGCACCATTTGATATTTGATGACCAGAGTAAATAAATGATTTGAATGTTTTGACTAATTTTGATATGAAAATATGTGAATCAAAATTGAAAATGTACAGTTAAAAGTTTTGAATGAATTATCAAAACTAACTCAAAGGTTTATGAAAATAATTAGTTATAATATCTCCTATTTTGCAAGTGAACTTGAAATATTTGATCCATGGACTGCATTAATGTTCCGTATTGGCTTTGAGCTCATTCCTATTTGTTGATTACTTTTCAGGTATCCTTAGTTCGGGCGAGGAATGATGGCTAGGTCGGGAATGGTCATCATTGGATTTTGCTTAGGATGTTATTTTAGACATTGTTAGCTTATAAGTTTATGTTTATTTGGATTATTTGGTTTTTGAAAGCTATTTAGATTTGAACTTTTAATTTTTTTTTATGATAGTTTGAAGTTGAGATTTGGAGATTATGAAAACTTTTGTTAGGACTTGAATTGTTTGAGTTTGCAATCTATTTGGATAATGGATTTTGGTTGATGAATACTTAGTTTTAAAGCTAAGTTTTGAAGATTTTAGAATTTTGTTCCGCTACTCTGATAGGTATTTGATAATTGGTAACTTTCAGTTACAAGATAATTGTTTGGGTCAAGTTACACTTTAAGCCTTCGAGTTTGAGGTGTAAAATGACCGTCATACCCTTGGAGTGGGTCTTGGGACGTGACAATAATTAGCATTAATATTCCAGGAAGTAGTGGAATTCCATTGTGCGTATCCAATCAGAAAATGGGAAATCGAATAAGAATAGAGCTTCCTATGAATTTGTGTGAGGATAACAACTTCTTAGGATTTTCTTTCTTCTGTCTTTGTCATAAAGTGGATGATTCTAAGAATCATTTTGGTTTATGGTATACTACGAAATTGCTTGGTGACTCGAGTGAAAAAAGTCTCATCACTCAACTATTTTTGACCCATGTGAATGCGCAAAGGGCTATGGTGGCGTATTTGATCGATTGTGGATAGAGTATTCCCCAAAGATTGTTGTTCTAGGAAACTACCATTCCAATCAATGCAGACATCTTGAAATATTTGAGAGTAATTTTGGTGCATTGATCAAAAGTTGTGGGGTACATCTTATATACATCCAAGATCCTCAACAGAACCATATGCCAGAGTTATTGGATTGATGATTAATTTTATTTTCCTTCTCTATTTCTTTGTCGAAGGATAAGAGGTACATACTTGGTATCCATCTCCATATTGTTCTTGTATTGATAATATCTTCTATTTTTCATCTTCATTTTTCTTTTTCCTTTTCAAGGAGATCAAATAAGGCCTTTTTCATCACCATTTGCTTTTCTTGATTGTTCTTGTATTAAAATTAGGGAGGATTATATCAGTTTAACACCTAGCCTTTTCTCTAGCTACAACTTTAACATAAAGGTTGCAACTTCTTCTGCGATGAAGTACTCACTTCTTTCCTTGGCACTTGGTTGTCTCCACAAGGTAACTCCATATCCTCTTCTCTTTCCTCTTTCACTCTCCCCCTGTTTTTTGAAACTCTTTATGAAACGGATTCTGAAAATTGAAAATTGTGTTGTTGCAAGATAAAGGTTTATTTTTCTGGTGATTTTTCAACTAGACATCAAACAAGGCATTAGCTTATTTAGAATTTATGGTTAATTAAGATCCAACTTGAGTTCTATAATTTAGGGTTGCACTTGAATCCTAATTTTCTTGTTTTATTCAATACCTAAATTCTAAATAGATGAATGAATTTGTCTTAGGGCATAAAACAATAGCAAAACTAAGATAACGAGTGATCAAGAATTACCCAGAATCATTAGTATCAAGAGATGGACTACTATACCATCCTTTTATCAAAGTCAACCTTGGAGAGTATCTTTTATATTATTTCTTATGCCTCAACCTTTCATTCATTTCATGTTTAGTTCAAGTTTTACCCATTGTTTCCCTTAGGTTCTAACTCTAAGTTTTCATGTTTCACAATCCAATAAAATTTTTGGAGTCTCTCATGGGGTTGTTACCATGCATATAGCTCGTAAAAGGAGAATAAAGAGATATTCTTGAATCAAAGAAATTAAAAACAACACTTAGATTAATATTAAAGAGAAGAAACCAAATAAGATCCTTCGATGTCTTCTTTCTCCTAAGAATTCTCCATAAACTCCTTAGAACCCTACAAATTGAGTTTTTATAGTTATAGTAAAAAAAAAACCTAACACATGGCATGTCCCTATTGGCTACATATTCCCAATAATTACCTAAAAATCGCTAAAAATAATAAAATTACAATTTCAAATATCTCGAGTCCACTTTGGATTGAAACAGTGTCAAAACTTGCAAAATTCTAAGGGCGAGAACTAATTTTGAATCGGATAAGGAACATGTTGAAATTTTTGACATGAGAAGTTGCAAATTCTTCAAGATAGTGTTCCAAGTTGAAATTTTACAACTTGAAAAATTGGTTGAATTTCTTGTAGTTGAAAATTTTGATATGCTATCGAAATTTTTTTACTTGACCTTTCTACACCCATACTACTTGCTCCAATCGACTATAATTTCTTTACGTATATTTTTCAATAGAGAAAAAAAAAATTCATTGTCTTTTGCACTCATATTATTAAAATTTATAAAAATTGACCATCATCCAAGTCACTTCCCCTATTGAATGATTAACCTTTGGTTAGTGTAGTATAAACAAAGTATTGTTTATCAATATTACACTGTCTCAAATGTATTTATTCCTCTTGTAGATGCAACTTTTGAAGTGCAAGTTGTACTAGATATATATATATATATATATATAAATTTATAAATAAAATTATCAATGTTTTAAAATAAAAATACTTATACATATATTATAATTTTTTTTTTTTTTATGTAATTGAATACATCCAAATTAGATAGATCTATACAAAAATGTACTTTTAAATTATGAATATTATTGTTGAATGACACAAATCTTATCATATCGTATATCAATTTCCTTAATAAAACAACCTCAAAATATCTATTCCGTGTATATCTATAAAAATGTATATTTTAATCCTTAATTTCAATATTGTTAAAAACTTATAGATTTTATGACTAAAAAAGTGTAAATATTTATTTGGCATACTAGAAAGCTTTTTTTTTTTCTTCCCTTCTTTTTTTAGAAAAATATAAAATAAAATGGAAATGTGAGTTTCCTGTTTGTTTTGTTGTAATTATCTAGAACGTGTGAATTTTCATTATTTCTAGAAATTTACTATTTTCATTCTTTAAGAAATAATAGTTTTTTGTTTGCTTATTTTGAAAATAAGTTGAGGCAAATACTATATTTGTTATTCCCTTTAGCAATGTGAACTATTCAATAGTATCAAAAGAATTTTTTCCACTGAAAGAAAGATTAAGAAAAATGATTGAAAAGATAAAAAGGAATTCTATGATAGTTTTGCTTCAATTTTTTATTCCATATTCAGTTTTTATTATTTAATATTATTTATTAATTTTAATCAGTTCAAATTATTTGGTTGATTAAGATGAGTTTTTTTAAATTTCATACTGATTTTCATATTTAATGTTGCCTAGTAATTTTGATTATTGATAATTAAGATCAATTGAAATTAGTTTATTTAATAAAAATTTAGTTAGAAAATTATTTTTATTCCATATATAAATTTGGTACTAAAATTATTTGGTAATTTTATTCAATAATAATTTTTAATAAAAATTAAATAAATTATTTTATTTCCTATTATATTTTTATTGCAAAATATTAACATTATTTACTAAACTTAATTAGTAATATTTTGAAGATAATTAGGAGTATGTTATTTTATAAAATACTTAATTAAAACTAATTAGGCTTTTTTTATTGGTTTGAATTGACACATAACTTTAAAGCTAAAATTCACAACCATAAAATAGGTTCAAATTGGTAATCTTTCTACCTAATTATAAATTATATTGTTCCATGTTACTTTTATAATTTGTTTTAAAAAACTCTCATTTCATTTTTATAATTTTTATTATTATTTTTTTAAATTTATATAATATTAACTTTATTAAGTAACTATTCACGTGTAGTAAACCAGTATATTGAAATGTAATCACTTTAAAAATATGAATAACTCCGAGAGAGTGGGAATCATGGAAAAGGAATGTCCAAATTTTAGATAGTGATTAACTTTGGCTCAGATATTAGTAATTCACTACTAATGCAACATGTTTTGATTTCCAGAATTTACTCCTACATTTTTTGTAAAATAATGTTTAAAAGCCAGTGTTTAAAAAATATATGGAATCAACAATGACATGATTCTCAATTTCCCTTTGGAGTCATGTTTTGCATAATAAAAGGAAAGAAAATAGAGTGAAAAAATAAAAGGAAAGAAAAAATGAAGGAAAATGAAAAAATAGGTTTAAATTTAATAAATTATTTTTATACATTTTTTCAAACTCATTTCACTAATTTCTCTCTATTATAACAAGATTAAATAATTTAAAAATATATAAATTTTAAATTAATTTTAATTATACTTGATTTTCTTTTACATTTTCTATAGTGAAACCAAATAGGAAAAAATCATTTTCCTTAACATATTTTTTTTCTTTTCCTAATATTTTCTTTCATTAACTAATTTCTTCTAATTATCTTATCCTAATAAGAGATAATAATAGCTACTATGTTATCATTAATATGCCATGTTAGAAATGATAGAATTGACCTCAATGTGTGAACAATTTTTTTTTTTTATGAGATGTCCAATTAAATATTTCTAGGGTTTTAGGAAGCATTTCTATCCTTTTTTAACATTTAAAATTTTTTATATTTCAAGTATTAAAAGACTATAAATGTTCTCTAAAATCACTGTCAAATGCACCTTAACTTTCCTCAAAAATAAAAAATATTTTTAGAAAAAAAATTAGATATTTGATAAAATTTGGAAAACACTTTTAAAAACATGAAAAATCACATAGTGTTAGAAAATCACTTATAAGATTTTTCAAAAAAACATTTGGTAGATTATTATTTTTAAAATACTTAAAAAAAAAAAAAAACAATTTTACTAAAAACACTTTAAGTAAAAAACACTATCAAACACGCTTTAAAAAATGAACTCTGAATTTGAATTATCATTTTAAATTTTAATTTATTTCCTTTTTAATTCATCACAAAAGAAAATAAAACATAATGAAAAATTTTCATATAGTATATTTTAAAAAAAGAAATATTCTCAATATAAATACATTAGTTGGGCGGTATATTAAACTTTTCTGTACTTTGTAAGTTTTTTAAAAGTATCTATATGGATTCGACCTGAGAGAACTACATTATGTGGCACAATAGATGATTTAATGACCCAAATTCAAAAAATGTAGGCCTTGACTAAATCATAAGTCAAATTAAACAACAGACTAAAATTTAAGAATTTTTAGCGTTGAATGTCTTGATTTGAATGATACTGAAAGATAAGAAACCCACAAAAAAGGAATGGTGCATATTCCAACTAGCAATTGATCACCAGCATATTATTCATGAATATAAAAGGACAGTCCTAATTGGGAAAGGGATTAAAGTAATGGACACCTGTGGTCTGTGTCGAATATGTTGTTGAAATTTTTTTCCAAAAGAGAAACATTGATAGTTTTGAAGAATGAATTACTTTCAAACATAGTGACTAAATGTGTGTTATAAAAATAATATATTTTAAAAATTATTATAAGTAAAAAATTTATCATATATATTTTTGAAGTTTAAAAAAACTTGTTTTTTATCCTATGCATTAGAATTTCAAATATTTTTATAGAATAAGAAATTTATTTTTAGGGTATAAGATTGAACAAATGTGGTAAATGTTTAGCCTAGTGATTAAGACAATTTACTCTCCTTAAATAAGTCAAAAAAATTTATTAGTATTTGCTTTAATTACAAAAAAATTAAAATATTGCAATTTTTCTTGACCCTTTTTCTTAAATAATGGCCAAAGTTGACTGCATTCCGACAAAATATCGTTATGGGAACGATGAAAGATGCAGTTTTTGTTGACTATCTCTCTTAAAATAATCACCAAAGGTTGAACCACACCTCCTACCATCACCCTTAGCTTGGCTCGAGATGGAAAATAAATGGAAGTGAAAATGAGAGGGCAAAAAAAGACCAAGAAGATGAAGACTATGTTTGTTTCCAAAAGTGCTGAGGATAGAAATTTTTTTTTTTGACAATACTCGTAAAAATAGAATAAAAAATCCAAGTAAAATAAATTAATAATTATTTAGCATTTATGTGTAAAAAGTTGGTTTTAAATGTTTCACATGTTAATTTGTAGAAGACTAATAGTTGTCATATCCTTCTATCAATTGTAAAGGAATCAAATCTAATAATTAAATCTTATATTCTTTTTTTAATGAACTAATATAATTAACTTTGAAAATTGAATCAAATTTGGTTGTTTCTATGTGTTAAATAACTAATTTTCTTAAAAACTTAAACAAATTGGATTTAGGCTCACAATAAATATCAATTTTCTAACACTTTTTTCACATGTAGCATCTCTCTTTGGGCTTACATATGAGTTTATTAAACTAAGGAAATAAATATGTAATGGTGAAATTCGAACACTTCACCTCCTATCAAATGAGGCTGTGATATCACTCCAATAATTTGGCAATAGAAGCATTTTATTATATGACTTCTTTTCATAAATTTATACAAGAGTGCATTACAAATTATATAAAAAAAATTATGAAAATCCTAAAATCAGGGAAAACAAATATTATTTGAAAATATGAATTGGAGTAGAATCTTCTCATTATGTGCTTGATTCTCCATATCTCCTTGATTATTTATATTTTGTCATTCTTGATTTTGTATATCTCTTTAATTATTTTCATTATGTCATTTTGCGTCTTTGCATATTAAAGTCAATAGATTGAACTTTGATAAGGTAACCATATTTATGGTGACAAGCTAAACATCCATATTTATTTTAACTCTAGCTTGATAAGATATGTTAAAGGAAATAATAATAGAGTTACATAGAATAGCATAACAACAATAATCAAGAAGATGCACAAAATCAAGCACATAATGACAAGAATATACTGAAGTCCATATTTCCATAAATCAAGAGGAATTAAATAACATTTGATTACCTTAATTTTATTAAATGATATTTATTACCCTTAATTTTAAGATATTTATTATTCTTTTTATTACATAATAACTTGCTATACACTTATGTATAAATTTTTGAAAACAAAAAGTAATAGAATATAAAACAATTCTATTGACACATTATCAAACTCTTCAAAACTTCAAATATATATATATATAAATAGTGTTATAAAATATGAGATTGTGTTCCACTATGATAATTTATGGATGATCATTCATATATATTTTTTGTGACTTCTTGTAAAAGGAGGGACCCGTAATGAAAATCAATTCAGTTCTTCATGTGCATTTCGTCCTCTATATCTTGTTTTCTTTTTCTTCTTACACTTTGTTATAATATATTATCAACATGAATAGTCTCTACAAAATAAATAGAAAGTCTTATCTCTTTTTTCTCACAAAAAGGTATGTCATAAACTTATATTCTAATTTTCTATTTTATTTATGTGTATCATAAAATTACCTTTGATTTTATATTTTATTTTATTTTATTTGAATATATAAATATGTATAAATATTATTTAGAAAATATGTTTTTCTTTCTAGTCAGAAATCATGAAAAAAAAAAATTCATAAACAGAAGTTGTAAAAAATATGTGCAATCCTTATAACCAGAAGTTATGAGGCAAATTACAAAATTACAAACACATAACTAAAAACTATATATATGATTTTTAATTATTTGTTTTCAATTATACAGTATAGCTGGAAGTTATACAAAATAACATTATATAGCTAGAAGCTATAAGATGAATAATTCATAGCCTAAAAATATGTACAAATTTATACAATGAATAGGTCATAGTTTAAAGTCATGTACGAATCTATACAATGAATAGTTCATAACTTGAAACTATGCACAAATTTACATAAAAAATAGTTCATAGCATATATACAAGTTTACACATTTTCTTATTCTGACCAAAATAATAATAGCCAAAAGTTATAAAAGATATTAACTTTTAATTTTTTTTAATTATATTGTGCAATTGGAAGTTATACAAAACAATATTTACAGCGCAAAGTTATACAACGAATATTTCATAACTTGAAATTATGTACAAATTTATACATTTTTGTTATGATAAAGTATGTAAAATAACATGTACAACAAAAATCATACAGAAAATGTTTTCATAGCTAGAAGCTATAAAAGACATATTTTCCGTACTTAAGGCAAAAAATTGAAAATATTGATATTTTAATTTTGTATAGCCATAAGCTATATAGAGAATTTCTAACTACGGTATAACCAAAAGTTATACAAACTAAATTGTCAATTAATAATTTTATGAAATTTTATAGCTAGAAGTTATATAAAGAATATTTTATAGTTTGATGCTATGCAAAATTTTCATTTTATTGTAATAAAATCATGGCTAGAAGTTTTGACAAATTTATTCTTTAGTTGATATTGCCTTGTTAGTTTCTTAAATTCATAGTAATTATTTTACTTTATGATAATATGAAAATATCATGATCAACCTATATAGAGAAGGAAAGTGTATATTCCTATATATTCTTATAATTAGAAGTCATATAATAATTTGTATTTGGTGGCCTAAAGCCGCATGAAAAATAATGTGAATATTGTTATAGCCTAAAGCTATATAAATAATTAATTTGTATATTCTTATAGCTCAAAGCCTGAAGCTAAATGAAAATTTTTGTATATATTTTTATATCTTGAAAAAATATGTAAAACATTTTCATAGCTTGAAGTTCTATGAAAGAAAAATATGTATTTCCTATAAATGAAAACTATAGAGATTATTATTTTATATGTTATTATGGCTAAACAAGCTCATGCTACATCACTAGTGGTATATAAACAATATTTGATGTTCTATCAAATCTAGAAGAATCTGAAATGACCAACTTGGTCCCCCGGGGTAAACAATGATGCATCAACTCTTTGAAATGTCAAATGGATATTCATTAAAGAATCAGAAGTTTCTTCAACTAGTGATTGGTATATTTGAATCTTTGAAGCATATTATTACATGTTAAGCAAATTTCTAATTTAATAAGACAATTTTCCAGTCGTTAGGGAGAGAAGAGCTAGTTCCATAAGAATGACATAAAATTATTTAGAATGCACTGACTTTGACTCATCTTGATCCTTATACTAATCAATGTGAACTGGAAGTTCAAAAGATTACTTATTTACAAGTACTTGCAAATCAACTATCGGATGCTTTCATTGATATAAAGAAAGTGACAAAATGATTTTTACCGATTAAGAATATTCTAGTACGGATTGATGTCCTTGAAGGATAATTAAATAATGAGTCTACGGCATGCATGAAGCGTGGTAAACCTTATATTCCCTAGAAAAGGAAAACACAAGGAAAGAGGAAAACATAAGGAAAGATATATGAAAAAGTGGCACTCTTGAGGAAGTTGCATCTAAAAATGGGTTATTAAAATGACTGATCAGTCTCAAGTAGCCCCTGAAGAGACATAGTTTAAATAAGTAGCCCTAGGAGAGGCATATATTATACAATTAGCTCTTGAAAAGATACAAACATCTAATGTGTTATCTTTCAAAATGGTCATTAACATCATAAGAAATGATAATGGCCTTGAATCACAAAGTGTGTAGGATGCCAACATAGAAAAGATTGGCCAAAATGGAAAAAATATATCCTAACAAAATTAGACTCATTAAAAAAAAAATGAGAAGTATTTGGACTAGTAGTCTAGACAACTGAAGTTGTCAAGCCTGTCAAATATAAATATATAGGCATTTATAAGAAAATACAATGAGAAAAATAAAATCACAACTCATGACTCAAGGTTTCTCATAGAGACTTGGTATTGAATATAAGGAAACATATTCTCCTATGATGGATGTAACCACATTTAGATATCTAATTGATTTGGCAGTCTTAGAAGGACTGACTATGCGTCTCATTGATGTCTTTACTACATATTTATACAGATCTTTAGATAATGACATACAAATGAAAATCCCTAAAGGATTTCAAATGCCAAAAGCAACTAATTCAAAACATTATAGCATATAATCAATTAAGCTACAAAGATCCTTGTATCAATTAAACAATTCAAAGGCATGTGGCACAATTACCCTAATGAATATTTGAAACATGAAGTATATGTTTATTACCTTATTTACCTATGCATATTTATTATGTTAAATATTTTTAATCATTATAGTATATGTGGAATATTTGAATTTTGTTTGAACTCCTAAAGAGCTTACAAGAATAGTTGACTATTTTGAAAAGTAAATTTGAAATGAAATATCTTAAAAAATAAAATTTTTGCCTTGACCTGCAAATCAAGTACTTTTTAAATAAAATGTTAGTTTATTAGTCAACATATACAAAGTCTTGAAGCACTTTTATATGGATAAATCACATTCATTAAGTTCTCCTATGGTTGTTCATTCACTTGAAGTGAACAAGGACTTATTTCATCCTAAAAAAGATAATGAAGAATTGCTTGGTCCAAAAGTACTACATCTCAATGCAATCGGTGCACTAATGTATCTTGCAAATTGTACTAGACCAAACATAACATTCTCTGTCAAATTGCTAGCAAGATAAAGTTCTGCCCCAACTACAAGGCATTGGAATAAGATTAAACATACATTGCAATACCTTTGTGGAACAAGTAACATGGGCTTATATTATTCAAAAGGATCAAAATCGCAATTGATTGAGTATGGAGATGTAGGATATCTTCAGATCCTCATAAAACTCGATTTTAAATGGGATATGTCTTTATTTGTGGGTACGACAATATCATGGAGATTAGTCAAGCAAACGATGGTAGCCACCTCTTCAAATCAATAAGAAATTCTTATAATTCATGAAACAAGTCATGAATGTGTATGACTAAGGTTAATGATTCAACATATTCAAGAAACATGTGGACTACCTTCCATCAGAGGCAATGCAACCAAGTTACATGAAGATAATATTGCTTGTATTGCACAAATTAAAGGAGGATTCATAAAAGGTGATAGAGCTAAGCATATCTCCCCTAAATTCTTCTATACCCACGAACTCTAGGAGAAAGGTGAAATTGATGTTTAGGAGATTCGATCATGCAATAATCTAGCAAATCTATTTATAAAGGCGTTACCTTTGACCACATTGAAAATGTTAAGGTATGACTTCAGAATGCGAAGATTGAGAGATCTACCTATTGAAGTGTTGAAGAAATCATGATCATGTCTCCATGAGGGGGAGAAAACTAATATGGGCATATTGAACTCTTTTTCCTTTCGTCCAGGTTTTGTCCCATTGGGTTTTATTGGCAAGGTTTTTAATGAGGAAGTTACCATATTCTTATGATCATCCAAGGAAGAGTGTTATAAAATATGAGATTTTGTACCACTATGGTAATTTGTGGATGATTATCCACACATATCTTTTTTGACTCCCTATAAAAGGAGGCACCCCTAATGAAAATCAATTTAGTTCTTCTTTTGCATTCCATCATTTCTTTCTTGATTTCTTCTTCTTTTTCCACTTTGTTATAACAAATGGTATGTTATTACTATATTTTTCTTTTATCATTAGGTGAGAAGATTATATTAATAGAGTACAATATTTTGTAAATAATAGTTTCCCTTACTAAATGGTATGATTACCTTAATTTTAGGAAATAATATTTGTTTTTCTTAATTTTAAAATATTTATTATTCTTTTCATTACATAATAACTTGCTATACATTGTTGTATAAATTTTTGATAAAAAAGTAACAACATATAAAACATTTCTATTGGCAAATTATCAAACACTTCAATATCAACTTCAAATAATAATAATAATAATAAATAAATAAATAAATTAACTGATATGTTATTACAATATTTTACTTTTATCATTAGGTGAGAATATTATATTAATGGAGTACAATATTTTGTAAATAATAGGATTTCATCATATGATCAATCTCCGTTTGTTTTCTAGTTTATTGGAGAAATATGGTATTTGTGATAAAATAATCATCTTATATAGTATAATATAATAGAAAATTAGTATACATAAATTGTGATGAAACCCAAAATTTATTACGGGTATAGAATGATAAATTTATGTTAGGGAACAATGTAAGAAGAAAAAAAAAATTGTCTTTCTCTTAGGCAAAAGGATAAGATTAGTGACATCAATGTATCCATACTCTAGGTTCGTGTGTGTGTTTGTGTTTTTAGTAAATCTTGTTTTTAACCAATTTCTATAGATTTTGGAATGACATCACACTTGCTACTACTATTTTCACTATCAATCATGCATTCTCTCTATTCACACCCTTGATTCTCACTTTAAATCCCTGTGGAGATGATACCCATACTCACTAATTTGAATAACTAAGGAGATGATGCTCATACTTACTAGGTTATTACAATTTTTGAAGCCCTTGTGCTTGGGGCCTCACTCTACAACAACATAATCTCATATAATTCAGCACAACACCAAACCACAAGCATTTCTAATGTTGTAGCAAATGATTTAAAGTAGTGAGATAGAAGGCTAAGTAAGTTATAGTGTGTATTTTTAGGGTCACTTGACTTGGTAAATATATTACCACTCATTCTCCATTTATTTTTCGTTTTTATTCTTTTTTTATTTGTCTAGTTGTTTTAATTTGTTTTTTTTTTTTTTTTTTTTTTTTTTGGAGAATTTTGCATTATATAAACACCTGGAGTTTGTTGTATGCTAGTTTAGACAAGAGATTTAGTTGGAAGTGTTATATACGAAATCTAGTTTTTTTATTACAATATATTGCTCAACCAACTATATACCATAGTCACCTCCAACTGATCATCAAAGCATGGAATGTAGTGGTGCTAATTACCATGACAACCTTATTTGTCAAGAATTAATAGTGTGCATGGCAATGTAATGAATATTGGTTTTCTAGGCTAGTTTCAGCTTATATTGTGATGATTAAAAATTAATGTATATTGGTTTTGTAGAGGGTGACTCGGTTTTAGCTTGTGGGGAAAATAAAATTAATGTACATCAAAGAATGGATTTTTTGGGTTGGTTACAGCTTTGGTATTGTTAGCTTGAAGTTACAGTTGAAAAGAATGGGTTTGTTTGAGAGTTCAAAGTTCATAAATTATTATTATGAAATTTTCCTGTGGAATTAACTTATCACTTTTCAAAGTTCATATCACCTCGAGCTATATCGGCTTATCACTTTTCCTGTGGAATTAACTTACCTCGGCTATAATTTTATTTGTAAAACGTGTAGGGTTTAGCCTTTGAGGCCCAAATTACCAGTACTTTCCTTTTCGGCCCAATATGCTCAATGGGCCTAGATCTCATTTTGGCCCTACCATGTTGTGAAACGTGGCATGAAACCTTCAGTCTTTTAGCTCACAGCACCTCCTTATTGGTTGCGTTCACTGGTTCTTGTTCTAGAGACCATCGCACACAGCCAATGCACCTTATCCATTTCTCTCCATCTCTCCAGGTCAACCATGGCCGCACTCGTACTCAGAGCTCCTACAATCGCTCCTCAATCACTAAATCTCTCTTCTCGCTTTTCATTTTCTCAATCTGAAACCCTCGTCATTTCTTTCGACACTCGTCTCGTTTCACTCTCAATTTCTGCAACTTCTCCTCCACCAATCCCTTCTGGTATAATTAAACACGACTCTCACTCTCTTGACATGCATATACAAAAAAATATTACTTATTAAAAAAATAAAAATAACTATATAATTGTAATATCTTTTACTATCCTAAACTCTCTTTTGGATTTTTCAAGGGCTTAACGTTAAGTATTTAACTTTTGTGAATTTGATAATATCATTACTAAATTTATAAAATATTTATATATTTGAATATTTAAATGAATAAATGAATATAATAATTAAATTTTGAAGGTGTAGTAGTCATTTTTATAAATATATCATATTTAAATACTTCACTTTTAAATAAACTTTATAAAATATAGTGTTATTTATTTTTATTTTCATATTTTCAATTGCTAATTTACTTAATTTCTTGTTTTTTTTAAATAATATTATTTAATTTTATGACAAGTCAACGCAATACCACAGTTATGTGTGATGTTCATTAATCAATTATCAACTTTCAATTAGATAATTGCTGGCTTTTGAATAAAACAAGGGGCCCACCCCAATAATTGTTAATTATTCAAATCAAAAGGGTAGTTAGTTGGTTTGAAATTTGAAACTTTGGAATTGGAATAGTTGTTTTATTGTTTGTTTTTTATATTGATTGGAAAAATCAACGTAAATACTTAATAATGGATGATAGTAACAATATGTTAGAGGCAATTAGTGGCATTAGATAATATTTGTTGTTATGTTAGAGGTGATTGATGAATTATATAGTGTTTGTCAATGAATCCTGATAATAAAAGTTTCTAGAATGTTAAAAAGATAAATATAATTTTTAAAGATATTTAAATATAAATCTTATACCTTTCAATGTAATTTATCTATATTTTGAAAATACAGACGTTTATTAAAAAAAGATACGATAAGATAATAAATAATTACTTATATTTTATAATTCATGTTTAGAAAACTTCTAAAATATGAGTAAACACTTTTTTTTTAAAAAAAAAAAAAAAGCCAGATTCTTAAAGTACAAACACTTTCTCTTTAAAAAGACTTTTGTATTTGGTTATATAAAAAAAATTTACTTTTTATTTAATCATAATTTTTAAAGATATCAAAATTACCCATACTTTTAATAAAAATATTATTAAAATAAAATATTAAGAGTATAAAATGAATGGTCCAACTCTACAAAAACCTATTCTAAAATAGACCATATACCTCATGTTTGATGACTCCACTTAGACTACTAGATTGTGGATGTGATGGGAGTGGAGGAGGATGAAAGGGAGGCCAAAAGTGAACCCATCTGGAAAAACTTTGATTATGGGTTGGAGAAATTGAATGTAGGTAGGGACCATATTGTTTATGTGATCCTTTGTCAATTGGGTTGTACTTCATTTTCATGACCCAAAAGTTAATCTCATCCTAATTATCAAATTAGAAAAATAAACTAAACGTGTTTGTAACCCAAACACATGTAATATCATCCTACTCTTTACTTATACACTTATTTGCTTATAAATTGCTTTCATTTGAGTTGAACTTGTTATTTAGACATGAAGTTTTGTTACATTCCAATATTTATTTGGTTTATTCTTGTCTTTTATGAATCATTGACCGTAAAATATTATTTTTTACTTGAATAAATATTATTTTTTATATAATAACCATTTGTTATTATCTATATGAAGGCAATTATGACTAATTCCACGGTAGAAGTGCTATGTTATTGGAATGGAACAATTTTAAGGACAGAAATGGATTTGAGATATATTGGAAATAATGTGGAGATTGAGCCTATAGATGTGCCCATTCATACGACCTTTGTGTTGTTGTTGAACATGATATATGATATCATTGCTGTTGACAGACACTATCAATTAGTCTTGAAATGTCGACATCCAACTGAAATGAACAAATTTCATCCATTAGTGGTCAGGAATGATCGGACAGTTGCACGTATGCTAGAGGTGTCATCTAAGTATGGAATGCCTTCTGTTCAATTATTCATCGAGCAAGCTCGCAATCACTATCATTTGAGTAATGACATGGGCCATTTGACACGGTTGTCGACAGGTGATATTGATGTTGATGACGAAAATGAAAGAGATGAGGAAGATGATAGAGATGATGCAATAAATATAGATGACATTCATTTACATAATGATGATGAAAATTGTTGTGAAAAAGAAAATATTGATTTGGTGATGGTCCAACATGTTGTGGAATGTGACAGCACAAGATATGTGAACCTTGAAGTTGGTGATAGGTCTAATAATCCTGAGGTTGAGTTTGACGTTGAAAACACATCACCAGTTGCCTCCCCACATGGCATCCAAGTTAATGTCTCTAATGACAACCTAGAAGCAACATTTGCACCCGTTTCATACCATATACCACCTACACAACAATTTTCAAATATGGACGAGGCAATTAATTGTGTTGTAAGTGATTGGACTCCATGGAAAAACCCAACTTTAGGAAATGTTGATGGGAAGTTATCAATTGGCCAAATATTTTCCTCAAAATCAGATTTGCAACATGTTGTGAAGATGTTTTCCATAAAGTTTCACCAAGAGTTTACTGTTTATAGATCAAATGCAAGTGTGTTAGTTCTTAAATGTAAAAAAGCACCAGAGTGCCAATGGCGACTTAGGGCAATGACGGTGAAAGATACAGGTATGTTTAGAATCACAAAGTACAAAGGTCCTCATACATGTGTCAATCCATGTATAAATTAGGATCATTCTCAGTTGGATTCTAGCTTTGTATCTGAGTATATTGAAACATTGGTCAAAGCAGAAATGACCATTACAGTTGCTACAATTCAAGCTGTTGTTGCCGAACAATTTGGTTACCAAATTTCTTATCAAAAAGCAATGAAAGCAAAAAGGAAAGCAATGACACGATTATTTGGTGATTGGTACAAGTCTTTTGCAAAGTTGCCTCGCTTCTTTCTTGCTTTGGAGCAGTCAAATCCTGGATGTCTTATGTATTCCAAAATGGTTCTTGGAAACGACCCAAATAAAGAAATTTTCCAACATGTTTTTTAGGCATTCGCTCCATCTATTCAAGGGTTTACTCACTGTCAACCAATTCTTAGTATTGATGGGACACATTTGTATGAAAAATATAAAGGGACTTTGCTGATTGCTATGGGATGTGATGGTAATAACCAATTGTTTCCACTTGCATTTGCCATTACAGAAGGAGAGAATACATATAGTTGGAGTTGGTTTTTGGCATGTATCAGAGTTGGAGTAACACAAAGGAAAGACTCGTGTCTAATCTCTGATCATCTTGGCATTATAGCTGCTGTCAATAAAACATATTCAGGATGGATTGAGTCAGATGCTTATCATAGATTTTGCATGCGTCATTTAGCGAGTAACTTCCAACACAAAGTTCAAAGATAAGACTTTAAAGAATCTCATGTGTAGGGCTGTTATGGAGAGTAAAGTTGAAAAATTTATTTCTCACATGGACACAATTGGCCGGATAAATGCCGAGGCTAGAAATTGATTGGAGCAAATTCCTCTTGAAAAATGGGCACTCTCACATGATGGTGGGCGGAGATATAGGATTATGACAACTAACATGTCTAAAGTTTTTAATGGTGTCCTTAAGGGTGCTCGTAACTTACCAATAACAGCTTTAGTCCAGTTAACTTTCTATTGGGTTAACAGTTACTTTATAATCAGGCAGGAGCATGGTGCCAGTCGGCTCACTTCAGGTGAAGAATTCACTCCACATATTGACGCCAAGATAAAGGTTAAAGTTGTTAAGGCGGGTTCACATGAGGTTCTTTTGTATGATCATGTGGCGGGACTTCTTCATGTTAAAACTAGACGCTCTATTGGAAACAGTAATAGGAAACCTCGCACATATCATGTTACCCTTCAAACGGGGTCTTGCACATGTAAGAAAACACTTTTGTTAAGATTCCCATGTTAGCATATTCTTACTACTTGTCATTGTCGAGCAATTGATTTTCGACAATTTGTACAAGGTTATTACACCACACGTGCTTACCTATCAACATGGGCTCCCTTGCTTTATCCCATATTTGATGAGTTGGAGTGGCTTCAATACAATGGACCGATAATTGTGCCTTTGGACTCAATGAAACGGTTAACTTCTGGTCAATCAAAATCAAGTCGTTTGCATAATGAGATGGATGCAAGGGAAACTAGAACTCCACAAACATGTGGACTTTGCAAGCAATCGGGTCACAATTGACGTTCTTGTCCTAATAGAGAAACCTAAGGCAGGAGGAGTTGATGTACTTCATGAACATCTTATTGTACTGTTTTTTTTTAATTTACTAGTATTGACCTTAATCATTTTAAGATATATGTAGAAACTATCTTATTGAACATCTTATTGACGTTTGTTTGTTTGAAATTGTTATTTTTTGTCAATTCATTCTTATTTTACTTATATCAGGTTACATGAAAAAAATATTAATCTCTATTATTTAGGGGAGATGTTGTTCAAATTTTTAAAATTTTAATAATGAAATTAATGTTGTTGGAAATTGTTATTTTTTGTCAATTCATTCTTATTTTGCTTATATCAGGTTACATGAAAAAAATATTAATCTCTATTATTTAGAGGAGATGCTGTTCAAATTTTTAAAATTTTAATAATGAAATTAATGTTGTTAGAAATTGTTGTTTTTTTGTCAATTCATTCATATTTTGTTTATATCAAGTTACATTGAAAAATTTTGAATCTCTACTGTTTAGGGGAAATGTTGTTCAAATTTTAACAATTTTAATAATGAAATTCATGTTGTTAGATATTGTTGTTTCTTGTCAATTCATTCATATTTTGTTTATATCATGTATTGATGTACATGTAGACATGGATACTCCATTATTTCTTGCTCGTCCTGACCCTGAGGATACATCTGTGCTCACTCTTCAGCATCGACATCGATCATCCACCATTCGTGTTGATCCAGATATGGGTAGTGTTTTGACTTGCCGACACAGGTTGCGTCAAGAGTGGGTTTTAGATGATCGTGTTCGGCCATACATTATACAGTCAGGATTTTATGTCTTTCATCGAGTGGGCCATGTTAAAGTTGATTGGCGTTTGATTACTGCACTAGTAGAGAGATGGCACCCAGAGATGCACACATTCCACATGCCAGTTGGTGAGATGACCAACACATTGCAGGACATAGCCATCTTATTTGGATTCCGTGTACATGGTCATCCTGTCACTAGTTCTATAGATATTGATTGGCATGCACTTTGTGAGGAGTTATTGGGTGTTCAACCGACAAAGACTGATATTCGAGGAGCATCCCTTACAGTTCGTTTTATTACTACCCATTTCTCCCACTTACCACCAGGGGCTGTAGATGAGGTCACATTACAGCGCCATGCTAGAGCTTATCTTTTATTGTTAGTTGGTGGTTCATTATTTCCAGATAAGAAGAGGGTTTACATCCAATTAGCAATTCTACCCATGTTAAGAGATTTTGTTTAGAATGCACAATATAGTTAGGGGAGTGCGACACTAGCACATCTTTATCGAGAGTTATGTCGAGCTAGCTTAGATAGTGCAAAATCTATTGCAGGACCATTACATTTGTTGCAGGTATAACTACAAGTCTTATTAATATGTAATTTTGTCATAATTATGTACAGTTAAATATAATTTTATTTCATTTTTAGCTATGGTCATGGGAGCGATTACATGTGGGTCGTCCTAGTAGATCACTTCCCCATGCACCAGTGCCTGTAGATCAGAGATTCCCACCAAATGCACTAGGGGGTAGGTGGAGAGTTCCCTTATCTCATACAGACACTCCTCATCATGTGTTGGTCACATACAGAGATGAGTTTGATAGATAGCGATCTGATCAGTTTTGGGCTAAATATTAGTATTCTTTAACAAAATTATTAATATTAATAATATAATTTAACCTTTATTAAATACATACAAAGATTTGAATATATCAGGTATTATGGCAGCCTTACATAGATGATATACTAGCATTGTTTCCAGACATTTGTTTAGTTGATCAGGATATTTGGCAGACGAAGTCACAACTTATTTTTTTTATATTGTTGAGTGGCATCGTCCTGAGCGTGTGTCGCAACAGTTTGGACTCAGATAGAGTATTCCTTCGACACCCCCTATAGATTCTGAATTTCACTCCATAAATCGACGTGGTCGACCTCAGTTTGATTGGAGGTTGTATCATGAGCACTACGTGGCATTATGGGAGGTTAGGGGGGACCACATTGTCATTGTGGAGCCTATAGAGCCTCATATAGACTACCATGTTCGTACATGACATGGTATCGTCGTATTACACGTCGTTTTATTACACCTATGGATGATTTTGGACCTATGCGGTACCAGGCTATTGCCTTATCTGCCCACTTATTGGTTTGTATCGCTTTAATATTATGTACATATTATGTATAATATTTATTCCAACAAATAATTATAGATCATTTTATGTAACAGATTGAGACTATGACCTCTATCATATCTCAAGGAGGTCATGCATTGGAGGACTTTGATAGTGATGCTTGCCGCACTAGTATTGTTGATATTATTCGTATGGCCACTAATGTTATGTGCATTATTCAAGAGGATCATCGTATCCCACAAGTAGAGCATGGAGGAGGTAGGTCACCAGCTTAGTCGACAGTTGCTCGATCACCACTTGTTTGGGGTCGGTCGACATCTCGAGGGAGAGGTAGATATAGTAGTTGTCAGCCCATCACATCGTTAGTATCAGCATCATTACAGCGCCCTACCTTTTTATCTTCACGATTATTACAGTCACCCATCTCTTCAGATGTACCATCAATGCAGCACCCTACTTATTCAAACCTACTATCAGTGCCACCCTTTACCTCTTTAGACCCACCATCAGTACAACTTCCTATTTCTTTAAACTTATCTCCAGTTCAGGCTCCTACTTCTTCAGACCCACCATCAGCCCAACCCCTTACCTCTTCAGACCCACCATCAGTGCAGATTGACACATCTACTCAGCTAGATTTACCGCCAGCCATTCCGAGGGGTAGGCGGGGCCTACGTCGACCTAGATTGCTACCTTCACCACCACCTCTATTTCCAGCTCCAGCCCCATCACAGACAGATGTTCTTCATGTGTCACATGCAGTACCTGCTACAATTAGAGAGGAGCGTCCAAAAAGGAAGAGAATACCAGTTACACATAGGTTCTCTCCTTGTGAAGGCATGTGAGATTATATATGTTTTTTATTTTCCACTATATTAATGTTTAGTGGATATTTTTTGTGACTTTGATTAAACTATTAAAAATTACATTTTGTAATAATTTCATTAACTAATTTTGTAAAAAAATCTATATATGACAACTACAACTTGAGAGTATACTAATATTTCGATAAAGATAAATTTGTCATAATACAAATAAATTAATATCTTAAAAAACAACAAATTAAATATCTTAAATTAATAAATTATACAATTTTATATATTATTTATATGTTATATAAGTTTATTATTTTAAGATTATTAATTTATTAATAAATAAAATATTCATTTATAATATCTTCTATTTATCAATTTATGTTTGTTGAAGTAATATTAGATTTTTAAGTTTAAATATAAATAATTTATTATTTAAGTATATTTTTTAAATTTCAATCATAAATTGTAATTTAATAATTTTTAATTAAATTTGAAAGTAAAAAAAAAAATTAAAATTAAAATCTCAGTTATCAACTGCGGCTTAAAAGTATACTATTATTTCGATAAAGATAAATTAATCATAATACAAATAAATTAATATCTTAAAAAACAACAAAGTAAATATCTTAAATTAATAAATTATACAATTTTATATATTATTTATATGTTATATAAGTTTATTATTTTAAGATTATTAATTTATTAATAAATAAAATATTCATTTATAATATCTTCTATTTATCAATTTATGTTTGTTGAAGCAATACTAGGTTTTTAAGTTTAAATATAAATAATTTATTATTTAATTATATTTTTTAAATTTCAATCATAAATTTTAATTTAATAGTTTTTAATTAAATTTGAAAGTAAAAAAAAAAATTAAAATTGAAATCTCAGTTATCAATTGCGGCTTAAAAGTATACTATTATTTCGATAAAGATAAATTAATCATAATACAAATAAATTAATATCTTAAAAAACAACAAATTAAATATCTTAAATTAATAAATTATACAATTTTATATATTATTTATATGTTATATAAATTTATTATTTTAAGATTATTAATTTATTAATAAATAAAATATTCATTTATAATATCTTCTATTTATCAATTTATGTTTGTTGAAGTAATACTAGGTTTTTAAGTTTAAATATAAATAATTTATTATTTAATTATATTTTTTAAATTTCAATCATAAATTGTAATTTAATAGTTTTTAACTAAATTTGAAAGTAAAAAAAAAAAAAAAATTATAACTGAATTCGTAGTTATCAAATGCGGCTTCAAAGTATACTATTATTTCGATAAAGATAAATTAATCATAATACAAATAAATTAATATCTTAAAAAACAACAAATTAAATATCTTAAATTAATAAATTATACAATTTTATATATTATTTATATGTTATATAAGTTTATTATTTTAAGATTATTAATTTATTAATAAATAAAATATTCATTTATAATATCTTCTATTTATCAATTTATGTTTGTTTAAGTAATACTAGATTTTTAAATTTAAATATAAATAATTTATTATTTAAGTATATTTTTTAAATTTCAATCATAAATGGTGTAATTTTATAATTTTTAATTAAATTTTAAATTTTAAAAAAAATTAACTAAAGCCACAGTTGACAACTGCGGCTTTAGTTCAAAAATGAAGCCGCAGTTGGCAACTGCGGCTTTAGTGCAAAAATGAAGCCACAGTTGCCAATTATGGCTTTAGTGCAAAAATGAAGTTGTAGTTGCCAACTGCGGCGTTAGTGAAAAAATGAAGCCGCAGTTGCCAACTGCGGCTTTAGTTCAAAAATGAAGTCGTAGTTGCCAATTGTGGCTTTAACTAAAATGACAAAAAAAAAAAAAATTAATGACATGGCGCCTACGTGGCACCAAAGAGGTCAATTTGAACATAAGTTTCAAAAAGTGGTTAGATGTTATAATTGTTTTTTTAAATGGGTCATTTTGACCCAAAACTCGCAAAAGAGTGTATACTATTGGTGAGCATGACCATTCTCCTAAGATTCCTTTCAGTTGAACTTTTAGTGTCACTTGTACCGTGTAGGATAAAAACTTGAACTATGACTTGATACTCACCCACATGTAGGTGTTTTTTTATAGGTTCATAGTAGTGGTGTAACAGAGGATTGTTAATTTTTAGGTTATTTAATTTCCTTAGAGTAAGGTCTGCCATGTGTTCATCCATCATTCAGTCTTTTAAGCTTGTGTTATTTGCCTTTTAGTTATGTCCTTTAGGTTATGGTAGACTTTTTTTTTTCTTAAAAGAAATAAAAAGGTTCATTTTAGTGTATTTTATTTCCATTTAGGTTTTGCATGCACTACCCTTTTAATAAGTCACTTAAACTAATATCATATTTTTTCTATTTGTATCCATCATTCATCCACCTCATCATTTTTTTTTCTCTTTGATCATTTGTTACAATAGAGTTATATCCTTTAGTCATTTTTTGTTTTTTTGTTTTTTTTTTTAAGTCCTTGCAGTCCTCAACACATGTTAGGATTTCCTTAGCCTTTTTAAGTTTGTTATAGAGTTTGGTTCTCCTATATATATAGGTTCTAGTGATTCAAAATAATAGAGTTTGCTTGTGTTGGGATCATGACATGCTTTGAGTTTGAGATAAATCACGTACCATTTGATACCTTTATTTTGACCAAGGAAACCTATGTGTAGACCCTCCATTTTGTCCTCTTAGCACATGCGATACTAGGTGCTTTCCTTTATTTCTCTCTTGACTCATAGTTATCCCTTGGTGGCTCAATGACACTCATACAATTTACTCCTTTTAAGCCATCTTGACGACCCTAGTTGAGGGATTTATCTAATCCCTCATTGTGACCCTTGACAACCTCGAGTTAGATATAAGAGGTTCCTTTTTTTTTAGGGATTGCTCACTTAGACACCTTCCTAAGCCTTTTTAGGCACACTTGACCTATTAGACACCGCTTAGGCCCATATAGATTCACCTAACCCACTTAGGTTCACCTAGGCCCGCTTAGGCTCACCTAAACCCATCTAGGCACATTTAGATCCACTTAGCTTCACCTAGCTCATGACTTAGGTCACCTTTTAGGTTTTTCTTGCATGTGTTGGATTTATTTATTTATTTATTTATTTATTTATTTATCTATTTAATTCTTCTTACGTTACGGGAAACAATATCTTTTTTATTTTAAAATATGTATGTGATTGATATTTTAGTTTTAGTTACCTAATTTTATTTTTTTGATATTCAATTACAACATTATTTTACCCTACTTCTTTTCAAGTTTGTAAAAATTCACTCTTTATTATTAATGAATGGCTACTAACTTCTATTTTCTTATTGCTTTGCATGTGAAAATGGCCGCCAGCTATATGGAAGGAGGATCACCAGAATTTTTGACAAAAGAAAGTCAACGGCTTCAAATGGAATGCAAGTATTGAGGATATTCACGTACAAACGAGATCTTGGTTTTGAAAGGAAATAGATTCAGATGGGAAGGTGGAATTGTCCGGACTTGTGGTTAACATATAGGGATCTTTGGAGGATATTCATGCAATTTTAGATAAAGAAAGAAATAATTTAAAAAAGGCAGGAGCACTACAGGGTGCAGGGATGAAATAGGGGATTTTTCTTTCTTTCGGCAAGGCTTTGAGAGAAGATGGGAACCCCGGATGCAGGGGATTCATGGA
This sequence comes from Vitis rotundifolia, assembly GCA_030254885.1. NCBI lineage: Eukaryota > Viridiplantae > Streptophyta > Magnoliopsida > Vitales > Vitaceae > Vitis > Vitis rotundifolia. The sequence continues at coordinate 18,773,556 of CM058160.1, read as the reverse complement.
GAACACCAAATTTCCTTGAAAAAGGAAGGTCCAAGGGGCAGAAGGAAGGAAAGGATATACAAAATTCTCTAGAGAATGAGAGGCCGCCTAGGAGGGGGAAGGAGGAGGCTATCCATTGTGAAAGACAACTCCACGCACACATTAGGGAGAGCAGAACACACCATGCAGCCGGCTTCTTTCCTCCATTGATGAGACTCTCATATGACGCAAGCCAAGAGATCTCCTTAAAGCCTCCACATGTGCCTAAAGAAGAGGGGCTGCGCCACAGATTTTAGAGAGAAAGGTTGTGGCTTTCCAATGGCGCTTTGGACGCACCATAGAGGAGAATTCTTCAAGACAAACAGCCATGCACCTCCATGGGCTGCAATTGGGGGACCACTCAACAATATGCATGGAGAATAACCACATACAGCCCACTTCCTAGAGGATGCAGTCTGCATCTCACGCACAGCCCGCATTGGAAGATTCCATGCACAGCCCGCAATGAAAGATCTCTAAAATGGAAGATATAAATGAGTCTTTTAGGGATTTTATTTTCACCCACATCCAAACTTTTTTTGTAAAAATAAATTATTAGATGAATTTGTAAATTTGATTTATATTTTTCCTTGATTCTATACTTCTTGAAATGGATTTTAAACACATAAAATATTGAAAATAGTTTTCCCAATTGAAAGATATAATTTATCCTTTCTACACGTGTGTTGAAGCATTTACATATGTGTTGCATTTATAAATTGTTGGGAGAGTGTTGATGCATACATTCTTGCTTATGGATGTTATGCTTTGTTGAAAAGTTATTGGAAGAGAAGTTTCTTGACATTGAGATAGTCCAAGGTTAGGTAATCTTTGTTGGGAGAATTTTTAAATTGTTCTACATGCAACACCTATTCACCCCCTCCCCCCTCTAGGTGTAGTCCATTATTGAGATTCACCTTTTCAATATCGATATCGCTGGTGGCATAACGTTTATGGCAGATTTCTTGAAGAAGTTCTTTCCAACCATTCTCCGAAGAGACCTAGTGGAGAGGTCTGACAACCAGTACTGCAAATTCAATAGCCATACTCTAACCTTGTTCACATCGTCTCTATATTTGGCAGCGCTGGCCTCATCATTGATTGCATCATGCGCGACCAAAAGGTTTGGGCGGAAAATATCTATGCTTATCGGTGGCTTGGTTTTCTTGGTTGGTGCGGTTTTTAATGTTCTTGCAATGAAAGTTTCGATGCTTATAGTTGGTCGGCTGTTGTTGGACCTTGGAGTTGGTTTTGCAATTCAGTCTGTGCCAATCTATGTATTAGAAATGGCTCCCTACAAACACCATGGTGCTCTCAACAATCTGTTTCAGTCATCTATCACCTTGGGCATTTTGATAGCCAATGCGGTTAACTGCTTCACAGTCAAGATTCATGGTGGATGGGGATGGCATGTCAGCTTGGGCGGAGCTGCAGTCCCAGCCATCTTCCTATCAACGGTGGCATGGATTCTTCCCAACACTCCAAATTCGATGATAGAAAAGGGTGAGTCTTCCAGAATTTTTTGGAGGGTGGAATCACGATCGGAGGGGATTGCAATTTCCTAGGAGCAAGCGACACCATTCTGGAGAAAGGGGGGATCTACACATGAGCGACGCCCTTGAGAATTTAGGGAGGTGCTTCCGCACCATTGGGAAGAGGAGGATACCCAGCCCACTTGGAGAGAAACAAAAATCTACACGTACCATGGGAGTTTCTCTAACATGCACAGTCCAAATATTTTAAGGGAATGGCCGCCATCCACATGAAGAAGCAGTCAACAAGGGAGACCTTCACGGGCTGCATCTTTGGATCTGCACATGCAATATAGGAGAGAGGGCGTGGCCATCCAAAGGGAGGAAAAGAGATTTTTATTAATCTCCATGGGGCGCACTATGGTTTGATGAAAGAGACAACCGCCTCCTTCCCACCATTCAAAATTTTTGGAACACAACCGTACAGTGGAGATTCTCCAAGGGTGCCACTTTGAGAAGAGAATAGTCCTCACACCAACAGAACCTCCGCGGAAGCACTTTCAGCACCAACTCCACGCTGCAGCCAGTTGTCATCTGCACGTACCTCACCACACCAGCCGCACACCATCCGGTTTGCCTTGTAGCACCATATCCGGCTAGGTAAGCTGATCCTTTCACATGGGCCTTCTTTAGGAAAATATTAAGTTTGGTTTCATTTCAATTGGGATTCATTATGTCAGGTTGAGTGGCTTTGATTTTTTTTCAAACTAGTTTCAGTTTAGATTTGTTTTATCAAGGTGTGGAAGTATGAATTTCATTTATATTTAATTTTGATCTATTACATAAAGGTTAGAACTTTGTTTAAATTTAGTTTTGATTTATCATATTGAATTAAGATAATTCGATTTTGTATAGTGTTAGCTTTGATTTATTATATTAGAAAAAAAAAAATGATTTGATCTCTATTTAATTTAGTTTTGGTTCATTGCCATCAGATTGAGAACATTTGAGTTTGATTTATTTATTTGTTATTTATTTAATTACTTATTATTTACTTATTTATTTATTAATAAGATTGATCCTATAGGTTAAAGATTTAGTTTCAAAAAAAATATGTTTTGGTTAGTTTTTAATTTGACTTTAGGTTTAAGTGCTCTAATAAAATTTTAGTTTGTTAAAATAATTGACCTTATGTGTTAAAGATTTGATTTTAGATTTGCCTTAATCAGTGTTTAATTCATTTTTGAGCTTAGATTTCATTTTAATAACGTAAATTTATTTAGAAAGTTGATTCCATGAATTCATATTTGTTTTTAGTTTGCTTTCATTTAATTTGGTTCATTTTAATTATTTTAGGTGCTTTTATAATCTTAGGTCATTAATAAAATCAATTTTATATTTGAAAGTTCATGCCTTTAATTTACTTTGATTTGGTTTCACTTATCTATTCAGTTTAGGTATTTTTTATAATATTAGTTCATTAATAAGATTGATTCTATGTCTAAAATTCATGTTTTTGGTTTGCCTTAATTTAATTAATTTGGTCCAATTTCAATTTGCGTGCTTTTCAGAGTTTTAGGTGATTAGTTTAATTGATCCAATAAGATAAAGTTCATATTTTTTTAATTCCGAATTAACTTAGTTTTAATCTATCTTTTAGTTTAAGTGTTAGTAATTTTAAATTCAGTAATTTGAATAGTCATGTTAGATAAAGTTGATGTTTTTCATTCCAATTTAGTTTAGTTTTAATTTATTTTTTAGTTAAAATGTGTTTGTGTGTTTAATTGATTTTATGTTAGTTCTTGATTGTTATTCTCAATAGATGTTTTCCTTGAATCTTAGTCACTAATTCTTGGTGGATATTTCATTAGTTTATTTTATCTAAGTTTTAATAATTTATTACTTTAGTAGTCTCTTGTCAAATTTATTTTTCGGAGGCCATTAGAAAATGATGAAGATTGGCCTCCATTCTCACCACTTTAGTTTGCTCGGTTGTCAAAAATTTTACTTTGTGATTTCGTTTTCTTTTGTTTTGCTTGGTATTTTGTTTCTTATGTTTTGTTGTTTTTAAATTAATTTCTTTTATTTTAAAATAAAATACTTTTCTCAAATGTTCCTCGTTGAAGTGCATTTCAAAAACTCATTTAGAGTCCTTAGAATTGAAATCTCATTTTCTTAAATAATATGCAACCATGGCTTGATCGATTCGCATCTTTCTCAGTTTTCAGTAAAAGCTATGGTTTTGAATAAGACATGAATCCAGGCTTGTGGTCCCAAATAAATGGGATAATTCTAGGCTAGATTTATGTATATCAATTGGGGAATTGGTGAAACCCCTACATAAAAATCATTTTTTCAAAACTTATCTTTACTGCCACCTTTGCCATTTGTTGAAATCATATCTATCTATTTTTTAGGAATTATATACAAGATGTATGTGATAATTGATGATTTTGTATACTTTGATCATTTTTGCTATGCTAATTAGATAACAAGTATGCTAGGATTTCTTTATTTTATTATTTGTTATCTAACCCCTCATATCTTGCGGAAGCACGTTACAAGTTATCTATGCTATCCAGGTGTGCCCCCTATCACCCACCTTTTAAATTCTGTAAATATGCTTTTCACTGTGAATTGCGCTTATGTTTGATAGTGCTTGGGTGTCTTGATATATATGCTTCATTGTTTGATTATTTCTGATAGCTCTTAAGAAGCAGCCTAGGTACACACCCTAAATTTTCTTTATAATTTGTGATTGGTTTTCTTGTTTAGCATGCTATTTTTTTAAATCACCTTAGTCTACCTAGATACCCTCAATCAACCAATTAATTGTCCCGATTCCCTCAACTTAGTCAGTAGAGACCTCTATAGGGCTTAGAGGGGCGCTACCTTTTAGAGGTACCTTCCCAAAAAGTAACCTAATCCCTGAACCTAGACTCAGGTTTTTCAAAGACACACTTTTCCAAAAACTATGGAGTCACTTCTTTAGGGTTTTCTTTTTTGTTTTATTTTCTCTTTAAAATAAAAATAAAAGAAGTGGCAACTCCAACTTTTCTAAACTAAATTTCTGACCAATAAAGGCGAGTCTCGTCGATTGAGTGGGGGTGCATGTGAAAAATGCGAGTCCACAAATTGGCGACTTCACTAGGGATTTTGAGGATCAAGCTTGAACACTAGTTGAGGAAAATGTGGCGTTTAATTAGTCTATTAGAGAGTACCTCTTTTTTTTTAGGCGAGGTGATTTGGTTTGCTTGCTTGATTGGTTTGCTATCTTAACATGTCTTTATACTTGTTTATCTTGCATGATCACTTGATTGCTTACTCACTTCAGCATGATTCATTCTCACTTATGATAGATAGGACTTTGACTATTTGATATTTATCTGTTTCGCATGACTACTTGTTGCATGACAACCCTTTCTCTTGCATGATTGTATGATTACTTGTCTTTGTTCACTATCTCACTTTAGATCTTAGGTTTTACAAATGCACCCACATCATTCACTATGCACTTTAGATTATCCTTGAGTGTTGAGATATGAGAGAGCCTTCACCATTAAGAAACCCCCTGGGAAAGTGAGAAAGTGCATGTGTGGAGGTGATGACCACCTTGCATGGAAGCACCTTGTCTTCTTGAAGGCGTGCAGAGGGTTACTTACCACCAGAGGGTACGATTGCTTCTACTAGGGATCCTTTAACCCACCCATTTTATCTTATAGAGCCACCTCAACCTTGCAGGTTAGCCTAGACCCAATTAAGATTTCATCCTACACGTGGGTGTATCTGTGAACCTTCAAAGCTGCCTTAGTCACAATTGGGTTCAGTTATCCTCTTCATGGTCTCCTTTTGGTGTGCTTAGATATTGGTACATGTTTAAGTTTCAATTGGGCCATCTTTCTGCATTGTGATTAGTGTGTTTCCACCTCTTTTGAGCTTCTTTCATGTCATTTCTCTTTTCGTGCCTTTGTACCTTATAGGATTGTTATTTGTTTTGGTTCAAATTCGACTTCTTATATTAGAGTTGGATATAGATTGAACAGGGTTTCAAAACAGTCAGGTATAGATCCTCAGCATGATACAATTGATCGACTTACAGTCACCATGACTCTATTCAGGAGGCATTAGTAGGTTTGAGCCAGATGATTGATGGACAGTGAGATAGATAGCATCCAGTTTAGGATGAGATGTCGTGTGATTCATTACCTCCCACCTTCACCACCCAGTTTGCCAATGACATCGTACATATGATGAGTTTAGTGGATTATGGGTCAAAGTTTATCATATGAGAGTTCTTATAGAGGATGTTAGTTTTTCTATAATATGGGAGATTTGGTTGACATGGTTTTCTTCATGACGAGCATGAGATGGACGTATTGGATGATAGTTGGATGGTTAGCACAGATTAGCCAAAGATAGTTCACTTTCTTGATATGCTTGAGATTTTCATCGTTGAGAGTTCAGAAAAGATTCAATTTATTTATGTTGGGGCATCCCACTTATGTTGATGATATGTTTGAAGACGGTGTTAGCCCAGTTATGGTCATGGAGATTCATCTATTCCAAGATACCCTAGAGACTTACTTGGAATACACCAAATGTCATTAGAGAGTCAACCCTAGAGAGGAAATATGATTGACATATCTGGATAGAGACCAGTTCTCAGACCCTACCAATGTGGATCAACTGAAGAAGTATTACATTTGAGACCATAGTCGCAGGATGGGTGGCCATTATTTCAGTTAGCCTTACACTTTATCACCTCTATCTATATATTAGACCATTGCTAGCCCATTGAGCCTCATGTGGTACGTTAAAGCTTTTTTTCTTTCTTATAGCCTTGATTACCATTTCTACACTCAGGTTGGGGCCTTTTGATGCATATACATGCTTTGCTAGGAAAGTCTCATGAGCTTTAGACTTATAGGCCTATCTTCTCATTCTTATTACCATCTTCTTATCACCCCGTTTGTTCTATTTTACTATCATCCCATTTTCATTCTCTTTCTTGCTTATATCATTATTTGTTTCATCTTATCTCTCCTCTTCCCTGGGTTGATGATTCTTCACATCTTGGTGCAAAAAGAGCAGTCATATCACTCTATTCATCCCATCATTTGTCATTGATTTGGAGATTTTAGTTTGAGAGGTTGTTTCATAGGATGGGGTTCACGTATTCATCATTGATTTGAGAGAGTCTATTTATTCCTTATATCTTTCCCATTAGAGTTCAATTTATTGATGATCAGAGCATGTGCAAAACAAAAAAAACAAAAAAAAATAATTAAAAAAAAAAGAAAAAAAAAGTGCAGTGATATGTTCGTGTATGGTATCTTGCTCCATTGGGCACTTATGTCACCTTTTGAGGTCTATTTATTGGATGTATTTGTCATTATGGATTCTTGTGAGATTTTTATATGAGTTTTCACTCCTTGAGCCACTCTTGTTATGCATTTGGAGTGTCGAGGGTTCATGTGAGGGTTCTATGAGATCCTATGCTTCTTGGATTGTGGTTGATATGTATTAGGTATGAGAGATGAGTAACCTTTTTACTAGGGTCTCTGGATCATTGTCTTATCCACTATTCCATCGTTGGTGATACAACTTTCCCTTACTGTACTAATATGGGTTGATCATCATTCATTCCACTTTCTTATTGCCTTTTTTTTTGTGTCCCATCACCTTTTCCAAATCTTTGTTCCACCTTTTATCCATTTCCTATATATTGATACAGATTCGATACCTTATTCACATCATTCACATGTTTCACTAATGGTTTGACCACTTATCCTTTTTCTTATTCCACCATAGACATTTCCTTTGGTTAGCTTTAGGTCCATGGCTCATGAGATTTTTCAATGCATTGCATCTTGTACACGAGGGTATGGGTTTGAACATTGGGTATTTGAGCCTAGTTTCCCTTCATTTATTTCACCCTATCACCCTAGCCTAAGTTACGTCCCGTGTCTTAAGACCACCCTGAGACTATGAGATCAAATGCTATCTTTGATAGCCTCTAGTTAAGCCGATGTTTGGGATTTGGTTAACATATAGACATCGTCCTGTTTCTTCTTCTAAGAGATGCTTCTTTGATGCTTGGAGGTGATTTAGTGATGGATGTAGACGATTGCTTCATCTTATGGATGATATTTGACATTGTCTGGCTTTCCATTCTACTGTGTATCAGCTATCATACTGGGGCATATTCCCATTTCATTTGGTTGAGATGAGCCCCTACTTTGAGCCTAGGCATTTTCACTAATCAAATATCCCTAATGGAGTATGTTGAAATGATATCAGTTCTAGTGGAGCATTGTTGAGCTCATTGACGGTTTTCATGATTCTAGGTTCCATTTGTGGAGTATTTCTGAGATGGACTAGTGGATTATTATTGAGCTGGAGATAGTTGATTGATGATGTTGGATTCATTCTTTTGTTGTGCATTAGATACCCACACTAGGGCATATTTCCACCTTTCTCCGAGGTTCCTAGTTGTTGTTGGGCGGTATGGCTATCCTTATTTATGGTTATAAGGATGTTTGATTGATTTTAACAGATTCTTTATTGTACATAAGATATCTATACTAGGGCATATTCCCATCTCCTTGATGAGATTGTGTTCAGGCAATGGTACATAGATGGATGATCAGTGTTGGTTGTTTACCTCATGACTTCGACTTCAGATATTATACTGGGGCATATTCTCCTCTCCTTGATGAGATTTTGTTTGCTTAGTGGTACATAGATGAATGATCAGTGTTGGTTATTTACCTCATGACTTTAACATCAGATTTTATACTGGGGCATATTTTCCCATTTTCTATGAGTACCCTTGAGATTGAGATAGCAACCAGCTTGGTTTTAGATTGAGTACTAGTCTGGGGTTTCCAACGATTGACAATATCAGGATCTTCATACATGGTTTTGCTGAAATAGAGATGGATCACATCCCGAGGAGCGTTGATGAATTCTAGTCAGATGCTCATGAGATAGATTGCTTTTGTCATTGATTACCTTGCAGATTAGATTATCCAGATGAGTAGTATTTTTGTGCACTTTGAGATTTGCTTTTAGATTAGTCGCGATATACACACTCCAAGATTTACCTTTTGAGATTCGTCGACAGAGCAGCCCTTGAGACATAAAGAGTTCTTTCAATTCAGATTTTCAGAGGTTTGTCATAATGCATCGGTTTTTGACCCATTAATTCCAGTGGATGATTGATTTACTGGTTGTTTCAGCAGTGCGAGCACCCTGGATACTGGGGCATATTTCCCTTCTTAAGCTCAATAGTCGGACCCTTGACATTTTGAGTGTATGACTTTGAGCCCATTTACCTCTTATCTACTTTCGAGTTAGTCTTTTTTATCCATTCCTTTTAGGCCTTGAGCCTCGTAGCCCTGAGCTATTCATTTCCTCGTGGCCATAAGCTCACGACCTAGAGTTCTTCTTCTTATTTATGACCCAGAGTCATTCTTAGCATTTAGAGCCCTAAGCTCACGACCCAAAGTCGTTTTTCTTATTTATGACCCAAAGTCGTTTCTTTTCCATTTAGAGCCCAAAGCTCACGACCCAAAGTCATTTTTCACGTGTGCCCCTAATGAGATATAAATATATATATATATATATATATATATATATATATATATATATATAGGCCAATGGTGGGTTTAGGTATTGCTTCGTCCCCTCTGATCTCATCCTATCCCAAGTATACATATAATTAACTTTAAAAATAGTTTTATTTGTTATTTAATTTACTCATTTTTAATACAAAATAATAAAACCAATCTACTTCTTGAATAAAATAAATTATAAAAATTTATAATATTTTTTTATATATAAAATGTATTTACTTTTTGTATTTGAAAAATTTTAAAATAAATGGGGTCGGGTGGGGCAAGTGTAACACAAGTAATAAATTTTCATACCCGTAGCCTTGCCATACCTTACACCGCCCTGTTTAATTTTTTCATTGGGTGGGGGTAGCAATAGATTGATATAAATGTGACAAGATTTGAATATGGGTGATACATTCCAAACTCGTCCCATTATCATCCCTAACTTTAGCTTTTAGATTATGTTGGTAGCTTAACAATCACCAACATGTAAAAGTTCATGTTGTAGTATCCTTGTTTTGTTCCATTTCCTAAGGCTCCCTCTTGTTTTCCTTTTTGTAAACACGATAGTTTTATTTCATATGGCCTTTTTTTGCCACAATATCCAGACATCTATCAACTATTGGTACCAAACTCTCATCAGTCTTACATGCAGCAGATGTAGTATTATTTTTCTCTCTCTCCTTTTTCTTTCTTAGGTTTGCCTACTTTATTTCCTTTCCCAACAACACAGTTCTTTTCTAAATTGCTCTCTTTGCCCTAATGAGCATTTCATTTTCTCCTTGGATAAATCTTTGGTTGGACTTATTATAATAATTCTATCCTCTACCCTTATTTTTCCCTCTATTTTCTATCTATTTATAATATGAGTGTTCCTTCTTGTCTCTTCATCAAACAAATTACTCTTCACAACGAAGGTGCATAATTTGTAACAAAAGTTACTAACATTTACAATAGGTGTCTCTCAAATGTCTTGCAATGAACACAACAACAAAGAGACTTCTATCTTATCATCAATTGTCATTTTCATAGTAACTAATTGATTTACCATGCTTTGAAAAGCACTTCACATGGTTGGCCACGTAAGTGTTTCCTTTGACTTCAATCTAGTTAACTTAACACACCTCAATGTGGTAATTAAAATGCAACTCGCTTTTTCTAGTTGCCTAACTAGACACCTCAAATAAGCTATTAGTTTACTGAATTAGAGTCCATTTGATAGTGATTTTAGGAAGCACTTCCAATCTTTCTAACACTTGAAAATTTTTATTTTTCAAGTATTAGAAATGTTAGAAATACTTTTTAGAATCATTGTCAAACACACTCTTAGACTACTGGTCTTGTAAGTCTAAGCCTTTATACCACTCACCTAGACAGATACTTTAGTCGAGTTGCTAAAACTTAATTGGATTGGCCTTTCCTATTGGAGTAAATAATCCTTAAATATAGTAGAAACAAGCAAAAAGAAAGAAAGAAAGAAAAAAGGTTCCCATAGCAAGATTTGAACAAGGACCTACAACAATGTAGGATAGATCTCAACTAGAAATTAGGTTGTAACCCAACAACACATTATCAAGCGCATGAGTGTCCATCCAAGATAAACACCAATGACTTTACTTGGGAAAAAAAATTCTTCAAGATGGAGCTAAAATAAACCATGCAAAAATGAATATCTTTCATAGAAAATAGGAATTAATACAATATTCGTGCAAGTCTTTTTCCCAAGATATGGGAAGAGAACTAGAAATGGTATTATTCTCAAGCTCACAAAACCAGTACACAAAGTGGAAAGATGTCACCAAATACAATTGCCACATTTGATGAAGAAAACCCCTGATTCAACCAAAACTAAGAAATTAGTATAAACATATTCTACTAATTTAATCATGTACAGTTTACTATAAAATATTTCTAATTCTTTCTTATTTCAAACTAAAAAATTAATTTTTTTAATCAAAACTTTTTGTTTTTAAAATGAGAAGGCTGACAAAAAATTAAAAATTAAAAATATAGAAGAAGAATAAATTTATGATATATGAAATATGTACATATCTCAACTTAGAATTATTATATTCTATGTAAAGAGGATGTATAAAGAGAATGGGTCGATAAATTATTTTATGGAATGTTTGATTGAACATGATATATGACAATTAAAGGATGAGATCATTTACCTTATCCTAAAACTAACCAATCCTAGGATAAGATATGCTATCTCATCTCTTATCTCATCCAATATTATGTATATCAAATCAACTAAATATTGTCTTACTTTAGTAAGTAATACAATTAAGAAACAAGGGATGTGGACTGCTATTACTTTAAGAAGAAATAGAGAAGCAATATGGACTATTAATAAGTACAATGTGAGTGATACTCTGAGTGGATTCAATTTAACATCCACCTATATATATATATATATATATATATATATATATATGTTAATAAATCATCTTGGCTTATGAAAATTATGAAGTTGAAACAAAATATGGAGCACACACTAGTAATATGAAAACAAATAAAAATGCGTATCATCGTTGCATGCTAGTTACCTAATTATATTTCTTGAGTATTCAATAGCAAAAGTGAAATCCCATGAAAAGTTTCAAGAAATGGTAATTGAGTAAGAAGCCTCGATGAGATGTGTTGCATTGTTGGACGAGATCTCGGATTAGAATGTATGCACTTGAGTGCCAACCAAACCACAAGAACTACATCTCTAGCAACTTGTTGATCTTGAGGAGATGGGAGACGTGAATCTAATATATCAGTGAGCATTATGCTTTGAGCTGATGAGGAAGACAATAAGGTGAAAAGTTCTCTTGGATGTTTTCCCATCATTGTCTCAAGCGCCACCACTCCAAAGCTATAAACATCACATTTTTCCGTCACAACCATAGTGTAGGCAAGCTCTGTTAAGAATCAAAACAAGAAAAAAATATTGCACAAATGAGAAAGAAACATTCATTTAGTTTTCTCATATTATCCATACTTATAAAATGTTGAGAATGCTTCATAGCATTGCATTGACATTTGACAACATTTTATTTCTAAATTGTGATGAAATTAAGTTAATTTTTACAACTTATATGAAACCTTTGAAAAACTATTCTAAGGAGGTTTTAAAAATATTTGGGACTTATTGGGACAATGAAGACAACTATTTGGAAAATGCTTGAGAGAACATTGATAAGTATTTTTCATATAAAGTTCTCTTACTCTCAAACCATTTTTTACAACATTTTATGAATAACTATTAAACATTTCCTTTTTTTTATTTGGAACTTTAAAAGAAATATATATATATATTTCTAACTTCTATGAAGACCCTTTGGGCCCATAACAAGCAATATCTACATAGTTGGGAGCAGATCGTTATAAATGGTATAAAGTTAATCTATAACCATGATGTGAAAGTTTGTTTGGCTCTACAATCTCATGGGACATAAACAGGATATTGCCTTTACATAAGGATGAGTGTAATATCTCATAATAGATATGAAAACAAAAAGTTTTGACATTATATATGAATGAGTTTCGCTTAACCTTATAGGCACGTTTTAAATTCATGTGGGCCTCTTAGGCCCAAAGTGAAGAATATCTACGTAGTTGGAAGCTATTATTACTTTGCTTGAAAAATATAAAGAAAAATAATATATTAAAAATTTAGAAGAATTTATTCACTTTCAAGCTCTTCATGAGTAATAATAGTAGAAAAAGTTTGGTTTGGCTGGCAATAATATTTCCTTTCCCTTCATCTAGTATAATTTGTGACTTCTATGAAGTATATAATAAGAAGTATAAAAGTACTTAATACATTAAATCTCAAAGATACCAAACTTATTAAAACAAAAACAACCAAAATTTCAAAAGATATATCGAAAGAGTAAAAGCTGAAAGAAAAACTGTTGTGTGCTTACCTGGCGCTATATAACCATAAGTGCCTGCAAGAACAGTTTGATTGGATGAATCATGATGCAGTAGTCTAGCAGTACCAAAATCCGATAGAAAAGCGTCCAATTTAGAGTCCAAAAGAATATTGCTGCTTGATATGTCCCTATGAATAATGGGCAGAGTACAGTCATGATGCATATAGCATAAGGCATGGACTATGCTTTTGAACACATTCACCCTTTTAATCCAATCCAATTCCAAAGCTTCGACTTCATTGCTCAATACACCGAATAAGCTTCCTCTTTCCATGTACTTGTAAATCAAAAACATGGATCTTTTGTGCAAACAATAGCCGTGAAGTTTTACAATATTCCGATGTTGTATTTTTGACAATATCTGCACCTCATTTTGAAAACTTTTCAAGTATGTTGTCTCATCTCTTTCCCATCCATGAAGCTTTTTTAGGGCTACCACATTGCCTGTAGGCAATTGAGCCCTGTAAACACTCCCATAGCCTCCAGTACCTATGCAATATTTAATATCGAAGTCTTCTGTTGATACAATGATGTCCTCATAAGCAATCTTTCCATCATAGTTCCATATTGAAAATATATCTCCATTTTTTATTGATGGTGTCTTGGTTTGATTTTGTCTCATATTCCACGAAAGTAAGAGAAACCTCAACACGAATAAAGGAAGAGACAAGATGGTAAATATAGCAATAATAGTGACGATTATACTTCTATCTCTTCTTTTGCAATGTGGCCAACCTTTGATTTCACCACATAAACCTTTGTTGTGGCTAAACACCTTGGGCTGATATACAAACTGTAATTCAAAGGGTATGTGACCCTCCAAATCATTGTTGACAAATCAATTGATGTCCATCTGTATATTGAAAGGGTGGGAATGCGACCTGAGAGTTTATTACGGGAAAGATTCAAGTTCTCTAAGCTCTTCAAGTTTTGAAGCTGGGAAGGTATCTTTCCATTAATCAAATTATCGCTAAGGTCTAAGCTAGCCATATTCTTCAAGTTCCCTATCTCGAAAGGGATGCAACCCCTGATTTGATTTCCACTAATATTGAACTCAGTTAAATTGATGAGGTCACCCACAGATGAAGGAATAGCACCAACAAGGGAGTTCCAACTGAGGGACAATTCAACCAGATTGGTTAAATTTCCAAGAGAGGAAGGAATGACACTGGAAAGAGAGTTAGAACCTAAATCCAAATGAATCAGATTCTTTAAATTCCCAATTTCAGAAGGGATGGAACCGTTGATTTGATTGAAATTAAGGGATAAGTATTCCAGGTTGGTTAAACTTCCAAGAGAGGAAGGAATGACACAGGAAAGAGAGTTAGAACCTAAATCCAAATGAATCAGATTCTTTAAATTCCAAATTTCAGAAGGGATGGAACAGTTGATTTGATTGTAACTAAGGTCCAAGTATTCCAGGTTGGTTAAATTTCCAAGGGAGGAAGGAATGGCATTGGAAAGAGAGTAAGAACGCAAATTCAAAGCAACCAGATTCTTTAAATTCCCAATTTCAGAAGGGATGGGACCGTTGATTTTATTGTAACTAAGGTCCAAGAATTCCAGGTTGGTTAAATTTCCAAGAAAGGAAGGAATGGCACTGGAAAGAGAGTTAGAACTCAAATTCAAAGCAACCAGACTCTTTAAATTCCCAATTTCAGAAGGGAAGGGACCGTTGATTTGATTGTAACTAAGGTCCAAGTATTCCAGGTTGGTTAAATTTCCAAGAAAGGAAGGGATGGCCCCAGAGAGGTAATAGTTATTACTCAAATCCAATTCCTCTAATAGAGTGAGGTTACCCAGTGAAACAGGTAGCTCACCCTCAAGTTGAAAATCAGAGATACGGAGGTAAGTGAGTTTTGTAAGCGTACCTATCTCATCTGGGATGCGACCATAGATGGAAGATTGGCTAAGGCTGAGACGGAGGAGGCTGGGAAATGAAGAAAACTTCAACTGGCTAAGCTCAATCATTGGTCCATAGTGGTCTGAAAAGTAAATCTGAATGACATGTCCCTCCCTGTTGCAGGTGATGCCGTCCCATGTGCAGTGATGAGAAGTAGTGTTTTCCATGTACCACCACCAAGTGGAGTTGCGGAGAGCCTCGGCCTCAGCCTCCACCTGTGCGTCAGTTGTAGCAGCAGCAGCAGCAGGAGGTGATGAGATCAAGAGCATGTTATATGATAACAATACCACTAAAACCACCAACACCCTACAAGTATTAATGGAATACCACTCCATTCTTTCTTATTTTCGATTAATATTGCTATATATGGCCCAGTTGATGGTTTTATAGAAGTGGTGTTGGTGTTGATCCAACAACTCTCTTCTTTCACCCACACAGCATCTCAAGCAAGTCAAACAAGTCTTCTCCCAACTCTCCATTGGACATTTGCTGGGAAAACGGTAACGTTTATTTTGAAATTATGTTTGATGACATGGTTTATGCAGCAAAAAAAAAAAAAAAAAAAAATGTAAGCAAAAATTAAAACCGTACTGATATATAAATATTTTATTCACAAATTTTTAAAAATAAATTTTATGATGGGAAATTAGTAATCATGATCAAACCATATTTAATTTTTTCTATCAAGCCAACCACATGAATGTCACACAAATGAAAAATGAAAAATAATATATATATATATATATATATAGAGAAATTGTGCATTTTGTTTTTATTTTGAATTAAAAAAAAAATTAGTATGACGAAACATGCTTAATGTTAATGTAGACTAAAAAGGTGATCCCAAAAAACATTTATCTAAACAACATATTAGCTAAGCACACGCCTTTTTCAATATAGATCAAATATTTTGTATTTGAAGCATAATTTTTGGGTATTATGCCACATGGTTCCACCAGTAATACGTATATATTAAAAATTAATAAAAATATTGATCCACAAAACATGTATCAATATTTTGTTTTTGCACTTAAATTTTATTTTCTACTTGTTATAGTCATCAAATATATAATTTTTTATTATATATAATAATAACAATTAAAAGTTGGCATTTTTATTACTTGATTGTTATTCCACTTCATTTAATTTTTCTTCAAAGCAAAGCAAGTCAACCAAGACTTTGCAGCCCACTTCTTAGACTTTTAATTCTTTTCTAGTATGCTACAAAGAAATCCTAAATTTGACCATATATGGATCAAGATATACTATTCAATATTTTAAAATTTGATTAAAAAATTATTAATTTCACTAATTTTAAACCTGAATCAATATAAATAATAATAATAATAATAAATCTATTGAAAAAGTTTTTCTATTTGTTATGCAATCATCAAACAATTTTTTTGTGTTATTTTTTTCACTAAAAAGAGAAAAAATTAGCTCCTATAAGCACTCCATTTTTTTTCTTTTCTAAACAAAAGCAAGTCAAGTCAAGCAACTGTGCTCAAACAATTTCACAATGATGGTGTCTGCCATGATTGAAAAAGTTGTTCAAAAAGTGTACTCCATAGTGTCGGTGTTGAGCAACTCTTATTATACAAGTCAAGCAAGCCTTCTTGGACCCTCATGGTTGAAGATTAGGTGGATGAACCGAGCACAAACATACACCTAACAAAATAAAAACTTCTAACAAAAAAATTATAGAAATCTTGCATTGCAACTATACTCAATCAACAACTCAAAATAAAAATATTTTAATTAACTTTTAAAAATTAAATCAATTTTTAATTTTTAAAAACTCCCGATTTAGGTTTACAACCAGTCAACAACATTTGATGTCATATCTAAGATTCTAGAAATAGATATCACATATATTAAAAAAATAATTAAAAAATAATAAAAATACAAAATCAATTGAGGGAGACATATAATTGAAAGTGAGAGTTTTCATCCCTTTGAATTGTATGCACTACACAAAATACAAACTTTTCAACTCTTTTTAACTTTTTATTTATTATCTTAGAAAAAGGTTTTTTAATGTAATATGTAACTTGAAAAATAAGAGAACATAGAAGATAAAAATCAGTTAAATACATTCTACCATTTTACCCACTATTCTCTAAAAAGAGGAATGCAATATTGAAGATTTTTGTCACTTTGACATGTTGAAGATGAATTTCTATTTTGTTATGAAAAAATATAAATAAATTGAAAAATAAAATTAGTGACATTGGTTACCATAATACAATAAATGTCATTGGCAAATACTAAAGAATAGGTAAAAAATTTATTTCATTTGTTGGTGCATTATATTGTTTAATTTAAGTTGATAATTTCGTTTTATTTATCCACAACATTTTACATTACTCTATCATATACTTAATTGAAGACTCAAGATTGCCCATAATCAACCAAGGATAACAAATGTTATTTTATTTATTTTTACATCTAATTAAAACTAAAATTATTATTATTATTATTATTATTATTATTTTATATAATAGTAAATATTTCATTTTTATTTTTAATAGCAACAAATAATAAAATTGGAATTATCAAACATTTTAATATAAATATAAACTAAAACATATTACACAATGCACTACAGCCACCAACACATAATGGAAGCTTGCCTTTTTTTATTTGATCACTATCCTAATTACATGGTTAGACCCAACTAATACTTTGTTTGATTCATCTCTTAATCAAAGTACAAGTCTTCTTAGCCCAACTACCCATGACTTCAATTTCATTGTGAGTGAAATTCTACGTGTCTTCCATGTTGTTTTCAAAAGCTTTATATATATATATATATATAAAATATACTATATAATGGAAGGGTAGCTGTATTTTTTTTCATCTGATCATTATCCTAATTACATGGTTAGCCCCACCCAATAATGAAAAGCTATATATTGTTTTAGAAAGTGGTTAGAATGAATTGTTTTTCCATGGAAAGACTATTTTGGGTCAAAACTTGTATAAAATTAGTATATATATTGCATAATTATAATAAAGTGTAGGTGAGTGTGATAATTATTTTAAAAGATATATATTGCATAATTGCTCTCAGGTCCATAAAAATATTTAGATTAAAACATTATTTATCTTTCACATCTTTTTATTTATATGTTTTTTTTATCCTCATAATATGTTTTTTAATATCAAATCATTAGAAATATTATTTACATATGTATAAAATGTTAAATATAACTTTCTTACTTACATTTTCATCATATACAGAACACTTATACAAAATATATAAGGCATTTGTATTAAATATATAAGAATCATATGAATCTATTTATTATACATGTATTTATGTATTTTTATTATTTAAATTTTTTTTATACCGTTGAAAACATAATTTACATACATGTATAAACGTAAAATATAGTATATATATATATTCACATATATACCAAAAAACTTATATTAAGTGTATAAAGTATTTCAACTAGTTATACAATGCATGTGCAAATATGTTTATTGTAAATATATTTACGAGTTTTTATGGATATAAAAATAAAATGTAAAAATGTCTTGTAAATCCAAGTATGACAAGATTTGAAAGAAAAATGTTAATTGAAAGTGATATTTATTGAATTTCAGTTGAGTAGAATTGAGCTTTTAATCATAATGGCGGAGGATGGTGGGACCATTGATTGTTTAATCGAAGGAACTGAAACCAAGCCATTTATTAGTTTATTTATACATCTAGATGGGCATATTTGTCATTCCGGTCAATATAAACTATAGCATACCTCAGAAAGTGAGGGTAAAAGTGTAAATTGAATGAAAGGGCATTATCATAATTCTACAGAATTAGATGAGATATTTAATTCAGTACAGTACAGTGGAACTTGACGCATCGCAGTATCCATTCTCTATTTTGTCTCAGAGGGCAAATGGCGAACTCTCGCCCTTGGGAGCGTGGTCAGGACTCTCAATATCGTTGGCCTGAATTTGGCGTGGTATCTCGTCATTGGTGAGACTTTGGTCACGCGCTTCACTGTTCCGGTGGCGCGTGGGATACTAATTTTGTGGGAAAGGAAAGACGACAAAATTGGTCCAAGCAAAGGCAGCAGGTCACATGAGATAAGGGTGTGGACATGTGACCTGCCAGCCTCAAGGCCCTCAACTCACTCTTCTTAACCATGGTCAGATTTTAACCACACACGCTGGTTGATCCAGTGATGCTTGCTTAGGTTAGAGTTTAAGCATCTTGATACACGTGGTTGGGAAGTGAAAGCGTTTATTTTGGAAATAATGTTTGATGACATGGTTTTTCCCTTTTCTTTTTTCTTTTTTTTTTTTTTTACATTTATAAGAAAAATTAAAACCATAATGATATAAAAATCTTTTATGCACAAATTTTAACACTTTTTTAAAAGATGACGGTTAAAGGTGGAAAATTTTTGTAATTGATCTATTTCCTTTCTCTAATAAAGAAGATATAAATAAGTTCAAAATCTCATTTCCTTGGGGAATCATTGTTTTTTATTTATTTATTTTATATAAATATTGATATGTAAAAAAATATATTGTGTTCATTTACATCATACACATTTATATCTTAATATTTATGCTATTGTTCCTATTCAAATAAACTTTATAAATAAATTATCAATATCTTTCTCAAATTCTTTCTATCTTACTCATATTCTTCATACCCAATTATGAAAATATTAATATCAATAGATACTGCCAAAAATTTTAGTAATGTTGTAAAATAATAAAGTGGAAGAAGAAGAAAATGAAAAAGAGAAATTATAACGTAGAAAAAAAACATAATGAATTTTCATTAGAGGTCTCAAACTTTTATAGGAAGTTACAAAGAGATATACATCAATATGGATGATTATTTACAAGTTTTCATAGTATGATAAATTCTCATATTTTATAACATTCCCTCCGGATGATTATAAGAATATGTCTTATTAAAACTTTACTAGGAAAAATTTTATGGGAAAAACCTTAATAAAGGAAAAAGAGTACAGTGTTCTTTTGAATTACTACAACTGCCTCGTTAAAAACCTTATCAGTAAAAATCAATGGAACAAAACCTAGACAAAGGAAAAAAAAGTACAATGTAATAATATTCTTATCAACTAGCTCCCCCTTGTGTTCACATGATTATATTTTCTCTAGTAGCGCAACATGGAAATCTTTGGGTTGATGTATTCCAATGAGCTTCTTGAGTATTCCGTTGAAAATGTCTTTGTGAATAGATCTACTAAATTGTCACTTGATCTTACTCGTTGAATAGCATTTTGATCACTCTTTTAGAGCTAATGAATGTAAAAGAACTTGGGGTGATATATGCTTAATTTTATCACCCTTAGTGCATCCGTCTTTAATTAGTGCAATGCATACAACATTATCTTCATATAACTTACTTGGTAACATTACCTTTGATGGAGGGCAGTTCACATGTTTCCATTATTTTCATGATTGATCTTTACAATATTATCCTACCACCATAGGTAAATATATATATTTGAGATCGAGCTTTGTAGGGGTCTGAAAGATAGTCAGCATTTACATTTTCAAACAATTAAGATTCTGATCATTCCGAATAACATAGACCTATGTTATCGTAGTTCATGATTGACTTTATTCCAATGTCTTTGAGTTGGTGCAAAAAGATATCAGGCAAATAAGTTAACAAAGAATGTAACATTTAGCCGTATATAATTTGCAAGATACATTAGTGCACTAATAACACTATAATATGGTACTTTTGGACCAAGTAGTTCTTCATTATATTCTTTAAGATGGAAGGGATCCTTTCCCACTTCAAGTGAACAAACTATCATCGGAGAACTTAATGGATGTAATTTTCCTATATGAAAGTGCTTCAAGACTTTCTTTATATATGTTGACTAATAAACTAATATTTTGTTTGAATTGTATTCGATCTGTAGGTCAGGGCAAAATTTTTTTTTTTCCAAAATCTTTCATTTCAAATTTACTTTTCAAATAGTCAACTATTATTGTAAGCTCTTTAGGAGTTCCAACAAAATTCAAATGTTCCACATATACTATAACAATTGCAAATATTCAACATAATGAATATGTATAGACAAATAAGGTAATACACTTATACTTACCGTTTCAAATATTCATTGAAGTGATTGTAACACATGCCTTTGTATTGCTTAATCGATGCAAGGATCTTTAAAGCTTAATTGAGTCTATCCTACAATGTTTTGAATTAGTTGCTTTATACATTTGAAATCTTTTAGGGATTTTTATATATATGTCATCATCTAAAGATCCATACAAATATGCAATAACGACATCCATAAGATGTAAATCCAATCCTTTTGAGACTGTTAAGCAAATTAGATATCTAAATATGATTGCGTCCATCATAGGAGAATATGTTTTCTTGTAGTCAATGCTGGGTCTTTACGAGAAAGCTTGAGCTATGAGTCACACTTTATATCTTGTGATTTCATTTTCCTCATTACACTTTCTTATAAATACTCATTTATAACAAACAAGTTTGACAACTTTAGGTGTCTGGACTACAAGTCCAAATACTTCTCATTTTTTTAATGAGTCTAACTTTGTCAAGATGTATTCTTTCCATTTTAGCCAATTTTTTCTATGTTTACATTCATCTATAGTTTCTAGTTTGAGATCCTCATAATTTCTTTTGATGTCAATGGCCACTTAAAAGTAAAATATATTGTCAATGACAAGAGTATTTCAATCCTGTTTTTCTCCATATATAAGTAGATAATTGAGATCTCATCATTATCTTGTACTTGTACCTTTTCAAGAGCTAATTATCAATTATATGCTTCTCGTAAGGCTACTTGTTTAAACTATGTCTCTTCAAGGGTTGTTTTAGACTGATAAGTCATTTTAATAACCCATTTTATATATAGCTTCTTCAAGGATGCCACCTAAAATTTTAACGTTATGTCAATCATTGCAAAATAAATGTTTTATTTACCTTATTAATTTCATTAATTTTAAAAAGGAAATTAAAACAAATTTTTAAAAAGATTTTTTTATTTCTTACATAATCAATAAATAAATTATTTTTATTTTTAATAATAATAATAAATAAATAAAATTAAATTAAAATTATGAAATATTTTAATATTAATATAAACTAAAAACACACTACATAACCCTCTAAAACCACCAACACGTACCAAATAATTTTCATCCTTTTCCTGGTTACATGGTTTGCCCTAGCCAATTATTCTTTTCCCACTAGACAAACAAGTCTTTCGAGGCCCATACTTTTAATTTCGTTGTAGGTAAAATTCCACAGTCATCGTGTCTTCCATGTTGCTTGAAAAACTTGTTCAAAAAATGTACCATAGATTAACTATGTTCATACTTTTTATTTTTTCTTTTATCCTCTTATCTTTAATTATAATGCCGGTGCTAAGCAACCCCCTTCTTATGCAACAAGTCAACCAAGTCTTTTTGGGCTCTTATGGCTGGAAATTAGGTGGATGAAGTATGAACAGAGCATAAATGTACACCTAAAATAAATAAAAACCTCTAATAAGAAAATGATTGGAAATTAGGTGGATAAAGGGTGAACAGAGCATAAATGTATACCTAAAAAAAATAAAAATCTCTAATAAGAAAGGGTGAATAGAGCATAAATGTATACCTAAAAAAAAATAAAAATCTCTAATAAGAAAATGGTTGGAAATTAGGTGAATAAAGTATGAACAGAGCATAAATGTACACCTAAAAAATAAAAACTTCTAATAAGAAATTGCTAGAAATCTTGTATTGCAGTGATACTTGATCAACGAATCAAATAAAAATATTTTTATTAACTTTTAGACACTAGATCAAATTTTCATCATGAAAAATTCCCACTTCAGGTTTACAACCACTCAACAACATTCGGTAGTATGATTTCACTAATAGTTATCACGTAGGTATATATTATAATGTGTATATATATATAATCGGATTGAGGGGGAAATATAATTGAAAGTGAGAGTTCACATGCATTTGAATTATGTGCATTGCATAAAATACAATCTTTTCAACTCTTTTTTAATTTTTTTTATTATTTTATAAAGAGTTTTTTTAATGTAACATGTAACTTGATAAATAAGAGAACAAAAAATGATAAAAATCATTTATATTAAAAAAAATAACAAAATATAAAATAATTGAGGGGGAAATACAATTGAAAGTGAGAGTTTGCATGTGTTTCAATTGTATGCATTGCACAAAATACAAACTTTTCAACTTTTTTTTTTTTTTAATTTTTATTTATTATTTTAGAAAGATTTTGTTTAAATGTAATACGTCTCTCGATAAAAAAGAGAAAACGGAAGATACATAAAAATCATTTAAATATATTCTAGCCTTTTAACCATCATTCTCTAAAAAATGAATGAAATGTTGAAGATTTTTGTAACTTGACATGCTAAAGATGAATTTCTATTTTGTGATGTAAAAAATTATAAAAATTGAAAAATGAAATTAGTGGCATTGGTCACAATAATACAATCGATGTCATTGGCAAATACTAATAAGAAGGCAAAATTTTTATTTCATTTATTAGTACATTATATAATTATTTAATTCAAGTTGATAATTTTATTTCATTTATTCACTTGTAGGATAATTTATATTACTATATCATATATTTCATTGAAGATTTAAGGTTGTTGCATAATCAATCAAGAATGACAAAGGTTATTTTATTTTTTACATGTAATGAAAACTAAAATTATTTCCTTTTTAAAATTTTTTTTTTATATAATAGAAAATATTTCTTATTTTTTTATTTTAATAGTAATAAATAATAAAATTAGAATTATTAAGTATTTTCATATAAATATAAACTAAAACATACTACATAACATGTTAAAACCATCAATGCATAAGGGAATACTGCATTTATTTTACTTGACATTTATCCTAATTACATGGTTAGCCCCAAACAATAATTTATTTAATTCATCTCTTAGTCAAATAAATCTTATTAGGCCCATTGCCAATGACTTTAATTTCATTGTGAGTGAAATTCTACAGTGATTCTTGTGTTCCCTGTTGTTGGAAAAAATTATTCCAAAAGCTATATATATCTTGATGACTTCAATTTCATTGAGTAAAATTCCAAGACAATCTATCTTTTATGTTTTTTTATTTATTATTTTTTTGGAAAAAGTTATTCCAAAAGCTATATATACTTCAATTTCAATGTGAGTGATTCAAAGGTGATCATATCTTTCATGTCGTTTGAAATCTGAAACCAATGTATAAATGTATAAACAAATGAAATTAAAAAACAAATAATGAAATTGAAATATATTTTTGTATTATAATTGGACCTTAAATTATAATAACACTTTTTATTGAATCTATTTTATTGAATAACTCTCTTTTCTCATGCAAGTGAAGCAAGTCTTCTCAAGCAGGACTTTTTTTTTTATTCTAACCATTTTCACAAACTATAGTTTAAAATATTCCTTTTATTGCTACAAAGGAGTCACCTCATTTTAATTTTTTTTTTTAAATTTAGGTTGAAACTATATTTGGCAAATAGGGCGTCACTTTTGTGTAGACGAAAAATTTTAGTGGATTAAATTACTATTATTGGTCTTCAAAATTGTGACTAAGGTCTAGGATAGCCAAATTCTTCAAGTTTCCCATCTAGATACAACTGATAATTTGATTTCCACCAATATTGAATTGAGTTAAATTAATGAGGTGACCTAAAGATGAAGGAATAACTCCAGAGGTTGTCACGATTCAACCTGAGATGGATTAAGTTCTTTAGATTCTGAATGTTAAGAGGGATTGGACATTGATTTGATTGTAACCAAGATAAAAATGAGTCAAATTGGTAAGATGGCCATGAAAAAATAGCATCAATAAGAGAGTTATGACTAAAACAATTCAAGCAGATTCTTTAAATTCCCTATTTTTGAAGGGATGGAACTACTCATTCGATTGAAATTAAGGGCCAAAGAAAAAAATTTCAATTAGCTAGCTATAGTTCCTTAGGATCATTATATGAAAACCATTCTTTGAGAAGTAAGTGTTTCATATGCTGATATGAAAAAATAAAAATATAAAATAAAAACTCAGATTTATAATCCAAATTTTAAATAATTATGTAAAAATAATTAGGATTTTATACATTTTTTTAATTAAAGATAATCTTTAACTATTTAGTACTATATTTTACTAATATGAATATTATCTTTAATTATCTTAAATGTTTTCTTTAAAGCAGAGTGTATAAAATTTAAATTATTTTTAAAAATGACTTATTTTATGATTATTTTTAGATGAGCGTTTCTCGTGTTTGAAAACTAAATAACAACTAAGAAGAAAAAGAACACTTCTCAAAGAGTGGTTTTCATGGTTGAGGTTGACCAGACTCAAAATATTCAGATGATTCTTACAAGCCATGATGCTAGTTTTGAATTTGGTGAAAGCTTCTCTCCTTAATATTAGATGAGCTTGGCATGTTTTACTTATTTCACATGCCTTTGAATAGCTGAATGGATAGAGAGAAAGGAAAAGACAGGCATGAAATTGACAGCGGTGGAGGTCCGTTGCGTCTGCACCGAGATTGGTCAACTTCATCAGGCGAGCAGGTATGACAAATTCTTACATTGTCAGCAAAGAGATGTTGATTGAAGAAGCAGAATGAAGACCTCAAGAGAACTAAATGTCATTAGGTGAGATTAAAAGCGTGCCAGAAAGACTTGGATTTTAGAGTATGGGAGGATTCTCACCTCCATCATTAACCTTAACAGAACAATAAAAATTAGACTCCAAAAGACTTAAGTGATTCAAATCAAGTGAAATACATACCTCTTTTATCCACCAAAAGCAAACCTAAATTAAAAGATTAAAAAAATAAGGATCTGAAGTACTTATTAAGATAATAGAAAATGGGTCATGAAGCTTAAGAGAAATTTAAAAATAAGAAAGTTAATTCCTTCTCCAAAGCACTGCTAACAAAGGAGAGAGAACTTTAATGTTAGCACAAAAAGGAATCTTAGTAATGCCATATTTTACACCACACATGCTTGCATCTTCTATACCTTTCAATTTGCAAATAACTCTGCCTCTTCTAACCAACATCGATCACTAGTTTCCTTTTCATATTTCTAATTGATTGATTTGATCTGATTTTCAACGTGGGTACATGCCTCTTCTTCCTCACATGGGAGATTACTTGCCAAGCAATTGCTTGCATTAATCATTTCCCATGATATCTAGTTGCATAAAGAAAAGTAAGCTCTCAAGCCTTTTGCTACTTGATTAAAACCATAGTGAAGAAGACGATAATTACATAATAATCAAATACTGTTCACATTGAATGAGACATGAAAACTCTAAGCATTTTCAAAATTCTTTTACTAAGTGAACAACCAAATTGTATCCATTGTAAAGGTCAAATCATCTTCATGTAACTTACCCCTTTCATGGTGCATTATCGCCTATGTTTTTTCCAAATCTAAAAATCTTGTGACGAATGACCAAGGCTTAATTCCAAGAATATTTGATGTGTTGAGCCAACAAATATTAAACATAGAATCGGCACACATGAGTATCGTAGTCCTTTGTCCTACTAAAAAAAATGAATCAATGATTAGATCAATTCTTAGTGTCTGAATACTATAATTTAAGTGTTATGATTCTCGCTTACTTCACCACAATATTAAAGAAGATTTTGACATTAAAAAAAAATAATAGTTATTCATATTCATGCCATGAACAAGGACCCCTTTTATATTATGGATATATAAAAAATATTAACAATCCATTATGCCATGTTTGGGAGCTCACACACAAAACAAAGTATTGCCTACTTCCGCCCTTTTTTTATCAAAGCAATTTCCCATGCTTGGGCCAAACTTGTGATGGGGAGGAGCAGATTGGGGTGGGTAAACACAATTGATATTTATTCTTGCCCAATTTTCCCCTCAATTTCTGTAATTCGATTATAACAAGCTGAATTAGGTATCAATAATTACTATGAGAAAAAAAAGGGGATTAAAGGTATTTCTCTTCTTAGCAATCATACATTACAAAGAGAATCAATATCGCTTACCTATAATTTTTTTTTCTTCTGCAACAAGTTAAAATTGTAGAATAAAAGAAATTAATAAAATGAAAATACTAGCAACCAAACTAGTAAAAAGTTTGTTGGACCTTCAAAGAGATGATGAAGAGAATACTAAAAATGATGACAATATTGTTGGCAACAACAATAATAGTATAGTAGTTATGTGACAACAACAATGACGAAGATTACTATGACATTAGAGGCAAAGAGTACCCATGATGTGAATCATTCATAGAGATGTGGACAATGATAGTGATAAAGATGACTATGATACTAGAGCTATAATTGGAGTGAAGCTAAGATAAGTTCTTCACAAGCATTGAGGTTCATTGATAAGAATTGCCACATCAATTTCTTGTCTTAAGGATGCTCATCTCTGCTATAGTGTTTTTTTTTTTTTTTTTTTAATCTTTAAATTTTGGGACAATTGTGTTTTGGACCTAGTTGGGCCAAAAAATTAAGCTTTGGTCCATATAAGTTCACCATTTAAGCCCAAGACCCAAAGGAAGTGTGAAAATTGAAAAAAAGGATATGAATTTTTTATCTTTTCGGAAATGACCTTTGCTGACTATGAAAAAAAAAAAATTCAAAAAAATCCACATTGGAATTCCATTTATGTTTCCCTAATTTTACTTTCTCCAACATTTCATTTTAGGCCTAGACAGTGGCATTTTTCATCTTTCCCGATTTCCTCCCTCGCTTCCATTTCATTTGAGTCTCAAACATTGCCCTAATCTCTGTGGCAATTTCCTTATCTCTCAATTTTGTCTCTCCCGACCATTTGATTTCAAGCCTAGATAGTGGCGTTTTTCATCTTTGCCAATACATTGTCCTCGATGATCCCCACCGACATTGCCCTTTGTGCCGCAGTAGTTGGATATTTGAGGTTAGTAGGTTCTCCAATTTCGTTTTCTCCCGATTTCATCTCTCTCGACCATTTGATTTCAGCTCAAATACATTGCCCTAATCTCTCTCCCAATTTCAGCTTGTCGTCTATCATTCCATTGTTGATCCCCACCGGCGTTGCCCTCCATGCCGACTATAGTTAGATATTTGAGGTTAGAAGGTTCTTTAAATCTATCCCTAGATTTGTTTAATCCTACATTTTGTTTAATCGTTGTTGGTATGAGGAGAGGGATTCTTGTTTTTTGTTAACCTTCAGTTTACGAAGTCAATTTAGGGTGCTATTAATATTTTTTGCAAACCTATCTATGAATGGAAATAGTGATTATTTATTATAGTGTTTTTTATGCTGAGATACATAGGTGACTTGATAATTTTGGGTGCTTGGGTTTTCTCTTTTTACACTGATGGATTTTTCCGACAATTGAACCAAATTCTGGGGATGGAATGTTTCAAAATTATGCACCATCCCTACTTAATTTTTGGATAGTAGTATTCATATGTACCCTACTTTATTGGTGATACTCACTACTGGCCCCCGTTTTCTATTCCAAGATAAATAGGCTTAGTTGTTATTTGCCTTTTATGAGTGGTTATGAATCATTCTCCTTATGACATAAATTGAAGCTATTCATTTGCCTAAATACAGTATCTAAATGGAATTCTATGATGGTACCAAGAAATACAATGTGCCAATATTCTTTTTTTTTTTAAATAAAAATTATTGACCATGTTACCTTTCAGCCTTAGGGACCAGAGTCATGGGATTAGATTCAATCAACATTGGCTTAAACTTACCTAAATATGAGCATAAACCTGTGTCCCGTGTGAAAGAATAGATAGCTTATATGACTTATCAATACCATTTTGTAACTGCACAACACATAACAAATTTCACTGGTAGAATTGGCATTTCTTCAGTAAAATAAATAGAATAGTGCAAATTGAAACATACTTCGAACAACTTTTAGAGACAAACATGTGAATATGAAAATAAAGTTCTAATGAAAAAGGAAATAATACACTACTATTTTCCTTAAGGAAAAGGATTTTGTTCCAAACCTTTTGGCTCAGGGTTTGATTTCAACCTCAGAAAAAGTACTCATCAAATAGAATGTATAGAACATCACTACAGTTACCCTACCAAGTCAGTTTTTAAATTTTTATAAGCATAAATTGAAAATATAAGAATAGTAAAACTCTTATGCATTACAGTACCTAAAAACTAAATCTCTTATCTTCATTCACAAAGAAAAAGTGCTTATTCAAAAGTTGTATTTAGATCATGATATAACTTCAATTATTTAGAGACCTCTTTATGGAATAAATAAAAAGGTTTGCTTGAACAATGTCAAGTGTACTGACTGGACTTGGTTTTCTTAATCAAGTCTCTGAATCAGTGTTAAGTTTGCTTTAATAATAGAATGTTTTTTATTCTATTAGTAGTTCTAAGTCATATGCGCATGAGCATAGGTGTAAATGATGCCATGAACAAGCTGTGGAACCTCAAATTAGTTGATCAATGTAAGGTTGAAGACCTAGTCGGACACTTTATTCATAGGAACCTAAATTGGTTTTGTGAAGATTATGGAGCATAAGATCATATATGTTATTGAATAAGCTAGGATGTAGGGCCTAACAGTTAAAAGTTTTAGCAGAAGTGATATTCTGATGCCTAGGTTAAATGTTTCAACAACTATTGTGTTTTATGTATTTGTTATTTTATTTGTTTCAGACCATTATTCTGATATCAGGGAATGTTTTATCTTTTTTCATGTTTGTCTTTAGGAAAAGAAAAAACTTTTAAAAGTGATCAACACTAAGTCATGCTAGGGTGAGCATCTTTTAGGATTAGATAAGGCACCCACTCCACTTAGGTCATGTTGTTGCAATTGTCAATATAACAGAAAGAACACAAAATACAAAAAAAGTAAACAAATATGTTTGTGTTATTACCTATTATTACATCAATTGATTGTCAATAGACTACGTAATTAACAGTTAAAAGTTATCCATCTTAACATCTCCATTTCAACATGCTTATTTGATGTGGGCATGCACCATTAGTATAGGGCCTTTATCTAGCAAAATTGCCCTTTAATGTTAACCTAACAACCCAAAACCACTTCCCCACAACATCTATCCTGCTCTAATCTTGCAACTAATGTTCACTTCATTCTCCACATATCAATGATTTGTTCAAAGAGAACCAAATAGTCACATGGGCATCAATTCTTATAGTTCCTCTACTTCTACTCTTGTAAATATTTTAAAATTCTACTGTAGGCTTATTTATTTATTTATATTTTGGATAGGCAATAAGAATATATAAAAGATGCCAATCAAATAACACTGCAAGTACACAAGACAATTCTACTTTAGTTAGTGAAGTTATATTTTATAAAATTTAAATTATGTTTAATTTAAAATCCATAGATTCAAAGGCTCATTTTCACAGTTATAACTTATATAAAATCCAAATGATATAAAGACCACATAGGAAAAAAAAAATAGTGCTCTAATATGAACCTTAAGATAACCATGATTTGGAATTGCTTTGCTTATCTCTCTTTCAATACTCATGTTTTTCAATGTATCAGTTCTTTATCACATTAATATATCTTGTGCCCATGCTCTTATTCAAAACTTGAACTTCTTGTCCTTCCATCCATTAAATCATTTATGAATACCAGTTAATGAAATTGGGATGGATGCAAGGAATAGAAGCATTTCAAATAGAGTTCTCACTAACATCAGATTCCTTGCTTTTGATAAAAGTCCCTTCCTCTAAGAGGCAGTCTATCTCTTAACATTTTCTATCACTACTATGATCAATGCAAAGAAGATTGAGCAGTTGCTTGTTAGGGATGTGAAGGGAGGGGGTATAAAACCTAGCAAAGTTGTTTGGTTGCGAGAGGAGTCATTCCAACTGTTTTTTTTCAGATTCCTTTGAGGTGAAAGCAACATGGAATGCAAAATTGGGGAGGTTAGCACATTAGAAAAATATGATGAGGTTCGAACTCATGACCTCCTAACAACTAAGGATCTAATAGCATTTTAAGCTATGGAATTGCCCCAAATCAGCTTGATGTGCATTATTATCCCATAATTACCTAACATCAGCAAACTTTTCAATCAACTTTGTAGCTTAACTTTGTATGAAGGGCCAAGTTGTCAAGAAGTCATAAGTTCAAACCTCACTGTATTGTTTATTTCCCTAATTTATTGAAGCTATGTGCAATTCCAAAAGAAATAAAGTAAAGGCATGCATTTTTCCTAACTTTCATAATTTATGGTTGATATGAATAAATGTTGATTACTTAGGGTTTGTTTAGATATATTTATTAGCTATTTTTTGTGTCTAAAATCATAAATCAAAGCATAGTAGGCATTTTTATGAAAGATGTAAAAACTCTTTAAGGTTGATATATAAATATCTGTGGGAAAAATTAAGGTATTATAAAACTTTAAATAGTTTAAAATTTCTCATCACTAAAAAAATGATTTTTCAAGACATAAGCTAAAGTTCAATTTTTGTATATATAAATTATTGTTTTTAATATATATATATATATATATATATATATATATATATATATTTTATATTATTTATTAATTTTTAGAAACAGAGCGTGAGAAATGTATTTATATCAATTTACATGATGCGTTTCAAGGAATGTACATTGTGAGGTATTGGGAGTGCTGTGTTACTTAGGGCTATAAATTATGCAATTGGCGCAAGACTAGAAAATTGTGTTAGTCGATGAATTGGGCTTGCAATATGCATTATGTAGTTATGTTATTTTATTTTATTTTCTATTGAGAACATTAGAAGGTCAAAAAGAGTTATACATCCAAATGACTTAAGATATATGTATATGATAAGCAATGAACATGACTCGAACTCAACAATTTTTTCACGGGTTTTGGGTTAAGTATACATGAGTTTGAGTTAAATTCATACCGCTTTGCATAACTTGTTTAATAAGTAGGTAGTTTATTTAGTCAATCGACATAAAATAAATGTTAATATTATGAGTTGGTGCCTAAGTAAAAATGGGAGTCAAGTGTTTGTAGAATTGTAGAGTAATTAGGAATGTCCAAACCAATCTCTGTAGTGGTCCATCTACCAACCGAAATTGGTGAGGGCAGAGGCCAGACTGCTCATGGTAGAGTGCATGTAGTGTTTGTGATGATACCCCTATGTGAATAAACAAAACTCCATCCTCATCCACTTCATTCTACAACCCATTCCCCTTCCCCAAATACCAAATAAATACCACCATCATCAAAATATGTTTTATGTTTCCAAATGATGTACAAATTGATTACCTCCACTATTAAAATTTAATCCCAGTTGCACTTGAGGTGGAGACATAACTGCCCACGTGTCAATCCCCATCATGGCCGCTTAATTTCTTTTCTAAGCTCTCAACTAGATAGGCCTACCTACATGCTTGCCTACTATGCGATAGTGACTCTGCTCTCTACATTCTCTACTCCCTCCTTTGTATAAAAAAGGTTATGCTCTATGGTGGAAGGTGCTGGCAGTCAAGATTCAAGTTTCTCATTTCTCTGCATTTTCCCTACACCTGACCCACTTTCCTTTTTAGTGTCATTGCTTACTTCATTGTCCTCCCAAAAAACCCTATAAACTCAAATTAAGGATAGGTTCAGATGCAAGTGCAGACAAATGGCATCTTCATTTCATCATTATCACTAGTAGCATCCCCACTTGACTTGGCTCCTTTCCCTTTCTACCTTCCATTTCACATGCTTTTTCTTAATTACTTGTCGTTGGCTTCAAGTTAAAGGAATGAAAAAATAGGCCTTACACTTTGTTTGAACAATAGATCTTGGTGATAAAATGTTGGTGGTACTAATTCGTATGAGAATATTACCTATTGTGAGACGAAAAAAAATTTCGGATGACATTGAATATGCATAATTGTTTGTTCAAAAATATGAAATTTTTGCTTTGTTTGAATAGGTTGATAGACTCTACAAATATGATATACTGTTACATTTTTGTGGAAGGCAAACTTGTCCAAAAAAATGATGGGCAGTGGGAATGCGTGGGTCGAAGAAGCAAAGGTATTCACATATATAAAGGAATTTCATTTGAAGAATTCACTCAAAAAGTCTTAGAGAAATTCGACATCTCCCTTGATATGATGAAAATGCACTACACCCTCAAGTTTAACCCCAAAGTCATCCAAGATTTAGAAGATGAGGATGACTTGGATAATGTGGTTTCCTACAGTGATGACTTTGCAAATGTGTACATAGTCAAGTCACCCCGTGTGGAAACCATTGAGGCAAATATTCTGAATACACAGTTGGCATTTGGGTAATGCTCTTTGACATGAATGTCTATTTAAAATATTGTGAATATCGATTTTATGTATGATGTAGTCTAATCTTGTTTATGTATGTAAATGTAGAGGTTCACCTCCCACGTTTCCTTCCTCTAATGCATCATGCAATGCAATTCCTAATAAATGATGCTATCAAGAGGTTTTGCATCGTGTTATACAGATAGTGAGTACACCCCTTTGGAATTGAATCGGTTTCGTGAGGCAATATTAAGGGCAGGATATACATTTAAAAATGCTGACAAGTTTCGGAATGCAATATATCAGATGTCATTAGGTGGGATGTTTCAATACAAGTACAAGAAAAATTCACCTACTCATATGTTCGTAAAGTGTTCGGTTGATGGTTTTCCTTGGTAGATAACAACTCACGCTATAAAGGAGAATGTAATCTTGTGAGTTCATACTTACCAAGTGAATCATAATTATATAGCTCAAGATGAGTGTTCATTTAAGGTGAGGGTTTCTTCAAAGAGAGGCATTGTTGTTGTTGAAGATGTGTTTAGAACCACTCTAGAATATCTTCCCTATCAAATATGCAAGGATTTTAAATGTAATCATAGAATTGAATTGACATATAACCAAGCATGACACCTTAAAGAGAAGGCAAAAGAGCGCATATATGGAACTCCACATGAGTCCTACACATTTTTGCCTTGGTTATGCCATAGGCTAAGGGAAATAAACCCTGGAACTATTGCGGAGTACATTTCTCATGAAGGTCGCTTCATGCAATCGTTCATTGCCCATGTAATTTCAATTCAAGGGTTCATTATGGAGTGTTGACCAATATTGGCTATTGATTCTTACCACCTAAGCGGTCCATATAAGGGAGCTTTTTTGTCTGCCGTTGCATATGATGCAAACGATGGAATGTTCCGTTTAGCCCTTGGTGTGGTTAATTCAGAAAATTATGAGGACTGATATTGGTTCTTGGAGAAATTAAAGGGGGTTTTAGATGGTAAAGAAGTAGTTATTATATCAGATAGACATCAGGGGATATTAAGTAGTGTTTCCAAGTTGTTCGGGACAGAAAATCATGCATATTGTTATCGACATGTGAAGGAAAAATTTTCTATCTTCTTCAATAGGCAAAACATTAAAGGAAAAAAAGGGAAAGAAGATGTTTTGTTGTTTTTGGACAACATTGCGTATTCTAGGTTGGATATAGACTACAATGAGGCATTTGAAAAACTTTTGCGCTTCAATGACAACTTGAAAAAATGGGTTGCGGAAAACAATCCCAGGCATTAGGTGATGTCAAAGTTCCTTAAATTATGTTGGGATAAAATGACAATTAATATTATAGAGTCCTTCGATGCATGGTTAAGAGATGAGTGCCATCAAACAATTTATGCGTTGTTATTGATGCACATGGATAAGCTTGTAGCCATTTTGGATACCCATATGCGTGGTACAAAAAAATGGAAGAGTGTGGTTAGACCGTAAATAGAGGAGAAACTAATGTCAAATATCATGAGGTCTAGTTCAATTAGTGTGTTACCCTATTTAGGGGGACATTTAAGGTGTTTATTGGGGAGGTTTATTTGGTTATGGATATGCAGCAACGTAAGTGTACTTGTATGACATGGCAAATGTCTATATTGCCATGTGCACATGTATGTGTTGTCATCTGCACAATGAGACACAACGTGTATGAGTATATCGACCCATGTTTTCATGTCTCCACTCAACATTTGATTTAGTTAGGTTAGTTTCAACCATGACCAACGCACAACATGCCTAAAGTTTGTGAGGATGGGAGTTTGCAAGATGGAATAGACAACTTATTTCCTACTCTCCAACCCCCACATGTGAGACGTTCTTTAGGAAAACCTCGACAGAGGCACATTGAATCACAGTTTAGCCATAAGAGAGTAATTCATTGCTCTCAATGCAATGGCATAGGTCATAACTACTCTAAATGTAATAATTTGTTGTCATGACATGTCTCTTTTTGTGCTTGTAAGGCTTTCATATTTTGAATCATCCCTCATTATTCCATTCTATGGTATATAATGGGTAGGGTAGTTGATTTTGGTACTTATGTATTAACCTTGTTATAGGAACGATGAACTACCTTTTTATTTTTATAATTTAAAGTTGGTTTGATTAATCAATTTAATTGAAAATACAATTTGAATGTGGCATTTTTTCACTTGTTGTTTAATTTCATAAAGGTGTCTACATTATGGCATATTTCATGTTTTGCATTATCAAAATAATGCTGAATATTAAGAGGAAGTAGGGTTGTTGAGGTTATCAATCCCAATCTTAATAAATTACAAGGTGTAAGTGTTCACATAGATTTCATCAATGAAGATCTTTATTTAACCAGAATCACTGACTTTTAGTTAATGAAAACAATAGAGTACCTACTCTGTCATATTTACATGTACTTCTATGCGATCTAGTTTGCCTATTTTTTCACATCTTGAATGGTCAGATGGACAAAACATCGTTATTAGTCCAATGACTTTTAGTTGGACATGTTTCTATAAATATTAGGGCAAAATAAAGTGCATATACCATCTCTTTCTCATTGAATTAACTGTGATCTATATGTACATACTTTTCTTGCTACTGAACTACAAAAGCAGTTGGAACAATTGTCTTGCTGTGTGAAGCACCACTCATGCCAGAAAATAAGTCCACCATTGTATAATATTTTAGAGTGAACCATGTAATTGATTGGCATGCCACTATAGAATCAATTTTTTAACAATGTATAAACTTCTCTTCATTTTAATATGATATTGTTATGCTCTTTTCATCCTTAAGGTTCATTATATTGAACTAATATTGAGAAAATAAAGGCTAATCTTAAAAGAGAAAAACACACAAGAGCGGGGGGAGGGGTGAATTGGGTTTATTTTTTTAAATTTCTTTTTAAACACAACAAATTTAAGTACAAGAGAAAAAAATATAAAGAGATAGAGTTAGAGAAATCAAACTCAGATTTTATAGTGGTTCAACACTTCCTTGCTTGCGTCCACTCTCCTCAAGCTCCTAACCAAGTGAGGGTTCCACTAACTTGAAGCTTCAACCAAGCTTCTAATCACCTTTACACTTGGATTCTGATTCCAATGGGCTCTTATATAACCTCTTCAAGTTTCAACTCACTTGAAGGCTTTAACACTCAATCAACAAGTATGAATCTCTCAACCTAGCTTAACAAAGGCTCAAATACAACTCAAGGCTAGGATGAATCACAAAGGTGCACTAAAGGATATGCAAATGGAAATTTAATGCACCTAAGAAAAGAATGAGAGCTTTTAAGGCAAGAACAAGTAGGTAAACAAATAAATACAGGTGTTCTCTTACTCATAAATGAAGTGGAGCTCTCTATTTATATGTTTCTAACCTCGAGAGCTAAGAAAATAAAAAAACAACCTCAACCGGTCGAGCTGGGGGTCGACCGGTTCACTAGCCATTAGAGCATTTAATGCTTGGCAAGTGACCGTTACCCTCGACCGGACCTTGACCAGGAAGGTAGATCCCTCGACCTGGAAGAAAAGGCTACTGGAATAGAGAGAGTGTTTTTTGCACCTCTCAACCGGACCTTGACCAGGAAGAGGTAACCGGTTGATCGGTACCCTAATCGGTTGAGCCGGTTTGGACAGAACCTTGATTGGCTCACCATTTTTTACCTGAAAACCTATCTTTTTCTGGTTTTTTTGCTTTTAACACTTAGGCAAGGTCTTTAGGTAAAATTATATACCAATTTTGAAACATTCTACCTAAGGTACATTTGACAGATCTCAGATTTTAATAGAAATGTAACTTTAAAGCATAAATAAGTTTTTCAAAGATGCAAGAAATGATATATAAATCCTAAGTGCACTCATGCATTTATCTTACATATGTTTCCTATGATTAAAGGTCTTCCAAAAGTCTTGATCTTGCATCCATTAGGTTCTTTGATGAATTTTCAAATTATCACCTGAAATTCTTTATAATTCAAACCAATTCGTAACTTAACCATGGTTTGTTATCAGCAAAACCTGATTAGGAGAACCTTTGGGCTAACAATCTCCCCCTTTTTTATGATGACAAACCTTGGTTATCTAGGAGAAGA
The DNA here is from genome assembly GCA_030254885.1 of Vitis rotundifolia. Classification (NCBI taxonomy): domain Eukaryota; kingdom Viridiplantae; phylum Streptophyta; class Magnoliopsida; order Vitales; family Vitaceae; genus Vitis; species Vitis rotundifolia. The sequence continues at coordinate 18,736,171 of CM058160.1, read as the reverse complement.
AAAATCTCTCCCTCAAACCAATCATTAGTCAACAATCAAAATTTACAAAGTTAAAACTAAGATAATCAAGACATGCTATAGAGAATTTGCAATAAGAAACAATGTAAGCCATGAAACATATAGGCATATCATATATAAGTCAAATATGTGACTATCCAATATGTATGATCCAAACAATGATATGACAATGATATGCATGTAAGTCTTCTATAAACTCCTAGATCCTAAATATCTCCCTCTTTTGGCAACATAAAAAAGGAACAAAGGGGATCTCTAAGAAATCAAGGCTAAGGAGGTAAAGGTGAGGTGGAAACACAGAGCGCATATTAGTCATCATCTTCTCATGCTGACTGTCCAAGCGATCCTCAATATGCTCAATCCTCTGCTGGAGATGCTCAAATTGTGAAGTGAAGCCAGCCTGATGTTGATCCATGTGATCCTTAATAAGCTAAATCCTTTGTTGGAGATGCTCAAACTATGAAGTGAAGCTAGCCTGATATTGATCCATGTGGTCTTCCATGGAGTAGAATCGTGTATAACTGACTATAGTAAGGTCCTCCATTCGAGTGCTTAAAGAGCTAATCTAAGCAGATAAATCCATCCATGGAGCATGGTCAAGAGTGAGAGGTGGCTAAGGAGGTGGTATCTCAGTGTGAAGAGGCTCAGTGAATGCAGGTCCAGAGGAAGGCTCAGTGAATGACGGCTAAGTAGATGAACTCGTTGTATAAGTTGACTCAAACAACATCAGCTCAAAGAAGGTAGGCTCAAACTAAACACCCTTTGACTGGAGTGGAGGAATGTCAAGCTCGAGCTCTCTTTACTGATAGCCACTCTAAGGGTCTACTCTACCTTCCATCTCTTGTATCTTAGCCCCCTCCTCAACTCTAAGATGTGTATGTCCTTATCCTCGAGCCTGTGCTGGTGCTCTCTCTGTTCTCCATACCCAAGAACCATCTGGGGCCTTCTCAAATTTCATCATCCTCATCGACTGATCATCATACGTACCATAAGTGTTGGGGGCCTCAAAGTCAATGTCTTTGCTCAAGTCGACCCCGGTATCCTTGAACACTCTGGTGAGGAAGCGACCATAGGGGAGTACTCGAGTCGTGCTCTTGCAACATGAGATCATGTGCATCATCATCAAGTACCCTAAGTGGATCCATCTCCTAGTCAAAATAGAGTCAATGAGGAATGCCTCATAATAAGAGACCTCATCTTGGTGTCTGCCCAGTGGTAGAAGGATATAGCATAGCATATGGTGTGGCACTTTGCTGATGACTGTCAAGCTGTGGGCCGAGGATTTGCCCATCCCCTAGGCATCTGGAAGTCCATAAATCCTCTGAATGTCATCTCTAGGCTCAAATCCCGGCACAATAGACCACATCTTAGACTCGTACACTCTGAGTCCAATTGGAGCAATATCGAAAATACGGTAGATGCTTTCCGGGTCCAGATGGATCTTGACTCCTCTAACAGTAGAAATAATCGGGCCACCTATGCCATAAGTTGTCCTTGAGTAAAAAGCTTGCACCAAGGTCGCGAAAATCGGCTTTAAAACAGTGACCACGAGCATCCAACCCATCTTAGTGAATAGGCCCTCAAATCCAAAATGCTGAAGTTGGGAAAAATTAATATTTCTCCCAGGAACTACCCATTTCTGAGCAAAGTGTTGCTTGTACTGCTAGTAGTCCTCAACAGAACTAAACAAGGTTGTATCAAACCTCGCATTTCGTCATGCCTCTGGCTGAGATAGCTCAGCTGGGTGCTTGCCCTGTGCTCTAGAGACAGCGGACTCTCGCTTAGGAGCCATGTGGAAGAAGAAGCAAGGGAGTAGTGGCTAGTAGAGAGAGAGACACTCACAATTGAAACCTTATGCGTGCGAAAATGGAGAGGGAACTGTGCTGAAGTTGATTGTGACGCACGGGAGGAAGAAAAGGCAGCCTAAATCCGAAACCCTAGCCTCCAATCTTCCCAAAAATCCAATCTAAAGCCTTCAATCTACTGCAATGACCTCAAAAATCACTCATTGACAAATGAATCGGTAGAGCCCTTGAAGAACCAGAGGAAACCGATGAGAAAATAAAGTGGGAGTCCCTTAAAATGCCAAATCCCGACAAACCGATCGACCGGTCTTGGTCGGATCGACCGCTTGATCAATGCGGTCAACATTTTGACTTTTCAAATTTTTGTGCACATTCTCATTTTGTGATCCCCCCTACCCTTTTTAGTTGAAATCCCCAATTTTTTATGCCTAATGGAATTTTGATTTTTGGTCGAAATTTGACCATTATCTAAATGTCTATATGATGCTTATGACATGAAATTCATGCAATCAGAAGGTATATTCATCAATAATTCATTAAGCAAACATTATATCATAAAGAAATCACCCATAGTTGTCTTCTAATGTCAACAAATTGTTCTTCACTTAGAGGTTTTGTAAAGATATTGGCAAGTTGATCTTTTGTGCTTACAAATTCAAGTGTTATGTCACCCTTTTGTGCATGATCTCTAACAAAATGATGTCTAATCTCTATATGCTTAGTCCTAGGGTTTTGTACGAGATTTTTTGATATACTTATGGCACTAGTATTATCACATTTAATAGGAACATACTCAAAAGATGAATCAAAATCACTAAGTGTTTGTTTCATCCAAATGATTTGTGCACAAGAGAAATTGACTGCTATGTATTTAGCTTTCACCATTGACAAAGCTACTGAATTTTGCTTCTTACTATGCCATGAAACAAGTGAGTGTCCTAAGAAATGACAAGTGCCACTAGTGTTTTTTCTTTCAACCCTACAATTGGTAAAATCGGCATTCGAAAATTCAATTAATTCAAAGTTGTCACTCTTAGGGTACCATAAGCCTATGTCTATTGTCTCTTTCAAAATATTTGAGGATTCTTTTTGTGACACTTAAGTGAGATTCTTTAGGACAAGATTGAAATCTAGCACACAAGCATACACTATACATAATGTTGGGTCTACTAGCGGTCAAATATAGCAAAGAACCTATCATGCCTCTGTACATAGTAGAGTCAATGGATTTACCTTTCTCATCCTTATCAAGCTTGATGGATGAGCTCATTAAAGTCTTCATTGTTTTGGCTTCTTCTATGTTGAACCTTTTGAGAAGATCTCTTATATACTTTGCTTAATTGATGAAGGTTCCTTCCTTTAGTTGCTTGATTTGAAGTCCAATGAAGAAGTTGAGTTCTCCCATCATGCTCATTTCAAACTCAATATGCATGCATTTAGAAAATTCTTCACAAAGAGAGGCAGTAGTAGCACCAAAAATGATATCATCAACATATATTTGAACTAAGAGCATATCTTTTTCTTTGGTTTTTATAAAAAGAGTTGTGTCAATTTTTCCCATTTTAAAACCTTTTTCCAAAAGAAATTTACTCAATCTTTCATACCATGCTTTAGGTTCTTATTTCAAACCATAAAGTGCCTTTTTAAGTTTAAAAACATGGTTAGGAAAATTGAAACTTTGAAAGCCGGGTGGTTGTTCAACATATACTTCTTCATTTATAAAACCATTTAAAAAAACACTTTTCACATCCATTTGATATAAAACAAAGTCTTTAAAACATGCAAAGGTAAGTAGCATCCTAATGGCTTCCAACCTAGCTACGAGGGCAAAGGTTTCTTCATAATCTATCCCTTCTTCTTAATTAAAACCTTGGGCTGCCAATCTTGCTTTGTTTTTAACAATTATGCCATTTTCATCCATTTTATTTCTAAAGACCCATCTAATTCCAATAACACTTTGATTTGAAGGTCTTGGTACTAATTCCCATATTTCACTTCTTTCAAATTGATTTAGCTCTTCTTGCATTGCAATCATCCAATTTTCATCATCTAAAGCATCATTTATATTTTTAGGCTCAATTTGAGAGATAAAAGCTAGATTATTGGAAATGTTTCTAAGAGAGGATCTAGTTCTTACCCCACTAGATGGATTACATATAATTTGATCTTATGGGTGATTGATGACAAACTTCCATTCTTTAGGAAGGTCTTGGCTTGATTCACTTTGCACTTGTTGAGGAGGGGGTAATACCAATGGTGATCCTTCTTTCTTAGGATCCTCTCCATTTTCTTCTTGTTGTCTTCTATCTTCAATTTGCAATCTTCCCATGGAGGTCTCCAAATCTAAATCATCATCAATACTCTCTTTTTCTTGGAGAGAATTATTAGATTCATAAAAAATAACATGGAAGGACTCCTCTACAACCATGGTTTTTTTGTTAAAAACTCTAAATGCTTTACTTGAAGTTGAGTAACCAAGGAAAATTCCAACATCCGATTTTGCATCAAATTTTCCAAGATTGTCTTTGGTGTTTAATATAAAACATTTGCATCCAAAGACTTTGAAATAGCTAATGTTGGGTTTCTTGTTTTTCCAAAGCTCATAAGGAGTTTTCTTAAGAATGTGCCTCAATAATACTCTATTTAAAACATAACAAGAAGTGTTAACCGCTTCAGCCCAAAAACATTTTGGTAATTTGTTTTCATTTAGCATGGTTCTTGCCATCTCTTGAAGAGTTTTATTTTTTCCTTTCAACTACCCCATTTTGTTGAGGAGTTTTAGGAGCTGAAAAATTGTGGTCAATTCCATGCTCATTGCAATACTCTTCAAAATCAATATTTTTGAATTCTCTCCCATGATCACTTCTTATACAAGTAATTGCAAAACTTTTTTCATTTTGAACCTTATTGCAAAACTTTAAAAACTTATAAAAGACTTTATTCTTTGGACTTAAAAACAAAACTCATGTGTATCTAGAGAAGTCATCCACTATAACATATGCATAAGGCTTTCCTCAAAGACTTAATGTCCTAGAGCGACCAAATAAATCCATATGCAACAACTCAAGTGGCCTAGATGTGGAAATGAAGTTTTTGTTTTTAAAAAAGTTTTTGATTTGCTTTCCCACTTAACAAGCTTCACAAACTTTATCTCTTTGAAAATTTATTTTGGGAAGGCCTCTAACAAGTTCATCTTTGTTGAGTTGGGAAATGAGGTCCATGTTAGCATGTCCCAATCTTTTATGCCACAACCAACTTTGATCATGCATGCTTGAAAAACATCTATTATGTCCATCATATTTTGAAATATTTATAGTGTAAACATTATCACATCTATGGCCCATGAAGATGGTTTTATCATTTTGAATATCTTTAATGATGCAATGAGATGCTTCAAAAATTACTTTAAAACCTTTGTCACAAAGTTGACTAATGCTTAAAAGGTTATGTTTTAAACCATCTACTAATAAAACACTTTCAATGAGAGAGGATGTGCCATTACCAATGTTGTCTTGACCAATGATCCTTCCTTTTGCATTGTCTCCAAAGGTAACATATCCTCAATTTTTCTTTCTAAGAAAAGCAAACTTGGATTCATCTCTAGTCATGTGTCTTGAGCATCCACTATCCAAGAACAACTTATCCTTCTTTGAACCCTACAACATAAAACTCAAGTTGATTTAGGTACTCATATCTTTTTGGGTCCTTGAGGGTTAGTGACCTTGGATTTTTCAATCTAAATCTTTTTTGTTTTTGCATTTGAATTCTTTTGAGAACCATTTCTTAAAGGGCATGTACTACTAATGTGTCTTCTTCTTCCACAAAAGTTGCAAGTAGTGGAAGGACTTGCACTTGTGAATTCCTTTACAAAATATTTTTTAAAATACTTTTGATTATTTTAAGATTTGAATCATAGCCCTTGCTTGTCAAAAACACATTTTTGGCTAGCTAGAATCATTTCAAAATATTTTTGTCCACAAGAAAAGATTGAAAGAGAGGAGGTCAACCATTCATTTTTCTTTCTTAGAATCTCATTTTCTTTTTCAAGATGAGTTTTAGAAACTTCAAGATTTGAAAATTTTTCTTTTACTTCTCCAAGTTATTTTTCAAGTTGTTGAACTTTCTTTTTAAGAGAAATATTTTTTAAACTAACTTTTTCAAAATCATCATACAATTCTTCAAATGCATCATGTATATCCTCATCACTAAGGTTAGAGTTTACCTCATCAAGTTCATCTATTGCCATAAAGCACATGTTTGCCACTTCTTTCTCATTTTCTTCTTCGAAAGATTCATCTTCACTTTTAATCCAAGTGCCCATCATTGCCTTCTTCTTTCTCCTCTTGGCTTCACTTTTGTAGAGAGGATAATCATACTTAATGTGTCCCGGTTTCTTTCACTTGAAACACACCAATTTTTTTTTTCCCATTTCTCCTTGTCACTATGAGATAAAGATTTCTTTTTAGAAAAGTCTCTTATAGAAGTGAACTTTCTTCCTCTAAACCTTTCAACCCTCATGAATTTGTTGAACTTTATTGTGATGACAATTAAATCTTCATCTTCTTCACTTTGTTTTTCTTCTTCAACTTCTTCTTCCTTTGTTGTAGCTTTGAGAGCTATGCTCTTCTTCTTTTAGTCTTCACCTTCTTGTTGCTTCTTTGCCAAATTGATCTCATATGTCATCAATGACCCTATGAGCTCCTCCAAAGGTAGCTTGGTCAAGTCTTTGGCTTCTTGAATTGCAGTGACCTTTGTATGCCACTTTGATGGAAGTGACCTCAAGATTTTCATCACCTTTTCGGATTCCTTGTAGGTCTCTCCCAAGGCTTTAAGACCATTGACAATATTGGTGAACCTAGTGATCATCTCAACAATAGTTTGATTATCTTTCATAAAAAACAATTCATAACTTTGAACAAGTAAATTGATTTTTGACTTTTTCACTTGATTTGTTCTTTCATGAGTTATTTCAAGAAATCTCCAAATTTCTTTAGCCGATTTGCATTGACATATTCTATTATATTCATTTCTATCCATAGAGCATAACAAAGTATAAATGACCTTAGCATTTAATTGAAAATTTCTTATATCATGCTCATCCCATTCTTGCTTAGGTTTTGGAACCATGACTCCGTCAACTAGTTTTGAAGGAAAAGTTGGGTCATCTTCAATGATGTCCCATACGTCTAAATCAGTTAATTGTAAAAACTAAGTCATTTTAATTTTCCAATAAGGATAATCAGTTCATGCAAAAAATGGAGGTATATTGGTTGCAAAAATGTCAAAGTGAGATGAGCTTGATGGATTAGCCATTTACTATTAGACGATTAAGTCTTAAATAAGAGGTCTAACTCTAATACCAATTGAGAAAATAAAGGCTAATCTTAAAAGAGAAAAACACCTAAGAGAGGGAGGAGGGGAGAGTGAATTGGGTTTTTTAAAAACTCTTTTTAAACACAACAAATTTAAGCACAAGAAATGCAAATATAAAGAGATAGAGTTAGAGAAATCAAACTTAGATTTTATAGTGGTTCGACACTTCCTTGCCTATGTTCACTCTCCTTAAGCTCCTAACCGAGTGAGGGTTCCACTAACTTGAAGCTTCAACCAAGCTTCTAATCAACTTTACACTTGGATTTGGCTCCAATGGGCTCTTACACAATCTCTTCAAGTTTTAACTCACTTGAAGGCTTTAACACTTAATTAACAAGTGTGAATCTCTCAACCTAGCTCAACAAAGGCTCAAATACAACTCAAGGCTAGGATGAATCACAAAGGTGCACTAAAGGATATGCAAATGGAAATTTAATGCACCAAAAAAAGAATGAGAGCTTTTAAGAAAGGGAATGTTTTTTGCTCTTCTCAATCGTACCTTGATCGGGAAGAGTTAACCGGTCGACCAGTACCCTAACCGGTTGAGCCGGTATGGACAAAGCCTTGACCGGTTCATCATTTTTGGCCCGAAAACCTATTTTTTCTGGTCATTTTACTTCTAACACTTAGGCAAGGTCTTTAGGTAAAATTATACGCCAATTTTGAAATGTTTTGCCTAAAGTACATTTGATAAATCTTAAATTTTAATGGAAATGTAACTTTAAAGCATAAACTGAGTTTTTCAACAATGTATGAAATGATATATAAATCCTAAATGCACCTATGCATTCATCTTACATATGTTTCCTATGATTAAAGGTCATTCAAAAGTCTTGATCTTGCATCCATTAGGTTCTTTGATGAATTTTCAAATTATCACCTGAAATTCTTTATAATTCAAACCAATTAGTAACTTAACCATGGTTTGTTATCATCAAAACCTGATTAGTAGAACCCTTGGGCTAACAAATACATATTAGACAGTGTCAAATTTGTAACATAATTCATTATTGACTTTCAACTCTCATCTTAAACAATTTTTTGTAGTCTAATTGGTTTTTGAACAAATTCCTTGCTTCGCAATGTCAATTGTTTAACAACAGATTCCATTGGTTTAGTGTTGTCTTTGATAAATATCTTCATGTTCCGTAGTTGTTGTATTTAAAGTTGAGGGTCCACTATAATGTAATGTAAAATTGAGCTAAATCTATCCAAAGGATAAATGAAATTTTTAATTGCTAATTTGCTAAAAATGTTAGTAGTTTGATTGGTTCATGGTTGAATTAATGTGTTGCAATGTGTTTCAGATTTGTTAGAGAATTTTTTGTGTTTCATCTTTGAGAAACTAACTATCAATTAAATATAGATTATCCACAGCAAACTTGTCTCTTTTCCGCATATCACTATTCATATGGTTGAAGTGTCTAGATGCATGGATAGTTGCTGTTAGCTCTTGATGTTGTATCTCTTTAGAGCCTAAATGAGGATGAAAGTTTGTTATTAAATTATGTACTTATTGGTCTTGTTTTTTTTTTCTTTTTTTCTTTTTTTTGGGTTTTGTCCTTTATTATTTCCACTTTTTGGTCTTCGCTTCTTATCGCATCACATTATGCTTACACCTATTTGAAGTCGGGACGAACTCCTAACATGTAAGAAAAACTGTCTTTCAAGGTTTCTTCAATGAGATATACTTGTTATGCAACTTGGCCCAAGGGTTATTCTATATTAAGTTCTTCATTATGTGAATTCTCGTAAGTTGGCATGGGGATAGTAGTTCATACAAGTACTTGCTTCCAAAGTGGAAGTTCTATCCTAAATTGCTATTTCTTGGGTTTGATTCATTGATTTTTTCTTTATAAATTTGAATATGTGCTATTACCAAATTTATCAGTTTGATGAATGGTACGACTGTTTAAATGACCATTCGTTTATTATAAGTTATTCCAAGTGGGAGATAACTACTATAGACCAAATTTCAAGTAAGTAGTTATTGCAAAGTTGAAGCCTAAAGGGATATTTTCATTCTTCAATGGCCTCTGTGGAGGTAATGCATTCTTTCCTGTATTTTAATTTCATCAATTTTCTCTAAAACTTGAGATTTTAGCCTACTTGAGACACTTAATTGCATTTCGTGTTAAGGATTGTTTATTACATGAGCATTCACTTTCAAATTATTGATCCACATAAGCTCATTTTCAAGACAAACTGTAAGTAGGCAGCTATTCTACAATTTGTTAGAACATATGGTACAAATTTTAATTCCATGTTCAATGGCAATAGTTGTATACTCTATTTTACGCTACATGAGATTGAACCTGGGACTTCTTTATATTAACCATTCCTTAACATCTAACTTCTTCCATCTTTATTCCCTTAAGTTTTCAAATCTAATCATTAGGGACATTGCATTAGGTATTAATCAGATTTGAACTATTATTGGCTACAAAATAATACACCCATATTACTAATTCAAATAATTTATACTAGAAAAAGAGAAAGTAACATTTATGATATATGAAACAGATTACATTGAATTTTGTAGAAAACATTTAGGAATTTGTAGCACTAGCTAAGAAAGGAACATTACCTTGTGAAATTGATGCTCTAGCTCCAACTTTGACCAACCACATCATGAAATTAGATTAAAATCCATGGTAGTGGTGATTAATTAGATAAAAAGGCATAGATTATGAATAGTAAGAAGCTTCAATGCACAACCCTTTTTATCTCATGTCCACTACAATTTAAACCTTTACTATCTCTCCATAATACTCAATTAGCAATTATAGTTATGTTAATGGTTTTTGAGATTATTGATCTCCAACAATTTTAAAGCAGGCCACCGGATTGTCGACACGTTGTTCAGCTTCAAGATTATTCAAACTATACAACAGGTTACCAAATGATAAATTGGAAGTGGTTTGAGACCTCCAATTTGGAGGTCTTCTTAACATAAACTATAAGGAGATACACCACAAAATATGTCTTTGGCTGATCCACCATTTTAACGTTGGATTCAAATGCATAGACATCTCAGCCGACAAAAGACATGATGTTACAACTGCTAATGTGGGGCTTGTATTTGGCCTTTCGACAACCAAACGAATTCTACAAATTGCATCAACCCCATCTGATCATCCATTTGGTACAATCCGCACATGCAAGGAGAGATTCCATAACTTACCTATTGGGAAGGAGTTTCGAAGATGCTTCATTTACTACACTTATGTGATAATATTGGCCCCTACTTCAAGGATTGATGGATGCTGAAACTTGTGGCATACCATCCATGAAGATGGTTTAAAAAACAATGTTAACTAGGGCCAATTTGTTATTGACTAACTTGTAGAGAATATAAGACAATATAAGCAAAGTAACAGTGCTTGGGTACATGGTTGCATCCTCTTTCTGCAGGTGTTGAACTTCTTTTACACGCGTTACTTGGTAATTTTTGAATTGTTCACATCAGTAACCCCAACTAATCATTGCACATATGTTTATTTCCATGGTGCAGTTCCATTATGTCATGAAATTCAAGATTCCTTCCGTCCATGTTCCATTACAATGGCCTAACTGTCGGCATGGATAGATGAGTTGATAAAGCAACGACTAGCTACTAAGATCAGGGAGTTTGGCACTTTTAGACATGGCGAGGTAGTCATATAGTCTATATGCATGCAGAAATGTAATTTGATGACATGCCAATTGAACACCTTAAAGGTTTATGTGTTCTACACAAGCATCATGTTCTCAATTGTAGGGTTCGATGAATCATCACTGCCACTTACACATGTGACGACCGAGAGTAGGCTCACGAGTAGTGATGTAAGCATGATTTGTTGTTATTTTACGACTTCAATCCATTCCAATGGAATTATAATTGGGTTTACTTGTCAAAATATTGTAAAATAGGGGTTTTCATTTTTTTAAAAGGATTTTTATACTGAATAGACTTATGCACTTCGGTTGACATGTGATAGGAAATATGGGAGCAGTACCATGAACTAGAACATGCAATAACAAACTATCAGAAGGGCATACAATAACAACTTGGCATCATGCGTAGGCTGATGTAAAGACTAGGGGCCCAAAAAAAAAAGAAGTGTACCTTCGAGTGATATTGGTCACTTTGGGTATGCATTTGATGCCTTTTCCATGCCGTAGCAACATGCAAACTCTGCCCAAGATGACATGGCATGGCATGGTACACAAGACACACCTGACACACCACTTAGGCAATCAGCCCCAAATTTTCATATGGAGACCGGAAGGTCAAAGTCAAAACATAATGGTAACATTCTAGAGGATATTCATTATTGTAGTAGTTCCTACAAAATAACTAATGTTATAGTGTCCTTTATTGAATTGATTAGTTGTTAGTCCAAACCAACAAATGATGAAGAAGTAGTTGTCCATGACATAATTCCTTTACATTATATTATTTTGGCCCCATTCGAGAGGGGTGGGAGGCGACGAAGAGTGCATCAGATGGCTCCCAATTTGTTGTCACCATTCATAGCACAACCATAAACATGGAAATCTGCCATAAAGATGGACATGAAACAAGAAATTGTAGTTGTATTTGATGGGGATTTGGACCCGAGGTATGTTGAACCATATACTACTCCAATTTCAATTGTATGAACCTAAAAGAATTTGTATTACCCTAACATATATGTTTCTGGTGATAGTGAAGAACTAGTGACAATGTATGACACAAGTTTAAAGTAGAGGCAACCTCGCCTTTTTCGAAAGAGACAACTGGATTGGGAATGATGTTAATATCATAATTGATCCATGATCTTGCATTATTTTATATTTCATATTGAAGTAACAGTTGGTCATTAGCGATTGTTAATCTTGCTTACACATTAATCATTTTTTGTCTTAGGTCGTGGATTCATATTATGGGATGTTGTAGTTCAAAGATGTATTAAAGACAAAATTGATTATTTTGCCATACATAGCTATAATGAAGAACTTTTATAGAGACTGAATTTCAATGATTAGTTGTTATAACATGGGCAAAAGTTTTGCTAAATTTGAAAGCTTTAACTATTTCCATATGATATGCAGGAAATGGTTGTGCGCTCCAATGCCAAACACTTGATGAGAGAAGTAGTAATAGTCCATTTTGAGCCACATTTATATCTCATGGATGTTTCATATCGGAATGTGAATGAGGTGAGGTGGACTGCATTGTTTTATGTTTGTAATATTATAATCTCATTAATCCAATATTTGTTGTAATTGATTGTAAGTCGAATAATGCAAGTCTACTTACCAGTTCTTGTAAAGAACCATTGGACACTATATGTCTATGACATGTAAAACAAGAGAATCTAGCTCTTAGATTTTCAGTCGGGAAGGAAGACGAGATATATGAGTGGAATACAACAGAATTTGGTAAAGTAGCTTGTAGTTGGGTATACTTTGTTGCATTATACACAAGAATGGAAGTTTGAATTTGTGAAAGAATTGATTATTTCAGACGAAGGTTGTACTATGGCTTGCTGCCCACAAGAAGGAAGTAGCGGATATAGACTTGAAGATGTATAGTTTCGTGACACCTAACATACCAACCCAACCAAATGAGTGAGTGTTTAGGTTGCAATCTAGAATAATGTTTAAATTGATTAGAACGTATTTTAAGTATATTATAATTGTCATTCCACACATAATGAATAATTTGTCGTAATATTTTGTGTTAACCATGACTGCGGAATATTTATTATGAAATTCATGGACTATTGGTCAATAGGAGGATTCTCTAAATCCATCGATATGGTATGTATATGCACCAAAGTATTATAATCTCATTTATATGAAATTAGCATTACATGGGCAACTTAATTAACATTTTCTTATATGTCTTTTAAACTTGAATGAATGCATGGCATGTTGAAGAAGTATAGACTAAAGATAATAGGCAGATTGTTGTTTTCCACACAAAATCAACATTGGCAATGAGTTATGGCAGAATGATGGGGACTGTTGAATTGGATGTGACAAAGTTAATTTGAGACGGTTGTACATTATTTGAGAAAAACAAATTGATGTAAATGTATGCATATGTTATTTGGTAGTATTTGGGGCAGAATACATAGATTATAAGTTAAGAAAAATTTAAATTAAAACTGGCCACAATGGGATGATGAGGACTTCAGACTTAGTTTGGACATAATCACAGGTAAAATGAAGCTATATAATAGAAGTATGTCATATATTACTACCTTAGCTATGGTCACTTGATTTTTCAAGTTACACGGTGTTACTAGTAATGTGCAAATAGGTGTGGAGGTTGATTTTGGACATGTAGATTACAATGATAGTGACAATTACACAATGTGATCTTATAGGAAAGCTATTATTCAAAATTGAATGTAATTGTATGGCAATTGTACATGGACTTTGGTTGAAGTGTTTTTTTTTTTTTTTTTTTTTTTTTTTTTTTTTTGTTTAAAAGTATATTGATTGTATAAGGAAGTATTGTCATTTGAATTATGTAGGGAGTTTAATTAAGGTTGATTTTATAATTGATAAGAAGGTATTAAGTGGTGGGTGTTTAATTGAATTAATTGTTTGCATGTTTTAATATATTATGTCTACCATATTAGCTACATTAAACTTTGTGCCCAAGTATGTTGGGTTTAATAATATTTGTGTACTTCTAGTGGGGGTAGTTGATTCATGCCTAATTGGTGTCTCAGCTGATGTACGTCCAGCTGGTGCTCCTTAATGGCAGGTGCAATCAACAAAATTTTTAACCTATAACACCATGAACTAGGGTAGCAAATACAAAGCTACTATAGCATAGTGGCTCTAGGATCGTTCCACTGGGAAGGGTACTCAAGATTGAAAATGATACCAATTCAAAGTGAATTGGTGCTGTTTCATTTTAAGATTAGCTTAAGAAATAAAACACAAACTTTGGTTTGAAAAAGGGTTTTGACTTAGATTAACAACACGACAAGTGATGAAAATAACTTAAGAAGAAAAGCATTCCTTGGAGATTTAGGTATACAGGGGAGGTTTCTCATGCAAAAGCATAGCTCCGGTCACTTGGTTCAATTCCTCACATTAGAGACTTAACATTAAGTCAATTCTCTAACAGGTGCTGCATAAATACATCCCTCAATTGGATTTCAATTTTAATTCTCTCACTGATGCAACTTGCAATGGTTCAAGCCTCTCACTTAGCTGTTACCATTCAAGGTGATCTTTAACCTTGGATTACCCGTCAAAAGCTCGCAAGAGGTAACTAATGGATGTCTCCTAAGAGTCCAAAAGCTTACCAAGTGTTGGCTATTCTAGAAAATCCTACCTTCAAGTCACCTACCAGAGGCTCGCAAGGGGTAAACTAGTGAATCTCCACGGTTAGAGATCACTTGCCTTACCAAGTGTTGGCCCAGGTGACTCCAAGGTGTTTTAAGTTAACTAAAAACATTAGAAACCATTCACGGGACACACTTACTCTTCATTCATAGCTGAAACCACAAAGCTTCTGATTGATGCACTTGGAACCTTTCCCGGCAACCTTAACTCCAAGGAACTAAGAGGTTTAGCTACTCATTCTCTGGGGAAAATTCCTCAGAGAGTGCATAACTTAGTGAAAATATTAAAAATACAAAGTGAGAAGGTAAGGCAGTCAAGAGCTAAAGCTCTTTGTATTTCTTTCTTTTGAATTTACAAAAAGTTCAACAACCAGAACACCCTCAGAACAGGCTCCTCGGGCTCCCTTTTATACCAAAAATTCCAATTACAACTATCCCCTGGTAATTTGCTAAATTCCTAACTTAAAAGCTAAGGAAATCTTTCATTGGTGACTTACAAGGAGAATTTAGGCATTTAAGCAACAAAAATCTAATGAAAAATATCTCCAAGAGTCGGTTACAAATATCAGGAAGCACTAAGGACCACTTCGCAGGTGAAAGGTGAGGTCTGCGGAATTTCGCAGGTACACAAGAGGAGCTGCGAAATTCCTTCATAGCAGCCAGCTGCTTCAACACCTTTGCAAAGTGAACTTCCAACTTGAGGTGTTTGGCTTCCATCGCGGCGCGAAGCTTCAGGGGAACTCCATAGCACTGTGCAAAAAGGCTGCGAAACCATTCCGCAACAAGAATGGTGATTTCGCAGCACTTTACTGAAGTCTTCCTTCCTTCAGCTTGGAGCAGTTATCTTCCAACGGCTGTAGCTTCCTCATTTCAGATCCAAATTGCACACGGTTTGAGGCATTGGATTGTTGACTTCCTAAGCTTTCAAATGACATATTGTATGCATAAATTGGACATCAGGAAGTGCTCCAAAACTAGCTGCAGTGACTGTCATCAAGAGTGCTCCATGGCTGAATCCTCTTTGCTTCCCCTTTTGCATTTCCACTTTGCTTATGGCATAAGAGCTTCAAGGCTGTGATTCTTCATGCCTCTGAGCTTCCCAAAGCTTTCTAAGGATTCCATATCACTCTCCTCAATCTCATAATGCTTTGGTGGTCAAAATGCTATCAAAACACCAAAACTTAAGGCAATTTGATTATAATTGATTGCAAGGAGCCTTAACATGCTAATTGGGTTAAAAGGCACTAACTACTACTCAAAAGTGTTTAAAAGGATTAATAACAAGCTATGAAATAGCACTTTTTGAGTAGTAATCAGTAGTAGATAGGTATATGGATGTACCTTGGGGATTAAATATCTCCATTCAAGGGAGGTATTACTTTCAGGTAATAGGTAGGGAATTGTAATGAAAACCCACAAACTTCTTTAACTACTTGTTACATGAAAAAAATTAGATTGTTCCAACCCATCTACATTTGCACCGTAAAGAGAAGTAAAAGGTTCCTTTTCAGTGGGACCAAACCAAATAGGGAGGCTGTAAATTGAAGTTTGAATCAAAGTTGAAAATGCTACAAATAGATTAAGGAAAATTAAGGTTAGACTTGAGATTAGGGATTTAGGATGTCCAAGTAGACAAGTAGAATGAATTCGATGTATCTTTATGGGACATAAGATACAGTAGATATCATTGAAGTAATGTGACATTCATCATCAGGAGGAACATAAACAAAAGTTAATAAAGAAGAATCAAGTCCATTGCAAGAATGGTCAATTTGATCAATTTAATGAATGTGCCATTGCAATGCAGTGTTGAAGTAGGATGGTAACTTGTCTAGCATCATATGCTATGAGGCGTGTGTCCTTAGGATTCTAATTTAGTATTGCTACCTAACTTTATTGAATATAATTGCATGGTTTGTTGTACCAAACTCCCAATCAAAAGACAACAAACAATAAAAGAGTCAAAACATTTTATCTCATTTAGATGAACAAAAGTGCACAACTCTAATTAGTATCCTCTATAGATAGATCAAATCATTCCCACATGGTGAACCATTCTATGTATCATGGCCCATGCACATAGGGATGCTTCATATTTCCTGTTTTTCTATAATAATAATATATCTTAATAGGTTTATAATTATCACAATTAGAACAATTTGACAAAATCTATATCTTATAATGGAAAAGAGCATATAACATAGAACTAGTTACATGGAGGGATATAAATAGTGTAACTCGAATCTAATTGGACATGTATTCGGGTATGCGCAAAATGTTTTCATACTCCCACATTGACAAATCTCGACTATTGTTTTGTGCAAATTGGATGCAAATGCGCAATAATGACTCACAAGCTCTACGACACATCATTCGATTATTTTCTATGCGTATCTCAACTAATGCATCTTCAAATGCAAACATTCTTTCACGATGCATGTGAACAACAATCAATGGGGGAACCTCAACACGTAGCTATTGTAATTCCATGACTAAATCAGTTTGTTCCCGTACCCTATAAGCCCACTCTCTACACATTATTCGTAATTGATCATTGAAGCTAGCGCCATGTGAAACGCTTAAGATGTCATCAACTAGGATCTAATTTCTTCTTAAATCCATCATATTTTGAACAAATAAATCGAATGATAGCAAAATAAATTCGTATAATAGGAAACCCTTGTTATAAGGCGATATTGTAAATGTCATGGATACAGTTCTATATATATAACAAATGTGGTAAGAAACATTCATTTCATTGAATATTTAATGTAATGAAGATAAGAAAAAAGGAAAAAGAGGACGGGTTTTGACAGTACTTTGTTAGATGTGACTAGACATACATATTTTAATGAGAAGACAACGATGTTCTCCATTTCCCAATGACATTACAAACTTTAAATGTTACCATTGTAATGGAAGTTGGTGCACATGAGTGTTAATATGAAAAGACAATAGAAAGTATTGTCACAAGTTGGCATAGTTGCATGTGCTAGTCTAAAATTGAGAAGACAACACAAAAGACTCATCTGAAGTTGACAAGATTAGACTAAAGTACTTTGAATGGCCCACAAATCACTTTCGAGATTCATTGTGTGCAATTGTCATAGGAAACAGTGAAAATATGACATGATATGTACACAACAAAGACATGAGTGACAAATCAGTTGACCACATTGAAAAGACATAAAGCTAAGACTAGGGATAGGGAAAGAAAATAGAATAAGATATGGGATACAAAATCTTACAAAATATGAGCACATATAATGCCATGTTACCATAATATAAAAAAAGGATTTTGCATCGAACATCTTATGACTAACAAGAAAGTGGATAACTTACTTTTGCATCAATCACACCTGTCATCTTATAACTATTAACTTTGGTACAAAACTTCTTCATCCTTCTGTTATGATTTCACATCGATAACTTTCTCATAGTAGTCACTTACTATAGCGTATATTTATTTAAAAGTAAAGAAATTGAAATTTTAACTGTCTTTAGTTGTTAATCAAAATTTTGGGCATATGCACACTTTTTTGGTAGGTTTAATAATTGTTGCAGGTGATGGATGATAGAAGGGGTAGACACCATTTTCACTTGGGGAAGTACTACTGGCTAAAGGATATATTTGAGCTATCAAGTCAATATTGGGCATTAAGATATGATAATTTCATATACTCACTAAAGTCATCGGAGAAGTATTCGGATGTAACCATGTACAACATGGAAAGTGAGTGGATGCATTGGGTGGAGGAATCAACAATTCTAGTCCAACAACTGACTGTTTTAGGTGTACATGTGCCACGTAGAAAGTCGTTGTCTATTCGTCGATACGATCAAATCAATTTATCTGAAGCACTTAATAAGATCAGGGAGGAAGACAACAGGATGGCTATTTAAAAAAAAAAGGTAATAATCTTGGAAGAGGCATAAAACAAAGCACTGGAAAATGGTAAAGAACTCAATGAAGAGGAAGAAACAAAAATTTTATCTTTACTATAATGCAAATCGAATTTTGAAATCTTCGATGAGGAATAGTAACATATATGAATAACCTTACTTGAATGAACCCTATGTAACGTATGTAATATTGTACTCCGAATTTTGGGATATTTGTTGCAACTTAAGTAAGCAAATGGTTGATAATTAATGATCATCTTTGATTCCAAACATCCCATTATTAACTGACCACCCCATGGTATAACATTTAAATTAGCATCACATATTGTTAGTCTTACAATCAATTTTAAATAACATTGACATATTATATGTCATGGCATATTGAATATATTTGTTCTGTACACATTGTAGGTGAAGTACAATTTGGTTAGGAAAAATTAATAACTATCTTTTTGAATTTACCAATAATTCAAATTTTGTCAACATGTGATAGCAAAATAAAATAATAATAATAATAATAATATGCATGCTATAGCAAACCGAATCGAATATATTCGTTTTGAAGATCTTTCCAGGAGACCAGATAGAATGTTATAATGTAGGTGAAGAACACTTTGATCATAGGATATTATTAACTTTACCAATGACTGAAAGCGAGGGTTCACGAGAACACTATTCATCTAAAAATTGACTACACAATGACACTTTTAAAAGACACACATTTATATTTAAAATTTTAATATAGGTCTTGTACTTTTGTGTGTGTATTGTAGATAGGCCCTCATGCCAATATTATGACTAGGCCCTCCAACCATTCTTAAAACAATATAAATGCTATAACCTCAACTTGAATACCATTGTCTGGTTCAAATCACCATGTAAAGAACCTGATTCCAAACGAATAACAACCATATTGTTCAAGTATGTTTGAAGGCATAAATTTTATATTTCTTTTCTTCAATTAAGCATATTATCAATGTTATTGGAAAATATGAGAGAAATACTCATGCAAAGATTGTTTATTTGTTTGCATCAGCATAAACAAGTAAATGGCAAATGAAGACAAGTTCTACATTATTTTTGTTAGAAGAAGACTAGGTGTATACACAACTTGGCCTGAATGTCAAGCTCAAGTCATTGGTTACAAGGGTAATGCTTATAAATCCTACAAAACTCATCGTGAGGTTGTATCGGCATGGGTGATGTACGAGTCTCGATGGAAAAAACTTGATGCACTTATTGAATCCTTCGAGCTGGAAGAGGTTAACCAGGTTATTGGCCAACTGGTAGATGACCAAGTATTAAAGAAGACTAAAGATCTGAAACAAAATTTCCTTGGATCTTT
Source organism: Vitis rotundifolia (assembly GCA_030254885.1). NCBI lineage: Eukaryota > Viridiplantae > Streptophyta > Magnoliopsida > Vitales > Vitaceae > Vitis > Vitis rotundifolia. The sequence continues at coordinate 18,716,393 of CM058160.1, read as the reverse complement.
TTGTCTTTGGATGTGTTGTAACATTCACGATCATGTTTGTCGTTCAAAATTTCTTTTAGGTATGCTCAAATGTGGTGCGACTAAGCTACACGTTGTACTTGTTTTACGTGTCTTGAATGCAATGGTACTTTGGCCTTTCATCCTTCATTATTTATTTTAGTTTTAAAACAATACTAAAACAACATAAAACAAAATAAGAAGTTACAAATTGTTAATGATGAAATTTAAGAGGGAAATGACTGAGCGAGTTCTTCAAAATTCTATATAACCTTTCAAGATAGGCTACCTTGTACACTTTGTATAGTTAACAGACGTACCCGGTACAGTTAGTGTAAATGGTTTATACAATTGCACAATTTACATACACCTATGATGCAATGTGTGCATATGGGTGGGTTAACTATGTTTCCATTGTCATGACTTAAGAAAATAGGTAAAAAATTAATCAAACCCAACCATGTATCCCTAATCATCATTTATGAATATAAGGTGATGAAATAAACATATATGAGGTCAAATATATGGAAGGGTTTCACGTGATCAATTAATATGTGTGATGAATGTCTCTCATCCTTAGAAGAAGGAAATGAGCAAGCCAGTTCCTCAAAATCATTTCAAATACATCGAGATAGGTACTCTTGTGCACCCTCATATAGTTAGCATATTTGTCTTATACACTTAGTGTAAATGCCTTATACAATGGCAGAAATTCCATACACCTACAACACATGAATCCATATGGGTGGGTGAACCATGGTCCAATGTCATGAGTGAACAAAATTTGAAAAAATTGACGCCAAATTACGTTCTTATTCATCATTACTGTGGTAAGTAATATGATGAACATGTAGGATTACTACTCAAAAAGTGCTCTTTTATAGCTTGTAATTAACTTTTTTAAACACTTTTGAGTAGTAGTTATTACCTTTTAACTCAATTGGCACATTAAGGACCCTTGCAAATGTTTCTAATCAAATTTTTTGATAGTTTTTTATCACTAAAGCAAGCCAAGAATGAGGGAGAGCTTTGTATAGTTCATGGCAAAGCAAGTTGAAGCTCAACTTCATGAAGAATCTAAGCTTTGGAGCTTTGTAACCCTTTGCCAAAGCCATTCAAATTTTGCAAGAAAGAAGAACACACAAGAAAATCAACCATCCAGCAATTTCACAAGTTGTGGAAGAGACTTGCGAAATTTTCACAACTTGCGAAATGGAAAGAGAAAGGAAGTCACTGCAGAACAGAGAGCTCATCAGTTGCAAGAAAATTTCGTAACTTGCGAAACCATAAATTCAACTTGCGAAATGGCCAATTTCAACTTGCGAAAATTTCACAAGTCTCCTTTTTAACTTGCGAAATCCACCTGTAATCTGAGATATTTGCGCACCGACTCCGTTTGATCTTTATCTTCGGATATTTTTGTATAAATTCCTATTTTCTCCTGATTCGTGCCCGATTGGTGTTCTACTTGATTTAGCTCAACTGATGTGCTTTGATTTCAATCCTCAGACGGGAGTTATCAACAAAATTTATAAACCTAATTCACCATATACCAAGGTAGCATTAGCTAGCATAGTATAGTGGCTCTAGGATCATCCACAGAGATGGGTTTTCACTTCGCAATTGATATTAGTTCAAAAGCTAAATTGGTGCTTTTTCTTTTCTAAGTTAGCTTTAAAAGAAAACATAAACTTGTATGAAAATGGTTGATTTCAAGCTAACCAAACTTAAAGTAAATGAAATTAATTAGAAAGAAAGGTGTTTTTTGATAATTTAGGTCACTAGGATCAGGTACCAAACACAAAAGAGGAGATTCCGATCACTTGAATCTTTTCCTCGCATTCGGGATTTAACATATAGTTATTTCCCGAATCGGTGTGGTACAGATGCTTACCATTAATGGTTTCAACGCTAAATCCCTCTCACTGATACACCTTGCAATGGCTCGTACCTCTCACCTAGTATTTGTCATTCAAGGTGATCCTTAACATCGAATCATTCTTCACAAGCGAACAAGAGATAACAATTAGACCTCCATGGAGCAAGATTGCAAGCAATAAGAATCCATGGAATCCGAAAGCTTACCAAGTATTGGCTATTCACGGTAATCCTAGTTAACTAAAAATAAAAAAACCATAAACGGGTTACACTTTCTCTTCATTAAAAACGGAATCAACAAAAACTCACACTTTTTCATCCGGAACCTTACCTGGCTTTCTTCACCCAAGAAACAAAAAGCCTAGCCACTCATCCTTTGAGGCCTTCGAGGATGTTTGGCTAGAAAGAAAATAAAATTGAGAAGGTAAGGCAGAGCAACGCTCTCTGTATTACTTTCAAAAACTATACAAGTGGTCTCTGGAAAAACTCCCGAGAGATATTTTCTATGTGATTACAAGAGAGTTTATATAGGAAGGTTATTTACCCTTCTTTCATTACTTCCTATCTAAGGAATTACATGAGTAGTGGATTACAAGGAGAAAATGGAAATTTATACAAAAATATTTGAAGAAAAATATCAACTGGAGTTAGTGCGCAAATATCCCAATTCGCAGGTGGATTTCGCAACTTGAATTATGACTTGCGAAAAGTTCGCAAGTTGATTTTGCATGTTGGAGTTCCATTTCGCAGGTGGATTTATGACTTGCGAGAATTTCACAAGTTGATTTCTATGTTGCGAAATTTGGCAAGTTGATTTCGCAAGTTGCGAAATTGTCTTTCAGCCTGGCGCGGTTTTCTTCCAACGGCCATAACTTCTTTATTTCAGCTCTGATTTGTACACTGTTTGAAGAATTGGACTCTTGACTTCCTGAGCTTTGAAATGGTATATATCATGTAAAAAATGGAGTCCAGAAAGTGCTCCAAATGTGCAAAAGAAGACTGCAACTGCTCTCCTCTGTTTTTCTTCATGAATTTCTTCTCTCTGTTTTTCCTCCTTGCATACTTTGAATGACTTTGGCAAAGGGTTATGAAGTTCCAAAGCTTGGCTTCTTCATGAATTTGAACTTCCAACTTGCTTTGCCATGAACTATACAAAGATCTCCCTCATTCTCGGATTGCTTTGGTGTAGCTAAAAGCTATCAAAAACACTAAAACTTAACACAATTTGATTAGAAACGATTGCAAGGGTCCTTAACATGCCAATTGAGTTAAAAGGTAGTAACTACTACTCAAAAGTGTTTAAAAGAGTTAATTACAAGCTATAAAATAGCACTTTTTGAGTAGTAATCATCTCCTCGTAATCCACGAATCATGTGATTCCTTAGTTAGGAAGTAATCAGGGAGGGGTAAATAGCCTCCCTACATAAGATCTTTTGTAATAGCTTTTGAAGAGCTCTCTCGGGAATTTTTCCAGAGAACACTTTGTATAGTTTTCTGAAGTAATACACAGAGCTTTGCTCTGCCTTACCTTGTCATTTTGTTTTCTCTTTTATTTTTTATTTCTAGCAAGTCAAACTCTGAGATGTTTTCTCGGAGGATGAGTGACTAGGCTTTTTGTTTCTTGGGTGAAAGAAGGTAGGTAAGGTTCCGGATACAAAAGTGGAAGTTTCCCTGTTTCAGTTTTTAATGAAGAGAAAGTGTGACCTGGTAATGGTTTTTATAATTTTAGTTAACTTAGGATCACCGTGAATAGCTAATACTTGGTAAGCTTTTGGATTCCATGGATTTTTATTGCTTACTTCATGGAGGTCTAATTGTTATCTCTTGTTCGCTTTTGAAGGGTGATCCAAGGTTAAGGAACACCTTGAATGGCTAATACTAGGTGAGAGGTATGAACAATTGCAAGATGATTCAGTGACAAGGATTTAGTGTTTGAAACCATTAATGGGAAGCATCTGTAACACACCGGTTCGGGAAATAACTATATGTTAAATCCCCAATGCGAGGAAAAGATCTGGAATCTCCCTTTTTGTATAAAGAACCTGAACCTAGTGACCAAAAACTCCAAGAAACACCTTTCTTTGTAATTAATTTTAGTTACTATATGTTTGGTTAGCTTAAAACCAACCGTTTCCATTCAAACTTATGTTTTCTTTTAAAGCTAACTTAGAAAAGGAAAAGCACCATTTCAGTTCTTGAAATAATATCAATTGTATTGTGAAAACCCATCTCTGTGGACGATCCTAGAACCACTATGTTATGCTAGCTAGTACTACCCTAGTATATGGTGAATTAGGTTTATAAATTTTGTTGATAACTCCCATCTGAGGATTGAAATCAAAGCACATCAGTTGATTGAATAAGAATAAACTTGGAACACCAATTATGGACGAATCAAATGGCGCCGTTGCCGGGGATGGTGGCACTTTACAGTGATATGATCTTTCCAGAACACTTGTGATCTTCATCACAAGTTTGGTGATTTTTCTTTTCTTTTACTAACTCTTTTATTTTTTTATTTTTTATGTAGTCTTTGTTTTAGTTTATTTGGTTAACTAGACTTAGTTAATAATTTTTTTTTTTAGAATTGTTTGTCGTTTGTTTTCTTTGTTTTTGTTTTTGTTTCAGATATTACTAGTTGTGCATGCCCTATTGGATAAGAGATAGTGGGGGAAGACTTGTGAAAATTGAAACACCTCATGAAACAGAGTTGGAATTGTGTTTGAACATCATGGAAGCTACACCTGAAGATGAGCATAGTCACCATGGTCAGCAGGACAATCTCAATGCATTCAGATCAATGAGGGACCGCATGCATTCACCTCGTATGAGTGCACCATCATGCATAGTGCCTCCTATAGAGCAGCTAGTAATCAGACCACATATTGTGTCATTTCTACCTACTTTCCATGGAATGGAAAGTGAGAATCCCTACGCGCATATTAAAGAATTTGAAGACGTTTGTAATACATTCCAAGAAGGAGGAGCTTTAATCGACTTGATGAGGCTAAAACTATTTCCTTTCACCTTGAAAGATAAGGCCAAGATCTGACTTAATTCTTTAAGGCTAAGGAGTATCCGAACTTGGACTGATTTGCAAGTTGAATTTCTCAAGAAATTTTTCCCTACTTATAAGACCAATGGCTTGAAAAGGTAAATTTCAAACTTCTCAGCTAAGAAGAATGAGAAATTCTATGAGTGTTGGGAGAGATACATGGAAGCTATCAATGCTTGTCCTCACCATGGCTTTGATACATGGCTATTGGTGAGCTACTTTTATGACAGTATGTCTTCCTCAATGAAGTAACTCCTAGAGACTATGTGTGGAGGAGATTTCATGAGTAAGAATCCGGAGGAAGCCATGGATTTCTTGAGTTATGTTACTGAAGTTTCAAGAGGATGGGATGAACTGACTAGGGGAGAAGTGGGAAGAATGAAGTCTCAACCAAATGCTCTTAATGCTAAGGCTGGGATGTATACCTTGAATGAAGATATCAACATGAAAGTAAAAGTTGCAACTATGACAAGAAGATTGGAGGAGCTAGAACTGAAAAAGATACGTGAAGTGCAAGCCGTTTATGAAACACCAGTACAAGCTATGCCCTGTTCTATTTTTCAATCTTATGAGCACTTGGTGGAGGAGTGTCCTACAATTCCAGCTGTCAGAGAAATGTTTGGTGATCAAGCAAATGTTATTGGACAATTTAAGCCCAATAATGATTACTACTCAAAAAGTGATATTTTATAGCTTGTAATTAACTCTTTTAAACACTTTTGAGTAGTAGTTATTACCTTTTAACTCAATTGGCATATTAAGGACCCTTGCAATCATTTTTAATCAAATTGTGTTAAGTTTTGGTGTTTTTTATAGCTTTTTTATCACCAAAGCAACCCAAGAATGAGGGAGATCTTTGTATAGTTTATGGCAAAGCAAGTTGAAGCTTAAACTCATGAAGAAACCGAGCTTTGGGAGCTTCGTAACCCTTTGCCAAAGTCATTCAAGTATGTAAGAGAGAAAAGAAAAGAAGAAATCATCAACCAAGCAATTTCGCAAATTGAAAGTTCAACTTGCGAAATTTTCGCAACTTGCGAAATGGAAGAGGAACACAGTCATAGAGAGCTCAACTTGCAAAAATGGAATTTCAACTTGCGAAATTGGACTTCAACCTGTGAAATTTTCGCAAGTCATAATTCAACTTACAAATTTCACCTGTGAGCTGAGATATTTGCGCACTGACTTTTTTTGATATTTTTCTTCAGATATTTTTGTATAAATCTCTATTTTCTCCTTGTAATCCACCACTCATGTAATTCCTTAGTTAGGAAGTAATCAGGGAAGGGTAAATAGCCTCCCTATATAATATCTCTTGTAATCCCAAAGCAACGATCTCTCGAAAGTTTTTTCGGAGAACACTTTGTATAGTTTTCTAAAGTAATATACAGAGCTTTGCTCTGCCTTACTGTATCATTTTGTTTTCACTTTTATTTTTATTTCTAGCAAATCAATCTTTGAGATATTGTCTTAGAGGATGAGTGGCTAGGCTTTTTGTCTCTTGGGTGAAGGAAGCTAGGTAAGGTTCCGGATACCAAAGGGTGAGTTTTTGTTGTTTCAGCTTTTAATAAAGAGAAAGTGTGACCCTTTAATGGTTTTTATATTTTTAGTTAACTTAAGATCATCTTGAATAGCCAATACTTGGTAAGCCTTCGGATTCCATGGATTCTTATTGCTTGCAATCTTGCTCCATGGAGGTCTAATTGTTATCTCTTGTTCGCTTTTGAAGAGTGATCCAAGGTTAAGGAACACCTTGAATGGCTAATACTAGGTGAGAGGTATGAACCATTGCAAGATGATTTAGTGACAAGGATTTAGTGTTTGAAACCTTTAATGGTAAGCATCTGTACCACACCAGTTTGGGAAATAACTATATGTTAAATCCCCAACGCGAGGAAAAGATTCAAGTGACCGGAATCTCCCTTTTTGTATAAGGCACCTGAGTCTAGTGACCTAAAACCCCAAGAAACACCTTTCTTTCTAATTACTTTCAGTTACTTTATGTTTGGTTAACTTAAAACCATCCGTTTCCATTCAAACTTATGTTTTCTTTTAAAGCTAACCTTGAAAAGAAAAAACACCATTTCAATTTTTGAACTAATATCAATTGCGAAGTGAAAACCCATCTCTGTGGACGATCCTAGAGCCACTATACTATGCTAGCTAGTTTTACCCTAGTATATGGTGAATTAGGTTTATAAATTTTGTTGATAACTCCCGTCTGAGGATTGAAATCAAAGTAGACTAGTTGAATTGAATAAGAATCAACTTGGACACCAATTGGGGACGAATCAAAAAACAATGCTTCGTATGGCAATACCTACAATTCAAATTGGAGGAACCATCCAAATTTCTCCTGGAAACCAAGAGCACCTCAGTACACGCAACAAGGCCAAGCATCTCAACAAGCTTCAAATCTTGAACAAGCAATTGTAAATCTAAGCAAGGTCGTGGGAGATTTTGTTGGAGACCAGAAATCCATCAATGCTTAACTCAGTCAAAGAATTGATAGTGTAGAGAATACGTTGAATAAAAAGATGGATGGAATGCAAAATGATCTATCTCAGAAGATAGATAATCTCCAATACTCAATCTCAAGGCTCACCAACCTCAACACAGTGCAAGAGAAAGGAAGGTTTCCTTCTCAACCTCACCAAAATCCCAAGGGTATCCATGAAGTGGAGGATCATGAGGGAGAATCTTCATAGGTGAGAGATGTCAAAGCTGTGATCACTCTAAGGAGTGGTAAAGAGGTTGAGCTGCCAACACCCAAGCTAGAGCATGATGAAACAGAGAGTGGAGAAGAGAAAGAGAAGAGGGAGGAAATCAAAGGAAAGAGAAAAGGGAAAAGCAAAGAGAAAGAGGACTATGAATCTATTGTGAATGAAGATCCGGAGAAGATAGTTATCAATGAAGATGTGATGAAGAAGCACATGCCTCCACCTTTTCCTCAAGCTTTGCATGGGAAAAAGGGAATCAACAATGCATCAGAAATTCTTGAAGTGTTGAGGCAAGTGAAGGTTGATTCATGCCCGATTGGTGTACCAATTGATTCAACTCAATTGATGTGCTTTGATCTCAATCCTCAGGTGGGAGTAATCAACAAAATTTATAAACCTATTTCACCATATACCGGGGTAGCATTTAGCTAGCATAGTATAGTGGCTCTAGGATCGTCCACAGAGATGGGTTTTCACTTGACAACTGATATTGGTTCAGAATCTAAATTGGTGCTTTTTCATTTCAAGGTTAGCTTTAAAAGAAAACAAAAGTTTGAATGAGAACAAATGATTTTAAGCTAACCAAACATAAAAACTACCAAAATTAATTAGAAAGGAAAGTGTTCCTCGGGACTTCAGGTTACTAGGTTCAAGTACCAAATGCAAGAGAGGAGATTCCGGTCACTTGAGTCTTTTCCTCGCATTCGGGGTTTAACCTATAGTTATTTCCCGAACCGGTGTGGTACAGATGCTTACCATTAATGATGTCAACACTAAATTCCTCTCACTGACACACCTTGCTATGGCTCGTACCTCTCACCTAGTATTTGCCATTCAAGGTGATCCTTAACATCGGATCATCCTTCACAAGCGAACAAGAGGTAACAATTAGACCTCCATGGAGCAAGATTGCAAGCAATAAGAATCCATGGAATCCGAAAGCTTACCAAGTATTAGCTATTCATGGTAATCCTAGTTAACTAAAAATATAAACATCATTAATGGTTCACACTTTCTCTTCATTAAAAATGGAAACAACAAAAAACTCACTCTTTGCATCCGGTACCTTACCTAGCTTCCTTCACCCGTGGAACAAAAAGTCTAGCCAATCATCCTCTAAGAAAACATCTCAGAGGTTGATTTGCTAGAAAACATAATTATAAGCAAAAATAAAATAAGAAGGTAAGGTAGAGCAAAGCTCTATGTGTTACTTTCAAAACTATACAAAATTTGCTCTCCGGAAAAACTCCCGAGTGTGTTTTCAGTGATTACAAGAGAGTATATATAGGAAGGTTATTTACCCTTCCTTCATTCCTTCCTAGCTAAGGAATTACATGAGTGGTGGATTACAAGGAGAAAAATGAGATTTAAACACAAAATATCTGAAGAAAAATATCTGAAAGAGTCGGTGCGCAAGTTTTCCAGTTCGCATAAAGATTTCGCACGCTGCATGGTGACTTGCGAAAATCTCGCAAGTTGATTTCGCAACTTGGACTCCCTTTTCGCACTATGAAGGTCACTTTCGCAAGTTGGAAAACCATTTTCGTAAGTTGGCCCTCTCTGTCACTGTGTGTTTGCGCTCCATTCCCATTTCGCAAGGTAAGCTTCAGGTTTCGCACGCTGGAGTTCCAAATTCGCAAGGTGCGAATTTGTCCTTCAACTGGACGCAGTTGTCTTCCAAAGGCCATAACTTCCTCATTTCTGATCCAATTTGCACACCGTTTAAAGAATTGGATTCTTGACTTCCATAGCTTTGCAACGGTATATAGCATGTAGAAAATGGACTTCGGGAAGTGCTCCAAAAGTGGGAAAAAAGACTACAGCTGCTATGCTCTGTTTTTTCTTCACTCTGTTTTTTCCTCCGTGCATACTTGATTGGCTTTGGCAAAGGGCTATGAAGCTCCAAAGCTTGGTTTCTTCATGAATTTGAACTTCCAATTGCTTTGCCATGACCTATATAAAGATCTCCCTCATTCTCGGATTGCTTTAGTGTAGCTAAAAACTATCAAAAACACCAAAACTTAACACAATTTGGTTAGAAATGATTGCAAGGGTCCTTAACATGCCAATTGAGTTAAAATGTAATAATTACTACTCAAGAGTGTTTAAAAGAGTTAATTACAAGCTACAAAATAACACTTTTTGAGTAGTAATCAAAGGTCAACATCCCATTGCTAGACATGATAAAACAAGTGCTGACTTATGCAAAATTCCTGAAGGACTTGTACACTATAAAAAGAGAGTTGAATGTGAATAGGAAAACCTTCTTGACTGAGCAAGTAAGTGCCATCATACAGTGCAAGTCTCCAGTGAAGTACAAAGATCCAGGATACCCTACCATCTCAGTGATGATTGGAGGGACTTTAGTGGAGAAAGCTTTGTTGGACTTGGGGGCAAGTGTGAATTTGCTACCATACTCTGTCTATAAGCAATTGGGACTTGGTGAATTGAAGCCAACATTAATCACTCTATCTCTAGCAGATAGATCAATGAAGATTCCGAGAGGGATGATTGAGGATGTCTTAGTTTAAGTTGACAATTTCTACTACCCAGTGGATTTTGTTGTTCTTGATACGAACCCAATTGTCAAAGGAACTAACTATGTTCCTATTATATTTGGAAGACCATTCCTAGCTACATCAAATGCAATCATAAATTGTAGGAATGGACTTATGCAATTGACGTTTGGCAACATGACATTAAAGCTCAACATCTTCAATTTGTGCAATAAGCAATTCAGTCCAGAAGAAGAAGAAGGTCCAGAAGAGGTGTGCATCATCGACACTTTAGTGGAGGAGCATTGTGATCAGAAAATGCAAGATGAGTTGAATGAAAGTCTTGGGGATCTTGATGAAGGGTTACCTGAACCTTCAGATTTGCTTGCTACTCTGCCACCTTGGAGGAAGATAGAAGAAATTCTACCTTTATTCAATGAGGAGGAGACACAAGAAGCTGTTAAAGAGGAAGCCCCAAAGCTTATTCTGAAGCCACTACCCACGGAGTTGAAGTATGCATACTTGGAAGAGAATAAGAAGTGCCCTGTTGTTATATCTTCATCTCTTACCACTCCTCAGGAGGAGTGTCTACTTGAAGTCCTCAAGACATGTAAGAAAGCAATAGGGTGGCAAATTTTTGACTTGAAAGGGATCAGCCCTTTAGTCTGTACACATCATATATACATGGAAGAAGAAGCTAAGCCAGTTTGTCAACCTCAGAGAAGATTGAATCCTCATATGCAAGAAGTGGTGCGAGTTGAAGTTCTTAAGCTACTTCAGGCTAGTATTATCTACCCCATATTAGATAGCCCATGGGTGAGTCCTACTCAAGTAGTACCAAAGAAGTCTGGGATCACAGCAGTGCAAAATGAAAAGGGAGAAGAAGTTTCTTCATGCCTCGTTTCAGGATGGAGGGTGTGTATTGATTATAGAAAACTGAATGCTGTGACAAGGAAGGATCACTTTCCATTGCCATTTATTGATCAAGTGCTTGAGAGAGTCTCAGGCCATCCTTTCTATTGTTTTTTGGACGGCTACTCTGGGTATTTCCAAATAGAAATTGATGTTGAAGACCAGGAGAAGACCACGTTCACATGTCCATTTGGAACCTATGCCTACAAAAGAATGCCTTTTGGTTTATGCAATTGTAGACCCCCATTTGGGGCTCATTTTCTGCAGCATGCTTTTAGCCAGGTGTCACCATCTGGGGGAAGCCACGTGTCACATTTTGACTAGCTGCTAGAGAATCACAATAGTGGAGTTGGAGGAGCAATCAGGGGTTGACACCTGTAAAGGTGATTCTGAGAAAATCTGCTGGCCGTTAGTGCAAGCTGGGAGGAGCGTATGAGAGAGGATTCTGCAGAGAGCCAGAGGGGGAGGAAGATATTTTTTTGAGAGGAGTGGAGAGATATCGAAGGAGAGGATTCAGGAAAGAGGAGAGGATTCAGTTTGGGGATATTCTCTGGTCTGATATTACCTGAAGCAGAGGTTTTCCTGAGCAAGGAGGGGAGCCGATATTTTGCTTGAGGAGAGTTGCAGAGAGCCATGGATGTTTGTTGAGGGAAGGTATTCAGCTGAGGGGTGAGGCATTTTGGCTGTGAGAGAGAGAGGAACTGGTTTCTGGCTTAAGGAGGAGATTAGAAGAACTAGTTAGAAGGGATTTTTCTGGGCGGATTCTGATCAGCAAAGGAAAGAAAGGGAACAGGTATGTTTCCTAGACCATGTATTGATTGCCATTGATTTTCTTTGGGTTGCTGTAACTATATTAATAAATCTGTGCTTGGTTCTTCATGTGAATTTTGTTAGAGAGTGATCTAATTCCTTTTTAGCTCTCCTTTGGGTGTTTGAGTCATATCTTTGGATCTTATTCCCATTTGGTTTTTCCCACCTATACATAAGCTCATTGGTTTCTATATGAGATGGGGTTTGGGTTGATGCTTAGTTCATTTGACACTCTGTTTTCATGCTTGCTTTGTTCCCCTATGCTCTGTTTTGTTTCGCCATTCCTCTGTTCTTGGTATTCTGCCCTGTTACACATCAGTTTAATCATCCTTGCCTGAGTGAGCCGAGCAATGCAGTCACAAGACATGGCTCATGAGTGTTGAGGGTGGATGACCCTCCTTCAGATGGTGAGCACTATCGAGCTAATGGAAATGGGGATTACACAGAGGATGCGTGTATTATGGAAGCTGACTCAGTCATCTGAGACCATGAGTTAAGTTCCAGGATGGAAGAGATGGCGCGTAATCAAAGGAGGTTGGAGCATGTCTGAATTGATGAATGAAAGCAACCTGGGATGGAGTTTAGATCAAGTACACCTGCATAAGTGCATTCTGATTGATGAAAAGGAAATATTTCTAAGGAGAGAGGTATTCAAATGGTTGTGCCCACAGTTCTGATTCCACTTCTGATCCAGAGGTGCCTCATGATGGGAGTTTAGTCTTAGGCTTCGAGTCTAATGCTGAGGTTTCACTTGCAAGCATGGAGCGACATGTGAGCACATCTGCAGCATCCCTTGGTTTGCGTTTTCCAGGCTGCTACTCATAGTGATTACATGCTCGCAGCCAAGACAGGAATCCTATACTGCAGTGACAGGCACTACCAGCCAATAGGCCTTCTCAAATTCGCCATTTGGCAGACCAAATGAGTGCTCCAAGGTCCCAAGGCTTCCTAATGAGTTGACCGAGAAGTTGAGAATAGAAATAAAACAAACAAAGCTGTCCTCGAACGACGCCGGCGGCAAGCCGCCGGCGGCGAAACGCCTCCACCATCACCACAGCACACTTGCTGTCCATTATCGTTCCCCTCACTAACCCATGCCTTCCATACCCATTTAACTACACCCATCAAACCCACTTTTCTCTCACTATTTTCCAAACCCCATACTCCACCATACACCATTCATCACTTCTCATGCCCTATCCCATCCTCTCACTTTTTCCAAATCCATTAAACATACCCCCCTCATTACCCTTCATCACAATCATCCACTTATACCTTACCCTCTACCTAATTTTCCCGTCACATCTCCCATTCCTTCATCTGCATGGCATACACGCATTTCCCAGCACGAGCAGAAATAAATGATGGCGAAGAAATCTTCAATCCAGAAATTGTGACTGCTCATGCTAGGGAATTGCTTCGATCAATCGGTGATGGTACGCGTGGATGGCCAACTCCTACAGAAAGCCCACATGGTTCAGTTGAAGGTCGGCTGTTGGCAAAGTATGCGCAGTGGCACTCTGGGTTTCATTCTCACTTGGTCCTCCCTCTGTCTCTCCACCAATATCTGTCGCTCCCAACAACATCGGTGTTTCAATCAATATGGAGCCCGCGAACCCCATCTAAATGTCGGACGAGGAGCACCTGGCACGCGTCAACATCAATCCCGTCGTCTCCAGACTCCCTGCAGCTTTCCTAAGAAGGGTTGCCAAGTTAGAATGGTTTCATCATGAGTTCATCCTGCTCGGATCCATCAGAAGTGGCCTTGATACAGACACACCATGAACCTGATTAGTTGTCGGCAATATTGCGAGCTAAAGTTCCTTGGAATTATTGGAACATCGGCCACTCTTAATGAAGTGAATGAGGAGAATGCAGTGATGGGAAGCACGGGAATTTGGGTCCAATCCGCTAGGCACTATGGGCAAAGGGCAGTCTTGAAATGGGCATAGTACGCGGGTACTCATGCAATTGCAGGAAGGGCAAATTAGAACATGACCCACCATATGGGATAGCTCAGCTCTGGTCCTTTTGAGTTGGCAAATAGTACGCCACCCATTCTCTCTCTAATATGCCCTTGCATGGCCACCTTTGATAGGCCATCTTTAGTGCACACGTGTCTCCTTTCCTATAGCTCCATTGCATGGCCACCTCTGAGCCACGTGCCATCTCCTATTCCCTTATCCCCTGTTTTTAAAAATGACTGCTCCCAATCCCATTTTATGAATAATATCCCAAATTCTGGTTTTCAAATGATTTCAAATCTCCAAATTTTTCATCCTTAGGGTTGTTAGGTTCCAAAATCCCATTTTTAATCAAATTTTGCTGCTATCTTTTTCCTTCTAGCAAGCAATTTTTACATCTCCTCTGTTTTCAAAATGTTTTAAAACAAGCAAGAAATCAAATTTTGTAATTCCGATTGATGGAATTTACAGAATTGATTCATGCAAAAATAAATTGGGCCATGGTGGGGGCCCAACATCAATGGATGCTTCCTCTGAAAACAAATTTGATTGAATTGTGATATCTGGTAATTTCTCACTTTGTTTGATAACATGTGTGACATATTCTATACTCGTTATTGTGCACTAACCCCATTTCTTGATAGCGCATGATAGCTCGCTGCTAAGGTACGCATCCTCTCTCACTCTGATCATTTTCTCATGCATGATTCGGCTTTTAGCATGTGATCATATCGGTATTCATTGATCTTCTTGTCGATTGCCACGTCAGCTTCATTTTATCAGTAGAGACCCATTTTTAGGGACTTAGAGGGGTGCTACGGTCTTTACCGTACCTTCCCGATAAGTAACCTGACCCCCGAGCCCGACTCGGTTTTTTCACAGACCTACTTTTCCAAATAAGGAGTCACACTTAGGGTTTTTCTTTCTTATTTTGTTTACCCTTTAAAAATAAAACGAAAATAAGTGGCGACTCCAAGTCATTTTCTTTTTAATCAATAAATCATTTTTCAAAATAAAAATCGAGCTCACCCCATTTGAGTGGGAAACGCATGAGTCCGAAATGCGGGGTCCACAGCAATGCATCTGCAACATTCCAAAGATGCATGTTAAGCATTTTTAGTGATATGGTGGAGCGTATTATGGAAGTCTTTATGGATGATATCACTATATATGGAAGCGCATTTGAGGAATGCTTAGTCAACTTGGAAGCTGTTTTGAACTGATGCATTGAAAAAAACTTAGTGCTTAACTAGGAGAAATGCCATTTCATGGTACACCAAAGAATTGTCCTTGGGCACATCATCTCCAAGAAAGGCATTGAAGTTGATAAAGCAAAGGTGGAACTTATTGTCAAGTTGCCATCCCCAACAACTGTCAAAGGAGTAAGGCAATTCCTTGGCCATGCTGGGTTCTATAGGAGGTTTATCAAAGATTTTTCTAAGCTTTCAAGGCCTCTTTGTGAACTATTGGTGAAGGATGCTAAATTCATATGGGATGAAAGATGTCAAAGGAGTTTTGAACAACTGAAGCTATTCTTGACAACCGCTCCAATAGTGAGGGCTCCCAACTGGCAACTACCTTTTGAAGTGATGTGTGATGCCAGTGACTTTGCTATAGGAGCTGTTCTTGGTCAAAGAGAAGATGGAAAGCCATATGTGATCTACTATGCAGGCAAAATATTGAATGAAGCGCAAAGAAACTACATAACCACAGAGAAAGAATTGTTAGCTGTAGTTTTTGCCTTAGACAAATTTCGTGCTTATTTGGTAGGGTCTTTTATTGTGGTTTTCATTGAACACTCAGCTTTGAAGTACTTATTGACAAAGCAAGATGAGCAAGGTTGATTAGATGGATTCTTTTACTACAAGAGTTCAATCTCCAAATCAAAGACAAAAAAGGAGTAGAGAATGTGGTAGTTGACCACCTTTCAAGGTTGGCTATAGCACATAATTCTCATGGGTTGCCCATTAATGATGATTTTTCGGAGGAGTCACTTATGTTGCTAGAAGATGCTTCTTGGTATGCTCATATTGCTAACTATTTAGTTACTGGTGAAGTCCCAAGTGAGTGGAAAACACAAGATAGGAAGCACTTCTTTGCAAAAATTCATGCCTACTATTGGGAAGAACCATTTCTTTTCAAGTATTGTCCAGATCAAATAATAAGGAAATGTGTCCCAGAACAAGAGCAACGGGGGATCCTCAATCATTGCCACGAAAGCGCATGTGGAGGCCATTTTGCCTCTCATAAAACAGCCATGAAGGTGTTGCAATCAGGTTTCAATTGGCCATCACTTTTCAAATATGCTCACACCATGTGCAGGAGCTGTAATAGATGCCAAAGGCTTAGGAAGTTAACTCATAGGAACCAGATGCCTATGAACCCCGTTTTAATAGTTGATCTTTTTGATGTTTGGGGTATTGACTTCATGGAACCTTTCCCTATGTCTTTTGGTAACTCTTACATATTGGTGGGAGTGGATTATGTTTCTAAATGGGTTGAGGCAATCCCCTGTAAACACAATGATCACAGAGTTGTTCTCAAATTTCTCAAAGAGAATATCTTCTCAAGATTTGGGGTGCCCAAGGCCATAATCAGTGATAAAGGTACTCATTTTTGCAACAAGCCTTTTGAAATTCTCTTAGCCAAGTATGGGGTGAAGCATAAGGTACTACACCTTACCACCCTCAGACTTCTGGGCAAGTTGAGTTAGCAAATAGGGAAATCAAGAATATATTGATGAAGGTGGTGAACACGAGCAGAAGAGATTGGTCTGTTAAGCTCCATGATTCACTATAAGCATACAGAACAGCTTACAAGACCATTCTTGGCATGTCTCCTTATCGCCTTATCTATGGAAAAGCATGTCATCTCCCTGTGGAAGTTGAATACAAGGCTTGGTGGGCAATCAAGAAGGTAAACATGGACTTAACCCGAGCCGGGATAAAGAGCTGCTTAGACCTTAATGAGATGGAGGAACTGAAAAATGATGCCTACATCAATTCCAAAATTGCAAAACAGAGGATGAAGAGGTGGCATGATTAGTTAATCTCCAACAAAGAATTTCAGAAGGGACAAAGAGTCTTGCTCTATGACTCTAGGCTCCACATTTTTCCAAGAAAGCTAAAGTCAAGGTGGATAGGCCCTTTCATTATACACCAAGTGCATTCTAATGTAGTAGTGGAACTACTCAATTCCAAAAGCACAGACACCTTCAAATTCAATGGCCACCGTCTCAAGCCATTCATGGAGCCTTTCAATCAAGACAAGGAGGAAGTCATTCTCCTTGAACCACAGCAGCCTTAATAGAAAAGGGGTAGATGGACTTAGTCTTTCTAAAGACTACTCAAGTCCATGTTTTTCATTTTTTATTTATTTAAAAGCTTGATTATTTCTTTTGATTTTAACTCTATCTTTATTTTATTTTATTTTGACTTAACTTAGATTTTTTTTTTTTTTTTATGATCAATTTCAGGAGAAACCTCAAAGAAATTGGGAGGAAGCCTTAAAGAACCAAATAAGGAGGAAAAAGCCTGAAAACAGAGCAATAAAACCAACTTGAGAAAATTTCGCAAGTCTCATTTCCAACTTATGAAAATCAAGCCAACTTGCGAAATCCTCAAAACCCAAATTCGCAAGTCTCCATTCCAACTTGTGAAAATTTTGGCAGGCTGCGAACCACCCTCCAGGCACACGTGTGCCATTTTGCAAGTTCAAAATCAATTTTCGTAGGCTGCGAAACGACTTGCGAAAAAGGGGTAACTTGCAAAACGAAAATACCAACTGTCGTTTAAATTTATTTTTAAACCCTTCAAGCCTCCCATTTTCATTTCACACAACCCTGTTAAGTTGCGAAAAGCCCTGTTCCAAACCTCCCTCTCCATTGGAAGCCATAAGGACACGCATCTGAAAGAGAAACACCACCGCGCACCCAACGTGCACCCTGTGGAACAAGCACGAGCCAATTTCTCTCCATTTCAGCCATGGAAAAGACTAGAGGAGCCCATGCCATGTTGCCATAAGCTCGCAATCCAAGGTCAAGAGCTTCACCTCCGCGGGATTCCACATCTCACGCCCCACAGAACCCTGCCATTCCACCTTCTGAGGGTGGAGTGCAGTCTGATCCTCCTCAGCGCATATATGAGATGAGGAGACCATCGACTACAGCTGGGGCAACCTCTTCGTGCCCTAAGAAATCAGTTCGTCACCCTCTTGCCAAGAAAGCCAAAGTTTCGAGCCCAAGAGAGTCATCTGCACCTCCACAACCTGAGCTGCCTACTACAGAGTCTCAGATTCCTTCTGGGATGCTCCCAGAAGCCATTATTAGGCGACCTATGATTGCAGGAACACCTATTGAGGGAAATTTGGATTGTAGAGCCAGACCATTCCACTCCGAGCTATGTTTTGATCTGGAGACTTTCAGACAGCAATCGGAGCTTAGAGATTCATTCCGCCTACTGCAAAGATACCATATGAAGCACCTGATGACTCCTAAGCAGTTCTTCTATCCCAGAGTAGCACTAGACTTTTATCAGTTTATGACTACTCGCTGCGTCCGGAATCCTAATCTTATTCATTTCAGTATAGATGGACTCCAGGGTATCCTTGGAGCTAGACACATTGCAGAGGCCTTGTATATTCCTTATGAGCCTATGAGTCCAGTAGACTTTAGAGAGTGGTCCCATTTCTCTCAGAGGGACATGGTCCATATATTGTCCAGTGAGACCTCTACAGCCTCAGTTATAGTGAGAAATGAGCTTCCACTTGGGATGCTCCTTGTAGATGTGGTCCTGCACTCCAACATCTTTCCACTTCAGCATATGGTGCAGAGGAGAGGAGCGATATTGGAGGCTTTATTTCGGATATCAAAGAGTTTCTACTTTGGCCCTCATCATTTGATCATGGCCTCTCTTTTTCACTTTGAAGAGAAGGTCCACAGGAAGAAGCTCCAGAGAGCAGATGTCATTCCTTTATTATTTCCCAGGCTGCTCTGTCAGATATTAGAGCATTTAGGCTATCCTTCTGAGCCTCAGCTTGAGCACCGCCGCCATTGCCGAGAGCAATTCACTCTAGACAAATGGAATCATTTAACAACTTATGTTTCACCTCAAGGAGCCCCAGATATGCCACACCACTAGAGCCACCACAGGATGAGCAGCCACCACAGGCATAGCAGGATGAGATTCCTATAGACATTATACTCCCTGCCCCTACAGCACCTACTCTAGTGCCCATGCCTGAGGCTACATCTTCTGCTCCTCTTACAACTCCTGAAGCTCCACCGATTGTACCAACTACATCAGCACCTTCTCCTCCATCTGAGTCCTCTATCACCATATCTACTACAGAGTTTAGAGGCCTAGTTCATAAATTGCAGACATTGAGCACCACTCAAGGTGCTCTCTTCCAGCAGATGGCAGCCATACGTGCACAACAGGATCAACTTACTGCCATAAAGACCCAACATACTGTCATCCTTCATCAGATTCAGCAGCATCTGGGTATACTACCACCACCCGAGCATGATATACTTAACCCATCAGAGCCTACAGCTCTAGCTGAGGAGGCTACTCCAGTTGAGCAGACTATGCCATCAAAGGAGACCATAGCAGAGCCATCGTCTCCACATGATCCTCCCACCACTACCTGATCATCTATCTACTTTTTGTATTTACTTTTTATATTAGATCTGTAAATCCCATGTTTTTGATGTTTTATATACTGGGATTGGATGTATTACTTGTTCATAGTTCATATTGTACTTTCTCAAAGTAATACATATACATCATTTTTTATTATTCTTGGCATTTATCTATTTCCTCTACTCATTACTCTTTTGTTGTTTTTTTTTTAATCATGTGGTTTCTCCTATACGAATCAGACTCTATTCCACTCAAGAGGTACCACTTCCTCCCTTTATTTTAAATTGCTCTTCAAACATTAAGGGCAATGTTGATCATGGTTGGGGAGAGAGTTGAGGAAGGAAGTATTGTTTATAATGCTAAGCTATTTTTGGTAATTTAGTTGCTCTTTGATTAAATTTAATTTTTTTTTTAATACTCCCCATGGTTATTAAGGAAAAATTCTCAAAATGAAATGGGAGAAATTGAATTTTTGTCTTTTTACTTGAAACTTAGAGTTTGTATTTTGCTTATTGAAGTTGATGAATTATTGAACTCCTATTGATTTCAACCTTATTTCTTTCACTTTAAGCTTACCACACATTATGCACACTAGGTTCCGATCATAAGATGAAAAGTTATTTTCCCCCTTGACTTAGGAAAAGTTAGACTTGGTACTTTTGACATCATTTTAATAGTGTTAGGATACCTTATAAAAGGCCAATGAGCCTTTGAAAAAAAAAGAAGAAGAAAGAAAAACAAAATGTTTTACTTGCCTTGAAACCTGAGCAAGGTCCGAGGGGTATATGGTGAAAATCTTTAAAACCTGGTGCCTTAAGCCTTCATTAGTTGGGAGTCACCGACCTCAATGCTCATTACAAGGGTGAATAGGTGGAGTTTAACATATTGTAGGTGCTTGGGTATTAAAACTTTAATTTCAAAAGTCTGGGGTGAAATCCGACGAGTTAGTGGTTGAAAGATCCTTAAAGCTTAATGCCCTAAACCTTGATTGGTTGGGAGTCATTGATGGACTCCGGTTACATAGACAATTTAGAAAAAAAAATATACCCTTAAGCATTGCACTCCTATAATGAAAAAAATTATGAAATAAAAAAGGTGCGTTCTTAGCCTATTGGAGGTTGATCAGTTTGCTAAGGTTTGAAAAAGAACTAAGTTGAGGGGAGAGAATAGTTCGACATACTGTATTCGGAAACTAATAAATAACACTTAGATTTTTGTGGAAGATTAAGTTTTGGCTCTTTGGGAGTGGAAATTCCTCTAATGCTTAAATTTACAAAATGCCTACTCTATATAAATTGTGATTAGGCAAGTGATTTGATGACTCTTGGTGGTTGTTGAGTTTTGTTTCTTTGATATTCCATAAGAGAGTATGTTCAGTCATGCCACTTGAAATTTTTTTTGGAGTGATCAGCATGATGTTGTAAAGTATATTACTGTTTATTTTTATTTTTCTCTCCTTCATTGCTAAGGGACTAGCACTATGTCGGTTGGGGGGAGTGATTACTACTCAAAAAGTGCTCTTTTATAGATTGTAATTAACTTTTTTAAACAATTTGAGTAGTTGTTATTACCTTTTAACTCAATTGGCACATTAAGGACCCTTGCAAATGTTTCTAATCAAATTTTTGAAAGTTTTGGTGTTTTTGATTGTTTTTTATCACTAAAACAAGCCAAGAATGAGGGAGAGCTTTGTATAGTTCATGAAAAAGCAAGTTGAAGCTCAACTTCATGAAGAATCTAAGCTTTGGAGCTTCGTAACCATTTTCCAAAGTCATTCAAAATTTGCAAGGAAGAAGAACACAGAAGAAAATCAACCATCCAGCAATTTCGCAAGTTGTGGAAGAGACTTGCGAAATTTTCGCAACTTGCGAAATGGAAAGAGGAAGGAAGTCACTGTAGGATAGAGAGCTCATTAGTTGTAGGAAAATTTCGCAACTTGCGAAACCATAAATTCAACTTGCGAAATGGCCAATTTCAACTTGCGAAAATTTCACAAGTCTCCTTTTTAACTTGCGAAATCCACCTGTAATCTGAAATATTTGCGCACCGACTCCGTTTGATATTTATCTTCAGATATTTTTGTATAAATCCCTATTTTCTCCTTGTAATCCACGAATCATGTGATTTCTTAGTTAGGAAGTAATCAGGGAGGGGTAAATAGCCTCCCCACATAAGATTTTTTGTAATATCTTTTGAAGAGCTCTCTCGGGAATTTTTCCAGAGAACACTTTGTATAGTTTTCTGAAGTAATACACAGAGCTTTGCTCTGCCTTACCTTCTCATTTTGTTTTCTCTTTTATTTTTATTTCTAGCAAGTTAAACTCTGAGATGTTTTCTCGGAGGATAAGTGGCTAGGCTTTTTGTTTCTTTGGTGAAGGAAGCTAGGTAAGGTTCCGGATACAAAAGTGGAAGTTTCCTTGTTTCAATTTTTAATGAAGAGAAAGTGTGACCCGGTAATGGTTTTTATATTTTTAGTTAACTTAGGATCACCGTGAATAGCTAATGCTTGGTAATCTTTCGGATTCCATGGATTTTTATTGCTTGCTCCATGGAAGTCTAATTGTTATCTCTTGTTCACTTTTGAAGGGTGATCCAAGGTTAAGGAACACCTTGAATGGCTAATACTAGGTGAAAGGTATGAACCACTACAAGATGATTCAGTGACAAGGATTTAGAGTTTGAAACCATTAATGGGAAGCATCTATAACACACCGGTTCGGGAAATAACTATATGTTAAATCTCCAATGCGAGGAAAAGATCTGGAATCTCCCTTTTTGTATAAAGAACCTAAATCTAGTGACCTAAAACTCCACGAAACACCTTTCTTTGTAATTAATTTTAGTTACTATATATTTGGTTAGCTTAAGACCAACCGTTTCCATTCAAACTTATGTTTTCTTTTAAAGCTAACTTAGAAAAGGAAAAGCACCATTTTAGTTCTTGAAATAATATCAATTGTATTGTGAAAACCCATCTCTGTGGACGATCCTAGAACCACTATGCTATGCTAGCTAGTGCTACCCTAGTATATGGTGAATTAAGTTTATAAATTTTGTTGATAACTCCCGTTTGAGGATTGAAATCAAAGCACATTAGTTGATTGAATAAGAATCAACTTGGAACACCAATTGGGGACGAATCAATGTATGAACTCACAAAAATGAATGGGATGAATGTGTGATCAACTAATGTGTGTGACGAATGACTCTCACCATTGGAAAATGGAAATGAGCAAGCGAGTTCTTCATATACCTTTGAAATCCTTATGGATAGCTACATTGTACAGCTTGTACAATTAGCACACATACCTTGTACACTTAGTGTAAATGCCTTGTACACTTGAACATTTACATACATCTTTAATGCAATGTGTGCATATGGGTGGTTTAACTATGATTCCATTGTCACACCTCAGGGAAAGAGATAAAAAATTTAAAATCGAACCCAACCATGTATCCTTAATCATCATTTATGAATACAAGGTTTAGATAGTGAAATGTATGAGGTCAAATAATGCATAAGTTGCACGAGATCAACCAATATGTGTGACGAATGTCTCTCATTCTTAGAAAAGGGAAATGAGCGAGTCATTTCCTTGAAATCATTTGAAATCCTTCAAGACAGGTACCCTTGTACACCCTTGTACAATTGGCATATTTTCCTTGTACACTTAGTATAAATACCTTCTATAGTGGCAGAACTTTGACATAGCTAGAAGTGGACGTGTGTATATGGGTGGGTTGACCATGTGCCAATGTCATGCCTAAGGGAAAATGGGGAAAATTAAACTCAAATTAGCTTGTATTCATCATTAGTGCGGTAGGTCATCCAATGAACATGTATGAGGTAATAAAAATTGAATGGGATGAGTGCGTGATCAAAAAATGTTTGTGAGCAATGTTCCCCATCCTTACAAAAGGGAAATGAGCAAGCCAGTTTTTAATTAACAAAGATTGAAATCCTTCAACATAGGTACACTTGTACACCCTTGTACAAGTACCATATTTGCCTTGTACACTTAGTGTAAATACCTTGTACAATGCCAAAAATTGGACATAGCAACACCTGAACGTCTGCTCATACATGGGTTAGCCATATTTGCAATGTTTTGGTTCATAGAATGAGGAAAAAGTGAAGTCTAAATTTATTCCCCAACTACTAGTCATCATATATTAAAAAACAACTACTAGTCCACGGGTCTTACACAATAATCATACAAACAGATCAGTGAATGATGCACATGAAAAACCCTTTTATAGACTTCCTACATGCACAACATTTGATATTCAGAAACAATTTTCCTTATTATTATTCTCTTTCCTAATACATAAAGGAGTTTCAATCATACAATTAATAGGGTCCCAAACATAAAGAATTTTAACAAATATGGATGTGACAATTTATCCTTAAAACTAATAAAAACACTCTCAATCCTCCACAAACCTCGGTTCCAATTCTAGAAACTGTACTAACCTGAAAACCACTTCAACAGGTGGAACATATTTTCATGTTCAAAAGAGATCACTAGGCATATACCCCACTACCAATCCTACAGCGGCTTTAGATCTTCAAGGAAATTATTGCTTTTCAGATCCATTTGACCTGAAGGAATTATGGAGGAATTGCATGATCTTCCCACAATCTTCTTCCCTAAACTTCACCTTCTCTCTTTACGAACCATACTCAAATCCTCTCTCTGAATTTATTTTATTGGATAATAGACCCAGGTCATAGCCATGTACACATTTTAAAGATATCTAATATGAAAACTTTAATTGACCACATATGAAACCCAAATTTTACAAACATCTGCTATGGAAATTTGAAGGGTATATTTGTCTAATGATATTTTTTATCCTCTCTCTCAATTATGGAACTTATATGGCCCTAAGGTTAATATTTCATTGGAAATGAGTGTGCGAGTTCTTCAAAAGCATTTGAAATCCATCAAGAAAAGTACCCTTGTACACCCTTGTATATTTAGTGTAAATGTCTTGTATAGTTGCAGAAATTCCATGTAGGTACAACTGAATAAGTGCTTAAGGGTGGGTAAACAATGTTTCCATTCTCATGGATCAAAGAAAACGAGGAAAAGGTTTACCCTAATTTCGGTTCATATTCATGATTAGTGGAGGAGCTAATAGAATGAATGAACATGGTGGACATCAAACAAAATGCATGCAATGGGTGTGTGGTCAAGCAATGTTTGTGAGTAATGTCCCCCATGATTGGAAAAAGTAAATGAGTAAGTTTTTCAAAATCATTTCAAATCTCTTAAGATAGACACCCTTGTACACTCGTGTACAGTTAGTACATTTGCCTTGTATACTTTATGTAAATGCCTTGTACAGTGGCAGAAAATCGACATAGCTACAATTGAATGAGTGCATATGAGTGGGTTAACCACATTCCAATGTCGTGGCTAAGCAAAAAAGGGAAAAATGCAACCCAATTTAGGTACCTATTCATTCGTACTACAGTAGCTTATCCAATGAATGTGTACGAAAGGAAATGAGGAATGTCCCCCATCCTTAGAAAGGGAAATGTGCAAGCCAGTTTTTTAAAAGGATTTGAAATCCTTCAATATAGGTACCCTTGTACACCCTTGTACAGTAAGCACATTTGTCTTGTACACTTACTGTAAATGCCTTGTACAGTGGCAAAAAATTGGCATATCTACAACTGAACGCGTGTATATGGGTGGGCTAACCATGTTCCATTGTGATGCCTAAGGAAAAAGGGGAAAATGAAACCCAATGTCGGTTCCTATTCATCATTAGTGCAAGAGGTCATCCATTAAACATGTTTGAAGTAATAAAATTGAATGGAATGAGTGCGTGATCAAGGAATGTGTGTGACGAATGTCCCTCATCCTTACAAAATGGAACTGATTTTAAACGGATTTGAAATCCTTGTACATTTAGCACATTTACCTTGTACAATTAGTGTAAATGTCTTGTATAGAGAAAGAAATTCCATACAACTACTATTGAATATCTACTCATACATTGGTTAATCATGTTTGTAATGTTTTGGTTCATAAAATAAGGAAAATTTGAAGTATCAATTGCTTCCCTAACTATTAGCCATCAAACATAAAGGAGTTTCAATCATACAATTATTAGGGTTGTTCTTTGGACCATAGTAGGATCATTTTCACAAATATGAATGCCACAATTCATCCCTAAACCTAATAAAAACACACTCAGTCCTCCATAAACCTAGGTTGGAATTCTAGAAAATATACTTACCCTACAATTCTACTCCAAAAGTCCATATACCCTATTTAGCATATTTTCATCTTCACAGGAGGTTTCTGGGCCACTACCATCATCACGACCACACCTGTAGCCACTTTAAATCTTCATCAAAATTCTTCATTTTCTCCGTTTCGTGTGATGGACCAACCTTACAATCATGACAACCATCTTCTCTGCTTTCAATATACGTTTGATCCGAAGGATAGCTATTCTAGAAGAATTGCATCATCATCGAAGAATCTTCTTTCCCAAGCTCACCGTCACTCTTCGTCAACCATACCCATTTCTTCTCTTTAGACGATTAGCCCAACAAGTAGATTTTAGAGTCAGATTTTTAAGACAGGTGGTATGCCAAACTTCAGGAGATCTTCTTCATTTAGGAGTTACAGAAAATCCTCGGCTATTGAAGGAACCGATTAAGGGATGTCAGAGTCGAGGAAGAGAAAGGGGTAGAGAGTGGTCACGAGCCATTATTTCAGATTTTTAAGATAGGTGACATGTCATTTTTTATTTGACAAGTATGAAACCCATTAATTTAAAAACATCTGAGTTGCAAATTTGAAGAGTATATTGATTTCTTAATATTTTATATTCTCTCCATCAATTATGCAACTTATATAGACCAAAGCTTAATTTTTAGGCCCAATTGGGTCCAAAGCACAATTGTCCCTTAAATTTTTGCTACTTTTGTATGTTACAAATGGAATGTTCATAATTAAGAGTAGGGATAACTCTACTAAAGATTAAAACTCATTATTTCATGTCGGAGAAAATAAGAATGACTTCAATGGTGGATAATGTGATAAGATTTAAGGTTTGAGATTTGAGAAAGAGAGAGTTGGCAATGGAAATGGGGTTATCTCTTTCCACTTTTCACTTTATATGAAGAGTATTTGGAAATATTAAGAATATAAAAAACAAATTAATTTGTCTTTTTTTATTGATAAGAGGGGCATGTGGGGGTGGGTTAACACAACCTAAACTTGTTCAAGATCTATAATCCCATGCTTGACTTGCTTCAGTTAAGATTTTTTCAAACCATTCCATTAGAAGAGGTAATGATAGCTAATGCCACATATTAAAAACAAAACCAAAATTAAGTACTATTTATTATTTTTAAGAAGAAAAATATGAGGATGATGTAAAATTATTAGCAACATGTGTTCAAAAATCATTTTGGAAACTTTTTGTTCTCATTGAAAATGGATAATTTAAAAAAAAAATTATTATTTTTATTTGTGTTTTAAATAAGGTAAGTTTTCAATAATTGAAAATGATTAATTAGTTTTGCAGATACATTAGAAACTATTGGTTAGTCGCAAAATAAGAATCTTCTATAAAGTTAAACAAATGTTTTCCTAATGAAATTCATAATTTCCCTATAGATGATCAATATATCAAATGCCACAATATTGAAGGTTTAACAATAAAACTAAGAAAGATTAAGTTAGTCTAACTGTTATGCCTACAAATCAAACAAATTTCAAAATAGCTTATTCAAAAACCAACTATACAGATCAAGATGCAATAATACCATCAAGACTAAGATCTATGTCTTTGATATTTTTTTTTATTCAAAATACTTTAAATGAAAGTCTTGATGAAAAAATAACTTACTAAGCATTTCTCCAGTAAATACTATAAGTGATTTTTCAACTTTTTAAACATAGTTTTTAAATTTTACTAAACGCCTATTTTTTCTTTAAAAATATTTTTTATATTAAAAATGTTTTTTAAATTTGCTATCAAATGGGCTCAAATATGAAAAGATTTCTCATCTCCATATGTCGATGCAAATATAAATATATGAACATGTCATTTAGTTTCATATGCAAGTTTTCTTTAATATAGATGGTAAATAATTCAGTTGGTGCATATTAATTTAAAATTAACTCATATAACACTAGTCAATAATAAGATCATCCAATTCTCTAGTGTGGGATGCTCACATCTATCTAGCATGACTCCTATTTGAGTAACCATATATTCGTCCATTTGTCCAAGGATTTGGACGGATAAAAACTATCCGAGCACTAACTATTACTACTTGTCAAGCACTTAATACGGAACACATTAAGAACATTAAATGTCACAACCATTACTAAGCATAAATGTCAGACTTTAGAGCCCAAAAACTGTTATGCAAGCCAATTAAAAGGCATTAAAGGCAATTGAAACACATGGGACATGTTATGGCTTGGTTGAAGATAAATAGCCATCAAATGTTAGAATGAAAGTAGGCAAATTAGAACCCAGTGTCCTCTTACCCAACTCCCCTCTGTCTAACTTAAGCTTTAGAGGGGTGTGCCCGGAAAAACCATCTGGACACTCCTTATTGTAGGTGTACTCGCCATCCAAGGAAAGAGGAGGCTAGCCGGATATGAACATTGCTAGTCATGCACCAACATCTAGGACTTAAAAAAAAGAGTGGCAAGCCTCGTGTTGCTTCAACTAGTAGTTGTCAATTCTAAATGCCCAACACTCCTTAATAACACCCTAATTAGTTAGGGTTGTTCCAAATCATCACTACTCACTCTTAGAAATTTCATGTCTATTCCTTTAAGTTCTTGCCCTTACAATCAAAATTCAAATCAATTTACTATATAACAAAATTAGTTCCACATGTATAAAACTATTATATTTTAAATATGAGTCTTTTATTACAATTTTTTTTTACAAACTGATAAATAAATACAACATTAATTTAATTTGACATTTGCTTCAATATATCATATAATTCATTTCCTAAATTCCTAAATAGTTTTGTCTCATTTAGAGCAATTAAATTGTCTTATGCATTTCTAAGCTTCCTTATAATTTTATTTTCATTTAGAAAATAATAACTAATGGTATTTCAATTAAGAAGGTAACTTTACTCTCATATGGCTACTTTATTCAGCATTTTACTATTATTGTTATTGTCATCAATTAAGATTTGGTTATCTACTCAGGTCTAAATGAAAGGTCTAAGTGAGACAATATATTCTTAGAATTAAGGTCCTTTGGGATCGTACGAATAGGAAGATTGCGTTGTCTTAGGCCACCTACATTGACAAAGTTTTGGTCAAGTATGTGATAAAGGACTCCAAGAAGGGGTTTCTACCCTATGCTTTTGCAATGGATAGCCTTATGTATGTGATGCTATGTACCATACCAGATATTTTTTTTCTATAAGATGGTTAGTAGATATTATTCCAATCTAGTTATGGAGCATTGGACAATAGTCAAGCATATACTCAAGTATCTTTGAACAACAAGGGATTATATGTTGGTATATCATTACGATAAGTTGTTACTTCTTGGGTATACGAATTCAGACTTTTAGTTAGATAAAGACTCTCACAAGTTTACCTTTGATTTTGTGTTCACTCTAGGTGGTGGGACTATTATTTGGAGAAGTTTGAAGCAATCTTGTATTGCTAACACCACCATGGACGATGAGTATATTGCTACTTCTAAAGCAGAAAAGGAAATTGTTTGGCTTCGGAGGTTCCTATTAGGACTTGGGCTAGTGCTCTTGGCTATATCACCTCTGGTACTATTTTGTGATAATAGTGGAATGGTGGCATAGTCTAAAGAACCAAAAAAAACCACTTGAAGAGTATCACTTGATACATGAGATAGTAATGAGAATGTAATGAAGGGAGATGTGGTTGTGGAGAAAATCACTTATACCAAGAACCTAGTGAATCTCTTCACAAAGACTTTGTTTACTAGAGTCTTTCATGGTCATAGGGATAACTTTTGTGTCAAATGTGTTCCGAACATGCTCTAAGGCTAGTAAGAGTTTGTTGGGATTAAGCCCTAGAAAGCATGACATGATGTAGCAGATAAAGATTCATTTATAAATTTTTTTATTTATGTTTCTTGATTTCACGTTATTATCCCATTTGTATTAATTGGTTATTTAAGCATACACACCCCATATTAATTGCATTGTACATGACTTGGGTGCATTAAGGGTTACATAGACGATCCAAGTAATTGGTTTCTTATAGAGTGATGAATTGTCCATAGTCAGTTCATGGATTTAGGCAATCCATCTGAGACTATGGTGCACTACCTCTTAATTAGAGGAATAACTTGTCTTAGTCGTCAAGATGGTTTTCCTATGGTGAGTGCACTAGTGCATGTGATGCACACTGGATTAGACCTATGGTGAATCATGACATAAGGCTATCAATTGTCATGATTCACCAAGGTACTATACTGGATGGACTCTTAAGCTTGAGAGGATATTGAGTCTATGCCAAAGTCAATAGGAGGCTTTAACCTACGAGTGAGTTCCTAAGGTGGTCATATATCTCTATGGATTATGTCACTATTGATTAAAGCTGGTGGCAATAGGTATTCTCAATAGAGGCACCATGATATCTCATGTATTGAGATAGTATGTCCTATTCGATGATCCAAAGGACATGTGATCTAGAAGATTAGACATTTTCTTTAGTGGAAATTTGACATATGCTCTTTGGAGTTAGAGTATGTCAATTAATCACATAATAAGTAGGATCTGTAATCCATGGACTGAAGGCGTAATCTTGGTAGGTGATAACACTATCTTATTATATTACAGACACCAGTTCATGGGAAGTCTGCATGTAATGGATATTAGGTCATAGATTTGAGCTTTATATCATTGTTATTTACATAGTGTATTGGAATGTAGTTGATTCTCTTTAATGAAATGTTGAATCAACTTTAAAATTAAATTTTGAGGGATCCATTACTCCTATGGGTCCCAATGATCCCCACTCTAAGCTCATATAACATGATGACATGATTTTTAAGGGTTGGATTGGCTCTAAGTTCACTCTTATACATAAGGGTATTTTAGTAATTACATAAGATTGCATAGGAGATAGTGAGCAAAGTGTCACAAGCTGATTCAAATGAGCCTCCCCAGGGGCTTATATAAAGCCAGGAAGCTTCTGGAGACTCCTAGAGTGGGAAGAGTGTAGAAGGTTCTAGAAAGGCCTGGAAGAATCCACACAATTCTACACTATGGTGGAAGGCACGAGAAGAGTCCGGGGCTTTCTAGAGAATTCTAGAGGTCTCTTGTACATACACTTGTACATAGAATAGTGTAGAGTATTCTAGAATGTTATTGATTTGTAAGGAACCCTCCAAGGTTCTAGAGAGTTCTATTGGTGCCTATAAATAGGTGAGAGCCTCATTTGGCCAAGGCACCACCCAAAACCACCCAAACCACCCAAATCACTTCCTAACCAAGCAAGTGAGCATCCAAGCACTTGTAAAAGCTTCCTTGAGTTAATAAGAGCTTTCATTCTTTAAAGGGTTGCCTACTAAGCTTCTTAAGCTTTCGAATCGCGAGTGTCTTAGCATAGCAAGCTAAGCATTGGGGAGCAAGGCTGACTTAGCAAGATCAAGCGTCTTGACTTGCCTAAGTGCCGCACGAGCTTAGTGAACGACTAAGTCCGTGACAAAAGTCTCTTAATTGGATTAATTGATTAATAAGATGGCCCTATGTGGCTAATTAATCAATTAAGACCTGTTTTAGGCTAGATTAAGTGACTCAAGCCTTAGTAGGCTTAAGTCACTTAAGCCTAGTAGGGGAACCTTATAAATACCCCTTTAGGGGTTATGTTTCCATCACTTTTCAAAGACAGTCGTCTTCCACCTTCAGAGAGAAAAAGAGAGCTAGGATTCTTTCCTTCCAAAGTCCACATTTTGGAGTACCAAGATCATGGTTCAAGTCATAGGGCAAAAGATCTTCGGTGCACGAGACCTCCAAACTCTTCAAGCTTCATCTTTAACTAGCAAAATTGATTTGGAAATGTCTAAATCAAATGTAAAGTTTTCTAATGACTTTTCTTTGGATCCTAGAATGTTAAAAATTTGTTTTTCATTGTTGTTGCAAAGGATCTAGAGGCATAGGGTAGTTTGCATGCACCTATATGATCCAAAGCTTGGGAACAGAGAGACCTACCGAAAATAAAAGGTGTTCGATATGATAATTTAAATTTTTTGCAAGGAATTACAATTGCAACGAATGTAGCAACAACCTCATATGAAATTCTTGGTGAAGTTTCTAATTCTTCAAAGCTAGTGAAAAGGCATTACAAAGTCTTGCCAAGCCATGTTTGTTGAAAGGTATTTCTACATCTAAGTTGGAATTTTGTGAGCACTATATATTAAGCAAAAACACTAGGGTGAAGTTTGGTATTGCAGTCCATCGCACCAAGGAAACATTAGATTATGTGTACACAAATGTCTAGGGACTTACAAAAATAACTTCTTTATGAGGTAAGCATTGGTTTGTGAATTTTTTTGATGATTACTTAAGATATGTGTAAGTGTATTTAATGAGATATAAAAGTTATGCTCTTAATGTGTTTCTCAAAAGACAATGGTAGAAAATAAAATTATTAAAAAAAAATTAAGAAACACATATTAAACAATGATGGGGAATATAATTTAAATCCTTTTACACAAATTAGAGAAAAAAATATATTGTGCGACACTTGCCAATCATGAATATTCTACAAGAAAACGAGGTAGTAGAGAAGACAAATCACAAATTGTTTGAGAAGTTGAGGTGCATGTTGTCTAACAGCAAATTGAGGAAAAGAGTTTTAGGTTGAGGTTGTAACATATACATGTCATCTTATTAATAGATTACCTTCTATAATACTTGAGATCAAGACTCCCATGGAGATACGGTATGGTACTCCAACTTGTGATTGTGATTCATTACATATATTAAGTTGTCCTTCTTACTACCATGTTTTAGAGAATAAGTTAGAGCTTAGATCCAAGAAAATAATTTTCTTAGCTTATAGTAGTGGTGTTAAAGGCTATTGTTTATGGTACTCTTTGCAAAGGAAAATCATTGTGAGCATGGATGTTGTGTTGAGTGATGATGTTATGTTAAAAAAGAGTTTCATAGAAGATGGAGTTTGGAAGTCAAGTTGAAACTACTAAGATATCTTCTCTAGATCATTCAGGTATGGATTTAGATGTCATAGTAGATGAACTCGAGTTTACTTCTCCAAGGTCCACTGAATATTTTAAGTCAATTACTGTAAGTAAACCACATAAAGATAAATTGTTAGCTGCATGAGATGTTGAATTGATTGCATATGCATTACCCATTGTTACTGAAGATATTCCAGACATTTATAGTGATGCAATTCAAAGTCCTCAAGTGAAGATTGGAAATTGGAAATATAGAATAGATGAACTCTCTCCACAAAATTAAGACATGGAAATTAGTTCCATTTCCTCCATGAAGAAAGTTTTTGGATGGAAATGGGTAAGCAAATAAAGAGAACTCAATAAGGAAAGGTGGTATAAGTTTCAAGGTTATATTAGTTGCAAAAGGATACACATAACATAAAGATATTGATAATAATAAAGTGTTTTATCCTATTGTTAATCATTCTTCTATTAGATTATTGTTCACTCTTATTGCTCAATATGATTTGGAGTTGTCTTAGTTAGATGTTAAAACTACTTTTCTCCATGGTGATTTAGATGAAGAGACATATGTCTTAATTGGAAGGGTTATAAAGAACCAAAAAAGAATAATTTGTTTGTAAATTGAACAAATCATTATATCATTTGAAGAAATCCTCATGGCAATGATACAAGAGATTTGATCAATTTATAATAAGAAGAATTACATTAGAAGTAAATTTGATCATTATGTTTGTTTTAGTAAATTATCTTATGAAAATTATATTTCTTTGTTAATATATGTCGATGATACACTGATTGCTTGCAAGCCTCTAATAGTAATTCATATGTTAAAAAATTAGTTGAGAACTAAATTTGAAACTAAGGATCTTAGAATGCATGAAAAATTCTTAGAATGGAGATGACAAGGGATAGAAGAAGGAGGATTGATGAATTGTTGCGATATTCCTAGATCGATTCCTATCATTGTAAAAAGCTCCAAAATTGAAGAAAATCTTATAAACATCATGATTTTCCACCCAATGACTTCTCATTGAGTGTAGGTGCTAAGATGATGGAGATCTCAAGGGTTGGAGGCTAGGTTTCTCTTTCTAGACTATAAGGAGAGAATGGTAAGATTGAACTTCACTACAAACCCTAATCCCCTAAAGGGATATTTATGGGCTTCTTACTATGCTTAGGTGACTTAAGCCCACTATGGGCTTGGGTAACTTAATTTATCCTAAAAGGGTGCTAATTGATTAATTAACCCTATAGAGTTCTAATTAATCAATTAGCCTAATCCATAGATATTGCTCACTTATCCTTATGCAACCTTGCATGATTACCAAAGACTCATATTTTACACAAGTGAACTTAAAACTCATCCAACCCTCATAAACTATGTCATCAAAGAATATGAGTCCAATTCTAAAGTTGACTCAATATCCCACTATAGAGAGTCAATTGCACTCCAATACCCCATATATATTACAACGAGACACTAAGTGCTTGGGTACATGACTTGTTATCCACTGTATACAATCTCTTCATAATCCGGTTATTGATAGTCTAACAAGATGAAAACTATTAGCTTTTGAAGACTACCTCTATAATCCTTAAGTTACAAATCTTCATCTTATTATGTGAACAAATGACATACTCTAGCTTACTAAGAGCATATGTCGAATTCCACTAAAGGAATTACTGCAAGCCCATAAACTTCATGATCATGTGTCCTTAAGATCACTTAAGTGGACACACTATCTCAAAGTCCATGAGATATCATGGTATCTATATTGAGAATACCTATTACTATTGGCTTCCATCAACAGTGAGCCAATCCATAGGGAATATATGATCAACTTACGATCTCACCCATAGGTCAAAGCCACTGCTAGCTTCTACATAAAATCAATATTCTCTCAAGGTTGAGAGACTATATAGTATAACAGCTTAGTGATGTCATGAATCCTTGATAACCTTATGTCATGACTCATTGTAGGTCTTGTCTAATGTGTAACTATACACACTAGTGCACTTTTAATGGGAACCTCATCTCGACAACCAAGACTAGCCATTTCTTCAATTAGGAGGTGGTGAACTACAACCCTAAATGGATTGCCTAAGTCCACAAACCGATTGTGAACAAATTATCTACTTGCAAGGAACTCATGACTTGTATCTTATGTGCAATTGCTAATGCATCCAAGTCATATACAATGCAAGGCAAGAGATGATAAGCCAAAGTGGTCATAGAGAATAATCCATGGAATAAGTATAGATAAGAGTGAACTTGGAATATCATCATGAATTTCAAATTTGTTATATCATATCATGCTTTTAAGGATTCTATCCTAACACTGTGTACCTTGAGTATATAGTTGTCTTTAAATTTTATAGTATATTGTTGCTTGTTTATTAAAAAATCATAAAAAAAAAAAAAAAAAAAAACCTCATTTGACCCTTTGTATATTGTTTTTCTATACTTGAATGATAGAAATGGTGATTTAGGTTTGGATTTCTAGCTTATATGAGTTTTATGGTAAATGCTTCAAAGCATATTCATGATACTGTCTTGCTAATGTTAAGGATGAGGTAGCATAACTTCAAGAAGGTATTTGCAAAGTAGAATGTACAATTTCTAGATTAAATTTTTTAGAAGTGTTTATAAAGTTTAGATTTGAAGATTACAATGGATTATTTTTAATAAAATAGAATTTATAGATATCCTATTATGTAATCGCTTTATACAAAAAAAAAAAAAAAAAAAACAAACAAACAAACAAAAAACCAAAAAATGGGGTTTAATTTTGATGTCTTCTACATGATGCTTTCTCTTTTATATTATCTAAATAATATTTTTCAATATGTTGTCAAATATATGTTTTCTTATATTAATTTCTTCCAATATTTTACTTAGGAATAAAAAGGGAATATTGCAATTATTTTTAATGTTACAATTTTTTTTCCTACACACACACACATATATAGAGCCCATCTAAAAAGGGATTGATTGGGGTTTAAGCTTTTTCTTTGCACAAATTTGATCATGAATGGTACTTACAATGAATCAACTTAATTAATATAAACATCTCGTACTAATTTAATCATGTATAATTTACTATAAAATATTTCTATTTCTTTCTTAATTCAAACTAAAAATTTAATTCTTTTAATCAAAACTTTTTGTTTTAAAAATGAGTAATACAAAAGGTTGACAAAAAAATTTTAAAAAAAATGTAGAAGAAGAATAAATTTATGATACATGAAATGTGTGTATATCTCAACTTTGAATTACTATATCCTATATGAAAAGGATATATAAAGGGATTGGATCAATAAATTATCTTATTGAATGTTTGATTAAAGATGATATATGATAATTAAAGGATGAGATCATTTGTCTTATCCCAAAGCTAACCAAACATGGGATAGGATATGTTATCTCATCTCTTATCTCATCCAATATTATGTATATTAAATAAACTAAATACAACCTTACTTTAGAAGGTAATTCAATTGAGATGCGGGGATGTGGACTACTATTACTTTTAAAAGAAATATAGAAGTGATATAGACTATTGATTAGTATCGTATGGGGGATACATTGAGTGGATTCAATTTAACATCCACCTATCTAATTATACTAATAGATCATCTTGGATTATGAAAATTATGAAGTTGAAAAACAATATAGAGCACACACTGATAATATAAAAACAAATCAAAATTGGTATCATCGTTGCATGCTAGTTACCCAATTATATTTGTTGAATATTTAGTTGCCAAAGTGAAATCGCATGAAAAGGTTCAAGAAATGGTGATAGAGTAAAAAGCTTCAATGAGATGTGTTGCATTGTTGGATGAGATCTCATATTAGCATGTATGCATTTCAGTGCCAACTAGACCATAAGAACTACATCTCTAGCAACATGTTGATCATGAGGAGATGGGAGACATAGATCTAATATATTAGTGAGCATTATGTTTTGAGCTGATGAGGAAGACAATAAGGTGAAAAGTTCTCCTGGATGCTTTCCCATCATTGTCTCAAGTGCAACCACTCCAAAGCTATAAACATCACATTTTTCTGTCGCAACCATGGTGTAGGCAAGTTCTACTAAGAATCAAAATAAGAAATAAATATTGCACAAATGAGAAAGGAACATTCATTTGATTTTCTCATATTAGCGATAACTATAAAATGTTAATAATGTTTCATAGCATTCCATTGACATTTGGCTACATTTTATTTCTAGGATTATGATGAATTAAGTTCATTTTTACAACTTATATGAAATCTTTGAAAAACCATTCTAAGGAGTTTTTAAAAATGTTTAGGTATTATTGGGAAAATGAAGACAACCATTTGGAAAATGCTTGAGAGACCATTGATAAGTATTTTTTATATAAAGTTGTCTAGCTCTCTAATATCCCAAACCTTTTTTTTTTATAACTTTTTAAAATAACTATTAAGAGTTTTCTTTTTTTCTTTTTCTTTTTTTGGGAATTTTAGAATAAATAAAAAATTATGTTAAAGATATTTCAATTTCTATGAGGGTCCTTTGGGCACATAGCAAATAATATTTACACAGTTGGAAGCGTATCGTTTATAAATGATATAAAGTCGATTCATAACTATGGTGCAAAAGTTTGTTTGGCTCTGTAATCCCATTGTACACAACAAGGATGTTGTGTCTGCATAAGGGATGAGTGTGATATCTCACAATAGATATGAAAACAAATAGTTCTAAAACTACATATGAATGAGCTCTCCTTAACCTTGTAAATGCATTTTAAAGTCGTGTGGACCCTTAAGCCTAGAGCAAACAATATCTACGCGCTTTGGAGATAATATCTAGTTTGCATGAAAAAATAAAGAAAAATAATATATTAAATATTTTAAAGAATTTATTTGCTTTCAAGCTCTTCATAATTTTGAAATAAGTAATAATAGTAGAAGAAGTTTTGTTTGGCTTGTAAAAATATTTCCTTTCCCTTCATCCAATATAATATATCACTTCTATGAAGTATATAATGAGAGGTATAAAAGTACTAAATACATCAAATCTCAAAGATACCATACTAAAACAAAAACAACTAGAAGTTTAAAAGATATATCGAAAAAGTAAAAGTTGAAAGAAATATCAATGTGTACTTACCTGGTGCTATGTAACCATAAGTGCCTGCAAGAAGGGTTTGATTAGATGAATCAGGATGTAGTAATCTAGCAGTACCAAAATTTGATAGAAAAGCATCCAATTTAGAGTCCAAAAGAATATTGCTACTTGATATGTCCCTATGAATAATGGGTGGAGTAGTGTCATGATGCATGTAGCTTAAGGCATGGACTATGTTTTTTACCACATTCACCCTTTTAACCTAATCCAATTCCAAAGCTTCAACTTCATTACTCAATACACAGAATAAGCTTCCTCTTTCCATGTACTTGTAAATAAAAAACATGCATCTTTTGTGTAGACAATAGTCGTGAAGTTTTATAATATTTTGATGTTGTATTTTTTACAATATTTGCACCTCATTTTGAAAACTTTTCAAGTATGTTGCCTCATGTATTTCCCATCCTTGAAACTTTTTCAGGGCTACCACATTGCCTGTAGGTAATTGAGCCCTATAAACACTGCCATAGCTGATTTGTCCCCAATTAGTGTTCGACTTGATTTAGTTCAATTAACTGATGTGCTTTGATTTCAATCCTCAGACGGGAGTTATCAACAAAATTTATAAACCTAATTCACCATATACCAAGGTAGCACTAGCTAGCATAGTATAGTGGCTCTAGGATCGTCCACAAAGATGGGTTTTCACTTCACAATTGATATTAGTTCAAAAGCTGAATTGGTGGTTTTCCTTTCCAAGGTTAGCTTTAAAAGAAAACATAAGTTTGAATGGAAATGGATGGTTTTAAGCTAACCAAACATAAAGTAACTAAAATTAATTAGAAAGAAAGGTGTTTCTTGGGATTTCAAGTTACTAGGATCGGGTGCCTTATACAAAAGAGGAGATTCCGGTCACTTGAATCTTTTCCTTGCATTCAGAATTTAACATATAATTATTTCCCGAACCGGTGTGGTACAGATGCTTACCATTAACGGTTTCAACACTAAATCCCTCTCACTGATACATCTTGCAATGGCTCGTGCCTCTCACCTAGCATTTGCCATTCAAGGTGATCTTTAACCTTGGATTACCCTTCAAAAGCTCGCAAGAGATAACTAATGGATGTCTCCTTGGAGTCCAAAAGCTTACCAAGTGTTGGCTATTCTAGAAAATCCTACCTTTGAATCACCTCCCAAAGGCTCGCAAGAGATAAACTAGTGCAACTCAATGGACGGAGTCCACTTGCCTTACCAAGTGTTGGCCCAGGTGATTCAAAGGCGTTTTAAGTTAACGAAAAACATAGAAACCATTAATGGGTCACACTTTCTTTTCATTAAAAGCTTAAACAACAAAAACTCACACTTATGTAGCTGGAACCTTGCCTAGCTTCCTTCACCCAAGAAACAAAAAGTCTAGCCTCTCATCCTCTAAGGCCTCTGAGGATGTTTGGATAGAAAGAAAATAAAAGAGAAAACAAAGATGAGAAGGAAAAACGGAGCAAGGCTCTGTATATTATATTGATCAATTCTCTGTTCGGTTCCTCGATTCCTCGATGATTTTTACAATGGATGCAAGGGAACATATATAGGGAAGTTTTTCCAACCTTCCTAGCTAAGCAATCCTATAATTGGTGGATTACAAGGAGAAAATAGGGATTTTATACAAAAATATCTGAAGAAAAGATCAAGCGGAGTCGGTCGCAAATATCTGGAGATTGTACAGGTGGATTTCGCAGCATGTAACGTGGGCTATGAAAATTTCGCAAGAAAAGGTTGATTTCGCAGCTTGCGAAATTGCCTTTCAGCTTGGTATGATTTTCTTCCAATGGCCATGAATTCTTCATTTCAGCTCCAATTTGTGCACCGTTTAAAGCCTTGGACTCTTGACTTCCCAAGCTTCGAAACGGTATATAGCGTGTATTAAATGGACTTGAGAAAGTGCTCCAAATGTGAGAAAGAAGATTGTAACTGCTCTCCTCTATTTTTCTTCATGTCAAATTCTTATCTCTATTGTTCTTTCCTTGCATTTTTTATTTGGCTTTGGCAAAGGGCTACGAAGCTCCAAAGCTTGGTTTCTTCATGAATTTGAGCTTCAACTTGCTTTGCCATGAACTATACAAAAATCTCCCTCATTCTTGGATTGCTTTGGTGTAGCTAAAAGCTATCAAAAACACCAAAACTTAACACAATTTCATTAGAAATGATTGCAAGGGTCCTTAACATGCCAATTGAGTTAAAAGGTAATAACTATTACTCAAAAGTGTTTAAGAGAGTTAATTACAAGCTACAAAATAGCACTTTTTGAGTAGTAATCAATAGCCTCCAATGCCTATGCAGTATTTGATATCAAAATCCTTTGTTGCTTCAATGATGTCTTCATAAGCAATCTTACCATCATAGTTCCATATTGAAAATATATCTCCATTTTTTGTCAATGTTGTCTTGGTTTGATTTTGTCTCGTATTCTGCAAAAACAAGAGAAACCCAAACGTCACAAAAAGAAAAAAAAATGGTAGATATAACAATAACAATGATGCATATAATTTTATGTCCTCTTCTGCAATGTGTCCAACCTTTGATTTCACCACATAAACCTTTGTTGTGTCTAAACACCTTAGGGTGATGTTCCAACTATAATTCAATGGGTATATGACCCTTCAAATCATTGTATGACAAATCAATTAATGACCACCTATATATTGGAAGAGTAGGAATGCGACCTAAGAGTTTATTGTGGGAGAGATTCAAGTTTTCCAAGCTCTTCAAGTTTTGGAGCTGGGAAGGTATCTTTGCATTGATCAAATTATCACTAAGGTCTAAGATAGCCAAATTCTTCAAGTTCCTTATCTCGAAAGGGATGCAACCCTTGATTTGATTGCCACCAATATTGAACTCCGTTAAATTAATGAGATCGCCCAAAGATGAAGGAATAACTCCCATGAGGTTATTATGATCCAATCTGAGATGGATTATATTCTTCAAATTCCAAATTATAGGAGGGATGGAACCATTGATTTGATTATGACAAAGATAAAATGTGTCAAATTGGTAAGAAGACCAAATGACAAGGGGATGGGACCCTCGATTTGATTGTTGATGAGATGGAAATAAGTCAAATTGGTAAGATAACCCAAAAATGAAGGAATAGCACCAACAAGGGCATTATGACTCAAGGATGGTTGAACCAAATTTTTTAAATTCCCAATTTCAAAAGAGATGGGACCGTTGATTCGATTGAAATTAAGGTGCAAGTATTCCAGGTTGGTTAAACTTCCCAGAGAGGAAGGAATAACAAAGGAAAGAGAGTTAGAACCCAAATCAAAATGAATCCGATTCTTTAAATTTCCAATTTCATAAGGGATGGAACCGTTAATTCGATTGGAATTAAAGTATAAGTGTTAAACTTCCAAGAGAGGAAGGAATGACACTAGAAAGAGAGTTAGAACCCAAATCCAAATGAATCAAATTCTTTAAATATCCAAGAGAGGAAGGGATGGCACCAAACAGAAAGTTAGAATCCAAATCCAAATGAATCGGATTGTTCAAATGTCCAAGAGAGGAAGGGACGGCACCAAAGAGAGAGTTAGAACCCAAATCCAAATGAATCAGATTCTTGAAATATCCAAGAGAGGAAGGATGACACCAGAGAGCAGATACTTATAACTCAAATCCAATTCCTCTAAAACAGTGAGGTTACCCAGTGAAATAGGTAGCTCACCATCAAGTCTACAACCAGAGATATGAAGGTGAGTGAGTTTTGTAAGCTTACCTATCTCATATGGGATGCTACCATAGATGAAAGAATGGCTAAGGTTGAGATAGAGGAGGCTGGAAAATGATGAAACTTCAACTGGCTAAGCTTACACCGTGGGCAATAGTGATGTGAATAGGTAATCTGAATAACATGTTTCTCCCTGTTGCAGGTGATGTCGTCCCATGTGCAATGATGAGAAGTAGTGTTTTCCATGTACCATCACCAAGTGGAGGAGTTGCGGAGAGCCTCCGCCTCGGCCTCCACCTGTGCGTCAGTTGTAGCAGCAGCAGTAGGAGGTGATGAGATCAAGAGCATGTTATATGATAACGATGCCACTCAAACCACCAACACCCTACAAGTATTAATGGAACACCACTCCATTTTTTCTTATTTTCGATTAATATTGCTATATATGGCCCAGTTGATGGTTTTATAGAAGTGGTGTTGGTGTTGATCCAACAACTCTCTTCTTTCACCCACACAGCATCTCAAGCAAGTCAAACAAGTCTCTCCCAACTCTCCATCGGACGTTAATTTGTTGGGAAACGAGGACGTTTATTTTGGAAATTATGTTTTATAAAAATAAAAATAAAAATTGTAAGCAAAAATTAAAACCATAGTGATATATAAATCTTGTATTCACAAATTTTTTTAAATAAATTTTATGATGGGAAATTAGTAATCCTGATCAAACCATATTTAATTTGCTCTACCAAGACATGGGTGTCTCACTAATGAAAAATGAAAAAAATACATATATCATAACCCGTTCACTAGAAATATATGTGAAAATTGTGCATTTTATTTTTATTTTGAACTGAAAAAAATAAAAAAAATAAAAAAAATAAAAAAGAAAGAAAGAAAGAAAGAAAAATTTAGTATATAGAAACATGCTTAATGTTAATGTATACTAAAAATACAACCCCAAAAATACTTATCCAAACAAGTTATTTTTTAAAGAATTAAGAGTTAATTTTACTCACTTTCCTTCAAGTTATTTGATGAAATTTCAA
The DNA here is from genome assembly GCA_030254885.1 of Vitis rotundifolia. NCBI lineage: Eukaryota > Viridiplantae > Streptophyta > Magnoliopsida > Vitales > Vitaceae > Vitis > Vitis rotundifolia. The sequence goes on along the minus strand of CM058160.1, from coordinate 18,673,854 downwards.
ATAAATGAGAACTAAGTATATTAACACTTTTATAATCTTGGGTTTATTTCTCTACAAATGTTCTCAATTTCATGTTTTATTTAGCACTTAATGATTCTATTGGGAACTTGCATATTGTTACTCTTTTTCTTTCACCATTTAAAGGTTTCATTTCAAAGACTTCCTTTTTTTTTCATATTTAAAAAAGACTTTTGTTAATTATAACTCCAAGGAGAGATTGGTGTTGTTCCTTGCTTCTAAAATGTTATCTTTATTAATTTATATTATACTTTTTATTTTTTTTATCAAATATCGCCAACATGGTATCATCTTTCTTACTTCAATTCTTTTTTAGAGGAGTTCTTATGTGCAATATATTTTCCAATATTACAATATCAAAGATAATATTTAAGTTTTAAGGAAAAAAACTATTGTAATTCCAATTTGAGTTTTGTTCTTCAAGATCAAAATTTCAAAGATAACATTTAAGATTTAAAAAGAAAAAGGAAAAAAATGAACATCTATTAAACTAGATGCACTAATAACTCCTTTCATCCCTAAATGTAATAATTGTTATAAATAGTTCATTAATTATTTCTGTAAATAAGTTATTAAAGTCTCATTTGGATATATTTTACATTATTTTTTAAAAAATATTATCAAATAGTAATGACTGTTGTATAAAACTTGGAAACTCTTATAAAAAAATATATATATACAATTTTATGTTTTTCAAAAAAAAATTTAAAATTTTGAGATAGTAATTTAAAAAAAATCAATTTTTTTTAAACCGGTTTTAAAAACTTTTAAAGAATTCTTAGAAATTACTAATATTTTTTATTTTTAAAAATAGAAAATAGAAAATACATCTAAACAACTATTAGTTAATTCATTTATGCAATTAGTAAAATATATTTCAAAAGTGCAATAAAACCCAATAATCTTTGTAAAATTTTCTATTAGATAAGACATCTATGAATGAAAAAACCAAAAAGTTGAAAGAAATGCACCCTCTCCTCGTACGGTTGAAGAGAGCATAAATGTAGAGAGTCATAGTGTGTGATATTAATCCATTTACATTAATATAGAGAGCCCATCTAAAAAGAGACTAACTGGGATTCAAGCTTTTTCTTCGCACAAATTCAATCGTGAATGAAAATATCCTATTAAAATATTTATAGTGAATTAACTTAATTGGTATAGGCATATTCTATTAATTTAATCATGTATAGTTTGCTTTAAATAATCATTTTTTAAAGAGTACATGAACTTGTTTATGGTATATATATTTTATTCCACCTTTTTTTTTGTAATTAAATTTTTTCTCTACTTGCCATATAATCACCAAATTTTTTTATTTTCTATTTTTTAATAATAGTGATAAAATTAAAATCACTAATATGTTTAACATTGATATAAATTTTAAAAAATATTCTATGACAATAAAAGTCAAAAGATTGCATTTTTACTATTTGATTGTCATCCACCTTACATGATTAGTTTGTTTAAGACTTTATTTGATTTCTTCCAAGCAAAGCATGTCAACCAAGTCTTCTTAGACTACCCATTGTTTTCTAGTCATGCTTCTAATTAACTTGGAAATTTTCCAGATTTAAAAACCTTGAAAGCCCAGATTTAATCATATATGGATGAAGATATACCATTAAATATTTTAAAATTTTATTAAAAAATATGCATATGAATCATCCTAATTAATACTGCCACATTCTTCCCATTCAATAGTGTATATTTTACTTCTAATAATGCATTTTTTAAAGAGCAGGTACAATTGTTTGGTCAAGTATAAGGATTTCTTTAAATATAATGAATTAAACTTAAATAAGAGAGTTAGTCATGTGTTGTGGATGAAAATTTAACAAGGTCTTTCTTTGATAGTTTTATAAGCCATGGAGAAGACAAATTATAAGCCACTATTTCAATTATTAGATGAGAAGTCATGGGATTGCCAAAGCTCAAGTCAAGCAAGTCTTCTCTGGCATCTTCTCTCACTCTTGATTGGAAATTAGGTGCGAAATGAAGAAAGCATGAATATGCAAAGCCAAAGTTTAAGATGTCAGTTAGTGAACTACCTAGTGCGTCCAATAGGTAATCCTCTTTAATTTAGCCCAAAGTTTATTAATTTTTATTTTTTTATGAATCTTTTGTTAGATTATAATTTATTAATCAAGGCAATTCTAATTGCATAGTGACACAAATGATTTACATGAAAAATCATCATCAAAACCTATGAGAGACTTTATGGATATAAAAATCATCGGATCAAAGACCATAAGGTTATAACTCACATGAAGAATTGGTATATAGATTTATCAAACAGTTTCTAGTTATTGAGACTTATATCTCAAAACTTACACCTAATCTCACATCTACAACCTAATATTACTTTGCTCCTAACTAGACTCCTCAACATCTTAAGGAAATGTGATTCTCACTTGCAAACCCAAGAATGAAATACAAACTAGTCTTAAGAATTTCATATATACGCAAAAAAATAATTACTTTTAGCCTATATATATATATATATATATATATATATATATATATATATATATATATATATATATATATGTATTGCTAAAACAACTATTTTGAAACATGAAAAATAGAAACTTCACAAACAAAATTTTGAAAACTCGACCTTCAAATGCTCAAGCTAAGTACACTTGAGTGCTTCCAAGGCATGAGTGCCTCTTGGAAATACTTGAGTGCTTGATCAAAGTACTTGAGCGTCTAATTAGAACACTTTAGTGCTTAATCTAAAAAACCATTTTTAATTAAGTACAAATGCTCTATTTTTAATTACTTGAAATCTACTTTTATGTCACTTGTAAAAGTTCATTACTCTTTTAGTAACTCCTGGTACTTACCTTTGCCATTTCTAATTGATTCTTTAAAAAATTTGAATCGTCAACAGAGTGTAAATCACAATGATGCATATTGATGAGAACTCAAACTTGGTGGCTCTAAAGAGTCTATTTTGATGTGTTTAAGGCACTCAAACTAACCAAATGCTTGTCTTTGCTGTCAATACCTTATTTATTTATATTTGAAAAATTTTGTAAGTATTCTATAGGTTTTAAGGTTTCTTAGTTGCAGCAGAATTTTTTTGGAGGATTCTCAAAACAGCAAAAATGCCTAATGAAGAAGCAAAGACAAATTCCACATACACTTCTTTTGTGCACAAAGGCAGATTGTGCACCTCTCAGGTGCATCGAATGGAAATAGCATACATGAGTAAATAGTGCATCTCTTAGGTACATTGGATCATATTGCACCCTTCTGCAAGGCAATTTAAATTGTGAACCTTCGCTACAATTCAAAAGTTGCGCACCTCTTCACAAGTTAGAGTCATCAAGGCGAATTTATGTTTTCTATTTTAAAATTAGTAAAAACAAAAGTTTATCCAAATAGCACATTAGCTAAGTATACTCCTTTTTAAATATGGATCAAATATTTTATATTTGAAGAATAATTCTTCTGTATCATACCATATGATTCGACAAGTAGTTTATAGTTACGTATATATTAAAAAATAATAAAAATATTTAAAGTTCTTTAATTGGATTGCATGCTTTACATAAATCTAAAAAATATATATAATTATTTTTAAATTCATCAATTATTATTTTGAAGAGATTTTTTAGTGTAATTTGTAACTTCATAAATAAGGCAATAAAAAGATAAAAATCAACCGAATATCTTTTATCTAGCACTTCGCCAAAAGATGAGAATGAAAGATTAAAGATTTTTGTAATTTCAAATATGCAAGACAAATTTTCTTTTTGGGATAAAGAAGATATAAGTAAGTTCAAAATCTCATTTTTATAAGGAATGGTTGTTTCCTTCATTTATTTTGTATAAATCTAGATATGTGAAAAAAAATATATATTATGCTAATAATATTGTGTTAATTATAAATCTGTGAAAAAATATTATTTTAAATAATATTATGTTCATTTACTTCATATACCTTTATATCTTAATACTTTCACTTTTTCTTCTTCTATTTTTTCTCTCTATTTTTTTTTCCTAACATTTTACATCAAATTTATTGGAGAACCAAATATAGTCTAAAAGTGGTGAATTTTTTTTTCTATACATTTTTAAAAATTATGAACGTGAAAAAAATTATTCAGATTTAACTTATGCTTTTATATCTTTTGTGGACCATAAGGGTAACACATAATCTAGGAAAATTTCAAGCTACTGTAAATTCAAAGAAAAAAAACACATGAAATTTAGAACATAAGTAGAAAATTAATAAACCTGATATTTAAAAAAAAAAAGGATAAAGAAAAGATAATTGCTATGCCAAGAAGAAGAGTACATCAACACCAATATTATAAATTTAATTATTGAATGGTAAAGCTTGGACTTGTTTATCTTTGAATTTAGAAAGTGAGCAAGAAAAAAGAAAAAAAGTTAAAATTTCTAATTTGGTTTATAATTGAAAATGTGTAACATGAAAAATAAAATATAATAAACTTTTAACATTTGAAATTATTAATTCTTTAATAAATTTTATAAAAATTCTTTATCAAATTTTAGAATATTTGTTGCAATATCCTTATAAATATATGATCAAAATTGGGAGGACCTCTTTGCCCTTATTTATTTATTTTTGTTGTCTTTCTATATGGTCCTTACATGTCACATACCAGGAAATTTCTAATCAAGGGTTGGAAAAGTGGCCAGAGAGGACTTGCTTGACTTGAGCTTTTAGTGTGATATAACTTTTCTTCTAATAATTGAATAGTGGGAAGCACTACGTCTTTGTGGTCCTTGAATGTCACCATCATTTGGGAAATTTCCAAGTTAATTAGTAGCATAACAAAAAAAAAAAAAAAAAAAAGGAAACTCAATGAAGAGTCTAGGAAGTGGGCCTAAGAAAACTTGGTTGACTAGCTTTGCCCAGAAGAAAAATCAAATAAAGTGTTAGTGGAGCTAATCATATAAGTGGAATAATAATCAAATAATAAAATTAATGTAGCCTTTTGATTTTTAATTTTATCAATATTATTAAAAAAATTAAAAATTTGTTTGCTGAAGATAACAACTAGGAAAAAAAAAAACCTATTTTCTACTTTTTCTATAAAAATTTCTATTTTTTATATAATACTTATTATTATTTTCTATTTTTTTTAAAAAAAAAAATTGTAATGTGTTTCCAAATACTATAATAATTTAAACACTAGTGCATTTTTCCTCTTTTCTCTTTAAATGTTATCATTGAAATTTTGATATTGAAGAAAAATATTCAAATCAAAACTACATTTTTCCCCTTAAATCTTAAATATTATCTTTGAAATTGTAATATTGGAAAACATATTATACGTCCAAACTACTCTAGAAAAAAAGTCAAATAAGACACGCTATATTTAGTTATCTAAAAATATTAAGGAAAGAAAAAAAATATTAAAGGAAATTATTTTCTCATGTTTGATTTTATTATGAAAAATATTAAAGAAAATAAAATATGATTAAAATTAGTTAAAATTTTTTATACATATTTAAATTATTTAATTTTTAGATAAAAGAAGAAAAGTAAGTGAACTAAGTTTGAAATGGTATATAAAAATAATTTATTTATTTTAAATCTATTTTTTATTTTCTTTCACTTTTTCTTCTTCTATTTTTCCTCTCTATTTTGTTTTCCTAACATTTTACATCAAATTTTTTGGAGAACCAAATATGGTCTAAAAGTGGTGAATTTTTTTTTCTATACATTTTTAAAAATTATGAACGTGAAAAAATTTATTCAGATTTAACTTATGCTTTTATATCTTTTGTGGACCATAAGGTAACACATAATCTAGGAAATTTTCAAACTAGTATAATTGAAAGAAAAAAAAAACACATGAAATTTAGAACATATGTAGAAAATTAATAAACCCAAAATTAAAAAAAAAAGGATAAAGAAAAGATAATTGCTATGCCAAGAAGAAGAGTACATCAACACCAATATTATAAATTTAATTATTGAATGGTAAAGCTTGGACTTGTTTATCTTTGAAATTTAGAAAGTGAGCAAGAAAAAAGAAAAAAAGTTAAAATTTCTAACTTGGTTTATAATTGAAAATGTATAACATGAAAAATAAAATATAATAAACTTTTAACATTTGAAATTATTAATTCTTTAATAAATTTTATAAAAATTCTTTATCAAATTTTAGAATATTTGTTGCAATATCCTCAAAAATATATGATCAAATTTGGGAGGACTTCTTTGCCCTTATTTATTTATTTTTGTTGTCTTTCTATGTGGTCCTTACATGTCACATACCAGGAAATTTCTAATCAAGGTTGGAAAAGTGGCCAGAGAGGACTTGCTTGACTTGAACTTTTAGTGTGATATAACTTTTCTTCTAATAATTGAATAGTGGGAAGCACTACGTCTTTGTGGTCCTTGAATGTCACTATCATTTGGGAAATTTCCAAGTTAATTAGTAGCATAACAAAAAAGAAAAAAAAAAGAAAAAAAAAAAGGAAAAACAATGAAGGGGAAGTGGGCCTAAGAAGACTTGGTTGACTAACTTTGTCTGGAAGAAAAATCAAATAAAGTGTTATGTGGTCTTTGTTTTTGACATATAATAGAAGACATGATTGTTGTAGAATTTCACTAACAATGAAATTGAAGTTATTGATAGTGAGATTAAGAAGACTTTTTGACTAAGAAATGAATCAAATAAAATATTCAAACAAAATACATATAAAGCTTTTGGAATAACTTTTTCAAACAACATGGAAGACACGTCGTGGAATTTCACTCACAATGAAATTTAAGTCATTGGCAGTGGGGTTAGGAAGACTCATTTGACTAAAAGATGAATCAAATAAAGTATTGATTGGGCTAACTGTGTAATTAGGATAGTGATCAAATAAGAAAAGACAACTTCTCATTATCTCTTGGTGGTTTTAGTGAGTTATGTAATATGTCTTAGTTTTTATTTTTTTATAAAAATGCTTAATAATTCTAATTTTATTATTTATTACTATTAAAAATAAAAATGAGAATTATTTACTATTATGTAAAAAAAATAAATAAATAATTTTAGTTTTCATTATATGTAAAAAATAAAATAACCTTTGTCATCCTTAATTGATTATGCAACAACCTTTGATGCTTCAATAAAACGTATAACATAGTAATGTAAAATGCCATAATAAAAAAAAAAATTAACAATTTAGATTAAATAATATAATGTGCTACCTTCCTATTAGTATTTGCCAATAAAGTTTATTGTATTATAGTGAACAATGCCATTAATTCTATTTTTCAATTTATTTATATTCTTTTATCACAAAATAGAAATTTATCTTCAACATGTTAAGTTACAAAAATCTTCAATATTACATTCCTCTTCTAGAGAATGATGGGTAAAACGGTAGAATGTATTCAACTTATTTTTATTTCTTATTCTCTTATTTATAAAGTTACACATTACATTTAAAAAACTCTTTCTAAAATAATAAATAAAAATTAAAAAAGAATTGAAAAGTTTGTATTTTGTGCAATACATACAATTCAATGGCATGCAAACTCTCACTTTCAATCATATTCCCCCTTAATCGATTTATATTTTTGTTATTTTGTAATTATTTTTTTTATATATACCTACGTGATATCTATTTGGTAGAATCATACGATATGACACCAAATATTGTTGATTGGTTGTAAATCTAAATTGAGAGTTTTTCAAAATTAAAATTTGATTTAATTTTTAAAAGTTAATTAAAATATTTTTATTTTGAGTTGTTGATTGAGTATAGTTGCAATACAGGATTTCTATAATTTTCCTATAAGAGCTTTTTATTTTGTTAGGTGCACATTTATGCTTCTAAGCGTCCAAGAAGACTTTCTTGACTTGCATAAGAAAAAAGAGTTGCTCAACACCAACACCATGAAGTAGGTGTGATGTAAAGATAAAAATAAAAAAAATAAAAAAATAAAAAATATTAACATAATTTATGGATGGTACTCCTTTTGACAACTTTTCCAAACATCGTGGCAGATACGACATGATCATTGTGGAATTTTACATAGAATTAAAAATCATTGGTAATGGGATTGAAAAGACTTTCTTATCTGCCTATTACTTGGAAAAGAACCAAATAAAATATTGGCTTTAGTATATTTTTAGTTTATATTAATACTAAAATATTTAATAATTTTAATTTTATGTTTTATTATTATTAAAATAAAAAAAATGTATTTATTAATTATGTAGCAAATAGAAAAACCTTTTTAAAAAATTATTTTGATTTTTTAATACTTGTAGGGTGTTGGTGGTTTCAGTGGCATTGTTATTATACAACACACTCTTCTCATCAGCTTGTTGCCCTTCGAAGACCCTACTTCTCATCGTTCCACATGGTACAACATAACCTGCAACAAGGATTATGGTTTTAATGTATGTGTTTGATAACTTTAATTTAGTTTTTGTTATTTAAAAAGACAATAAAATATTTGGTGATTATATAATAAGTAAAAAATACTTCTTTTCTAATGAGCTTTTCATAATTTTTGGTGATAATTCCGATTTTATTATTTGTTGCTATTAAAAATAAAAATGAAATATTTACTATTATATAAAAAAATAAAAATAAGAATAATTTTAGTTTTCATTATGGGCAGTCTTAAGTCTTTAATAAAGTATATGATAGAGTAATGTAAGATGTTGTGGATAAATAAAACGAAATTATCAACTTAAATTAAATAATATAATGCACCAACAAATGAAATAAATTTTTTACCTTTTCGTTAGTATTTGCCAATGACATTTATTGTATTATGGTGATCAATGTCACTAATTTTATTTTTCAATTTATTTGTATTTTTTCATTAGAAAATAGAAATTCATCTTCAACATGACAAAGTGACATTACCTGATTTTTATCTTCTTTGTTCTCTTATTTATCAGGTTGCATATTACATTAAAAAAACTTTTTCTAAGATAATAAATAAAAAAATAAAAAAGAGTTGAAAAGTTTGTATTTTGTACAACGCATACAATTCAAAGGTCTCACTTTCAATTATATGTCTCCCACAATTGATTTTGTATTTTTATTATTTTTTAATATATACGTGCGTATTTATAAGAAAAGTTTGTAAACCTGAATCGGGAGTTTTTCAAAATTAAAATTTGATTTAATTTTTGAAAGTTAATTAAAATATTTTTATTTTGGGTTGTTGATCGAGTATAGTTGCAATGCAAGATTTCTATAATTTTTTAATTAGAAGTTTTTATTTTGTTAGGTGTACGTTCATGCTCCGTTCATCCACCTGATCTTCAACGATGAGAGTCCAAGAAGGCTTGCTTGACTTATATAAGAAAAAAGAGCTGCTCAACACCAAGACTATGAAGTAGTAGGCATGATTTAATGATAAAATAAAAAATAAAAAAATAAAAAATAAATAATATAATTTATGAGTGATACACTTTTTGAACAACTTTTTGAATCATGGAGACACCATCATTGTGAAATTGTTTGAGCACAGTTGCTTGACTTGCTTTGGTTAGAGAAGAAAAAAATAGAGTGCTTATAGGGGCTAATTTTTTTTTAGTGAAAAAAAATTAAAAAATTGTTTGATGATTGCATAACAAATAGAAAAACTTTTTCAATAGGTTTTATTATTATTATTATTATTATTTATATTGATTCATGTTTAAAATTAGTGAAATTGACAAATTTTTAATCAAATTTTAAAATATTTAATATTATATCTTGATCAATTTATGGTAAAATTTAGGATTTCTTTATGGTCCTTACATGTTACTATTATTGGGGAAATTTTAAGTTAATTAGAAGCATAATCAGAAAATAATCAAAAGTCTAAGAAGTGGGCCTCCGAAGACTTGGTTGACTTGCTTTGATTTGAAGAAAAATTAAATGAAGTGTTAGATAAGCCAATCATAAAGTGGAATTTAATTGTTACTATTATATATAATAAAAAATAAAAAATAAAAAAATATTTGATGACTATAACAACTAGAAAATAAAATTTAAGTGCAAAAACAAAATATTGATACATTTTTTGTGGATCAATATTTTTATTAATTTTTAATATATATGAATTACCGGTGGAACCATATGGCACAATACCCAATAATTATGCTTCAAATACAAATATTTAATCTATATTTAAAAAAGCGTGTGCTTAGCTTCTGTATTGTTTAGATAAATGTTTTTGGGTATCATGCTTAACGTTTTTGGATATAATACCCAAGAATTATGCTTAATGTTAAATTCTACATTAACATTAAGCATGTTTTGTCATACTTAAAATTTTTTTTTTTATTTAAAATAAAAATAAAATGCACAATTTTATATATATATATATATTCATTTTTCATTAGTGTGACATTCACCTGGTTGGCTTGATAGAGAAAATTAAATATGATTTGATCATGATTATTAATTTCCCATCATAAAATTTATTTTAAAAAAATTTGTGAATAAAATATTTATATATCAGCATGGTTTTAATTTTTGCTTACATTTTTTTTTTTTTTTTTTGATTCTTTTCTTTCTTTTTTTTTTTTTTTTTTTTTTTTTTTTTTTTTTTTTTTTTTTTGGCATAAACCATGTCATCAAACATAATTTCAAAATAAACGTTACCGTTTTCCCAGCAAGTGTCCAATGGAGAGTTGGGAGAAGACTTGTTTGACTTGCTTGAGATGCTGTGAGGGTGAAAGAAGAGAGTTGTTGGATCAACACCAACACCACTTCTATAAAACCATCAACTGGGGCATATACAGCAATATTAATCGAAAATAAGAAAAAATGGAGTGGTGTTCCATTGATGCTTTTAGGGTGTTGGTGGTTTCAGTGGTATTGTTATCATATAACATGTTCTTGATCTCATCGCCTCCTGCTGCTGCTGCTCCTACAACTGACGCACAGGTGGAGGCTGAGGCCGAGGCTCTCCGCAACTCCACATGGTGGTACATGGAAAACACTACTTCTCATCATTGCACATGGGACGGCATCACCTGCAACAGGGAGGGACATGTCATTCAGATTTACTTTTCAGACCACTATGGACCAATGATTGACATTAGCCAGTTGAAGTTTTCTTCATTTCCCAGCCTCCTCCGTCTCAGCCTTAGCCAATCTTCCATCTATGATCGCATCCCAGATGAGATAGGTACGCTTACAAAACTCACTTACCTCCGTATCTCTGATTGTGGACTTTATGGTGAGCTACCTGTTTCACTGGGTAACCTCACTCTATTAGAGGAATTGGATTTGAGTTATACCTATTACCTCTCTGGGGCCATCCCTTCCTCTCTTGGAAATTTAACCAACCTGGAATACTTGGACCTTAGTTACAATAAAATCAACGGTCCCTTCCCTTCTGAAATTGGGAATTTAAAGAATCTGGTTGCTTTGAATTTGAGTTCTAACTCTCTTTCCAGTGTCATTCCTTCCATTCTTGGAAATTTAACCAACCTGGAATACTTGGACCTTAGTTACAATAAAATCAACGGTCCCATCCCTTCTGAAATTGGGAACGGTCCCATCCCTTCTGAAATTGGGAATTTAAAGAATCTGGTTGCTTTGAATTTGCGTTCTTACTCTCTTTCCAATGCCATTCCTTCCTCCCTTGGAAATTTAACCAACCTGGAATACTTGGACCTTAGTTACAATCAAATCAACTGTTCCATCCCTTCTGAAATTTGGAATTTAAAGAATCTGATTCATTTGGATTTAGGTTCTAACTCTCTTTCCTGTGCCATTCCTTCCTCTCTTGGAAGTTTAACTAACCTGGAATACTTATCCCTTAATTTCAATCAAATCAACGGTTCCATCCCTTCTGAAATTGGGAATTTAAAGAATCTGAATCATTTGGATTTAGGTTCTAACTCTCTTTCCAGTGTCATTCCTTCCTCTCTTGGAAATTTAACCAATCTGGTTGAATTGTCCCTCAGTTGGAACTCCCTTGTTGGTGCTATTCCTTCATCTGTGGGTGACCTCATCAATTTAACTGAGTTCAATATTAGTGGAAATCAAATCAGGGGCTGCATCCCTTTCGAGATAGGGAACTTGAAGAATATGGCTAGCTTAGACCTTAGCGATAATTTGATCAATGGAAAGATACCTTCCCAGCTTCAAAACTTGAAGAGTTTAGAGAACTTGAATCTTTCCCGTAATAAACTCTCAGGTCGCATTCCCACCCTTTCAATATACAGATGGACATCAATTGATTTGTCATACAATGATTTGGAGGGTCACATACCCCTTGAATTACAGTTTGTATATCAGCCCAAGGTGTTTAGCCACAACAAAGGTTTATGTGGTGAAATCAAAGGTTGGCCACATTGCAAAAGAAGAGATAGAAGCATGATCGTCACTATTATTGCTATATTTACCATCTTGTCTCTTCCTTTATTCGTGTTGAGGTTTCTCTTACTTTCGTGGAATATGAGACGAAATCAAACCAAGACACCATCAATAAAAAATGGAGATATATTTTCAATATGGAACTATGATGGAAAGATTGCTTATGAGGACATCATTGAATCGACAGAAGACTTCGATATCAAATATTGCATAGGTACTGGAGGCTATGGGAGTGTTTACAGGGCTCAATTGCCTACAGGCAATGTGGTAGCCCTAAAAAAGCTTCATGGATGGGAAAGAGATGAGGCAACATACTTGAAAAGTTTTCAAAATGAGGTGCAGATATTGTCAAAAATACAACATCGGAATATTGTAAAACTTCACGGCTATTGTTTGCACAAAAGATCCATGTTTTTGATTTACAAGTACATGGAAAGAGGAAGCTTATTCGGTGTATTGAGCAATGAAGTCGAAGCTTTGGAATTGGATTGGATTAAAAGGGTGAATGTGGTCAAAAGCATAGTCCATGCCTTATGCTATATGCATCATGACTGTACTCTGCCCATTATTCATAGGGACATATCAAGCAGCAATATTCTTTTGGACTCTAAATTGGACGCTTTTCTATCGGATTTTGGTACTGCTAGACTGCTGCATCATGATTCATCCAATCAAACTGTTCTTGCAGGCACTTATGGTTACATAGCGCCAGGTAAGCACACAACAGTTTTTCTTTCAGCTTTTACTCTTTCGATATATCTTTTGAACTTTTGGTTGTTTTTGTTTTAATAAGTTTGGTATCTTTGAGATTTAATGTATTAAGTACTTTTATACTTCTTATTATATACTTCATAGAAGTCACAAATTATACTAGATGAAGGGAAAGGAAATATTATTGCCAGCCAAACCAAACTTTTTCTACTATTATTACTCATGAAGAGCTTGAAAGTGAATAAATTCTTTTAAATTTTTAATATATTATTTTTCTTTATATTTTTCATGCAAAGTAATAATAGCTTCCAACTACGTAGATATTCTTCACTTTGGGCCTAAGAGGCCCACATGAATTTAAAACGTGCCTATAAGGTTAAGCGAAACTCATTCATATATAATGTCAAAACTTTTTGTTTTTATATCTATTATGGGATATTACACTCATCCTTATGTAAAAGCAATATCCTGTTTATGTCCCATGAGATTGTAGAGCCAAACAAACTTTCACATCATGGTTATAGATTAACTTTATACCATTTGTAACGATCTACTCCCAACTATGTGGATATTGCTTGTTATGGGCCCAAAGGGTCTTCATAGAAGTTAGAAATATATATATATATATTTCTTTTAAAGTTCCAAATAAAAAAAAAAAGGAAATTTTTAATAGTTATTCATAAAATGTTGTAAAAAATGGTTTGAGAGTAAGAGAACTTTATATGAAAAATACTTATCAATGTTCTCTCAAGCATTTTCCAAATAGTTGTCTTCATTGTCCCAATAAGTCCCAAATATTTTTAAAACCTCCTTAGAATAGTTTTTCAAAGGTTTCATATAAGTTGTAAAAATTAACTTAATTTCATCACAATTTAGAAATAAAATGTTGTCAAATGTCAATGCAATGCTATGAAACATTCTCAACATTTTATAAGTATGGATAATATGAGAAAACTAAATGAATGTTTCTTTCTCATTTGTGCAATATTTTTTTCTTGTTTTGATTCTAAACAGAGCTTGCCTACACTATGGTTGTGACGGAAAAATGTGATGTTTATAGCTTTGGAGTGGTGGCGCTTGAGACAATGATGGGAAAACATCCAAGAGAACTTTTCACCTTATTGTCTTCCTCATTAGCTCAAAGCATAATGCTCACTGATATATTAGATTCACGTCTCCCATCTCCTCAAGATCAACAAGTTGCTAGAGATGTAGTTCTTGTGGTCTGGTTGGCACTCAAGTGCATACATTCTAATCCGAGATCTCGTCCAACAATGCAACACATCTCATCGAGGCTTCTTACTCAATTACCATTTCTTGAAACTTTTCATGGGATTTCACTTTGGCTATTGAATACTCAAGAAATATAATTAGGTAACCAGCATGTAACGATGATACGAATTTTTATTTCTTTTCATATTACTAGTGTGTGCTCCATATTTTGTTTCAACTTCATAATTTTCATAAGCCAAGATGATTTATTAACATATATATATATATATATATATATATATATATATATATATATATATATATATAGGTGGATGTTAAATTGAATCCACTCAGAGTATCACTCACATTGTACTTATTAATGGTCCATATTGCTTCTCTATTTCTTCTTAAAGTATAGCAGTTCACATCCCTTGTTTCTTAATTGTATTACTTACTAAAGTAAGACAATATTTAGTTGATTTGATATACATAATATTGGATGAGATAAGAGATGAGATAGCATATCTTATCCTAGGATTGGTTAGTTTTAGGATAGGGTAAATGATCTCATCCTTTAATTATCATATATCATGTTCAATCAAACATTCCATAAAATAATTTATCGACCCATTCTCTTTATACATCCTCTTTACATAGAATATAATAATTCTAAGTTGAGATATGTACATATTTCATATATCATAAATTTATTCTTCTTCTATATTTTTAATTTTTAATTTTTTGTCAGCCTTCTCATTTTAAAAACAAAAAGTTTTGATTAAAAAAATTAATTTTTTAGTTTGAAATAAGAAAGAATTAGAAATATTTTATAGTAAACTGTACATGATTAAATTAGTAGAATATGTTTATACTAATTTCTTGGTTTTGGTTGAATCAGGGGTTTTCTTCATCAAATGTGGCAATTGTATTTGGTGACATCTTTCCACTTTGTGTGCTGGTTTTGTGAGCTTGAGAATAATACCATTTCTAGTTCTCTTCCCATATCTTGGGAAAAAGACTTGCACGAATATTGTATTAATTCCTATTTTCTACGAAAGATATTCATTTTTGCATGGTTTATTTTAGCTCCATCTTGAAGAATTTTTTTTCCCAAGTAAAGTCATTGGTGTTAATCTTGGATGGACACTCATGCGCTTGATAATGTGTTGTTGGGTTACAACCTAATTTCTAGTTGAGATCTATCCTACATTGTTGTGAGTCCTTGTTCAAATCCTGCTATGGGAACCTTTTTTTTTTCTTTCTTTCTTTTTGCTTGTTTCTACTATATTTAAGGATTATTTACTCCAATAGGAAAGGCCAATCCAATTAAGTTTTAGCAACTCGACTAAAGTATTTGTCTAGGTGAGTGGTATAAAGGCTTAGACTTACAAGACCAGTAGTCTAAGAGTGTGTTTGACAGTGATTCTAAAAAGTATTTCTAACATTTCTAATACTTGAAAAATAAAAATTTTCAAGTGTTAGAAAGATTGGAAGTGCTTCCTAAAATCACTATCAAATGGACTCTAATTTAGTAAACTAATAGCTTATTTGAGGTGTCTAGTTAGGCAACTAGAAAAAGCGAGTTGCATTTTAATTACCCCATTGAGGTGTGTTAAGTTAACTAGATTGAAGTCAAAGGAAACACTTAAGTGGCCAACCATGTGAAGTGCTTTTCAAAGGATGGTAAATCAATTAGTTACTATGAAAATGACAATTGATGATAAGATACAAGTCTCTTTGTTGTTGTGTTCATTGCAAGACATGTGAGAGACACCTATTGTAAATGTTAGTAACTTTTGTTACAAATTATGCACCTTCGTTGTGAAGAGTAGTTTGTTTGATGAAGAGACAAGAAGGAACACTCATATTATAAATAGATAGAAAATAGAGGGAAAAATAAGGGTAGAGGATAGAATTATTATAATAAGTCCAACCAAAGATTTATCCAAGGAGAAAATGAAATGCTCATTATGGCAAAGAGAGCAATTTAGAAAAGAACTGTGTTGTTGGGAAAGGAAATAAAGTAGGCAAACCTAAGAAAGAAAAAGGAAAGGAGAGAGAGAAAAATAATACTACATCTGCTGCATATAAGACTGATTAGAGTTTGGTACCAATGAAATAGAACTATCGTGTTTACAAAAAGGAAAACAAGAGGGAGCCTTAGGAAATGGAACAAAACAAGGATACTACAACATGAACTTTTACATGTTGGTGATTATTAAGCTACCAACATAATCTAAAAGCTAAAGTTAGGGATGATAATGGGACAAGTTTGGAATGTATCACCCATATTCAAATCTCGTCACATTTATATCAATCTATTGCTACCCCCACCCAATGAAAAAATTAAACAGGGCGGTGTAAGGTATGGCAAGGCTACAGGTATGAAAATTTATTACTTGTGTTACACTTGCCCCACCCGACCCTATTTATTTTAAATTTTTTTAAATATAAAAAGTAAATACATTTTATATATATAAAAATATTATAAATTTTTATAATTTATTTTATTCAAGAAGTAGATTGTTTTTATTATTTTGTATTAAAAATGAGTAAATTAAATAACAAATAAAACTATTTTTAAAGTTAATTATATGTATACTTGGGATAGGATGAGATCAGAGGGGACGAAGCAATACCTAAACCCACCATTGGCTTATATATATATATACATCAGTGGGGGCACACATGAAAAATGACTTTGGGTCATGAGCTTTGGGCTCTAAATGGAAAAGAAATGACTTTGGGTCATAAATAAGAAAAACGACTTTGGGTCGTGA
Source organism: Vitis rotundifolia (assembly GCA_030254885.1). NCBI lineage: Eukaryota > Viridiplantae > Streptophyta > Magnoliopsida > Vitales > Vitaceae > Vitis > Vitis rotundifolia. The sequence goes on along the minus strand of CM058160.1, from coordinate 18,656,806 downwards.
GCTCAGGGCTCTAAATGCTAAGAATGACTCTAGGTCATAAATAAGAAGAAGAACTTTAGGTCGTGAGCTAAGGGCTACGAGGAAATGAATAGCTCAGGGCTACGAGGCTCAAGGCTTAAAAGGAATGGATAAAAAAGACTAACTCAAAAGTGGATAGGAGGTAAATGGGCTCAAAGTCGTACACTCAAAATGTCGAGGGTCCGACTATTAAGCTTAAGAAGGGAAATATGCCCCAGTATCCAGGGTGCTCACACTGCTGAAACAACCGGTAAATCAATCATCTACTGGAATTAATGGGTAAAAAACCGATGCATTATGACAAACCTCTGAAAAATCTGAATTGAAAGAACTCTTTATGTCTCAAGGGCTGCTTTGTCGACGAATCTCAAAAGGTAAATCTTGGAGTGTGTATATCGCGACTCATCTAAAAGCAAATCTCAAAGTGCACAAAAATACTACTCATCTGGATAACCTAATCTGCAAGATAATCAATGACAAAAGCAATCTATCTCATGAGCATCTGACTAAAGAATCCATCAACGCTCCTCGGGATGTGATCCATCTCTATTTCAACAAAACCATGTATGAAGGTCCTGATATCGTCAATCATTGGAAACCCCAGACTAGTACTCAATCTAAAACCAAGCTGGTTGCTATCTCAATCTCAAGGGTACTCATAGAAAATGGGGAAATGTGCCCCAGTATAAAATCTGATGTTAAAGTCATGAGGTAAATAACCAACACTGATCATTCATCTATGTACCACTACGCAAACAAAATCTCATCAAGGAGAGGAGAATATGCCCCAGTATAATATCTGATGTCGAAGTCATGAGATAAACAACCAACACTGATCATCTATCTATGTACCATTGCTTGAACACAATCTCATCAAGGAGATGGGACTATGCCCTAGTATAGATATCTTATGTACAATAAAGAATCTGTTAAAATCAATCAAACATCCTTATAACTATAAATAAGGATAGCCATACCACCCAACAACAACTAGGAACCTCGGAGAAAGGAGGAAATATGCCCTAGTGTGGGTATCTAATGCACAACAAAAGAATGAATCCAACATCATCAATCAACTATCTCCAGCTCAATAATAATTCACTAGTCTATCTCAGAAATACTCCGCAAATGGAACCTAGAATCATGAAAACCGTCAATGAGCTCAACAATGCTCCACTAGAACTGATATCATTTCAACATACTCCATTAGGGATATCTGATTAGTGAAAATGCCTAGGCTCAAAGTAGGGGCTCATCTCAACCTAATGAAAGGGGAATATGCCCCAGTATGATAACTGATACACAGTAGAATGGGAAGCCAGACAATGTCAAATATCATCCATAAGATGAAGCAATCGTCTACATCCATCACTAAATCACCTCCGAGCATCAAAGAAGCATCTCTCAGAAGAAAAAATGGGACGATGTCTATATGTCAACCAAATCCCAAACACCGGCTTAACTAGAGGCTGTCAAAGATAGCATCTGATCTTATAGTCTCAGGGTGGTCTTAAGACACGGGACGTAACTTAGGCTAGGGTGATAGGGTGAAAGAAATGAAGGGAAACTAGGCTCAAATACCCAATGTTCAAACCCATACCCTCGTGTACAAGATGTAATGCATTGAAAAATCTCATAAGCCATAGACCTAAAGCTAACCAAAGGAAATGTCTATGGCGGAATAAGATAAAGGATAAGTGGTCAAACCATTAGTGAAACATGTGAATGATGTGAATAAGGTATCGAATCAGAAATGTGTATCAATATATAGGAAATGGATAAAAGGTGGAACAAAGCTTTGGAAAAGGTGATGGGACACAAAAAAAAGGCAATAAGAAAGTGGAATGAATGATGATCAACCCATATTAGTACAGTAAGGGAAAGTTGTATCACCAACGATGGAATGGTGGATAAGACAATGATCCAAAGACCCTAGTAAAAAGGTTACTCATCTCTCATACCTAATACATATCAACCACAATCCAAGAAGCATAGGATCTCATAGAACCCTCACATGAACCCTCGACACTCCAAATGCATAACAAGAGTGGCTCAAGGAGTGAAAACTCATATAAAAATCTCACAAGAATCCATAATGACAAATTCATCTAATAAATAGACCTCAAAAGGTGACATAAGTGCCCAATGGAGCAAGATACCATACATGAACATATCATTGCACTTTTTTTTTTCTTTTTTTATTTTTTTTATTTTTTTGTTTTTTTTGTTTTTGCACATGCTCTGATCATCAATAAATCGAACTCCAATGGGAAAGATATAAGGAATAAATAGACTCTCTCAAATCACTGATGAATACGTGAACCCCATCCCATGAAACAACCTCTCAAACTAAAATCTCCAAATCAATGCCAAATGATGGGATGAATAGAGTGATATGACTGCTCTTTTTGCACCAAGATGTGAAGAATCATCAACCTAGGGAAGAGGAGAGATAAGATGAAACAAATAATGATAAAAGCAAGAAAGAGAATGAAAATGGGATGATAGTAAAATAGAACAAACGGGGTGATAAGAAGATGGTAATAAGAATGAGAAGATAGGCCTATAAGTCTAAAGCTCATGAGACTTTCCTAACAAAGCATGTATATGCATCAAAAGGCCCCAACCTGAGTGTAGAAATGGTAATCAAGGCTATAGGAAAGAAAAAAAGCTTTAACGTACCACATGAGGCTCAATGGGCTAGCAATGGTCTAATATATAGATAGAGGTGATAAAGTGTAAGGCTAACTGAAATAATGGCCATCCATCCTGCGACTATGGTCTCAAATGTAATACTTCTTCAGTTGATCCACATTGGTAGGGTCTGAGAACTGGTCTCTATCCAGATATGTCAATCATATTTCCTCTCTAGGGTTGACTCTCTAATGACATTTGGTGTATTCCAAGTAAGTCTCTAGGGAATCTTGGAATAGATGAATCTCCATGACCATAACTAGGCTAACACTGTCTTCAAACATATCATCAACATAAGTGGGATGCCCCAACATAAATCAATTGAATCTTTTCTGAACTCTCAACGATGAAAATCTCAAGCATATCAAGAAAGTGAACTATCTTTGGCTAATCTGTGCTAACCATCCAACTATATCCAATACGTCCATCTCATGCTCGTCATGAAGAAAACCATGTCAACCAAATCTCCCAGCTTATAGAAAAACTAACATCCTCTATAAGAACTCTCATATGATAAACTTTGACCCATAATCCACTAAACTCATCATATGTACAATGTCATTGGCTACTGGGTGGTGGAGGTGGGAGGTAATGAATCACACGACATCTCATCCTAAACTGGATGCTATCTATCTTACTGTCCATCAATCCTCTGGCTCAAACGTACTAACGCCTCCTGAATAGAGTCATGGTGACTGTAAGTCGATCAATTGTATCATGCTGAGGATCTATACCTGACTGTTTTGAAACCCTGTTCAATCTATATCTAACTCTAATCTAAGAAGTCGAATTCGAACCAAAACAAATAACAATCCTATAAGGTACAAAGGCACAAAAAGAGAAATGACATGAAAGAAGCTCAAAAGAGGTGGAAACACACTGATCACAATGCAGAAAGATGACCCAATTGAAACTTAAACATGTACCAATATCTAAGCACACCAAAAAGAGACCATGAAGAGGATACTGAACCCAATTATGACTAAGGCAACTTTGAAGGTTCACAGATACACCCACATATAGGGATGAAATCTTAATTGGGTCTAGGCTAACCTGCAAGGTTGAGGTGGCTTTATAAGATAAAATGGGTGGGTTAAAGGATCCCTAGTAGAAGCGATCATACCCTCTGGTGGTAAGCAACCCTCTGCACACCTCCAAGAAGACAAGGTGCTTCCATGCAAGGTGGTTATCACCTCCACACATGCACTTTCTCACTTTCCCAGGGGGTTTCTTAATGGTGAAGGCTCTCTCATATCTCAACACTCAAGGATAATCTAAAGTGCATAGTGAACGATGTGGGTGCATTCGAAAAACCTAAGATCTAAAGTGAGATAGTGAACAAAGACAAGTAATCATACAATCATGCAAGAGAAAGGGGTGTCATGCAACAAGTAGTCATGCGAAACGGATAAATATCAAATAGTCAAAGTCCTATCTATCATAAGTGAGAATGAATCATGCTGAAGTAAGCAAGCAATCAAGTGATCATGCAAGATAAACAATTATAAAGACATGTTAAGATAGCAAACCAATCAAGCAAGCAAACCAAATCACCACGCCTAAAAAAAATGAGGTACCCTCTAATAGACTAATTAAATGCCACATTTTCCTCAACTAGTGTTCAAGCTTGATCCTCAAAATCCCTAGTGGAGTCGCCAATTTGTGGACTCGCATTTTTCACATGCGCCCCTACTCAATCGATGAGACTCGTCTTTATTGGTCAGAAATTTAGTTCGGAAAAGTTGGAGTTGCCACTTATTTTATTTTTATTTTAAAGAGAAAATAAAACAAAAAAGAAAACCCTAAAGAAGTGACTCCATAGTTTTTGGAAAAGCGTGTCTTTGAAAAACCTGAGTCTAGGTTCAAGGATTAGGTTACTTTTTGGGAAGGTACCTCTAAAAGGTAGCGCCCATCTAAGCCCCATAGAGGTCTCTACTGACTAAGTTGAGGGAATCGGGACAATTAATTGGTTGATTGAGGGTATCTAGGTAGACTAAGGTGATTTAAAAAAATAGCATGCTAAACAAGAAAACCAATCACAAATCATAAAGAAAATTTAGGGTGTGTACCTGGGCTGCTTCTTAAGAGCTATCAGAAATAATCAAACAATGAAGCATATATATCAAGACACCCAAGCACTATCAAACATAAGCGCAATTCACAGTCACAAGCATATTTACAGAATTTAAAAGGTGGGTGATAGGGGGCATACCTAGATAGCATAGATAACTTGTAACGTGCTTCCGCAAGACATGAGGGGTTAGATAACAAATAATAAAATAAAGAAATCCTAGCATACTTGTTATCTAATTAGCATAGCAAAAATGATCAAAGTATACAAAATCATCAATTATCACATACATCTTGTATATAATTCCTAAAAAATAGATAGATATGATTTCAACAAATGGCAAAGGTGGCAGTAAAGATAAGTTTTGAAAAAATGATTTTTATGTAGGGGTTTCACCAATTCCCCAATTGATATACATAAATCTAGCCTAGAATTATCCCATTTATTTGGGACCACAAGCCTGGATTCATGTCTTATTCAAAACCATAGCTTTTATTGAAAACTGAGAAAGATGCGAATTGATCAAGACATGGTTGCATATTATTTAAGAAAATGAGATTTCAATTCTAAGGACTCTAAATGAGTTTTTGAAATGCACTTTAACGAGGAACATTTGAGAAAAGTATTTTATTTTAAAATAAAAGAAATTAATTTGAAAACAACAAAACATAAGAAACAAAATACCAAGCAAAACAAAAGAAAACGAAATCACAAAGTAAAATTTTTGACAACCGAACAAACTAAAGTGGTGAGAATGGAGGCCAATCTTCACTATTTTCTAATGGCCTCTGAAAAATAAATTTGACAAGAGACTACTAAAGTAATAAACTATTAAAACTTAGATAAAATAAACTAATGAAATATCCACCAAGAATTAGTGACTAAGATTCAAGGAACACATCTATTGAGAATAACAATCAAGAACTAACATAAAATCAATTAAAAACACAAACACATTTTAACTAAAAAATAAATTAAAACTAAACTAAACTGGAATGAAAAACATCAACTTTATCTAACATGATTATTCAAATTACTAAATTTAAAATTACTAACACTTAAACTAAAAGATAGATTAAAACCAAGTTAATTCGGAATTAAAAAAATATGAACTTTATCTTATTGGATCAATTAAACTAATCACCTAAAACTCCGAAAAGCACGCAAATTGAAATTGGACCAAATTAATTAAATTAAGGCAAACCAAAAATATGAATTTTAGACATAGAATCAATCTTATTAATGAACTAATATTATAAAAAATACCTAAACTGAATAGATAAGTGAAACCAAATCAAAGCAAATTAAAGGCATGAACTTTGAAATATAAAATTGATTTTATTAATGACCTAAGATTATAAAAGCACCTAAAATAATTAAAATGAACCAAATTAAATGAAAGCAAACTAAAAACAAATATGAATTCATGGAATCAACTTTCTAAATAAATTTACGTTATTAAAATGAAATCTAAGCTCAAAAATGAATTAAACACTAATTAAGGCAAATCTAAAATCAAATCTTTAACACATAAGGTCAATTATTTTAACAAACTAAAATTTTATTAGAGCACTTAAACCTAAAGTCAAATTAAAAACTAACCAAAACATATTTTTTTTGAAACTAAATCTTTAACCTATAGAATCAATCTTATTAATAAATAAATAAGTAAATAATAAGTAATTAAATAAATAACAAATAAATAAATAAAACTCAAATGTTCTCAATCTGATGGCAATGAACCAAAACTAAATTAAATAGAGATCAAATCATTTTTTTTTTTTCTAATATAATAAATCAAAGCTAACACTACACAAAATCGAATTATCTTAATTCAATATGATAAATCAAAACTAAATTTAAACAAAGTTCTAACCTTTATGTAATAGATCAAAATTAAATATAAATGAAATTCATGCTTCCACACCTTGATAAAACAAATCTAAACTGAAACTAGTTTGAAAAAAATCAAAGCCACTCAACCTGACATAATGAATCCCAATTGAAATGAAACCAAACTTAATATTTTCCTAAAGAAGGCCCATGTGAAAGGATCAGCTTACCTAGCCGGATATGGTGCTACAAGGCAAACCGGATGGTGTGCGGCTGGTGTGGTGAGGTGCGTGCAGATGACAACTGGCTGCAGCGTGGAGTTGGTGCTGAAAGTGCTTCGCGCGGAGGTTATGTTGGTGTGAGGACTATTCTCTTCTCAAAGTGGCACCCTTGGAGAATCTCCACTGTACGGTTGTGTTCCAAAAATTTTGAATGGTGGGAAGGAGGCGGTTGTCTCTTTCATCCAACCCATAGTGCGCCCCATGGAGATTAATAAAAATCTCTTTTCCTCCCTTTGGATGGCCACGCCCTCTCTCCTATATTGCATGTGCAGATCCAAAGATGCAGCCCGTGAAGGTCTCCCTTGTTGACTGCTTCTTCATGTGGATGGCGGCCACTCCCTTAAAATATTTGGACTGTGCATGTTAGAGAAACTCCCATGGTACGTGTAGATTTTTGTTTCTCTCCAAGTGGGCTGGGTATCCTCCTCTTCCCAATGGTGCGGAAGCACCTCCCTAAATTCTCAAGGGCGTCGCTCATGTGTAGATCCCCCCTTCCTCCAGAATGGTGTCGCTTGCTCCTAGGAAATTGCAATCCCCTCCGATTGTGATTCCACCCTCCAAAAAATTCTGGAAGACTCACCCTTTTCTATCATCGAATTTGGAGTGTTGGGAAGAATCCATGCCACCGTTGATAGGAAGATGGCTGGGACTGCAGCTCCGCCCAAGCTGACATGCCATCCCCATCCACCATGAATCTTGACTGTGAAGCAGTTAACCGCATTGGCTATCAAAATGCCCAAGGTGATAGATGACTGAAACAGATTGTTGAGAGCACCATGGTGTTTGTAGGGAGCCATTTCTAATACATAGATTGGCACAGACTGAATTGCAAAACCAACTCCAAGGTCCAACAACAGCCGACCAACTATAAGCATCGAAACTTTCATTGCAAGAACATTAAAAACCGCACCAACCAAGAAAACCAAGCCACCGATAAGCATAGATATTTTCCGCCCAAACCTTCTGGTCGCGCATGATGCAATCAATGATGAGGCCAGCGCTGCCAAATATAGAGACGATGTGAACAAGGTTAGAGTATGGCTATTGAATTTGCAGTACTGGTTGTCAGACCTCTCCACTAGGTCTCTTTGGAGAATGGTTGGAACTTCTTCAAGAAATCTGCAATAAACGTTACGCCACCAGCGATGTCGATATTGAAAAGGTGAATCTCAATAATGGACTATACCTAGAGGGGGGAGGGGGTGAATAGGTGTTGCATGTAGAACAATTTAAAAATTCTCCCAACAAAGATTACCTAACCTTGGACTATCTCAATGTCAAGAAACTTCTCTTCCAATAACTTTTCAACAAAGCATAACATCCATAAGCAAGAATGTATGCATCAACACTCTCCCAACAATTTATAAATGCAACACACATGTAAATGCCTCAACACACATGTAGAAAGGATAAATTATATCTTTCAATTGGGAAAACTGTTTTCAATATTTTATGTGTTTAAAATCCATTTAAAGAAGTATAGAATTAAGGAAAAATATAAATCAAATTTACAAATTCATCTAATAATTTATTTTTACAAAAAAAGTTTGGATGTCAGGAACTGGGTGAAAATAAAATCCCTAAAAGACTCATTTATATCTTCCATTTTAGAGATCTTTCATTGCGGGCTGTGCATGGAATCTTCCAATGCGGGCTGTGCGTGAGATGCAGACTGCATCCTCTAGGAAGTGGGCTGTATTTGGTTATTCTCCATGCATATTGTTGAGTGGTCCCCCAATTGCAGCCCATGGAGGTGCATGGCTGTTTGTCTTGAAGAATTCTCCTCTATGGTGCGTCCAAAGCGCCATTGGAAAGCCACAACCTTTCTCTCTAAAATCTGTGGCGCAGCCCCTCTTCTTTAGGCACATGTGGAGGCTTTAAGAAGATCTCTTGGTGTGCGCCATATGAGAGTCTCATCAATGGAGGAAAGAAGGCGGCTGCATGGTGTGTTCTGCTCTCCCTAATGTGTGCGTGGAGTTGTCTTTCACAATGGATAGCCTCCTCCTTTCCCCTCCTAGGCGGCTTCTCTCATTCTCTAGAGAATTTTGTATATCCTTTCCTTCCTTCTGCCCCTTGGACCTTCCTTTTTCAAGGAAATTTGGTGTTCTCCATGAATCCCCTGCATCCGGGGTTCCCATCTTCTCTCAAAGCCTTGCCGAAAGAAAGAAAAATCCCCTATTTCATCCCTGCACCCTGTAGTGCTCCTGCCTTTTTTAAATTATTTCTTTCTTTATCTAAAATTGCATGAATATCCTCCAAATATCCCTATATGTTAACCACAACTCCGGAGAATTCCACCTTCCCATCTGAATCTATTTCCTTTCAAAACCAAGATCTCGTTTGTACGTGAATATCCTCAATACTTGCATTCCATTTGAAGCCGTTGACTTTCTTTTGTCAAAAATTCTGGTGATCCTCCTTCCATATAGCTGGCGGTCATTTTCACATGCAAAGCAATAAGAAAATAGAAGTTAGTAGCCATTCATTAATAATAAAGAGTGAATTTTTAGAAACTTGAAAAGAAGTAGGGTAAAATAATGTTGTAATTGAATATCAAAAAAATAAAATTAGGTAACTAAAACTAAAACATTAATCACATGCATATTTTAAAATAAAAAAGATATTGTTTCCCGTAACTTAAGAAAAATTAAATACATAAATAAATAAATAAATAAATAAATCCAACACATGCAAGAAAAACCTAAAAGGTGACCTAAGTGAGCTAGGTGAAGCTAAGTGGATCTAAATGTGCCTAGATGGGTTTAGGTGAGCCTAAGTGGGCATAGGTGAACCTAAGTGGGTTAGGTGAATCTATATGGGCCTAAGCGGCGTCTAATAGGTCAAGTGTGCCTAAAAAGGCTTAGGAAGGTGTCTAAGTGAGCAATCCCTAAAAAAAAAGGAACCTCTTATATCTAACTCGAGGTTGTCAAGGGCCACAATGAGAGATTAGATAAATCCCTCAACTAGGGTCGTCAAGATGGCTCAAAAGGAGTAAATTGTATGAGTGTCGTTGAGCCACCAAGGGATAACTATTAAAAAAATGTATTTACTAATTATGTAGCAAATAGAAAAACTTTTTAAAAAATTATTTTGATTTCCTTTTTAAAATTAGTGAAATTAATAAGACAAATAAAACATTTATTTACAATATCATGTTAAAATTTTTAATATCTTTATTATTTGGAATTATATATATACATAAAAAATAGCATATCATTTTCCAAATACAGGTGAGGTATGATTATTTCCCACAATTCACGTTAAAAAAAAAAATTGTGAATAATTATTTTGTTATATCATTATCATTTGAGTTTTTATTTAAAAATTTAAAAAATAATTATGTTCAATTCCCACTAAATTTCCAATCAATAGTGGAAGACAACTTGCTTGACTTGTTGCGTGGCTAAAACAAGAGTTAAGAAGGCGTCATTAATTCTAGAAACTGAGCAAGAAAAGAAAAAGGAATTTAAAATTTTTCTTACCTGATGTATGATAAAAAAATGTATAGCATGAAAAATAAAATATAATAAACTTTTAACATTTCAAATTATTAATTCCTTATATAATAAACTTTGCAAATTTGGAAGGACTTCTTTGCATTTATTTATTTATTATTATTATTTTGTGTTCTTTTTGTGTGGTCTCACATATCACATATCATATAGGAAATTTCAATATCGCGTTTTAGAAATGATATGTGGACAGTTGCTTGACTTGACTTGCTTTGTCTAGGAGAGAAAAAAAAAAACAAAGTATTGCTATTGGAGCTAATTTTATTTTTTATTAGTATAAAAAAAATAATATATATATATTTGATGATTGCATAACAAATAGAAAAACTTTTTCGAAAGGGTTTTTTTTTTTTTAATTAATTCCTGTTTAAAATTAGTAAAATTAATAATTTTTTTATCAAATTTTAAAATATTTAATAGTATATCTTGATTTATGTATGGTCAAATTTAGGCTTTCTTTGTGGTCCTTAGACGTTACTATCATAGGGGAATTTCTAAGTTAATTAGCAGCATAACCTTCTAATAATCAAAAGTCTAAGAAGTGGGCCTAAGAAGACTTGGTTGACTTACTTTGCTTGGAAGAAACTCCAAATGAAGTGTTAGACAATCTAATCACGAAGTGGAATAACAATCAAATAATAAAAATACAGGCTTTTGACTATTACTATTGTATAATATTTTTTAGTTTGTATCAATATTAAACATGTTTTGTGATTTTATTTTATCATTATTCATTTCTATTAAATAATAAAAAATAAAAAATAAAAAATAAATAAATACTTGATGACTATAACAAGTAGAAAATAAAATTTAAGTACAAATACAAAATATTAATACATGTTTTGTGTATCGATATTTTATTAATTTTTAATAGATAGAGATTACATGTGGAACCATGTGGCCTGGAACCTAAGAATTATGCAAAATATTTTATCCATATTTAAAAAAGAGTGTAGTAAGCTAATGTGTTGTTTGGATAAGTGTTTCTGGGATTGTATTTTTAGTTTACATAACATTAAGCATGTTTCCTCGTACTAAATTAAATATGGTTTGATCATGATTACTAATGGTTTTAATTTTTACTTATAATTTTCTTTTTTTCATAAAACATAATTTCCAAAATAAACGTCCTCATTTCCCAACCAATTAATGTCCAATGGAGAGTTGGGAGAAGACTTGTTTGACTTGCTTGAGATGCTGTGTGGGTGAAAGAAGAGAGTTGTTGGATCAACACCAACACCACTTCTATAAAACCATCAACTGGGGCATATATAGCAATATTAATCGAAAATAAGAAAGAATGGAGTGGTGTTCCATTAACACTTGTAGGGTGTTGGTGGTTTCAGTGGTATTGTTATCATATAACATGCTCTTGATCTCATCACCTCCTGCTGCTGCTGCTACAACTGACGCACAGGTGGAGGCTGAGGCCGAGGCTCTCCGCAACTCCACTTGGTGGTGGTACACGGAAAATACTACTTCTCATCATTGCACATGGGACGGCATCACCTGCAACAGGGACGGACATGTCATTCAGATTTACTTTTCAGACCGCTATGAACGAATGATTGAGCTTAGCCAGTTGAAGTTTTCTTCATTTCCCAGCCTCCTCCATCTCAACCTTAGCTATTCTTCCATCCATGGTCGCATCCCAGATGAGATAGGTACGCTTACAAAACTCACTTACCTCCGTATCTCTGATTGTCGACTTTATGGTGAGCTACCTGTTTCACTGGGTAACCTCACTCTATTAGAGGAATTGGATTTGAGTTATAACTATAACCTCTCTGGGGCCATCCCTTCCTCTCTTGGATATTTGAGGAATCTTATTCATTTGGATTTGAGTCATAACTTTGGCCTCTTTGGTGCCATCCCTTCCTCTCTTGGATATTTGAAGAATCTTATTCATTTGGATTTGAGATATAACATGTACCTCTATGGTGTCATCCCTTCCTCTTTTGGGAATTTGAAGAATCTGATTCATCTGTATTTGAGTTATAACTCTCTTTCCAGTGTCATTCCTTCCTCTCTTGGAAGTTTAACCAACCTGGAATACCTATACCTTGATTTCAATCTAATCAACGGTTCCATCCCTTCTGAAATTGGGAATTTAAAGAATCTGATTCATTTGGATTTAGGTTCTAACTCTCTTTCCGGTGTCATTCCTTCCTCTCTTGGAAGTTTAACCAACCTGGAATACTTGTACCTTAATTTCAATGGAATCAACGGTTCCATCCCTTCTGAAATTGGGAATTTAAAAAATTTGGTTCAATTGTCCCTGAGTCATAATGCCCTTGTTGGTACTATTCCTTCATCTTTGGGTAATCTTATCAATTTGACTTATTTCCATCTCATCAACAATCAAATCCAGGGTCCCATCCCCTCGTCATTTGGTTATCTTACCAATTTGACTCATTTGTATCTTTGTTATAATCAAATCAATGGTTCCATCCCTCCTATTATTTGGAAACTGAAGAATTTAATCCATCTCAGATTGGATCACAACAATCTTACCGGTGTTATTCCTTATTTGGGCTATCTCATTCATTCAAATGAGTTCAACATTCGTAGAAATCGAACAGAGGTCACATTCCTTCTAAGATAGGAAATTTGAATAATCTGATTAGCCTTGACCTTAGTGATAACTTGATCCATGGAAAGATACCTTACCAGGTCCAAAACTTGAAGAATTTAGTAAGCTTGAACTTCTCCCACAATAAACTCTCGGGTCACATTCCTCCTCTTTCTATATTTCCCAGGTCCATTGATTTTTCACACAATGATTTTGAGGGTCATATACCCCACGAATTGCAGTTTAAATATCCACCAAGGGTTTTTGGCCACAACAAAGGTTTATGTGGTGAAAGGGAAGGCTTGTCTCATTGCAAAAGAGGACACAAAACTATTCTCATCATTTCTTTATCTACCATCTTGTTTCTTTCTTTTGTGGCCCTTGGGTTTCTCCTGCTTTCACGGAAGACAAGAAGAAATCAAACCAAGGCAACTTCGACAAAAAATGGAGATATATTTTCAGTGTGGAACTATGATGGTAAGATTGCTTATGAAGATATCATTGAAGCAACAGAAGATTTCGATATCAAATATTGCATAGGTACTAGAGGTTATGGCAGTGTTTACAAGGCTCAATTGCCTACAGGTAATGTGGTAGCCTTGAAAAAGCTTCATGGATGGGAAAGAGATGAGGCAACATACTTGAAAAGTTTTCAAAATGAGGTGCAGGTTTTGTCAAAAATACAACATCGAAATATCATAAAACTTCACGGCTATTGTCTGCACAAAAGATGCATGTTTTTGATTTACAAGTACATGGAAAGAGGAAGCTTATACTGTGTATTGAGCAATGAAGTTGAAGCTTTGGAATTGGATTGGATTAAAAGGGTGAATGTAATCAAAAGCATAGTCCATGCTTTATGCTACATGCATCATGACTCTACTCCACCCATTATTCATACGGATGTATCAAGTAACAATATTCTTTTGGACTTTAAACTGGACGCTTTTTTATCGGATTTTGGCATTGCTAGACTGCTACATCCTGATTCATCCAATCAAACTCTTTTTGCAGGCACTTATGGTTATATAGCACCAGGTAAGTACAAACTAGTTTTTCTTTCGGCTTTTACTCTTCGGATACATCTTTTGAACTTTTGGTTGTTTTCATTTTAATAAGTTTGGTATCTACGAGATTCAATATATTTGAACTTTTACACCTCTTATTATATACTTCATAGTAGTCACAAATTATATTGGATGATGGGAAAGGAAATATTATTGCCAACCAAACAAAAGTTTTTCTACTATTATTACTTATTTTAAAATTATGAAGAGCTTGAAAGTAAATAAATTCTTCTAAATTTTTAATATATTATTTTTATTTATATTTTTCATGCAAACTAGATAATAACTCTCAACTATGTAGATATTCTTCGCTTTGGGCCCACATGAATTTAAAATGTGTCTATAAGGTTAAGGGAAGTTGATTTATATATAAGGAAACTCATAATAGTTATTTAAAAAATGTTGAAAAAAATGGTTTGAGATATTAGAGAGTAAGAGAACTTTATATACAAAATACTTATCAATGGTCTCTCACGCATTTTCGAAATAGATGTCTTCATTCTCCCAATAAGTCCCAGACATTTTTAAAAACTCTTTAGAATAGTTTTTCAAAGGTTTCATATAATTTGCAAAAATTAACTTAATTTCATCACAATCTAGAATAAAATATAGCTAAATGTGAATGCAATGCTATGAAACATTCTCAACATTTTATAGGTATAGCTAATATGAGAAAATTAAATGAATGTTACTTTCTCATTTGTGCAATATTTATTTCTTGTTTTGATTCTTAACAGAGCTTGCCTACACTATGGCTGTGACGGAAAAATGTGATGTTTACAACTTTGGAGTGGTAGCGCTTGAGACAATGATGGGAAAGCATCCGATAGAACTTTTCACCTTATTGTCTTCCTCATCAGCTCAAAACATAATGCTCACTGACATATTAGATTCACGTCTCCCAACTCCTCAAGATCGACAAGTTGCTAGAGATGTAGTTCTTGTTGTGTGGTTGGCACTTAAATGCATACATTCTAATCCGAGATCTCGTCCAACAATGCAACACATCTCATCAAAGCTTCTTATTCAATCACCATTTCTTGAACCTTTTCATGGGATTTCACTTTGGCAACTGAATATTCAAGAAATATAATTAGGTAACTGGCATCCAATGATGATACCAATTTTGATTTGCTTTGATATTTCCAATATGTGCTCCATATTGTTTTTCAACTTCATAATTTTCATAAGACAAGATGATCTATTAATATATTTAGATAAGTGGATGTTAAATTGAATCCACTAAGCTTATCCCCCACATGCTACTTATCAATAGTCCATATCACTTCTATATTTCTTTTAAAAGTGATAGTAGTTCACATCCACCACATCTCAAGTGAATTACCCACTAAAGTAAGGCTATATTTAATTGATTTGATATACATAATATTGGATGAGATAAGAGATGAAATAACATATCATATCTCATGTTTGGTTAGCTTTGGGGTAGGGTAAATGACCTTATCCTTTAATTATCATATATCATGTTCAATCAAACATTTAATAAGATAATTTATCAATCCAATCTCTTTATATATCCTTTTTACATAGGATATAATAATTCTAAGTTGAGATACATACATATTTCATATATCATAAATTTATTCTTCTTCTACATATTTTTCTATTTTTTTATCAACCTTTTGTATTACTCATTTTTAAAACAAAGGCTTTTGATTAAAAAAATTAAATTAAATTTTTAGTTTGAAACAAGAAAGAATTAGAAATATTTTATAGTAAACTATACATGACTAAATTAGTAGAATATGTTTATACTAATTAAATTGATTCATTGTAACTATCATTCATGATCAAATTTGTGCAAAGAAAAAGCTTAACCCCATAAGTCCTTTTTTGGTCCCTATATATGTGTGTGTGTAGGAAAAATAATTGCAATATTAAATTTAGTTCATATTGAATGTTGTCGCAATATTCCATTTTCATTCCTAAGTAAAATATTGGAAGAAATTAATATTAGAAAACATATATATGACAACATATTAGAAAATGTTAATTAGACAATATAGAAGTGAAAGCATATTGTAGAATGAATCAAAATTAAACATTGTTTTTAAATAAAGAGATTACATGATAGGATATCTAGTAAATTCTATTTTATTAATAATAATCCACAATAATATTTAAATCCAAACTTTATAAACATTTCTAAAAAAATTTGATCTAGAAATTGTACATTCTTCTTCACAAATACCTTCTTGAAGTTCTGTTACCTCATCCTTAAGATTAACATGATAGTATCATGAATATGTTTTGAAGAATTTATTGCAAAAGTACATGTAAGCAAGAAAGTTAAACCTAAATCACCATTTTTATCATTCAAGTATAGAAAAACAATATAAAAAAGGTTGAATGGATCCTTTTTATAATTTTCTGATAAGCATTCAATACTATCTTATAAAATTTAAAGTGAACTATATACCAATGTACACATTGTTAGGATAGAGTCTTTAAAAGCATGACATGATGTAACATATTTGAAATTCATTATTTATTTGATGATATTCTAGGTTCATTTTTATCTATCCTTATTCCATGCATTATTCTCTATGAACATTCTAGCTTACCATTTCTTACATTGTACATGACTTGAGTGCATTAATAGTTGCACAAAAGATCTAAGTCATGGGTTCCTTACAAATAAATGATTTGTCCACAGTTGGTTTGTGGACTTAGTCAATCCATTTGAGATTGTAGTGCACCACCTCCTAATTGGAGGGATAAAGAGTCTTAGTTGTCAAGATGAGATTCCCATGAAGAAAGCAGTACTGTGTACACATTGGATAGGACCTATAGTGAGTCATGATATAGACTATCAGGTAGTTATGACATCACCAAGTTGTTATATTGTATAGTCTTTCAACCTTGAGGGAATATTGAACTTGTGCAGAAGTTAACAATGACTTCGACCTATGGGTGAGATCATAAGTTGATCATATATATTTCTTATAGATTGGGCCACTATTGACAGAAGCTAATAGCAACAGGTATTCTCAATATAGCCACCACAATATCCCATGGACTTTAAGATAGTGTGTTCCTTTAGGTGATCCTAAGGATGTGTGATTATGAAATCTGTATGCCCATAGTAATTCCTTTAGTAGAATTCAACATATGCTCTTAGTGAGCTAGAAAATTGTCATTTGATTACATAATAAAAAGATCTGTAACTCAAGAATTGCGGAGGTAGTCTTGAAAGACTAATAACTTTCAACTTGTTAGACTATCGGCGACCGATTCAAAAGGAGATTACATACAGTGGATAGTAGGTCATAGACCCGAGCACTTGGTATCTCATTGTAATATATATAGGACACTAGAGTGTAGTTGACACTCTCTAGTGGGATGTTGAGTCAACTTCAAAATTGGATTCGAAGAGAGACAATATTGTCTTATGGGTTCAATGGTCCCCGCTCGAGCTCATGATATCCCTTGATGACATAGTTTATCAGGGTTTAACGAGTTGTTAGTTCACTTATATGCATAAGGGCATTTTGCTAATTATATAAGATTGCATTGAGGTAAGTGAGCAATATCTGTGGACTAGGCTAATTGATTAATTGGAGGCCTATAGGGTTAATTAATTAATTAGTGCCCTTTTTGGGCTAGATTCAGTGACCTAAGCCCATTGTGAGCTCAAGTCATTTAAGCCTAATAAGGAGCCTATAAATAACCCTTTAGGGGTTATGGTTTCTAGTGAAGTTTTGTCTTACCATTCTCTCACTACAGTCAATAAGAGAACCCTAACCTCTAACCCTTGAGATCTCACTATCTTTGCACCTAGACTCAAGGAGAAGTTATCATTTGGTGGAAGATCATGGTGTTCACGAGATCTTCTTCAGTTTTAGAGATTTCTACAATGACAAGAATTGACCAGGAACATCTAGATCACAAGTATGACACTAATCTGTAAATCTATGGTATTATTTTTTGTTTTAATCGCCATGTTTCCATTGTATGATAGATCTAGAGAGCTTAGAATGGGATTTCATGCGTCCTAACAATCCAAGGCATGATAATTGATCAATCTAGGTTTTCCCAATAACTGGCATTAGAGCCCCAAGTTAGGGAAAAGCTTGTTAGATTCATTTTAGGGTGTGCTTACTTGGTTTTTCAAATATGTTTATTCATCCTATGACCCAAAGGGATGAATATATGGATGTTATTTTTATGAATATGATGTTTATAATTGTGATTGAATGTTTGGATTTGTCCTTTGTACAGATTGGGTTGTAAGTTTTGTGGTTAGGAGCATAGGATTTTTATTTTACATGTAAAAATCTTTTTTTTTTTTTGTTTTTAGATAGATCGGACACTTTTTTTTATGGAGCATAAGATTTTTCTTAATGTAAAAATTAGAATTTTATCCATCTTTGGTGACCCAAAAGTGAAGATTGAAGATTCCAAGCACTCACAAGCATCCATGGTGCAAAAGGCATTTGAAAAGGTGATCTTTCAGAGAAACGGTGGTAGAAACAACCTTGTGTGCACACTTGTGTGCACAAGTGTAGGATGCGGTGCTCGAGCACTTAGATTAGTGCTTACGTGGCCTCAATGCTCAAACGACCATATTGGTGCTTGAGTGGCTTAATTGATCAAGCAGTCCTTCCAAAAGCCTTTCGAACATTCAAACGTAAATAATGCCTATTTGACGTTTTGGGGGTATTTTTTAAAAAAAAAAAATTATAACCCTATTTTTAATTGCAAGAATTTTTGGTAATATTAGTTATTTGGATTTTATCCAAATTATTACCATTATGCAACAGGATCCCTAACGGCCATGGGGAAATATTTATGTTATTATTCCTTTATTTATTTTATGTTATTATTGTTTAATTTCCTAAATATTTAAACCTAAGCCGTAATGAAATATTTGGCTCTATTCTTTACCAAATTGGGAATTTAAAGAATATGATTCATTTGGATTTGGGTTCTAACTCTCTTTCCAATGTCATCCCTTCCTTGGATATTTGACCAACCTGAAATACTTACACCTTAATTTCAATCAATTCAATGGTTCCCTAGCTCTAGAAATAGAGAATTTAAAGAATTTGGTTGAACTGTCTCTCAGTCATAACTCCATTATTGATGATATTCCTTCATCTTTAGGCCATCTTACCAATTCAACTCATTTTTATCTTTGTCACAACCAAATCAATGGTTCTATCCCTCTTGAAATTGGTAATTTGAAGAATCTAATTGTTCTCATATTAGATCATAATAACATCACTAAAGTTATTCCTTCATCTTTAGGGTGTCTCATTCATTTTAAAATAACAACTTTTATACCTATTAAGCAATTTGATTATTCCTCAACTTTTAGCTCTTCTACTTTGATTTTTCCTTTAGTTGCATCTCTAAGTTTAGAGACAATTTTAGTATTTTTTTTCTCCACTTATGTTTTTAAGATTGCCTCTAGAAAAACTTAACTTCAAGTTAGCAGTTGACTTATCTTTAATTGCTACCATGTGTCACGCAACTAATCATCTTAAGTGTTTCAATCTAGCTCTCTAATTACACCTATTCCAACCCTTTTTAAATTTAGTTTGGTGCTACCAAATGGCTATAACAACAATTATATATGGTGTTCAAAAGTTTGTTAAGTGAAATAAATTTGAAGTAGTATATAAAAATAATTTATTAATTTTAAATTTACTTTTTATTTTTCTTCACATTTTGTTTCCTTTTATTTTTTTTCTCTCTATTTTGTTTTTCTAACATTTTCCATCAAATTTTTTGAGAACCAAATATAACCTAAAACTGGTGAATTTTTTTTTAAAAAAAAAATTTTAAAAATTATGAAAGTAAAATTTATTCAGATTTAACTTATATTTTTATATCTTTTGTGTACCATCAAGTAACACATAATCTAGGAAATTTTCAAGCTAGTGTAAATTCAAAGCAAAAAAAAACATGAAATTTAGAGCATTTGTAGAAAAATAAAACTAAAATAAAAAAAAATAAAAAAAAGAATAAAAAAGACCAGCCTTGCCTAGAAGAAGAGTGCTTCCACATAGACATTATAAATTTAATTATTGAATGGTAAGGCTTGGATTTGTTTATCTTTGACTTTTAGAAAGCGGGTAAGGAAAAAAAAAATTAAAAAAAAAAATTTCTTGATTTATAATTGAAAAAGTATACCATGAAAAATAAAATATAAAAAACTTTTAACATTTGAAATTATTAATTGTTTAATAAATTTCATAATTTTTTTTTTATCAAATTTTATCATATTTCTTGCAATATCACTATACATATCTGGTCAAATTTGGGAGGACCTTTTTGCACTTATTTATTGATTTTTATTGTGTTTCTGTGTGATCAGAGTAGTGACCAGAGAAGACTTGCTTGACTTGAGCTTTTGGAGTGGTATAACTTTTCTTCTAATAATTGAAATAATGGGAAGCACTATTTGTAGTCCTTGCAAGTCTCTGTCATTTGGGAATTTTCCAAGTTAATTAGTAGCATAACCAAAAAAAACAATGAAGAGTCTAAGAAGTGGGCTGAGAAGACTTGGTTGACTTACTTTGCCTAGAAGAAAAATCAAATAAAGTATTGGTCAAGCTAATCATGTAAGTGGAATAATAATTAAATAATAAAATTAATGTAGTCTTTTGATTGTGACTGTTATATAATATTTTTTAATCTATATCAATGTTGAACATGTTAGTCATTTTAATTTTATCAATATTATTAAAAAAATTAAAAAATTGTTTGCTGAATATAACAAATTAAAAAAAAAAAAATCTATTTTCTACCTTTTCTATAAAAATTTCTATTCTTTATATAATACTTATTATTATTTTCTTTTATTAGAAACAAAAAGTGTAATGTGTTTCCAAACACCATAATAATTTAAACAGTAGTCTATTTTTCTTTTCTTCTTTTTTTTTTTTTTCTTTAAATGTTATATTTGAAATTCAATTCAATTCAAAACTACATTTTTTTCCCTTATAGCTTAAATGTTATCTTTGAAATTGTAATATTGGAAAACATATTCCACGTCCAAACTATTCTGGAAAAGAATTGAAGTTAGAAAGATGATACCATAGTTTGATGATATTCGATAAAAAAAAAAATCATAATATAAATTAATGAAGATAACAATTTGGAAGCAAAGAATAACACCACACTCTACTTGCTGTATTAATTAACCAAAGAAACAAATGGAAGGCTTGTAAAATACAATCTTTAACTGGTAAAAAGAAAGAGTAAACATATTTAAGTTTCTCAATGGAATCATTAATGCTATACATGATTGCTAGGAAGTATTAAAGAAAGAAAAAATAAATAAAAAAATTATTTTATTTGATTTTATTATGAAAAATATAAAAAAAATTAAATGTAATTACAATTAGTTAAAAATTTATTCATTTTTAAATTATTTAGTCTTGATATAAAAGAAGAGAAGCAAGTAAAATAAGTTTGAAATTGTATATAAAAATAATTTATTGATTTAAATTTTTTTTTCTTTCACTTTTTTTTTCTTTTACTTTTATTTTCTATTTTTCAATGTTTTCAGAATTGGATCGATCATTGAATCGGAAAAATTATCGGTTCACGATTCACTGATCGAACTGGTGGTCGAACTGGTGACGTCATATATATATATATATATAATTTATAAATTATTAAAATTTAAAATAATTATAAAAATAAAAACAATAATTTATATATTATTTAAAAATTTAAATTTTATTTAAAAATCAGAAAATTAGTTTCAAATTATAAATTTAAATTAAAATCATAATTTTACTTTTAATTTTAAAATTTTAAAATTCATTTTAAAATAAAAAACTCATTTTAAAATCAATAATTTATTTAAAATTGTAATTTTTCATTAATTTAAATTAAAATCATAAGTTTCAAAATAAAAAAATAATAAATATAAAAGGAAATGAATAATAATGAGATAGGTAGATAACTGATAAGGTAAAAAAATAATTTAAAAAAAAAACTGGAAGAACTGAAGAACAGAGGAGAGGAGCGGACAGGTTCCAGCGGGGTTTTGGGGGTTGGGGTTTCCACCTCCAGCGCCAGGTGAGGGGCTTCCGACGGGCAAAAAGGGGAAAGCTTTTCAGCTTTTCCAGCGCAAGGGGTTCCAGCGCAGGGAGGGTTCCGGCGGGCAAGAAAAGCTTTTCCAGCGCGCGCGCAAGCAGGGAATGGTAGTGTTCCAGTAGGGTCGCGGGGTGGCTTTGCAAGGGGGGTGAGGGGCTTCCGGCAGGGCTTTTCCAGCGCGAGGGTAAAGGGGGTTCCAACGGGGCTGCCGGGGGGTTCCGACGTGCAAGAAGAGCGTGCACGCGGGGGGTGGTGGTGTTCCGACGGGGTCGCGAGGTAGCTTTGAAGGGGGGTGGGGGTCCTGCTGGCAGGGTTTTTTTGGCGCGGGGGCAGGGAGGGTTCCAGCTGGTTACCGGGAGGGTTCCGTCGGAGGGGAACGACGACAATGGAGAGAAAAAAAAAAAGTTAAACCGAACGGTTTGGAGGGAACCATCCGGTTCGCCGGTCAAACCTCCGGTTTAATCGGTCCAATTCCGATCTGACCATTTTCCAGCCTAATTGACCGGACTGGAACCGTGACCGGTCGGCAGTTGGACCGGTTGGTGGTTGGACCGGTCGGATCGGCCAGTCTGGTCCGATTTTTAAAACCATGCTATTTTCTTTCCTTCGCATTTTCCATCAAATTTGATGGAAACTAAATATAGCCTAAAAATGGTGATTTTTTTTTTAAAAATCATTATTAAAAATTACGAAAGTAAAATGCATTTAGATTTAACTTATGCTTTTTCATCTTTTGTGTACCATAAGGTAATACATAATCTAGAAAATTTTCAAGCTAGTGTAAATTCAAAGAAAAAAGGCATGAAATTTAGAACATTTGTTAAAAAATAAATTCATTTTTTTTAAAAAAAAAAGGATAAAAAAAAACTTGCTCTGCCGAGGAAAAGAGTACTTCCACATCGACATTATAAATTTAATTATTGAATGGTAATTCTTGAATTTGTTTATCTTTGAATTTTAGAAAGTGGGCAACAAAAAAAAGAAAAAGAAATTTAAATTTTCTTACATGATTTATAATTGAAAAAGTATACCATGAAAAATAAAATATAATAAACTTTTAAACAAATTTTACAATATTTCTTGCAATATCCCCGTACACATATGACCAAATTTGGGAGGACCTCTTTGCACTTATTTATGTATTTTTCTTGTCTTTCTATATTAGGAAATTTCCAACCTAAGGTCTGAGAAGTGGGTTGATAAGGCTTACTTGACTTGACTTGTTTTGTGAGAAATAATATGAATTAGTTTAAATTTATATTAGTAAAAAAAAATTTAAAAAAAAGGTTTGATTGCATAACAAATAGATTTTTTATCTTTTATTGTCTACATTTCCTTTTTAAAATTAGTGAAATTAATGGGACAAAAAAAATCTATTTTAAAACGATTGATACAATTTAACAACATTTTAACTAATGTAAAAGAATGTGAAAAAGAAATATTTTTTTTATTTGAATTGGAACAATATATGAAAATAAAAAATAGATTTAAAATAAATAAATTATTTTTATATACCATTTCAAACTTAGTTCACTTACTTCTCTTCTTTTATCTAAAAATTAAATAATTTAAATATGTATAAAGATTTTTAACTAATTTTAATTATATTTTATTTTCTTTCGTATTTTTCATAATAAAATCAAACATGAGAAAATAATTTCCCTTAATATTTTTTTCTTTCCCTAATACTTTTAGATAACCAAATATAGCGTGTCTTATTTGACTTTTTTTCTAGAGCAGTTTAGACGTATATAATATGTTTTCCAATATTACAATTTCAAAGATAATATTTAAGATTTAAGGAGAAAAAAAGTAGTTATGATTTGAATGTTTTTCTTCAATATCAAAATTTAAATGACAACATTTAAAGAGAAAAAAGAAAAAATGCACTAGTGTTTAAATTATTATAGTATTGTGAAACACATAACAATTTTTTGTTTTAAAAAATAGAAAATAATAATAAGTATTATATAAAAGATAGAAATTTTTATAGAAAAAGTAAAAAATAGGTTTTTTTTTTTTTTTTCCTAGTTGTTATCTTCATCAAACAAATTTTTAATTTTTTTTAGTAATATTGATAAAATTAAAAATCAGAAGGCTACATTAATTTTATTATTTGATTATTATTCCACTTATATGATTAGCTTCACTAACACTTTATTTGATTTTTCTTCCAAGCTAGTCAACCAAGTCTTCTTAAGCCCACTTCCTTAAATCAAGTAAGAAAATTTAAATTCTTTTCTTTTTTTTTTGTTTCTTACTTTCTAGCTACCATTAAGGGTGACATGGCATAAAATTTCAACTGGTTTATTGACCGACACAATAAACGAAAATCACCAATCCGAAAATTGACACGTTTTCTCTAAAACACTTTTCTTTTTGGACTTTGCAACCATCACACAAAATATGACTTTTCAACTAAAATGACGAAACGTGGCATAAAATACACGGTCAATCACAGTCCTACCCCCCTTAAAAGAAAATTTCGTCCCGAATTTAAACTAACTTACCTTAAAATTCGTAGAAGGAGTTGCGGATAGTGTCGTCTCATTTCTCCTCAGGTTCCCAAGTGGCTTCTTCAATCCATGGTGTCTGCCACCACACTTTGACTGCAGGAAATCACCTTGTTCCTAAACTATGCTCTACAACTTCCAGACTTCGTAAAGGTTCTCCACATAAGAAGTATCTTTTTTTTTTCCCCCACTAATTCTGAACATCTTGCAAAGGCCACTACCAAGTTGGATTGGAGTACATTCCTTAGCAATCGACACTTGGGTAAACATCATGCCACAGGGACAACTGTAGAGGCAAAATTAACTTGTAGGCCACTGGGCAACTCTCTTATCAATTGGGGACATGCCGTCCCACAAACCTAGGGGTAACTTCCCTTTCTTCCCAAATCGAAATATGCCTCTTCGAGGGGACACTTTTTACCAAACCCCAATCCCCTTCCTTCAAAACTCCAAGGGCCTTCTCCTTTTATTGCATAACTTTTCTGTCTAATCTTGGGCAATCTTAAGTGTTTCCTATGATGAGTTGTATCTTCTCTGTAGGTCTCTTGGACAATCTCAGGTCCCAACAGACGACTTCACCCATCTTATCCAACACAAGGGCGCCATCTACAAGGTCTTCCCTAGAGTGACTTCATAAGGGTGCCCATGCCAATACTTGATTGGTAACTATTGTTATAAGCAAACTCTCCAAGGTAAAGTAATCTGCCCATGTCCACTAAACTCCAAAACACAAGCCCTTAACATGTTTCTAAGATCTGGATCACTCTCTCTGATTGACCATCTGTCTGAGGGTGAAAGCCGGTACCTAAAATTCAGTTGGGTGCCCCCAAAGCCCTTTTGTTAACTCTGCCAAAAATTGAGAAGTAAACTTAGGGTCCCTGTCAGAACTATAGATACAGGTATCCCATGCAATCTCACAATCTCCTGTATATACAACTTAGCCAAAGAGTTCATGGAATCAGCATAGTTTTTATCGGCTAGAAAATGAGCTGACTTAGTTAGACGGTCACTATCACCCAAACTCTATTTTTCTTGGCTTCTAGTTCTTGGCAACCCTATCACAAGTCCATAGTTGAATTATCCCATTCCATCAGGTATAGGTAAAGGTGCAACAAAACTGCAGGCCCTCTGGTGTTCAGCTTCACTTGCTGAAAATCTGACAATTAGCTACACAACTGAGCCAAATCTCTCTCATCCCACTTCCACCAAAACTGTCTCTTTAAGTCTATGAATGCATCTTGGTATTCCCAGGGTGGATGGTATACTTCGCCCTAAGAGCATCTGCTAGAAGGTCATTTATCTCAACTCCACATCTTATTGGCACACACAATCTTCTCCTTTGAACCCTACATCCCATTCTTCATACCATAGACCAATTGCATTATTTCACCTGATTCCAACTGGGCTTAACCTTTCTAAAAACTCATCATGAACTTGGCATTACTTTCTTGGATAATAAAACATTGTCTAGCTGATATACTGTACAAACAAGACCATGCCCTTCCCAAACCAAGGACAATTCAAAATCCTCAATAACTACATGCATCTCAAGCTCTCTTTAACTCCAAGCTAGACAAACTGGGCCAAATCTTCGACTCAAGGCATTGTACACATTCGCCTTCCTGGATGCTATGAAGAAGCAAAATCATAATCTTCCAATGTCTCCATCCATCTCTTTGCCTAGAGTTCAGATCCTTTTGAGTGAAATATATTTCAAACTCTTGTGATCAGAGTACACCTCAAACTTCTCTCCTTACAAAGAGTGTCTCCAAGTCTTAAGGGCAAAACACCACTGCTTGCAAGCTCCAAATCATGTGTTGGATAATTCCTCTCATGGCTGCTTCAAATTGTCTTGAGGCATTAAGCTACCGCCTTGCTTGCAGCATTAGCACACATCCTTACCCCACTGTGGAAGCTCACAATAATTGTAAACAACTCTCCACTAATAGGAGCAGTTAAACACTGGAGCAGTGAGTCAATTCCGCTTTTCAACTCCTGGAAAGCATTCTTCACATCTCATTCCAATCAAAACTTCACCCCTTTTTCTTGACAATCGAGTCATTGGTGCTGCATTCTGGAGAAGGTCATCCACAAACCTTTCTATAATATCAGAACCCAAGAAACTTCTAATCTCAATACTTTGGTAGGCTTTGCCACTCTTTGTAACGACTTCCACCTTTGAATGGGTCATACTGCTATTCTGCCCTCAGAAACCACATGGCCTAACAGGAAATTCACTCAGTAAGCCAAAACTCACTTTTGTCCAAATTCCCATACAATGATTAGCTACTTCTCAAATTTCTAAGGGGTGGTCACAAATGCTGCTTATGCTCCTCCAAAACTCCTGGAGTAGTCAAGGATGTGCATCCACTCAAAAAACAATCCAAAACTGATCCAAGTAAAGCACAATACCCTGTTCATTAAATCCATGAAAGCAAGAGGGGGCGGGCATTAGTTAACCCAAAAGGCATGATAAGAACTCATAATGCCCATATCTCGTTTCTAACGCAGTTTTAGAAAACATCTTCTTCCATAACCCTCAGTTGATGATACCAGTTCTCAAGACAATCTTATGAAAATACTTGACACCTTGTAACTGATCAAACAAGTTCTAACCTTGGAAAGAGGATACTTGTTTACAGAACTTATTCAACTTTCCTTAGTCAATACTAATTTAGTGTGCCATCTTCTATTCACAAACAACACTGGGGGTCCCCATGGCGATGTAATGGACGAATAAAACCCTTACCCAACAATTCATCTAACTGAGGTTTTCATTCTTCAACTCAAGAGGGTGCCATCCTATAAGGGGATACTGAAATAGGATCAGTTCATGGGTATACTTCAATAGAGAATCAAAAATCTCTATGCCGGTGGTAAACTGGTAAACTCATCTGAGGAAATACATCCTGAAACTCCTCACCAATGGAATTTCTGATAATGTCCTTCGGGGCTTGTCTTTTACCACGGAGGCAAGCTAAAATTTGATTGGATCCATTCCTCATTCACATATGATAATAAACACGGATCCAGGACTGCGAAAAAGGCAAAAACTAACACACTTCACTCCAAACAAAACAACACCTCAAAATCCCTCTGGTAGACCAAATATTATCCTTGCGGCGAGATGACAATCAATAGCCGCTCCTATACACTGACAACCAATCCATTCCCAAGATAACATCATTACCCAGTTATCCAAAATCCTCAAATCCACATGTAGTGCTCTATTGCCCAAGGTAATAACGCACCCTTGCATATTCTATCAACTCTAGAATTTGTACCCAAGGGGATTCTATCGAGTTAAAAAAATTTTCTACCCTTTCTGTTTTCAGCCCCAATGCATTAGCACAAAGATGCAGAAATGAAGGAATGAGGTTGCACCAGTAGTATCAAACAAAACTCGTACCCAAGTACTGTATACCAAAAGCATACCTTTCCACAAAAGGGCGTTCATCCTCTGGCTCTGTTGGGGTCAAAGCCAAAAACTTCTTCCTGCTGCTGGCCTCCCCCTTCCTCTTGTATTGACCCCTGAGAAGAACGGTCTGACTACTTCATAGTAGAGTCTGGCTCCCTGCACTGCTGGGGGATAAAGGTGGCCTCTGGTAATAAGGCAACTGAAGTGAGGGGGCTGGAAAATATAAGGGACTATGGCTGTGCTGAGAACTTCCCTGAGACTGAGATGGTCCCGTGTGACCCGCACTGGGCAAGCCCCTCCATAAGTGGTCTCCGCTCCAACCATAAATACTCTATTAGTAGCTGCACTCTGAGCACTCTGCTCACCTCATGTATAAACGAAGAATGGCCCCTCTGACTGCTGATCTCCTCCGCCTCTGCTGTGGGCCCTGGGAACCTTCCCCCAATTTTGCTTCCCTTTTCTTATCACCCCTTCTTTGCTCCTGACTTTGGTTGTTTCTTCAATATCTTGCCTCCACCAAACAAAGCCCTCTTAACCAACTCAGAGAGTCCCTTATAGCCAGTGGGACTAATCTGTTCTAATAGCAGGCCTCAACCCCTGCTGGAACCTCCTAGCCTTTTCTCCTTCTCACTATCATCCCCAAGGCAAAATCTGGACAATTCTGAAAAAACGTGACATTACTCCAACACCCGGACATTGGTTCCTTGGATGAGGTGCTCAAACTCCATTCTCTTGGATGCTTAGCCACCTTCCAAAATATTTGCTGAGGAAGATTCTCTCAAAACTACTCCCAAGTATAACTCCTATATCATGCACTCTTTTCATCGATTCCCACCAGGAAATCAGCCTTTGCCAACAGAATTGTATAAAAAACCTATGCATTATTTAATTTACAAAACTTTCACCAACCGACACTCATTGAACTCAGACCGATCGACCACGTGTATCATTTGGATGCAATTTTTTTTTTCTTTTTATTTAAAAAATAAATATTTTTAGATTTCTAAATAAATATATTTTATTAGTTTTGTTTTACGCTTCTCATATTCTCAAAAAGACTATTGTCAAATCTAAAAACAGAAAAAATATATGAATCCAACCATTTACAAATTAAATTAAATTTTTGCTATAAAATGAAAAATAAAAAACATAAATTGAAATATGCTTCAGCCAATAAAAAAATATGGTCAAATGAGACAGCGGAAGAGATTTAAATGGAGGCTGGAGGATGGGGGCTGAAGGCCTGATGTCATACAAAATTGACTACTTTCTCAGTAAAGCCCCTCCACGTGATTCAAATCAGCAAGAAAGTATTGAACAAGACCCCACCACCAGCTACAAGTGGGTGAGACGTGGACACAACATTTCTATTACTTATAAATACCCAACACTCACACGCTACTTTGGCAGCCCAGCTTCTGTGGAGGACTTGTCCGCATACTCTTCTCTTTTCTTCTACCTCTTTGAAGCTCTGTGGAGGATTTTTGTCACGACCCAAATTCCGGGCAACCCAAAATTTGACCCGTGACCCCAGGTCAAAGGTTTGACCCTAAGGGTTCCTCCTATTCCACGTTGGCAGTCAACCAAAACACTCTGAATTTTTTTTTTTTTCATACATCCCACTAGAATTCTCATAAACTATAATATCTCAAAACTACTCAAAACCACAAGATTAAATAAATATTCATTATAATCCAAAATAAAGTTCCCAATTAACAAATTAATCAAAATAAAGCTTCATAACAAATCCATGAGTCATAATTACTAAAACAAATCCCAAAATCCAAAAAGAAACACAATAACAAAAATGCCATGCTCCACTAGGCCGCTCCAGGAGCATCCTGAAGTCCTCCCTGCCCCACCTGTGGATCCTCAGGAGAGATATCTGCATCTAAAAAGGTGTAACAAGGAAGGGGTGAGCATTTCCACATTGCTCAGTAGGGTGCCTAACACCCAAGGGGTTAAGGGGATTACTAAGTTTCAAATAATACGAAAATGACACTTCAACACAAAATGAATAACTCTACAATATCAATCAATCACATAGTTTAATATATAATATTATACACAATTTCACAAAATTCAACAATTACATGAATGCACATGAACGTGTGACACACAGTCATACAATGCACTATTTTTCTCGGGCTTTCACCGAAGGATACGCGTCCGCACCCAAATACACTCCTCATTCGGAGTCTTCTCGAGGTAAACTTTTGGGTCTTTCACCCTAGGGATCTCTCTCCCTTCTTAGTTCGCCTCACACGGGCTTTCACTTTTCATCACTATTTTATTTTATTTTTTTCATTTCATACACGTTTCACAATTTTTTTTTTTTTCATACAACTATGATGCAAATGAATGCCACAATTCCAATGTTCCTCAACAATTCAACAATCTCAACATTCCCCAACAATCCAATAAAATAATTTCACACATTACAATTTCCGATAATATCCCAAATAAATATTCAAAAATTTGCATATCAAAAATCCTGAAATTTTACCACACTTACAATATTTTTCAACCCTTCTAATAATTTTTAATATCCAAAATTAACTAACTTTTTACCCTAAAATTTCCGAAAATATTCTAACCAATGCCTAAAAATTCACAAATCATTATATTTGAAACCTAACACAAATTTTGGAATTTTCCAACCCATCTAATAATTTTTTAACATTTCCAAACAATTAATTATCAATCAAAATCAATTTCCCGAAATTCCAAAATTTCCAAACAAATTCCAAATATTCTAGAAAAATTCATACAACACCCACAATTCCTAATTAACTCATAATGACAATATTTACATTTTTTTTTCAAGGGAAAAACATAACAATTTAAGTTTTAGGGTTAGGGTCCCCTACCTCAGATCTGAAAATTTGGCCGTTAAAAACGAAATCAGTCACCGTAGGCTTGTTCCTCTAGTCGAATAGAGTACTCCCTCCGAATTTGGGCCGAAACGGAGATCGTTTGGCCGTCCAAACGGCCGGTCAAAGATCCGGCGAGTGCCCTAATTCCACAGCCACTATTCCTTTCCTTCTTCTCCCCGCGTTCTGGCCGTTTCAAAACTCCTCCTTTTCCCCTTTTTTTTTTTTTTTTAAAACAGCCCACTTGGCTTTTAAAAGCCACCAGCCCACTTCACATGGCTTTCAAAAGCCATCAGCCACTTAAGCCCACATCCAAGCCCAACTCAAAATCTAAGCCCAATCCACTATTATTATTATTATTTTCTTTTACAACCCATTACCTTACAACCAATATTCAAAGCCCATTGCATATATTTATTTTATTTCTTTTATTTACTTTTCTTTTGTTTATTCTAATTGTTTTATTTGATTTCCAATCCATTTTTTTTTTCTTTTTTTTTTTAACACACCATTTATTTATTAACACCAATCTAAAACTAATTTTTCTCAATTTTATTATTCATCAATTTAATTAAATTTTTTTTTTTAATTTTCCGAAAAATTTCAATTTCTAAAATCTTAAGAAATTTTCTACCCTAAGGCTGACATGGCATAAAATTTCAACTCGTTTAATTGACCGACACAATAAAACGAAATTCACCAATCCGAAATTGACACGTGTTCTCTAAACACTTTTCTTTTTGACTTTTCAACCATCACACAAAATAAGACTTTTCAAACTAAAATGCTAACGTGGCATAAAATACCCGGTCATTACATCCTACCCCCCTTAAAAGAAATTTCGTCCCGAAATTTAAACTAACTTACCTTAAAATTCGTAGAAGAGTTGCGGATAGTGTCGTCTCATTTCTTCCTCAGGTTCCCAAGTGGCTTCTTCTATCCCATGGTGTTGCCACCACACTTTGACTGTAGGAATCACCTTGTTCCTAAACCTATGCTCTCCAACTTCCAGAATTCGTAAAGGTTCCTCCACATAAGAAGTATCTTCACTAATCTGAACATCTTGCAAGTCCACTACCCAAGTTGGATCTGGAGTACACTTCCTTAGCATCGACACATGGAAAACATCATGCACAAGGGACAACTGTTGAGGCAAAATTAACTTGTATGCCACTGGGCCAACTCTCTTATCAATCTGGAATGGTCCCACAAACCTAGGGGCTAACTTCCCTTTCTTCCCAAATCGAAATATGCCTCTTCGAGGGGACACTTTTACAAACACCCAATCCCCTTCCTCAAACTCCAAGGGCCTTCTCCTTTTATCTGCATAACTTTTCTGTCTATCTTGGGCAATCTTAAGTTTTTCCTTGATGAGTTGTATCTTCTCTGTAGTCTCTTGGACAATCTCAGGTCCCAACAGACGACTCTCACCCATCTCTATCCAACACAAGGGCGATCTACAAGGTCTCCCATAGAGTGCTTCATAAGGTGCCATGCCAATACTAGATTGGTAACTATTGTTATAAGCAAACTCTGCCAAAGGTAAGTAATCTGCCCAATTTCCACTAAACTCCAAAACACAAGCCCTTAACATGTCTTCTAAGATCTGGATCACTCTCTCTGATTGACCATCTGTCTGAGGGTGAAAAGCGGTACTAAAATTCAGTTGGGTGCCCAAAGCCCTTTGTAAACTCTGCCAAAATTGAGAAGTAAACTTAGGGTCCCTGTCAGACACTATAGATACAGGTATCCCATGCAATCTCACAATCTCCTGTATATACAACTTAGCCAAAGAGTTCATGGAATCAGTAGTTTTCATGGCTAGAAAATGAGCTGACTTAGTAAGACGGTCCACAATCACCCAAACTCCATTTTTCTTGCTTCTAGTTCTTGGCAACCCTATCACAAAGTCCATAGTGATATTATCCCACTTCCACTCAGGTATAGGTAAAGGTTGCAACAACCCTGCAGGCCTCTGGTGTTCAGCCTTCACTTGCTGACAAATCTGACAATTAGCTACAAACTGAGCAATATCTCTCTTCATCCCACTCCACCAAAACTGTCTCTTTAAGTCTTGATACATCTTGGTATTCCCAGGGTGGATGGTATACTTCGCCCTATGAGCATCTGCTAGAAGTTCATTTCTCAACTCCACATCTTTTGGCACACACAATCTCCCTTTGAACCTCACACTCCCATCTTCATACATAGACCAATTTTCATCTATTTCACCTGCTACCAACTGGGCTTTAACCTTTTCTAAAAACTCATCATGAACTTGGGCCTTCACTATTCTCTGGATAACCATTGGTCTAGCTGATATACTGTACAAACATGGACCATGCCCTTCCAAACCAAGACATAATTCAAAATCCTCAATAACTACATGCATCTCAAGCTCTCTTAACTCCAAGCTAGACAACTGGCCAACACTCTTCCTACTCAAGGCATCTGCTACAACATTCGCCTTTCCTGGATGATAATGAAGAGCAAAATCATAATCTTCCAATGTCTCCATCCATCTCCTTTGCCTAGAGTTCAGATCCTTTTGAGTGAAAATATATTTCAAACTCTTGTGATCAGAGTACACCTCAAACTTCTCTCCATACAAATAGTGTCTCCAAGTCTTAAGGGCAAACACCACTGCTGCAAGCTCCAAATCATGTGTTGGATAATTCCTCTCATGCTGCTTTAATTGTCTTGAGGCATAAGCTACCGCCTTGCCTTGCTGCATTAGCACACATCCTAACCCCACTGTGGAAGCATCACAATAAATTGTAAACAACTCTCCACTAATAGGAGCAGTTAACACTGGAGCAGTGGTCAATTTCCGCTTCAACTCCTGGAAAGCATTCTCACACTCCTCATTCCAATCAAACTTCACCCCTTTTCTCCTGAATTTGGTTGGTTTCTTCAATATCTTGCTCCACCAACAAAGCCCTCTTAACCAACTCAGAGTAGTCCCTTATAGCCAGTGGGACTAATCTGTTCCTAATAGCAGGCCTCAACCCCTGCTGGAACCTCCTAGCCTTTTCTCCTTCATCACTAATCATCCCCAAGGCAAATCTGGACAATTCTGAAAAACGTGACTCATACTCCAACACCGACATGGTTCCTTGGATGAGGTGCTCAAACTCCATTCTCTTGGCATGCTTAGCCACCTCTCCAAAATATTTGCTGAGGAAGATTCTCTCAAACTCCTCCCAAGTCATCACTCCTATATCATGCACTCTTTTCATCGATTCCCACCAGAAATCAGCTTTGCCAACAAGCATGTATGCTGCCAAACTTACCCTCCTTTCCTCAGGTATGTCCAGTCCCTCCAGAATTCTTTTCATCCTTCTCAACCAATGCTCAGCTGCTTCTGCATTGGGCTCTCCATTAAAAGATGGAGGTTGCATCACCATGAACCTCTTCATTGCTTCCATTTGGCTCATTACTGGCCTCTCAGTGCGGCTCCTCCTATGTGAGTGGCCTGAATCCTCATGGCCCTGGGTACCTCCTGATCTCCTGGAACCCTGGCCTCTCATCATTTGGGTAGCCTCCCTCAACTCCCTTCTTACTTCCCAGAGTTCTTCTCTCATTGATTCCAACTCCTCATCTCTCTCTGATCTTCCTCTTCTGGTCCTTCCCGCCATTTCAAATTTAACAAACCCTAATTCAACCACATTACCAAGGTGAGCAAAAACAAATTTCACATGTACACACTTAGCAACTTCAACAATTATCAAAACTTTCACTTTCATACAATCACAATACATAATTTAATTAATCATTAACTCGCCAATTCACATACAAAAATCATAACATTACAATACACACAAACACTCACAAACATTGACCCCAAGGTATTATCGCAACCTTGGCTCTGATACCACGCTGTCACGACCCAAATTCCGGGCAACCCAAAATTTGACCCGTGACCCCAGGTCAAAGGTTTGACCCTAAGGGTTCCTCCTATTCCACGTTGGCAGTCAACCAAAACACTCTGAATTTTTTTTTTTTTCATACATCCCACTAGAATTCTCATAAACTATAATATCTCAAAACTACTCAAAACCACAAGATTAAATAAATATTCATTATAATCCAAAATAAAGTTCCCAATTAACAAATTAATCAAAATAAAGCTTCATAACAAATCCATGAGTCATAATTACTAAAACAAATCCCAAAATCCAAAAAGAAACACAATAACAAAAATGCCATGCTCCACTAGGCCGCTCCAGGAGCATCCTGAAGTCCTCCCTGCCCCACCTGTGGATCCTCAGGAGAGATATCTGCATCTAAAAAGGTGTAACAAGGAAGGGGTGAGCATTTCCACATTGCTCAGTAGGGTGCCTAACACCCAAGGGGTTAAGGGGATTACTAAGTTTCAAATAATACGAAAATGACACTTCAACACAAAATGAATAACTCTACAATATCAATCAATCACATAGTTTAATATATAATATTATACACAATTTCACAAAATTCAACAATTACATGAATGCACATGAACGTGTGACACACAGTCATACAATGCACTATTTTTCTCGGGCTTTCACCGAAGGATACGCGTCCGCACCCAAATACACTCCTCATTCGGAGTCTTCTCGAGGTAAACTTTTGGGTCTTTCACCCTAGGGATCTCTCTCCCTTCTTAGTTCGCCTCACACGGGCTTTCACTTTTCATCACTATTTTATTTTATTTTTTTCATTTCATACACGTTTCACAATTTTTTTTTTTTTCATACAACTATGATGCAAATGAATGCCACAATTCCAATGTTCCTCAACAATTCAACAATCTCAACATTCCCCAACAATCCAATAAAATAATTTCACACATTACAATTTCCGATAATATCCCAAATAAATATTCAAAAATTTGCATATCAAAAATCCTGAAATTTTACCACACTTACAATATTTTTCAACCCTTCTAATAATTTTTAATATCCAAAATTAACTAACTTTTTACCCTAAAATTTCCGAAAATATTCTAACCAATGCCTAAAAATTCACAAATCATTATATTTGAAACCTAACACAAATTTTGGAATTTTCCAACCCATCTAATAATTTTTTAACATTTCCAAACAATTAATTATCAATCAAAATCAATTTCCCGAAATTCCAAAATTTCCAAACAAATTCCAAATATTCTAGAAAAATTCATACAACACCCACAATTCCTAATTAACTCATAATGACAATATTTACATTTTTTTTTCAAGGGAAAAACATAACAATTTAAGTTTTAGGGTTAGGGTCCCCTACCTCAGATCTGAAAATTTGGCCGTTAAAAACGAAATCAGTCACCGTAGGCTTGTTCCTCTAGTCGAATAGAGTACTCCCTCCGAATTTGGGCCGAAACGGAGATCGTTTGGCCGTCCAAACGGCCGGTCAAAGATCCGGCGAGTGCCCTAATTCCACAGCCACTATTCCTTTCCTTCTTCTCCCCGCGTTCTGGCCGTTTCAAAACTCCTCCTTTTCCCCTTTTTTTTTTTTTTTTAAAACAGCCCACTTGGCTTTTAAAAGCCACCAGCCCACTTCACATGGCTTTCAAAAGCCATCAGCCACTTAAGCCCACATCCAAGCCCAACTCAAAATCTAAGCCCAATCCACTATTATTATTATTATTTTCTTTTACAACCCATTACCTTACAACCAATATTCAAAGCCCATTGCATATATTTATTTTATTTCTTTTATTTACTTTTCTTTTGTTTATTCTAATTGTTTTATTTGATTTCCAATCCATTTTTTTTTTCTTTTTTTTTTTAACACACCATTTATTTATTAACACCAATCTAAAACTAATTTTTCTCAATTTTATTATTCATCAATTTAATTAAATTTTTTTTTTTAATTTTCCGAAAAATTTCAATTTCTAAAATCTTAAGAAATTTTCTACCCTAAGGCTGACATGGCATAAAATTTCAACTCGTTTAATTGACCGACACAATAAAACGAAATTCACCAATCCGAAATTGACACGTGTTCTCTAAACACTTTTCTTTTTGACTTTTCAACCATCACACAAAATAAGACTTTTCAAACTAAAATGCTAACGTGGCATAAAATACCCGGTCATTACAATTTTACTAGTCATCAATGGCATCTGTGGAGGACATTAGAAACGCTCAACGTGCCAAGGGGCCGGCCACCATTCTAGCCATTGGCACTGCTACTCCAGACAACTGTGTCTATCAGTCCGATTACGCTGATTACTATTTCCGGGTCACTAAAAGCGAGCACATGACCGACTTGAAGAAGAAGTTCAACCGCATATGTAAGTATATATATTCATGCATCAATTAGAACATCCATTACATACATATATGTATAATTATGATAATGCTTTAAAATTCCTCTACAAGAATTGTCTAGTTTTCTTCAAGCTTCCTTCCTATGTATTGATTTTCTGTAAAATAATTAAATCTGTGAGAAATGAGGCGCTATACATTGATTTAATATTTTGTAATAGCGCCGCTCTTCCCAATCATATATAAATTAATTACGATGCCTAGGAACACATAGTTATTGTAATAACTTCTTTCTATATTTATGTTGATCATCTTCAATAATAATGAAGCTGCCCATTATTACTGAATGCATTTTGCTTTGCTAGTCCATTAGCTAATATATCAAATTTCTTATATATAGGTGAGAAATCAATGATCAAAAAGCGATACATTCATTTGACTGAAGAAATGCTTGAAGAGCACCCAAATATGGGTGCTTACATGGCTCCGTCGCTCAACATACGCCAAGAAATTATCACTGCCGAGGTACCCAAGCTTGGTAAGGAGGCTGCATTGAAGGCTCTTAAAGAGTGGGGGCAGCCTAAGTCCAAGATAACTCACCTTGTATTTTGTACAACCTCGGGGGTAGAAATGCCTGGTGCAGACTATAAACTTGCCAATCTTTTGGGTCTCGAAACATCAGTTAGAAGAGTGATGTTGTATCATCAAGGCTGCTATGCAGGTGGGACTGTTCTCCGAATTGCTAAGGATCTAGCAGAGAATAATGCAGGAGCACGAGTTCTTGTGGTGTGCTCTGAGATCACAGTTGTTACTTTTCGCGGGCCTTCTGAAACCCATTTAGACTCTTTAGTAGGTCAAGCCCTTTTTGGTGATGGGTCAGCAGCTGTAATTGTTGGATCAGATCCAGATACCTCCATCGAACGACCACTCTTCCAACTTGTTTCAGCAGCCCAAACATTCATTCCTAATACACAGGGTGCTATTGCTGGCAACTTACGTGAGGTGGGTCTAACATTTCATTTGTGGCCTAATGTGCCTACTCTGATTTCCGAGAATATAGAGAAGTGCTTGACTCAAGCTTTTGCCCCACTTGGTATTAGTGATTGGAACTCCTTGTTTTGGATCGCTCATCCAGGTGGCCCGGCCATTCTAGATGCAGTCGAAGCAAAACTCAATTTGGAGAAGAAGAAACTTGAAGCAACAAGACACATCTTAAGTGAATACGGTAATATGTCAAGTGCATGTGTGTTGTTTATTTTGGATGAGATGAGAAAGAAATCACTTAAGGAAGAAAGGACCACCACAGGTGAAGGATTGGACTGGGGTGTTTTATTTGGTTTTGGGCCAGGTTTGACCATTGAAACTGTTGTGCTGCATAGCGTTATTGGGGCTACAAATTGAGTGAAAGGAAAAAAATCACAAGGAGGCAATTTCAAATTAAATCAAATAGGAGTTAATAAAGACATATGTCTTCTATTTGTAACATCTTTTATTCTTTATTAAAATTGATGTTTTTGGTCTAAATTAGTGCTGTTGGAGGGCTTCATTAGTAACCTCAAGTTAAAAGGGATGAGACTTCAAGTTCTTACAGTTTCGTTATCTAGATGAAATTCCCTCAAAAGTTGTATAAACATCCACCGTGTTCTTTTAAAGATTGTTGAAAGTAATACAAAGAAAAGAATAAAATAACAAATTGCATTTTGCCTTTGTAACTAAGAAGTTTGCTGCATGATAGTTGCATTTGTGTCACAGAAGCAAAGCCATGTGGATGCCAAAAGTAATGCAACAATTTGAAAAGAGTAAACAAGGCGATTGATTAGTTAACTTCTATATATAATTACTCAACTACTCCTCCGTATGTAAATAAAATTATTTATTTGTTGGTGTGAATAGCTCTTAAAATTCTATATATGTGGATAAATTCTTGTACCATCTGAAAAGGTGTAGAGGATAGTTATCCTCATAAATAGGTTGCCTGATTAATTAGGTGATCTTCAATAATTCAACAAGATAGGGATTTTAAAATATTTTTGCTTTGTTAATTCCTTAATTACTCCTTAAACTTCTTCTTTTTTCCCTTTTTTTTTTTTTGAAAAGCTCTTAACCCTCTCTACATATGATATATTCTGTTGCTAGGAACTTGGGTTTGAGTATGTATTAATTAATATTCTTAATCAAATTTATTGTTGAAAAATTATTTTTAGTTATGGTTTTTTTAATATACTTAATACACATTTATCATATGTACTTGTTTAACATACTTCTAATATATTTATCATTCAACAACAAATACGAGAAAAGTATAAAAGACAATAAAATTACAAACTAAATTGCCTTTAATTTTTTTTATAGTTGAACGCCTCATTTCCCACCCTCAGTCTCCAATAAATTAAACTCTATAAAGCTTCTTCTATGCTACTCTCTAATTCTACTTCTAGTGCAAAGCCTTAGCTCATACTTAACTATACCCTTAGTCTCCAACCATACCTATATTCATGGATTAGAAAGAATCATTTAACTATACCATAGGAATTATTATAGTAAACAGAAAAAATACCACTATTGAACCTCGAAGTATCTCATACTTTCTTGTTTGTTATATCTACACCTTAAACTAGTAGCTTTGGCTCCCTATGGTGTTTCATATTCTTTCTTACTATTAGGATATAGCCCTTAACAAATTTGGGGTTTATTATTTTTTCAATAAAGTTTCAATTGCACTTTAATCAATCAATAGTCCATGCATTATACCTTATGAGCATTTAGACATCCATCTCTGCATTATGAGTTGTATGGAAGATCCAAGTCATGGATTCCTTATAAGTAGATGGGTTGTTGACAACTAGTTCATGAACTTAGGCAATAAATTAAACCTCTTAATTGGAGGGATGGTTAGTCTTGACCATCGGAATGGGTTTCCCATGATGAGTGCACTAGAGTGTATGGTTACATATTGGACAGGACCTACATGGAACCATAATGTAAGTTTATCAAGTTTTCATGACTTCACTAAGCTACTTTATTGTATTGTCTCTCAACCTTAAGAGAATATTGAGCTTGAGCCAAAGTTAGTAGTGACTTTAACCTATAGGTGAGATCTTAAAGTGATCATATATTCCTTATGGATTGGGTCACTGTTGATGAAAACTACTAACAACAGGTATTATTAATATAAGCACCATGATATCAGTGTGTCCCCTTGGGTGATCTTAAGGATGTGTGTTTAGGTGAACCATGGTCATAAGAATTCCTTAGGTGGAACTTGACATTAGCTCTTGGTGAGCTTAGATATGTCAATTGATCACACTCTAAGAGGATTTGGAACTCAAAGATGGTAGAGGTAATCTTCAGAATTTGATAACTTTTACCTTGTTAGATTATGAACACCGATTCATGGGGAGACATAGTGCTTAGGTCACAAATTTACCCAAGTACTAAGCGTCTCGTTATATTTACATAGTGTATTGGACTATAGTAGTTGACTCTCTATAGTCGAATGTAAAGTTAATTTCAGAATTGGATTTTGAGGGAGTCAATACTATCCTATGGGTCCCAATTGTCCTCACTCAAGCTCATATACCTTGATGACATAGTTTATGAAGGTTAGATTGACTCTTAGTTCACTTATGTGCATAAGGGCATGTTGGTAATTACACAAGGTTGAATAGGGGTTAGTGAACGGTATCTCTAGATTGGGCTAATTGATTCATTATTTAGTCCTATTGGGTCAATTAATCAACTAAGACATTTTTTAGGCTAGATTAAGTGACCTAAGCCCATGGTGGACTCAAGTTACTTAAGCTCAGTAGGAATCACTATAAATACCCCTTTAGAGGTTAAGGTTTCAAGCTTCTTCCATTCATATCCTACATTCCAAAGAGAGAGATTTGGCCTCCACCCTCAAAACTTCTACTATTTAAGTGCTAAGCTTTAAGGTTATGTCATTGAATGGAAGATCATGGGTTTATGAAATCTTTTGCAACTTCGAATTTGTTCTTCATAGCAAGGAAATGATTTGGGAATTCTAAATCACTGGTAAGCACTCTAATCTCATTATCTAGATCCTTAAATTGATTTTAAATGCATATTTTCCACTATGCATAGTAATTAGATAAGCGTAAGGAGGATTGCATGTATCTAACCTGATTTTAGGATAGGGAACGGATTAATCAAGCATTGCCTACAACTGGTATCGGAACCCTAGGTTAGGGAAAAGCATGATCCCTTTTAAGGTGTGCTAATCCTTGTTTTATAGGGTTTGTTATTCATTTGATGGTCCTAGGGATGAAGGTATATGCATGAGAATTTTAAACTTTTATTATGATGAATATATATAGTGATTGATTGTTAGATTAGCTTTTACTAATCTCTAGATGAGTTGTAAACCCCATAATAAGTCTAAGATTTTTTTATTCAATGTAAAAATCTTTTTTTTTTTTTTTTTATAGATCGATTTGTAAAGTTCAAATGATTGGAGAATGGGGTTTTGATGTGAAAATTCAGTTTTCATCAATCTATGTAACCTATAATGAGTATGGAAGCATTTAAATTCTTGTACATTCCCTTACCAGAAAAAAAGATTCCTTTTAAAGAAAACAGTGACTAGAGGTAAAAAAATTCATTCTCAGATTCGGTCTCATTAAGTGCTCAAGCACTCCTTCTAAAACTCAAAAGTAACATTTAATGCTTGAAGCATTTCAAGCTCTCTAAAGTTCCTTCAAGTGCTCCTAAATGTACTAGTAACGGGTTTTTAGGGGTAATTTTGGTCTTTTGTAAAGCGACTAACCTTATTTTTTTTAAAGGCTTTTTTGGTATGTTTAGATTGTGAAAATTCAATATTTGGGTTACCAAATAAGCAAAATGACCCCTAAGTCCATGGGATTCCCTCTTTTTTATTTTCTTTTCTTTTATGCTTCTATTATATATTTCATATGATAAGAAGTTGAATAAAAAGTTTTTCAAAAATGGTAATTTTGGATTTTCTTATAGAAATTCATGAGGATTGTCACTAAGTATTATTTATTTTAGAATTGGACGTTTCTATTATTGGATTGACATCCCTTTTGGAACTTTCCTATTGTTTCAAGTTAGGTGGTTCTCCCGCCTCTTCCCTCATGAGAAAGAGAACAACAACAAAGATACTCCTTTAGGTCCTCGTGAGACAGAGAACAACATCAACCAGATGTGATTTGTCCATATAAAATAGTTTTAAAATTTTTTCTATATATGTCGACTGATGGACTAATATGTCATTTGAACAATGCTCGATCTACAAGCCAAGACAATATCTTGTTTTCCCCAAATCTTTCATTTTAAATTCCTTCTTTAAATAATTGGTTGTTTTTGTGAGCTCTTTAGGAGTCCCTGTAAGGTTCAAATCATCCATTTATACTATAATTATTGTAAGCTCAGATTATGATTTCTTGATAAAAACACATTGGCAAATTGGCTTATTCACATATCACTCTTTTAATAAATACTCACTCAAACGATTATACTACATGTGTTCGAATTGCTTTAATTCGTATAACGATCTTTGTAGTTTGATTGAGTAGTACATATTTCAAGGTTTGGAATTAGTTGTTTTCAAGCAATTTGAATCCTTCAGGGATTTTCATATATCTATCAGTATCTATAGACCCATATAAATAAGTTGTAATAACATCCATGAGACGCATATCTAGTCCTTTAGAAATCGTTAAACTTATCAAGTATCGAAATGTGATTGTGTTCATTATAAAGAAATAAGTTTCCTCATAGTTTATAGCAGGTCTTTGCAAGAAACCTTAAACAACAAGTCATGCTTTATATCTTGTAATTTCATTATTCTCATTTCGTTTTCTCATAAAGACCCATTTATATCCAATAGGCTTTATGTTTTCAGTCATTTGAAATACATGTCCAAATACCTCT
Source organism: Vitis rotundifolia (assembly GCA_030254885.1). Lineage (NCBI taxonomy): Eukaryota > Viridiplantae > Streptophyta > Magnoliopsida > Vitales > Vitaceae > Vitis > Vitis rotundifolia. Next base: position 18,613,711 of record CM058160.1, on the reverse strand, counting down.
CATTTTGTTAACTAGTTTAGCTATGTGTGGATTACTTCTTTCCATCTTGGTTAATCATTCCTTTTTCGACATTCATCCACAGTTTGTGGTTCTTGATCTTCATCATTTATCATGTTGTCCATAATCACTTAGAACACAAATATGCTATCTATGATAATGTCATTATGGTTCCTTGTTTCTCCTATGTGACTTATTGAGATCTCTTTAGTTCTAGATACCAGTATTTGATCAATTTGTGCCTCTTTAGGGGCTAATTGTTTATCAAGTTGGGTTTCATCATTTGATCATTTTATATTTGTAAGCTCTTCAAGAGTACCAAGTTTTTCATATGTCGTTTCTTTTCTTTTTCTAGAAACTAAATCCTTTAAGCTAATAGGTCTACCACGCTTTAGGCATGTCTTACATTCACTTGCTATGACATTCTTTAATTATCCTTCAGGGGTATCAATATGTGCTATGGTATTCATAGTCGGTATGTGTGACTTTGTTAGTTTCTTTATATTTGTGAAAACATTAAGTAACTAATTTGCAAGTCCTTATAAATGAATATTCCTCTGAACTTATAGTTAACACTGCCTTGTACGGGGATCAAGATGAGACAGAGAGTATACATAACATGTCATGTCTCGCCATTCTTCTCGAATTGACTTACCTCCCATAATGGTGGGAAAACATTTTCATCCAAATGACAATCTACAAAGCGAGTAGTAAAAACATCGGCTGTTGAAGGTTAAAGATAGTTGATAATGGAGGGAGAATTAAAAACAACATATATACCAAATAGACGTTGAGGACATAACTTAAAACATTGAGATAGAGCTATGGGAACATAGACAACACAATCAAAAATATGTAAATGTGAAACATTTGGTTGGGAGACTAAAACAAGTTGTAAATGTGAGAATTCATGATTAGTTATAGGACGAATCTTAATTAAAGTAATAACATGGAGAATTACATGTCCCCAAGTAGACAAAGGCAATTTTGGTCTCAAGAGTAATGGTCTTGCAATCAATTGCAAATGCTTAATAAGATATTTAACTAATCCATTCTGAGTGTGAGTATGAGCAATATGATGCTCAACATCAATACTAACCGACATGTAATAATCAAGAAATGTATGGGAAGAGAATTCACCAACATTATCAAGACAAATTGTCTTAATCGAGTTGTGAAACCAAGGTTTTGTTCATCTCAATTTTGATGATAATAAAATAAGGGTTGGAATTAATGATTATATTTGAAGTGTGATTAGGCAAGATGATTTTCAAAGTGGTAATCACAAAGACAAAATCAAGCCAAAAGGAAATCAATAAGGAGAAGAAGACCTCAAAGAGAAGTGTCTTTCAAGACCTAAGTTTCATAGGATCTCTTTGTAAGGTTGTTGGTATAGACCCACATCTTTCACGATGCGTTCCCACACGAAACGACGAGACTTGCTCTTGATTTTTGAAAAACTATATTTTCATTAAAATTTAAAGTAGCCACTTTTATTTATTTTTAAAGGGGAAATCAAGTAAGAATAAAGTCCTTAAAAGGACTCCTAATTTTTGAAAAAAGTTGTCTCTAAAAACTCGAGTCTCGGTCTGAGGATCAAATCTTTATTGTTTTAAGAGTTTAACCTTCCAAAACCTTTCTTGAATATACTTAACTTGGGAGAGTGTTTTTTGAGTGCATTATTGTTATAAAACTTGCATATCATTAGTGCACCTTTCAATCCTAGTTTATCTTGTATCTTTTAAGCCTAAAGTTTTGTACTAGGATATTGTGAGATCATTTCTTATACTTATTTGTAAATCTTTGAGAAGAAAAGTCTAAGTGTGAGGTATCACTTAAGGATTCTTAAGTGTGGGGTATCACTTGAGGGGTTGTTCAAGAGTGAGGTATCTCTTGAAGATTGTAAAGGGTGCTTGGAGCCAAAAGTCCAAGAGGGTTCATTGAAACCATAATCCAATTTTATTGCTTGAAGGCTTGGGTTGTATAGACCCTCAATTTTGTGCCTTGATACTTGCATGTATCTTGGGGGTGTCGCCCGCACACAATTTTTGTATGTCACGGCCATGGAGCCCTTGTTAGGCTTAATCGGTTTTCGAACCTCACCTTAGTTCACCTAGGGTTCGATTTAGTGCGAGCGTTGGGTCCACTATGAAATTTCATCACAGCCAACTCCTTGGTTCATATCATGCTATAGGATAGAGGTTAAGGTCTCCACAAAAAAGAATTCAGTTCAATTGGAGCTCACTGAAGCCCATCTAAATCTGGAGCACTTTGGCTTGTTTTAGTCATTTCTCCCTCACTCGAGCTTGGAATTGCACACCATTTTTTTTGTTGAATTTCCTACTCTTCAAGGAATATTCTGTCAAAATTTGAGAATTTTTCTCAACCTACTCTACCGGTTTGTCAGGGCAACTCGCTGAAGCCCATCCAAACCTACAGCACCTTGGTTTGTTTTAGTCATTTCTCCCCCACCCGAGCTTAGAATTGTGCACCATTTTTATTTTTATTTTTGGTTCCTTACTCTTCAAGGAATATTCTGTCAAAATTTGAGATTTTTCTCAATTGGCTCGATCGATTTTCGGGTTGATTGCAACCCACCCTAAATCCATGTCGATTCTTGACAGGCAAGCAAGGGTGGGGTTATGAGGACCAGCTGCCCACCTCGTGGCTGAAGGAGGAGTTGAATAAGTTGGAGTTCTAAGGCTGATGGTGAGAGATTCCAAGGCTGAAGGGGAAGAAGAATGAGGTGGTGTAGATGCTAAGGGGGGAAGCTGGTATAAAAGGCATTTTAGAGAGACTGTAAAAAGAGGTTTTGAAATTTTTTGTGGAAAGACTCTGCTTGTGGACGACTAAAAGTGTGTGTGGGGGGGGATTCTTGGCATCTTTGAGGGCTTTACATCGAGAGAGAGAGAGGGGAGCAAGAGCAAAAGAAGAGAAAGAAGAAGAAGGAGACGTTTTGAGGAGAGAAGAAGAGGTTTTCAGTAAGAAAGATTGAGAAGGAAGAGAGAGGAGGACTATGACTTGAAGGCGAGCTGATCTTGTTGAACGGGAGCACTCTTAGGAATGACTGTCATGAATCCACTGTTCTTCTTCATTGTCATATGTTTTCCCTTTTCTCTTGCTATATCTGTGGATTATTTGGTTGGGTATGGATGTTAGAAGATATGGATTTGTCTATGTTAATTTTCGGATTGCTTGTGAGCTGATTTTTTTTACTGGTTCATTTCTTTTCTTGTGAGTTTGGCTTGAGAGCATCATAGCTCTATTTCATCTTTATTGTGTCATCTGGACATCTTATTATTATCCTTACTTCCATGAATCATATTCTGGTGATCTCATCTTTCTAACCCACCTCTTTCAACCCGTTCACCGAACTCACCACCACACCATCATCTCTAGTTTATCCCCAACTCTATGACTGACATCATCAGTTTTTCAAGTTTTTGGTATAGGATAGTGATGACTTTCTAGGTACGCTCAAAATGGGCGATTAAAAGAAGATTTGGAACTACTTTGGAAGGCACTCAATTTCCTACTTCTATCCTGGATGTACAAATGGAATTTTTCTGAAATGGATTTGGAAGGTGAAGGGGATAATTCTATGTACAACCCTCTGCTTGATATTGAGATTGAAAGTAATCAGCCCGCATCTCCCTCACAGCTCCCACATCCACCACACACAGCCCATATGCAGTCCCCATGCACCCATGGCCACCACATGCAGCCTGCACCTCCCTCACAGCTCACACACGGCCACCACACCACCGTCATGCACCCCACGGCTCACCCATGACTTCCACAGCCACCACATGCAGCCCATATGCAGTCCACATGCATCCCATGGCCTCCACAACTCATCCAAAGCTAACCCCCATGCAACCCGCATCTCACCACAACTCACCCATGGCCTCCTCACCACCACCATGCATCCACAGCCACCCTTAAGGCCACCATATGGCCATTCCTTTAGCTCCCATGCAAGCCCACAGCTCACCCATGCACAACTTTGTTAGTGTAGCTTACCACAACCTTGTGAAGCATCCATGCAGCCTGTATGGCCATCTCACACGTCCAACACAACCTTGTGAAGCACTAATGTGCAGCCCACATCTTCCATAGGCAACCCATATCTTCTTTAAGCAACCCATATGACCACTACATAGCTCACATGCCTTCTCATTTTAAAATTCATCTTTTAAAAATTTATTTTTTAAGTAATCCCATATTCAAATATAATTTTCCAAAATCCCATTTTTAAAATTTAATTTTCTGAAATTCCGTTCTCAAAATAATTTTCCAAGATTCCAATTTTTTAAATTTAATTTTTCAAAATTCCATTCTCAAAATAATTTTCCAAGATTCCAATTTTTTTTTTTTAAATTATTTTTCAAAATTCCATTTTCAAATTTTACTTTTTAAAATAATTTCTCAAAATTCCAATTTTCCAAAATTCCATCGTTTGAAATGCTAGAGAGCCTAATGGATAAAATGCATGTGGCTTTCATGAATTTGGTGGCCTATAATTGATCTTTGGTAGTTGAATTTTTTTTATGGAGAATTATGGAATTTGTGCTTGTTAGTGGAGGAAATTCAAGTGGAAAAGATGTTAATTCCCAATTGAAAATCAATGGAATTGGAATAACTAAATTTTAGCCACGTAATGAAGTTTCATGGCTGCATTTTGGTGGCCATTTGGTAGAGATTAGAGGTTACATAGATAGGATTGGTTCATGGCTGAAAATTCTCTTAATTCAAGTAGAAATATGACTAACTTTTAGTAGATTTGGTGGTTGCATATGTTGTGTGCTTGTGCTTATTGACTCACCCTTTTTCGCAGTGCATGGCTAAGGACCTCAGGTATGTATCATTGTTCTGATTGTTGATTTCCTATGCATGCTGAATACCAACTAGAATTGTATGATTACCTTGGTTTTTCATTAAGAAAATTAATATCAATATAAATAGATAAGGATGTCATGTGAGCAAAATCTACAATTGGAGGGGTATTCTACTAAGAAATAGACAATAAGTTTGAGTTGGGCGTGAACTTTCATGTTTCCACGCATAGGATTATAGAATAAAAATTGTTGGTAAGGTCCTAGTTCAGGGAAACATCATTATTTACTACCATCAGTGTTTGTTTCTTTTGGGTTTATTACTTCCATGCCTTCATAGTCAAGCAACCCAATGAAGGATTATGTGCAAAGCTTTGTTGAATGTCATAAAAAGCAATACTTGAGCAAGAACTAAGTTGGTGAAACTTGGTACCAACAAGTTAGCATCCAATCTACCCAACTCAGTAATATCCACAGCCTAAATGTTCATAGAGGGTTTGAAAATGGAGCATGAAGCCAAGAAAAGGCTATGCCAGAAAGGAAGAAGATACATGAAGGAACACTAAATTCATTTCCCACATCAATTGCGGACCAACAAAGTGTATCAACTACAAACACCGCAAGTTGAATGAATTAGGTCTGAGGGAATTTGCTTCACTACATCTCCCATAAGTGGTTTCTAGTTTTTCATACAGGTACAGAACAAGTGGGTAAGTGATGATGATGATGATGATGATGATGATGAAGGGTTAGAATAGGATACCAAATTTTTTTAAAAAAATTAGTCGATTAGAGAAAATTGGGCTATACAAATGTGTCCATATATGGAAGTAGAAGAGACTACACATAATCTGCAAGTGAGAAGAAGGCTCAAGCAAATGACTGCATGATGAGCAAAGTGACTGAAAAACAGTCAATTCGATCAACTAGGAGCTTACTAATTTCCACAGTTGTCACAAAGTGGCCTAGGATCAGGGCAAGGATGAAGACCAGCTCTATTTTTTCTTTATTTTGCAAGAAAAATCTTGTTTCTCAGAATGCTTAAAATGATTCATAACAGCCAAATCAAAGCTCCAAGTCTCCTAAATACTAGAATCAGAATGTCCTTTTGAGGGACTCAGCCAATCTTATGTAAGAATGTATACTTACAAGCGATCACTTTCAACACTTGAAAAATCTAGATCATGTAAAGCCCCACAAAGGTGATCTGGTAAAGGTTTGGGTGTGGGTAGATGGTTGCATGGGGTTTATTAAAGATAACCATGCAATGCAAAGACTGCATGCATGTAAGGGGCGGGTAAAAGGAAACTTGAGGTGTAGCTTTTTGGAATCATTCACATCTCCCTGTGTTGAGGCACTCAAAAACACATTCTAAGATGTCTTTAAACTAAACAATTGCATTATCATACTACTCACATGTGGCCTCAACCTTCAGTAACCCAAAAACATATAGAGTATCTAATGTTCACAATCAAACATCAAAATGAACCCAAAATTGGCAAGAGTAGGGTAGAATAGTGTAAAATGGGAAAATATGAAACATGTTATAATCATACCTTGACCAAGCTAGCCAACTCCTACCCTGCTTCCCTTCTTTTTGCTCTCTTTCTCTTTCATTTTCTTTTCGTTTTCCTTATTTCTTTTTTCTTTTTACTTCTTTAAAACCTTTTCTATCAGAATTTCTCCACCTTCCTTTTCTCTCTCTCTCTTCCTCCAAAAATCAAAACCTCTCAACTTTTAAAAAAAAATTCCCCAAGATCGCCTCCCATTCCTTTTTGCTTTTCCAATCCCCCTTATATCATTTTTTTTTTTTCTTCGAATAGCCCCTTCCTCTGGTTTTTCCAAAATCCCATCTTTTCCCATGCAGAAACCTTTTGAAAACCCCACTTTTCCTCTTTCCCAATCCTCTCTCTTTTTCTATGCCTCTCCATTGCTTTCACAACTTCTAATGCAACCTATTGAGCTACCACTAGAGTTTTCAAGATTGTGATGGGCCTAATAACAGGAGAAAGAAAAGAATGGGCCTGATACATTACAAGATGATGCATAAAAAATGATGTTGGCTGAACTGTGCATGATAGCCATGAAGTCTCCAATGGACTTCATTCCTTATAAAAAATACTTCTTTCGTTTTTCTTCAAGAAACCTTTTTTTCCCTAAGTAAATAAAATAAAATAAGTATTTTGGAAAAAAAATGAAAATAATAAAATAATAAAATAAAATATAATAGTAAGAATAATAATGATAATAATAAAAATAATGATAAAAAAATATATAATGACCATATATGAAAAAAAAAAAAAAAAAAGTAAATAAGAAAATGAATCAATAAATAAATAAATAGATATAAGTACGTGACACACACACACACACACACACACACACACATATATATATATAAATAAACATGCAAGCTATGTAAACCATGCAAGCCATGCAAGCTACATAAGCCATGTAAACCATGCAAATGACTTAGGGGTGCTGGGGCAAGCTCTAAAAGACTAAGTGTACCTAGATGGGCCAGATGTGACTAATAAGCCTAAAAAAGTCTAAGCAAATTGTCATAAACATGTATCTAGTATCCAAAATGACTCAAAGAGGTAAGATATATGAGTAACAATAAGCCTCAAGAATTGCTATAAAGTACTAAAAGAGTACTTAATCAGGGTATGTGCCAAGGGGATAAAATGGGGGGTCTATAGTTGGTGCATTAGGTTTTTTATGCATTACATTATTTACTTATGTACCAAAATCATCCAAGAGTTATTTTGTTTTAAATATTTTAAAATTGGATGATTTCATGTTTTCAACTAAAACTTTGTGTCAAATGTTTTCTAAACTTGTTTAAAAAGTTTTAAGTTGAAAAAAAAATGGTTGTTGAGCCAAAAAAGGCTTAACCAGCTGAACTGGCTAAGGAACCAATTGACCTATTTAGTTCAACTGATCAAATAGTAACCTTCTCTCTATTCCAGAATGCTTGTTGATCGGCCGAGGCTAGACTTCATCCAATTGAGTACCAATTGAGGAGAGATTGAGGTTCATTGGTCACTTGCCATGCATCACCATCAATGAAATTCATGTCAACTTCCTCTCCTTCTACTTTTGTTAAGGCTTGATAAAAGTCAACTAAATGCTTTGAAGTATGACAAGAATGTGACCAATGTCCTTTCATAGCCCATTTATAACATTCATTCTCACAAGCATGTTTACTTTGTGGTTCTACCCCTTTTTTAGGTCGTGCCTTTGAATTATTCCACTTCTGGTGGTTTGAATTGTTCTTTTTACCTTATGAACCACTATAGTGCCAAGAATCGTGTCTACTACTCTACCACCATGTCCTCTACCTCAGCCTCGTCCATATCCATGTCCTTGTTCATGTCCAGGAGTTTGGATAAGATTGATAGTTTTTCAGTAAAAGATCTTTATTTTGTTCGACCATAGAAGACATGAAATCAAATGAGTATTTGGTGAAACAAAACTCTCGACATTGCTATTGCAGGAGCATATTCGAGGCATGAAAAGTGGTAAATGTCTTTTCAAGCATATCTGCTTTAGAGATTGCTTCTCCACATAATTTTAATTATGAGCTAATTTTGAATAAAGTCAAGTTGTAGGCATTGACAAACTTGAAATCTTATAATTGCAAGTGATCCAATCATAGCGCACTTTTGGAAGGATTATAATCTATGGGTGGTCATATCGTTCCTTTAGATTAATCCAAAGGATGAAAGGATCTATGACTGTAAGGCATTCACTTTTTAATCTTTCATCAATGTGATGGCGAAGGAATATTAAAGCTTTGGCACAATGTTGCAGTTATGCGTCATTTCCTTCTTTAATGGTATTTCCAAGATTCATTGCATATAAATGAATTTCAGCATCCAAAACCCAAGATAAGTAGTTTTTGGCCCGAAGGGCAACAAATTCAAGCTTCAAGGTGTGACATTATTTGAAAACTGTACATAACTTCAAGTTGTGAACTATTCATTTTATAGCTTCTAGCTATAAAATGTTGTCATATATAACTTCTAGTCATACTGCATAATTAAAAAAATAATTAGGGTAATTTTATAATTTATTCCATAACTTTTGGTTGTAAGAATTGCACATATTTGTCATAACTTTTGGTTATGAGTTTTTTTTCATGATTTTTTACTAGAAAGAAAAACATACCTTCTAAATAATATTTGCACATGTTTATGCATTTAAATAAGATAAATGAAATAGAAAATCAAAGTATAATTTTATTAAATATAAATAAAATAGAAAATCAAATTATAACTTTAACGTGAGAAAAAAAATCTTTCTATTTCTTTTGTAGAAACTATTCATGCTCATAACATGTTGTAGAATAAAGTGGAACATGAAGAAGAAAACAAGAAAAAGAGAATAAAATACAAGGAGAAAAAATGAATGAATTTTTATTAAGGGCCCCTCCATTTTATAGGAAGTTATAAAGAGATATACATCATTATGGATGATCATCTACAAGTTCCCACAATGTTACAAATTTTCATATTTTATAATAAAAGTTTCATTTTATTGTTGCATATATATTTTTTAAATCTTATATTGTGTTATTTAATAAAATTATAAACATCGGTATCTTTACAATTCATTAGCTTATCGTAATTATGATATAATATGCTAAATTTTAACTATGAAAAAATGAAACAATTTTTAATTATTTATAAATTTTTAATTTTAATTATGTGTAAATTATTTATTCATTATGGCATGTTCACATCATGATTCTACATGATTCAACCATTGATCTAACTAATGAACTGTCGATCGATTTTTATTCAATGACTTGTTTGATTTTGAAATTTAGTTGTTTTAAACATTCGAAATTATAAGCATTCAATGTATCGATTGTTTTCATTATGAACATAAAATAATTTAAAAAAAAAAAATCAAATTTTCTTTCTTTTATAATATATTTTTTATTTTGAATTATTAAGTAATATGCTATTAAAAATATAACAATAATAGTTTTATATCTTCATAAGGAAATGTTGGATTCCTCTGAAAAAATGTTTTTTTTTTTTTTTTTTTTTTTTTTTTTTTTTTTTTTTTTTTTTCTGTTTTAAATACACAAATCTTGAATTCACATTTTGGTAGTTGATTGGTCTTTAACATTTTTATGTATTTTAAAAATACTTCCTAGTTTTTATTTTTAAAAATAACATTCAAAAGTAATGGTATGAAAAATTATTTAAAAAAATCCACACATCAAAAAGACAAAAAAATTAGAACCTAAAAGTTTAGAGCTTGTTTGGCGAAGTTTTAAAAAATGTTTTATATTTTTAAAAAGAGAAAATAGTTTTTAAAAATTTATAACATTGTTTGGTTATTATTCTCTCTTTCCAATTTTTAAAAACAAAGTGAAATAGAGAACACCTTTTAGATAACAAGTAAAAATTGTTTTCACCAGTTTTTAAAAGCAGTAGAAAACCGCATACACTCTATTATTTATTGTCTACGTAGAATTATTATTTTTTTGATTTTTTTTGGCTAGCCAAATTAACTCTAAATTAAATAAGACTTAATACGTTGAATTTGTTAACAAGTCTATTAAATTTTAAAAATAATTAAAAACTTAAATAATAAACTCATTAATACCAAAAATTTATGAATATAATATAATATCTTTTTTTCTAACATATAATAAAATAGTATGTTTTCTATTAAAAATATAATTTATGATTTTATTATAATATTACTATTTATGTTTTACTAAAAATTATATATTTTTTAATTTTTTATAATTACAAAATTATTTTCATTTTCAATAAGACTTTAATTAAATTTAATTAGTTAATATTATATAAATTGAATTTAAAATGTTTTTACAAAATCAAAACAATTCTTTTTTAAAAAAAAAGAAAACAAATTATTTGAACAAGTCTTTTTATTTTTTATTTTAAAAATAACTTACTAAATGTCCTTAATTTTATAAAATAAAAATAAAAATAAAAATAAAACTTTTTTTGATTCTTTAACTTAAAAAAAAAGTTTCTAAAAAAATGCATGAGAAATCATATTAAAACAAAAAATTTAAAAAATAATAATTAAAGCATTTATTTAACTAGTATTAAAAATGATTATTAAAAACAGAAAAAAAAAAATATAGCAATCCAACCATTTACAAATTAAATTCAATTTTTGCTATAAAATGAGGAAAAAAAAACGTAAATTTCATAAACTCTATTATTTGTTCAGAATCCTGCCAAATATTTAAACGCAAGAAAAATGCTTCAGTCAATAAAAAAATATGGTCAAATGAGACAGCGCAAGAGATTTATCCTTTTTAAAAAATGGCGGCTGGAGGGCGGAGGCTGGAGGGCTGATGTCATACAAAATTGACTGCTTTCTCAGTAATCCCCTCCACGTGATTCAAATCAGCACGAAAGTATTGAACAAGACTCCACCACCAGCTACAAGTGGATTGGAAGCGGACACAGCATTTCTGATACTTATAAATACCCAACGCTCACACACTGCTTTGGCAACCCATCTTCAAGCACTAGTCCGCATACTCTTGTCTCTTCTTCTACCTCTTTGAAGCTCTGTGGAGGATTTTACTAGTCATCAATGGCATCTGTGGAGGACATTAGAAACGCTCAACGAGCCAAGGGGCCGGCCACCATTCTAGCCATTGGCACTGCTACTCCAGACAACTGTGTCTACCAGTCTGATTATGCTGATTACTATTTCCGGGTCACTAAAAGCGAGCACATGACCGACTTGAAGAAAAAGTTCAATCGCATATGTAAGTGTACATATATACATTCACGCATCAATTGGAACATCCATAACACATACATATACGTATCATTATGCGTACATATATGATAATGCTTTTAGATTCACCCCAAACAATTGAAAAGTTTTCTTCAAGCTCCCTATGTATTGCATTTTGCTTTTCAATAAAATAAATCTGAGAAATGAGGCGCTATACATTGATTTAATATTTTGTAATAACGCCGTTCTTGCCAATCATATATATAAATTAATAGTCCATTAGCTAATATATCAAATTTCTTATATATAGGTGAGAAATCAATGATCAAGAAGCGATACATTCATTTGACTGAAGAAATGCTTGAAGAGCACCCAAACATTGGTGCTTACATGGCTCCATCACTCAACATACGCCAAGAAATTATCACTGCTGAGGTACCCAAGCTTGGTAAAGAGGCTGCATTGAAGGCTCTTAAAGAGTGGGGGCAACCTAAGTCCAAGATCACACACCTTGTATTTTGTACAACCTCAGGGGTAGAAATGCCCGGTGCAGACTATAAACTAGCCAATCTTCTAGGCCTCGAAACGTCAGTTAGAAGAGTGATGTTGTATCATCAAGGTTGCTATGCAGGTGGGACTGTTCTCCGAACTGCTAAGGATCTCGCAGAGAATAATGCAGGAGCACGAGTTCTTGTGGTGTGCTCTGAGATCACGGTTGTTACCTTTCGTGGGCCTTCTGAAACCCATTTAGACTCTTTAGTAGGTCAAGCCCTTTTTGGTGATGGGTCGGCAGCTGTAATTGTTGGATCAGATCCAGATACCTCCATTGAACGACCACTCTTCCAACTTGTTTCAGCGGCTCAAACATTCATTCCTAATACACAAGGTGCTATTGCTGGCAACTTACGTGAGGTGGGTCTAACCTTTCATTTGTGGCCTAATGTGCCTACTCTGATTTCTGAGAATATAGAGAAGTGTTTGACTCAAGCTTTTGGCCCACTTGGTATTAGTGATTGGAACTCCTTGTTTTGGATCGCTCATCCAGGTGGCCCAGCCATTCTGGATGCAGTCGAATCAAAACTCAATTTAGAGAAAAAGAAACTCGAAGCAACAAGACACGTCTTAAGTGAGTACGGTAATATGTCAAGTGCATGTGTGTTGTTTATTTTGGATGAAATGAGAAAGAAATCACTCAAGGAAGAAAGGACCACCACAGGTGAAGGATTGGACTGGGGAGTTTTGTTTGGTTTTGGACCAGGTCTGACCATTGAAACTGTTGTGCTGCATAGCGTTGTTGGGGCTACAAATTGAGTGAAAGGAACAAAAATCACAAGGAGACAATTTCCAATCAAATCAAATAGGAGTTAATAAAGACATATGTCTTCTGTTTGTAACATCTTTTATTCTTTATTAAAATTGATGTTTGTGGTTTAAATTAGTGCTTGTTGGAGGGCCCCATTAGTAACCTCAAGTTAAAAGGAATGAGACATCAAGTTCTTACAATCTCGTTATCTAGATGAAATTCCCTCAAAAGTTATATAAACATCCACCGAGTTCTTTTAAAGATTGTTGAAAGTAATAAAAAGAAAAGAATGGAATAAGAAATTGCATTTTGTCATTGTAACTAAGAAGTTTGCATGATCGATTTAGTAGTTTCAGTTTCTAGGACAATAACAAAGCCATGTGGATACCAAAACTTATATATCGATTCGAAAAGGTGCAGGGTACATTACATTAAAATTTAATTTGTTGGCTTCTATTGCTCCAATTTCATCTCTATCATTCTGCATATTGGCAGTAAAACCAAGCAAGCTCTTTCTTTCTCTTGTATTTTGCTCTCCTTTCTTGCATGAAGTTGAAAAAGTTGGCCAATGGCCCAATGTGAAAACTAGAAAGAAAAAGAAATATGAAAAGTTAACAAACAATAAATAAGTGGTTTACAACTTAGTCAAATAAAATTAATAGAAATAAATTGTTTAGTACTACCGGTTAATATTAGTTGTGCTTAGAATTCTAAGAGTCTAAGATACTCTAGTACTTCTCTCCAAGAGCAACATGTTTACGGATTTGCAACAGAACTTGATCAAAATTGTGTTAACTTGTTATATATTACTCTATTATGTCTAAAAACAAAAAAAACAAAAACTGTAATCTCCTTATAAATTGAAATACATTTTGATAAGCTAAATGACCATCCCATAAACTTCTGCATTTAAAATAATATTTGATCGAAGTAAGTTTTTCTTAAAAATCTCAAGTTCCTACTTTTTTTCTACTATCTTCGAACATCTTTGAGTAATGAACTTTTCTTGGGTTTGAGCATGTCTTAATCACTATTCTTAATCAAATTTATTATTGAAAAATTATTTTTAGTGAAGGTTTTTTTAATATACTTATTACACATTCATCATATGTACTTGTTTAATATACTGCTAATATATTATCATTCAACAAGAAATTCTTTTTGTACACATGGATATATTCTCATATTAGAAAGGTCTAAAGACAATTAAATTACAAACTTAAGTATTTTTTATTTTTTTGTTTTATAATATAAAGCCTTCTTTTCCACCCCCAAATGGAAAAACCAAGCAGAATTTACCCTCATTCATCAATGCATGCAGTAACATTGTCTCTAATAAACTAAACTCTACAAAGTAATTAGTTTCTTCTATGGTACTGTCTAATTCTATTTCTAGTGCATCTCGCTATTGCTAAGAGAAAATGCAAGAATATTGAAGATAATGAAGTTGTACTACTATAATATTTGAGTCCTACTAATATGGGACCGTACACAAGGAAAAGTGTTAAACGATCTTTGTTTTTTTTTTTTTTTGCTAAAAACAATTTTTTTTTTTTTTTTTTTTACTATTGCATATATTTTTGAATGGTACAGTTGCATTATTTTAAACCCCTCTTATGGACCAAGGGATTTTCCTTTGAACCGGGAGGAACTGGCAACATGTTGGAGTGGGGGATGACTTTCCATAAGAGTGGGCTGCATGGGACGTGTGGCGAAGACATCACCACCTCAGCATGGTGGTGGTTGAGGATGGAGACCTTTGGTTGAACGGTGAGCAGTGGAACGACTAGAAGCTTGAGAAGAAAAACAGAGGAGTACCAGTGGAGGGAGGAGACTTTTGGGGTGAGCTAGCTGTAGAGAGTGTCTAGAGAGAGCAAAGAGGATTGAAGAAGCTATGAGAAAAGCCATTTTTGAGAGAAAGAAGAGTATAGAGAGATGGTACCTGGAGCTAAGAGCCAAGCATATTGGTTCTTGAAGTGGGGGTTTTACACGTATGGGTATTCACTCCCTACTGTCCTTATTTCCTTCTTGTTGATTTCGGGTTTATTTGATGCTTTGATGGGGATATTAGATGCCTTGCTCATCTGATTCCTTTAAGCAAAATCTAAGAATGAATGTGAATGTAGACTTGTATTTGCTGCTGGATGCTTGAAAATCATATCTCTATTTTTGTGCTTTGCTTGGGTGGTGGGAAAAAGGTTGCATGGATTTCTGTATATAAGTGTTCATGGTAGAAATAATGCAGCTTTAGCCTTGATCCTTGTGACCATTAGTTCGTTTTGTTGCTAATCCATGTGCATGAGAGGCAAACTTGATTTAGAAAGAAGTGCTTTTTTCGGTTAATCATGGAGCTATTATGGAAGCTTTTATATTTGTTGGAACCTGCACTTGTTACTCCTGTATTGACAGCTGTGGCTGTGACATTTGGTTCTGCACTTCGAGCTTTAAACTATGGGAAAGAGATTAAGCGAAATCCCATGGCCTTGATCAAAAAGCTTCGCAAGGCGAAATGTGAGGCCCCACCTAGTGAGAAGCCGATACCAGTCGGAACCCATTTGTGCTAATATGATCCTAATAGTTGAAATAATTAGAAGCATTATTGGTGTGTACAATGGGGTGTCACACCCCGGTTTTTTCTTTTTTTTTCAAACTTAACAATTGATACTCAAATACAGTATCAGTGCTCTAAAAAATATGGGGATACAAAAATTTAAATGTTGAGTTCCTGTTCAATTTTGTGCAAAAAGAGGATATGCAAAACTTGTTATAAAGTGTACATCTTGTATTAAACTTTGTAACTATTAGTTAACAAAATATGTTTCGTTTCACAAAAGAAACTTGTACTACATTAATTTACATATACCAAAACCCCATGGTTCACTACGGGTAGCCTATACTACAAGTGTACCATACAAATATATATATTACATCATTCCTATAAAAAGATTCAGTCTTTAATACAAAAGGCAAAGCCTCAAAACACTTTCAATGCGAGCAAACAACATCCAATCATAGTAAAGCATTGCTCAAGCATTATTTCTTACATAGGTCTTCTGACCTGCATCGAAAGGTAAAAGGGATAGGGTGAGTTCACAACTCAATAGGAAAGTTTATAACTATCCTAAGCATACCCTTAAAAACTTTGAATTAAACATGTAATAACATGCATGATAAACATTTTATAACCATTAACAAATATGCAATCATGTCAAACTTGTATGCATGAGTTTCCCGGTTTCATCTTTGCTTTTCCTTGTCCATCCTTTCAAAACTGATAAACTGCTCACCCCTACCAATCTATACATCAGATATCAATGCTCCACAAGATACTCGGTCAATATAATAATAACTATTTTGGGACATCACCCAAGGGCAAGTCATACCCTGTGTCTTTTGGGACTCATACCTAAGGGCAGGACCAACCCCAAGTCTTTAGAGACTAAAACTCAGGAGCAAGACCAACCCCAAACACCCATATTGAAGTGTCTTCCTCAAGGGCTTTAGGGACTTTCACCCAAGGATCCACGATCCCACATAAACAATATATCAAAAGATAATGTCTGTAGCATCACATAAACACTTCCCACCAATCAATTCTTTGAATATCATCTGTGATTATTACTTATCCTTCTTGCAATGCAACCACACCATAAATCATTTCCACAACATAGAACCATGAATCTTCATACCAATACCAATATACGTTCCAATCTCAATGTAACATTTCAACACAATAAACTGAGATGCAATGACAGATTAAAACATTTTATGAAATCATAGAATGACATGAAATTTCCAATAAATGTTTCAAGGAAAGAAATCAGATACACCATGGGATAGCATAAAATTCCCTACCTTACACGGACTTTCCCTCTATGATTCTTCTATGTTGGCGATCTTTACCAATTACAAGGAACTAAAATGAAACACCTAATTTAGGTTTCTTAACCATGAAAATTTATTCAATTAAAACTTATGAAATTTTCCTTTCTTACTAATTTTTAACAACTTACTGTTATTAATTTTTAATTCTCATGTTAACTACCAAACACTAATTGTTTTGATTTTCTTAAAGCCTAACCCATTAACAAATCCCAAATGTCCAAATAACCTAATTAATCACAAGTTTACTAATCTATTTTTCAATTAAACAAAGATTTATGTTGATCTTACCATTAATCAAGTACCAAAGCTAAAATACTTTAATCTTTAATTAATTGTGATTTTTAACTAAAACATGTTTATAGCTAATTACACTCAACTTTTTCACAAATTTTACCGTTAATTTGTTTCAACATACCATTAGGAAGCAAAATAAACCAAAATTACTAAATTAAACAACTTGCTTACCTCAAATCTACACTTTCTCTCTCTAGATCCTCTCTCTAACCCAAGCGACTACAGGTAAAATGGTGCAAAACGAGCTGCAGGCCCTTATATAAGGCTTTTCATGCAACCAAGTAGGAGGTGGCAGGCCACATGGCTGCCACAAACCCCAACTTCCCAATTTTGCACTTTAGTCCTTCAGGTTATCAAAAATTAAACCCATAATTGCCCATTAGTCCTTTAGGTTTTCATAACTATAATCAACCCCTAAGAACCTAATAAGCATGGTTAAGTCATTAACTAATCTCACTTAACCTTAATCAAAGTTTAATTCATAATTAAACAGGATTAACACTAAACTAGTTTTAACATCTAATTAAGCACATTTAAAGTTAAGTACTAAGATGATCATTATTACATATTTAATTCATTAGTGCTAGGTATTGAGGGGGAGATCTTCAATCAAGTTGGAATCAAGCCAAAAATGATTATGCCATTATTTGGTTGAGTTCTCAATCTCAATACAAGCTAGTAAAGCACGGAAGACCTAGTATTGGTGTCACCCACTCTCATCAAGGTTCATTCCTCTCAAGTGAGATCTTTACCAACAACCTGGGCATTTATGCTTGCCTTTTTTCAAGAAACAGCCTAGTTGTGGAGATGACCAAGAGAGGAAGTCAATGCCCAAAGTACTTAAGCCATGATGTCCTAAGTACATTGAATCATACACTGTATTGGGGTCTACATGAAAGTGTTGGAAATCATCCTACAATGCTAACAAAGAAGGACCATCTCCAGGAAGGGCCATATTCAGTGCATAGTCCTAGACTAAGCATTAATCCTCTACTTCCAGCCTGTTTGGTTTGCATGGCTGCCCCTTTTGTGCATTCCTATATTTTCTGTAGCATAGCTATGCATGGGCACCTCCCAACGCACTACCAAAAGGCCACATGTTATTCTCTTGTTTATTCATCTTTTGATGTCAAAATTCCAATTTTCAAATTTAATTATCAAAACTTTGATTTTCAAATCATTTTCCAAAATTCTAATTTTCAAATTTAGTTTTTAAGAAATCTCATTCTCAAATAATTCTTCAAAATTCCAATTTTCAAATTTAATTTTTAAGAAATCTCATTCTCAAATAATTCTTCAAAATTCCAACTTTCAAAACTTCCATTCTCGAATCATTTTCCAAAATTCCAATTTTTAAATTTAATTTTTAAGAAATCCCATTCTCAAATAATTTTTCAAAATTCCAATTTTCAAAACTTCCATTCTCAAATAATTTTCCAATATTCCAATTTTCAAATGATTTTCAAAACTCCAATTTTCAAATGATTTTCAAAACTCCAATTTTCAAATCATTTTTCAAAACTCCAATTTTCAAATAATTTTCAAAACTCCAATTTATCAAATAATTTTAATTCCATTTCGGTTTTCAAAATATTTTTCACGCCACCTCATTTTTTTAAGCAATTTTAAGTCCGCAATTTTCCTTCACTCCTTAAGGGTTAGGATCACCAAAAATCTCGTTTTTTAATAAACTTGTTGTCATTTTCTTTTAGGCAAGCACCTTCACAAATTTTCTTTAATCTTCAAATAATTTTCAATTTTCTTGATTTTTAATAAGCATGAATGAATTTTTCATAATTCCAAAATAATGGAATTTATGGGACTAATTCATGCAAGATAAATTGGGCTTTGGTGAAAACCCAACATCCATAATATTTTCTTTAAAAATAATTCAAGTGAAGTGCATGATTGATATTGTTTGATTTTGACCGATTTTGTGTGAGATATTTTACATTTATCATTATAAGCTAACCTTATTTCCACGATAACACGTTCTTATTTGCTACTAAGGTATGCTCTCACTCCTACTTCATTTATTTATTTGTTCTCATACTCGATTTTTTTTTTTATTATTTAATCATTTCACTAGTATCCATTGATTTCCTTATCAATTGCCACACTTGCTTCACCTTATTTAGTAGAGACCCATTTTTAGAGACTTAGAGGGGTGCTACGATCTTTTATCATACCTTTCCAATAGGTAATCTAATCCCCAGACTCGACTTTGGTTTTTCACAAAATATCTTTTCCAAATAAAGAGTCATACTTAGGATTTTCTTTCTTATTTTGTTTTCCCTTAAAAATAAAACAAAAATAAGTGGTGACTCCAAGTCTTTTCTAAAAATCATATTTTTCACCAAATAAATAAAACAAGTTAGTCTCGTTGTTGAGTGGAGACGCACATGAAAAATGTGAGGTCCACAAAATGGCGACTCCAGTAGGGAATTTGAGTGTCAAACTTGAACTCAAGTTAAGGAAAATGTGGCGTTTGATTATTTGGTTGATGGATACCTTCCCTTTGTGCTTCTCTATGCTTGAGTGATCATAGTACATTGAGGATTTTGATATTGCGATTTTCTATGCCTGATTGTTATATCCATTTGCGACATTGGCATGGTGATGATATTAATTGATCTGCTTGCTTGTCTTAGCATAATGACTTTGCTCTTGCAATGATTATCCTGCTCACTTTGGCATGTATGTTCACATTGTTGTATATCATGTTTGTCTTAGAGTTGATTCTCTTGCTTGTATATTATTTTGATCATTTTTTAGCATACTATTCTTGTTGCTATTCATTTTGATTGTCATATTCTCATTTAGCTTATGTGTGGACATGGATGATATGCTTGCGCTTTGCTTAACTGCTTATTGCATGACTGCTCTTCTCCTATGTGATTGCATGTTGCTTGTCTATGTGGGTTGCACATCTATCCCCTTACCTTCAACCCTTTAGTTTTGGTCATTCCCATTATTTCAGTTCTAACATTTGCAAGTGTGAGGCCTTGTGTGTGCTTGTTTCTCTGACTGAGCTAGTGGTTAGGAGTAGGGTCTAGCAACGAGCTATATCGATGTTTGGGATCATTCTGGAGGAGGCCGACACATTGACACTGATTGGAGTCCGATCTTTGAAGAACCATATAGCCTAGAGCTAGGTTTCATGGATATTTGTGTGACTAGTGTGTTTCCTTTTCTGCTTTAGCTTTATAGGTTTGTCGAATGCACCCACACTGCTCATTGTGCACTTTAGTTGACTACCGAGTGTTGAGAGTTGCGAGAGCTTTTACCATAGGAAACCCCTTAGGATGTCAAATTAGTGCATGTGTGGAGGTGACAACCACCTTGCATGGAAGCACCCTATCTCTTCCGAGGCATGTAGAGGGTTGCATACCACCAGAGGGTATGATCACTTCTGCTAGGGATCCTTTAAAGTCTACCCCTCTTCTTTTAGAGCCGCCTTGACCTTGTAGGTTGAACCTTAGATCCTTCGACTAGGACTTCTTCCCTACACATGGGTGCATCTGAGGGCCTTCAAAGCCTCTTTAGTTATAGTTCGGATACAGTACTTCTTCATTTGGTCTCCAATTGAGAGTGCTTAGAAATCAGTATGAGTTTGAGTTACAATTTGACCACCTTTCTGCTTTATGTTGACTTGTTTTCTCCAGTTCAGATTAGCATTTCTTCTGTGTTTTCCCCATGCGATGCCTTATCTCGTGCTTCATGCTTCATAGGTTGGTTTTTCATTCTCAGCCTGGATTCACCATTTTGGATCAGAGTAGAGAGCAGATTGGTTTGTACTTCCGTGAGATCAGACATGGATAAGCAGTCCGTTATGGTTGACCAGTTCACAACTGCCATGGCTTCCATTTAGGAGGCCCTGACTAATCTTAGATAAAAGATGGGTAGTTAGTAAAGTAGACAACCTATAGCTTTAGACGAGGTGCCTCATGATTCATTGCCGCCTTCGCCGCCACCACCACCTAGTCAAGTAGTGCCACAGGCCTCACCCTATCTATTACATGATCAGTCTAAGGTTGTCCCACCTACAATAGTACACACCACACCCCCTGAGGATACTCACTAGCGCATGGATCATATCAAGCAACGTATTAGGCAGTAGAGAGTATCTAACAGTTCAGTTGTTTAGGATGATCTTGATAGTATTCTAGTGGCTAGTCTATTGGCCAAGTTTAGGATGCCTGACATTGAGAGGTACACGAGCGTTGGTTGTTCCCGTATTCATCTTCAAATCTACAGTACTGTGATGAGGGCCCATGGGTTAGATGAGTTGCAGATGATCACCATGTTCCCTTTATCTCTGAGTGGCGCAGCCCAGCGTTGGTTCACATCTTTGGAGTCCTCACAACGCAAGACATGGGATGACCTAGCTCAAGAGTTTTTGCGACAATTTCATTTAACACTATTATAGATGTGTCGAGGAGAGAGCCAGAGGCTTTAAGGCAGAGATTAGATGAGTCTATTTCTTCCTTCATCTCCCATTGGTGGGGGAAAATAGTAGAGATTATTGACAGACCATCAGAGAAAGATCAAATACAGATGATTTTGAGGAGTTTACAGCCCAGAATTGCTATCCTAATTATGGTATAATATGCTAAATTTTAACTATAAAAGATTAAATAATTTTAATTATTTGCAGATTTTTAATTTTAATAATATGTAAATTATATATTTATCATGTCATGTTCACATCATTATTCTACATAATTCAACCATTGATCTAATCAATGAACTACTGATTTTTATTTAATGACAATTTTGACTTTGAAAATATTGTGAGATACATCAAGATACCTTTTTTTAAAAAAAATATATTTATTTTAATTTAAAAAAAGATTTAGTAATCAAAACTATCATATTTAAACTCAATTATTTTTATACTTTATGTTTATCCTTACAACAATTTTTTTAAAAATAAAAATAATATGAGTGTAATAAGAGTATTATTTACTAAAAAAAGAAAAATTACTGACACATAGAATAGCAATCTCTATTGCAATCTAAGAATGCTTAGGTTCTAAAACCTTGATTTATTCATTTTTGCTAACCATACCTACATTCACGGATTAGAAAGAATCATTTAACTATACCATAGAAATTATTATACTAAACAGAAAAAATGCCATTATTGAACCCTCAAGTATTTCATACTTTCTTGTTTGTTATATCTACACCTTAAACTAGTAGCGTTGGCTCCCTATGATGTCTTATATTTTTCCTTACTATTAAGATATAGCCCTTAACAAATTTGGAGTTTATAATTCATTCAATAAAGTTCCAATTACACTTTAATCAATCAATAGTCCATGCATTATACCTTATGAGCATTTAGACCTACATCTCTACATTATGAGTTGTATGGAACATCCAAGTCATGGATTTCTTACAAGTATATGAATTGTTCACAACTGCTTCATGAACTTATGCAATATATTAGACTTCTTAATTGGAGGGATGGTTAGTCTTGGTCATTGGGATGGGTTTTCCATGATGAGTGCACTAGAGTGTATGGTTACATATTGGACAGGACCTACAGTGAACCATAATGTAAGTTTATCAAGCTGTCATGACTTCACTAAGCTGTTTTATTGTATTATCTCTCAACCTTGAGAGAATATTGAACTTGAATAGAAGTTAGTAGTGACTTTAATCTACGGGTGAGATCTTAAAGTGATCATATATTCCTTATGGATTGGGTCACTATTGATGAAAACTACTAACAATAGGTATTCT
Source organism: Vitis rotundifolia (assembly GCA_030254885.1). Classification (NCBI taxonomy): domain Eukaryota; kingdom Viridiplantae; phylum Streptophyta; class Magnoliopsida; order Vitales; family Vitaceae; genus Vitis; species Vitis rotundifolia. The sequence goes on along the minus strand of CM058160.1, from coordinate 18,590,899 downwards.
TAATATAAGCACCATGATATTTAATGGGATTGAGACAGTGTGTTCCCTTGGGTGATCTTAAGGATGTGTGTTTAGGTAAACCATGGTCATCATAATTCCTTAAGTGGAACTTGATATTAGCTCTTGGTGAGCTTAGATATGTCAATTGATCACACTCTAAGAGAATTTGGAACTCAAAAATGGTAGAGGTAATCTTCAAAATTTGATAACTTTTACCTTGTTAGATTATAGACACCGATTCATGAGGAAACGTAGTGCTTAGGTCATAGACTGACCCAAGTACTAGACATCTCATTATATTTACATAGTGTATTGGAGTGTAGTTGACTCTCTATTGTCAAATGTAAAGTTAATTTCATAATTGGATTTTGAGGTAGCCAATACTATCCTATAGGTCTCAATTGTCCTCACTGAAGCTCATATACCTTGATAGCATAGTTTATGAAGGTTGGATTGACTCTTAGTTCACTTATGTGCATAAGGGCATGTTGGTAATTACACAAGGTTGAATAGGGGTTATTGAATGGTATCTCTGGATTGGGCTAATTGATTCATTATTTAGTCCTATTAGATTAATTAATCAATTAGGACCTTTTTTAGGCTAGATTAAGTGACCTAAGCCCATGGTGGACTCAAGTTACTTAAGCTTAGTAGGAATCACTATAAATACCCCTTTAGGGGTTAGGGTTTCAAGCTTCTTCCATTCATACCCTACAGTCCAAAGAGAGAGATCTAGCCTTCACCCTCAAAACTTCCATTATTTAAGTGCCAAGCTTCAAGGTAGAGCCATTGAACTGAAGATCATGGGTTTATGAGATCTCTTACAACTTCAAATGTGTTCTTCATAGCAAGAAAATGACTTGGGAATTCTAAATCAGTAATAAGCACTCTAATCTCATTATCTAGATCCTAAAGTTGATTTTAAATGCTTATTTTCCACTATGAATAGTAATTAGATAAGTGTAAGAAGGATTGCATGTATTTAACCTGATTTTAGGATAGAGAACGAATTAATCAAAACCCTAGGTTAGGGAAAAGCATGATCCCTTTTAGGGTATGCTAATCCTTGTTTTGTAGGGTTTGTTATTCATTTGATGGTCCTAGGGATGAAGGTATATGCATGAGAATTTTAAACTTTTATTATGACAAATACATATAGTGATTGATTGTTAGATTGGTTTTTTTTAATCTATAGATGAGTTGTAAACCCCATAATAAGTCTAAGATTTTTTTATTCAATGTAAAAATCTATTCTTTTAATAGATCGGTTTGTAAAGTTCAAATGATTGGAGTCTAGGGTTTTGATGTGAAAATCCAGTTTTCATCAATCTATGTAGCCCATAATGAGTATGGAAGCATTCAAATTCTTATACATTCCTTTAGCAGAAAAAATACTCATTTTAAAGAAAACAGTGACTAAAGGTACAAAAATTCATTCTTAGATTCGGTGTCATGAAGTGCTCAAGCACTTCTTCTAATACTCAAAAGCAACATTTAATGCTTGAAGCATTTCAGGTTCTCTAAAGTTCCTTCAAGTGCTCCTAAATGTACTAGTAACGGGTTTTTAGGGGTAATTTTGGTCTTTGTAAAGCCACTAACCTTATTTTTGTTATAGGATTTTTTGGTATGTTTGGATCATGAAAATCCAATATTTAGGCTACCAAATAAGTCCATGGGATTCCCTCTTTTTTATTTTCTTTTCTTTTATGCTTCTATTCTATATTGCATATGATAAGAAGTTGAATAAAAAGTTTTTCAAAAATGGTAATTTTGGATTTTCTTATAGAAAAAAAAGAAAATCATGAGGATTGTCACCAAGTATTATTATTTTTAGAATTGGATGTTTCTATTATTGGATTGACATCCCTTTTGGAACTTTCCTATTATTTCAGGTCAGGTGGTTCTCTAGGCTCTCCCCTCGTTAAAAAGAGAACAACACCAAAGATAGTCCTTTAAGTCCTCATGAGAAAGAGAACAACATCAACCAAATGTGATTTGTCCATATAAAATTGTTTAAACATTTTTTTATATATGTCGACTGATGGACTAATATGTCATTTGAACAATGCTCGATCTATAAGCCGAGAGAATATCTTGTTTTCCCCGAATCTTTCATTTTAAATTCCTTCTTTAAATAATTGGTGTTTTTGTGAGCTCTTTAGGAGTCCTTGTAAGGTTCAAATGATACACATATACTCTAATTATTGTAAGCTCGGATTACGATTTCTTGATAAAAACACATGGGCAAATTGGCTTATTCACATGTCACTCTTTTAATAAATACTCACTTAAATGATTATACTACATGTGTTCGAATTGCTTTAATTCGTATAGAGATCTTTGTAGTTTGATTGAGTACATATTTCAAGGTTTTGAATTTTTTGTTTTCAAGCAATTTGAATCCTTCAGGGATTTTCATATATATGTTAGTATCTATAGACCCATATAAATAAGTTGTAATAACATCCATGAGACGCATATCTAGTCTTTTAGAAACTGTTAAACTTATCAAGTATCGAAATGTTATTGTGTCTATTATAGGGAAATAAGTTTCCTCATAGTTTATAGCAAGTCTTTGCAAGAAACCTTGAACAACAAGTCATGTTTTATATCTTGTGATTTCATTATTCTCATTTCACTTTCTCATAATGACCCATTTATATCCAATAGGCTTTATGTTTTCAGGTGTTTGAAATGCAGGTCCAAATACCTCTCATTTTGCTAACTAGTTTAGCTCTATGTGGATTACTTCTTTCCATCTTGGTTAATCATTCCTTTTTCGACGTTCATCCACAGTTTGTGGTTCTTGATCTTCATCATTTATCATGATGTCCATAATCACTTAGAACATAAATATCCTATCTATGATAATGTCATTGCGGTTCCTTGTTTCTCCTGTGTGACTCATTGAGATCTCTTTAGTTCTAGATACCAGTATTTGATCAATTTGGGGCTAACTGTTTATCAAGTTTGGTTTCATCATTTGATCCTTTCATATTTGTAAGCTCTTCAAGAGTACCAAGTTTTTCATATGTCATTTCTTTTCTTTTTTCTAGAAACTGAATCCTTTGAGCCAATAGGTCTACCACGCTGGAGAATAGCATGTCCCCAAGTAGACAAAGGCAATTTTGTTCTCAAGAGTAATGGTCGTGCAATTAATTTCAAACACTTAATAAGAGATTCAACTAATCCATTCTGAGTGTGAGTATGAGCAATAGAATGCTCAACATCAATACTAACCGACAATAATCAAGAAATGTTTGGGAAGAGAATTCACCAGCATTATCAAGACGAATTGTCTTAATAGGGTTGTGAAACCAAGGTTTGGTTAATCTCAGTTTTGATGATAACAAATTGATGATTATATTTCAAGTGTGATTAGGCAAGATGATTTTCAAAATGGCAATCACAAAAACAAAATGAAGTAAAAAGGAAATCAATAAAGAGAAGAAGACCTCAAAGAGATGTGTCTTTCAAGACCTAAGTTTCATAGGATCTCTTTGTAAGGTTGTTGGTATGGACCCACATTTTTCACGATGCGTTTCCACACAAAATGACGAGACTCGCTTTTGATTTGTGAAAAACTATATTTTCATTAAAATTTGGAGTCGCCACTTACTTTTATTTATTTTTAAAGGGGAAATCAAGTAAGAATAAAGCTTCTAAAATGACTCCTGATTTTTGGAAAAGTTGTATGCAAAAACTCAAGTTTGGGTCCAGGGATTAGGTTACCTATCGAGAAGGTACCTTTAAAGAGGTAGCACCGCTCTAAGCCCTAACAAGGTCTCTAGCTACTAGCTTAGTTGAGGGAAATATGGAAATTAGTTGATCAATCAAATGGGTACCAAACAAGATAAAGCAAATATGATATAGCAACAAGCTAGCAAATCTATTTAAACCTGAGAATCAACAAGACCAAAGTATATCTGATATTCAAGCAAAGTGCTTCATAGCATATGAATGCTAGTTTACAAGCAATAATTTTATAATATTCGCAATATGCATTTTATCCAAATCATGGAACATCACTTCCCAAAATAAGAATTTTAATCCAACAACCTAAACAAATAACATGCTTTGTAATAAGAAAGTTTAATAAATGAATAAATAATAATAATAAATAAATAAACAAAAATAAAACTAATTACCATTGTCACAAGTGAAAACGTACTTTAAATTTCTTGACACAATCAAACAATATAAAATTAACATGAAACATAATTAGTGACATTCAAAAAATATTATTATCATGAAACTAAATATTTGACATTCTAAAAAACTTATTTAACATAAAAACAATATAAAACTAACTACTTGCAATTAAATATCATAATATTAATCATGAAACTAAGTTATTCTATACTCAAGAAAAATCATTTAACATACAATTGTGGAATTGACATTTCAGAAAAACTAATTTGCGTCAACCTAAACCTAAATTTTCAAATTCTTATTTTCCAATTATCGTCCAAAATTAGTCACAACTAAAATTTAAAGATTTTAGTTTTCCGCCATTTATAAAAATTTAAAACTAAAATTTAAAAATTCCTATTTTGTACTATTATTAAAAATTAATCAAAACGAAAATTTAAAATTTCCAATTTTCCACCATTATTAAAATTAGTCAAAACTAAAATTTAAAAATTCCAATTTTCCACTATTATTAAAATTAATCAAAACTAAAAATTTTAAAAATCCAATTTTCCACTATTATTAAAATTAATCAAAACTAAAAATTTAAAATAGAGAATTTAAGAAAACTAAATTACCGTGGATCATTGATAAATAGCAATTAAAATGAATGTTAAAAATTATTTTAATTGTTTTCATGTTCAAATGAATTTATAAGGAATAAAATAAAAATTCTTATGCCATGAGATCAACCTAACAAATAAAACCCTTTAAATAAATAATGAATACATGGTTGCTTCAAATCTAAACTACAATAGCCCGAAATAAATAAATAAATAATAACACAATATGGTTCATGATCTAAGCACATTATTGCTCAATGCATATTATAATATAAAGCCTACATGAAATGCCATGACCACTATGCATCAACAATTCTTTAAACAATAAAAGTTAGTGGACTTTGGATGTCACGCAATGCTATAATAATTAATGAACGTTGGCAGTGGTCATTTGATGCGTGCTGGAGAACTTTCTTATGCATGCTGCCTTACAAAAATCTTTGGTTGAATGCCTCACTTCTGGTGCCTTTCGAGTTGTGTGTTGGGAGCCCTTTTCAAAAGTACAAACTGTTTCTTTTTTATGGCAACATGCCAACGTGAATAGAAATGCCCCTTAACAGAAAACGGTTCTATTTTGAGTAAAATAACCATAATTGAACTCTGAACCAGCAGAGATGGACAGCATCTATCCATCAAACGTATAGCTTCTTTTATTGTAATAGACCGCTTCTACCAATATCCAAGAATTTCTATAACTTTTCCATTAGAAATACATCAATAAGTCTTTCATCTAGACACATCAATTGCCTCGGATTAACCACCCAAGTTTTCTGCTTAAGAATTGCTCATTCAATGTGTTAAGACAAACCCATGGATGTCACTCTTATTGACCTCAGCTGTGTAGAGTAACCATTGGATAGAGTCCTTGTGGCCATCAAATGAGTGGCAGATTCAACAAGTGCCACTATTCAGTTTTGATCCAATTTAGACAAGTGGATGATCTCCAAATAAAAGCTTGTTACCTCGATTTTTCATTAAGAAAATTAATATCGATATAAACAGATAAGGATGTCATGTGAGCAAAATCTGCAATTGGAGGGGTATTCTACCGAGAAATTGACAATAAGTTTGAGTTAGGCGTGAACTTCCATGGTTCCATGCCTGGGATTAGAGAAGAAAACTTGTTGGTAAGGTCCTAGTTCAGGGGAACATCATTATTTACTACCATCAGTGTCTGTTTTTTTTGGGCTTATTACTTCCATGCCTTCATAGTCAAGCAACCCAATGATGGATTATGTGCAAAGCTTTGCCGAATGTCATAAAAAGCAGTACTTGAGCAGGGACTGAGTTGGTGAAACTTGGTACCAACAAGTCAGCATCTAATCTACCCAGCTCAGTAATATCCACAGCCTGAATGGTCATAGAGGGTTTGAAAATGGAGCATGAAGCCAAGAAAAGGCTATGCCAGAAAGGAAGAAGATACATGAAGGAACACGAAATTAATTTCCCACATCAATTGCGGACCAGCAAAGTGTGTCAATTACAAACACCGCAAGTTGAATGAACTAGGTCTGAGGGAATTTGCTTCACTACATCTCCCATAAGTGGTTTCTGGTTTTTCATACAGGTACAGAACAAGTGGGCAAGTGATGATGATGATGATGATGAAGGGTAAGAATAGGATACCAAATTTTTTAAAAAAATTAATCGATTCGAGTGAATTGGACTATACAAATGCATCCAAATATGGAAGCAGAAGAGACTACAGAGTCTGCAAGAGAGAAGAAGGCTCAAGCAAATGGCTGCATGATGAGCAAAGTGACTGAAAAACAGTCAACTCGATCAACTAGGAGCTTAGTAATTTCCACAGCTGTCACAAAGTGACCTAGGATCGGGGTGATGATGAAGACCAGCTCTATTTTCTTCATTCTGCAAGAAAAATCCTGCTTCTCATTATGCCTAAAATGATTCGTAACAGCCAAATCAAATCTGCAAGTCTCCTAAATAATAGAATCAGAATGTCCTTTTGAGGGACTAAGCCAATCTTATGTAAGAATGTATACTTGCAAGCGATCGATCACTGTCAATACTTGACAAATCTAGATGAGAAAGAAATCACTCAAGGAAGAAAGGACCACCACATGTGAAGGATTGGATTGAGGAGTTTTGTTTGGTTTTCGACCAGGTCTGACCATTGAAACTGTTGTGATGCATAGCATTGTTGGGGCTACAAATTGAGTGAAAGGAACAAAAATCACAAGGAGACAATTTTCAATTAAATCAAATAGGAGTTAATAAAGACGTATGTCTTCTGTTTGTAACATCTTTTATTCTTTATTAAATTTATGTTTGTGGTTTAAATTAAGGCTTGTTGAAGAGCCCATTAGTAACCTCAAGTTAAAAGGGCTGAGACATCAAGTTCTTACAATCTCATTATCTAGATGAAATTCCCTCAAAAGTTATATAAACATCCACCGAGTTCTTTTAAAGATTGTTGAAAGTAATAAAAAGAAAAGAATGTAATAACAAATTGCATTTTGCCTTTGTAACTAAGAAGTTTGCATGATCGATTTGGTAGTTGCAGTTTCTAGGACAATAACAAAGCCATGTGGATACCAAAACTTATACATCGATTTGAAAAGGTGCAGGGTACATTACATTAAAATTTGCTTTGTTGGCTTCTATTGCTCCAATTTCATCTCTATCATTCTGCATATTGGCAATAAAACCAAGCATGCACTTTCTTTCTCTTGTATTTCGCTCTCCTTTCTTACATGAATTTGAAAAAGTTGGCCAATGGACCAATTTTGTGAAAACTAGAAAGAAAAGGAAATATGAAAAGTTAACAAACAATAAATAAGCGGTTTACAACTTAGTCAAATAAAATTAATAGAAATAAATTGTTTAGGACTACTGGTTAATATTAGTTGTGCTTAGAATTCTAGGAGTCTAAGTAAGATACTCTACTACTGCTCTCCAAGAGCAACATGTTTATGGATTTGCAACAGAACTTGATCAAAATTGTGTTAACTCGTTATATATTACTCTATTCTCTCTCTCTCTCTCTCTCTCTCTCTCTCTCTCTCTCTCTCTCTCTCTCTCTCTCTATATATATATATATCTAAAACTGTAATCTCCTTATAAATTGAAATACATTTTGATAATCTAAATGACCATCCCATAAACTTCTGCATTTAAAATAATATTTGATCAATGTAAGTTTTTCTTGACATTTAAAAATCTCAAGTTCCTACTTTTTTTCTACTATCTTCAAACATCTTTGAGTAATGAACTTTTCTTGGGTCTGAGCATGTCTTAATCAAATTTATCATTGAAAAATTATTTTTAGTGAAGGTTTTTTTAATATACTTATTACACATTCATCATATGTACTTGTTTAATATACTACTAATATATTATTATTTAACAAGAAACTCTTTTTGTACACATGGATATATTCTCATACTAGAAAGGTCTAAAAACAATTAAATTACAAACTTAAGTACTTTAAATTTTTTATATATATATAATATAAAGCCTTCTTTTCCACCCCCAAATGGAAAAACCAAGCAAAATTTTCCCTCATTCATCAATGCATGCGGTAACTTTGTCTCCAACAAACTAAACTCTACAAAGTAATTAGTTTCTTCTATGGTACTGTCTAATTCTATTTCTAGTGCATCTCGCTATTGCTAAAAGAAAATGCATGAATATTGAAGATAATGAAGTTGTACTACTATAATATTTGAGTCCTACTAACATCTTAGTTTTGCTTTGTGAGCAACTATGGGGTACACAAGGAAGAGTGTTAAAGGGTGTTTGTTTTTTTTTTACTTTTTACTAAAAACAATTTTTTATTTTTTATTTTACTATTGCATATATTTTTGAATGGTACAGTTGCATTATATATTTAAATTAGAAACATTAATATCTTTACATTGCATTATTAGTTTGTCTCAATTATGATATGATATGCTAAATTTTAACTATAAAAAGAGGAAATATTTTATGCTTTTTAATTATTTATATATTTTAAATTTTTATAATGTTTAAATTATATGTTTACGTTGTCATGTTCACATCATGATTTGATAACGATTGAACCATTGATCTAACCAATAAACTATCAATTGATTTTGATTCAATGACTAATTCAACTTTGAAAACATTGTAAGAAACATCAAAATATTATTTCTTTAATTCACTTTAAACACTTGAATAACATTGTTTTTATTTATGAAAATAAAATAAATTTTAAAAATCAAATTTCATTTCTTTTAAAATATATATTTATATTAAATTATTTATAACTATTAATTAATTTGCTATTAAAAAATATAATAATAATATATCTTGACAAGATAATTTTGAATTCTTGAAAAAATGTTTAAAATAATTGTTATAAATAAAGTGGTTGTTGTAGTATGTGGCTCATATTGGAGAAAAATGGGCAAATGCTGAAGCGAAGCGGAGTGGAAATCAGATTCTTCCTTAAATCAGGTACATGTCTAAGATCACACAACGTTCTAACCACACCATCAAACATTTTAATTCTGAAATTCCCTATTCCAGCAACTTTACATGAAGCGTCATTACCCATCAAGACAGAACCAGAATTTACCGACCTGTATGTGTTAAACCAATCTTTATTGGGTGTCATATGATAAGAGCATGCTGAGTCCAAGATCCAAGAATATGTAAGATGATCTGAACTTGATGAAACCGATAACATATCACTATCACCACTCTCTGAGTCTTCTTCTGCCACTACATTTTCAGACTTTGATGAACCCTCTTTATTTTCTAATACTGAGCCCCCTTTCTTTTTCTTTAGACAATCTTGTTTCATGTGCCCCTTTTTTCCGCACTTGTAACATTGTATGTTCTTTCTCTTCCTGGATTTAAATCAAGATTTATTGTTACTCGATTCACTTTGGAACTTGTTTCTCCCACGTTCCTGATTACTCTTTGCCACAAGCCCTTCACCTTAAGAACTCTCTTTATTGGCTTTCTTCCTCTGATTAAATCCTAAAAGAACGCTCGTGATCTCCTCCAAATCAAGAGTTTATTTCCCCCACATCAGAGTTATAACCAGATTTTCATACGTAAAAGAAACAGAAAGGGAATTCAGTAACATCAATGCCTTGTCTTCGTCTTTGAACTTCACATCAATTCGCTTCAAATCACTAATGATCTAATTGAACACGTTGATATGCTTACTTAGATCTGAACCCTCTACCATCTTAAGACCATACAATTTCTGCTTAAGATACAACTTGTTCGTCAACGACTTGGACATATACCGACTTTCCAATTTCAACTAGATTGTCGTCGGTGACTCCTCATCCATGACATGGTACATCACGTCATCAACCAAACAAAGCCTGATCGTTGTTGTAGCCTTCACTTCCAAATCCTTCCAATCCATGTCGTTCATTCATTCTGGTTGCTTTCTGTATAACGCTTTCACCATACCTTGTTGCACTAATAGATCTTTAACCCTCCTCTACCGTAAGCCGAAATTCCTAAATCCCAAACATCGATCACAACCTGGCTCTGATACCAATCATTGAAATTTGTGCAATAATTTAATGGCGAAAATAAGAAAACGAGAAAGAAGAACACACAGATTTAACGTGGTACAGCTAATTGCCTACGTCCACGGGAACAGGGAAAAGAGGATTTTCACTATGTATCAAATTAGGGTTACATAAAAGGGTATTTATACTAACCCTTAGGAATGAAATTCCAAAAATACCCCTGAACCAAAGGTGCTATGACAGTGATGAAAGGGCAGAAACTAGTAGGAAATATTTATGAACTGTTGGGTACCACTATTGTAGGTGGAATTGCAACTGCAGAGTCTGAGTCAAACAATATAGTTTTATGGCATATGCGGTTAGGGCATATGGGTGAGCGTGGGATGATGGAGCTTCATAAAAGAAATCTGTTGAAGGGTATCAAAACATGTAAACTTTATTTCTGCAAGTATTATGTTTTTGGAAAACATAATAAAGTGCAATTCAAGACAGCCACACACAAGATAGGAGAGGTTCTTGATTATGTTCATACAGAAGTTTAGGGACCAGTAAGGGTAGCATCTTTGGGAGGAAGTATGTATTTTGTGAGTTTTATTAACAATTACTCACGAAAGGTTTGGGGGTACTTCATACGGCACAAGTCAGAAACGTTTGCCAAGTTTAAGTTGTGGAAAGCTGAAATAGAAAACCAGACATGGAGAAAGATAAAACGTCTCAGGTCAGATAATGGTACTAAGTATACAGATTCAAAGTTCACGAAATTGTGTGAGCATCATGGGATTAAGAGACACTTCACAGCACACAAGACACCACAGTAGAATGGTGTAGTAGAAAGGATGAACAAAACAATAGCTGAAAGAGCTCGATGTCATGGCATGTTACTTGATCAAAGGGTCACCAAGAGCAGCATTAGATGGGAAAGTAGCAGAGGAGGTATGGACAAGCAGTCCGATAGATTACTCTAGTTTGAGAGTATTTGGGTGCCCAGCCTATGTGCACATTCCTAATGAGTAAAGATCAAAGCTTGATGCGAAGTTTAGATAATGTATTTTTCTAGGGTATTAGAAAATGGTGAAAGGCTTCAAGCTCTGGGATCCAAAGGCAAATAAGGTGGTGATTAGTAGAGATGTGGTTTTTAATGAGAAACCCATGTTACAATGTACTCAAAAAGGAGAGAAACAAGAACCATAAAGTTGCAACAGTAATGAGTAGCTGATATAGGTGGAATTAGAGACCCATGATATAGAGGATCATGCTCGGAATGCAAAGAAGTCTAGTTCAAAAGATCAGCAGCATCACACTATAGCCACAGACAGACCCAGACGCACTATTAAGCCACCTATTAGGTATAGTTTTGAAGATTTGGTTTCTTATGCATTGATTAGTAGTAGTGGGGATCCTACTACTTTTCAAGAGGCAATACACAGCTAAGAGAAAAGTAGATGGATGGGTGCTATGGTAGAGGAGATTTTGTCTTTTGCATAAGAACCAGACATGGGATTTGGTGGAGCTTCCAAAGGGGAAGAGAGCAATAGGATGCAAATGGGTGTACAAGAAGAAAGAAGCAGTTTCAGAAAAAGATGGTGAAAAGTTCAAAGCTCGTTTAGTAGCAAAGGGTTACTCACAGAGGAAAGGGGTTGACTATGATGAGATCTTCTCCCCTGTGGTCAGACACACTTCCATTAGGACAGTCGTGGGTTTGGTAACACATTTTGACATGCAGTTGGAGCAAATGGATGTAAAGACAGCTTTTCTTCATGGTGATTTGGAGGAGTTGGTCTATATGGTACAGTTAGAAGGGTTTATTCAACCTGGACAAGAACACTTGGTCTGTAAATTGAGGAAATCACTTTATGGGTTGAAGTAGTCCCCAAGGTAGTGGTACAAGCGTTTTGACTCCTACATGATCAGGATTGACTACAAAAAATGTGAGTATGATTGTTGAGTTTATGTAAAGAGCCTAGATGATGATTCATCATTTATTTTTCTATTACTTTATGTGGATGACATGTTAATTGGTGCAAAAAGTATGATTGAGGTCAATAAGTTGAAGTCCTTGTTGAGTAAGGAGTTTGACATGAAGGACTTAGGTGCAGCCAAGAAGATTCTTGGAATGGAGATTCACAAGGATAGAGCTTCAAGGAAATTATGGTTATCATAGTATAGCTATGTTAAGAGAGTATTGGAGAGGTTCAACATTGATAATGCAAAACCAATAAGTACACCTTTGGCAAATCATTTTGGGTTGTCTACTAATCAATGTCCAAAGACAGATGATGAATTGAAAGACATGTCAAAGGTTCCATATGCAAGTGCAGTGGGATGCTTGATGTATGTTATGGTTTGTACAAGACCAGATTTGGTGCATGTTGTTAGTGTGGTGAGCAAGTTTCTATCAAATCCGGGAAGAATGCATTGGGATGCAGTCAAGTGGATTTTTAGATACTTTAAGGGTACTACAGACTATGGCATCATGTTCAGCAAACAATGGAGTGATCCTTCAGTTAGAGGATATGTTGATGTAGACTATGCAGAAGACTTGGATGATAGGAGGTCTATCATAGGTTATGTATTCACCCTTGGTGGGGAACCTATTTATTAGAAGTCTATGATACAGTTTTTAGTTGCACTATCCACTACTGAGTCAAAATATATGGCAATAGCTGAGGCTGCAAAGGAATCATTATGGCTTACAGGTTTGGTTAAGAAGTTGGGTATTCAGCAAGGTGAAGTTCAATTATATTGTGACAATCAGAGTGTCATTTATTTGGAAAAGAACCATGTGTATCATACAAGGACCAAACACATATATGTGAGGTTTCACAAGATCAAGGAATTGGTTTCTTCTGGTGAACTGTTACTTGAGAAGGTTCATACCTCTGAGAACGCAGCAGACATGTTGACAAATCCTGTTACCACAAAAAAGTTCAAGCATTGCTTGAACTTGATTAATGTCTCCAGTTGCTAGATAGGAGATACCCCAACCTATTGTCCCAGGTGGAGTTATAAGCTATGTTTCTTGTCTCCTAAGGGGGGAGTGAATATTCGCCAAGGTGGAGATTGTTGTAGTATGTGGCTCATATTGGAGAAAAATGGGCAAATGCCGGAGCGAAACGAAGTGGAACGGAGCGTGGAATTTCATTCGTAAGGATTAGTATAAATACCCTTTTATGTAACCCTAATTTGATACTTAGTGAAAATCCTCTTTTCCCTGTTCCCATGAGCGTAGACAATTATCCAAACCATGTTAAATATGGGTGTTTTTCTTTCTCGTTTTCTTATTTTCGCCATTAAATCATTGCACGGATTTCAACAGTGGTGAATGCCACCACATTATTATAATAAATGTTAATTAAACATTATTTATGACTTCTATTAATTTGACATTAATGGAAGCCTATAGAAAGGTTTCCCATCCCCTGTGCAAGGAGCATCTTGAGAAAAGAAGTAGTCTCTCATTCTCTCATTCTTTCCATTTTTCATTCTCTCATCTTTTAATTTTCTTCTCTAATTTCTTTCTCTCCATTATAGAAAGTAATATATATTTGTCTCTACTTTTATTTGCATTTATTCTTGTTTTGCAACAATAATTTTTTATTTTTTTTCTATTTTAAATACACAAAACTTGGGTTCACATTTGGTTGTTAAGTGGTCTTAACGTTTCAATATGTTTTAAATATGGTTCCCGATTTTTATTTTTTAAAATAGTAATAATAGTAATCATTAGTATAATGTACATAAAAATAATACTTGTAAAGAAAGAAAAAAGAAGAAGCAATTTTTAAGATAATAGAATGATATAATGTATGACTATTGAAATGTTGGTCAAGCTAAATATTAACAAAGTTTTATTTTACCATTGCATATATTTTTAAATGATACATTTATATTATGCAATAAAATTAGAAACATTAATATTTTTACATTTCATTGTTTATCCTAATTATGATATAATATGCTAAATTTTAACTATAAAAAGATGAAATAATTTTAATTATTTGTATATTTTAAATTTTAATTATATGTAAATCATGTCATGTTCACATCATTATTCTACGTAATTCAACCATTGATCTAACCAATGAACTACTGATAGATTTTTATTTAATGACTGGTTCAACTTTGAAAATATTGTGAGATACATGAAGATACTTTAAAAAAAAAAAAATTATTTATTAGTTTTAAGAGAATTTAGCCATTTGAAGAAATCAAAATAATAAGTAGTCAATATATCTATTAATGTTTTCATTTATGAACATAAAGTAATTTTTTAAAAATTAAATTTCCTTTGTTTTATAATATGTAATTTATTTTAAATTATTAATAATTATTGAGTAATCTGCTATTAAAAATAGGGATATTTGGTTAAAAGTGCCAAAATAAGGTGGTATTTGGAAAAATGACCTCTGCCTTTTTAAAACCTGAAGAATGACCCCTTTTGGACTAAATTACCCCTGAAAAAAAAAAAAAAAAAAAAAAAAAAAAAAAAAAAAAAAAAAAAAAAAAACCTTTGAAATTCAAAAGAGCATAACGGAAGAGAAATTCAAAAGAGCAGAAAGGAAGAGAAAGAGAACGAACCAAGGGTTCTATCTTGAATGGTAGACTGCAACGCACTCTATGGTCTTCTGATATTTTTTTCTTTTTTTTTTTTTTTTTTTTTGTAGATTTGCGTATTGTTGTTGATTATTTGTGTAAAAGGATTCTAAAAGGTTATTCATTTGATTGAAATGTGAAATTTTTTTTCTCCAGTTTCTGAAAAAATGGGGAAAAGAAGACAACGAAATGAAGTGGAAGAGAACCGAAAATGATCTTGAAAAAAAGAGAAACCTTTGAAATTTAAAAGAGCAGAAAGGAAGAGAAAGGGAATGAACCAAGGGTTTTCTCTTGAATGGTAGACTATAACGCACTTTATGGTTTTCTTTTTCTTTTTTTTTTTTTAATTATTATTATTATTATTTTTTTTTTTTTTTGCAGATTTGTTTATTGTTGTTGATTATCTGTGTAAAAGGATTCTAAAAGGTTATTTATTTTATTAAAGTGTGAATTTTTTTTCTCCAGTTTCTGAAAAAACGCGGGAAAGGAAGAGAATGAAACGAAGTGGAAGAGAACCGAAAAAGATCTTGAAAAGTATGTTTATTACTTTGAAATAGTTTGTTTTTTTATATTCTTCTCTTTGTTGATTTCATACATTCACTTGAGGTGTGTGTTTTCTTTCTGGATGGTTTCAGGAAAAATGCAGGAGAAAGTAATGGGTTTATACGGTCACTTTTTGTTAAACATAAATATAAGGGTTTTTCTTAAATTTGTTAGCATATTCCTCTTTGATTTTGAACTCTGAAAACACATTAGTCTACCAAAGAAGATATCTAGTTGAATTGAAAAAAAAATGTCTTTAATTAGATTTCTTAGCTATTTTATTTTGATATTTTGCTCTAGTTGTTAAGATTTTGAAGCATGATGTTATGGCAAATGCTCTATTTCTATAGTGTAGAAATCTAGTAGAAAAGTGACAAATGTGTTGACCAATTTGGTCTTGTAAAGAGTTGAATCATAATCAGAGAAATAGAATTTGCCCCCCATTTTGATATCTCCTCCCTAGTGATTGGAAGAAACATTTCATTCGTCCCATAGGAAAATGAATTTGTTTCCTTAAACCCCCCAAGTGGAGATATTGAATGTGTTGCTGAAGTCTTTTTCCATTAGCAGTGTTGGAAGAATGGTTTTGATTTCTTTTCCAAAATTCAAAACCTTTTTCTAGAGTAGTTTTGGTTTCTATCATAAAGTGAAAACAATACTTCTTCTATGAGCATTCATGTCAATTATTCTCCTTTTGTGTTGCTTAACTTTTAAGTAATGGAACCAATATGATATACATGAATAGTCATTATTTTCTATTAATGACAAAATTGGAGATCATTGTAGCCTTTGCCAATTAGGTGTTTAGTTTTTTAGCAGTTTGGGAAAAAAAATCTTTTCCTATTTATAGTTCTTTTCCCAAGGGATAGGAAGTTGGTTTAACTGAAAATCTCAATTTTCATCAAAAAATTTGCATCCCTTGCCTATCTACAGTTTCCATTTTTCTTGTATAAATTGAGAAGAAAATCCCTGCTTTCCCTTGGATGTGAACCAACATTAAGAAACACCCCATCAAGGTCTAAACGATCATAAGTGACATTTGCTAAATTTGGGACCTAGTTGGTCCTACAATGCAAACCACAACAATGAAATAGTAATCTCTAACAAAAGTCATGACAAAGAATGATCCCAACTAAGGACTAAAATATTACTCACAACTAAAATATTGAGTTAAATGATGCATATGCATAGCCAAAATACTTTTACCATATGTTTTCTATAAGTAAGGATGGTCCTTTAGAACTTCATTTATATCTAGATATAGATGCAAGGAAAAGTAATATGACATTGCTAACATCACATTTTTTGTGTTCATACAGTGGTGATTGTGGTATGTTTTTGATCAAATTTGCAGAATACCTAATGCACAACCATCCAATGGATACACTAACAGGCGAGCGAATAGATAGGTTTCTTGAGAAGATGGCAATGGAGTTATTTTTCCATAAAGAACTTCCTATGTGATCCTATTATTGTAAATGGATTGTAATTGGATAGTAGAAGATGTTTCTATGTAATGGCATTAAAGTTTTTTGTTTAGCAAATTCCTATGTTATAGCACGTATTTAAATAGTTACGTGTTTTTCATACATCCAAAGAAATGAATGGTTGCAATTTTTTTTTTTTTTTTTTTTTTATAAATGTGACTGTGCTATGATTGTTAACATGTTTGAATTTATTGTAGTAAGCATAATAATAGAAACTTATATTTCAATGTAGAGCTCATATTTTTTTTGCTCAAACTTAACGAGTGTTAAGTTACTTATAAAAGAACCTTAACCCTAGTGTAGTTCAGGTGAACATCCTCAATTAAAACTTAATTCCTACTAAGTTATTTATTAAAAAAACTTAACTTCAGTTTAGTTCAAGACATTTGTTTTAATTCAAACTTAACGAGTGTTAAGCTACTTGTAACTTACACTTAACGAGTGTTAAGTTACTTGTAACTTACACTTAACCCTAGTGCAGTTCAGGTGAGTATCCTCAATTAAAACTTAACTCCTACTATGTTCTTTATTAAAAAAACTTAACTACAGTTAAGTTTAGGACATTTGTTTTAATTCAAACTTAACGAGTGTTAAGTTACTTGTAAATTAGACTTAACCCTAGTGCAGTTCAAGCGTATATCCTCAATTAAAACTTAACTCCTATTAAGTTCTTTATTAAAAAAACTTAACTTTAGTTTCGTTCAGGTAATTTTTTTTTAACTAAAACTTAACCACTGTTAAGTTCTTTGGAAAATAAACTTAACCTTAGTACAGTTCAGTTGAATATCCTCAATTAAAACTTAACTCTTACAAGTTCTTTAGTAAAAAAACTTAACTTCACTTTCGTTCAGGAAAGTTTTTATAACTTAAACTTAACCATTGTTAAGTTCTTTGTAAAAGAAACTTAACCCTAATGCAGTTTAAGTGAATATCCTCAATTAAAGTTGTATATATGAATGATCTCAACATACATAATGTGTCTGATCTTAACATCAATAAAAGATTAAAACATCTCCAAATATCTATGATCAAACACTAACGAGACTAGTATTCCAAAAAAATAAAGAGTTCACTTCTCATTTCAAATGAGTTAGTATTGAGGGATGAACTTAAACTTCATTTTTAAGCTTTAAGTTCATCATTCAATTAAAAGATACTGAATCAAAGTACGATTACATGTTTTGTGCCCCTATTCACAATACACAAAAAAATTACAATATCAAATCTTTTGTATGCTCAATCATCATCTACAAAAAACAACAAAAAATTCGCCATAAAATTAGCTTAATGACAGTTTCATTCATTCTCTGATTGTAAAGAGCAATCTTGCATGCCTATTTCAGTGTGTCCACCATTATCATTCTGATAATGCAGGAGGATTGGTAATTTGCATGACTTTCGATTATGACCATAATTACCACATCGACCACACCACTGTTTGCGCTTACCCTCTCCACCCGAAAGGATTCTTTCATTCCTTGGTCTTCCTGTTGGCCGCCTTGTTTTCGGTGGTAATAAAACTCTACTGCTTATATCATTAGGTATCATCCAATCCCTTTGATGTCCAGGAGGATAGATGGACTCAGCATATGAAGATAATAATGAGTTCACTGTGTAATATTTGGAGCATAAAGGATAACATGACATATGTGCATATCTACAAGCAACAATAGCATGTGAACACGGTATGTGATCAAAATCAAAACGTCGACATATGCATGAATGATTATGTAAATTCACATGATCACTGACACCATTATATTTAACATTATACTCCATCGAGTTGATTGCTTCAACTTCATATGTTGATGATGTATTGTACCTTACACGAAGCTCTCCATCAACCCATGTTGTTAGCTCAGTTGTCATTGACAATGCT
The DNA here is from genome assembly GCA_030254885.1 of Vitis rotundifolia. Classification (NCBI taxonomy): domain Eukaryota; kingdom Viridiplantae; phylum Streptophyta; class Magnoliopsida; order Vitales; family Vitaceae; genus Vitis; species Vitis rotundifolia. The sequence continues at coordinate 18,572,163 of CM058160.1, read as the reverse complement.
TGTTGTTTACGGTTTACAAACCATTTTTGAAGTAAATTTCTTAACTTTTCAATTAATTGCAAAATAGGAAGATCTCTTGCATCTTTTAACACAGCGTTCAAACTTTCAGCAATCCCTATGGTCATAATGTTATATCTTTTTTTGGTAGAATGTGAACGTGTCCATCGCTCAACACCTGCATCTATTATATATGTTGCTGCTCTCGGAGAAATCATTTGTAGTTGCCCAAATATAACATTGAATTATGACAAACAATATGTATAAGCAGCATCATGAAACAACTTATGGACTTCGACATTTTTAAACTTTGTTTTGAGGTTTTGCTTCATGTGATAAGTGCACACACCATGGCTTGCATGAGGAAAAACTTTTCGCACAGCTTTTTCAATGCTGTTGTGACGATCTGAAACCACCACGAGATCATCAACATGGCCAATTACTCCATGCAATTTTTTTAGGAACCATTCCCAAGAAGCATCATTTTCAGAATCACCAATTCTGAAGCATAAAGGGTATATCTGATTGTTTTCATCCTTACATGCAGCAACAAACAAAGTTCCTAAGTACTTTGCCTTCAAAAATGTTCCATCGATTGTAATGACATGTCTTATTGATGTACGAAACCTAGAAATACATGCACCAAGAGCCATAAAAAAATACTTAAATTGATTGTCGTGGTCAATAACTATATCATAAATGGTGCCAGGATTTTTTTGCTCCAACACATAACAATAAGATGGTAAAGCACTATAGGACTCCTCCGGTGATCCTCTAATAGAACTTAGAGCAAATTCTCTAGCTCTCCATGCCTTATCATAGCTTATCCCCACACCGAACTTGTTTCGAATATCAGCTACAATGTCTTTTGGTCAATATTGACGACCAACCCCTTGATATATTTCTCTTATGCTTTCACCAATCAACCAACTACTTGCATGGCGATGATCGTGGGATATCATATCCAAGCAACAAGTGTGTGTTGAATGATATTTCCTTATTTGAAATAGATCAGAATTTCCCAACTTGATTGCACGAAGTTGCCACTTGCATTCTTTATTGACACATCCAACAGATAATAACTTGGTCGAAGATTTTAATGTTTTGAATTGAAACTTTCTTTTCAAAGCAATCATGCACAACTTCTTCTGTAATTCTTTCTTATTGGAGTATATTTGGTGCTCTTCCATGTAGTCATCACCAGTTTCACTATAACCAACTATAAATGGTTCCTCTATGCTTTCTTCTGCATGACTTTCATATTCCATTACTGCTTTTTCCATTACATCAATTTGCATTACTTGACTATCCTTGTTTGGGTTGACATTCATTCCACCATTTTCATCATCCTTGTTCATATTCAAGTTATGAGAATCAAAACAATTTAGTGGATCATAGCTCAACCTTGTTCTATTTTCATCATCAAAACCTCTCAAAGATTCACTGCTATTTATGAATATTGGGTCCATATTGATTTCTTTCTCAATCCCAGATAAAGTATGAGAGCCAAAATCAATGTTGATGATTGATTCATACCCATGATTGCCACTTCTTTTCTCTATTGTGATACATAATGGAACTGACAACTTACCATCAGTACAATTTAAACGAATGAAAATTTTCACATCTCCATCATCTCTTAGTTGTATAGGAGTGGATGGTATATTGCCATTGAATACATACTTCATCGAAAGATTGTGCTCTGTTGGATCTACTTTCAAAATGTGACAAACAATCTTCAATAATTCTTCATATGTTGTAGTCTTCTTAAGTTCAATACCTTTACCTTAGCAACCTTCAAAGTAGTACATGTTTCCATTTTGCACCCAATCTCCTTCATACAAAAGCATTATTCCCACTTCATCAATCACTGTAACAAAAACAAATAAATAAATTGAATTATTATACAAAAAAACAATATTAAAATAGTAGTTATTTGGATAAGTAACTAAATCCCGCAAAGTTGTAGATTAACATGTTGAACTGCACTCAACTATCTTCAAGTTTTATATATAAAGAACTTAACACTAGTTACGTCCAGTTTTTACATGTTAAATACGAACTTTACTCTTTTCATACAAATCTTTTTAACAAAAAATTTCACTCATGTTAACTCTAAAAATTCATTTTTTTTCCCTACAACTAAATAATATTGAGAATAGCAAACCTAAGGTAATTTTTATTTTCCCCAAATGGGTTTACATACCTTCATTCGACCTCGCCATATGTTTTTCTTTAAATCTGCTCTGCTTCTATTACCTTAATTGTGATGGTGGGTTGCAGTAATGGTGTATAAGGACGTACTCACAATGTTAGTGAGAGATATGCAGATAGATGTAGTACCGATGAGAGAGGTAAAACTAAAATGTTTTACTTTTGGAGAAATATCATGTCTTTGGTGGGGGATCTTACTCTTCTCTATTTCTCTACTCTTTTCTGCTTCTCTTCACTCAGTTTTATTGGTGGATTACAGAGATGGTATATAGGGATGTACTCACAGTGTTGGTGAGAGAGATGTAGTACCGATGAGAGAGATAAAACTAAAGTTTTTTGCTTTTGGAGGGATATCATGTATTTGGTGGGGATCTTATTGTTTTTAGAGGGAAATAAATAAGGGTAAAATTGTCCAAATTAGGTCATCTCTCAAAACAATTAACTGGTGAGGTTGCTTTTACAATTTTGCCTTTATTTTGAGTCACCTATCCAAATAACCCTTAAAAATATAACAATAATACCTTTATATCTTCATAAGGAAATGTTGGATTCAAAAAATGTTTTAAAATAATTTTTTTTCTGTTTTAAATACACAACTCTTGAATTCACATTTTGGTAGTTGAGTGGTCTTAACATTTTTATGTGTTTTAAATATACTTCCTAGTTGGTAGCGAGTCGGGTAGAGTTTCGATTCATCAATCCATGTTGGTTCACCCTAAGCTGTGAATCATCAGTCCAAGAACATGGTAAAGGAGCTTGACTCCACCGGTACGCTATGGGAAGGTCCGCTCACTGAACAGTTACTCGTTCTAGTAAGATAATAGTCCAAAACCTTAATTCCTTATCAATTATGATTGGACTTCTTGCTTTCGGTTAATATTCCATGCCTTAATTACAGTCTTAATTTGGGATTGAATTAGGGTTCTAACTAGATTGGAATGCTAACTTTGGCTATGCCTTTCTAGTTTCATCAGCTGATCCTGAAGCCTCTGTTATATTGGCTTCAGTGGCATCCACTGCCTTTGTTCTATAAATAAAATAAATAAAAATTACAATCCGAAAGTTTAATTTGTAATGTGATTTTTAAAAATTTAAGTCAGAGTATATATTATTTACTCATAATAATAATAGTTTTATATCTTTAGAAGAAATTATTAATTCCTGAAAAGTGTTTTAAAATATTTTTTTTCTTTTTTTTTTTTTAATAAACAAAATTCACATTTTGGTTGTTGAGTGGTCCTAACATATTTCTTTTATTTTTCTTTAAATCAAAGGAGTTGACTCAATAAATAGGCCACAACTTATTGTTTATAGTAAGTCTCCAAGACCTTCCTCGGCAACATGAACTCTTCCCCAACCAACCTCATAGACTCCACTCCATGGAGCAACTTCACACCTATGTGGGAGCCAACCAAAATTGAAAAGAAAAAAATCTACGAATTACTTAATTTAGGAAACTTTCACCAACCAACAGTCGTTGAACTCGGACACCGTATGTCATTTGGATGTAATTTCCTTTTATTTAAAAAATAAATATTTTTAAATTCCTAAATAAATATATTTTATTAGTTTTGTTTTACGCTTCTCATAGTCTCAAATTTAAAAACAGAAAAAATATATGAATCCAACCATTTACAAATTAAATTCAATTTTCGTTATAAAATGAGAAATAAAAATAAATATAATACATACATATATATATATATATATATATATATATATATTTCTAGGAAGCAGGGTATTCAAGTTGAGGTTTGTTCGGAATGCTGCCAAATATTTTAACGCAAGAAAAATGCTTCAGCCAAAACAATGGTCAAATGAGACAGCGCAAGAGATTTATCCCTTCTTAAAAAATCGCAACTGGAGGGTGGAGGGTGGAGGGTGGAGGATGGAGGCTGGAGGGCTGATGTCATACAAATTGACTACTTTCTTAGTAATCCCCTCCACGTGATTCAAATCAGCACGAAAGTATTGAACAGGACCCCACCACCAGCTACAAGTGGATTGGAAGCGGACACAGCATTTCTGATACTTATAAATACCCAACGCTCACACACTGCTTTGGCAACCCATCTTCAACCACTAGTCCGCATACTCTTCTCTTTTCTCTTTTCTTCTACCTCTTTGAAGCTCTGCGGGGGATTTCACTAGTCATCAATGGCATCTGTGGAGGACATTAGAAACGCTCAACGTGCCAAGGGGCCGGCCACCATTCTAGCCATTGGCACTGCTACTCCAGACAACTGTGTCTACCAGTCCGATTACGCTGATTACTATTTCCGGGTCACTAAAAGCGAGCACATGACCGACTTGAAGAAGAAGTTCAACCGCATATGTAAGTATATATATTCATGCATCAATTGGAACATCCATTACATACATATATGTATAATTATGATAATGCTTTAAGATTCCCCTGCAAGAATTGTCAAGTTTTCTTCAAGCTTCCTTCCTATGTATTGCTTTTCTGTACAATAATTAAATCTGTGAGAAATGAGGTGCTATTCATTGATTTAATATTTTTTAATAGCGTGCTCTTTCCAATCATATATAAATTAATTACCATGCCTAGGAACGCATAGTTATTGAAATAATAGTAATAACTTTTTTTCATATTTATGTTGATCATCTTCAGTAATAATGAAGCTGTACATTATTACTGAAAAAATTTTGCTTTGCTAGTCCTTTAGCTGATATATCAATTTTCTTTAACTGATATATAGGTGAGAAATCAATGATCAAGAAGCGATATATTCATTTGACCGAAGAAATGCTTGAAGAGCACCCAAACATTGGTGCTTACATGGCTCCATCACTCAACATACGCCAAGAAATTATCACTGCTGAGGTACCCAAACTTGGTAAAGAGGCTGCATTGAAGGCTCTTAAAGAGTGGGGGCAACCTAAGTCCAAGATCACTCACCTTGTATTTTGTACGACCTCAGGGGTAGAAATGCCCGGTGCAGACTATAAACTTGCCAATCTTTTGGGCCTCGAAACGTCAGTTAGAAGAGTGATGTTGTATCATCAAGGCTGCTATGCAGGTGGGACTGTTCTTCGAACTGCTAAAGATCTCGCAGAGAATAATGCAGGAGCACGAGTTCTTGTGGTGTGTTCTGAGATTACAGTTGTTACTTTTCGCGGGCCTTCTGAAACCCATTTAGACTCTTTAGTAGGTCAAGCCCTTTTTGGTGATGGGTCAGCAGCTGTAATTGTTGGATCAGATCCAGATACCTCCATTGAACGACCACTCTTTCAACTTGTTTCAGCAGCCCAAACATTCATTCCTAATACACAGGGTGCTATTGCTGGCAACTTACGTGAGGTGGGTCTAACATTTCATTTGTGGCCTAATGTGCCTACTCTGATTTCCGAGAATATAGGGGAGTGTTTGACTCAAGCTTTTGGCCCACTTGGTATTAGTGATTGGAACTCCTTATTTTGGATCGCTCATCCAGGTGGCCCAGCCATTCTGGATGCAGTTGAAGCAAAACTCAATTTGGAGAAGAAGAAACTTGAAGCGACAAGACACATCTTAAGTGAATACGGTAATATGTCAAGTGCATGTGTGTTATTTATTTTGGATGAGATGAGAAAGAAATCACTCAAGGAAGAAAAGACCACCACAGGTGAAGGATTGGACTGGGGTGTTTTGTTTGGTTTTGGGCCAGGTCTAACCATTGAAACTGTTGTGCTGCATAGCGTTGTTGGGGCTACAAATTGAGTGAAAGGAAAAGAAATCACAAGGGGACAATTTCCAATTAAATTAAATAGGAGTTAATAAAGACATTTGTCTTCTGCTTGTAACATCTTTTATTCTTTATTAAGATTGATGTTTGTGGCTTAAATTAGTGCTTGTTGGAGGGCTTCATTAGTAATCTCAGGTTAAAAGGGATAGACATCAAGTTCTTACAGTCTCGTTATCTAGATGAAATTCCCTCAAAAGTTGTATAAAGACTGTGTTCTTATAAAGATTATATAAAGTAAAGAAAGTCAATAAAGGAACAACAACTTGAATTCTACTCGCTTTTGTAACTAAGAAGTTCGCATATGACGGATTTGATAGCTGCAGTTTCTATCACAGAAACAACATGTTTGAATTTACCATAGAACTTGATCAACAATTTGACTGATGGATTCTGTCTTTGTAGCTAAGAAGTCCGCATGATCAATTTGATAGTTGCAGTTTCTGGGACAATATCAAAGAGCCATGTGAATTCCAAAAGTTATACATCGATTTGGAAAGGTGAAGGGTACTTAAAATTTTCTTTGCTGGCTCCTATTGCTCCTTTTTCATCTATATCATTCGGCAGATTGGCAGTAAAACCAAGCAATCTCTTTCTTTTTCTTGTATTTTGCTGTCCTTTCTTACATGAAGTTGAACAAGTTGGCCAATGGACCAATTTTGTGAAATTTAGAAAGAAAAGGAAATATAAAAAGTTAACAAACAATAAATAAGTGGTTTACAACTTAGTCCAATAAAATTAATAGAATTAAGTTGTTTAGTATTATCGGTTAATATTAGGAAAGCCCAAGTAAGATACTCTAATACTGCTCTCAAAGAGCAACATGTCTACAAATTTACTGCAGAACTTGATAAAAATTGTGTTAACTCGTTATATATTACTCTATCCTCTCTAAAAAATAAAAAATTGTAATCTCCTTATAAATTGAAACACATTTTGATAATCTAAATGACCATTGCACAAACTTCTACATTTAAAATAATATTTGATTGATGTAAGTCTTTCTTAAAAATCTCAAGTTCCTACTTCTTTTCTACTATCTTCAAACATCTTTGAGTAATGAACTTTTCTTGGGTTTGAGTATGTCTTAATTAATATTCTCAATCAAATTTATTATTGAAAAATTATTTTTAGTAAGTTTTTTTTAATATACTTATTAATTACACATTTATCATATGTACTTGTTTAAAATACTTCTTCAAATATGTTTATCATTCAACAGGAAACTCTTTAAGCTTTTGTACATAAAGTTTCATACTAGAAAGGTATAAAAGACAATTAAATTATAAACTTAGACCTCTTTAAATTTTTTTATAGTTTAGAGCCTTTTTCTCCAATCCCAAATGGCAAAACCAAGCAGAATTTAGCCTCATTCATCAATGCATGCAGTGACTTTGTCTCCAATAAACTAAACTCTACAAAGTAATTAGTTTCTTCTATACTACTCTCTAAATCTACCTCTAGTGCAAAGCCCTGCCATTGTACACTATCTCGTTATTGCTAAGAGACAATGCAAGAATATTGACAATAATGAGTTAAGTTGTTGTAATACTATAATACCTAAGTCCTACTAACATCTTAGATTTAGCTCTGCGTGCAAATATGGGACCGTGCACAAGGAAGAATGTTTAGAGAGTGAGAAAAAGGAACACTCAAGTTCTAGGAGCACTCAAGTGCCCTTAACCAGTGCTCATGCATTTGTAGCAATATTGAGTTTTTTTTTTTTTTTTAATTCTTTCCATATTTTAAATGGAGTTTTTTGGAAACTTAAGATTGTGGTCCACTAGTGTTTCATCTTCATATATATTATTCCTAGTAAATCAAGTGTCTCTTGATGTGAATTTTTGAAAAATAGGCTATTACCACAATACTCTAAAAAAGTTTCATGATATCTTCTTGAGTTCATGAGAGAGATTTGCATGGAGTTAAGGTGTCCACTAGGGGGCATGTGTAGTATTGCTTCAAAAGCATGAGGATTAGTGTAGGTATTCTATATACTTTTGCTTCAATATAATGGATTTCAATTCTATTGTCTCTAGCTCCCATGGTTTTTACATTAGCAAAATCTCTAAGAGGCTTTATGGGTGGTTTCCATGTATGTCACTGGTTTTATTTTGTAATTGGATTTCTCTTTTTCTTGTTCTACAATTAGAAATTAGAAATAAAATAAATAAATAAAAATGGGTTAAAAAGGAAGAGCTACCTATTAACATCGCTTCCCTTTTTTAGATAGGTTCATAACATATCTTAATGTAAGGAATATATGGATATTTCCATTCTCATCCCTACATCTTTAGGGTACATGCTAAATCTTTCTAAGGCTTTCTAGATCTAAGCAATAGAAGCAATATGCATATAAAAACATTTATATCCAAAAATATATGTTTTACCTCATGTTTGGGTGTTTTGAGATTAATCCCTGTTGGTCATGAAGATGTCCAAATATGTGGTAGATCTCATAAATCAATAGTCTTTCACCTGATGGCATTTTTCGAATCCTGACACATGAGGGATAGAATCCTTTGGGAGGGTTGGTGGCTAGGGTTCCTTTCTGTCTGGAGATTGGAAGACAAGAGATGGAAAAAATGAAGCCTTAAACCCCTAAATATGTTTCATGTGTGATTACATGACTTAAGCCCATGTTGGGCTTAGGTCACTTAAACCAGTCCCCTTGGATCTTAATTGATTAGTTAGCCCTATTGAGCTCCAATTAAGGAATTAAACTAATCTAAAAAGACCATTCATAAGCTCTTATGCAACTTTATATATTTACCAAAATGTCCTTATGGATACAAGTGAACAAAGAACACAACTAACCCTTACAAACCGTGTCACCAAGGAAACTAAGTTTTAGCGAGAATCATTGGGACCCATAGGAAAATACTAACTCCCTCAAAATCCAATTCTAAAGTTAACTCAATATCCTACTATAAAGAATTAATTACACTCCAACATCTTATGAAATTACAACAAGATACTAGAACTCGGGTTTGTGACCTACTGTCCATTGTATATAGGCTCCCCATAAACTAGTATTTGTAATCTAACAAGGTTAATGTTATCAACCTCTCAAGATTACATGTACTATCCTTAGGTTATAGAACCCCAAATTGTGTGATCAATTAATATAATCTAACTCACAAAGAGCATGTCAAATTCCAATTAAAGAATTACCTTAGTCATAAATTTCCTTATCATAAGTCCTTAGATCACCCAAAGGAACACATTGTCTCAAACTCCAAAGATATCATGGTGTTTCTATTGAAAATATTTATTGTCATTAGCCTCCATCAATAGTGATCTAATACATATGGAATATATGATTACTTATGGGTCTCACCCATAGGTCAAAATTACTATATATTTCATCACAAACTCAGTACCCTCTCAAGGTTGAGAGACCATACAATATAGCAACTTAGTGAGATCATGAGTGCTCGATGACTAATATCACGACTTATCATAGGTCATATCTAATGTGTAACCATACACACTAGTACACTTATCATTGAAGTTTTTTTTTTTTTTTTTTAAATAACTTGTAAAGTTCTTTTTAATAAAATTGAAAAGCTTTTTCTTAAACAAATCAAAGGTAAAATCATTTTTCAATAAATATTTTCTAATAAAATTAAATAAAAATCTTTCTTTGTAAATAAAAAAAAATTGATTGGAATATATTTTGCAAATAAATTCATAAAAATATTTTTTATAAATAAAGGTTATAAAAAGAATTTCAAATATGAATTGAATTGGAATACTTTTTGTACATAAATTCATAATAATCTTTGTTTCTAATAAAAATCATTTTTATTCAAGAAAATTGAATTGAAATGCCTTTTTGAAAATATATTTGTTAAAATAATTTTTTGTACAATCAAGTTGAAATGGAATACTTTTTTGTAAATAAATTTATAAAAATCATTTTTCTATATAATTTCTAAAAATTAGTTTTATTAAATAAAAATTGGATTAAAATATTTTTTACAAATAAAATTTTAAAAATCATTCTTTTTCCAACAAAAATAAATAAATAACATTTTTCTTGTAAATAAAAACAAATTAAAGCATTTTTAATGAAATTACTTTCAATAAATTCTTTAAAACAACTTTCTTCAAAATAAAATTGAATGTGAATAAATGTAAATCAAATATTTTGTTGTAAAAGAATTTGAAACATATTTTGTTAATAAATTCTCGAAATCATTGATTTGAAATTGTTTTAAAGTTCTCTCTTAAAATTTCTTGTAAATGTGTTGTAATTTTTTAAATAATCAAACTTTTTTCTCTAATTAGTCTAATCAATCAAATTGTATATCTCTTGTGCCTCCATTGTATATTTATTCGTACCACTCCTTTTCTAGGTATCTATGATTAATTAAATAATTATCATTGTTCGTTTCACTTGTTTAGTAGTCGAGACTTTTTAAGGTTTAGAGGAGTGTTATTCTTATAATACCTTTCCAATAACTAGTTTGACCCTTGGATTTGAACTTGATTTTTCTCGTACAAGTCTTTTCCTTCAAAAAGAAGTCACATTAGGGTTTTATTTTTTATTTTATTTCCTTTTAAAAAAATAAACTAAAATAAGTGGTGGCTCTAACTTTTCAAAAGTCATTCCTTCCACAATAAAAATGAGTCCCACATTTGAGTGCAAACCCACATCAAAACTATGGTTAACGGATATTGCTTAAAGGATTTAGAAACTTTGTAATTTTAATGAAATAAATTATTATGAAGAACAGATTCCAAACTTAATAATATTTGTTAAATTAGAAAAATATAAAAATAAGGAAAATGAATTTAAATTGTGAGCTAAATTTTTATTTTAAATTATTCTTATAGATTCTAAGAGACCATTTGGAAGTGTTTTTTTAGAGTGTTTCTAGCCCTAAAAATATTAAAAAGAGTTTTTATGATAAAATAAATAATAATAAAAAATAAAAATAAAAAGGTGTTTAGCAATATTTTGAAAATTTAGAAAAAAAATTTAAAGTGTTTTTTTAGAGAAGCACTTGGGAGGTGTTTATTTAAAAAAACACTTCAAAATTTTTCATATATTCCTAAAATACCCTTTTCCACTATCTTCCGTTTCCTGTCACTCTCGGCTTCCTTCTCACTTTCCTCTTCATTTTTCACTCCATGTCATAAAAATAATTGTTTTTTAGTTTTTTTAACAATATAATAAATGTTCATATATTTTTTTGTAATAAAAGTTTTTGATTTATTATATGTTTTTTTTTTTGCAATAAATGTCATTTTTAGTAATTTATTATTATTAAAAGCATTTTTATACTTATGTGATATATCATCAAAAACACTATTACAATCACTTTTCCAAATTATCATAAAAGCATTTTTCACAAAAGTGTCGTAGAAGAAAACACTTCCAGTAAAAACACCTCCACTAGAAGTAGTGTCAAACAAGCTCTACATATCTTTACGATATTTTTTCTAGAATCTTTAATAATTAAATCTTGTAATTCATCTATAATAACATTATAGAAACACTTTTAGGAAATTATATGTTACATCAAAAACAATAATTAATTAAAATTCATATTTTTAAAATTTTGTAAAATCAAAATTTAACTAGAATGATTTCATTTTTAAAAAATATCAACATTTTTCAAAACTTAAATAGCTAATTTTTAGTTACTAGAACAATCAAGACAATCTACAAAAAAAGGGAGGAAAAAAAAAATGGCCTTGCAATTTAGAAACTCTCAATTCTTTGTTAATTAAATGCACTTATTTTCAACTTTGCAAAAGTAATGGTATTGAATTTTAAGTAGTAGAATAAGGGGGTATTTGGTAAAGTTTAATACTTATTATGTAAGAATTTTATGTGGTCCATGTGTATATTATTATGTGATATTTATTTAAATATCAAACTAAGTATTATGGTTTAATAAATAATAAAGGTAAAATCCTATTGGTCAATTTTTGATGAGTTAGTTTCCTAAATTAAAATGGCACTTTGATGGAAAGTGCACTTCTAATTCTATAAGGAAATTGGTCATCTCTCCACCTTATAAATAAGCATTCTATTCCATCAATAATATGTATAAGAGATAACCTAAGAGTGAAAGGGTTAAGGAAGATAAACACAATTTTTATTACGCTTATTATTTGGTCTCTTAAAAAATTCCCTACAGATTAAAGGAATTTTTTTGTTTTTTTTTCCTCTCTCAATAATAGAATTGTGAAAATCATATTGTTCTAGAATCTTTGACTATTATGATTGTTTTACAAGAATTGAGGTTATTATTGTTATGCATAAATAAAGAAAATATAACATGTGGTATCAAATCCATGGTTCAAGAACTTATGATTTTCCTTTAAAGATTATAATTTTCGGTCTCTCTAATGATACCAAATTTGATGAGAAATTTAAATTTATTGATTGCATTTTTTCACTACAATCGAAATATTTTGTCAATATTTCTATATTCGATTTCTTCCCGAAATCAATTATGGAGGCTTCAAGTATTATATGAATTACGATTTTATGTATGAATTACAATTTTTTGTCAATTATTATTTGTTGCCACATAATTTTTTATTGTTATTAATGTACGATTCAAATAAATTGAATTCTTTATGGCTTTATGTTAAACTTGATCCTTTTATGAAGAAATTGTATATTATACAACTTGGGATCATAAGTTATTTTTTGGCAAATTGTCTTTTATGCTTCCATAATAGTATTATGAAGGTTTAACATGATTGAGATTTTGTTTAATTTGATATTCATATTATGTTTTTTTTGCAGTCACCAAAGTGGCCAAACTTTAATGTCTTGAATATCGAATTTTATAATTATTATTTATATTATACAATTTGAAATTTGCTTATGAACGGTTTGTTAGTCACCAAAGTGGTCAAACCTTAAAATTTTGTGTCTATCAAATTGTATAATATTATTATTGATTACCAATTATGTATGAGGTGATATAAGAATGACTAAATTGTTATGAGTTAAAGACCATTTGGCTAAAGGTATTATTATGGGTGATTATTTATATGAATTATACATTATGGATCAATGTAATGCAAATTGACACTTATGAGATTTTGAGATAGAATTCACATAAATATAAATGGAGCTAATTATGTAAGAATTTCTCATGTAATCTCAGATTCTTATTATAGTAACATGTCTTGCATGTTTATAATTTTGTATTATTATTGATGTATAGAAGAAAGCCTTTGATATTTGCCCTATTTATGAAGTCTCATTAAGTTTTTTCATCATGTACGTTTGACAATTTTGGTTATAATTGTTGTAATATTATGGTTTTCCAATAAACTTGTATGTTTAACTATTATATAATGTTTATAATAATAGTTAAATGTTGATTTATTACAAAGTAATGTTTTTTATGATAATTATATCATCACATAAGAGTTCACATTATTTATAATGTGTTAGTCACCAAAGTGACCATATTAGAAAGTTGATGAACATCCTTTATAGATGTAAATATTGTTTATTACAAAATTTTGACATTCATATAATGTAAAGTTTGTTAGTCACCAAAGTGGCCAAACTTGAAAGTTTCATGAATTTCATATTGAGTAATACATACTTATGTTATTCAATTACTCATTACTTATGGATGTTTGCAACATATTTAAGTACTTGTTGAATGAGTATATTGAAAGATATTTAAGGATTTACCCCACCACTTTGTGAATGATGAATATGATGGGATAAATCATATGATTTAGTTAGATTATATTTGTACATCCAAATATCGCAAATGTATTTAACATGGGCTATGAAGTTATTCATTAAAATATATATTAAAGACATCAAAAAGTTATTATATATTGTAATATCTACCTAAAGGAGAGTTGGAGCATATATGTATTGTTTTTCTAAATTAGTTGTTTGAATCTGATTGTGTTTTTGTTTATAGCTTACGAAGTTTAATTACGAAAGCATTATATTTTATGTTACAGTATTGTCCTCAAATTTGCTAATGATTTTGCAATATAAAGTTTATTATTGCTCCTCTAAATAAAGAATATCCATGATTGAGGACTAATTAATATCATCATGAATTTTGATGATATGTAAGAAATGAACCCTTTGAAATGATGACTATAAGACTAAAGAGCTTGGAAATATTTGATGAATTTTCATATTATGCAATCTTGTTTTAGCATAGACCACTTCAAATCTATCCAAAACACTAGTAAGAATAAGTGTGATATATTGAATTGGTGATCATATTTCTTTGAAAGGAAACAAGATTACTTGATGAAAATCCATTCCCCTTGAAGATTTATGAAACTTATAAGAGGTCAATGATTAAAGTCTACAAGAATTATGAATGAATCAATTAAAAAGATGATTTTTGTGAAATTATCAAGAATCATAAAAGGAAACTCAAAATGTTGAGTATCACTTTTTTGGAAAATTATGAATAGTTGAAGGATTACATAAATTGTAAAATATGGTTTAAAAGAACAGTTAAGTTCTGTTCTTTTGTATGATTAAAATCATATTTCATTAAAGTTTTCCTTTTAATGAGATTCAAAAACAAATAAAATCAAAGTATGAAATTAGAAAATTATGTTTTAATGAAGTTAGACTCTTTATACACTTGATACTTATGTTATAACAAGTATAATTGTAATTCAATGTTACTCGATTAGGAGTATGTCAAGAATCTCTTACTACCCCAAAGTTATGAGGTTTACAATCCAAACCAAAGTATCATGAGTGATTGTTGAAACTGATAATGTTACGGTTCATTAAGAATGTTTATATCAATGGGAGTGATAAGTACCATGAAATTTGGTTACCTAAGGAGTTATAATAAAGTTGTCTTTAACTTTATAACTTTTAAAATGTTGCTTACTATTAACGAAGGTAAAAGTTAGTAAGTAGCAACTAAATGATCAATCACACTTAAATGAAGTTAATTGGACCTCTTATTATTAGGAATGACATTATAAATAAATAAATAAATCTTATAAGGGGAAAGATTTTTTATTCCAAGTATCAACCATGTGGTATTATAACCACATAAAGATTTTTCAAGTTAGAAGTTTAGCATGAAATGTTCGACTTTTAGTTTTATTTGATACTTCAAGTTTGTTTCTCGATTAATGTAAAATGTGAGCCAAGTGGGAGAATATCATATTTTCATTAAGTGGTTCATAATTTAATGATTAAGTTTAAGAGATAAACTTGTGGTATCAATTAAAACTATCACTGAAAGTCAATTAAAGTTGATATACAAATTTTAATATTCCTTCGTGATATCTTAAGCTCTATGATATCATAATGTTCTTTGCATTTAAGAAAACCACTATGATTTAGTGAATATATCCACAGATCAATGAGAGACAACTTATTTTTATATTGATAATGTCTTGCTAGTTATTACTGGATTTCTATTTATTGCATTAAGTTATGAAATAAAATTTCAAAATTTTATGATAAAATATATGTATATTCAAATAAAAAAATAAAAAAGAAGACAATATTATGTGATGGAATAACATATCCCATTTGAAGTTACATGAATTGTTAGATTGTCTCATAAAGTATATATTTAAAGTTTGTTGAGATATTTGATGAATTGAAAGTGTTATGAGAGAGGAACCATAATGTTGCATGCTTTTCATTTACTTTCAAATTCAATTATGTTGAATGATAGTTGAAAGTCTACTTTTGTTATTTGTTCCTATTAATTGAAGATTATGCAAAGGAACAATATTATGTAAAGGTATGACAATCTTCTATCAAAGTATGAATTGTGGCATAATATGTCACAAATTATGAATTATGGTTGCGGAATATTATTATAGAACTTGGATTTGTCAACTTTATTGCCAGGTTGCTAAAAATAATAGATTCTACTATCACTTCTCTTTCAACAACAAATATTTTACAATCATCAAGGACACAAGGTTAAAGTTTTTGTTGTATATGAGATAATTCAGAAACAAGAATGTTAAATTAATTGATTATGTGTACAACTTATGATTGAAGACATAATGATGAAAAAAGTGCTACTAAGAAATTAAATATCACATAGAAATTACGAGTCTTAGGCACATTACAGAATTGGCCTCATGATGATGATTATTTATCGAACACTCTAGAGCTCAATTATATGCTTTTGAAATTTCCTTATATTTGTTTTGTATACATAATTGCATACAAATTAATGTTAAAAGGAAGTCTTTGACAAAGACATTATTGTGGACTATTATTGTACTTCTCATTTATAGGTCATGTTAAGTGAGAGCTAATTATGTATTATATGGAAGGGACTATATCAAAATAGTAATGTACAACTGCCATGACTCTCATTAGTTTTTACTTAATTATGATTTATGATGTGATCAATGTAAGAATGTTTTAGCTTGATGTTTTGTGCATTATGTTTTATTTATTAAACCGTGAAATAAAAAAATATCACATGGGCTAAATGGGAGAATGTAAGAATTTTATGTGGCTCACGTGTATATTATTATGTGATATTTTTTTAAATATCAACTTAAGTGTTATGGTTTAATAAATAATAAAGCTAAAATCCTATTGGTCAGTTTTCAAGAAGTTAATTTCCTAAATTAAAGACGCTTTGATGGAACGTGCACTTCTAATTCTATAAGGAAACTAGTCATTTCTCTACCCTATAAATAAGCATTTTATTCCATCAATAATACACATAAGAAAAAACCTAAGGGTGAAAGGGTTAAGGGAGAGAAACACAGTTTTTTTGACGCTTATTGTTTGGTCTCTTCAAAAATTCCCTATGGATTAAAAGTTTTTTTTTTTCTCTCTCTCAATAATAGAATTGTGAAAATCATATTGTCCTAAAATCCTTGACTATTATGATTATTCTATAGGAATTAGGGTTATTATTATTCTGCATAAATAAAGAAAATATAACATATTACTTAATGACTTAAGTTGACTTTAAGTTAAATTATACTTAAGTTATTAACTTAAAACTTATTACATAATTTTTACTTTAAGTATTAAGATTGTTTGAAAAAAAGTAATTTAAAATTTATTATAAATCATCAAATTGACATATTTATCCTCATAAATTATAATTAGGGTAAAAGAAATTGAATAACAATAGAGGTTGTGGAATAATAAAAAAGATTGTAGAGATAATTAGGATAAATGAAGATAAAAAGATATAATGAAGATGTGAACTTTAGAATAAGTTAATTATTTTTACTTATTATTTAAAGTTATTTTTGAATTTAAGTCATATTATTTAGTTATTTTACCAAGTATACTTAATTTACTTAATAACTTAAATTAAATTATTAAATTACTTTAAATTATTAAGTTAGTTTATCAAACCGCTACCACGAGTGAAGCAAATCACCAAAATATCCTCCAGATTGAAAAGAGTTGACTTCTCTGTTATCAATAGTGTGATGACCGACGCATGCATTGAGACAATTATATTAGCAGCTCGTTGGTAACTGAGTGAAATAAATGCAATATTGAGTTCATGAGGAAATAAATGCATTGGCCTGAGAGGGGTTCATGAGGAAATGTTGAGTTCTTCACTACAGAAAAATTTTTGCACAGAGATTCATTGAGCTGTCTACCGAGATTGGTGGGAATTTCAGTTGGAGGGCCTTCCTACAAATCTAATCAGAAGATTTATGATCGAACTTATTCCTCTTTGTTGTGTCAAACAAAAGATTTCTGTCAAAGCATAAAGAAAAATGGATTTTAGGGAAAATACGAGGGAAAAAATTAAAAAGGAAAATGGATAAATTGTTGTTTTATCAGAAATGTTGGCCGATCAAAGATCTTAATTCAAGGAGCCCATGCTTGAGCTACCCCCTTCTTCCCTCCAAAGCTAAGCTAGGATTCGACCACCTCAGGCCCATTGTGAGGCCCAAACTCTTCACCCAAAGGCCTTGCTTTTGGTGCAAGCTGATGAAAGGCAATTTTATAGACTAACTTTGCTTCCTATCCTTCCGATGTGGAAGTGACTTAGATGGCCATGGGATTTAAACCTGGGTCTTTGGCATGATGATTCAAAAGATGGCCACCCAGCTATGTTGACGTCTTTCCGTTACAAAAACATTAGGAAGCTATATATACATTATTAAAAAATTAAAAATGAATACTATTTATGATTTTTTATAATAAATATCAAAATAATATAAATAAAGAACTAATAATTTTGAAGATAATAAAATATATTGTTATTCAAATCTAACCAAATTTAAATAATAAAATTTTATTTTATCTTAATAATTAAAAATGATGATAAAATTAAAATTATTAATAATTTAAGAAATCTTTATAATAATTTAATTATCAATATCAATAATGATAAAATGATGAAATGTTCTTAAAATTGAATTGTCTATATATTTTTAAATTTTTTATAATTATTTTAATTTTAATAATATATAAATTATATATTTATAATGGAATAGATACGCCCATGGTATCTCTTGGTTCAACTGGGGAATCAGCAACTTTTTTTTTTTTATTATATAGCTGTTACAATCCCGAATTGCGACTACTCACATGCAAATCTGATTGGTTCTGACACGGAGTTCCAGGCCAGTTACAATGAGTCCAAAAGTGTGGGCCATGTTGATCTTTGACATGCTAGCTGGTGGCCACATTCTCCGCTCTAAGTGATCTTACCTTCATTCTCACTACCATCATGAGGACTCTGTCAGGACATCATGCCGTAGTTAACTACGGACAATACCCGTATGGTGGCTTCATCCACACACGTCCCCACTAATGCAACGACTAGTGCCAAAGGAGCAGGATCCTATAATTATGTGGATTTTATTGAAGACCCGCAGGCTTACTTCCTGTCATCACTGCCAAGTTTGCTTCAAGCAACAAAAGTTCATGTTATTAAAATAATATCTGAACACTCCCCAAACAAGGAGTATCCCCCTGCTCAGGTGACACTGAGATCATTGAAGCATTCTACAGATTCTTAGTGCAAGTCAGAAGGATGGAGAAGGAGATTTTTGAAAAGGAATGTTGATCATGCTGATCCAACATGTAGGAATAGATGTGGCGCTACCACTTCACTATTTAAGTTACTTATACACATCTTAGAGCCCTGGGTTACTCGTAAAAATGTACCTAATGGAATCACAGTGTGATAGAACTGAAGGATCACCCATGTGCATCGTTTTATATTTCCCCTATGTTAGTGTCAACAGTACAATGGGTAGTCTCCTGTCTAGCAAGAAACCAATTTCTTCAACCTATCAATGAGAGTAAGACACAGAACTCAAGACTTGTGAAGCACTGTATAGACTTGCTCAAAGTTGGTAACTCTCTTACCCGAAAAGACTCTTCCAAAACATGCTTGGAGTTGGGGATGGTGATAAGTTGCTGGTTTCGGTTAGTCATATTCTGCGACCTTAGACCCTTTTATTCCCTTTTAATTGGGAGGTGGCTTGAAAAATGCAGGTATTCTTAGGCTTGTCCTTTAATAGAATTTCTTCCGTTTAAAAAATATAAAAAAATGAAAAAATGAAATCCACTTCACTTTAAAAGTCATTACAAGTTTAAAAACTTGCGTAGTTGGCACACATATGGTATCAGACAAGGCAGAGTGACCGAAAGGATGATATCCTTAATCACTTTTTTCATTAATTTGTTATTTATACTATGTTTGGTTGCTAAAAATATTAAAGAAAGAATAAAAATATAAAATAAATAAAAAATTATTTTGAAGGTCAAATTTGAACAAGTTATCAAAAGTTAGATAAAGAAGATCATATATGCAAATTAGAAGTTAAATTTGAGTGAATTGAGAGGTAGGAATACGTAAAAACTTACTAGATGAAAATAAATAATAAAATTCAATCTATTGATTTCAATATTTTTAAAGTTATATTTTTTATAGTTTTTGTATTTAGAAGTTAAATTTCTTAACTATACTAAAACATGCTTAAACATACTTGCTCCAATACTCTACCACCTATGATGACAGTCTTGGATTAATCTTATATATACTAATGATTGTGATAGGCTCATGAACATTACGTAATCATTGATCATATCAATCTTAAGGGAAATTTGTGATAGTACTAAACCAAAAGGAATTTTATGTGGTATTTGTTGTGCCTATGAGTGGGGAAAAGATTTAAAGCTTTTTATTCTAAGAATGAGTACATATGTTTTTTTTTTCCTATCAACTCATTAGTAAGTCATCTCATTCATTTCTCCTTTAAGTATATGTAGCAAAAGGATTAAAGATTCTTAACTTCTTTACAATGTTTTCATTCCTCTAGTCACTTTTTTTCTCAGTATTTTAGGAGGTAAGAAAATCCTAGTGAAATTTAAAATAACTAAAGCATATCCTTGTTTTAATGTGATTGGTGTAAGGCACTTGTTCAAATCTCTTGGTTAATCCAGTCCAATCCCTAGATCATTGGGGTGTATTTAAAACTATCCTAAGGATACTATTGTTCGGATAAAGCCTTATAAAGTATGACATGATGTAATAAATGGTTAATTCATTAATAAATTTATATTTTTTGGTTTCTTTTATTATCCCTTTTATGCATTAATTATTATCTAAGCATTCACACTTATATCATTTGCATTATATATGACTTAAGTGTATTAGGAGTTGCATAAAGGATACAAGTCATGAGCTCCTTACAAGTTGATATAGTGTACAACTTCTAATTTGAGGGATAGTTTGTCTTGTTCATCAAATGGGTTTCCCATGGTGAGTGCACTAGTGTACATGATTACATATTGGATAGGATTTATAGTGAATCATGAGGTAAGGCTATTGGTTATCATGACTCACCAAGCTATTACACTGCATAGACTCTTAATCTTGAGAGGATATTGAGTCTGTATTGAAGCCAATAAGAGGCTCTAACCAATGGGTAAAACCCTAATGTGGTCATATATTCCTATTAATTGGATCACTATTGATGAAAGTTGGTGGCAACAGCTATTCTCAATAGAGACACCATGATATCTCATTGCAATTCTATTAAGACATTGAGTCTTGTTTATAGGTTGGAAATTTTATTCCAATTAATGTTTGGTCATAGAAGTCTTTTTAGATAGTTACTTGCTCTCCATTGAAGATCAAGGGATATTATTCATCCAACCAAGGAGTCACAGGTATGTATAAAAAGGTTTGGCTTATGACATATAGGGCTTCTTTGAGGTATAAAAGGTTTGATATCATTTTTGGACTTAAAATGTTTTTAAAATGATTTTTCAAGAAGTAAGGGCCACTCAAGCGATTAATCCTACTCTAGTAAGGACTGTTCAAGCAGTCTAAGCCCGCTGAAGCGATCATGACAGTCCTGTCAAGTTGAGAAACAAATTTTGGATGAATTTCACTCAAACTCTAATTTGGAAACTTAAAATACCGAGACTCTTTTGGCTTATGCCTATATATACCTCTCTAATAACCTTTGAGGGTTAAAGATTGTGGAGTTTTTGGGTAAATTGAAAATATATCGTTTGAGAGACTACTCATTCTTAAAAGGGACTCCTTAATCGAAAACCTAATTTCCACACCGTTTCCAATCTCTCTTTCAAGGACTTGAATCTTTGAATCGTGGGTTGAAGACCTTAATCCCTTTAGAATGGTTAAAGGATCTTGTAAGTCTAATATGGAACAATCTAAAAGTGGTGCTCCTTTGAATAGTCCACCCTATTTTGATCGGAATAAATACTCCCATTGGAAAACACGAATGATGTTTTTCCTCAAAATGTAAAGCAAAATGGTATGGAATTCAATTGAATATGGTTAGGGACCACCATTGATCCTTGATGCTCAAGAAAGATCAGCAGTAGAACTTAAACCTAAACATGAATTGACAAAGCCGATAATGAAGGTAGTGAAACCAATGTTCAGGCTTTATTTAGTATTTTTAATGGAGTTTGTCCAGATCAGTTTCGCAAGATAGCTAATTGCAAACATGCAAAGGAAGCATGGGATATTCTTCAAGTCACTCATAAAGGTATGTCCTCTGTAAAGATTTCTAAATTACAAATGTTTGCTACTAGTGATCGCTCGGATTTTGTCGTTTATTGGATCAAAACAAAATTTATAACCTAATTCACTATTCTATAGCAATTTGTACCCGATCAAAAAATGGTTTTAGTACAAACTACCGTAGTATAGTGGTATTTAGGTATCGTCCACAAGGATGGATTATTCTCGGCAATTAAGGCTTGAACGAGATGATGAGAAATGATGGTGATCAAATGAAATTTACTTGAAATTGCATGATAAAATCTCAAGATAGCAATGTATTCAAATTGAATTGAAAATGAAATGTAAAAGAGAAGAAAATTAATAAGATGTGAGATTCTCGGAGTTAGGATTTTCTAGAGAGCAATTTCCATGGTGAATAGGTGTTGAGATCTAATTTTCATCAAGTTAGATTGAAAACCTAAATTTTCATCTAAACCGATTTTTGATTTAGCTTTAGATCTAGATCTAATTTCTCTTAAAATTAGGTAATCTAATCCAAGAGATCAATTTGAATCATAAATTCAATTCATCTTAAACTATCTTCCAATGATTCACACAATGCAACTATTCAATTTCATCAAATCTAGCATTAAGAATTTGATGAATCTACCTAGCTTGCATTGTAGTAATCATCCAAGACAATTTGAAGAGAAAAATCCCCAAATTTCAATTAATCAATCAATTGGATCTAATTACCTTTACAATTCAGGCTCAATTCTCTAATTCACCATAGATCTTGCCTCTAGATCCTCCCTCCTCCGAGAAAAACGAGATTTAGCCACTCATGCTTGGAGATTTGATCTCACAAGACATGTTTGGCTACCGAGAAAGTAAGAGAAACTGAAGGAAAATGGAGAATTATAGAGAGAAGAAGAATGAAAAGTTCTACAATTAGAAAATGTATCAAAAGTTTTGAAATGAGTTAATCCCGTTTCTATTTATAGGCCAAGGTAAAAATGACACTTGGCAACATTCTAGAGGTCTTCCGGATGCTTCTTCATCAAGGAAGCTGGAGAGAATGAATTTTCGCACGAGCCCTAGCAATCTCGCATGATGGTGCGAAGTGGAGAATGCAACAGCTTCCTTTTCGTTCTTCTGGAGCGTTTCGCATGACTGTGCGAAAATTTCGCATGGTCATGCGAAATTACTTCCTCAAAATTTCCTCTTATGCTGCAGCCACCTCCCTTCTGTCTCATTTCGCATGACTGTGCGAAAATTTCGCATGGTCATGCGAAACCGACAATTATGCTATTCCGGCTCCTCTTTACAACTTCTCTCATTTCTTCATGTTTAATCCATCTCCACCACCTTCAATTAAGCTTCAAAGCTTGGTTCAAGTGTATTTCCTCTTCCTCATGACCACATTATGTACCCTCCTCCATTCATTTTCCATTTGTCACTCCATGCTTCAAAAATCACCTTAAAATATCTCCAAAACTCAACAAAAACCATAAGTATCACTTGTAAGGGTAGTAATGTATTACTTGGGCAAATTAGGCATAATTACTACTCAAAAGGTGTAAAACACATGAAAGTTAGTATCTAAAATATGTGGTTTTTGAGTAGTAATCATTCCCCCCAACCAACACATTGCTAGTCCCTTAGCAATGGTATAACAAAAAGAAAAAGAATATTACTCAAAAAAAAAGAAAATCTTAAACTCATTTGGACAATGTGTTTGAAAATCCCATAGCACAAATGGTCAAAAATAAAACACACCTCACCATCCATAGGTGTCATCAAAATCTCAAGCTCATTTACTATCTCTAATAGAAAAGACATCATGCAAATTAAAGTGTCAAAGATATATCCATTTCCAACTCCCCAAAATGATATTTCCAAACAAGTCTTGAGTGAAATTAAACTAGCCCCCTAATATATTATTCAAAACTATTCCTCCCCCTAACCATGCCTAATTTATCTTAAGCAACAAAAACCACTCCCTCATAGGTCAAGAACGCACCTATCTTTATTTATTATTATTATTATTATTTTATTATTATTATTTTTTTTTTTCAAAGGTCTAATTGTAGGAATGCAATGCTAAAGGTATCTCCAAGTATACGGTCCATGTAGCGGGGATTCATCGATGACTCCCAACCATAAGGCATAGGGCACCAAGTTTATAGGACTGATTCAGCCACTAACTCCTCAGACTTCACCCCGGACTCCACAATTTAGGATCCAATACCTTAGCACCCACAATCGAGCTCATACTCCACCTATTCACCCATGTAGCGAGCATTGAGGTCGGTGACTCCCAACCATAATGGCTTAGGGCACCAGGTTTTAAAGACCTTTGGGCCATATACCCCTCGAACCTTGCTCAGGTTTCAAGGAAAGCATAACTCAACCTTTTTATTCAATCAAATTTTTTTTTTTTTTTTTTTTTTTTTTTTTTTTTTTTTTTTTTTTTTTTTTTTTTTTGAAAGATTGGGCACATTGGCCTCTTCTTAAGGTGTCTCAACTCAATTTAAAAGTGATTCAACTTGCTAAGACAATTGGGTCCAAGTCTTAGGGTTAGATTAGTCTTTCATCTTATATCAGGGGTCTAGAGTGCACAGTGTGTGTCAAGACTCAATTAGAAAAAAAAAAAACTTGGGAAGATGAAAACTTCAAAGTCAAATCAACTCAATCCACATAACAAGTTTTCTAAGATCAAGCAAATGAGCTGATATTCCAAATCAACTTCTTTCAAGCTAGGTATGCTTATTTATCAATCATAAGTGCTATGATCTTCTCAAAAACAAAATTACTAAAAAAATCTAGCTCATACACAAGCTAAAAAAAAATTCTAGCAACCAAAAGAATCAACATGCTAGCAAAAGTCCTTCCTTTCCTATCCTCCCCCCAACCAAACTAAACATTGTCCTCAATGTTTACCAAAAAAATGTAAAGCAAGGAAGGGAAAAGTACCTGCAAAGCATTGTTTTCCAGCTTCTATAACTGTGACAAAACAATATAGAAGTATAAGTGTGCTAGGAAAGGAGGAAAAATAAAAAAAAAAGAACACTAAAAAAAAATTTGGAGTCAAGGAGAAAAGTGAGGGCACTCCCTATCCTCAAGCATGAGATGGATGGGAAGGGGTGATCTCTGAAGGTGTCAAAATGGTGGGGGGCACTGTGGACTCCCTTGTTGTAGAATTTGTCTCTTGTGTAGGTGGGACGGACAGAGGAGGAGCATCATGAACACTAGCTGGCTTCTCAGAAGAAGAATTCCATTGCTGGACAGCCATGGTAAGTTCATCAACT
Source organism: Vitis rotundifolia (assembly GCA_030254885.1). Classification (NCBI taxonomy): domain Eukaryota; kingdom Viridiplantae; phylum Streptophyta; class Magnoliopsida; order Vitales; family Vitaceae; genus Vitis; species Vitis rotundifolia. Next base: position 18,546,957 of record CM058160.1, on the reverse strand, counting down.
CTTTGGACAAGTTGCCTCTGAGTGAGCTGGATGTTTGCTTGATTTTCTTGAATCATATCCAAGCGAGCTAAGAGTTGATTGAATGCTTCAGCTGATATATGGACATAGCCATCAGAAGCTGATGGACCTATGTTTGGGGTAGAGGAAAGACTAGCCAAAATATGTGCAGCTGAATCCGGATTTTGGGGGGTAGAAGTAGCTCCTGGTGTGGTGGCAGCTGGTGGTCTTGGGGGTGTATCTTCTCCATCACCAAAATCTTCAAGGATCAAATTCGGTGGAGGCACATAATGGTGTTCATTGGCAGTAGTCAATGAGGCACTTGTGAGAGTGGACTCGGTTTTGGTCACACTACCTTGCCATCTGGAAACAGTATAGACCTCCCTACAATGATGCTTCTTTTCTTTATCTGATTCAGTAGGGAAGCCATAGTACTCCAATATGGTGCCCAACATGCGCGGGAAGAATAATGGATATTTCTTGGCTCTTTGCAATTGCTTTAGATGTACCTTATCTTCAAAGTAAAACAGGGCAGCCATGAATAAATCAGCAGGTGTCCACCATTGTCCACTAATAATTCTGAATAATGCCTCTAGAATTTGTTCTCGCCTTTGCATTGCATGTTGGCAAGGATAGACATTGGAGCGTAGGACATGATCCAAGAACCAAAATTTTGAGTCTATTTCTCTCCTCAGCACTGCATGTGTGTTGATGGATTGATTTTGAGAGACAATCCGGACCATCTCAGCAGCCTCACTTCGAGTAATAGGTTGAAACTCAGTTGGATTTGGAGGTGTGAAAGGTATATCCAAAGCTCTTGCTACCATTTCAGAATTCAGCATACCTTGTCTCCCATCAATTTCGAAATAAATCACTGAAGGTGGATATACTCCTCTGCTGGTCATGGTGCGGTAAAATTCCCGAATTATGCGAGGATAGAAGAATGGTCTAGGCACCATGAATGGCTCCAAAAAATATCGACAACAAAGCTCCGTGGAGAATTTAGTAAGAGATGATGCAGCAAAAGCCTTGAAATCATAGTAACATTCTTCATGAAATTTTCTACCTGAGCAGTCCTCCCTTGCACCAGTGGCTAACCTCTTCTTCGGTGCTTTCGTGAATTGGAACTGAGGTGGTCGGCTTGGTGGAGGTGCAGATTTTGTAACCGGAGTAGGAGCAGGGGCTTTAGCAACAGTGGACTGAACTACGGCATGTTGCTCTGAAGGAGTAGCAGGGGATGTCGGAAAATTTGAACGAGTTCGAGCTCTGACGCTTCGTGTTTTCTTCACCGGTAATTTTCCAGGAGTAGCAACCATCTTTGATTTTCCTTTATCCATTGAAGATCTTGCAACATTCCTCTGATTTCTATGTCCAGAAATGGGAGGTTCAGAGAGGGAAAATCCCGGAGGTGATTCGGGATCAGTGTCTTCGCCATTTCCGTCATTCATCACCACAAATTCCTCCTCAATGTCTAATGATTTACGTTTTTGATTTCCCATCTGTAACAAAGAAGAACAAAAATTACAACGAGCAATTTGATGGATTAACTGAGAAATGGAATAATAGATATCAATTTGTCCGAAGTTCGCAAAAAAATTTGCGGCAATCTCCCAAAATGATTCAGACTATTCAACTCAGATTCGTCTTGCAATTCCAGAGAGAGGTTAAGTGAGATTCAAATACCTGGAACGCTTGAAATGTCGGGAATGTTCAAGTAAATCTCCGAAAATCAAGAACTGAAAGTAATCAGATTCTCGCTGTTTGATCGTGGTTTAGGGCAAGGGAGATATGCGAGAGAGAGAGAGTGGGTGAAATGGAAAGAAACTGATGGTATTCCTCCTCAGTTTGGCATGACTAACGAAGACGAAGAGTTTTCGCATGAGGCCCACTTTCAGTTAATGGTGCGAAATAAAACAGGGCTTATTTGGGGGCAATTTTGTCTTTTTTTTTTTTTTTTTTTTTTTTTTTTTTTTTTTTTTTTTTTTTTTTTTTTATGGAAGAAATTTTGGCACGGATATGCCAAATTTTCGCATAAGTGTGCGAAGTGGTCCAGAGGGTTCATTTTGCTGCAGTGCTTAAGTTGGATTTCGCATGGTCATGCGAAATGTTCGCATAGTTATGCGAAATGGTCCCGAGGGTTAAAAAAATTTTGCACCACCCTTATCAGTTTCGCACAGTCATGCGAAAATTCCGCATGATCATGCGAACTGGGACAGAGACTCGTTTTGCACACTTCCTAAGCTATGAAAACTCCCCTGTTTTGGCATGAAGACTCCCCTGTTTTTGGCATGAAGATTCACACTAGTGTCGGGCCATTAAAACTCCTTCTCCCTTTGCCTTATGCATTCCATCCATCCGGAAAATCCTTCAAAACACAACTGATATGATTAAAAAGGGATCATTCATAATGACTAAAAAAAAAAAAAAAACATAAAAACACACAAGCAACACAAAACAAAAAATCAAAGAAAAAGATTTGCAACCATTGGGCTAGTTAGTCTTTTAGAAGACTAAGCCCACCAAACCTGGAATGCTCAGTTGATGAAAGGGTCAAGAAGGTACAACTCCTCCTTCTCTTGCACCATAGGTTCCATATATGGTTTAAGCCGATGTCCATTAACTTTGAAGATACATCCATTCTTTGGATTAGTAATTTCGACTACCCCATTCGAATACGCTTTATGAACCAAGTATGGGCCATTCCATCGAGATTTGAGCTTTCCCGGAAAGATGTGCAATTTTGAATCATATAGGAGCACCTTTTGTCCATCTTGAAACTCTTTTCTAAGGACAATTTGATCGTGCCATCTTTTGAGTTTGTCCTTAGAAATTTTTGAATTCATGTAGGCTTCATTCCTCATTTCTTCTAACTCATTCAAATCTAGGAATCTCTTCAACCCAGCTCTTTCCATATCAAAATTTAATTTCTTTATGGCCCACCATGCTTTATACTCCACTTCCACTGGTAGATGACATGCCTTACCAAAAACCAACCTATATGGTGACATTCCAAGAATTGTTTTGTAGGCAGTTCGGTAAGCCCAAAGTGCATCATGAAGTCTTAATGCCCAATCCTTGCGGTTTGCATTCACCACTTTCATCAGGATGTTCTTGATCTCACGGTTAGCTAACTCCACTTGTCCGCTTGTTTGTGGATGGTAAGGTGTGGCTACTTTGTGTTTCACTCCATATCTAGCGAGAAGGTTATTGAATATCTTGTTGCAAAAGTGAGTACCTCCATCACTAATAATGGCCTTTGGCACCCCAAACCTTGTGAATATATTTTCCTTAAGAAATTTAACAACCACTTTGTGATCATTATGCTTACAAGCTATTGCTTCCACCCATTTTGACACATAGTCAACTCCTACCAGGATATAGGAGTATCCAAAAGAGAGTGGAAACGGTCCCATGAAATCAATCCCCCATATATCAAATAATTCCACTACCAATATGGGATTAAGTGGCATCATGTGTCTCTTTGTCAATTTTCCAAGCCTTTGACACTTGTCACAAGACTTACAAACTTCATGTGCATCTTTAAATACAGTAGGCCAATAAAAACCTGATTGGAGAACCTTCAAGGCTGTCTTTTGAGTGGAGAAATGGCCTCCACAAGCATAAGCATGGCATTGCATAAGAATTCCTTGTTGTTCTTCTTCCGGTACACACTTCCTAATGAGTTGATCAGCACAATACTTGTACAAAAATGGTTCCTCCCAATAGTATGCATGCACCTTGGATAAGAAAAATCTTCTCTCTTGAATAGTCCATTCCTTAGGTAGTTCTCTAGTGACTAGATAATTTGCAATATGAGCATACCATGGATTGGTGTCTACTTTCAAAAGAGCATCATCAGGAAATTCTTCATTGATGGGGGGGCTTTCCGGAATGTGTTCCACAGAAATTCGGGATAGATGGTCAGCTACCACATTCTCTACACCTTTCTTATCCTTTATTTCAAGATTGAATTCTTGAAGAAGTAAAATCCAACGAATTAGCCTTGCTTTAGAGTCTTTCTTGTTGACTAAATATTTCAAAGCTGAGTGGTCGGTGAAGATCACTATAGGAGCTCCAACAAGATATGCTCTAAACTTGTCTAATGCAAAGACAACCGCAAGCAACTCTTTTTCAGTGGTGGTGTAGTTCTTTTGTGCCTCATTAAGAGTTTTACTTGCATAGTAGATAACATAAGGTTTTCCCTCATCTCTTTGCCCTAGAATTGCTCCCATTGCTTGATCACTTGCATCACACATAACTTCAAAAGGCAAGTCCCAATTTGGTCTTCTCACAATAGGTGCAGTGGTCAATAGTCTCTTCAACTCTTCAAAGCAATGTTGACAATTTTGATCCCATTTGAATTTGGCATCCTTAGCAAGTAAGGCACACATAGGTCTTGCTAGCTTAGAGAAATCCTTGATGAAACGTCTATAAAAACCTGCATGACCAAGGAATTGTCTAACTTCCTTAACATTTGTTGGTGGTGGGAGATTCACAATTATCTCAATTTTTGCTTTATCCACTTCGATCCCTTTCCTTGAGATAACATGACCTAAGACAATGCCTTTTTCTACCATAAAATGGCATTTCTCCCAATTTAGCACTAAATTTTTCTCAATGCACCTTTGAAGTATTGTTTCCAAATTTGAGAGACAATCTCCAAAATCCTCACCATAGATGGTAAGGTCGTCCATGAAAACTTCCATGATTCTCTCCACCATGTCACTAAAGATACTTAGCATGCATCTTTGAAAAGTTGCGGGAGCATTGCATAAGCCAAATGGCATTCTCCTATATGCATAGGTACCAAAAGGGCAAGTGAATGTTGTCTTCTCTTGATCTTCCAAGGCAATCTCAATCTGAAAATAACCAGAGTAACCATCAAGAAAACAATAATAAGGATGTCCCGAGACCCTCTCCAATACTTGGTCCATGAATGGAAGAGGAAAATGATCCTTTCTTGTGACAGCATTCAGCTTTCGATAGTCAATACACACCCTCCATCCCGTGGTCAATCTTGTGGGAATAGATTCTCCCTTTTCATTTTGTACCACGGTCACTCCCGACTTTTTAGGTACAACTTGAGTAGGGCTCACCCAAGTGCTATCCGAAATAGAGTAGATGATTCCAGCTTGTAACAGCTTAAGTACCTCATTTCGAACAACCTCTTGCATGTGAGGATTCAATCGCCTTTGAGGTTGACGAATTGGCTTAGCATTTTCCTCCAAATAAATGTGGTGAGTGCATACCAAAGGACTTATCCCCTTAAGATCAGAAATGGACCAACCAATAGCTTCTTTGCATTTTCTTAGAACTTCCAACAAGCTAGCTTCTTGTTGGAATGATAATTTTGAAGAGATCACCACTGGAAACTTATCTTCCTCAAGGTATGCATATTTTAAATCAGTTGGCAAGGGCTTGAGATCGAGCTTAGGTGATTCTTCTTTCTTTTCTTCTTCATCATTGGTTAGAGATAAAGGCTTTTCTTTTGCTTTCCATTGCATTGGATGATTAATGGAGGTAATTTCATTAGCTTCTTCATTTTTTTCTTCTTGCTCAATTTCTTCAAATTCTTCATAAGCCTTCTCCATCTCTTCCTCTCTTATTCTTTCCACATGTTCTTCTATAAGAGTATCAATCAAGCAAGCTTCTTCTTGTTCATCCTCATCTTGATTTGGATGTCTCTTGCATAGATGAAAAATATTCAGCTCAAGAGTCATATTCCCAAAAGTGAGCTGCATTACCCCATTCCGGCAATTTATTAAAGCATTTGCTGTGGCTAAGAAAGGTCTTCCAAGAATGATTGGAACATGATTAGGTTCTCTTGCTATTGGCTCCGTATCAAGGACAATAAAATCAACCGGATAGTAAAATTTATCCACTTGAACCAATACGTCTTCAATCATTCCTCTTGGAATTTTAATTGACCTATCTGCCAAAGATAATGTGATAGAAGTAGGCTTGAGTTCCCCTAGCCCCAATTGCTTGTACACCGAATAGGGAAGAAGATTTACACTTGCACCCAAGTCAAGAAGAGCTTTCTCTACATATGTATCTCCAATATTCACCGAAATGGTAGGACACCCTGGATCTTTATATTTGATTGGAGTCTTACATTGGATGATTGCACTAACTTGTTCAGTCAAGAAAGCTTTCTTGTTGATGTTCAGCCCCCTCTTCATTGTACATAAATCTTTAAGGAACTTGGCATAGGGAGGAACTTGCTTGATCATGTCTAGGAGTGGTATGTTAACTTTGACTTGCTTGAGAACTTCAAAAATCTCAGTTGCATTATTTACCACCTTCCTTGATTGAAGAGCTTTTGGAAAAGGTGGAGATAAGAGCTTATCTTTCTTCTTAACCTCTTCATTGACAATCTCATCTTGCTTTGGTCCATCATCTTCATTCACCTCTTTCTTTTTTTCTTGTTCTTTCACATTTTCTTCTTGTTCCCCTCCTTTATTCTCTTTTGGTTTTGGCATAGGTTGATCAACTTGTTTGCCACCTCTTAAGGTAATGACTGCCTTCACTTCATCTACCTTAGCCGAATTTTCATTCTTTTCTCCAATTTCATGAACTCCCCTTGGATTTTGTTGGGGTTGTGAAGGAAATTTTCCTTTTTCTTGCACCGTATGCATACTTGTGAGTTTGGAAATAGCAAGCTGCATATTATCAAATTTTTGTGTGAGATTGGTTTGCAAGCTATCAAATTTCTGATTGAAAGATGTCTCCACATGATCCATCCTTTGATTTAATTGAGTATTGATACTCTTTTGATCTCCAATGAAGTCACCCATCACTTTACTCAAATTCACTATAGCTTGTTCTACCGGTGAAGCTTGAGGTTGAGAAGTTTGCATGTTAGAAGAAAATTGTCCTTGTCCACTCTTCCAAGATAGATTTGGATGATTCCTCCAACCCGGATTATAAGTGTTTGAAAATGGAGAATTGTTGGAGTGTTTAACAAATCCAACAACATTAGCTTGCTCCATAAACATTTCTCTAACAGCTGGTATGGTGGGGCATTCGCTCACTAGATGTTCACCGGATTGACATATGGAGCATTGAGCAATTTGCATTGGAACGTCATTAACCACTTTAATTTCATTAGCTCCTCTTGCTTCAAGTTCTTCCAATCTCCTTGATAGAGTTGCCATTTTTACTTGCACATCTACATCCTCATTCAAAGTGTACATTCCCCCTTTAGCATTGTTTTGGGGCTTGACTTTGCTGGAGTCTTTTCCATGAGGTTCATCCCATGATCTAGATATTTCAGCCACATAGTTTAGAAAATCCATAGCTTCATCAGGACTCTTGCTCATAAAGTCTCCTCCACACATGGTTTCTAGCAATTGTTTCATAGCCGGTGACATACCTTCATAAAAGTAGCTTACCAACATCCAAGTGTCAAAACCATGATGAGGACAAGCATTGACAGCCTCCATATATCTCTCCCAACAAGCATAAAATTTTTCATTCTCCATGGCCACAAAATTGGAAATTTGTCTCTTCAGTCCACTAGTACGATGAGCTGGAAAAAACTTCTTCAAAAATTCAGCTTGTAGTTCAGGCCATGAGCGGACACTTCGCGGTCTCAAAGAATTCAGCCACACTTTTGCCTTGTCCTTGAGAGTGAAAGGGAACAATTTAAGTCTCATTAGATCAATTGATGCAGCCCCTTCTTGAAAAGTATGACATACTTCTTCAAAATCCTTAATGTGAGTGTAAGGATTCTCATTCTCCATTCCATGGAATTGAGGAAGAAGTGGCACCAAATAAGGACGGATAATCATTTGCTCACTAGGAGGAACAATGCATGATGGTGCACTCATTCTCGGTGGATGCATATGGTCCCTCATAGATCGATACAAATGGAAATTTTCTTCATTTGGACCATGTTGACTTAGTTGATCTTCACCTTGAGGTTCCATTTTATTTGTAGCAGTTCCAATATCCAGCACTTGAGTAGATGAATAAGTTCTTTCCAACCTCCCCTTATAATTTCGTTCCCAATGGAGCATACAAGGGTTCACCTACACAGCAAACAAAGGAAAACCAAAACACAACAAAAAAAAACAAAAGAGAAAAAGAAAAAGAAAAATGAAATCTGGAAGAAAAATAAGATGAAAGTGGAGAATTGGTAAAGAGAACTTCACCAATCTTGTGATGTGGATCACAAGGGTTAATCCTCACCAAAGAGAATGCCTCAATCACCTTGGCACCATCCCCGGCAGCGGCGCCATTTTTGATCGCTCGGATTTTGTCGTTTATTGGATCAAAACAAAATTTATAACCTAATTCACTATTCTATAGCAATTTGTACCCGATCAAAAAATGGTTTTAGTACAAACTACCGTAGTATAGTGGTATTTAGGTATCGTCCACAAGGATGGATTATTCTCGGCAATTAAGGCTTGAACGAGATGATGAGAAATGATGGTGATCAAATGAAATTTACTTGAAATTGCATGATAAAATCTCAAGATAGCAATGTATTCAAATTGAATTGAAAATGAAATGTAAAAGAGAAGAAAATTAATAAGATGTGAGATTCTCGGAGTTAGGATTTTCTAGAGAGCAATTTCCATGGTGAATAGGTGTTGAGATCTAATTTTCATCAAGTTAGATTGAAAACCTAAATTTTCATCTAAACCGATTTTTGATTTAGCTTTAGATCTAGATCTAATTTCTCTTAAAATTAGGTAATCTAATCCAAGAGATCAATTTGAATCATAAATTCAATTCATCTTAAACTATCTTCCAATGATTCACACAATGCAACTATTCAATTTCATCAAATCTAGCATTAAGAATTTGATGAATCTACCTAGCTTGCATTGTAGTAATCATCCAAGACAATTTGAAGAGAAAAATCCCCAAATTTCAATTAATCAATCAATTGGATCTAATTACCTTTACAATTCAGGCTCAATTCTCTAATTCACCATAGATCTTGCCTCTAGATCCTCCCTCCTCCGAGAAAAACGAGATTTAGCCACTCATGCTTGGAGATTTGATCTCACAAGACATGTTTGGCTACCGAGAAAGTAAGAGAAACTGAAGGAAAATGGAGAATTATAGAGAGAAGAAGAATGAAAAGTTCTACAATTAGAAAATGTATCAAAAGTTTTGAAATGAGTTAATCCCGTTTCTATTTATAGGCCAAGGTAAAAATGACACTTGGCAACATTCTAGAGGTCTTCCGGATGCTTCTTCATCAAGGAAGCTGGAGAGAATGAATTTTCGCACGAGCCCTAGCAATCTCGCATGATGGTGCGAAGTGGAGAATGCAACAGCTTCCTTTTCGTTCTTCTGGAGCGTTTCGCATGACTGTGCGAAAATTTCGCATGGTCATGCGAAATTACTTCCTCAAAATTTCCTCTTATGCTGCAGCCACCTCCCTTCTGTCTCATTTCGCATGACTGTGCGAAAATTTCGCATGGTCATGCGAAACCGACAATTATGCTATTCCGGCTCCTCTTTACAACTTCTCTCATTTCTTCATGTTTAATCCATCTCCACCACCTTCAATTAAGCTTCAAAGCTTGGTTCAAGTGTATTTCCTCTTCCTCATGACCACATTATGTACCCTCCTCCATTCATTTTCCATTTGTCACTCCATGCTTCAAAAATCACCTTAAAATATCTCCAAAACTCAACAAAAACCATAAGTATCACTTGTAAGGGTAGTAATGTATTACTTGGGCAAATTAGGCATAATTACTACTCAAAAGGTGTAAAACACATGAAAGTTAGTATCTAAAATATGTGGTTTTTGAGTAGTAATCAACTAGGTTTGAGAATGTTAAGATACATGAAAATCAAACTTTTTCTTCCTTTTATTCTAAATTAAGTGATATTGTAACTTCTTTGTTTAATCTTAGAGAAACTATTCTTGATTCTAAGGTAGTTAGGAAAATATTGAGATCTCTTTTAGAGAGATTCAAACCTAAAGTAACTGTCATAGAAGAGATCAAGGACATTGATTTCATGAGAGTTGATGAACTTGTAGGCTTCATTCAAACATATGAGATGACCCTACCTAATTCCTAAAAGCCTAAAGACTGCCATTAAGGCTTCTAAGAATGAGGAGAAATATATTGAATTTCCATATAATATAACTAGTGATGAATTGGCCCATATGGCTAAAAGGATTAAAAGGGTCATGAAATTTAATAAAAGGTTCTACAAGAACCAAGAATCTAGAAAAAGAAAATGACCTAAAGAACAATCATCCAATGAGAAAGGAAAAGGTTCCTCCAAAGGTAAGAAAATTAAATGCTATAGTTGTGGAGGTTTGGGACATTATGCTTATAATTTTCCTAGTTCCAAAGATGCCAAAAAGTCTATGCAAGCAACATTGAGTGATACAAATTATGAAGAAAGTGCTTCCACGGCATTTGAAGATGTAAAGTATGATCCCAATGACATGTTAGCCTTTGTTGCATCTATGGAACTTGTGAATGATACTGATTGTGATAGTGATAGTGATGATGATGAGTTTATTGATGAACAAAGGGTTGAATTTTTTTGTTAATCTTGTTGTTGAGCATGAAAGATTAGTTAAGAATTATATGAAAAATAATGATATTCTTAAAGATCATAAAAAATAAAAATAAAATAAAAATAAAATAAAAAAATTGATGTGCTTAATGTTGAAAAGACTAATTTGCTTGAGAAAGTTAGGTTTCTTGAATTTGAACATCATTATCTCCTTGAGAAGAGTAATGCTCTCACTCAAGAGATAAAAGGTAATAAGCCTTATTCATCTATGAATGAAATTTTTCACCTTGGAACTAAAGTGCTTAATGAAATTCTTGATAAATGCAAAACCTATGGTGATAAAAGAGGTTTGGAGTACATTAATAAAGATGAAACTCCCTCTAGTGTAGAAACTATGTTTTTCAAAGGTAAGAATGATACCACTAACCAAGCAGAACCTCCTAAAAAGACATCATTATGCACACATTGTAAGAAAACTGGACATTGCCAATTTAGAGGCTACACTAGGTACCACTAACCAAGTAGAACCTCCTAAAAAGACATCATTATGCACACATTGTAAGAAAACTGGACATTGCCAATTTAGAGGCTACACTAGGTTTCTTGAAAGGTTTGAATATCAAATGAATATACTTATGAATGACTTTAATTCCTTTAAAAATAACATCTTGAATAATGGGAAAGGGAATAAAACCAATCAAAAACCTAGAAGTCAATCTAGTTTCTCCAAGTCACCACCTAAGACTAAGCAAGATTGATAGAGAAATGATAGGTCTAAATGTCAAGTTGTGTCAAATACTCTTAAAGCTAAATCTTCTAGTGAGTGGTACCTTGATAGTGGATGCTTTAGACACATGACAGGAGATAGAACCTACTTCACTCCTCTTGAAAATTATGATGATGGGATTGTTACTTTTGGAGATGGAAACCTAGCTTGAGTGAAAGACAAGGGTAGTATAGTTATCCCTGGTTTTCCTAAATTAGAAGGGGTTCTATATACTAAAGGACCTAAGGCAAACCTCTTAAGTAGTAGTCAAATATGTGACAAAGACAATAAAGTAAATTTTCACCAACACTTATGTGAGGTAGTTAATAAAGAGGGAAAGGCAGTCATCACAGGACATAGGACTATGGATAATTGTTATGCTATAAATCTTAACTCTAGAACACCTCTTATGTGTAGTAAGACAAAGCTTGATCCCCCTTAGCTCTGGCATAGCAGACTAGGTCATATAAACTATAGGAACCTTGTGCATTTAGTGAATACTGAAAAGGTTAGAGGTATCCCTAGACTTAGTGGTGAACCTAAACCCATTTGTGGTGAGAGCATGAAAGGTAAACAAACTAAAAGTTCACACAAAAAGGTTAAGGAAATAAGGACCACTAGACCTTTAGACCTTCTTCATATGGATCTTATGGGTCCAATGCGAATTAAAAGTAGAAATAGTAAAAGATATGTCCCTGTGGTTGTAGATGATTTTTCGAGATACTCCTTTGTGAGTTTTCTTAGGGAGAAATTTGAGGCTATTGAACATTTGAAGTCTTTATTTAATAGAATACAAGTGAAAATTGGTCATCCAATTATAAGGATTAGGAGTGATAGGGGGAGAGTTCAAAAATGTGGATGTTTACCTCTTTTACGAGTCTAAAGGAATTAAACATGAATATTCAACCCCTAGAACTCCTCAAAAAAATGGAGTAGCTAAAAGAAAGAATAGAGTGTTACAAGAGATGGTTAGGGTGATGATTCACATGCATAATACCCCTATGTAATTTTGGGCAGAATCTATTAATACAGCGTGCTACACTACTAATAGGATTTTTCTTAGGCCAGGAACAAAGAAAGATTGGTTGCCTAAGAATACTCACAAATAAAAGGGATTGATTATGAAGAAAGTTTTGCACTTGTAACAGGATTAGAATCAATTAGGATATTGGCAATAGCATGCTCCTTGAGAATAAAAGTTTACCAAAGGGATGTCAAGAGTGTTTTTTTTAATGGAATTCTAAGCGAAGAAGTTTATGTTGAGCAATCTAAGGGATTTAAGGATCCAAACTACCCCAATCATGTCTATAGGTTAAAAAAAAACTCTTTATGGATTAAAGTAAGCTCCTAAAGCATGGTATGATAAGCTCACAACCTATCTTTTGGAGGAAAAGTTTGAAAGATGGGAAGTTAATAGAACTTTGTTTATAAATAGGTTCAATGATGAGTTGTTAGTAGTTCAAATTTATGTTGATAATATTGTTTTTGGAGCTACCTCTAGTGAGTTTGCCCTTAGACTTGTCGAAGAAATGAAAACTAAATTCAAGATGAGCATGGTAGGTGAATTAACCTTCTTCCTAGGATTGCAAATTAGACAATTAAAAGATGGAATCTCTCTCTTAATAAAAATATTCTTGATGGATTGATGTGTATTATCCAAAGTAAGTTACTTAAGTTATTACCGATCAATCTAATGTTGAGAGTTTTTTAACTTAATTATTTGTTCATATTAGTTTATCATTAAATTTTGTTTCTATTGGTGTCAATCCTACTTTCTAAGTTAGTTAGTTGAGCATTCTATCCATTGTTAGAATTGAAATCAATCTCTGATCACTCGAGAGCTGCATCCAGTGCTCAAGCCTCATCCAATGGATTTAACGCTCAAGTGTTTTAAGTTATATCTAGCGGCGCATCCATCAAGCATTCTACTTGAGTGGTAATCTGCATCCAATGACACTTCTAAGTATAAAAACCCATCTTGCACGCCATTTGATATTTCAAACGTTTACCTTTTCTCTCAAGCACTCTAAGACTTCGTCTCTTTGTCATTTAAGGTCAGTTTTCTTCATTTTTTAGGTTTTCAACTTCATAGCATTATTTTGCACCACTTTCAATACATTTCTAGTGGATTAGATTTTCTTTGTGTTTTTCTTGATTTTTGAGTCTCTTAGCATTCGACTAGCTATGTCTAGTCGTAGGCATCAACAAGAGGTGACTACTCTTGGGTCACCTAAGCCCACTCAGGGCATCGCACTTTAGGGTCCTTTTGACCTTTCTAATCTTCTTTTAGATTATTTCTACTCTTAAGAGTCACACGATCATTTCTATGCTCATTTTTCAGATCCGTCAAATTATAGTCAAGCGTTCTATCAATCTTTGTGCTAGAATACTCCTATTCTTGTCATTTTCAAAGAGAAAGGGTGGGAGTCCTTGTTTCCTTTGCAAGGTTCGTATCATTCTCTTCTGGTTGGCATGTTCTATGCAAACATGCATATTGTTTCTCCTAGTCACTCCTTCTAGGTGACCATGTTTGGTTAATCCTTTTAGATCACCTCTTTGTCATTTAGGCATGTACTCGGCATGCCTAGACTTGTTGCATGTGCCTTCTTTCCTTTCGGAGTTTTAGTATCTCACTCCAAGAAAGCTTCTTTCAATTCTAGTTTCATTATACAGTACTCCTCGTGAGTTTCTCACGTATATTCCTTTGGTTGGCTTCTCCAAGCCAACTTGGATTCTTACTACTTTTCTTACATACTTTTTCTATCCCTCATCCCATCGTACCAAGATTTGTCGATCAACTACTTGTTTCATCCACATCATTCTATCTAGACAGCAGTTCGATATTGGTCAGGTGATAATCGATACCATCACCCCCTACCGTGACTTCTTCCATCGTGGTGTACTCCCTTTGGACTCTTCATCTCTAAAGTATTGGAGCATATTGGCTTTGAGATTGCTATTGCATAGAAGGTCTAAGTTGTTCATGCCTTGTTGGATTAGAGCTCTTAGGTCAAACACTACAGCCCTGTGTATGGTCCTATGGCTCCTCCAGTTCCCAATGGCCCTTTGGATGCTACATCGACTCAGCAAGCTGCTCATGAGGCACTTGTCGAGGAGGACGAGATTCGAGCCATGAAGTAGGATGCTCCTGTACCAAAGGTTACTCCAAGAACTTGCTCCAATCAAGGTTATGCCAAATCATCTAGAGCTTCTCATGGAACATCGTCTTCCATACACCCGACTTCTTAAGATGGATCTCATGTCTATAGTGCTTCAGAGATTGGACTCACAGGACACTTAGCTCAATGAGATCTAGGGTCTAGTTGACCTATACTATTTCGTGGATCCATGCTTAGAGCGATCTGAGCTCTTTCCCTCTCCCTGATGTTTAGATATTTAGTTTATCTTTATATGTATTTTTTGTTAATTTGGATGATTATTCATTGCTTATCTTTTGTATCTAAAATCATATATATATATATATATATATATATATAAAGATTTATCTCCTTATCTTGTGTGTGCCTTCTCATCTTTATATCTTTGTTACTTTGTAGAAACACCTAAAGGGATAAAACGCCTAAGTATAAGTTCGTTTACAAAAGGAACACAAGAGTAAATGGAAAGTTTGATTTTTATGTGGCTAAGATTGTAGCTAAAGGTTATAGTTTGAAACTTTGTTTCAAGTATGGAAAAAATTTTCAATAGTGGTCATACTCAAATCCATCACATTACTCCTATCTATTGCAGTGTGTCTCATTTATGAGATAAAGCAACCAAACTTTTTCATAGCAAAGGGCCTTATGTGTATAAGAAGGCACAAGGAAGCATGGTGATGTTTTAAGATCTTGTAGGTAAATGATAATCTACTCATTAGATATAATGTAGGAATATTGTCATCAATCAAGATCTGGTAGTCTACTTAGTTCTAGATGAAAATCTAAAAGAAGACACAATATATTCTTAGGGTTAAGGTCCTTTAAGACTACAAGAATAGGAAAATTGTGCCATGTCACCTACATTGATGAGCATTTGGTCAAGTATATGATGCAAAACTCCAAGAAGGGTTTGTAACTCTTTGGATTTAGAGTTGCCTTTTTTGGGATCAATGTCCTTAGACATTTGTGGAGAGAGATTGCATTAAGGTGATATCCAATGCCTCTATAATGGATAGCCTTAAGTATGCGATAGTATGTGTTAAACCAAATATTTACTTTGTTATAGGAATAATGAGTGGATATTAGTCCATTTCCTGATTATTGCTTTGGGCGGATGTCAAACATATACTCAAGTATCCTTAGAGAATGAGAGATTATATGTTTATGAGTCTTTGCGATGAGTTGGTACTCCTTTCGTGCCAGGAAATTGGACTTTCAATCTGATGAGGACTCTCACAAGTCTACTTCTAAGTATGTGTACACTCTAAGTGGTTTTTGTTGCTTCCATAGCAACAAAGGAAGCCTTTTGGCTTATAGGTAGTTCTCTTGGTTATATCGTCTAAGATCTTGTTATATGATAGTAATGAGACGATGGCATGGTCTAAAGAACAAAAATACCACCAGAGTAGGAAACGTATAAAGAGGAAGTGATACCTTATTGTGAGATTGTATAGGGAGGTGATATGACTATGTAGTAGAATCTTTTTGCAGTGCCTAATCTGATTTTGAAGTTAGTGGGAGTTTGTTGGGATTGAGCCCTTAAAAGCAAGATATAATGTAACAAAGTTAGACTTAACCATCTCCTTGCTATCAATTTGGTGCATTAACATTGATTTGAGCATTTAGTCCATGTCTCTTACATTGTACATGACTTGAGGGCATTAGAAGTTGAACAAAAGATACAAGTCATGGGTTCCTTATAAATAGATAAATTGTCCATAGTTGATTAATGGAATTAGGCAATCTAGTAGAGACTGTAATGCATCACCTCCTAATTTGAGGGATGACTTGTCTTGGGCATCGGGATGGGTTTCCCATGGTGAGTGCACTAATGTATGTGATGCACACTGGACATGACCTATGGTGAATCATCAATTGTCACAATTCACCAAGTTACTATACTGCATGGACTTTCAACCTTGAGAGAATATCTAAAATCAACAAGAGGTTTTGACTTGTGGGTGAGACTCTAAAATGGTCATATATCCATATGGATTGGATCACTATTGATGGAGGCTAGTGGCAACAGGTATTCTTAATATAGGCACCATGATATCTCATGGAATTGAAACAGTGTGTCCTCTTGGATGATCCAAAGGATATATGATCATGAAATTTGTGATCATAATAATTCCTTTAATGGAATTTGACATATGTTCCTTGAAGTTAGAGTATGTTAATTAATCACAAGGATTTGAGAGGTAATTTTGATAGGTTATCAACATTACCTTGTTAGATTATGGACACCAATTCATGGGAAGTCTGCATGTAGTGTATAGTAGGTCATGAACCCGAGCACTTAGTGTCTTGTTGTTATTTATATAGGATACTGGAGTTCAATTGATTCTCTATAGTGGGATGTTGAATTAACTTCATAATTGAATTCTAAGGGAGTTAATACTCCTGTGGGTCCCAATGGTCCTCGTTTTGAGCTCATATATGTTGTTGGTATGGATTATGAGGGTCGGATTGGCTATAAGTTCACTTTTGTGTATAAGGGTATTTTGGTAATTATGTAAGGTTGCACAAGGGTAAGTGAGCAAAGTCTATAGATTGGGTTAATTGCTTAATTAGTAAGCCCTATTAGGTTAATTAATCAATTATGACCCATTTTGGGCTAAATTAAGTGACCCAAGCCCATATGAGCTCAAGTTACTTAAGCCTAGTTAGGATCCCTATAAATGCCCCCTAGAGGGTAGGGTTTATAACTTTTATCTTTCACCATCCAGAGAGAAAGAAAGTCATAGCCTCCACCCTCCTTTCCTCCTTACCGGAAGTGTGCCAAGAACAAGGTTGAGTCATCGAGCGGAAAATTGTGGGTTTACGAGATTTCCAACAACTTCAAGGTCATCTTCAACACTTGGAATTTAAGGTTTGGGAACATCCAAACCTAAAGGTTAGTACTTTAACCTTAAAAGATTTTTTCTTTTTTATAAAATTTGTATTACTCGTTGCTTAGATCCAAGATGCCAACAAGTTCTACTTTATTTATAAAATAGAAAACAACTACAATTATCTTCCCAACCACTTGTTTCTCATTAAAAGCTCTCATTTCCTTCTTAGCTGCATTGATTTTCACTTGCAAACCATCCTAGTGCACCCTTTTAATTCATCCTAGCTTTCCTTTGTATTAATGCATTTTTTCTGCTAGGTTGAGAGTATTTTTCATTAATTATTAAAGTGAGATTGTGTGTGTTTAAAGCTTCAAGTCGAGGAATACTTGAAGGGATTTTGTAAGCGTCCTTTGAAGTCGGAATCCAAGTGTAAAACATTGGAAGCTTAGTTGAAGTTTCAAGGATAATGAAACTCTCACTCGGTTAGAGCTTGAGGAGAGTGGAAATAGGCAAAGAGTGTCAAAAGTGTCAAACCACTATAAAACTTTGTGTTTACTCTCTCCAACTCAATCTCTTTATTTTTGTTTAAATTTGTTATGCTTTGAAAAGATTTTTAAAAACTCAATTCAACCAACCCCTCCCTCATCTTAGGTAACCATCCTAGGAAATTGGTTTTTTTACATGAAAATTCATTATGATTATTTTAAGGGAATATAATTACTTCTCTTTTAAATTTCTTTACAACTCCATCATTCGAAAGAGTTAAATTTCTTATTAGAATATATCGTAATTGACCCTTAACAACTTTTTAATGCAGTATAGTTTAACTTTAATCTATTAGAAAATTGATTTTTTCACATAAAAATTCATTATGATGGTTGTTTATAATAATTATTTTCACAATAACTTGCAAGATTAAATGTATATTTCAAAATTTTAATGTAAGAAATTATGAAATCTATAAAATTTGTAAACATTTATTCCATATCAATTGCAAATTTTATTTAACATTTAAAAGGATACTATATATAAAGAAAATGTAAAGTAATAAAAATAGCTCTAATACCACCTTACTCTAATAATGGATAAACCTATGTTAAATAAAATTAACTTCTTGATGTTATACTTCTGTTGTGTCCTCTTGGTAATACTTTCCATTCATTGTTACACTTTTTTTTATTTGGATCATATTTTTGTTATCTTTAGTATTGTTTTATTGATATGCATTTATTTAGGTTACTTTTTGAAATGCTCAAGAATCCTGATTAGTTGTTTCACTGATCAATTTTTTCGTCTCAAGAATTACGAAAAGAAAAACATATTCTTTCTTTGTTTTCAAAAAGAGAAGAGAAAATATATTTTCTCTATTTTTAGTTTTTAAGGAGAGAAAGTTCCCACTAAGAGAAAGAAATTTTATTTATTTATTTAATTGTAACAATTTTTAGGTAATTTTAAAACACCTAAAAATTACTTTTCTTATTTCTTTCATTTATTGGTTTCGAATTTAACCCACTTAGAAATCTTAACTCAACTCTAACGCCCAAAAAGAAAAAATAAATAAATAAATAAATAAATAAAAGCTCATATCGTTTTCAAGATCCAGCATCCACGGATAGAGTTAGATGAAGGACCCACACACAATAAATAGTGTTGGATAAATGGAACTGTCTTGGATATTCAAGACTTGATCTTTGGTGTGAACATTTCACACCCCCCTGTTCACCCATCTCCATAATAGTCCATATAAATGCTGACAAGTGGGCCTCCACCCTGCTATTTAATTAGTCCAGTAGAATACACAAACACGGCCGAAACCTCCCACAAAGTCCCTACCCGAAATGACCATTATACCCCTCAGTTCTTATGCCTAAAAACTTGTAGGCTGGAGTCCAAAAACTAACAACGAAAGTGACGGGTCAAGCCCTCAATTGGGGCCATTGGGTCATCCTCTCTGGTTAAAGCCCTAGTGAAAGTGGCTTTGACATGTGTACCTGTGGTGTCCCGATTAACATGATTATAATATCATAAAATATCTAAAAAAAGTATCAAAAAATTGTTACCTATGTAGCCCTCACAGGCTTTAAATGGCCCGTCTTAAAAGGCGAATTGACATCTGCATTTTAGTGAAAGGACTAATACTATGTCTTGCAGCCTGAATTACCCATCCATAGACCTACTCTTTGCTACACATCGACACTTGGGTACACTCACATTGCGTTTTGGGTTTGGTAGTAAATCCAAAAAAATATTTTTAACACTTAAAAAATTTTATTCTTTAAATTTTAAAAATATTAAAAATATTTTTTATAATCATTATAAAATACATTTTTTAATAATAATTTTAAGAAACTCTTTTAATATTTTTAACACTTAAAAAATTTTATTATTTAAAAAAATTTTATCATTTAAGTATTAAAATAATTAAAAACATTTTTTAGGATCACTATCAAATACATTTTTAATCTTTAATGTACATGAATTTAGACTACAATTTTTCTAAGATAATAATACCATCTCACGTAAAGATAAAAATACCTTCAAAGTTCATTGTCAACTCTTCTTTCTCTATTTCTTTTCTTTCCATCTCTCAATCCTTAACAAATTTCTTCAAAAGAAATTATATTTTTTAATAGTGGATAAACAAAAAAATCACCTCTAATTAGAAATGCAACTTATACAGATAACCCAAACGCAATTCAATATTTAGGGAGGCGCTTAAATAATTATTTTTTATATTTGAATTGCGTTTTTACAATCTAAACACAATTTGAATTGGACTCCAACCAAGGTTAGGATAACTTGAATCTTATCCAAATTTGAATTAATATTTTTATAAAATTTATAATGTATATTATTATAATAATAATACTTTTTCTTTTTAAATATCAAACTATAATTATATTATATACCTTTTTAGTTTTTTAGAAAGATATAAATTTATTTTTACTTTTATGTTATGATATTGAAATTAAACTTGGTTAAGTACTTCAAATTAGAAATCGGTTGAACTTGAACTAATTGTTTCCTATCTTGAAAGATATTACAAGCGCTTTTTTTTTTTACCTCATTTTGTATTATTTTTTCACTTGGTCGAGGTATGGAAAAAGATAAATCAAGAAGTATTGTCTACAGCCAAAGGGTTTGGTGGTTTTTGAAGCACCCAGTTTACCTTTAGACATGTGTCTAGTTTTTAAAGTTTGTACTTAAACTTCTTTTTTTCTTCTACTTTTTCAAATGTTTTTATTTCAAAATTATTCTTAATTTTTTTTTTTTACTATTTTTACTACAAATATTTATAAAGAAAATTATGTAAATAATAAGTTGCATGCAACAAACATAATATTATGTATAGATTAAAAAATACATAAAATAAGTTGAAATTAGCTTTAAATTTAGGTGGTGTTTATTATTTTTATTTAATTTTAAATAGAACTTAAAACTAAATAGTTTTAAATATTAAATTGTTTATTTTTATTATATATATATTTTTTAATTATTAAAAAGTAAAGAAAAATTAATGTAATTTTTTTTATTTAGAATAAATTAAAATATTTGATTTTTTCTATTCAATATAAAAATTATAAAAAAGTAAAAGAAAAACAAATAACTTAAAATCCGAAAAAAAAAAAATTTCAACAGAAAAAAGAAAAGGACACCCTCTTAATTTAAATATTTTTTTATTTACAAACAAGCTTAAAAGAAGATTTTGCTCAATTTTTTTGTCTAAAAGTGATGCGGAAGAGACAATGAGAAGGGTATTTTAGGTAATTACTAATATTTAGGTGGATGAATTAGTAAGTTAGTGTTTTTAAGGTAGATGTGTAAAATGGGTATAAATTGATGCATATATAATCTTTTGTTTTAATTTGATAAGGAAAATCATTTCTTTAATTCAAAAAAATCTATTTTGCAAAATTTTTATTAGAAATCAATTTTTTTAAGCATTTATTATTAAAATAATCCATTTTTAAAAACAAATTTTAGGTGTTTTCAATTATTTTTTATATAATATTTTAAAAATAATTAAAAATATGAAGAATATTTTAAAACTTTTATTTTAAGGAAAAGTGAGTTTTAATTCACTAATTTTAAAAAAATATATAAAAAAAAACACTCAACTTTTATAAATAAGTTTTATCTTCATTCATTTAAAAATATTTTAAAATATATACACTTTTATAATTGTTTTTTGATATATCTTTTTACTTGATAATATTAAATTAAATTATAAAAAAATTAATTTATCATTTCAATTTGATAAAAGAATCTTACAATAAATAAATTATAGATTTTTTTATTATATAATATGAAACACAAATTATTTTTCAAAAATTCTCGAGATCCTCAAGTAATAAGTAATTTTTATAATTTCCCAATTAATAATGATTTTATATCCTATATTATATAAATTCACTCATATTCTCATTTTTTTAAAATAAAAATTATGTTAGTTGACATCAACAATAAAATAAAAAATTTTAAAATTAAAAATGGAATTAAAACTCAAATGCTTAAAAATTAAATCGAATTAAAACAAAAAAATTAAAAATTAAAAATTAAATACAATTAAATCCAAAAAACTTAAAATTAAAATAAAATAAAATATTAACTCTCATTGTATTTCAAACTCCTTTTAGAATCTATATTTTCTATTACTGTGATTCAGTTAAGTGAAAGTCAATATTTTTTTTTTATATTTTTAACTTTAAAGTTTGTTAGTTTTAATTATATTTTTAATTTTTAAAATTTCTTATTTTATTAATCTCAAATGAGTTCTTATATAAAATTGTTAATTATCTAAATTATGAAAAAGTGCATATATTTTAAAATATTTTTTAAATGGATGAATATAAAACTAATTTATAAAAGTTAGGTGTTTTTTTTTTTTTTTTTTTTTTAATTTATTAAATTAGTGAATCAAAACTTACTTTTCCCTTTATTTTATATATAATATTGTTATGGGATGAATATGCTAAAAACTATTTTTCATATATGAGATTCCAAAACTAAAAAACGTTGCAAAGAAACCCTAAAAGTTGTTATTTTCCGTCAATGAATCCAAATTTGGGGTAGTTTCGTAATTTTAATTCATAACGTTGTTATGCCCTCTTTTTCTAATAATATATGATCATGTGCGTGTATCATTGATTTAGAGAGTGTTAGCATAGGTTTATGAGGCTAACCAAATGATTAGGGCACTACGTCCTCTTATTTTTAGTCTTTTAATGTAGATTTGCCCTAGAGTAATAGGTGATGTATCTTATATATAAATCAATAATAGGATAATACTATATTGAATTTGAAAAACTTTAATTAAGATTTCAAATTTTATAATTAATTATTGTACTTTTATCTTAATAATATAGGTCTTATTTGATAATTGTTTTTAAAAATAATTTTAACTAATAATTTTTAAAATTAATCTTTAAAAATTGTCTTTATTTGGAACCTAAAATATTTTAATTTATTTTAAAAATAAATTTTACATTTAGTGTTTATTTTTTATTATTTTACAAATTTATATAACTATTTTTTAAAATAGTTGTTAGAAAATATGTGAAAATAATAAAAAATAACTAAAGGATGTTTTATTAGAATATTATGTTTTATGTTATTAAAAAAAATGATTTCTAATTGTTAAATATGTTTTTTTATTTTTTTATTTTAAAAAATAAAAAATTATTCATGAAAACAGTTGCCAAACATACCTTCACTTTCTTTCATAATTCTAGTTAATTCTTAAGATTATGTGACTAATTGTTAAAATAAATTAAAATCACAAGAATAATTAATAGCGAAAACTAAAATTGGGCTTTTTTGTAATTCTTTTTATTTATTTGCAATGGTGATGGGTGCTTAACGCTTATAACAAATTCAATTCCAGCCGTGTGATCGTTGGATTGAGACACATCATCGGCTAGAGATGCTAAGGTATAGACGTCTCCCCAAGGCAAGGCAACACCATATCTTTTTCTCGTCAACCTCGGGTTTGCTGATGTGTCAGCTTGAATGGATTTGCTTGGCCTTTTTATACTTTGATATCAAACTTTAGTGAACCCCTTTGTCAGAAAAGCTCAGTAATGGCCACCAAAATTACCAATAATAACTTGTGGCTTCTCAATGCCCATCAAAATAAAAAAATTTAAGAGAAGGGCAAAATGGGAAAATGGGCAGTTTATTTTTTTGTTTTTAAATTTTTATCCCAGCCCTTTTGGCTTTTAGAAGAGAATAATACAAGGAGTGGTGGCCACTGGCAACTGGCCAACAATAATAAGAGAGAAAAGGGGAGCATGGTAATTTCACAGGAGCAGTGTTTCAGATCATTGACTGGTCTGCGTTTGACCAGTCTTTTGGCATGCCATACCTGCTATTCAGTGGTACGTACTGCTGTGTACTCAGTTGAGCAGCTATTTGTCACATTTCTACCACATAAATGATAGGTGATCCCCACCCCCTCACTTCCCCCACTCTCCGTTCTCCCCACGTACCTCTCACGCCCCAATTGTGATGGAGATTCCCGCACCATCTCCAGGGCCGTGTTCATTCAACCAAATTCCAACTTCCTCAGACTCCATTATAGGTTTTGAAAAAGGCTCCAGCTGCACTGCAGAATGGCTATCTATCGAAACACAGATCAATGACAATTTTATTTACAACTGATGTCCCATTGATTTGTATCTATCCTGCAATTTTTATTTATTTTTTAATTATTTCTTCTTATTTATTCCAAGTTATAAATGTTTTGTTGAAGTAATCATCAATACAGATATTTGTTTAAAAATTAATTTATGCTTAAGGATAATTTTTTTATTTTTAAAAATAAAAATTATATAAATTTCAGAAACTATAATAAAAGAGACATTAATTTATTTTTTATTTTTAAAATTTTTTAAATTTCAAATCTTAAAAACATATTAATACTTTAGGGTCCATTGGGATACCCTTTTTATTTTTTATTTTTAAATTATTTTTTTTATATAAAGATAAAACATCTTATATTAAAAATATATATTTATCTTATATCTTTAAAAATTCATTTAAAAAATTACTATTTTTATATATGATATAAATGCTATTACTATTTTTTAATTTTAAAAATAAAAAACATGAATGATATCCCAATAATATGAATTTATTTGAAAACTATTTTTAAAAATAGATTTTTATTTTTTAGAATAAAAAATACAGAAAAAATATTTTACAATAAAAAATTATTTTATGTTCATAACAAAAAATAAATAAATAAATAAAACATCTTTTAATTATTTTATATTATTTTTACTTGTTTTGTAATAAATATTTTAAAAAATAATTATATAAATATATAAAATAATTAAAAATAAAACACAATATATAAATTTTACTTAAAAATATATTTAAAAATATTAAAAATAAGTTAAAAACATTTTAGGTTTCCAAATCAACTTTTATTCTAAAAATAATAATAATAATAATAATTTTTAAAAACCATTTTTTAAAATTATTTTCAAAAATAATTACCAAACAAGTACTATAATTTTTTTTTAAAATCATTATTTTTTTGAATCCAAGACTCTCAAAGGAATGTAATATTATTCCAAATGGCATATACAGCCTTATTGAAATCCTTAGATCCGATAAGCTTTGTACATGGAGTTATCTGATACAAGAATAGACATATAGCATGGATATTTGAAGCAAAGAAAGAAACAATTAAAATGAAATTAGCTGCATCGAACTGATATTTCATAATGAAAATATAAATAATGATTAATCAAAGTGATAATATTCCAACTTCCAACATGAATGAATCATGAAATTTAGAAGACGAATGGACCATCATAAGCACCATCACCTATGTACAGGGAGAATAGCTAGCCAGCTCTACCACCTCAAATGTAAATAATAATAATAATAATCGCTTTGTTAAAAATTGTTTTGTTATTTGATGGGTGAGATGGATCATGGATGAAGGGAAGATCATTGTGGAGGTGTTTGTGTCCTATCGGAAGCCAATGCAAGGATAGAATTTGCCAGGTTGTTAATGGCATCAACAAGGCCATTAATGCCTTCTCTATTGATCTCAGTTTTGGATTCCTCAATCTTTAATCTTCTCTCAAGCAAACTCAAAAGATCTCTGTGCCTTCTCTCTTCTCTCTCCTCAGAGGCTTGAATGGCTTCTGCTATAATGGAAGCACTTTTTGAAATTGCAGAACCCACTTCAATTGAGGAGCTTCCACTTGCAGTAGCAGTACCACCACTTGTGCCTTCTCCACCACCTCTTCTCCTCCTCTTTGCTGGTGAGTCTGAATACTCACTTGTATCAGAATCTGAGCTATCACACGTCTCCAAAACATAAAAATATTGGAATCATTCCGATCATCAATGTATACATATATGCTAACACAAAATAACATCACACAATACCTCAGTCAACTATCACCTTTTTCTACATATCAAAAAAAGTAAAAACAGTCGCCGTATGAATGCAAGAGAAAGAGGCATATTGAGAATGGTGGTGGAACAAACTTTTGTGAGGTCCAATGGAGAAACAAGTACTGCACAAACAACCCATCAACTTTTACAAGAAATTTAAGATTTTTTATTTTATTTTTATTTTGCCACATTAACATGGAATCCATTACTATAAACACATCTGCATATATGCATATCGAAAATGCAACAAAGAGTAGTAGAAGGGAGGGGAGAGAGTACCTAGGGAGGGCAATGGTTGAGGATATGCAATATGAGGTTGTTGTGGTTGTTGGGGAGGTTGTGGGGCTGATGGAGGAGGTGGTAGTGGTGGTGGCGGCGGCGGCAGTGCCGCCACTGAAACTGGAGATGGGTTGTGGAGCTGCAACAAAGGAGGCAATGGAGGTTCAATCCTATCAACCACATAGCCAATGTTGGGAATGGATCCAAGCCCAAGGCCGCCTCCGCCACCACTCATCACCCTTTGATGAGCTGCTGCTGCTGCTGCTGCTGCTGCTGCTGTTGCCGATGAAGTAGTACTAACACCTTTCCTTTCCACCACCTCGACCAAACCCTCGTATATTTGACGCAACATATTGGAAGGCAAGTTCTTCTCTTTCCTCTCGTTCTTGTCGATCCTCCAATAAGAAGAAGAAGAAGAAGACCCACCATCATGATCTCCACTGTCTCCTCTCTCAGATAATAATCTCCTCTCATAGTCTCTCACTTTCTTGTAATCCCTCATCAGATTGTCCCACTTGTCATTGCACTGGTTTTGGCTCCTCAAACACCCTTTTCTCCAACAATAGTCTTCAACCCATTTCCATCTCAGCTCTGCAGGCTTGCTCCTTCCTTCATTCTCACCACTTCTCTTCATCCTCCTTTGATCATCCATCTTCTTTGCCTCTATTAGAATCATTGTCTCATTCACCGTCCAGTTCCCTTTCCTATAGTCCCTCATCACTGCTACAGAACTGCTACCACCTTGATCAGCCATCACCAGAATGCATGCACTGGACTACCAAAACAAGGACATAAGAGAGGAACGAGATGAACTCTAAAGGAGGAGAAAGAGAGGACTATGATATGAAGAAGAAAGTTAGTCCAATGGCTCTTTACCTCTATCTTTTACTCTTCTTTTGGAGCCCTTGATTTGATGTGGGCGTTCAAACCAGTCAATCTCACTAAGATTGCTAGTTTAGGTAAAGGGCATTTATGGGCGTACCTAAAAGAAAGGATGAGTGACCCTACATCAATTATAAAAATAAAATAAAAATGTGGATTTTATTTAATTTATTTTATTTGGAGTGGAATGGGTATCGGAGGGGGTGAATTTCATGGTTTTGGTCCTTTTGGATTAGCAACAGAAAATGACAGAAAAGAGAAGAAATTGCATATTGTTTTTATATCTATCCTTCGCAATTTTCAACCTTTAGTTTAATCGCTCTCCTTTTAAAAATCCTCAAGAATCTTCAAAGTCTAAAGCTGAAATCCAAAACTAGTAATACAAACCACTGCTCTCTCCCTCCCACAAAGTTGAGGAAACCATGTGTGAAAGAGATATCAAGTATAAAAAGGCCAAGCAAATCCATTCAAACTGACAGATCAACAAACCCGAGGCTGAAGGAGCAAAGGTCTAGTGTTTGCTTGCGTTGGGGACACCTCTACACCACAACACCAGTGCCCATAAACGTGTCTCATCCCCCAACGATCGGACGGCTGGAATTGAATTTGTTCCATGAGCTTGTAATAATGGCCAAATAAGCATATAAATACATGCAAAGCATTTAAGCTTCAATTACAAGTTAAGGTCGAAATTTTAAGGGATAATATTAATATTATAAAAATTTTATTAAACATGAAAAAACATCGTACATAAAATATTTATTGTTAATATTATTGTATATATATCTTGGATAAGTTATATCTATTGTAATACATAAGTAGTGCATTAATGTGTCCAAGGTTTAAATATAAAATGATCATGTTGCATGACATTAGGTGTATATAGGAGTTTATGGTTATTAATTTATTCTAAACTAAAAAATTTAGTTTATGATTGTAAAAGAAAGTGGGCAATCTCTTTCAGTTGATTGTAATGCATAATTTCTATGTTATATGTGTGATTCAGTTTAGTCATAGGAGTAATTCAGTTTACAACTTATGCATTGACATTTTTTGTGTTAGATAAGGGTCACTAACAAGATAGTTTCACTAAATGATTATATTAAAAATGTTGAATATGACTAGTACGTTAGGAAGTGTTCTTAATTTTGAAGGGATTAATAGATTCAAAATTCCTATATTGTACACTTTGATTTGCCCATGCATATTATCCTAAGATCTATAATTGGAGTACAATGGAGTGAGTAATATATTGAGCTTGTGGGGTTTATTAATTACAGTAAAGAATTCATGTAAAAAATATACTTTTGGTTCATGATGTATGATCACACAAATATGAGTTTAGTGATTTCATATATATATAAAGAATGGTTCAGAACAAAGAAATGAGGAAGAACTAAAGTCATATTATTGAAATAGTTTCGATGATTCAATAATATTATTACTTCAATTCAAAGTTCTTCGTTACTTTGACGGGATGTATGTTATCAATGGATTAATTAAGTCATAATTCATTGGTTGATTGTATCATTAATCATTTCTTTATTTTGGTGTGAGGAACTTATCATGAATCCATTGATTTTTGTCATTTATGTTATTGCTGCTGGATTGGTTGTAAAGCTTGCTTCTATTGGAAAAAGGGATTTATTTTGTCAAAAGAACTTTTGTGTCTTTTAAATAAGTGATCAATCATACATGGATGAGCCAAAGATCCCAAAAGAGTCTAGATGGTCAATCAATAAGGTATGCAATATTTTAATAAACTTATTCCTTGAACTAAACATTATCATGGAGAGACCTACTTACAAGTTATCAGGAAAATTTTGGATTTTGGGTCTTAGCTTAATGTTTTACTATTTAGAGTGCATTCTTGACATTGTAGTAGGATATGTTCATGGTTTTTTAACATCAACTAGACCATGGGGATTGGTTTGAATTAATATGGATAGTTTTATAGGGAGTCAAATAGTTGAATGAACATTAGATCTCAATAATGACTTCTTATGAATGTAGTGCATAATTATGTTTTGCTTATGTAAAATATTATGCAATGATAAAACATACTCAAAGAATTGAGAAAAGTAATTTGGAAAGGTACTAATATAGAAATTGAGATTTTATAATGCATGTGAAATTTTTCCCAAGGTTCTGTGAAAACCCTAGCTTCCAAAGCACTTTATTAATATTTTTATAGGAAAGCACACATATTTGAGAGTGGTTATGGGAGAAGCTATTAGGATAGAGCCCTCAAAAGAATGGCATAATGTAACAATTTTTGGATTTATTATTCATTTAATAAGATTTCAATTTCCCATTTTTATTTATTTGTTTCATGCATTATATTTTATGAGTATTTTAGCCTGACATCTTTTGCATTATACATGACTTTGAGTAGATTAGAAGTTGCACGAAAGATCTAAGTCATAAGTTTATTTGAAAGCAGATGATTTGTTCATAACTTCTTCATGGACTTAGACAACCCATTTGATGTTGTAGTGCACTTCTTCCTAATTGGAGGGATGATTGGTCTTGACAATTGAAATGAGGTTCCCATGGTGAATACACCAGTTTTTCTGGTTACATGCTGTATAGAACCTAGGGTGAGTCATGACGTTTTGCTATTGGGTACTTATGATCTCACAAACTACTATATGGTTTCTCATCATTGAGAGGATATTGAGGTTGTACTAAAGTTTGCAGTTGCTTTGAATTGCGGAGGAGACCTTAAGATGGTTGTATATTCACTATGGATTAGGTCATTGTTGATGGAGGTCTATGGTAATAGGTATTCTCAATAGAGATACTTTGATATCTCATGAGTTTGAGATAGTATATCCCCTTGAGTGATCTTAAGGATGCGTGTTTAAGAAATCTACAATCATAGTAGTTCTTCAATTGGAACTTGACATATACTCTTTATGAGCTAAAGTATGTTAGCCAATCACATAATAAGAGAATATGAGACTTTAGAATTGTAAATATAATCTTGAGAGATTGATAACATTCACTTTACTATATTACAAACACTAGTTCATGAAGTGTTTGCTATAGTGGATAGTAGGTCATGGACCCAAGTACTTGTATTTCATTATAACATTAGAGGATACTAGAGTGTGATTGACTTTTTGTAGTGAGATGTTGAGTTAACTTTATAATTAGATTATGAGGGACTTAATATTTTCCTATGGGTCTTAATGATCCCCGCTTTAGCTCATATTCCTTAATGACATAGTTTATAAGGGCTAGAATATCTCTATCACATTCGTGCATAAAGGCATTTTGGTAAATATATGAGGTGTTAGGGTAGAGCCTTTGAAAGCATAACATGATGTGATAGTATAAATTTGTTAATAAATTTATTTATTTATGATTATGGTTTTCTTTATTATCCTTGTTTACATTAACTATATTTTGAGCATTCATGCCCTTATCATTTACATTATATAACTTTGGTGCATTAAGAGTTGTTCAAAAGATCCAAATCATAAGTTTCTTACAAGATAATAAGTAGTTCACATTCGGTTCATGGATTTAGGCAATCCATCAAAGATTGTAATGCACTACCTCCTAATTGAATGATAACTTATCTTAGTCATCAGAATCGTTTTCCCATAGTGAGTGCACTAGTGTGTATGTTACACATTGGATAAGACTTAAGATGAATAATGAAATTAGTTATTAGGTAGTCAAGATTTCACTAAGATACTATGCTACATCAATTCTCAACCTTGAGAGAATATTGAGCTTGTGTTGAAGTTTTCAATAGCTTTAACCAATGGGTGAGACTCTAAAGTGCTAATATATTCCCTACAAATTGGGTCATTGTTGATAAAGGTTAATGTCAATAAGTCTTCTCAATAAAGGTATCATGATATCTAATAGGATTAAGACAAAGTGTTCATTTAGGTAATCTTAAGGATATGTGATTAGGAAAACTATGGTCATAGCAATTCCTTTATTAGAACTTGACATAGGCTCTTAATGAGCTATAGTATGTTAGTTGACAACATAATATGAAGATCTATAACTCAAGGATTGGAGAGGTAATCTTGAGAAGATGATAACTCATGCCTTGTCAGATTATGGACACCAGTTCATAAGAAATCTATATGTGAAGAATGGTAGGTCATAGACTTGAGCTTTGTCTTGTTCTAATATCATAAGATATTGGAATACAATTAACTTTCTATAATGAAATGTTGAGTCAACTTCAAAATTGGATTACTAGGGAGCCGATATTTTCCTAGGGGTCTTAGTGGTCATTATTCAAGCTTTTGATTCATGTTGACAGGTTTGTTTAAGAGAATTGTGGGTAAGGGAGTTTAGATAAAAATGCAAGGTTGCATTGGATCTTATGAATCTCGTCTTTTTAGACTAGGCTAACTAATTAATTGAAGCCCAATAGAGCTAATAAATAAATTAAGACCTAATGAGCTAGATTAAGTGACCTAAGCTTAAATTGGGCTAAACTCACTTAAACCATAAGGAAGCCTACCCCCTTATAGGTTTCAAGCTTCACTCTTAGTCAGTTTGTCTTCCAAACTCCATAGAGAAAACCCTAGTCTCCCCTCTAGAGAGGAAATCACCTTTCTCTTGTACCAAGACTTGTGAAATGGAGTAATCAAGTGGAAGATCATTGGGTCTACGAGATCTACAATGCTATCAAAGTTACTTCATTGGATTGAAATCGATTTGGGAACATTTAGATCTTAGATATGATAAACTAAATATCTAGATTAGTTTTAACTACCATTATTTTCATTGTGCATAGATTTAGAGAAGTTTAGGATAGATTGCATGCCCTTTATATGATCTAGGGCTAGGGATGTAGTTGTAGGGAAACTTTGATCTCTGTGTTCCTTACACCTGGATTAAGTTAGGTACATGTGAATCTTTCCTAGGCTTTATCTAAATCTTATGCACAATGGAAACAAGCAATTTTAAACAATATTAAGATTTAGATATAAAAAAAGAAAACTTCTCCTTGATTTGGATGTTCCCAAATCAAATTCATGTTGTGAAGTATCTAAATGAAGTCATTGAAAGTCTCGTAAACCCACGATCTTCCGCTTGATGGCTCTTCCTTGATCTTGACACTCAATTGGTGGAGAGGAAGTGAGGATGAAGACTGTGACTCTTTCTTTCTCTAGAGGTAGAAAATAACTCTCTTGAAAACCCTAACCCTATAGGGGTATTTATATGATACACACTGGACAGGACCTACAATGAATCATGATGCAAGGCTATCAATTGTCATGATTAACTAAGCTACTATACTGCATGGACTCTCAACTTTGAGAAGATATTAAGTCTATGCCAAAATCAACATGAGACTTTGACCTATGGGTGAGACCCTAAAGTGGTCACATATTACTATGGATTGGGTCACTATTGATAGAGGTTGGCGGCAACAGGTATTCTTAATAAAGGCACCATGATATCTCATAGGATTGAAACAGTATGTCCCCTTAGGTGATCCAAAGGACATGTGATCATAAAATTTGTGGTCACAGTAATTCCTTTAATGGAATTTGACATATGCTCCTTAAAGTTAGAGTATGTCGATTGATCACATAATAAGTGAGATATGTAACTTAAGGATTGGAAAGGTAATCTTGATAGGTGATAGCATGGGGAGTCTACATGCAGTGGATAGTTGGTCACAAAAATGAACACTTAGTGTCTTGTTGTAATATACATAGGGTGCTAGAGTTTAGTTGACTCTTTGTGGTGGGATGTTGAGTTAATTTCAAAATTTGATTTTGAAGGAGCTAGTACTTCTATGGGTCCTAATGGTCTCCGCTCTAAACTCATATTCCTTTATGGCACGGTTTATAAGAGTTGGGTGAGTTATTAGTTCACTTTTGTGCATAAATGGCGTTTTGATAATTACGTAAAATTGCACAAGGATAAGTAAGTGGTATGTCTAGATTGGGATAATTGATTAATTAGAGCCTTGTATGGTTAATTAATCAATTACCAACCTTTTTGGGTTAGATTAAGTGACCTAAGCCCATAGTGGGGTTAAGTCATTTAAACCCAATAAGAAGCCAATAAATTCCCCTTTAGCATCTATATGATGAAACCAAACATTTTTATAGCAAAGGGCTAGGAGCATTTATCATGCAAGTTGTATAAATCCATTTATGGATTAATGTAAGCATCTTGCTTATGGAACAAGTGTTTTGATCAAGAAATCAAAACTCTTGATTTTGATCAAAATAAGGATAAGTATCAAGTGTACAAAAAGATGCTAGGAAGCATGGTGGTGTGTTACATCATAAATGAAGATGATAATCTACTCATTAGGAAGATTTGATAAGTTAGTACATGGTTGGTTCATGGATTTGGGTAATCTATTAGAATCCATAGTATACTATCTCCTAATTGATGGGATGACTTGTCTTGTTCATTAAGATGAGTTTTCCATAATGAGTATACTAGTATGTATGATTACACATTGAACAAAACCTATAGGAAGTAATAACTAAATGGTTATTAGATTGTCATAACTACTCCAAGCTACTCTATTACATGGATTCCCAACTTTGAGAGAATATTATGTTAATGTTGAGGTCATCGATGACTTTGGCCTATTGGTGAGATCCTAGAGTGTCCACAGTTTCTCTCCGAATTGAGTAACTAATGGTTTAAATTGATAACAATAGATTTTCTCAATAGAGGCACTATTATACCTTATTGGTTTTAGATAGTATGTCCCCTAAGGTGATTCCAAGTATTTATGATTATGAAATCTATGGTTATAGTAATAATTCCTTTAGTAGAATTTGATTTCTATCCTTAGTGGATAGAAGAATGTCAATTGATCATAATATAGGTAGATATAACTTAAAGATTAAAAAGATAATCCTAAAAGATTGAAAGCTACTACCTTGTTGGATTAGAAACATCAATTCATGAGGAAGTTATAAGTAATGCATAGTAAGTCACATATCTAAGTAATTAATTAATTAATAATTAACTAATTTTATCTTGATATAATTTTATAAGATATTGAAATGCAAATGACTCTTTGGTGGACAAGGAGTTCATTTTAGAATTATAATTCTAGAAGAGCTAGTAATTTCCTATGAATCTTATTGGTCTCCACTCGAACTCATATTCTTGGTGGCATTTGTTATTAAGGAAATTTTATTAATTACATTATGTATATAAAGGTATGTTAAGTTGCACAAGGTTGAACTAGATCATATGATTAATTGATTGTTAGGTTTTATTTAGGTTATTTAATTAATTCGAGCTCATCTTATGAGCTAATTAATTAAATAGGTTCTAATGTGCTAGATTTAACTAACTTAAGCCTATGTCTTGGACCTATCACTAAAGCCTATTATTTATCTATACAAACCCACCAGGGTTTAGGGTTAGATACTCTTAGATATTCTTGAGAAACCCTAGCCTCCATCTTCCTAGAGAGAGAATATCACTCCTCTTAGTGCCTACATCCTTGAAAGAGTCATTGGGTGGAGACACATGAAGTCTTTAAGAGCATCACCAACCTTAGAAAAATAGAGTTCAAGAACATTCAAACGTAAGGGTATGATTTTGAACCCTAAAACATCAAATGTTGATTTGATTTTGCTTTTGTTTCGCATGATCCAAGATGCCCACACATTGTATAGTTTGATTTACTCATGTGTATGATCCTAAGATCTACAAAAGGAGTACAATTCAAGCTATAATACATTGGGCTTGTGGGTTCACGGATTCAAGTAAGAAATCCACCAAGAAAGTAAACTATTGGTTGGTAATGTATGATCCACTAAGAAAGAACTAGGCCCTATTTCAATGGACTTCTAAGAAGTCTTTTCTTTTTTTAAGCTCAAATAACAAATTTATAGTTATTTAATTAATCTTATTCAAAAGAACTTATAACTTACAAAATAATTAAATATAAAAAATTAAAAATTATTGGTTTTTTTTTTTTTTTTCATAAAAACTCTATTTTAGTTTATTAGAAAACCAATATTACCCTCTAAAAATTATGAGATTGATTTCAACTTCAATTTCTAATTGAAATACAAATTCCTAATCATCCCAAAAGAGAATTTAGGCTTAAAGCAGTTTTAATGAAGTTTATGGAAATTGCAGAGCGCCGAGAGAGTTCTCGATTCTGCCCTTTAAGTGGCTTGAAGAAAGTGGATTAAAGTGCCCTGCAAAAGTCATTCCACCCTTAGAGCGAGCTTGGAGTAGACCATTCCTACTTCCTGAGCTCCAGATCAAAGCGCACTGTAAAGTGAATTCCACCCTCACTGCGTCCCTAGAGTGGAATTACAGCAAGAGAGCATCGAGACCCCATTCTTCTTTATTCAGTCCTTCCATATACTCAATCCAATCACCAACCCGCCCAACTCTTTCACTATGCCCTCTTGTTACATTTTGAGATAGTCGTTTTCAGAATTCAGGTTGAAGCTGAATTCATTAGTTCAAATGGACGACCTTGTTACATGGAAGTTCCAGCAAATAGAAAACAATGTCCTGCATGAGCCAAAGAAGGGCTTCCACCGAAGTAGATTTTCTTTCTTTCTTTGACTCTTCAAAGTAAGAAAAACTGTAGTTCAAACCATCCAAACACATGGTTCCAGAAAAAGAGAAATCCCAAGCACAGGGCTTGAGCATCCAACAGCATCGGTCTGTAAGAAACTACCCTCTGTTGAATTGTGTTAGGTATTCGTAAGCTTTCTCCACAAAAGAGGAACAATCCACTTAAGCCCCACACTGTGGCCTAGGAGACTAACCACAGAAAGAGCCATAACAGGCCCATATAACCATCATTAGAAACCATTTTCTAACTAAAATGACCTGATTTAAACCATCATCAAAAACCGTTAAGGCAAGGACAATATCTGAAAACCACATGGAGCTCTATTTGTTGTACATATACACACACACACAAGCAGTTGTAAATGTAAAATGATAGAAAGATAAGAAAACAGATATAATACAAATGCAGATATAATAACAAAAGCAAGAAATTCCATTGCCAGGGAGTACTATTCAAACAATACTTTAGTATTATACCCACGGTCCTGATGCCCCTTTTAACTGGCAAGCCTTTAATAACAATGATAATAACAATAATAGGCCTACCAAACAGGCGATCCATCAATCTTGTTTCAAAACTCAAAAAGTCATCTAAGGAAAAGCAGAAAGTCCTTTACAGGCTCAGGTTAGCATAAAATGATGGATCCTCCACCCCCACGTCATTATATTGAGTACTTGAGTTGGCTTCAGCAAATATGACAAAACCAATGCTTAAATAAACCATGAATCTTCAAACCATTTTGAGTGCCCTTTTCTGTCCACATGATGGAACAGTGAGACGTACTTTTGTTTCTCTAAACAAAGTTCCTCAGTCACATGTCCACAAATCACAACAGAATACGGAATTAAGATCAACTATGTAAGTATGAAAGAGTATAAGCCAGTATGAAGTTCAAATCAGATGAAGAAAGACAGAGGGCAAGACAGGAAGTTGCAACTCAAAGTATCTCGATATAGTTCTATTCATGATCATGACATTCATGTGCCACTACCATAGTTAAAGAAAGAACACAACAGAGGAGCCCTAGTAGAAAATTGTAACTGAGTTTGGGTCCTCTCCTTACATCATCTCCTGGAAGAAAAATACCCTTAACTAGACCTTACAAACCCTAATACAAAGTACATTTAACATATTATATTAGTATCCCATCTATATTTCTTGTGCTACTATTTCCATTTTCTATCCATCACTACTCTACATTATTTGAAATATATATAATTTCCTGATTATGCTCATTATCAAAAGTACTTGCTTCGCCTTCCTCTTCCTTGTTCATCTCATGGCCATCCATAGCCACCAGTCTGGGATCAATGCCATCCACATCTTCTGTCCTTTCATGTTATCTTCTTTATCTCCTCATTATTGGCTGTCACCAGCATCTCTCCAATGCAGTTAAGCCCATGAAGTAAACAAGCAAGCCCAGGTTGGTTCAAGCTTCACACCTTGAAATTTGAATCTGAAAGGATGCGCTTGAGATCTGTTATAACGCATAGGGATATCAGCATCCGAATATTGAGACTTGAGATTGGAAAAATGTTCCAAGTGTCACTTAAGATTTATTGCACAAATGTGGTTATTGTGGTTGTGATCAGCAAAGAAAAGGACTAGCAATACAACTTGAGAAAAATCAGGGAGCACAATGACTGTTGAAATATGGGTTGAGTTATTTCATGGCATCAAATACTTAAGAGTGATGTTAAGAGTTGATGGGAGACATCTGAGCAGAAATCTTTTTGCATAGCAATTAAAGAGTCAGTTGCTAAAAGGGAACCATTTGTTAAGGGTTGACAATAGAGGTTTAACTATATTGATTTTCTTTAAGCATGTATGAAGAGAGACCAATAAATGGATGGATAATAAAGAATTTATTTAAGCTTGATTTTCTTTTCAACATTAAAATGGGACCTGCTCACTCCTATAAAGGCTACAACAATGATGAGATGTTCAAGTTTGGTAATATCACATTAGAACCAATCACTCTTAGACATATATGCTATGCTAGGATACTGATAATAGATTGCTCTTGTTCAATTTAATTCCATTGTTACGCAAGTTATTTTGAGTCGTTAATCAACTGTAATATAACAATCAATGTTGCATACCTCTTTCCGAATCCGCTCATGCCATTGCACTTTCAATCCATCAAAAGCAAACCTAAATTAGGAGATAAAAAATTAATTATCTTAACTTACTACAATGATAAGGAATGGGCCATGAAGCATAAAAGAAATTCAAATTTTTTAAAAAATAAAAATTGAAGAATTAAAAAGAAATTGATTTCTTCTCTATTAGCACAAAGAAATTTTTAATTATACCATATCTTACACCACTTATGCTTACATCATCTAATATTTCAACTCATAATAACTTTCCCTATTCTAACTAACATAGATAGTTTCCCTTTTCTTATTATTTTCCTAACAATTATTTGAATTAAGTATTTCCCAATAATAGATGTTAGCTACTTCTTGTTAAAACCATATTGAAGGAGACAATAATCACATATGTTGGGATTAAATGAGATACGAAAATCTCCAAGACTATTCCAAAATGTTTTTTCCTAGTATACCACAATTTTATCCCAAATAAGGTCAAACTGTACATTTTCAAGTAATTCCTCCCTTCAATAATTCTATGAAAAATATGTAAATAAATAAGCAATTACCTCAAAAACTAAAGCTTCGAAGTTGATGAATGATTCAACATGTATTTAACACAAAATCCATATGCATGAGCATTACAGTCCTTTATCCAACTAAAAAAGTCTCGTGTATCCTCAGTAAAGAATGTTTCAAGTTCAAAAGAAAGGAAAAAACATTCATATACATGTACAAGCACCTTGTTAATGTTTTAATTAATAAAATAGATTAACAATCCCATATGGTATCTTTGAGATTAATGACCAAAATAAAATGTAAGAGATAAATTAAATATGATATAATTGAATAAACAACAGTATATCCCCCAAAATTTTTCCACAGATGTCTATTTTATAGTTTAGATCAATAGATTTTGAGGTAAAAAAGACATACATACCTCCAGAAGACAGCTGCATTTTCTCACCCCTCAATATATTTCTGAGATCAGTCTACCTGTTCTGTCCAGCTATTAGAACAATGATGCCAATTGACTCTTTTTTTACCATGGAGAATGTCAAATTGAGTTTTAACCGCTACCTCCTTTTACTTCTTGCTCTTTCTCTCAGCTAAAGCCTTGCTTTGCTGTGATGAAAAATTTTGCACACAAGATCAATATTGTTATCATTTTTCATTTTGAAAAATTACACTCATTTTTCTCATAATGCGTAAAAAATATAGAGTTATAACTATTATTTGGCAAGGGCTAAGGATGTCAATGGAGTGGGTTTGAAGTCATCACCCTGTCTTGGTCACTCCCCTATAGTAAAGGAATTTCCCATGCCCAAACAAACCTAAGTCAGGGCAGGGTGGAGAGGGATGGTTAAGCATAATTGCTCCCCATTCTAGCCCCATCCTCCCTAGGGTTAGTGTTATCAAGCTGAGACAATTCAGGTTGGGTAGGGTTGGGTATAAACAATTGCCATAAGAAAACAAAACCAAAGAGGGATTAAAAGGGTTTCTTCATAGCAGTCACATTATAGAGAAAATTAAGATCACTTGCCCACCCATTTTTTCTTCATTAACAAGTTAAAAGATAAAATATAACTGAAGGATACCATCTAGAATTATAAGCAACTTAGCTAACAAAGACCATATTTGATCGTTCTGAGGGATAACCAAAAGTATACCAGCAATGTTTGTGATAGCAATGGTGGTGGTGATGGGGACAACTATAGGGACAGCCACAGTGATGGCTGCAACGTAGAGCTGTAATTGGACTTGATGCAGTGATGTAGTTCCTCTCAATTGAGTGAAGAGCATCTGCAAATATCACTCGCTCTATCAACTTCTTCTAGTGAGGGCTCTTATCTTTCGTCTGCAAGGTGGTTTTTCCTCAATCTTGAAAGTTTCTTAGCTTCTAATTGGTAGAAACGAAGATTCTCAAAGTTAAAAGGATGAGGAGGATTGCAATGGAGATGGACACTCCTTATCTTTTGGCGGAGAAAATGAGGATGACTGCAATGGATAGGGGTGCAATGAGATTTAGGGTGGATTTGACAATGAGGGGAGTCAATAGATAGAATTAGGCTTATCTTTTTGCACTTTTCATTTTATATGGGAAATATTTTGGAAAATTGAATGCTATAAAGGGCATACTTGTCTTTTCATATGCAAGTGCAAGGAAAAGCAGGTGGACACAAAACCCAAATCACCCTAAACACGTCTCAATTAAATAATAATAATAATAATAATAATCTATGTTGCATGGGTTCAAGTATGAGTGTAAGATGTGGGTATGTGTGAAACTGTCTCATGTTTCACAACTCAAATTCTAGGATACGGGCACTCAACTAAAAAGGATCCAAAAATGGGTATGGATACTAGGATACGGACTAATAAAAGAAATTTTAACTAAAAATAAATTGGAAGTCAAGATTGCCATTTTAGAAGCGCCTATCTTTCTCCTCTAATCCTTTTTTTCTCCTCCTCTTATCCCTAAATATTCTTAGGGAAATTTATTTTTTATCTAATTCTTCTTTTTCTCTAATGCAATTATTACTATGAAAGTTGAAAGAATAAAATAGGAATGCTCACAAAGATCTCATACCCAAACTCATGTCATGTCATTTTGGTTTGGGTATGTTGGTTGAAATCGAAGGATCCAGGTATCATAAATAATAATAATAATAATCCCATACCTAATCCATCCCTACTTAGTAGTTTAGTTGAATTTTCAGGTTGTTAACATCCATTAAGTAAAAATGGCATGTTTGATAGAGGAAATAAACTATTTGTTGTTTTTTGAGAACAAAAATATGAGAATGATACAAAATTATAAATAATACACGTTGAAAAATTATTTTATAAACCTTGTTTTCTTATGAAAAGGGTCGATTTAAAAATATTACATTTTAGTTTTCTTTTCAAAAAATAAAAAATAAAAGCACTTTAAAGTTTAAGAACTTAAAAATAAATGCATTGATTACTTTCATTTTAGAAAATAAAAATATTTGTGAAATACCTATTTTTATTTCCATCGCCAACATCTCTGAAATGCATACTTGAGTTTCTGAACACATTTATTTTTTTCTTTTGAAAATAGGTCATTCCTAGAAAATATTAAAATACTGTTTTTCATGCTGTCAAAAACATGAGCATATTAGCAATTGAATATGATATAAAAATGATTACATTCATGATCATTTTATTCCTTAAAATGAAAGCTTAAATATTCATTTCCATTTGGATATCATATCTATTTCTATTTTTCTAAGAAAGTTGATTGGTTTTTTTATCTAAAGTAGCTTGAGCCTAACAGGATTGTGGGCAAAATGCTCCCCATTTTGGAAAATGGAGCTCAGATATGAGACAATGATGTGCATTAAAGTACATAATCATTTCAATATATAATGATTGCCTTTGTAAAATTTCTCAATGAGGAAGAGCTAAAATACATGTCCTACTAACTAGGCGTATTGAGGGGCAATGAATAACAGGTAATATTTAACTGTTATTCTCAGAACATTAAATTTTACAAATGAGATATCTCTGCCTATACAAACAACCAATCTCATGATTTACAATCTTCATCACTCTTTTGCCCAAAGGGATGAGTTAGTAGGAGTGACATCAAATGAGAATCTTATATCTAACCTTTGATTAGTTTTACACAGAACCTTGATATAGACATGAAACACTACAATTTTAACTATCTAATCAAAACATGTCTCAACCAGTAAATAGTCTCTAAATGAGAATCTTCCATATATATATTCCAATGAAATTGATCATTTCTCTATAGATGATCAAAACATAAAATGTCACAATATTGAAGATCCAACAAGAAAACCAAAAAAAGATTGAGCTAATCCAACTTCTACAAGTCAAACAAATTGTAAATAGATAAATTCATAAACTAACCATGTAAATGGAAATGTAATGGTACAAAAGCTAAGATATCCCTTCCTATCCAAACAACCAATCCCATGATTTCCAATCTTCATTACTCTTTACCCAAAGCACTATTAACTGAAGGGTGGAGTTAGTAGAAGTGACATCAAAACCTCACTAAGGAGTGATAGTATGAATGGAGCTTATGTCAAGATAAAATAATAATAGTAATAAATGAGACATTATCATATCATGTAAAAATAAACATATAAAAATATATCATTTAGTTTCATATGTAAGCTTCCTTTTAGATGGTAAATAATCTAATTCATGAATACTATTTTCAAATCAATTCATATAACGCTTGCCAATCCTAGGTACAAGACCGACCACCCTAATTAGCTAGAGTTGTTTCAGTTCATTATTACACTCTTAAAAAATTTCATGCCTGTTCTCCGATTGCTGCTGCCCAGATAAACAGAATTCAAATAAATATATGCTATAAACTAATTATTTGCACATGCATAAAACTATCATATGTCAAATATGATTCTCTTATCTAATGTTTTAATTGAATAAAAATGCAAGAGCTGATGAAATCCATATGTGCTTAATACTCTCCTCAACAATATAATTGATCAAGGTTCCTATTAGACGTCGGTGTAGTGACTACTACATATGCTTACTTTCGGACTCTCAAATAAATTTATCTAGGTCAAAAGGTCTCCATTGAAACCCTTCTAAATTGCAAAATCAAATCCTCAACTTTCAGCTACAAAACAATATACCTCATTAGCCTCTAACTAGGTAATGAAGCATACCTATATTAAAATGCTGTATGTTGTGCTTATACAGCATCCGTAGCTGCTTCCTTGTTTTGTTTTATTTTATCTACACGCTCATTTCATTTCTTTTTCCATTAACAGCAGTTATCTCTTCTGCACCATCACCACATGTGCAGGACACTAACAACTCATCCCATTTATCTAATGCACTCATCTTATGTAGAAAAGGTGCAAAATCTAATGCATTTCCCATGAGATTCATTGCATTACATAAGGCATTTCTAAATTTCTAACTAATTTTGTCTGATTTAGGAAACTATAACTAATTTTATGTTCGAATAATTAAATTAGCTAACACATTCCCAAGATTCCTAACCAATTTCGTTTCATCTAGAAAATTGGAACTATTGTTATTTCAATTAGGAGATTAATTTTAATTTGTCATGTTGCTACTTTATTTAGCATTTGACTTCATCAAACACATAACTCATTGACCATTAATTATGGTAGAGAAATTTGCTAAAAGAGATATTTGAAGTCCTTCAACTCTGGAGATATTCAAACCCTAAGTCTACTATGTTTTTTCTTAACCAATAATTAATCTTCTACTTTTGACTAGAGAAATATGCCTGATATATGGGGTTTAAATGAAGGTGCAAATAACTAAACATTCTTTAAGTAAGAACTTGAATACCAATCAAGTCACACACCTTTAAGCCTAAAACTACCAGTCTGCAAATGCCCATAACTAGAGGGATTGATACTTCCTTGCCAAAACTAGGTCCATTCTCATTTATAGGTGCCAACATCTTTTGCCAAAACTCCTAGGAAAGCATCCTTTTTAACATACAACTTGCTTTTGAAACCTTCCACTTGAGCCTTGTACAAAGGCAACAAACCACTTCTTTTGCAACCAATGAGTTCTACATATACTTCCATTTACCACTATTGAAATAACTTTCATATGCTTTCTTTACTAGTGCAAAACTAGACATCAGATTGAGATGTAAATTTGGTACATGCCTCACATCTCACTAATTTACCAAGGTTTCCCCATGGTGAATTTTGATGATTACAAAACAAAGGATATGCATTTAACAGTGTGCTTAAATCTTTTCTAAGCAGGTTATTAAAATTGATAGAGCA
This sequence comes from Vitis rotundifolia, assembly GCA_030254885.1. Taxonomy (NCBI): domain Eukaryota; kingdom Viridiplantae; phylum Streptophyta; class Magnoliopsida; order Vitales; family Vitaceae; genus Vitis; species Vitis rotundifolia. Next base: position 18,503,657 of record CM058160.1, on the reverse strand, counting down.
TTTGAAGGACAAAATAGAAACAAAGGAGGATGTCAGGTCGAGGTGCACTAAGTTGGGATTGCATTACCATGTTCAAAGTCACTTGACCTTTCCCCTTTGATGAAAAACTTATCTAATTTATTGCACCAAAGGAGGATGTATGTTTGAGGTCTGCTAAGTTAGGATTACATTAACGTGTTCAAAGTCACTTAACCTTTCACCTTTGATGAAAATATTACCCAATTTATTCGTTAATTGTCACAAATTTTTCAAAAAATTGGATGAAGTGAAAACGGTATTTAAATCAATTCCATTGAAGCTTAAGAGGTTTTCCAAAATTGTTATGAGTAGAACCTAGCAGATTCCCCAACTTTTTGATGCTCAAAAATTGAAAATTTGTAAAATTAGAATTGGAACGAGACAACTGATTGATCTAGGGAATGAGGGTTCCTTGTTGGTAGCAAAAGGTCATGCTATCAGTTAAGTGAACTTAAACTGGTTAAACCATCAATTGACTGGTAGTGCAACTGATTAGGTTTTGGTCCTCCAACAATCACCTACAACCCCTCACGGCTAATTGATAGTCAACCAGTCAATCGATCAGTTGAGTTGTTACTTATGCTTGACAGTTATTTTCAACCTCAAGCTCCTATTTAAATTTTATTCATGACGTAACCTATTCTTGAAATTCATTGATACATTACATTAAAGAGCTTTTGAGTGCACCCACCCTTTAAATTGCAAATCTTGTTTAGTGCACGTTGATCCTAATTTTATTGGGGATGGTGCGGCCCAATATTTTGAAAATTTCCCAACTTACAATAAGATAAAATTAGGATTAAGATGCACTCAATTTTCAACTCCTAGTTTACAATGAAGCTTAAATATAAAATGGTGCCATCCTAGCACTTCATTTTCAATTTTCAACTCCTATTTTGAGCTTCAATGAGTTGCTATCCTAGCATCATTTTTTACAAAGCATTGAACTCTAGCACAATGTAAAATGGTGCCAAGACGGTGCTAGGGCTTGAAGTTGCACCATCCTAGTGCAATTTTTGGCTGAGACTGAATTCTCCATAGAGAAAGATGTTGCCAAGACCTATGTGGCACCATCCTGGCACCATTTTCCTCAAAGAATTGAATGAGCTGTCATTCTCGTGTTACATTGCTATCTCATGCTCCCTCACTTTCATCACTTGCCCCAAGATGCTTTCACCACCTTCAAAATGCCTTACAAGTTCTAGGCAATACCAAACAGTCCCACTTACATGAGCTCAAAATGTCATTCTTCCTTGAAACAAAAAAGAACCCACCCCAAGCTATCAATCACAGAAAATGGATAGCATCTACCTCAAAGAAAAAGAGGAAATCAACAGCAAGCAACACATGACAGACCTGTACTCCTTGCCTCTCCTTCCTAACCATGAAACTAATGAGTCCACCTTCCACTGCCCTAGAAATAAGACAGCTTAAGGCTTCAGTAACTAAGACCAACAATAGGTTGAGAGAATGTCATGCTCTTTTGAAATCTAGCATGCAAGCAACTGTTGCCCTTGAGTCCTTCAATCTAAAATCTAAAGCCTCATCAGTAATAAGAGCAATGTTCAAAATCTACCTTTCTTCCACAAAAGACTTCTAACGCTGACACCAGACCAATAAACTTCTGTAGTTTATTCACCAACACTTTTAGAGAACAACTTGAATAAACCTCTATAAGAAATTGATAGGCAAAGTATGTGATGTAGTTAGTCCCATCTCCCCTTTATTGAAACCAAAATAATGAATGTGACATTTAAGTTCCTTTCAAAAGTCCCAAATTCAAAAAGACCTAAAAAGACTGCATTACTGCTTCCTGCACCATTCCCTAGTTGTACTGCACCAAAAAGCTATGGTGAACCCATCCAATTCCACATAAGTCAAGTAAAGCTACTAACATCTCTTCACAATACACACTCTCAAGACCACCTTTCTAGGTTTAAAAGCCACCTCAGCAATATCAAGCCTCTGAACACCAAGATCCAAGCACAGAAGCTGGAAAAAAATTAGAGACCTGTGATTTAATATCTGAAACCTTTGCAAGCCAAAGTTCATTCATCTTTGAGCTACCAACGAAGCTCCTCTCTTGGATTTTTGTATCCCCCTTCCAACACCAGCAAAGGCTCCTCCAAAATGGAACTTGAAACAATCAACTCATCACTATAGAGACAACCCTTTTTGTGATATCCCACATCAAATAGAGGAGAAAATTCCTAGTGTTATATAAGTATAAACTCCTCTTAACTATGTAGACGCGTTTTAAAACTATTAGAGCCCTTTGGGTCAAAAGAGGACAATATCTATATGGTTGGGTACAAATCGTTATAAATGGTATCAAAACCTATCCTCGACCTCGGTATAGGGGTTTGTTTGGCCCCACATCAGATAGGGGAGAAAGTTGGTGGTGCTATATATGTATGGTCTCTTCTTAACTTTGTAGACGTGTTGTGAGGGCCCCTTGGGTGTGGGGCGTTACACTCTCTACATTCCTATCTCAAAAACCCTAACCTGCTGTAAAGCATCAGCTGTCCGAACAAATTTTGATCAAATCACCAAACCAGCAACTTTAGGCCACATGTTCTCACAACTCCCTCTCCTAATGCCACCACAATCCAAAATTCTCTCTAGACGGCAAAGTCTTTTAAGCGTTAAATTATTAACTATATATATATATATAACAGCTATATTAATTAACAGATAAAAACATACCATGCATTATCAGAAATGAACGCAAAAAGGGGAAAACAAATACCAATTCCGTAAGCAGGGGATGCAAAATCGCTTCCTCTCACATTTCAGGCATCGAGCAACTCTTCCTTTATTGTTCCTCCGACATTGATGGCATGTTAAAGACTGCTCCTTTTTCTCCACTTTTAGGAATTTTTAGTCAATTGCATTATGCTGGGCTCCTGTCCCGAGCGGCGTCGACTTCTCCACACAGAAACTCCTTCATCTTCAGAGTATCCACTTTCCATGCCTTTTTTGGTTCCCCCGTTTTCCTCAATCATCAAACCCTCATTCTCCCCAAATTTCACATCTTCGAGATTTTAGGCTGCTCCTCCCCTCACCAAATCCTGATGTTTCCCTTAATTTCACATCTTTTCGAGGTTCTCGAACAGGCCTCCTCTCATCACCACTCCCCCACATTTTCTCGGAAAAATCATCATTCTCCGGCCTGCGCTTCTTCCCACTTTCGACTTTGAAAGGGGCTTTTCCCGAGATCCTCCGACCGAGGCACTGCTTGTGGCACCCTTCCACACCGTTGCGGTTCTTCATACCGATTCCGATGACACAGGAATTCCAAAAAAAAACCAGGTGGAAAGCTTCAGAAAGAGAAAGAAGTGGAAACACTCCTGTTGTCCTATAGAGAGCGCACCTCTCGGAGTAGTGGTGGAGTGACTGCTCAGTAGACGTTTCAAGCGTTCCCGCCATACGTGTTAAATTATTTTGCTAATTAAGAAACAAAAATAATCTTTTTATTTTCTAAAAACAAGGGTTTGTGCGGAATTAGTTTTTAAAAACACATTTCAAATAAGATAAAAAACTAATGATTTAAATAAGTGAATTTTAAAATTTTCAAAAATATTTTTTTTTCTGTTTTAAGTTTGTAAAAATATTTATAAATTTAATTTATATTAAGTTTAAGTTTTTTAAAATATTTTAAAAATTAATTGATACTAATATCAATTAAAAATATAGAAATATTTTTAATTACAAATAAATTAAAGATAAATAATTTTTGGTAAAATAAATTATTAAATTTTTAATAAAATCGTAAATTTTAATTTTTTTTTATTAAAAGGAATGATTCTATTAATAGATATTATAAAATATAGGCATTAATATTTTCATAAAAATATAATTAATTTGTTGATAAAAATTAATTACTAATATTTTATTTAAATTCAAAAAAACTTAAAAAAAAAGTGAACTAATTAATATGCAAACTTTTTAATTTTTTTTTTTATAATATGTGCATATTTACTATTCAATTACTAATATAGTATGTTGGACTAATTTTGATTTGGAAAATTATACTTCATTCATCCAACTTCTCTTTGATTCTATCTTAATAATAATTTTTTTTTTAGGACAAAATATCCATGAAATAACCAAACTACCCTCAAACAGAAATACTCCATCTTTCCCTTGAATGCCACATTACATTAAGCTCGAACATTTGCAAGGTGTCTGACCTTTAGGTCCAATTATTTGCATGGTGTTCATCCTTCTGGGTCTGGAGATTTGCATGATGTTCAACCTTTTAGGTCTAGACATTTGCACCATGTTTAAAATTCCAAGTTGGACACTATTGAACGAGTGTTTTTTTAAAAAAAAACAAAAAATATTTCTCTTACACTTTTTCATAAATTCTCATTTCTAAATTATTTTTATATTCTTTTTTATTATTATTTTTAACTATTTTTATAATTTTTTTTATTATCAAAATTTACATGTAAAATAAAATAAGTCCTAAAAGATATTTTCTTTTACTATGTCTAGTTCTCGAAACATTTGAAGGAAATAAAATAATAAATTTAAAATTAATAAATTATTTTTATATGTTTTTTCAAACTTGTTTCACTTATTTTCTTTTGTTATATAAAAATTAAATAATTTTAAAATATATAAATTTTTAACTAATTTTAACTATATTTTATTTTCTTTGGTATTTTCTACGGTGAAACCAAACATGAGAAAAGTATTTTCCTTAATATTGCTTTCTTTTCTTAGTAGTTTTTAGTTATGTTTAGTTCTCAAGAAATTTAGGGAGAAATGTAAGGGAAAGAAAATAGAGAAGAAAAGTGGAAGACAAGAAAAAGTAAAATAAAATAAAAATAGATTTAAAATCAAGAAATTATTTTTATTTTTTACTTCAAACTCACTTCATTTATTTTAACTCTTCCACATAAAAACTAAATAATTTAAAAATATATAAGTTTTTTACTAAATTTAATTATATTTGATTTTTTTAGTATTTTTCATAATAAAACCAAATATAAAAAAATATTTTTCTTATTTTTTTTTTCCTTAGTATTTTATAGGACCAAATATAACTTCCAGTAACTAAACATACTTATAAGGTATTGTTGGGAAGCAAAAAGTTGAGAGAGAAATGAAGAAGATGATGGGTATGGAAGACAAGAATGGGAAGAATCTTTTAGGTATATTGAAAATTTGTAAGAGTATATATTAATAAGGTTAATATTTTAAAGTGGATGTGTAAATAGGGTAGATGTAAAGAGAAATTTAGTGAATACAACTATAATTTTCCTTTTGATTTAATCTACTATTAATTAGGTCATTTTTTTAATTCCAAGTTATACTTAAAAATGAGTAGACTCATTAAAGAATTTAAAGCATTAAGCTTCACTTTATTTGACCCAACTTAATTTGAAATCTTAGGGGTTTTTTAGTAAAACTTAATTTTTATTACTTAATGGCTTAAAGTGCTCAAGCGGGTACCCAAGTCAAGCTAACCTAACCTGACCCAACCAAATAAGAGATCAAGGGGGAGCAGTTTTTGGGAATTGGAATTGTTAGAAACAACCTGAAACCACTCCATTAAAATATATATATATATCTCACTTTTTACTTCTCTCTAGGAAAAGAAAGATCGAGAGAACTCAAGAAAAAAAGTTTTCTAAAAAAGAAGGTGAAAGGGTTTTATGTTATAAAACAAAATGGTTCTCGATTTTAGTGTGGTTCCATTCACAACTTGGGGTGAAGAATTAAACGGTTAAACAACTAATTTTTGGATCTTGGGCATTTCAACACGCTAATCCAAAGTTTTCCTACAATGGTATCAAAGCATGTTTAGTTTGTTTCCAGAAAGAACACCAAGTCAACAAAAATGTTTCCATGGTTCCTTAAAAGAATAACATTCCTATAAATAAAATAAGATTAAAAAATGAAAAAAAAAAAAAAATGGTGGATGCGATGGGTGGATGCAATGAAAAGTGGATAATATCTAGTAGTGAAAAGTGGAGAATATCCAGAAAAATGTTAGTGACAAGTGGATAATATCTTGTAAAAGGCAGTGGAAAGTGGATGATATAAAAAAATATATATGTAATTGCAAATTGTTGGATTCAAAAAATTGATATAATTAATTGCAAATTGTTGAGGTTAGGTGGGTGCCCAAGTTTGATTGACCCACCTTGATCCAACCAAATAAGAGATTAGAGGGAGTAGTTTTTGGGAGTTGGAATTGGCAAAAACTACCTAGAAACCACCCCATTTAAAAAAAAAAAAATCTCTCTCTCCCTCCCTTTCTCTCACATTTACTTTTCTTTGGGAAAAGAAAGATTGAGAGAACTCGGGGAAGAAAAGTTATCTAAAAAAGAAGGTGAAAGGATTTTATGTTGTGAAATGAAGTGCTTCTTGATTTTAGTGTGGTTCCATTCATGACTTCGGGCAAAGAATTAAGTGGTGAAACAACTACTTTTTGGATCTTGGGCATTTCAAAAAGGTAATTTGAAGTTTTCCTTTAATGGCATCAGAGCATGTTTAGTTTGTTTCCCGTTTTGTTTTATATGTTTCCATAAAGAACACCAAGTAGATAAAAATGTTTTCATGGTTCTTGAAAAGAATAGTGTTCCCTGTAAAGAAAATAAGATAAAAAAAATGAAAAAAAAAAATGGTGGATGCAATGGGTGGATGTAGTGAAAAGTAGATAATATCCAGTAGTGAAAAGTGGATAATATATATATGATGCAACACCTAGAGTACTAAGTCTCTCCTATATACAAAGTCCCTTGTTACACTAGAGTACTAATACCTAATGTGATATAAATGCTATTTATCGGTATTATATTGTTAATTTCAAGTACATTGACTACCTTTTGGTGTAGTTAGACTATGACTAAAGACTTTATATCTAACATGATTTCTTTAGTCAAATAATAAATGTTGATTTGTTTGCAAAATAATAATAATAATAATAATAATAATAATAATAATAATAACAATAATAATAAAGACAATAAAAGACAAATGTCTTTTTTTTTTAATAATAATTAGGTCATTCTAATTAAATTTTTATTTGTTCAAATAATTCATTAAAGTATGAGTATATGTTACTCATTAAAATTAAATTAAATTAAATCCTTTTGGTCAAGTGTGAAATGGTATGAATGAAGAAAACGAGGAGAGTACTAAGGGGTAAAAGACCTTGCTTGTTTTTGGATATGCTTATGAACTACAAGAGGGACCCTAGCCTTTCTATAAATGAACACATGGATCATGTTGTCAATATGATCAAGAGTTTGAAAGTGGAATATATTTTTCCACTAGGCTATAAAAAGTGAATCTTATAAATGTCATTAATAGAATCTGAGGTTAAAGTTCTAGAACATATATGGGAATTCATTCAAGAAGCGCCTCAAGGTTTCACAAATAAGTCTTTTGATGACTTAGTAGCCCTTTTTAAGGAATATTGACAAATATGCTTTATGAAGAATGTTATTATACAAATGACAGTGCTTTCTATTTATTCTAACTTGCAAAGTGTGAGTTTTTCAAATTCTATCAGACATAAAAATCTTAGAGGATTATTGTTATTGAAAACAACTTCTAGAGTTATAGAAGACATTGTGTATAATCCAAATATTGTTCATTTTACCTTCAAGGGAGAAAATTAGTTTTCTTCTATATATATTAGTTTTTTATGCTTTGTACATAAAATATAAATATTTTGATATGTAAGACATGACATGACATGTATATTTATCTTTTTGATGAATTAGTATATTTTTTTTATTCAGATGTCTTTAGTTCTTTATAGATATATTGTCAACACATGCTAGTTGTACAATATTATTTCATGAAGTGAGAGGTTTTAGGTTAAAAGAAATTTATGTAATTTTTTACCTAAAATTAGTAATACTTGCATAGATTATTTCTAATTTGTAATAATTAAAATTATATATAGGAGTTGATTGAGAATATATTGAACTTTCATTTCTATTACAATTTAAGATTATTACATATTAGAAGATAATTAGAGCAAGTATGAGTATCGATATCTGTAAAAGTACTCGTAAGATTTGTGCAATATCTTTATATAGTTGAATATGTCGACTGCAACTAAGAATATCATAAAAGAACTAAATAAGGGTAAGAAATTGAATGGTGATAATTACAAGATTTGGCATTGCAAGGTTTGGTATATCCTTGTAGAGCAAGAGGCTCTTGAAACACTGAATCATGTCATGAAAGAACATAAAGAAGGGAACTCTGCCAACACAGAAGGAATCAAGATGCTTATGTGGTTTGGAAGCAAAAGAATTCTTTAGCTTACATTACATTGTTAAGTTGCATGCAAGATGATCTCTTGATTGAGTAAGAGGTATACCAAACTGCTTATAAGATGTGGGAAGCTCTAAAGGAAAAGTATGGTGGACTTTCAGCTACAAAGCTAAGACCTTGTAATGAAAATTGGAAATTATAAGATACAATTAAATAGCATCTCAAGGAGATGAAAAGAATAATAAGAGAGCTTAAGACATCCAGGAATGTCCTTATTGATGAACAACAATTTGAGGCAATCTCAAATCGCTACCAAAGAACTAGGAACACATGGTGGTGAACAGGACACATAATGAGTGTCAAGAACTTTGACGATATAGTTCGCCATTTTGAGATTTCATTGTGCAATAACTTCATACGATTTCATAATGATTGATAAGGACCATTGCACTTACATTAAGCAACATAAAGATAAATATGTGTTATTGTCTTTATACATGGATGATATACTTATAGCTAGAAAAGATTTTGAGTTTGTTCAAACCATTAAAAAATGGTTATCATCTACTTTTGAGATGAAAAATATGGGAGAAGCATCTATATTTTTGAAGTAAAGATCCATTGAGATTGTTCTAATAGACTAGTGGCTCTCTCCTAAGAACACTATATTAAGAAAATCCTTGAACCATTTAATATGTAAGATTTAATCCCATTGACTCTCCATTTGCAAGAGGTGAAAACCTAAGCAAAAAAATGGGTCCAAAGACTCCAAAAGAAGATAGGAACTACTCCAATGTTGTTGGGAGTCTAATGTATGCTACGATGCACACAAGACTAGACATCTACTATGCTGTTAGGATGGTTAGTAGCTACTAAGAAAATCCTAGAATGGTGCATTGGAAAGTAGTAAAGAGAATTCTTAGGTATCTAAAAGGCACTATGGACTATTCCCTTTATTATCAAGGCAAAGAATTGAGTTTGGTGGGTTATTCAAATATCGATTAGGTAGGTGATCCAGATTAGCACAAATCAACATTTGGATATATATTCTTGCTTAAGAATGGTGTTATCTCATGGAGAAGCAAAAAACAAACTAGTATAGTTTTGTCAACCATGGAAGCTAGATTTATTGTCTGTTCAACTGTAGTACAGGAAGCTGTACCGAGAAGATTTTTGCAAAGCTTGGGAATAGTCAAGGATGTTTTGTGTGAACAACAATTTATAGTGATGGTCAAGTTGTGATCGCTTATATAAAGGACCTAAAAAATCATGGAAGAACTTAAGTATATAGATACAAAGAATAATTCTATGAGATATTATTGCACAAAAGGAGGCGATCCTAAAATATTTACCTACATGTGAGATGGTTGCTGATCCATTCACAAAATTCATTTCAAGAGACATGGTTTTTGTACATGTAAAGTCATTAGAACTGCGTAGGTTATAATTTATGTTGATTATATGACATGGATCATTATTCATTGGATATAATATACTTTGTACATGATCAAATGAGATGAGTATTTGTTATTCATATCATTAAATATGTAAATGGTACTCATACAAAGATACTCTTAAATGTATGTCATCAGGTAGAGGTTGGCTCTCTCACACAAGCATCTGCCCCAATCAATGAGTTTATAAGCTGGAATGAGACACGATATACTAATGATAATAAATGACTAAAAAGTATACAAAGACAATATGTGTTGCCTTGATTAAATATCAAGATGAGGTTTATGATAAGTGATATCTTGACCAAATGTAATAGCCCACAATTACATTTACTTGTTTAAATTGGACTTGAATTTTAGCATAAAAGATTTGGAATTGTTAGTTAAGGTCCTTATGATGGTAATTTTACTAACACTTTCCAATTGAAGAGAAACCACTACAACATGTATTTCAGACCACATGTGTTTGAAAGTGACTAATAAAGAAAGTCAATGATTAATCCCTGCATCTTCAATGTATGAGATCCTTAGGGCTTATTCAATTATAATAGCCCACTATTGCACTTTTTGTATTTTTTGCTATGTTTTGAAGTGACAAATTAATGTTGCTACTTTGGTATGTTTTTGATAGAAATAAAATAATTTATCCTTATGAGAAATATTGAGCAAATGGTCAATTTGAATCTTAAAGACACGAGTTTAAAAAAAAGATTTTTTTTGAGTTACATTGATAAAGATGTGTTCACGATCGACCGATTATGTTGTTTTTGTAGCTAATATAATTCTAAATACACTTATAATATTGTGTAGTATGCAACTTTGAGGGATTAAGTGTATACATTAAAATGTGACTAAATAAATCTGGGTTACAACGAGACATAAATATAGTTGTTCACTTATAATTTTGGGGTTAAGCTATTATGCATCCCTAACAAGTACATAACTTTATAAGCTCCCAAATTGTAGATGAGATCGTATGGTCACACGACCCATTTGTCTGTATGAGTCACCTTCAAGGGTTGAAAGAATGGACTTGGATGATTATTGATCCAGCTGTATCAACTCATCTTGTGCAAGTGGGAGATGTTGGAGTTGGGTGGGTGCTCAAGTCGGGTTGACCCAACCCGATCTACCAAATAAGAGATAAACAGGGAACAGTTTCTGGGAGTTGGAACTGCCAAAAACCACCCCATTAAAAAAAAAAAAAAAAATCTCTTTTTCTCTCACTTTACCTTTCTTTAGGAAAAAAAAACAATTGAGAGAACTTAGAAAGAAAAGTTTTCTAAAAAAGAAGGTGAAAGACTATTGCGCTGTAAAACGGAGAGGTTCTCAATTTTAGTATGGTTTCATTCATGACTTGTTGAAGCGAAGAATTGAACAGTGAAAGAACTATTTTTTGGATCTTAGGTATTTCAAAAGGGTAATATGAAGTTTTCGTACAAAAATTAAATTAAAACATTATGGAATATTGTATTCATAATTCAATATTAAATGTGTACATGAAATGAAAAACTTTCTTCCATTTACATGTTAAAAAGTTATACTTTATTTATTATTCATTTTAAATAAATATGATTAAAAAATATTATTTGAAATTTTTTTATTCATTTTTAACCAAAATTTTTTTATGAGGATGTTAATATCTTTATTTTTCTAACATATACTAAATACTATATATTTTTTTTTATAAAAATTATAATTTATGATTTTATTATAATATATTATTCATGTTTTACTAAAAATTATTTATTCTTTTAATCCATTTGTAATTGTAAAACTATATTCATTTTTAATAAGACTTGAATTAAATTTAATTACATTATATAAATTGAATTTGCAATGTTTTTACAAAATCAAAACAAAAAAAAAAATGTTTTCAAAAACAATTTATCCAAACAAGTTTTCTTTTTTTTTAAATAAAAAAAAAAAAAAAAACTGTTTTTAAAAACTTCTTGTCAAACACTCTTATTTTTATAAAACACTAGAAAACTGATTTTTATTTTTTAACTTAAAAACAATATATAAAAACAAGTTTAAGAAAACATGATAAAACGGGCCTAAACTTTCCAGGTATTGGATTGAAATATTCTGTGTAATAACAGAGACGAAGTGAATACAAGAGGAAATTTCCTATGCTAAATCTTATTTGCTTCCAAGAAAAATATTATTCGGGTGAAGAGGTGGCATATTGGGAGGTGAAATTTCTGTTGATAAAAGAGAGATCGCCATATAACAAAAGGTCATTTACGCTTCTTGGGATTTTTTCTATTCTTCTAAATTATATATCTACTGGGAAATATATCTAGGCAAGTTTGCTCTCCAGCTACGCCAGCTTGGAGCAGAAACCAGCTTCCAAGCGTTTTAGCAGTTCATAATGATTGGCTTTCGATACTAGGTTTACAGTTTCTCTTTCTTCACTGATATCTTTCATTTCATTTACTTTGCTTTCTGAGTGAATATTTTATCAGGGTGTTCTTTAATTAAAAGCTTTTCATTAATAAGCTTTGTTTGTTTATGCATTTGTAGAGTGGAGAGAGAGTATTTGCTGAGACTCTGCTCCATTTGGCAGTTGAGATGACAGAGGAAATGGAAAGATTTGGGTGTTTCTCGAAGAGAAATAGCAAAAACCTGAGACCCAGTATGCAGTTAATCCTTGTTTCCCTTATGACATGCTTTATAACTTTTGCATGCAGGAAGGAAATGACGAGAAGAATTAAGGTGGAGGTGGATTACATTTGGCTTTGGCTGCTTAATTGACAGTATGTCTTATTAATCCTAGGGTTTTGATGTGACTCACACTCACTCAGACTGACCCTTTATAATTGAAAGTTAGAGAGATCATTAAGCCCTTAAGACACTGAAACCAGGCAGCTGTCATCACAAAAAACATTAAGTAGAAGTGGAAGAATGGCCTTTGATAATCAATTACAACTGCCAAACTTGATAATTTGCTTTCACCCCTCTCCAAAATCCAAATGTGATAAATCCAAGCCTTGTTATACCTATCAAACTTTTGAGTTAAAACTTTGGCTTTTTGAATCTCTATTGCCATTATATGGAATCCAATACATTTCTCTTGAGAAATATCATAGCAAATCATCATGAAATTAGACCCAATTTCTACTCATTTTGAAATCCAAGAGCTTTCCTTTCCTATTTTGAATAGGAAATGCGTCTGAGAATCCTTCGTATATATTGAAATGCTCCAGTTTGAAACTTCCACTCAATTTTGCAAGAGGAGAATTCATTTGGTTTCTACTAACAATATGTTAGGCTCAAGATTGAAATGCTTTTACAGAAAAGCAACCAACCAGAGAAGCAGTGAAGCACTTTACTAGAAATTACACTTGTACCAAACAGACCCTGAAAAAATCATTCTAATTGTAAAAAATACCATGCATTAGAAGCTTCCTACTTCCCGAAGTGCATAGAATTGAACCAAAAGAGTTAATATGTCAGTTTTGGAAGGAAATATTCCAATCCGTGGCAGTATCTTTACAAATCAATCTCAATCTTAGAATTTGGAGGTACAGTTGATGTGCGACAAGGCCATAATAGAATTTTCTTTCGGGTAAAAACATCATATCGAAGTTTGACAACGACCAACTTAAAATTGTGGGCATGAAATGCTTGCAAGATTCTCCATTAGACCTAGGATACAAGTCTTGGAGATTTCTACAACAATATTCTCCAAATTAAATAAATAACAGAAGAAGAAGAAGAAGAAAAGAGAGGAAAATGGGAGGTGGAATTAGAATTTTGAGTGGGTGGGAGAGTGTATTTTGTGCTTTCATTTTTATATTTCATTTGAAAAATAAATGAAATAAGAAGCAAGTATGAAAAGATTTGTGATGGGTGTATTTAACATCACCCTTAAATGAAAATGGCAGTCACCATTGTAACCAAGAGCTCGAAGAAAATCACTAAATGGATCCTATATCTTCAGTTGCAAACTATTTAAAATTAAGCATCTAGTACAAAAGTTTTGCTTTAAGCGTTATGGCGGCATGAAACATTGAAACTTGTGTGGTGGAAAAGACTGAAAAAGAATTTTCCCGGACATTTTTCCAGGTCAAGCATGGAGAACACCGAAAATATTTCTACCATTGAATGCCAAAGATGGGTTCACCTGCCTCTAAAAGATTGGCCGAGGCATTTATATTGTCTATCAACTTTGAGAAGAAAATGAGAACAGAAAAAAGAAGCATGAAAGATATCAGGCGGAAACTAACTCACAAGGCCCCTCTGTTTAAAGACGTCAAGCATGGCAACGCCAATTTTTGCTGGAGACTCAACCACAGTTGCCCCAACATCTCTCAAAGTCTTGATTTTGTCTTGAGCTGTACCCTTTCCCCCTGATACTATAGCTGCAAGTATAATATAGGTCAAAAAACAAAATAAATGTAGTAATTTCATCAAATCATTCATAGCCACTTTTAAAAAGAAAAAAATGCAAGGGTTTGAATATAAAGATGAGAAGATTATTGTTTCCATAAAATTCAACATTCATTAGTAACCTTTCAAGAAGATATGATCTGATTTATGCATGAATAATTGTCAAACATCAACCACTAAGCCCATGACAATCGCCTAAGATATCTGACAATTTGAAACTATAATTTACCAAACATCAACTGTTTTTCCTTACAGCTGATTTTTCTTTTAGCACAGCTAAAATTTATTTTTCTAAAAGCTGTAGTAACATCAAACTGAGCCAAAGTAAGAAGACACAAAGTAAAGAGTTAACCCCTCAAACCAACCCCCCTCCATATGAATTGTCCCTCCAAATAATCTCCTCCGTTCCTGGCGGCATACAAATTCCTTTTCTCCTCAATTTATCAGCCACTCTCCACCATGGACATGGACAACCCAACATTCCATTTTTTTTGTGTTCCACATTGTTGCATTCACCTCTAAGCTTTAGCATGCAGCTCAAGCTTCATTTTGGCTCTAGCCAAAGTCAACCGACAACTTTTAATCAACATCAGCTTGAAGACCCCACAACTGGGCTCAGCTTGGCTTGCAATCCTATTCCAAATTTAGAGCAAAAGCAAAACTTCTGAACAACCTCAATCGCTAAGAAAATTCTAGCAGGCAATATCAACTAGCCCGTAGAGAACTCAAATAAACATGAGAAAAACATCCACTATCCTTGTAATGGTAAAAGAAACTAGAGTCCACAATGGATATATTCAATGAGGTAAAACACTTTAGGCTCAGCCAACCCAATTGACATCTCATGGAGGATTAGAGATTTTAAGGTTCAACTGAACTCCATGGTTAACCAACCAACATTTTTGAAATTCTACAAGAATACGTCAACCTTTGGAATTAAAAGTACATAAAAAATGTATACTCTCAGTAAGAACATTTCTATAATTTTCCAGTTTGGCACACAGAGGTGCACACAACTTGGAGAAGGGTGGGGAGGGAAATCCTACCATGCCTACATGAAGAAACAGTAACATCTTGGTGTCTAAACAAGTCTGGTTTCCATCTCAATCTTACCCATGATACTAGTTAACTCAATTAGGTTGCTTAAAAATTTACTGCATTTATGGAGAAAAAGGAAGTGAACCATGGACTTAAACTGGCACCGTTATATCATCTAAAGCATGGACCCAGAATTGATGTACTGTAAAAGTATATTCATTAAACAAAAAATAACAAAAATAGCAATAATAGTGTCAAAACATTAAATTGTAAATTTGATAGCGATGTAATACCTCCAGCATGACCCATACGACGGCCAGGTGGGGCAGTCAGTCCAGCAATAAAAGCAACAACAGGCTTTTCAGTCCCACTTTCCTGTTTCATGTCTCACAAAAATCACTACCTCCAACAAAGAGGGAACAAATAGATACTGTGGAGAAATATAAATGCACAGAAAACTTTGTATAGCCTTAATTTTGAATGGACTTGTAATGTTGAAGGAACTACCCAGTGGTTACACGTACCAACTACCAAATTATTCTTTCAAGTGATGATTTTTAGACATTGACACATGTGATGCGTTCCTAAATAGACATGGAGTATCAAATACCATAACTAACCCAAATTAAGTGCTATGATGCAGATATAAATGTGAGTATTTGTTAGCACATTTTTATTTATGTGAGTTTGGTATATGTAGAAGAGACAGAAATAAAGCATTTAAAAGAGTGAAAATGAATATAGATCAACTCTTTTGTAAGTTTCAAAAAATGGCCAGGCATAAGGGGCCAAGGCACCCTGCTGAGCAGTTCTCCACATGCTAACTGTAGATTGGGATAAGTTTCTTACATTTCATAGTTAACCTACCATCAAATTGTGTAGGAATTGTATATCTATTAAAATGGAAAACACTTAAATAGACTTTAAGCGATGTCTTTAACATGCATAAAACCACCGATGGATTGGGAGAGGAAGAAAGGAGAGGAGGCTGTCTCAGTATATCACCACTCTCCCAACTTTTGCTGAAAACTGAGACCATAGAAACACAAACAATATTTAACTACATATTACCTCAGCTAGCACCTAGGCTACCTTTCAATCTGGTGATTTTAGGCTGCCCCCTTAATGGACCTATCTTAAACTGTCATGTATATGCTTTTATTTTGTGTGTGCATGTGTTGACAACTAAAAATGCAATAAGTGTGATCATAACACAATTATGGGGCATCAAGGACCAAGTTGGGCTTTTACTTAATGAAAGTTAATAATCAATAGTTGAGTACTAATATTGTCCTTGATATACAAATATATTTGTACTATGGAATGACTTACACTGTGTACAAAGAATTTCCTGCAAGAGTAGAGAGGGAAGGCAGGCAATTCCTATCAGTTTCCAATATTTATTTTATTATTCTACAATTATTGGTTGAGTGTTAGCATTATCCTTGATATAGATATATATTGTACACTGGCATAACTTACAATATTTATGTGGGATTTCCTGCAAGACTGGGTATGGAGGGAGGGAAACTAGGATTTAATTCTTGTGAGTTTGGGCCCAAAGTACAAAGCCTAGACAAAAAAGTCCAACTTTAACATTTGGGGGGGAAAATAGTCCCAACTACTATGTTGTGTACATGTAGGAGAGTGTTGGACAATGTGGCAAGTGCCATGTCACTCTCCATTTTTTTTCCATTTTTCGAACCGAAATAAAAAAACTAACCATGATAACTTTTTCTATTTTAAGTTAAAAACATTATCCTTTTTTAATCTTTTTCATGTTTCTTTCAAGAAGACTAAAATATTATCCAGATTAGCTTTTCATCTACCCATTAATTTTTTTATTCTTTTTTTAAAAAAAGAAAAAAAAAACTCATAAAATTTTTTATCCTTATTAACTTATTTAGATTTAAAATTGAAAAAGCTAATGATATTTTCCTTTTAACTATCAAATTAAAATGAAAATATCATTAGCTTTTTCAGTTTTAAATCTAATTAAACTAATCGAATACTAATTTTAGGCTTTTTCGAAAAACTGAAAAGCTAATTAAGATCAAAGTTCTTAAGCTCTTCATTTGTTATTGAAGGAAAAAACATGAAAAAATTAACAAGGATAATGACTTTAACTTAACACATAAAAGGCTACCATCTTTCACTTTTTCATTGTATGGCAGAAAAAATTACAAGGAAGAGTAAAGTGGCACCTATAACATCAACCTCTCTGTCCTATGAACACACAACATAATAGATTAAGATTATTATTTTCCCCAAATCTGAAAATGGGAACTTTTTTGCAAACACATATTCCTTTTGGCCCAAACTCAACTCTTGTCACTAGTCATATCTTATGCCAGATGATTTGAATTTTATGCATGTGCTGCTCTCAATAAGAAAATCTTAGATTTTTCCAATAGATCATAAGATTTGAGATTTAAATCCTGAACCCTATTAAACCACACAACATAACAGTTTCAACATAAATGATGGGAAAATACTATAAAATATTATGCAAACAGCACAGGATTTCAACATTATCCTCCTGATTCTCATGTGCCACAGAGAGAAAGGAAAGAAATTTATATACAAAAGGCCAGTACATATCTGCCAAAGAACACAAGAGTATTATGGATCAAATTATCAGCTGTACCAAATAAAATAAATTAGGATTCTAGACTAATCAACTGATAAACCACACTGAACTAAGCATTAGGCTGCAGAATAAATTTCAACCTATTGGACCAAATATTCCAGATTAAAAATCACCAGACAGAACTTGCACACCTCTAATTTGAATTGTTACTTGACTGCGTATTACATAATTGCTCTACATGCAAAACATGCCACATGTTATAAATTAAGAATGTTAGCATTTTCTTAAACATATATCCCAGCCAAACAATGAAATGCGGCCCACTCTTTCCAATGTGCAATAGACTGCAAGTGTTTTGCCAGATTATCTTAAGTTTCTACCTCAATTTCACAATGTTAATTTTAAATCTCAACACCAGTCACCTTTATTAGAGCAGCAGCATCCTCCTCTGCAGTGCCACCTATCTCACCTATAAGAATGATACCTGACAAGCAACAAGCAAGCATAAATAGAAGTGAATTTCCACCTCCACTTCAAGTACAATAAATCTTATAACGTATTGGTAGTCAATCAAGTGATGAAAAGGGAAGGAGCAAAGAATAAAACAACAATAAATGAAGATATTATGGTCAAGAAAACATGCAATATCAAGCTGAAAAAAGTACAGTGGAAAATTTTCTTATTGTAGACAAACAAGGGAAATTAGTGGTAAAATGTCGAAATTTTCATTTCAACTTTTGAAAGTGTTAATAAAAACATTACTGCATCAGTTAGGATATTGTCAATGAAATGCAAGCATAACAACTACATGGTCTGTAGTGTATACAAAATGCAGAATGGTGAACATATACAGGGCATCCACTGATCTAATATATTTCATGTATTTACCTCAATCTTCAAATACAACATAGTACAATCAGCTTAATATCCATTTAAAGCATTTATTTGGTATGAAACAACATATCTTTTTATATTCCATCCTTTGTATGCAAACTTTCACATTGCATGAAATTAACAAGAAATAATTAACTTATGAACTTAGAAGAAAATATAAAATTAATAACAATGCAAATCCACAATATTTTACGTGAAACTGTTTAGAGAATGGTTTATTACAAGACTAGATCTAAAAAAGAAAAAACAATTTTCTAGATTCACTTCATGAGTTCAATAGAACAAAGGATTTATATAATTGTTGGCAAAAGTTGAGAACTTGAGGAATGGTTTTTTAATGGTAAAAGGTATTGATCATTCAACATCTCTCTCTCTCTCTCTCTCTCTCTCTCTATAACAACCCACTCCCGACCGTGTAGATATTATTCGCTCTGAGCCTAGGAGAACCCTCATGACTTTAAAACACATCAATAAGGTTAAAAGGAGTTCATATAGCCTTAAGATATTTTTCCCCTATCCAATGTGGGAAATAAAAATCAACTGCCGCCCCCCCACCCCCCCAATATGCAATGCAAATAAAACAATCTCACTATGTCTCATGGGATTACGTGGTCAAACAAACAAACACCCCTCAAAAAACCAAACAAACCCCCACACTAGGGTTGGAGATCGACTTTGATACCATTTTCCCTTATTCAATGTGAGACATCAGAATTTTTACAAAGGGCTCTAATAACCTATAGGTCCTAGGATCAAAAGTTAGCTCTGATACCATTTGTAACAACTCACTCTCAACCATATAGATATTGTCCGCTCTAGGCTCAAGAATCTCTCATAACTTTAAATCGCATTTATTGTAATGTCCCACATAGGATAGGAGAAAAAGTTTTTAAGGATATATAAGTATGAACTTCTCTTAACCTTGTAAACGCATTTTAAAGTTATGAGGGCTCATTGGGCCCAAAGTGGATAATATTTACACAATTGGGAGTGAGTTGTTATTCTCTCTCTCTCTCTATATATATATATATATATACCAATTTCATTTTAGGTATTAGGATAATTAATCTTTTCACTGTTTACTACAACTTCTTGAGTATTAATGGATTTCCTAGACATGGTTATGAAAATTGCACTCATTTTAAGGTCTTAATCTAAAGCCTAATAGCAAATTGACAAACCTAAGTGAGTAATCACCCAAAAACCTTGCCCTAAACAAGCTTGACCTTGGCTAACAATAGGCATAACCTAGGATCACCTCTAGGCAAACTGCTACTTCTTAGGATAGATTAAAATCTTAAAACAAACGAAATTTCCCTTCCCGTGGCTCTAATACCATACGACACCCAAGGTATCTAGTTAAGAAATTTACAAAAAAGGAACCTTTAAGTTTTTCTCAAACAACACCATTAAGACACTTGAGTAAACCATCAGCCTAGAACAGGGTGATCAAGTGATAAGACTCTTGGATAGTAAGTCCATAGAGATACATAAGAAAGATTAAAACTTCATACACTTTGGTATGATTCAAGTAGCAACCAAGCTTTTGACAAGAATAGGTTTAAACACCTCAATTGTCATGTGTTTAAGGGATAATAGACATCTTGATTACAGAGATTCTATTATTGGAGCTATTAAAGCTATCAGTGGAGAATCCCAATGCTAACAGTATGCTTAAATGGCTTTGTCTTGAATGAAAATCAAGGGAGAAGATAATCCCTTCAATGTTAATCAATTAACTTAGCATCCTCTGTGATGGACTTGATCGGGAGAGGATCAATCCTCTTGTTGCAGAAGATCTAATGAAAGAAATCTGCTGCAATAAGATGACCCATACCCTTGGGAAAAGCCTCAAAGTCTCGGCTGATAATTTTGTCTCTCCAGAACTTGATATGCTTCTTAATGGATTTAGCACAAAGGTCCTTAAGATCAAGATTACAAGATAGAAGGGTTGACCTTTTCTTCTAGTAATGTAAAGAAATAATATGCTAAGCAGGTAATAGAATGAAGAACCTTTTCCTTCAAGTCTTTAACTAGAATGAAGGTTTGTTTAATGCATATATCTTGGTTACAAATGTGTGCATTTGACAATTTGTAATCGATCATAAGTCTTGTGTCATTGGCTCCTGGAAGCACTCGCTTAGTTTTCTCATAAAACTGGGTTGGGACTAAGCCTTCTTGGAGGCAATTCAAAGCTGCTCATCAATCAAAGCAATGGTATTAAGGACAAACTTATCCTTGATTACTATAGTTAGGGAGGCTTCCCACTTTTGGAAAATAACCCTGCTAGTAGTATTCAAGTATGAATCTGCCGCTTCATCATTGACTTGTGAAGATTTTGGAACCTCTTCAAGGTTTCCTTGGTTAACAACAATCTTGTTGATTTGGTCTTGGAGGAATGTTAAACCTAAACTTATGAATTGTCTTAAATCCTTGATTTCTTTCTTATACTGTCTTATTTCTTCCTAAAGATCCTTAATGGTTATATCTTTAAAAGAATTTTGATTAAATCTTGTCAATATTTCATTTAGATTATAAGGACTTATTGTCTTCTTAATTTCTGGCTTATGGACAGATTTCTTAAAGACTTCATAACGTTCTTGCTTAACAATTTCATCTTCTACCTTTCTTAAAACATCTAAAACCAATTCTTGTTCTTAGCTTATGAAATTTATAGTCTTAGGATGGCAACCACAGCTGCCCTTAATGCATTCTTCCTGATCACTAGATGTTTGACTCAAATTGTCTTCATCAGTGTCTAGAAGTTGATTAATATCACCATCATTATATGAACCAGTCCTTGATTCAAATTTTGAGGAGTTTAACATTACATCACAAAGCATATCTTTTAAATCTTCTAAAATGTTTAAGTCATTAATTTTCTTCTTAAGCTTACAATCTTTCTTATAGTAGCCTACCTTACCACACCTAAAACAAACTAGGTTAGATTATGAGGGGCTTTCTATCTTCTTCTGGGATTCCTTGTTCATTCTCCTTTGGATGTGTCTTGATCTCTTGGTTTCATTCATCCTATATTTTCCATGAGTTCCTCTCTTGTTATGATAAAAGTTTTCCCTACTGGGCTTTCTTGCTACTTGCTTTTTCTTACGCTGCTTAGAAGGGGGCTTGGTTGCCTTTTGACTAAATCCAAATTGGCTACAGAATGTGTCAAACTCATTCTTGTAGATCTTCTATTCAGATTTCATCTGTTGCTTAAGCTTAAAGTCATTACACAGGCTTATTCCTTCTACAGTTACTATGCTTATGATTTCTCCATATGTCAACTTATCATAAGGGTTTTGTCCATTGAATTGTTCCCTTATCTTAATCCTAATTTTTTCAAAGAAAAGTTTAGGTAAACTTGAAATAAATTTTTCTTTCCAAAAAGTCTAGTTACAATCTGATCTTAGCATGACTTCAGTTAGGAACATGTCTTTGTACCACCTAAAGTCATGAAGCTTAGGACACTTAAGGTTGGTTAAGAGATCTGCAATTTTATCCTTAATTTTTTATGGATCTCCTATGAAGTGTTTTGATATTGAAAATAGTAAAGTAGCCACTGCATCCTCTATATATTGTCCTTCTTCATCCTTAACAACTTCATTGCCTGCATTTAACCATAGGCTTTTAAGATAGCATTCTTATCATCTTATATGAGATAGTTATCCCACCATCCTTTTAGCTAGCCTATAAACCCAGCAACAAGTGTCTAAGCTACAACATGATCTGACAATCTATTGTTTAACTTATAAGTTGTGCTAACCATGGTCATCTCTTGAGTGTACCAGTTTCTTTCCTCATACTGCATATTAGGAAAGGTTGACCAAGGGTAAAAAATTCTAGTCTTAGGGGTTTCTTGGTTATGGAAAATCCTTAAAACTCCTTGATCTTGAGATTCATTAAAAATCTTGATTAGTTCATCAGCATCTGCTTCAGAACTAATTTCCTCATCTATAGCATTAATTCTCCTATGGGACGGCTGAGGCGTCTCTGGGACAATTAAGCTATCTTTTACTTTTTAACTTATCCTTTCTATTAAATCTTGGTTAATAAAAGGATTTTCTTGGAATTTTTTAGAGAACTCAAACAGCTCAGACAAAGGCTTAGTATCTTTCTTAACAAAAGATGTTTTAATGTGATCTTGGGTTTCAATGATCTCTTCAACTCTGTTGAGTTGATCCCCTAGAGTCTTAAGAAACATATTAATGTAGTTGTTTTGTTCCATGATTTTCTTTACATCTCCTGCGCTAGCAGTTCCTTTATCCTCCGGCTTAATCTTAAATGGTGAAGCTCTTATTATAGTACCATTAACATTCTTGTTTATCTTAGCTTCTAGAGGGTAAATGGATTCTATGACAGTGTCGTCACCAGTTTTCCATATCTTAGTTTTTGTGGATGTGTTGTTGATATACCTACCAAGGTACTCTGGATATTCCTCTTGTTTGAAGAGTTCAAACCAGTGTCAATACTTAACATTTTTCTATTCTTTTCTTAAGTATGTGTAAAATTCTTCTTGGTAGATGTTTCTAAAGACCTTTGGGACCTTACTAAAGAACCAATCTCTTTTCTCCTTATTGGCTTCTGAATAGAAGTCTTGTCTTAAGAGATTTTTGTTAATCTCAAACTCTTGAATACCGAGATTCTATTATTGGAGCAATTCAGGCAGGATTGAATGATGATCCTATTTACTTCCAGTGTTACCTTAACTTCACTGTAAGATTAAGAGATGCCGACATCCTAGATTCGATTGTCCTCCATGTTAAGATCCATGGATTTAAGTTTAAGGAAGGAAACAATCCTGTTTCCATCATCACCAGATTTGCCTATAAGAGTATGACCACAAGCGTTGGTTTTGGAGCATTATGCACCAGCCCTAAGGGAGAAACTATTCTCTTTTAGTCAGACTTAGTCCATAAATCCAACTTCATCATCCCTAAGAAAATCCTATGGAATGAAGTTGAGTTTCCAGATTAATGGCATTTCACCAATGTTGTTCCAACCATTGAACAAAGATCTGAGAGGATTGAACAAATCGTTCAATACCCAAATGGAGGAGATTTGGTTTTCTCCAACTCATTCAAACATTCTAGTAATCCTAGAATTTCAAATTATGAGCCTTCTAGAGCATCTATACATATATATTGGAACTTAAGATCTCCATTATATTTTGCAAAAAAATGAGGGAAAATCCCCCTGATTTCTCTCTTGATTTCTAAAAACAAACATCAAATTTATAGGAGATGATAGCAATAAATCTGTCACATAACTCCTTTATTTTAGGGATAAATATTAAAGGTAAATCCAAAATTACCTTTGGGCTTTTTGTTCCAAGATTTTTAAGGAAACTCCCCTTAACGTGTTACAACTTGATTGGTTAGCAGTATGTAATTCCAATGAGTTGGTCTAACCTAGAGAGTTTGCTTGTTTTTACTTTGTTTTTTCTTGTATGTACTTCCTTGTAGTTTTGTTTTTCTTTGATGGGAGGATTCCTCATCCTTCTCTTGTACTTCTTTTTTATCAATATATCCCTTTGTCGTTTCCTATCAAATATATATATATATATATATATATATATATATTAAAGTTAAATCCTAAATAATACAGGAATTCAAAAATGAACAATAGATGGTGGATAACAAATTATTCTCATCTCTTTATTTAAGCTAACTAACAAACACAAAAACCTAGCTCAAGACTCCCTAAAATCATGCGATCCTCCATAAAATTTGGACTCACAATCCAAATCTCATTTGGATTTCCACATATTTTGCAAGAGTTGTTCTAGGCTCTGATTTCTCAAGACTAGTTGAGAAGCAATACCTTGACTATCTTAACAACATTAAAACCAAAGGAAGAAAGAAGGGCACAACTGGCACTAAAAAAGAAAGAGGGGGAAGAAAAGGAAATATGGATTAGAAGAGTCATTCTTCACAAAAAATTCAGACTAGCAATTTTCACCTAAAAAATGAAACCCACTAAGTGCCTATTATAGGCAAATTATAACTAATGACACTAGTCAGGAAAACAATAAGCTACCATACACCAAATTGAAATGCATATATTGCTTACACCAGAACACGATGCAATGAGTGTATGCTTCTTTAGATTGCTTAATTAGATTAGGTAAACTAGTTTGAGATGCAACAACATTTTTTAACTAGTACATAAGATTAATAATCCTACACTATCTTTAAAATATATAATGTTGTGTTCATTCATGAAAACCTCTTAGGTGTGAGCATAGCAATAGGATAACACAAATTATTTCAAATCAGTTTTGGCTTTTTTGTGTGCCTTATGGAAAGGAAAACTAATGGAAGAAGCAATATTTTTATTATTGCCAAATTATGCATTAAAGAAAGGTAGAGCACATTTTGGATCTCCTAATATCTAATAATAGCTAGCAAATTATAATTAGAGAAAATCATGGTTGTTTCATGTGGCAAGTAGCATAAAATCAAGAGGGGTGGTTTGTCCAATATTCCATGTTTCCTTTCTCTTTACAAACCTGAAGGATCCTTTTTCCATTTTAGGTCACATGGCATGTCAACACCTCTAGCCCCACATGGTCCAAATAGGAGCCACAAAACCTCCCCAAGGCCAAGAAGCCTCATAAGACCATAATAGGTCATACTAGAGTCAAGACACACTCGATCTTAATCAAGAGGTTAAGGCATGAATACAATGTTTTAAAATTTTGGATTTTATAATTCCTCACAAAAAAAAATACTCAAAGAAGGAAAGCGATCAAACTAGGGCAATTGAAGTGAAACACGTTCCATGACGCACGGACAGACAAGACAAAGTTTTCTTTAGAAATATGACGCATGGACAAACAAGGCAATTTTCTTTAGAAGTACCCCTCCCAAAAGAGGGGTTATAAAATTAAAATTTTTCTTCTAAGAGTAATCTATGTTCATTTTTTTTTTTTTTAATAGGTAAGAGTAATCTATATTCATAAGAATGCAAATATTTAAAAACCTAAAAGTTAAATGAATATAATGGGTAAGAATTCTCACAATGTCATTAATTTTAGCCACTTGAACTATATAAGTGTCCATATGCAGTAAAAGCTAGAAGTAATTGAAAATGTACAACAACCATATATTAAATATTAGTTGGTACCTCAATAATCAATATCAATAATATCGATATAAGCAAGGATTAAAATATCCGAAATTATGAAAAAATTGATGATTGGGATTTATAGAAATAGAGGAAATATCAAATGAAAAAATGGAACAAAAAATATTAGGCAATGGCATGAAATTAATCAATACTCGTACAAATATAGGGAAAAACTCAAACAAATGATAAAACCAGCAATGATACACATAGTAAACTTGTTTTGTTGAAGAAAACAATATGTGTATTTAAAAAATATTTTAAAATGCATAAACTTTTTCAAAATTTAGATAATTATTTCCTGAAATAACCTTTTACTTGTCAGCTTAATAACACTAATTGACAATTTTCTATGATAATTGATTTGAGATAAAAAAACAACTTTAAAGTTAAACATATAAAAATAAAATATTAACTTTCACTTAGCGAAATCACATTAATAGAAAATATAGATTCCATAAAGAGTTTGAAATACAATGGGAATCAATATTTATTTTTTCAATTTTTAAGTTTTTTGGATTTAATTGTATTTGATTTTTAATTTTTTGGTTTTAATTGTATTTAATTTTTAAGTATTTGAGTTTTAAATTGTATTTTTAATTTTAAAAATTTCTTATTTTGTTCTTGATGTCAACTAACAAAACTTTTATTCAATTTTGATATAAAATTATTATTAATTGAGGAATTAGAAAGATTTTATTTATTACTTGAGGATCTGGAGAATTTTTGCAAAATGAGTTGTATCTCATATTATATAATAAAAAATTTATAATATATTTATTTGTAAGATACTTTTATCAAATTAAAATGATAAATTAATTTTTTGATAATTTAATTTAATATTATCAAGTAAAAGGGTATTTCAGGAAAAAATTATAAAAGTGCATGTATTTTAAAATATTTTTAAATGGATGAAGATAAAACTGATTTATAAAAGTTGAGGTTCCTTTTTCTATATATTTTCAAATTAGTGAATCAAAACCCATTTTTCCCTAAAATATATTAAGAAAGACTAATTAATCATATGATTATGATGTTTTTTATATTTTTAACAATTTGTTATTGGAATTGAAAAAATAAAATAATTAAAATTAATTTAATTAAAGCTAAAGTTTAGGAGGGACAAATATGGTGTGTGTGTGTGTGCGTGTGTATAGTTGGTTAGCTACTCATTATCCATAGGGAAGGTTGATTCCTAGGTACTCCCCTCTTTTTTTGTTTTGAGTTTGAGGAGTTGACTGTGTTGACCAGTCAAAGAGCTGATAGAATCATTGAAAATCCCAATAAAATGAGAAAAAACCAAAGCAAAATCTGATCAAATGAAAAAAAAAAAAAAAATCAGTCAAGGGATGTTTCCAATCAATATTTCATATCAATGTCCAACAACACACAATATTTTCATGAAATATCGCCAACTTTTGGCGACATTTTCATCCTTGGATGTAAGTATATATCTCCATAAATTTTTATCTAAAAATTCCATATCTTGTTAACAAGTCCTATCATTTTCCTAAATCAATATCAATATTCAGCCTATATCTCTAGCAATATCTTCATATTTTCAGAACCTCAATATTAGCGACAATATCAATGTTTTATTCCTTGACCATAACATCCATAGTTGTTAACTCGTAAAATGTATCATATATCATTTTTTCAATTTCTCTATATTGTGTATTGTATTGTGTATCATAAGTTTTTTTATGTAGTGAAAAATAAACAGAAAAAATATGTACATGTGTGTATATCTATTGAAAGTACAAAATATATAGTAATATATAACCGATTTTTTATGGAATGGAAGATAGTAGGATCTAAAGAGTTAAACCATATCATATCATATGAAAACATTGAATATTAAAGTTTTGAAAAATTCAAATTAACAAAGTATGACTTTAATATATAAATTCATCACATAATCCACAAAAATAAACTTCTTCAATTTTTTAGCTATGATTTTTAGTTCCAAATTCTAACTAGACATGCACTTATTGTGTTATTAATTGTTATATATATATATATATCTTTATGTGTCATGTTCAAAGTTCCACCTTTTCAAGTTTGTCATCATTCCTTTTCCACCAAAAAGAAATAGTTATCATTTTCATTATCGACATTCAAACCATTCAAACAAAAATTCTCCAATATTCATTGTAAAAATAAACTTACTTGACTTCTAATATAGCATTTGACAACAAGAATGTAGCTTTTCTTATAAGATTATTTTACTTATTTCTCCTTTGTATGATCAACTTTAATCTTTTAATATATTTTAAACAATTAATATAATAAATTCTTTTAACAAAAAATAATAATTTGATTTTTTTTTTAAATTATAGAAAATAGTTAAAGATGCATGTATCGTTATATTATAATATCACAACATTATAATATCACATATCATATCATATATTATATTTGTATTGTAAAATATACTTTAAAATAAAATACAGATTGCGATACATATCGATTTCCATAAAAAAATATATTGTATTGTTGTATTGTATTATCATGTATTTGTTGGAAAGCAGAGAATAATTCTTCTGATTTGATAATAGACTAAAATCATGGTATTGGATAGAAAATCAAATCAGATTTGCATATTTATGATAAGATAGAAAAGTTAGCCTATTTTCCTTTAGCATATTTCATTTTTTCCTTCACTATACAACTTATATAAATAGGTTGTAACTCAATGAAATTAGTATGGATGAATCATTCAAAATCCTAATTTCAGCTTTCATGGTATCAGAGCCAAAAAAATTTCTGGCAAACTCTTCTTCTTCTCAGCCTCCATTGCCATTTTTCTATTAAAGTTTTCCCTGGCCTTTATTGTCAATTTGTTTTTTCCTTCCATTGATAATGTTGGAGATCTCAAATAACTCTAGGTCTAGTTCCTATTCAAATCCACCTAAAATTGCTACTAGTTTTGGAAATCCCACACTATAAATTACAACAAAAAAGTTAAATGGAGAGAATTTTTTTTTCATGGTCCCAATCTGCACAGCTTTTCGTGAAAAGTTGAGGGAAGATGAAATATGTGCTTGGAACTGTCAAAGAGCCTAAAGACTCGGATCCTGAATGCCAGATATGGGATGCAGAAAATACAATGGTCATGTCGTGGTTGTTGAACTCTATCCAACTAGAGATAGGGAAACCTTTTTTTTATCTCTCAACAGCTTAGAATGTGTGGGATGCTGTGCCATGGACCTATTGCCGAGGAAGGTCAAAGGAGTGTTATGATGAGTCCAATCTCACAAGAAGTCTCGACTTTGAAGACTGAAAAA
The DNA here is from genome assembly GCA_030254885.1 of Vitis rotundifolia. Taxonomy (NCBI): domain Eukaryota; kingdom Viridiplantae; phylum Streptophyta; class Magnoliopsida; order Vitales; family Vitaceae; genus Vitis; species Vitis rotundifolia. The sequence continues at coordinate 18,474,609 of CM058160.1, read as the reverse complement.
CATGGAGGCTCCCAAAATCATCCCAATCTCTCTAAAGTTTGGCAACAAAAGAAATATGGAGAAAAGGATACTCGTTTGTGTGATTACTGCTAAAAGCCAAGGACTTGAGGGAAGAATGCCCCCCCCCCCCCCCCCCCCCCCCCCCCCCCCCCATCAAGAAAGCTCTCCAAGAGATCATTGCAAATGATCTTGAACCTGAAACAACCTCTCAATCATCAAACAAAAGTCTCTTCAATAAGGATCAACTAGAACTATTGTACAAGATGCTAGGTCAATCTGGATCTCAATCCAACCCTTCCTCTTATTTTGCCAAGTCAGGTAATATTGATTATGCACTACATGCATCTGAAAATATTTTATCTAAACCCTGGATCATTGATTCAAGAGCCTCTAATCATATGACGAATGAGTCAAAGTATTTCTTGTCTTATAGTCCATACTCAAATAATGGTAAGGTTTCTGTTGCCAATGGATCATTTATCCCTATTGGAGAAGGTTCTATTTCAATTTCTCCATTAATTACTCTTGATTCAGTTTTTCGTGTTCCAAAAACTGCTTGTAATCTTTTGTCAATCAGTAAAATCACAAAATCTCTCAATTGTTGTATAAAGTTTTATCTAACTCATTATGGTTTTTAGGGCCTAATTACGAGAAAGAAGATTGGCAATGTTGAGGAGAGAGGACTTTATTACATAACTCCCAAAGTGAAAGAGTATGCAAAGATATGGTTGCTGCACTTTCAATTTGGACATCCAAATTTTATTTCTCTTAAATTAATATTTCCTGAACTATTTTTGGAATTGAACCTTCGAGTTTTCAATTTCAAAATTGTGAGATGTCCAAGAGTCATCGTGTTCCATATCCTTTGAGTAATAAAAGATCAAAAGTTCCTTTTGTTATCATTCATAGTGATGTTTGGGGTCCCTCCACAACTCTATCTTATTTTGGTTTTAAATGGTTTGGGTGAGTTTTATCATTGATTGCCCAAGAACCACATGGATTTGCAAGCTATGCAGCACAAATTGGGGCATTTTTATTTTTTTAAAAGGCTAAAAGTGGGCCATTTTTTATTATTATGGCTAGCTGTAGGTTGTTGGAATCAGACTTATTAACAAAGTAAATTCATTGTATATAATCTTTTTTTCCTTTTATTTTAGCACTGACTTCCTGAAAAGCATCAAAGAACCAGTAGAAATTACCCATTTAAGATTACGCTCTTTTACGTAGAAAATTTACCTTCTGTTTGAGGATCAGCAAGGAATTTCTTCACGCAGTCAACAAAGTTTGTCCCATTGAAAGGATCCCCACCAATTCCTACACAAGTAGATTGCCCCAGACCAACTGCAGTTGTTTGGAAAACCTACCACATATAATAAACATAATCATTTGAAAATTGCATAAGATGATTGTTAACAGTGAGATGAATCATAGGAAATGCATCAATGTCATATTGTCATCGAGGCATTAACGTAATTAGTACTGTTTATGCCACTACTTTGCCTCACTAAATCTGCTAAGATTGCGATGGGATCAGTGTGAGCCACATATGGATTGGTGCAGTAAGAAACTACGAAAGCTCATTTAATCTGAATGACACCCAACAATTTCTACATATTTCATAAATTTTCAAGGATTAGAAGAAGTAACAAATTTTTGGAAAGAATTGGACTGGAAGAAATAAATTTGAAGGATATTTTTGGACCAGTTTGGCACAGCATTTTGATTGTCTGAAAGCTCCCTCACAAGCAAGTGCTTTATAACATGTTTTGTTATATATCAAAGAACCTTAAAGCAGAAGAGATAAGGGCTTAAAGGCTCTTCTCAATGAAGTTGGCACTGAGATGCTTTTGGAGAAGAGGTTTCAGAAAAAGTAGCTTCTTCATACAGCTATTTTGAGTTGAGAAGAGCACTTCAGTTGAAGTTAAAACTACATCAAGCAGACCCTTAGATAGGGATTTGAAATCAGGAATTTCTAAGGTCTTTCATCATTATCTAATCGAAAACTAAGGTATAAGTTGGAATTTCAGATGAGGTCAGCTTCTTTTCCTCTCTTGCAAGGAAGGATTACAATAGTAAGGCAGGTTCCAGTTATTGTATTTTTCAAATACAAACTGAAAGCATCCTCTTTAATTGGTTCATCATAGTTGGTTGATTGTTATTTGTTATGCATTGTCGTTCCATCCAGATCATAAGGTCAATTAGTAAACTATTTGCCTAATTATATGTAACATGGGATCAAGATTGATTGATGCTTTTCTATTGGATTGTCACAAACTTTTGTTGCAATCATAAATTTGTGAAGCCATATGCATGCGATAATTTTGTATAAGAGCATAGCAAAATGATACATCCTGTCACAACTTCTGGTGATTCTATGTACTTATTAATGGCCTAGCAGGTGGGATGTGCTCAATGCCAGTAACAATCAATGTTTTAAAGGTAAAACAGTTAGGCAAGGCTTTTAGCTCTGATAAGAAGAAAATCCGGGCAGCTAAGCCCTTTTATTAAAATTTCTAAACTTAAAACCAATAAACTATAAAATAAAATCATAAAATCATTTTGAGGACATCCTCAGGGGCATATTTACAAACAATGAAAATGATTGGGAGGCAGACACCTGTTGAAAGGCTTGCTTATTTGCATGTATTAAAAAACCTATTTAGGACCGTGTGCAGAACTATGAGAAAGAAAGAGAAGTGGTCCAGAAATCACCTATATGCATGCCTTGCATTCTGAAATATTATACATCCATTTTCAATCATATTTTTTATGGTACATTAATAAATGAGATAAGGCCAACACTTGGAATTCTTCTCAAACGTCTTTTTCTTTGAACATAGAAGTATCAAATAAATGAGACCCCGTAAGGTCACCTCAACTGGCAGGCATCCCTGCTCGGGCTTAATTGACACATAGTCCTTGGAAGGGGATCAAGTATTTAGTGTTTTCCTTGATTCATCAGATCGAGACTAAATGATTTTTCTCATTGTAAAAATAATTATTAAATACGTAGGATATAGATGAAACCAAATAGAATAGAAACAAAAGACATTGGAGCTTAAAAAAGAAATAGAAGAAAGCTCCATTTACTAAATTTGCCTCAAATTAAGTTAGCTTGCTTCTCTTTAAATATGAGCAAGAATCGGAATTGTCATGTAATTATACTACAGTTAAGCTACATTAGATCTTTACAGCCCTTTTCAACATTGCAAGGACATCGTGTATATGTATATGCATATGTATGTATGTGTATGTATGTGTATGTATGTATATGTATGTATACATGAGATTTTAAAATTGGGCCTAATGACCAAGTGTTTTCTTAACCACATAAGAGTTTTAACAAATTGTGTCCAAGAAATCTCTTATGCCATAAATTGGCTATAAAGTCTGACTGTCCCGCATGTTAATATGTTCTCTGATAAAGGTAAGTCTGTAATGGCACATGATGCAGATGTATAAACCCTTTTTTTCTTTCTTTTTCCTTTTTTTGTCCCCATTGGGACTTGAACCCAGAAACCCCATAAACCCAGCCCAACCCTTTACCACTTGAGCCAAGCCTCAAGGGCAGATGCACATATATAAACCTTATTATCCAATAATGATCTCAGAAAATAAAAGTAACACTTTCTTTTAAGACAAATAGAAGCCATGTTTGTTTTTCATCTAAAGTCTTAATAGCCTTTAGATGTTTTAGTACTCTCTGTTTTTAATTTAAGTTTTATTTTCAGATATTTTGTCATAAAAAAAGAAAAATTTTAACTTTTATCTGAAAGCTAAGGTCTTAATACACTTTTGCATTAACTAGACTCATGCAAACTGCAAATGAGAAAAAGCATAAATCACCAAAATCTTACCGCTTCATATGTCAGTGTACCAGATCGAGAAACAATTCCTACACGCCCTGGTTTGTGAATGTACCCAGGCATAATTCCAATTTTGCATTCTCCAGGCTTGATAATACCAGGGCAGTTTGGACCAATCAGTCGGGTCTTTGATTGCCTGTTAAGAGCAGCCTTCACCTTAACCTGCAATTTGCAAATATCAACTTTGATGTCACAAAACAAAATGAAATTCTTGATTAGAGCCAGTGCCTAACCTGCCCTTGGAATTATATAGGGAAAAAAAAAAAACAATATATAATGAAAAACAAGCACATGCCAAGAAACCACCAAAAAACATGTGAAATAAAGTTAAAAATATTTTGAATATTTTAAAACCAAAACCAAATAAATAGCCATCTTGGTGAGTGTCACACCCAGTAAAATCAGCTGTCCATTTTTTTTCTAAGTGTGCAGTGCTAAGACTCAACCTTAGCTAACCTTCTCAATGTCATACCAAAAGCAAACGTAAATAGGCAACAACCAAATACAGGAACCTTCCCAACTTGTGTTTATTCCAAACTACAAGATTACAAAATTGTTTCTAAGTGTCCCAAGACTTATACAGAGTCAAAGAACCCACCCCGCAGTGTTTACAATCTAATAAAACACTCTAAGTCTCTCTGCAATGCAAAAGGCTTTTATACGCACTGCCATCTGTTTGAATTTTGAATTCAAATCAGGAGCCTAAGGTGGTGGTTATGCAACCACCATAAACACCTAGCTGAAGACACTCCTTCCAACAGAGGTGTCCCTTCATACCTCATGCATCCAGCAAGATCTCTATCTCACATTCCCTTTTGATGCCAAGCCCAAACCTGCCCATCCAAGACACCTCTTGCCAACAGGTGCAAGTGTAACCGCCTCAGCCACTCGACCAAACAAGTCCTTCTCTGATCACCTCAGCCCAAGGTTGTGTCTGGTCCGTGTTACAAGCCAAGCCCATGTTAGTCTAGTCTTTGGTTTCAATGCATGTGGGTTGGGCCCACATCAAACCCCTTTTGGTGTGCACATGGCCTGCATTCATTATCTTGCCCATCTTTGACGCATCAGTGTGCTTTGCCCCACAAACTGGTGCCCAACCCTCTGCCATGTCAAGGTGGCCATAGCACATTGAGTTTAATGTATAAACCATTTGTTGCAAGGCCCTCCTATGCCTTGATCTGGTTGCTACAACGACACCCCAGCCCATGTCCAACCCCTCTTGGTTGCAGCAATGAACCATGGCATTGTGCCCATGGCTTGTCATTCCCATGCACAAGGGTTGCACCCCTATGCCATGTATCAACCACCTATCTAACTCGGTCATGCTTGTTGCAACTCCGTCATGGCATGCCCAATGCCTTCCTTCATGTAGCAACATGCCATGGCATTGTGCCCATGGCTTCATGGGCTGCCTCAATGCACAAGGTTGAGCACCCACATGCCAGCGCCAAGGAGGGAAAGGCTATATGATGCCTTGTGCCATTACGGTCACGAGTTGCACACCACACATGTCATGGAGCCCATGTGTGCATGCTAGCATGCCATTCATGTGCCATGGCCATGCCTAGGTGCCCCCTTGGTGCAGGTGCCCACCTTGAGTCACCTACCATCCCCCTCCCTTAAAGAGCATTTTAAGCCGTTTTGAATATTCTTAGAGACATTAATCCTACTTGAGGAAGAATTATGGATTTATTTAGTCAATTAATAAATAAATCCCCATAAGCCTCACATTGCGTCTGAGCCATTGTCATGCATGTGAGTGGGTGCACTACCTGCTTGCTGTGCATGGCAGTGCATGCGTGCAGGCTGTCCCATTCCCGCGAGGGTGCGTGACGGTGCAGTGCTATCAACCTAAGTGTTGGCCCAACCAGCAACACTTCCCCTTTGACTCAAAACCTCCAGTTCCACCTTGCTTCCTTCATAAGGCTCCAATGAGTGCAAGGCCTACCCATGAGGCCATTAGTGCCATTTTTCGAGTTGGGGGGCTAACAGTGAGCTTGAAGCTTAGTTTGGACATTTTTTTCAAACTAAAAATACTTCATATTCTCATCTAGAATCAAAATCATGAATCCAGATAAGGTAAAGATTATAGCAATTTTTCAGGGTTCCTCTCAAAATAACTCTCTTTAGGAAAAAGTAAGCTTAGAAAACTAATGTAAGTATAGAATGAATGGAATGAGACATATGGCCAGACTATGAATGATCTTTGACTCCGTAGGGTGATAAGTGATAACCTTTGTATTGCAGTTTTCTATAACTAAGAACAATTCTGAAAATTTCTAATGACAAGTTAATTTCAAACTGAACAATGCAGGTTGGTCACACTTCTATTTTTCAATTTTTGTTTTCAAAACTTAAAATAATTGTAGAAACCATGTAGAGTGACATGTTTTCACTTTTTATTTAAAATTGGATAGCAAAAGTTCAAAAAATAATAACAATAAAGGAATCAAAAAAGTTTTGTATTCCCAAATCAAAATCTAAAATAGAAAAGTAACAACCACAACTAACCTATATCTTATTATTCTTTAACAAGCCAATAATACCGGTGCCTCACATGTGAATATCATAAAATTGCCAAAAATCACAGACAAATAGTTGGAAAATCGTTGAAAAAGTTTTCTTTTTATTTCTTGGTATGTAATCATCAAACATGCTTTTGTTTATCATTAAAACAAAATTAGAACTACAAAACATGTCTATTATTTATAAAAAATTAAAGGTATAATTAGAAAAACACTTGTATTTTCTGCTTTTTAAAATAGTAAATGCAGATGTATATCCAAACAACATCTTTGCAATTTAATGTTGTACTAAGACATTACAGGTATGCTTTGTTCCAATATGTAGATATTTACTTTCTCTTTAGGCATAACACTAAAATGAATAAAAAGAACAAACTATAAAAAATCATAATCAGGTTATTAATTGGGACACAGTGAAATTACATATAACAAGATACATGGGATGTATGCAAATATTGAGGAACAGGGATGAAGATTTTCAGTGGTTTCCTGATTCAAGCAGCACTCAGCAGGCAGGCATAGCTGTCAGAAAAAAGTGAACCACGTCCGGTTATGAGCTCAGGCTAAAGGGATCATTTTGATTGTAGCCATGATAAACCCAACAAATTATGGGACGCCTTCACAGTTAGCACTACATTATATCAACTTATACATCACCAAGCACTTCTCATGAACTTTGAGAGCACTGATGTTTGCCCACTTCATATCATATGGATTTGGAAGTAGTGAAGAGAATGTAAGACTCAACGAGGCTGTCTTTTATCAAACCTCACTGCCAAATATCAACACTATTTTCTTTTGCCTCCGGCACTACAATGTCCGTCCCTTTCTGCTCAGGAGTAATAGAGGTAGTGAGGCCATCCTACTCGGTGAAAATTAACAATCCAATTAGACATAGGGCTGAAAATTGCCCAAAGATTTTACAAGTGTTCAACTGCATTAAAGTTCTACACCCAGAACTACACTCACACTAACTTAAATTTGTTGATGTAGCATGAAAAGTAAATTGATTGTTGGAGGAATTGTAACCACCGTGGGACTTACAAAGTGAATCACAGGTCTTCATTCACAATTATTTTTCGCTCCTACTAATGTATTCAGTTGCAGTTCTCATAAAGGTCCTCTTTTTAAAGTCTGATTCCATCTAGTAAACAGCTTGAATTGCATTGACATGATGCACAATGAACTAGCAGATAAACCCAAGAAATCCATAAATGCAATCCCTCTAAATATATAAAAAAATAATCAAGTCATTGTTGTGGATATAGACATGCTTGCCAGGTAAACTTGCTGCTTTACTCATAAACAAACATAATCCCCCACACCAATTATACAAACCGCATTGCCTGTAATTTGCCAACACAAGGTATCATGTTATATCAACTTTGTGCCCTCCCATGATCCAATAGTAGCAGAATGTATTCACAGGCACATCCACATCCACCAGACCATAAAAAAGAACATTTTCAACCCTGGCTGACCCTTCCAATTAAGCATCCATGAAGAAGGTTTTCCACTTGTCTGCCCAAACAATACCATAAAAAGAAGGTTCCTAAGCCATATAACCAATTGAGAAGTACTTCCAAATCACCAACTTCCAACTTAGCACCTTGATCCACATCAACCGATCTAGGATCTTCTTTTTAAAACAGAATTCTATTAGAAATAGGGCAAAAGAATGTACGTTAAAAGATGAGAGATCCTTTAAGGATAGGAAAACAAATTTATCAAAATAAATAAATAAAAAGAAAAAAGAAAAGGTTGGACAAGCTTTATCAAATATCAATAGGCATCAAGGAAAACACAAGCATGGTTTTCCTAATCATCTTTGTCTCCATTTTGCATTTCTATGTCAATCATTTTGACCTTAAAAGCAATTGTAGCAAGAGAGTCAGCATGACTTCTCCTAGACAGAGACATGAGCAATTTGTGCTTCATTGAACATTCTTATCAATCTTATCGCCTTTAACCAACACGCTTTCAAATGATTCTCTTTGAATTTGAGACTTTCTTCACTCTTAAGACACCAATAGAAATAAAACTCCCAACTGCTTACCATAAATAGAACCACCAAGACAAGGCTAATCCAAGGAAGCCCATGGAGGAAGAAGTGCCAGCAAACATTAGAAAGAGAAGGTCACCCTCTTAGCTAAGCTATATGCTTCATGATTAGCTGATCTCAAATTTCATGCCAAACATCACTCTGACCTCCATACACCAAGAATCTACCTCATTGAGCATACCTCCAAGATCCACTCCTTCCCTATGATGCTGAGGGTAAGTCCATCATCAAGTTCCCCCCTCCACAATGAGATTCCTCAATGTTATGGCAGCAACCTCATATAGGCCCTCCAATAAACCCAAAATCTCTGACTCTACTACACATTTGCCCTGGGTAATCCAAAACACCATAAGAATTGAGCTTGATGCAATCCATAAGCTAGGGGTTCCACTGAGCACTAATACCTTTTTTCCTCTGATGAGATGAGCAAACTAATCTCCATGTTAGCATTGGAAAAATAGGGACACAAGACTAATATGAATCATGTTTTTTAGTTAGAAGAGTAAAAGTGATTATCAATAAACCAAAGAGCCTTTAACATATAGCATGTAGTTGTCTAGTGTAGCTTGCATAATGTCCAAACTCCCATTCAATTATGGAATTTAAGCATCTTGTGACTTGTCAGCCTTTTTATGGAAATGTATGCTCCCTGAAAAATTCTTCAAAATCCACCTTTTAGTTGTCACTCAGCATTGGAGAAACCCACCTTGCTGTATGCAAAGCTCAAAGGCCCTGCATCTATCAGCTGATACTGATACCAAATTTATGCAGGATGTCTCTAAAATCCAACATTACACTGAAGGGATTGGATTTAAAGTTTCACATAGAATTCTTGGAAAGGAGTGGATTGAATGAAGCATTTGGGAATAATTTTGGGGTTGTTGTAGTGGTTTGAAGAGAGGCTTGTGTTTCACACATTAAATCATATTCCAATACCCAACAAATTTCAAAGACAAGAAGAATAAGAAGATAAAGAAAATGGAATGAATATCATATAATAAGAAGGGAAGAAAACCAATCGTAAACTGAAACAGAGCATAAAGATGATAATCTTCAATTCAATAATAACTAACTCCAAAAGAGATTATTATTGTGTTGGACAACCAATTTTCCTAAAAGCTTAAGTTAGAATTTGGACCCACAAGATACTATCCTCAACACCAAACCATCCATCCCCAACCCATGCCCATGCCCACGCCCACACCCCCACCCCCTCCCCCCCCACAAACCACGCAAACCATGGGAGGCATAGACCACAACAATGTGGACAAATCACACATTTGTGATTGGACAACCAATTTTCCTAAAATCTTGAGCTATTAGGATTTGGACCCACAATGCATATCATGCCCCAACAATTACAACCCATTGTATAAACTCAAAAACAATTAACCTTATCCCCTAAATCAAGCTAATCTTAACCATCAACTAAAACAATCTCATGAAGGCCAAAAACTCTTTTATTTATTCAATGGTATAGTGGCATGAGTGGGAATGTGCTAGATCACTTCAAGGTAACTTGAAATAGTTTTGAATTTACATACATGATTCTGGATTTATAATGCTGCAAATGGAATAGTCAGAGAAAGGAATTTAAATTTCAACCCTCACATAGTTGGGATAAAGCACATCTGGGACATCACTAATAACAGGAGTAGTTTTATCATTTATCTCCATATGATGACTTGTTAATTTTCACAATCACAAGCTAGCAACTTAATACTTAAGTTCCAAACTATATAGAAGAATATAAAAACGCACATACGAAGATTATTAATAAATCTACTGAAAGTGCATCCTGATAGAATGGACATAGAATTTTATAACATTTGGCCTAGAATAAAGATTTTGTTAGAATGCAACAGTTAGATCCTCCAATATTGCACAAAAATCTGATGACCATTTTCCATTGGCATTCTTGGAACATCATTAACTTTTGCACCAAAAAAACAAAAGAAACAAAAGAAAAAAAAAAAAAAGAAGATATTTTACCATGTCATGCTGAGGAATTCCTTCTGTTATGCACACAACAAGATCCAGTTCAGCTTCTACTGCCTCCATGATAGCTGCAGCTGCAAAAGGTGGCGGAACATAGATCACTGATGCATTTGCCCTCGTTTCAGCCTTTGCTTCTGCAACAGTGTTGAAAATAGGCAATCCCAAGTGCTCCATTCCACCCTTCTTTGGTGTCACCCCACCAACCTACTTAGGAAAATAAAAAAAATAAAACAAGATTATACTACTTGCAAATTTATGAAGTACAAAAATGTAGCTGGCATCATACCAGAACAGAATATAAGCATAAAAACTAATGAGAAACAAAATACACATTATATAGACATTGATAAAATATCATAATTAAAAAAAAAAACACTATTATGTGTTTCAATGAGAGAAAATGAACAAGGTATTAGGATTTGTCAGCTAAATCAGGTTTCGCTCAACTAATTCTTTTTTATTTTTTTTACTGTTTAGATTAGTAGACTGAACTCCACAACAAACATGCGTACACGGTGCCTAGAGTCAGACTTATTAAGGGACAATGGAGGCCCATGGCCACCCAAAAAGATCAAAATTTTCTTTTATATCATTCTTACTCTACTAGTTACTCCCTCCAAGATTGATAATGGGATCCAAAGATTATCCTAATTTTAATACAGCCCCCAAAATGTCAATAGTATTCTCATTTTGACCTCAATTCTCCCAAGTCAGTAAATTTTTATATGACATTTGAGCACTTACCCAAAAGAGTATGGTATTGGGTGCAATGAAGTCATTTCATTTTTAATAATTATTTTGAACCAAAGCTATGGAACTTGATCTTGGTCTTTTATAGAATAGATCTTAGATTGTATGCTACTAAGTTTCACACAAGATGTAATCCTTATGACACACGCATCTGTGGATCTTTTACTCACAAATTCAATTGGAAGTATTAATCCATTTCAAAAAAATTCAGGGGTCTACTTCTATGATTGGTGATTCAAATAGTGTTCATTTTGGTGGCAGTATTTGTGTGGTTCAGTGTGGTGTTTGGGCCAGTGTAGTAGAAATAAGGACTAAAACAGTACATTCCCTCTCATGGACACAAATCCATACCTGTAAGCCTGGTTAATTTGAAAAGTGACACATCTTCCTGTAACCTATGCAATGTCAATAGAAAAATGCTAAATGACACAAATCCATATTACCCAATTTTTGAGAACGAGGGATGATTATTGCTTGTGTCTAAATTATGAAAAAATCCAACAAATAATTAAGCAAAATCTATTCATTTTACAGATCTAAAACCGATTACGAACCAAACCCATCAACAAAACCACAAAAGGGGCCAGATGAGCTGCCAGAAAGTACCATTTTGGTGCCATACTCGATGGCCTGTTCAGTGTGGAAGGTGCCATTCTTGCCGGTGATGCCTTGGCAGATGACGCGCGTGTTCTTGTCAACGAAGACAGCTGGAGGAGCAGTTGTGCCCAGATGGCGAGACGGAGGAACGAGTGGTGATTTGATTCTGGAAACCACATATGGGATCAGCCTTCTGACTTGTCCAACCATTTCTGCGAATGGGTTGTTGAAGATCCAAATCAAAAAGTTCTAAGCACAGGGAAGAGAATATCGGGGGAAGAGGAGACGACTGGGGCGAAACTGTTGAATCTTCCTACATGCGTGCACTTGGCATAAAAGTAAGGGGGAAAGGGAAATTGAAATGGAGAGAAAAAATACAAAAATGCTTAAGGCCTTGACTTAGCTCTTCTTCTTAAAAAATAAAAATAATAATAATAATAAAATATATTTTAAGAAATGTATTTTGAATTTCAAGAAAGAGCTTCATGGGAAAATAAAGTTGTGTTTTTATTGGGAGCAAAAGTTTTTATACAAATATTCCTTATATTTAAGTGTTTAACTTTTGAAAATAAAAATGAAATAATGCCACAATGGTATGATTAAATTTTATGTTTGAAAATTATATTTTAAAATAATTAACTCAAGTTAAAATGAAATTTTAAAATTCTAATTAAATAAAAATTTTAATTTTTGAATTTCATTTCTAGAAAAGTACAAGTCTTCGCCTTTTTAAAATGGGCTAAATCATAAGGTAAGAGGTAAAGATAAAGTGTTTTAATACTTTTAAATTTTGTGATTCACATTAAAGCATTTCTTTTAAGTTATGTTCGTGTGGACCTATATTTTTAACGTGTATCCCCACTAAATAGCAAAACTCATTTTTTGATGAAAATTTTTATTTTTTAAAAAGATAGGATATCAATTTATTTTTGTTTATTTTTAATGGAAAAACAAAATAAGAAATAAAACCATAAGTGATTCCCTTTCAAAAGATAATTGTGAAAATCATATCTAAATTCGATGATCAAGTTACTTATTAAGAATGTACCATAGGGTTGACACCCTCCAAGCCCTAAAAAGATTTATACTATATAAGTTAAGACAATTGACTAGTAAACTATGGATACCAAGAGACAACAACAAGAAAATACAACAAGGCAATGGTGATGTAGAACAATAGATAAAGAACACTCAAAACACGATATGCATATCACAAAAATCAAACCAACAAAGAAGAAAGGAAACATACTTCAATAATGCCTAAAATGGGGCAATGTGCTTGCATAGGAAGAAAGTGTTAGTTCATAAACAAAATAAAGGATATAATATCAATACAAAAGTCATATAATATAGAAACTATACACAAACAAAATCAAGAATCAAAGATGGCTAAACTAGCATTAAAGTGGACTAGTATACATAACATGTGCAGGGATCAAAACAGGACAACAACTATATAGTTACAAAATAAATTTAAATAAAATATCTAAAAAATAGATATGTTACAAAGGAAAGCTTGTCTAACATATATAAGATGTCTACAATACAAATCAAAAATCAAAGGAAGTCAGAAGTGTTGGGACCTTGATTTTTCGCACCTCCTTCCCTTAGTTTTCATGTCTCATTTACTTAGCTATTCCTGCAAAAAAGGTGTCTCTAGATATTATCCAAGCAGACCCCTTCGAAGATTAAGTCAGACTATGTAATGGATAACTTTTGTGGGGAGAGTTTCCTCCTTGTTTTCTTTGATGCTCTACCATTTTATAAGTCTGACATTTACTTCTTATGTTACCTTATTAGTTATGTGTAACAATCAAGCGTTTCAAACTACTTTTAACTTTGTTGATCTACTCAAACTAGCTTAGCCAAATAGGCTTTAGTGGGCGAATTTTGATTTGCTATGAGAAATATGCCTTTTTTGGGAAGCTCATTAATTCATGCACTTGTAACTAACTAAGCGCTATGGGATGTTAATATGTACTTTCCATTTCTACCTAAATGAACGTTTTATGTTGATCAGCTCGTTTACCTATCTAGACATAGTCTGTCCAAACATAGGCTATCTAGACATAGTTTGTCTGGGCATAGTTTATCAGAACATTTTTCTTTATTCAAGTGAAGTATGTCCGGATGAAGGATGTGTTCATTGGTCTGGACGTAGTTTGTTTGGACATAGTTTATCAAGACACTTTTCTCTGTTTGAGTGAAGTCTGTTTAGATGAAAGATGTGTTCATCCATCCACATACTCTATCTCATACATTCAGACCAACTCTCTCCACCTTAAGTTGGGATGTTTTGCCGCTCCTATAAGAAGCGTGTAAAAAGAGACTAAATTAACAAATTTATATAAGAAATACAAAAGTTGGACAACAAGCAGATATTTAAAAAATAAATTCAAATAAAATAGTTAAAGATGCAGTAAAAAAAATAAAATTATACAACAAGTTTAAAGTGTTTAAAATACAATTCAATAGCCTAAAGTGCATAAACATCCATTAATTATCTCAAATTTCAAAGAACATCATATTGCTCATAAACAAGGTAGAACAACAAGTCATGTAAACATGAAATTATTTGACAAGCATAAAGATGAGATAAAATCAAAACTAAAATTTTATAATATATTTGAAGCATCTAGAACACATTAAAAAAAAAATTATGAGGTTCAAACATGTACAATTATCCCATATTTCGAAGAACAATTCACAACTCTAGGTTCAAGTTAGCATAATAAATATGAAATGATGGAATTAATTCACGAGCTTGAAAATTGATTTTTGAGCAAAACCAAAGCTCACTAAGTTGTTTGAGAAGTTAAAATATAAGGAAAATATTAAAAATAATTTTAAAACCCACAAACTATGACTAATTTGCAAAAAATATCTCAAAGTTAAAAAATAGGGTAGATTTTGGACACTTAAAAAAACCATTTTATTCAACAAGCTTGGAGAAGACTTATTTAACAAAATAAAAATTATTTAATATATCTAAGAAATTTAATACATATTCCAAGGCTAAAAATTATTTTAAAATAAGTCAAAAAGTTCAAATTTACAAAAACACTTTGGATGTCAAAAAAGGTTAACAAGCAAGTGGGATTTAGAAAATCAAAGAGTGTGGGCTTTACCAATACCCAAATTAATTTCTATGGAATAATTCACATCCTCAACCCTCTAATAGTCATAGAAAGAAGCTCATGAGGGCTAGAGATAATCTAATTAAATTTAGATTTGCAAGATTTGTCCATGCTCCAAAAATTAAGAAAATCTGAAAATCATAAGTTAGAAAAATGAGTGATGTAAGCCAAATGAATGAGTCATGGATTAACCACAAAGCATTCACTCCTTCTCAACCCTCAAATGAATATGAATTTGAGCTCATAAGAGGCATTGAGGGCCAAATTAACACTCACACATGAAAAATAAAGCTAAAATGCATATAGAAACACCCATAAATAAAGATGTTCTCATGTGAAATCATGCATTATGTACTAAAGAACAAGACAACCATTATTAAACTTAAAATGAACATAATCTTACCTAAAATGACCATGTAGAAGATTCAAATGGGTTGAGAATTATCCTCCAAAAATCAGTTTGGAAAACCTTTGAAAATCATAAAAACAATGAAAACAACTATTGATTTTATCAAACATAAAAGTAAGATCAAAGCCTATAGTGAGAGTTTTGATCCTTAGTCGTGAAAATGATCATTAAATGATTCTTGAAAATTCAGTCAAAGAGGGTTTGAAAATAGAGGTTTACAATCAAATTTGTAAAGAAAACCCAAAATGGCAAAAATATGCTTCAAAGAGCCATTTCTATGGAAAATTTCTTTGGCAAATGAGCAAATACTTTGCGACTCTCAAAAATGATTTCAAAATCAATCAAAAAGGCTTTCAAAAACCATTAAAATAAAAGGGGATATAGAATCCCTAAAAGATAAATCAAAAGAAAAAACAAAAATTTCAAATCCAAATTAACAAAGCTTCATTTCATGAATTGATCAATGAGCTTGAAAATGGGTAAAAATACCTAAAAGAGATTAAAATCAAATTAATCAAAGTCTCAAAATTAGTGTGCAACAAATTAAATCAAAGATTAGGTAATCCCTCAAGCAATCAAGACGAATCAAGGGGAAAAAAAAAGAAAAAAAAAAAAAGAACAACCATAGATAATGAACAAATAATCAACAATCATGTGTGTCTTCCAATATTCACACCTGATAAACAAATCTACTCAAGAATCAAGTAAATATGAAAATAAATTGAGAATGAGATGTAGAAAGAGAGCTTACCAAGGTATCTACACACAAATGTGACACTTGTTTTCTAGTAATCTCCAATTCTCTTCCAAACCAAACCTTCAACCAAATAAGCTCTCCTTCACTTTCTCTCTAAAATTCTATAGAGTTTCCTTTCCAAAAATCAAAAGAGAATCCCCCCTAAACTAAGCCCCTAAGGCCTTTTTTTATAGGACAAGAAATAGTGGAGATTTGAACACTTGTCTTTATCTCCTCCAAAGCTTAATTCTTTTAAAAACCAAAGCCAAAACTAAGGAAACTTTAATTGATGGCTAAAGTCCACCAAAACTCATCCAAAATACCCTAGAGAACTGCCAAAGACTAGCAAAAATAAATAAATAAATAAAAATGAAGCTAAAAAGGGGGCCAAAATAGGCCTAATACAACAAAAACCTTATCAACCGATTGAGCAATTAATTGACCTAATCGAGCAATCGATTGACGTAGTCCAACAACTTGTTAACCTAGTTGAGCAACTAGTCGAGGGTCAACCAATTAGTCAACTAATTGAACTTATTGCAACAGGTTGACTTGATGGGTCAATCAGTTGGAACAAGTTGATTTGATGGGTTATCTAGTTGCAACAGGTTGATTGGTTCGGTCAACCAACCCCAAAAAGGGCCTAAGTAGTTGAAAAAAGCCCATACAAGCTCCAAACGTGTCCAAATTTTTAGAGAACTTAGATGCCGCTAAAGTCATGCCATAGATTCAGAA
Source organism: Vitis rotundifolia (assembly GCA_030254885.1). Taxonomy (NCBI): domain Eukaryota; kingdom Viridiplantae; phylum Streptophyta; class Magnoliopsida; order Vitales; family Vitaceae; genus Vitis; species Vitis rotundifolia. The sequence goes on along the minus strand of CM058160.1, from coordinate 18,457,794 downwards.
ACTCCCTCCAAAATGGTTTTCAAAGTGGCTTAGGAGTTAGTGCCAAAGCTGGGTAACAAGTAGACCACCAAGGAGCGTAAAGAACGACTAAGTAGAAGAGGATTCTACACACATACTACAAGAAAGCACAAGATAAAGGGTAACAAGCATGATGAATAAGATGCTATGAGGACAAAATGGAGGGTCTATAGTTTGGTTCACAAAAATATTGAAGGAAAATGTGATAAAAAGAAAATAGAGAGGAAAAGTGAAAGAAAATAAAAAATAGATTTGAAGTTAATAAATTATATCTATATGTTTTTTCAAACCCATTTAACTTATTTTCCTTCAATTTATTAAAATTAAATAATTTTAAAATGTATAAATTTTTAACTAATTTAAAATATATTTTATTTTCTTTCGTATTTTCTATAGTGAAACAAAACATGAGAAAATCATTTTCTTTAAGATATATATATATATTCTTTCCTTAATATTTTTTGGGAATCAAACTAAGCCTTAATATTTAAAAAGTTCTTCAAAGAGGATTTTAATATATAAATAATATTTAAGAAGCGTTTTTAATTACATTGTTATATAAATTTTTGGGAAGGGATTTTAACACTTGAAAAAATTTCTTTTATTTTGCTATTGGATAATAATATTGTTGAATATTTTATACCATTGTGATGACTATTTTTTCAATTATGACAAGCCTTTATTTTTATTTATTTCGACTGATTGAAAACATAAAAGATTTTATCCTTATTTTATAATATAAAATGTTTTTTTAGAAGTAAAAAGTTATTTTTTTAAGTCTAATAAAAACTTCTTTAAAAACAAAGAATAATATAATTTATTAAAAATATTTTTGATATATAAAAACTTGTTCTTCTATTCTATTAAATAAATTATAATATAAATTTCAGAAATATTTTGATTCTAATAAATGATGATGCTATCGCTTCAATGTTATTGCTTCTTAATGCATTCGTATTTGCTATTTGGGAGGATCACCCTTTTGCTAAGAAAGAAATCATTGATTAATAAACCTAGGAACTGCACAGATTTATATTTAAGGAATTGCTTATATATATATATGAAATTTTATAAACATTAAAAAAAATTAAAAAAAAACAAATATCTTGTGAAATCTATTTGGTATTCATATTCATTTAATATTTTATTTTATCTATTTTTTTTTCACATACAAAGCTAGTTTTTTAGAGGGTACAAACTTGCATTTTTACTTTTTTTTTTTTTTTTTACTTTCTAAAAGTTATAAATAAATAAAATATAATTTTTATTTTTAAAATTTGAGGGGGCATGGGCCCCGTTAAGTCTAGGGTGGCTCCGTCCTTGGCTTGAACAATTTGTTCATTATTATATGTTTCAAGTGTTTTCAAGGGCTGCTATTTATTGTTAATTTTGAGGTGTTTTAGACAAGTTTTTGTTTTAAGAAATAATTAAACATATAAATTAAAGAATGTTTTAAGAATTTTTGTATTATATATGAGTACAAAATACCTTTATAAAAAATAAAAAGATAATGTAGACCCCTACTTGGAAGACTTTTTTTTGCTCCCATTTTCTTTTGCTAAATGGTGGAGTTTTGGAGAGTGCGTTCTGCATTTAGAGAAGATGTAAGCAAATGACAGCATGTTGGAGTGGGGAACAACCTCAGTAGAGGGACCGGGCTGCATGGGACACATGGCCAATGACACTACTACCTTGCCATGGTGGTGGTTAAGATGGAGACATTTTTTGAATGGCAGGAGAGTAGAGGGTGAGCAGTAAAACTGGTGGAGGCTTGGAGGAAAAGAAAATGGTTGAATGAAAAAATAGGGAGATGACAGTCATTTTGAAAGGAGAGGGCAAAGAAAAGAAGTTGTAGGGAGGGATTGAAGAAACAGAGGAGGAGGGCTTTTGCTGAGTTGGGAGGAGCTACAAAATCAAGTGCTTGAAGCTAAGCAATCCTTGCTCAAAGGGAGTCGTTCAGGTACAGTTGCTGCATACTCTGTATGCTCCCATCCTTGCACCATTCTACTATGTTTCTTATAAATATTTGGGTTTGTCTTTGATGATTGAGTGTGGACATTGGACAACATGCATGCCTGAAATCATCTGCATATACTTTCTATTTGTTCCCTTTATTTATATAGAATCTGAAATCATGCTCTATTTCTTTGCTCTGTTTTGGTTTCTTTGTAAGATGCATGCAACCATGTTTTTGATTTATATTTAGAGTCCATTTTGGTCACCCCCAATTAGTTTGCTAGCTCATTGACAAACTATGAGATGGAGCGAGGTTTAATGGTCTTTGGTTTGTTTATTTTATACTCTGTTTTGGTCTTTGCCCTCTTTTGTATTTCTATGTTTCTTTTGGTGTGTTTGGGGTGATGAGTTTTTTAGCTAGGTTGGCCATCTTGATTGGGATGTTCTTGAAAGAACCCATATAAACCAAATTTCACACAAACAGAACATTTTTGGATGCCTATATTGCCATGTAGCCGACACCCCGAGGCCTCCACAGCTTCCCCTCGTAGGTTCCTTTTGAGATTTGTTGGAATTTAGTTATTGGCATGGTGAAGAAGAAACCATTCAGTAGTTATAAAGGGATAATGCAAGCCATTTCAGTATCACTAGTGCAATTCGGAAAGGTGGCAACGTGGGAAAGAGGCATATTTGGTCAACTGGGTCATGAAGACATGGTAAGCGACTTGCAACCTAAGCATGTTAAGTTGAAGAGTTTTGTCATAAGTCATGTTTCTACTATATGGAGCCACTCTAGCTTTGTTTCAGACACTGGGTTCTTGTTCACTTGCGAGGCTCGTTCATTTGGTTATCTTGGAAAGTAACCTAGTGGAAATTGGATTTCACAAAGCACAAAAGTAGGGTTGATGGGAGAAAACATGGTTGCAGACATGATACCCACATCATTAAGCCATTTGCTGTTGTCAAACTTACAGATGGAGGACTTGTCTACAATGAGATAAGTGAGGAAGAAGATTCGTCTACTCCACCAGTAGATCATTACCCAACCTGTATGAAGATAATCAAATGACTCATGTTACTTTGATTGATCTACGGTTGATGATTGCCTACACATGGGTTCTTTTATTCAAATCTCATGCATGTACAACAAGTGCTCCGACGCCATCCCAAATCTGAAGACTATGTGGAGAATGACTATGGATATTCCCATGAAGCTTAGTAGCTACCATTTAGGAGCACCTCAGAGTTTTGCCCGAAAGACAGAGCACGCCTTAAGATTGGAAAAGTGAAAGATGTACAACTATTGTGCTTATGATTTGCTGTTCTTACATTTCGAAACCTCAAATGAAGTGTTTGATCACCAAAGTGAGTACCGAAAGAGTTTACGGAGACGAAAAGAAAATTTGTTGAAAAAAGGCGCGTTTTGCTTAAATCAAAATGGGTTGTGTTTTGGGAATAGAGTTGGATTGTGGTGACAATCCTCATGCAATGAGAAGGAGGTTGCAACTTGCCTCCATGTTCTCGCTTAAAATAGCTCTCAATGCCCATAAGCCATGACCTTCAGAAGAATCAATTTAGTGGCTACTCGCCATCTCTCATTGGCTCATTGGAATTTCATCGCAAAATTTAGCTCAACTAAGAAGTTATCATTGGCAAATTGCAATTTGGCTGGTCTTTTGCCAAAACTAATGGATGTGGTTTTTACGGAGAAGTCGCGGTTCCGAACGAACTGAGTTTGGTCATCCTCATGATAATAGAGGACCATGGAAGTTCTTATGAAGAAACACAATGATTAAAATGTGAAAGATGAGTAGACATAAAATATTCCAGTCCAGGAGTTGGAAAATGTTCGATCAAGTGATACTTTCCAACACTAGTAAGAAGAGCCTTTTGCATCCCATCAATCACTATTCTCATTACCCAAAGCATTTTGTTATTGTTTCACTTTGTTGCAAAGATCTGAAGTCTCGAAGATGAGTTGTGAAATGGGTTCAGAGAGGACTTTCTTTTCCTAGTTCCTAAACAAGTCAGAATCCTGGGTAGTTTTGCATGTATAGGGGTCCTAGGTACCTTTCGCCAAATTCATTTGATTCAAGAGCACATCAGTTAAAGGAAGTAAATTACCCGCCCAGATTTTGGCAAGAGCCTAAAGTATTTATAGCGAAATGGTGGAGTAGGAACTATTATTTAGAATTGAATATGTTGATGATAAGAAAGGAAATGGAGCATATGAGTATGGCCAAGTCTCCATGGATGGAGGATGTCACCGACTTTGCTGAAGTTGACCTCACTATAGCTTCATTATGAGAAATGGATCCAGGTAAAAAAGAAGGCAGGATATCTTCTCACGTCCTTTGCTGATGGACTTGTCAGTGTCAATAGATTCTTGCAAAGACTTGCTTGTACCTGCTCAAAATCTATATTCCAAAGAAGGTACCCCAGGCCCATTTCTACACCCATGCATGGCCACCTCCAGTGTACTACCCCAAAGGGCCAAGTGGTGGTCTTTTTATTTCTTCATCTTTTAATGTTAAATTTTTTTTTTTTAAAAAAAAAATTCATTCTCGAATAATTTACCAAAATTCCAATTTTCAAATTTAATTTTCAAAACTCTCATTTTCAAATAATTTTTCAAAATTCCAATTTTTAAATTTAATTTTTAAAACTTCAATTTTCAAATAATTTTCTAAAATTTTAATTTTCAAGACTTCCATTTTCAAATAATTTTCCGAAATTCCAATTTTTGAATTTAATTTTAAAAAATTCAATTTTCAAATAATTATTCAAAATTTCAATTTTCAAATAATTTTCCAAAATGCCGATTTTCAAATTTAATTTACAAAATTTCATAATTTTCAAATAGTTTTTTAAAATTCCAATTTTCAAATTTAATTTTTAAAAATTCCATTTTCAAATAATTTTCCAAAATTTCAAATTTCAAATTTAATTAAAAAAAATTTCATTCTCAAATAATTCTTCAAAATTCCAATTTTCAAATTTAATTTTCAAAACTTCCATTTTAAAATAATTTTCCAAAATTCCAATTTTCAAATTTAATTTACAAAACTTCATTTTTTTTTCAAATAATTTTTCAAAATTCCAATTTTAAAATTTAATTTTCAAAACTTCCATTTTTAAATTTATTTTTTAAAACTTCCATTTTCAAATATTTTTTTAAAATTCCAATTTTCAAATTTACTTTATAGAACTTCATTTTTTTTTTTTCAAAATTCTAATTTTCAAAATTTCCATTTTCAAATAATTTTTCAAAATTTCAAATTTCAAATTTAATTTTCGAAACTCTAATTTTCAAAACTATAGTTTTTCAAATAATTTTAATTCCACTTTGGTTTTTGAATGATTTTGATTCCACAATTTTTTTCATCCTTCATTAGGGTTTTTGGTCATTAGAAATGTTGTTTTTAAACAGCTTGCTACCTTTCCCTTTATATAAACACTTTCACAATTTTTCTTTGATATTTAAAATAATTTTTCATTTTTCTCAATTTTGAGTAAGCATAAACAAACTTCATGGTTCCAAATAATGGAACTCATTGAACCAATTCATGCAAAAGTAATTTGGGTTTTGGTGGAGACCCAAATATTCATAATATTTCCTTTGAAAGTGATTCAAGTGAATTACATGATTGACATTGTTTGATTTTGATTGGTTTTGTGTGAGATATTTTACACATACCATTATGCACTAACCCCGTTTCATTGATAGCGTATTTTTACTTGCTGCTAAGGTACGATCTCACTACTACTTAGCTTATTCTCATGCATGATTTGTTTTATTATCTGATCATTTTATTGACATTCATTAATTTCCTTGTCAATTGCCACACTTGCCTCACCTTATTTAGTAGAGACCTGTTTTTAAGGGGCTTAAAGGAGTGCTATGATATTTCACCGTACCTTTCTGATAAGTAACTTGATCTCCGGACTCGACTTTGGTTTTCCACATACTGTTTTTCCCAAATAAGGAGTCACACTTAGGGTTTTCTTTCTTATTTTGTTTTTCTTTAAAAATGAAACAAAAATAAGTGATGACTCCAAGTTTTTTCCAAAAATCATATTTTTTACCAAATAAATAAAAAAGCGAGTCACACCATCGAATGAGAATGTATCATGTAAAATGCAGGGTTTACAATAACACTATTATTTATATTTGATTTGTCAAATAGAATTTTATTTTTAAAATTTTAAAATTGCTTTTAAAATATTATTATTATTATTATTTGAAAACATGGTTAAAGATATTCTTATTTTTTACGCTTAATAAGATTTCTGCATGCCTTCATGTGATTATAAAATATATATTTTTTATTTAACATAATATTACTTCCCTTTTTTCTTTACATTAAACTATAAATTATGTTATAATTAATGAATATTTTATAATATGGAATTATTTTTATTGAAATCATAAATTTGATTTTAGCACTAACTTTTAAGCAAAGACAAAGCAAAATATCATCCTTGATAATGTGTAAATTTATGAGTAAATGAATGGCATGTTATTAAATTTTCTTAAAAAATTTAAGACATCATATTATCATTTGACTTTTTCGCATCTATCTTGTGTAAGTACATTGTCGTTTTCTTAAATGTTCTTTGATATTTATATTTTTTAGGTATCCATGTGTCATCTCTTGACTAAAACGAATGATAACTTCTTATAATACAAAAGATAACTCGTGAAGACAGAAATGACAATTGCCATGTCATGTCTCTTTTAACCAAATTTGTTATAACTTGTAATAGATTTTGTTAAATCTACGAAATCTGTAGTACCTCTTGAACTACTATTTTTTCTTTCTCTATGTATTCTCTCTACACTCATTTTAAAGGTCCTATAAGAAACAAAAAAGAAAGACTAGAGTTGTGTAATTTTATGGGTTCTTTTAAGAGATTTTCTTCCTCTCCAAACACAAATCTCACTTGGTATCAAAGCCATTCCTTTATTTTCTTCTAAAATGGAAGGCAAACTTAGGACATTGATGAGCTCTATCTCAACAATCTCAAGCATGAAAAATCTGTAGAAGATAAATTTCTCTTCACCATTTACAACTACACTAAACACAACTCTCTCAATCAAATTTGATCGTGACAATTATCTACTGTGGAGGTTTTAAGTCTTGCCTGTAGTTTGAGGCCATGGAATCAGTGGATACCTATTTGGCACAAATGCCTATACACTAGAGTTTCTTGATATTCAAGATACATTTGGAAATCAGATTCGAAATTTGAATCCAACATACAAACAGTGGAATAGAGAGGATCAATTGTTACTAAGCTGGTTACTCTCATATTTGTCAACAATGATTCTTGGTTAAGTGATTTGGTACACAACTTCGCACAAACTCTGGACTGCTTTGGAACATCTATATTCGTCATTTTCTAAAGTAAAATTATTGCTATTAAAGATACAATTAGGTTTCTTATCGATGATCGATTACTTTGCGAAAATGGAAATAATAGTTGATTAGTGTATGACTATTGGTTACCGTGGAAGTGAGGAAGATCTTATCCTTTCTATCCTTGCTGGAGTTGGGCCTACAAATCAACTTTCTCTTAAGGAGGTTCAAGTTCTTCTGTTGAATCAAGAATGTAGACTTGAGCAACTAAACACTGCAATGAAGATTCAATATGCTTCAACAAATTTTGTTAATAAGAATTATAGAAATCGTGATCGTGTAAGAGGAAATTTTAATACTCAAGAAGGACATGGTCAAATTCGAAATAATTTTAGATCTTCTGGTCTTAGACGTAGTGATGGAAACAACAAACCTATTTGCCAAATTTGTGGCAAATAAGGTCACATAGCCCTTCAACTGTTGACATTGTTTAAATGAAAGTTTTCAGCCTTTAGTGTTAGTCGACTCCAAACACCTATAACAAGACTCCACCCGTTGCTTTCATGGCTACACCAAAAACCATTCTTAACCTTAGTTGGTATGCTGGTAGTGGTGCGAAAAATCATGCGATTGCTACACTTGATAACACCATAATGAAAACAAAATATAGAGGCCAAGAGAAGCTTATAGTTGGAAATGGTAAGCAACTTTCCATTTCTCACATAGGCCAAGCTTATCTCCTAACACATTTTCTCGTTCCTCTTTGTCTTGAAAATGTCTTACATGTTCCCCAAATTACCAAAAAATTAGTCAGCATTTCCCAACTTACAGTTGATAACAGAGTTTTTATGAAATTTTATGCAAATTATTGTCTTGTGAAGGAAAAAACTAAGGGAACGGTTCTACTTCGAGGAAAGCTTAGAGATGGTCTTTACTTGTTGCATGATCCTCGAACAACAACCAACTCTCGGTCAAAAATCATCAAATCAGTGTCAGAACCAATTAATCTTTGCAGTTCTATTACATCCCCTATTTGTGTCAGGCATAATTGTACTTTAGTTGGTTTCTCTGTTTTTACATCTTCTTTGAATGCCAATATATGGAATCAAAGACTTGGTCACCCTTCTATCAAAGTCCTTAAACAAGTTTTAAATTTGTGTAATTCTTCACTGAATAAAGGTCCTAGATTATGTAGTGCTTGTCTATATGAGAAAAGTAGTATACTTCTCTTCTCTATCTTTGAAATCAAAACTACTTCACTTTTAGAAGTCATACACTCTGATATTTGGGAAGCAACACCAATTCCTGGAAGTGCTGGGTATAGATATTATATTCATTTTATTGATGATTATACTCGTTTCACATGGATATACTCAAATAGAAATCTGAAGCTATTATCATCTTTAAACAATTCAAACTTCTTTTGGAAAAATCATTAAATAAGCCCATATGATGTGTTCAAACTAATTGGGGAGGTGAATTTTGTCCTTTTGTTGTCTTTCTTTCATAAAATAAGATTTAGTTTCGCCATCCATGTCCTCATATCCATTAACAAAACGACCGAGTTGAAAGAAAACATCGTCATATTGTTGAACTTGGGCTAACTTTGTTAACTTAAACTGGCATGACCTTATCCTTTTGGTGAGAGGCTTTCCATAATATAATTTTCTTGATTAATCGCTTTCCTACTCCAATTCTTTCAAACATTTCTCCTTTCCAAAAGCTATTTGGTCATTTGTCTAAGTACCCATTTTTTCGTCATTTTGGCTGCTCATGTTACCCTCTTCTAAAGCCCTATAATACACATAAGCTTCAATTTCGCTCTTGTAAATGCTTCTTTCTTGGATATAGTTCAACTCATAAGAGATATTTGTGTCTTCATCCTTTTGGTAGAATATTTATTTCATGAAATGTAATCTTTAATGAGTTGAAGTTTCCTTATATGGAGTTATTCTTATCTTTAGCAAATGTTTCCTCTTCTCAAACCACACACATGCTTCCAAGTTTGTCTTCAACAATGCATATAGGTACAACAATTTCAATTAGTGATGTGCATCAACCACCCATTATGGCTAGTCCTAAGACAGTCAAAACTGATAATCATTCACAATTGCATGACCAATTAGAAGAGCATGTGACACATTCTAATTCAACCACCACTACATCTACACAATCTAAGTAACATTCCCTGCCTACTATCATTCAACCCTAACAACCAGCCCTTACTTCTGAACCAAATCCTTTCACTCACCCCATGGTGACACGAAACAAAGCTAGAATATACAAATCCAAGTTATTTAATGTCCTCAAGCATCCACTAATTGTATCTTCTAGTCTTGCTAAGCTTTTTTCAGTTAAACAAGCCTTCAGTGATCCCAATTGGAAGAAAGCTTCGGATGCAAAATTTTAAGCTCTTAGGAATAATCATACTTGGGATTTAGTTCCATATCAGTCCAAGTATAATGTTTTTGGGAATCAATAGGTCTTCAAGCTGAAATACAATTCTAATGGTTCACTAAACAAGTAAAAAGACCACTTGGTAGCAAAGGGGTTTCATCAAACTCCTAGAGTGGATTTCTCTAAGACCTATAGTCCAGTTATTAAACCTTTTACCATTTGGGAAGTTCTGGCTTTGGCTTTGCAACAATGATGGGATATTCGTTAATTAGATGTAAATAATGCCTTCCTAAATGAGCATTTACAATAAGATGTGTATAGGAGTCAACCCGAAGGATTTGTTGATTTTGCAAAGCCTCACTTTGTATGCAAGTTAAGGAAAGCCCTTTATGAGTTGAAGTAGGCGTCGAGGGCCTAATTTGATAGACTCAAGCAAGCACTCTTAGATTGGGGCTTTACTAGTTCACGATCTGATGCATCTTTGTTTATGTATAAATCAAGAGATACCTTGTTGATTTTATTGGCTTATGTTGATGACATCTTGATTATTGGTAACAATTCTACAATTGTATTAAAATTAGTAAGTGACTTGAATTGCAACTTTGCTCTTAAAGACCTTGGCTCCTTACATTTCTTCCTTGGAGTAGAAGCTTTTCGGGATCCTATTGGGTTGTATTTAACTAACTCAAACCAAATAAATTGTTGACGTGTTGAAATGAACAAAGATGGAAACCTTATGGCAGAACCTTCGCTCTATAAGAGTACTATTAGGGTCTTACAATATGTCACAATGACACGTCTAAATATCTCATAAATGGTCAGTAAGTTGAGTCAATTCTTACAAAACTCTACTGATGTTCACTAGCAAGCTTGTAAAAGAGTACTTCGTTACTTGAAAGAGACCATCACTCATGGCCTTCACTTCAAGTCCAACAAATAGTTGGACCTTGTAGGCTTTTTTGATGCTGATTAGGCAAACTACCTAGATGAAAGACGATCTACCAGTGGCTATTGTGTGTTTTTTGGAGGCAATCTTGTATCTTGGAGCTCTAAAAAACAAAGTGTAGTAGCACGGTCAAGTATTGAGTTAGAATATAGTGCATTAGCTCTTGTTGTTGTAGAATTAACTTGGATGCATTCTTTACTAAGAGAATTGGGAGTTGAACTCAAATTCTCACTAGTAATTTGGTGTGACAATCAAGAAGCAGCTTCACTAGTAGCCAATCTTGTATACCATGCTCGAACAAAGCATATTGAGATTAACATGCATTTTATGCGAGACAAGGTTCTGCAAAAGGCATTAGAAATCCGCTTTGTTTCTTTAATAAACCAAGTTGCTGATGTCTTCACCAAACCCTTATCAATAGCTAGATTTTTACAATTGAAGAGCAAACTCAAAGTGGATGAATCCCTTTTTTGTTTGAGGGGGGGTGTGTGAAGACAGAAATGACAATTGCCACATCATGTCTCTCTTAACGAAATTTGTTATAACTTGTAACATATTTGGTTAAATATGTGAAATCTCTAGAACCTCCTAGAACTACTATTTTTCCCTTCTCTTTGTATTCTGTCTACACTCATTTTAAAGGTCTTGTAAGAAACAAAAAGGAAAGACTAGAGCTGTGTAATTTTCTAGGTTCCCTCAAGAGATTTTCTTCCTCTCCACACACAAATCTCACTCTGCTTAGGTTTTTGTAATTGTGTTCTTAAGAATACAAACCAAATGTTGTGTTCTCAACTGATTCATGTTCTTGAGAACAGACATATGCTTCATGTTCTCAAGAATACGACTATAAGAGAGTTTTCGATACAAGGAATTTATGTTGTGTTGCTATCTTTACTTAAGAGTGCCCACTTCAATGATGGTTCCGATCCAAGGAAAATTAGTGAGTGCTCTTGGAACTTCATAGCAAAATGGAGTAGCAAGAAGAAGGAATCCAACTCTAACAAACATAGTGAGATCAATGATGAGTTTGGGGATATGCCTTCGAAACTACAACTCTTAACCTAGTTTCTTCTAAATCGATACCTTTGACTCCTCTAGAAATGTGTGTGTATGTGTATATATATTAAAATTGATTGTCATGAATTGTTCACATCATATTTACACAAAATTTTTTCTTAAAACCAAAAATTTTGTATAATCTCTATTCTTTGTATTTTATTTTTTTTTATCAATTGAGAGTTTGAAAAAGCTTAATCTCAAAAGAAGAATTTATTAAAGATTCAATATTAAGGAACTTCAAGTTGGACATTAACTTGAGATGTTTTGAGTTTTAATTTACCTTGAACTTTCGTCTGATATGAACTTTAAATTAACTCTTTATGTGACTTATAGAATATCAATTGAGGGCAAGGGCTTGAACAATTTGGCCTCAAATTGAGTCTTTTATAGATTTGAATCTTCAAGTTAGAAACATGAAGATTTTGGATCTTTTTTGAAAAACTCATTTAACTTTTGCATTTTGAAAGCTTTGGAACAATTATTCTTCGTACAGACCTTAAGTTATCTTTGAAGATATTGGACTTTTTTGAAAACCTCATCTAAGTGGTTCTGAATTTTGAAAACTTTGAAATGAGTTTTATTTTTAAGGATTAAAAACATCATGTTTAAATAGTTTTATAATCCCTTTAAAATTATTTTTTTAATTAAAGTAAATATTAGTCAGATTTAGAATAAGAAAATTTAAAGCTGCATTCTATAGTTTTTATTTATTTTTTAACAAAATTTGATAATTACCCTATTTTTACTTATTAAATTTATTATTTTGATTTAATTTAATAATTATATTTTGATTATATAATATGCATTTTCAAACAACTTACACAAAAATATATTATTCACTATAGTTTAAATTAATTATAAAAATATACTTTGCTAGGAGCCCACGATTACGTTGAGGCAGGCACCCTACCACAAGCTGTCAAGATGATACCACGGGTCATCGTGACTCATGAGCATGTCAGGACTGCCACAGCGGCTCATACACTCATGCCTTAGTAATATCATTAATTTTAAAAAATGAAAACAATAATAATTTGATTGGACAAAGCACTGGTGGGCCCGTCTAAGCAGCCCTTCACATGCAAAATGCCAAAGGAAGCCCGTCTCAGTTGCGTCTTTTCAACGTCTATTTAACCAATCATCGATCATGGCTTTAAATTATTACGATAAAATTTAAAATTTATTATTTAATTATTTTAATTAAATTATAATTAATTTAAAATATATTATTTAATTCTTATTTTAAATATTTGGAGTGATTGATAAAATTAACTTAAAATTTATATTAAATTATTAAATTAATATATTTATTTTTATAAATTATAAATTATAATTAAGATGAAAAAGATCGAGTAATAATAAAAATCGTAGAGTAGCAGAAGAAATCATGAAAATAACAAAAATAAATATGATAAAAAGGTAAAATAGAGATGTAGATTTAAAAATAAATTTAAATTATTTTACTAAATATATTTAATTTATTTAATTAATTAAATTAAATTATTAAGTTATTAAATTGATTTACTAAATATAATTTAATATATTAACCTAAAATCTATAGTATGATATATTATTATTTTTAAGTAAGAAAGGAAAAACATTTCTTCCTTACTGCTATATGGCCCTTGTGGTGGTCTTTGGGCACTTGTACAAATTTTATCAAAGTGCCTTTTTCTGTTTTAATTTTAGTTTTTTTTTCTTAAAAATTATTACCTTAAAGAAGTAATTTACTGAACTCTTAATTTTAATGGAAAGACTTTTTGACATACCCTTCATATTATATATGTTACAAAAAGCTTTCTCTAATAGAACATTTGACCATGACACAGCTGGGGGTAAAACAGGAATTTCATTTCTAGCCAGATATTTATCAACGTAAATAGTGACTACAAAAAATCTCTCCTTGCAAATATCTTATCCCACGTCCAGAGACTACACATCTCTCTCTCTCCTTCTCACATTTTCTCGAGAAAGAAAAGGAAAATATGCCTTCAACATGCCTCCCTCTGTACACTCCCACATCTTCAATCATAACCAGAACCTCCACCCCAAGATCTGCCGGCTTGACTTTCCACCACGCTACCACTCTCAGAAAGTTGCATGGCAATAATTCAATAACGTGCAAAGCTTCATCGTCGTCGTCATCATCATCTTCATTATCTTCTTTAGTAGGTTTTGATCTCTACGATCTTCTGGGAATTGAGAGTTCTTCGGATCGGTGGCAGATAAAGATGGCGTACCGGAAGCTGCAGAAGCGGTGCCACCCAGATATCGCCGGTCCGGCCGGCCACGACATGGCCATCATTCTCAATGAAGTCTACTCGGTCCTCTCTGATCCAAATTTACGTTTAGCTTATGATAAGGTTAGCCTTGGCCTGTGGCTTCTCAAATTTTCCTTCATTTTTTTTTTTAAATATAGCTAGCCATGGTGCTAGGGGCGTTTTTGACATATTATTTGTTATGTCCTTCATCATCAACGATTCATATATTTTGTTTATTTATTTATTTAATTAATGGAAATTAAGCCCAAGAATCCTAATAAAACAAATTCTTTTGTGGTTTTTGAAGTTCATTGCAGTCTAGATTTGCAAAATTGGAGGTGAAGTCATGTGACATAAAATTACTTAACTAGGGTGCAAAAATAAATGATTTAAAAATTGATGGAAATGATGCAGGAACAAGCTAAGATTGCAGAGCTGAGAGGGTACACAGGGAAGCCTTTGTATTCAGTATGGTTTGGATCAGAAAGTGAAGAGAGAGCAGTGTTTGTGGATGAAGTCAAGTGCGTTGGCTGCTTGAAATGTGCCTTATTTGCTGAAAAAACTTTTGCCATTGAATCTGTTTATGGAAGAGCCAGGGTCGTCGCACAGTGGGCTGATCCTGAGTACAAAATCCAACAAGCTATAGATGCCTGCCCGGTCGATTGCATTTCGTAAGAAGTTTTCCTTTTTTTGTTTTATTTTCCTTCAAATATCTAAGCATCCCCCTATTTCATTATGCTTAAATTACAAAACCATCACTGTATTTTCACTCATGTTATAATTTAGTTCTCATATAACATTTTTTTTTGAAGGATTTTTGGTTTCTTATGAATGAAAATTGTTGTTAATGTGTTTAATTAATTATATGGGCCTAGGTTTATAGTTGTGACCATATCTCACAGCCACAAGAAATAAAATTGTGACTATAAGAGTTAAGTGCGAATAAAATAGACCGCTGCAAAGTGTGGCCATGGGGCTGCAGCCAAGTCCTACATAAATGTTAAAACTTGTTACAAAGTATGTAATGCATCTTGATTATCTAAAATGTAAATTGACTTGATGACTTGACAAGGTACTTCTTTTTATTTAATGAAGCTACTTGAGGTCAATGGTATGTTATATTTGAGAGACTATAGTTATATACCCTATCGATCATATGCATAACATAAATATTTTTCTTCATTTGATAGAATATAATGCAACTTAGATGTTTTGATAAATTTATATGAAGGTGAAAATTTGTTAAGAGTATATACTTAATCTTGGTCGTCTAAACTCTAAGTTAAGATATGATAATGCATCAGAATATTTCTTTTTATTGCTTAGGACTTCTCATAAATTAGTCTTTTACACATATATGAAATGATAGCTTCAGATACGAGATTGGCTAGCATGTTTTCTTGAGGTTTAAGTATATGTAGTGGCAGAACCAGCAAACAGCTTTAGTGGGGCAATATATAACTTTTTATTTCGAATGGCAAAAATTGAACAAAAAACATTTATAGTCTAGTCGTAACAAAGAAATTCCCCTTCTATCTATAGTAAGGGGTTCAAATCCCCTTGAAGACCTAGAGCATGCAATAGATCTGCCCCTGCTATGGAATAACCAGTAATCTAATACATGATCGAAGTCCTTTCTTTTCCTAAAGGTCTCAAAACAGTCAGGGCAAAGGCAAATGGTATCTTTGTATTTCCTTGGCATCCAACAGAGGGACTAGTCCACCCAAATTGAAAGAAAAACAAAGACACACAAAAAAAAAAAAAAAGAAAAAAAGAGAAGAAAAAGACAGGATACCTTTTAACATTAAAATGAGCAATGATATTATAACTTATATTAAGAAATGATTAAGATGATCTTGGGACATGGATCTTTTTTTCCAGAGAATTTACATTCATTTATGTACTTTTCTCCCCCCTTTTTCTGCTGTACTAAACACAGGGTGGTTGAGAGGTCGAACCTCGCTGCTTTGGAATTTCTAATGTCAAAGCAGCCGCGTGGCAGTGTAAGAATGAGCGCAGGCAATGCAGTGGGTGCATGCGTCTCCAACATTTTTGTAGATGTGAAAAAATTCCAAACTAGATTTCACGATGCCATGGACAAAGCTTCCACACATGGCTCCAAGGTATGCACATCTTGACTGATACCATGGCATCTTGTTTTTTTTGAAGTTGTTCGAAAAAATTATGATCGATTTTGTTTTGAAATAATGAATGAAGAAAACTGATTAATACATGCGTATATGCGAAAATGACCAAATTTTTGTATCATTGATGCATTGTCATTTCTAACTTTGACAAGCTACGTTTCAGGAGAAAGATGACCAAAGAGAAGCAAGGATCTCAGCCATTCAAACGATCAGATCAATCTCAAATTGGTTGTATTGGCAAGCACCCACTAGAGGATCAGACTCTGGCCAAAGTCTTACACGTGTTGCTGGAAGATTGTCAGGACCAAACATTAACAAGCTTCGGGACGCAGCTGCTGCTAGGAAGCAAGCCAGGGAGAGCACAGAACCAAGAAGCCGGACCATGCCAAGTTACATAAATGATGCTGAATACTGGATTCCATCAACTCTTGCTCTTCCTGCCACAAACCAGAACAACGATTTGGCCTCCAAAGCTGCATCATCAGAGTCTTCACCACCTAGTAAACAATGGAAAGGAAAAAGCGAAAAAGATCATGGAGTCAGCAAAAACAATAGGAGGAGTTCCACTATATGGCAAATTCCCTTAGCAACAGCAACAATTGCAGCTGCTGTAGTGAGATTCCAATTGGGAGAAGGAGCTGTTGGCGAATTGAAAGAGCATATAGGTGGCTCATTAGCGTTGTATATTGTTAATAGCTCTTGGTTACAGGTTGTCCTAGCTGGGGTTACGTGGTATCTCATTGGAACCTATATGGTGGAACTATTAGAAGTGATTAGAAACAGGGACAAGGTGTAGGAAAAATTTGGATGACAGGCACTTCAGTACATTGGTAAACAAAGTTAATTGATACACCAGCATTGCTATTGAATGTTGTACGCTAATTATTTGGGCACAGGTTTGGCTCAACACCTCAATTGGCAACTCACTAGCTATGTTACTGCTCTCAATACAAATATGTATGGCTGCATTATTCTTTGGTTTGAGAGAACAAGAACACTGATATAACTCATTTTTGTTGTTAGATCTATTCATGTTGCTTAGCATTATGTCATGACCTCGTATCACGTCAGCCTTAATTTAATGACCTCATATCTTGGTCCTCTTCAATGTTTATCAAACTAAACACATAAACAATTTTATAAAGAGACAATTGATTATAGGAGAAAAATTAATAAAAGAAACTTAGGTTAAGTTTGGTTTGAAAAATATTTTCTACTTTTTATTTTTTATTTTCATTTTTTGAAAATAGTTTTCTTGGGTCCAAGATTTTTTCTTATCAAGTTTTGATGATAACCTTAACCTCCATTCTTCCAAAACCTTATTTATACTGGGGATTCCAAATTGCTCCATTCCCTAATATTGGGAATTCCGGATTGCTCCATTCCCTAACCCTAGATTTCGTAGGGTGTTAATATCTATCCCTAAGGTTCTCTAGATCTATCGTAATGGAAATATATGACATAAAAAACCATTATAGAATAAAGATCTAGAGATAGAAAGCTTAAACCTACGATTTGGATGTTCCCAAGTCAAATCCAATCCAGAGAAGATGTTGTAGGCATAGTAGAACTTGCCTACATAACGATCTTCTGCCCGATCTCTCCCTTGGATCCTAGTAAGAGAGAGGGATGAGCTTTTCTCTATCTAGAAGGGTGGTTAGGGTTCCTCTCTTTGGAATTTTAAAAAAGTTAGGACATTGAATTTTGTTTGTATGTTGGCAATTTTGTTAATTTTAATGTTTGGGCATAGAACTTCTTTTAGATAGTGACTTACTTTCCATTGGAGATCAATGGTTGTTGTTTCGTCCAACCAGGAAGTCACAAGTACGTTTAAAAAGGTTTAGCTTGTAACAAGTTAAGCTTCTAAGAGGTATAAACAAAAACACTACTTTAGGTATAAAAAGTTCTAGAAGGCTTTAGGTATAAAAAGTTCTAGAAGGGACAATTGGTCTTGGTCATTAGGATGAGATTCAAATGGAGAGTGAACTAGTGTGCATACACATTAAACAAGGCCAACAGTGAATCATGACATGGGTTATGAGGTATTCATGATTTACCAAGCAATTATATTGTATGAACTCAATCTCAACCTTGAGAGAATACTAAACCTGTGATGAAGTCAATAAGAGGCTTTGACTTATGAGTGAGATCCTCAAGCAGTCCTTATATTCCCATCAAATTAGGTCATTATTGATGGAGAATAGTGGCAACAGGTATTCTCAATAGAGGTATATATCATGCTATCTCATGGGATTAATATAATGTGTCCTTTTAGGTGATCATAAGGACTTGTGATCATGAAATCTGTGGTCGTAGTAATTCTTTTAGTGAAATTTGACATATACTTATGTGAGTTAAAGTTTGTCAGTTAATTACATTATAAGAGGATTTTTAACTAAAGAATTGGAGAAGTAATCTTAAAAGGTTGATAACATATACCTTATAAATTACTAATGTCACCAAGGTTTGCAATGGATCATGTGTATGGTCCTCTTGGGTTAGGCTAATTAATTAATTGAAGTCCAATGGAGCTAATTAATTAATTAGGACCCGAGTGAGTTAGATTAAGTGACATAAACCCAAGTTGGACTCAAGTTGCTTAAGCATACAAGGAAGCCTAGATAAACCTCTTTAAGGGTTTAGGCCTTCAATCTTCCATTATTTTTTTAGGGATTCTAGAGAGGAAATCTTAGCATCTCCCTCGAGAGAGAAGACCACCCTTTTTTTTGAGTCAAGAATCATGAAAAGAGTGATCAGGTGAAAGATTGTTAGGTCAATGAGATTTATGACGCCTATAAAGTTTCTTCATCAGATTGGATTTGATTTAGGAACATCTAGACCATATCTATGATACCTAAACTCTCTAGATCTATGTTTCCAATGGTTTTTATTGCCATATTTTTCTCTTATATTAGATTTAGAGAACTTTAAGACTAAGGGCATGCACCCTAAGCGATCCAAGGTTGGGAATGCAGAGATCCAAGGTTTCCTAACGACATACATCCTAATTGGTCGTAGATAGGAAATGGAGTAATTTGGATATTCTTATCATTTTCTAATAATAAAAAACAATTCATTACATAAACTAGATATCTAGTAAAGTTTTGAAAATCATTTTTAAATAATTTAAAAAATTATTTGAAGTAATTTATATAAAATCACTTGATAGTTATTTTTCCAAAAATATTTTTTTCACTATATAAAATATTACCAAAAATATTATCAAAAGCATTTAATTTTTTTTTTTTTTTTTTTAAACATTGAGAGGCCATTTATGAGTGATTCTAGTTAAAACACATATCATCTATAACAATTTTACTTGTAGCACTTTCATTAGAAATCTTTTTAAAGAGCATGGATAATTCTTTTCATTGTATTTTTATGTTATGTTAAAAAAGTGAATTTATGAAAAATCACTTATATCCATGAATAACTGTTGGGATTGATCTAAAAGTAACACATGACGTAACAAAGTTAGACTTAACCTTCCCTTTGCTATCCTTTTGATGTATTGACATTAATTTTAGCATTCAGTCCATGTCTCTTACATTGTACATGACTTGGGTGCATTAGGAGTTGCACAGAAGATATAAGTCATGTGTTCCTTATAAGTAGATAAGTTGTTTACAATTAGTTCATGGATTTGGGCAATCCAATGGAGATTGTAGTGCACCACCTCCTAATTGGAGGGATGACTTGTCTTAGTCATTAGGATATTTTCCCATGATGAGTGCACTAGTGAATGTAATGCACACTGGACATGACCTATAGTGAATCATGACGCAAGACTATCAATTGTCATGATTCACCAAGTTATTATATTGCATGGACTTTCAAACTTGAGAGGAAATTAAGCCTATGCTAAAATCAATAGGAGACTTTCACCTTTGGGTGAGACCCTAAAGTAGTCATATGTCCCTATGGATTGGGTCACTATTGATGGAGGCTAGTGGCAACATGTATTCTTAATATAGGCACTATGATATCTCATGGGATTGAGACAGTGTGTCTCCTTGGGTGATCCAAAGGACATGTGATCATGAAATCTATGGCTACAATAATTCCTTTAGTGAAATTTGACATATGCTCCTTGGAGTTAGGGTATGTTAGGTGATCATATAATAAGTGGGATCTGTAACTCAAGGATTTAAAAGGTAATCTTGATAGGTGATAACACTACATTGTTAGATTATAGACACCAATTTGTGGGGAGCCTACATGCAGTGGATAATAGGTCATGAACTTGAGCATTTAGTATTTTGTTGTTATTTATATAGGATATTAGAGTTTAATTGATGGGTCCTAATGGTCCCCGCTTTGAGGGATCCAATACTCCTATAGGTCCCAGTGGTCTCTGCTCTGAACTCATATATCTTGTTGGCACGAATTATGAGGGTGAGATTGACTCTACGTTCACTTTTGTGCATAAGGGTGCTTTGGTAATTATGCAAGGTTGCATAAGGGTAAGTGAACAAAGTGTCTAGATTGGGCTAATTGATTAATTAGTAGGCCCTATAGGGTTAATTAATCAATTAGAACCCGTTTTGGGTTAGATTAAGTGACCCAAGTCCACATAGACTCAAATCACTTAAGCTTAGTTAGAATCCTTATAAATACCCCCTAGGGGTTAGGGTCTCTATAACTTTTGTCTTCAATCATTCAGAGAGAAAGAGAGCCATAGTCTCCACCATCTTTTCCTCTGCACCTGAAGTGTGTTAAGAACAAAGTTGAATCATTAGACGAAAGATCGTGGGTTTACGAGACTTCCAACAACTTTAAGGTCGTCTTTAACACTTGGAATTTAAGGTTTGAGAACATTCAAATCTAAAGATTAGTACTTTATCCCTAAAAGATCAATTTAAAAAAAAAATTGGTATTGCTTCCGTTGCTTAGATCTAAGATGCCAACAATAACTTCAAGTGATTCTTTGAATTTTTAAAAGTAATTTTGAAACTTCTAATTTATGGAAGGAAAGACTTCTAATCATTAATAAGCCCTTCAAACCCTTTCAAAATCACTCCCATACATATTTTCAAGCAATTGTCCTTATAAATTTTTTTAATGAAAGTGCTAAACAAGTTTTTTTTTTTCTTTTTTATAAACAATATTCACACTTCCAAATGGCTTCTTAGTGGGTGTGGACCTGTATTTTTATGTGTGTTCCTACTCGATAGAAAGACAAGTTTTTTATTGTGAAAAATTGAATTTCCAAAACAAAGTTGGAGTTGTAACTTATTTTAATTTATTTTTTAAAGGGAAAACAAAATAAGAAAGAAACCTTCTATGATTTTTTATTTGAGAAAAGGACAAGTCTGCAAACCAAAAATGGATTTAGGAGTTTGATTACCTATGAAGAAGGTATGGTGATAAGTCGTAGCACCCTTTTAAGTCCATATACTCGTGGTTTGTACTAAATGAATGAAGGGAATTATAACAATTAATTAATTGAACATGGATACCGAGGAAAGTACATCAAAGGAATGGTAAAAGCGAATTACACAAATGTACATAATTGATTCATGAGAAATACACAAAATGATTTATTAGAAAGATTTTATTATTTCAAATATCATAATACAATTTTAAGAAATCTTAAAAGAATTTTTTTACATTAAAAACCAAATTGATTATTCACAAAGCTTCCATTTATTTATCACAAGATTTAATTTTATTCACATTCAAATTTATTTTCAAAGAATTTTTCTTATTTTTATTAAAAGAATTTATTAAATACAAGTTCATTTAAAGAGAGAAGTTTGAATTTGAATTTATTTACAAGATTTTTTTTTTTGTTAGAAGAAGAATGAATTTTAATAATTATATTTTCAAGAAAGTGTTTTAATTCAATTTTTGTTTAAAGAATTTTTTTAACAAATTATAAAAAGAAAATTTCAATTTTATTTTATTTACAAAGAATTGATTTTTATTTCCTTTATTGAAAAAGTGAGTTTTGCAATTTTATTCAAAAATAAGTATCAATTGAAATATTTTTATTTTTCATATTTTTAAATAAATTTCCTAGTATTTTTATTTTTATTTAAAATATTTTTAGATGACTTTATTTTAAGAAAACCAGTGTTTTGACAGTCACTCTTGAGGCGCGCTCTAGGGCGAGGCATCCAGAAAACGCCTTAAAGTGTTGGCACAACAACGTTGAACACAAAAGGCGAACGCCTTTTCGCTTGAAACGCTTCAAAGGCGCACCCTGCATACGTCTTTCACGCCTTGCTCACTAAAGTGTGAGCCTTTGGTTTGCTAATAAAAAAAAAAATAGAAACAACTTACTGTTGAAGACTTTATAACCCCACAAACACGTTGAAGGCTGAAGAGGGAACAAAGAGAACGAGTTGGGGGAGAAACCTAACCCTAACCCTAGCTCTTCATGGTTCGTATATTCGGCGACTTGAAGATCAGCATCTTCTTCGGCAACCTGAAGATCAACTTCTTCTTGGGCAAAAACACTGAAGTGCTACTCCTCTTTCTCACTCCGACGACTTCATCTCGATGGAAGTTCTCCTTCAGCAGCAACACAACGTGAAGAACTGCATTTTCCATTTTGATTCTCAATAGGTAGGTTTTTTCTCTCTGTCACTCACCATCTCTTAGTCTCACACAATCGCACTCTTCTTATCACCTCTTCTTTCTCTATTTTTGACTCATCTCCTCTTCTCTCTCTCTCTCTCTCTCTCTCTCTCTCTCTCTCTCTATTTTTCACTCTTTTCAGTGTCCAGCTTCTCATAGCTTCAAGCCTTCAACGATATTATTTTTCTTCTCTAGATCTTTCCCTTTATTTATTTTTTCCTCACAATAAAGTCAAATAAATCCCAGCTGCAACCTTATTGTAGTAGCCTAGATCTTTCTCTTTATTTAGTTTTTCCTCACAACAAAGTCAAATAAATCCTAGCTGCAACCTTTATTGCAGTAGCCTAGATCTTGCCCTTTATTTAGTTTTTCCTCACAACAAAGTCAAATAAATCCTAGCTGCAACCTTTATTGTAGCAGCCTAGATCTTTCCCTTTATTTAGTTTTTCCTCACAAGCTGCAACCTTTATTGCAGCAGCCTAGATCTTTCCCTTTATTTATTTTTTCCTCACAACAAAGTCAAATAAATCCCAGCTACAACCTTTATTGCAACAACCTTTATTGCAACAACCTTTATTGCACCTGCAAAAGCCTTTATTACACCTGCAAGAGCCTTTATTGCACCTAGCAGCAGCATTTATGCATGCATAGTGCAGTAAACCTAAATGGTGCACTGCACCATTTTTAAACAATGCACAATACTAAAGTGGCACCCGACAATATCTTTTAAACAAGGCACATAGCAATGCTTTTCTAAATAATGAACCTAACACTGTTTTTTCACTCTTTCATGCTTTATTTTTAATTTTTAATTGTTAATTTGATATTTCAATTATGTTTTATAATTATTTTTAAGGTCAATTATATAATGAAATTTAATTATTATTGTTATTATTATTTTTTAGAATGAGTTCCTCCGATTCAAAAGCTTTACGAAAAGATTTTGTGTGGAAATATGTTATTGAAGTCTCCGGGGAGAAGTATATACGATGTAAGTTTTGTAATCAAAGATACGCGGGAGGGGTGAATAGACTCAAACATCACTTAGCCGGAACTCATCATGGTATGAAACCATGTACCAAAGTCAGTGAAGATGTTAGATTGGAATGCAAAAAGGCATTGAGTAATTATAAGAAACAAAAATAAAAAAGAAATGAATTGCTCCAAGAAATTGGTGTGGGTCCAAATGAGAGTGCTTTCTCTAAAACAATGGGGACATTGTGGAGTGGGAGTGGTAGTGGTAGTGGTAGTGAGAATGGTAGTGGGAGTGTAAATGGGAGTGGGAAACCTATACCTAGGGGACCCATGGATAAATTCGCCATTTCACAACCTAGACAAAGTACTTTGAATTCTAAGTGGAAACTAGAAGAAAAGAAGGAAGTGTGTAGAAAAATTGGTCGGTTTATATACTCAAAAGGTCTCCCATTTAATACAGTGAATGATCCTTATTGGGTTCCTATGGCTGATGTAATTGCAAATTTTGGACCCGGATCTAAGCCTCCATATATGCATGAATTGAGGACATGGATTTTGAAAGAAGAGGTGAATGATATAAATATCATGATGGAAGAGCACAAAAAAGCTTGGAAGCAATATGGATGTTCAATTATGTCAGATAGTTGGATAGATGGAAAGAATAGATGTCTTATAAATTTTTTGGTGAATAGTTCTATTGGCACATGGTTTTTGAAATCAATTGATGCATCTGATACGATAAAAAATGGAGAATTGATGTTCAAGCATCTTGATGAGGTGGTTGAAGAAATGGGAGAGGAGAATGTTGTGCAAGTTATTACTGATAATGCATCTAATTATGTGAATGCCGAAATGAGGCTTATGGAAAAAAATAGAAGATTGTGGTGGACTCCTTGTGCTGCTCATTGCATAGATTTGATGTTGGAGGATGTTGGGAAGCTAAATGTTCATGTTAATACACTTTTGCAAGCTAGACAAGTGGTGAAGTTCATATATGGGCATACTTGGGTTCTTAGCTTGATGAAAACATTTACAAAAAATCATGAACTTATTCGTCCAGCAATTACACGATTTGCTACTGCATTTCTTACTCTCCAAAGTCTTTATAAGTAAAAACAAGTTCTTATGGCAATGTTCTCCTCTGAAAAATGGTGTTCTAGCATTGATTACTACTCAAAAAGTGCTCTTTTATAGCTTGTTATAAACTCTTTCAAACACTTTTGAGTAGTAATTAGTACCTTTTAACTCAATTGGCACATTAAGGACCCTTGCAAGTGTTACTAATCAATTTTTGGCTAGTTTTGGTGTTTTTAGTAGTTTTTTGATCATTAAAGCAAGCCAAGAATGAGGGAGAATTTTTGTGCAACCCTTGTCAATAAGTTTCCAAGCCAATCAAGAGATTCAAGGAAGAAAATCAAAGAGAGAAATCTAACAGGAAGCAATTTCGCATGGCTATGTGAAATTCAGCACACTGAAATTCAAGAGGGGATCAGCTGCAGTCTTCTTTTGCACATTTGGATTACTTCCTGGAGTCCATTTTATATGTACTATATATCTTTCGAAGCTCGGGAAGTCAAGAATCCAACAATTAAAACGGTGTGCAAATTGGAGCTGAAATGAAGAAGTTGTAGCCGTTTGAAGAAGACTGCACCAGGCATTGCGAAAATTTCGCAACAGCATTTTCCACTTGCGAAATTTTCGCATCAGCCTTTCCACTTGCGAAAATTTTCGCAACAGCCATCCCACTTGCGAAATTTTCGCAGCACATTTTCCTCTTGCGAAATTTTCGCAAGTGACTTTCTCACTTGCGAAATTTTCGCATCAGCCTTTCCACTTGCGAAAATTTTCGCAACAGCCATCCCATTTGCGAAATTTTCGCAGAACATTTTCCTCTTGCGAAATTTTCGCAAGTGACTTTTCCACTTGCGAAATTTTCGCAACACCTTTTTCACTTGCGAAAATTTTCGCAGCCACCTTTCCCTCTTGCAAAATTTTTGCAACTCCATTTCTCACTTGTGAAATCCTCCTGGGATATTTTTAGATATTTTCTCGCCGACTCCGTTAGATTTTTAGTTCTAGATATTTTGTGTAATTACCTATTTTCTCCTTGTAATCGGCCAATGACAGGATTGCTTAGTTAGGAAGGTTGGAAAAACTCCTCTATATATTCCTTTGAATCTTTTGTAAATGATATAGAGGAACCGAACAGAGAATCGATCAATATATATTATACAGAGCCTTGCTCTGCTTTACCTTCTCATCTCGTTTTCTCTTTTATTTTCTTTCTAACCAAACATCCTCTGAGGCCTCAGAGGATGAGTAGCTAGGCTTTTTGTTTCTTGGATTGAAGGAAGCTAGGTAAGGGACCCGAATACGAAGGCAGGAGTTTTCCTTGTTTCAGTTTTTAATGAAGAGAAGGTTGTGACCCGTTAATGGTTTTTATCTTTTTAGTTAACTTAAAATCCCTTATAATCACCTGGGCTAACACTTGGTAAGGCAAGTGGACTCTGTCCATTGAGTTACACTAGTTTACCTCTTGCGAGCCTTTGGGAGGTGGTTTAAAGGTAGGGTTGCCTAGAATAGCCAACACTTGGTAAGCTTTTGGACTCCTTGGAGACATCCATTAGTTATCTCCTGCGAGCTTCTGAAGGGTAATCCAAGGTTAAGATCTCCTTGAATGACAAATACTAGGTGAGAGGTACGAGCCATTGCAAGGTGTATCAGTGAGAGGGATTTAGCGTTGAAACCATTAATGGGAAGCAACTGTAACACACCGGTTGGGAGGATAACTATAGGTTAAATCCCCAATGCGAGGAAAAGATCCGGAATCTTCTCTTTTGTATAAAGAGCCTAAACCTAGTGACCTGAAAATCCAAGAAACCATTTTCTTTGTAATTAATCTCAGTTAATATTTTTGGTTTACTTTAAAATCAATATTTTTTCACCCGAAAATTATGTTTTCTTTTAAAGCTAACCTTTTAAGGAAAAAACACCAATCCAATTCTTTAAGCTCATATCAGGTGTGAAATGAAAACCCATCTCTATGGACGATCCTAGAGCCACTATGCTATGCTAGCTATGCTACCCTAGTATATGGTGAATTAGGTTTATAAATTTTGTTGATAACTCCCGGAGGATTGAAATCAAGGTACATCAATTCATCTGAATCAAGTAGAACACCAATTAGGGACGAATCAAATGGCGCCATTGCCGGGGATGGTGCCTCTTCACAGTGATATGATCTTTTCGGAACACTTGTGATCTTCATCACAAGTTTGGTGATTTTTCTTTTCTTTTATTAACTCTTTTTATATGTTATCTAGTTTTTAGTTAATCTTAATTTTCTATTTTTTTTTCTTCTAGAAATATTTTTCTTTTGTTTTCTTTGTTTTTGTTTTAGTTATTACTAGTTGTGCATGTCCTGTCAGATACAAGATAGTAAGGGAAGTCATGAATTTCTTGAACGAAGACACCGATACGGAAGCAAAATTTATGGCTATGGAAAGAAGATTAGAGGAGCTAGAAATGTGGGAGATACAAAAAGTGCACGCCATTTTTGAGAAACCAGTGCAAGCTATCCCTTGTTTCATTTGCCAATCCTATGAGCACATGATGGAGGAGTATCCTATCATTCCAGCGGCAAGAGAGATATTTGGTGATCACAACACCTACAATTCAAATTGTAGGAATCATTCAAATTTCTCTTGGGAACTACAGCCATATCAGTACATACAACCTGGCCAAGCACCTCCGCAAGCCTCAAGTCATGAACAAGCCATTGTGAATCTTAGCAAGCTTGTGGGAGATTTTGTAGCAGCTCAGAAATCTATCAATGCTCAATTAAGGCAAGAAATTACCAATCAAGACAGAAGGATGGATGGCAAGCTAAATGATCTATCTCAGAAGACAGACAATCTCCAATACTCAATCTCAAGGCTTATCAACCTCAACACAGAGCGAGAAAAAGGAAACTTTCCTTCTCAACCTTATCAAAATCCCAAGGGTATCCATAAAGTGGAGGCTAAAAAGGGAGAAACTTCAATGGTGAGGGAAGTTAAAATAGTTATGGTTGATTAGCCCACATTCAAGTTAAAGCATGATGAAGGGTTACCTGAACCCTCAGATTTGCTTGCTACTCTGTCCCCTTGGACAAGAAGAAAAGAAATGCAGCCCTTACTCAATGCGGTGGAAATACTGAGACATGATAAGGAGGTGCCCCCAAAGCTTATTCTTTACCTGCTACCTCCAGAGATGAAATATGCATATCGAGTAGAAGACAAGCTGAAACAGGACCTCATTTTTTGATGGACTTAGTCTTTCTAAAGACTGGCTAGTCCATAGCTTTAAGGTTTATTTCTTTTATTTACTTGTCTTAATTTTAATTTCTTGCTTTAATTTAATTTGTTTTGAATTAATTTAGTTTTTTTTTTATGATCAAATGCAGGGGAATTCCAAAACAGAGGAAAAACAGAGCATTTTGCAGGACAAAAAAAGTCACTTGCGAAATTTTTGCAACACCCAAATGCACTTGAGAAATTTTTCGCAACACAAAAGTCACTTGCGAAAATTTCGCAACACCAAATCCACTTGCGAAAATTTTCGCATCACCAAAAGTCACTTGCGAAAAATTTCGCAACAACACAAATCACTTGCGAAAATTTTCGCAAGGCCTGCCAGCAATTTCGCAACTTGTTTTTGCCTTGCGAAACCGATGCGAAATGCCAACGGACTCTTGTGCGAAATACCAACAGTCAGGAGGAAAACCAAAAGTCATTCAAAATTCCTATTTAAAGACCTCCATAGCCTTTGTTTACTTCGCACGACCCATCCTCTGTTTCAAAAAGCTCACGGCCGCCTTGTGAAGCAATTTCCTCGCCATTCCACGCCCCGCAGCCACTAAGAAGAAGAAGCGACCTTCGCCTCTCACCCATTCCAGCTATGACGCGCATCAGAGGGGGCCATACAGACTCGTTCGCATCTTGCAAAGCTCGGCCAAGTGCCTCCACTCCTCAGGATTCATCTCAGGCCTCTCAGGCCCCGACTGTTCCATCTTCTGAGGGTGGGGTGCCCTCTAGCCCTCGTCAGCGCCAATATACGACACGGAGATCGCCAACTTCTTCTCCTCCAGAGCCATCAGTACACCGCAATCCACCAAAGCGAGCCAGAAGCGCAGGCCCTGGAGAGACTTCTAGTCAGGCTCCAGTCGACTCTCAGGCTCCAGTGGACTCTCAGAGATATTCCAGCATCGCTCCTGAGGTCGTCATCAAGAGGCCTATGATTTTCATGCCGCCCATTGAGGGCAATTCAGATTGTAGAGCTAGGCCATTTCATTCTGAGCTTTACTTTGACATTGAGGCTATGCGACAGCAACCAGACCTTCGGGATTCATTTGGACTGCTCCAGAGGTACCATCTCGAGCACCTAATGACTCCCAGGGAGTTTTTCTACCCTAGAGTGGCTACGGATTTCTATCAGTCCATGACTACTCAGGGCGCCCAGAGTCTCACAGCCATTTATTTCACCATAGACGGGCGTCAGGGTATCTTAGAGGCTAGGCACATTGCTAAGGCTCTCCACATTCCATTTCAGCCAGAGGATCCAACACAGTTCAGACAGTGGTCCCCTATATCTCAGCGAGACATGGTCCGCATTCTTTCAAGAGGGACATCTAGAGAGTCTTCCATTCGACGAAAGGAGCTTCCATCTGGGATGCTCCTAATAGATGTATTGTTGTGGTCCAACATTTCCCCTCTTCAGCATCTAGTGCAGAGGCAAGGACCCATCCTGGATGCATTATTCAGGATATCTGAGGGCTTCTATTTTAGGCCTCATCATCTGATTATGGCCGCTCTCCTATGCTTCGAGGAGAAAGTTCATAGAAAGAAGATACAGCGAGCTGACACGATCCCATTGCTGTTTCCAAGGCTGCTCTACCATATATTAGAGTATATGGGCTATCCTATTGAGCCCCATCTTGAGCGCCGCCACCATTGTCGAGAGCATTTCACTCTTAACCAATGGACACAGCTATCTGGTAAGAACCTACCTAGGCCAGCATCTCTAGTGCCAGCACAAGCTGCCCAGGCATAGCAGGACGAGCGTCCCACAGATTCTATTCTACCTGCCCTTGCTGCACCATTTATGCCTCAGGCCACCTCTACTAATCCTCCTGCTACACCACCTGTTTCACCAGCTGCGCCTCCTACATCGAGAGTCCCTATGACCATATCTGCCACGGAGTTTCGTGCTATGATACAATTGTTCAAGACACTAATTGCTATGCACAATGCTCTATTTCAGCAGATGAGAGACATATGTGCTCACCAGGACCAGCACACTATTATTCTAGACCAGCATACTGCTATCCTACGTCAGATTCGGCAGCATCTGGGACTTCCTCCACTTCAGACTGACATTCCAGGACCATCAGAGCCCATAGCTCCAGCTGAGGAGATCATCAGAGCTGATGTCCCGCCCCAGGCCCATTCAGGAGGCAGCCACAGAGCCATCATCTCCATCACAGAGCCCCATTACTTGATCATCTCTTTACTTTTTGTATTTACTTATTATATTAGTAGACATAATTCCTTGTTTTGATGCTTTATATTCTGGGATTGGATGTATTACCTGATGATATCTCATATTTTACTTTCTCATATTAATATATTAGCATCATCTTTGTTATACTTAGCATTTTTCTATTTCCTCTTCTTATGACTGTTTTGTTTTTTGTTGACTCATGTGGTTTCTCCTACATGACTCAGACTCCATGTCACTCAGGAGGTATCACTTCCTCCCTTTATTTTTAATCGCTCTTGAAACATTGATGACAATGTTCAGCTTGGTTGGGGGGAGAGTTTGAGGAAGTAAGTATTATTAATAAATGCTAAGTTATTTTGTTAATTTAGTACTTTTTGCTTACTTAAATTTTTTTTTTTTTTTAATTTTAAAAGTTTTTACCCTATTCTCCATGGTTATTAAGGAAAAATTCTCAAAATGAAATAGGAGAAATTGAATTCTTGCTTTTTACTTGAATATTAGAGTTTGTATTATGCTTATTGAAGTGATGAATTATTGAAACTCCTATTGAATTCAACCTTAGTTCTTCCACTTTAAGCTTACCACACACTATGCACACTAGGTTCCGATTATAAGATGAAAAACAATTTTCCCTCTTGACTTAGGAAAATTTAGACTTGGTACCTTTGACCTCATTTTAATAGTGTTGGGACACCTTATAAAAGGTCAATGAGACTTTGAAAAAAAAAAAAAAATGTTTTACTTGCCTTGAAACCTGAGCAAGGTCCGAGGGGTATATGGTGAAAATCTTTAAAACCTGGTGCCCTAAGCCTTCATTGGTTGGGAGTCACCGACCTCAATGCTCGTTACAAGGGTGAATAGGTGGAGTTTAACATACTGTAGGTGCTTGGGTATTAAAACTTCAATTTCAAAAGTTCGGGGTGAAATATGAGGAGCTAGTGGTCGAAAGATCCTTAAAGATTGATGCCCTAAACCTTGATTGGTTGGGAGTCATCGATGGACCCCCGTTACATGGACACTTTAGAAAACAATACCTTAAGCATTGCACACCTACAAGAAAAAAAAAAATTGTGAAATAAAGGAGGTGCGTTCTTAGCCTATTGGAGGTTGATCTGTTTGCTAAGATTTGAAAAAACTAGGTTGAGGGGAGAGATTAGTTTGACATACTATTTTCGAAAACTAATAAGTAACACTTAGATTTTTGTGGAAGAGTAAGGTTTGGCCCTTTGGGAGTGGAAATTCCTCTGATACTTAAATTTGCATATGCCTACTCTTTACAAATTGTGATTAGGCAAGATGTTTGATGACTCTTGTTGAAGATTGGGCGTTGTTTTTTTGATGTTCCATGAGAGAGTATGTTCCGCATCATGCCACTTGAACATTTTTTGGAGTGGTTAGCAAGATTTTGTAAATTATTTTATTGTTTATTTTTCTTTTTCTCTCCTTCATTGCTAAGGGACTAGCAATATGTTGGTTGGGGAGAGTGATTACTACTCAAAAAGTGCTCTTTTATAGCTTGTTATAAACTCTTTTAAACACTTTTGAGTAGTAATTAGTACCTTTTAACTCAATTGGCATATTAAGGACCCTTGCAAGTGTTACTAATCAATTTTTGGCTAGTTTTGGTGTTTTTAGTAGTTTTTTTATCATTAAAGCAAGCCAAGAATGAGGGAGAATTTTTGTGCAACCCTTGTCAATAAGTTTCCAAGCCAATCAAGAGATTCAAGGAAGAAAATCAAAGAGAGAAATCTAACAGGAAGCAATTTCGCATGGCTATGTGAAATTCAGCACACTAAAATTCAAGAGGGGATTAGCTGCAGTCTTCTTTTACACATTTGGATTACTTCCCGGAGTCCATTTTATATGTACTATATATCGTTTCGAAGCTCGGGAAGTCAAGAAAGTCACTTGCGAAAATTTCGCAAGTGGAAAATGCTGTTGTGAAATTTTCGTAATGCCTGGTGCAGTCTTCTTCAAACGGCTATAACTTCTTCATTTCAGCTCTGATTTGCACACTGTTTAAAGCGTTGGATTCTTGACTTCCCGAGCTTCGAAACGATATATAGTACATATAAAATAGACTCCGGGAAGTAATCCAAATGTGTAAAAGAAGACTGCAGCTGATCCCCTCTTGAATTTCAGTGTGCTGAATTTCACATAGCCATGCGAAATTGCTTCTTGTTAGATTTCTCTCTTTGATTTTCTTCCTTGAATCTCTTGATTGGCTTGGAAACTTATTGACAAGGGTTGCACAAAAATTCTCCCTCATTCTTGGCTTGCTTTAATGATAAAAAAACTACTAAAAACACCAAAACTAGCCAAAAATTGATTAGTAACACTTGCAAGGGTCCTTAATGTGCCAATTGAGTTAAAAGGTACTAATTACTACTCAAAAGTGTTTAAAAGAGTTTATAACAAGCTATAAAAGAGCACTTTTTGAGTAGTAATCACTCCCCCCAACCAACATATTGCTAGTCCCTTAGTAATGAAGGAGAGAAAAAGAAAAATAAATAGTAAAATAATTTACAAAATCATGCTAACCACTCCAAAAAATGTTCAAGTGGCATGATGCGGAACATACTCTCTCATGGAACATCAAAGAAACAACGCCCAATCTTCAACAAGAGTCATCAAACATCTTGCCTAATCACAATTTGTAAAGAGTAGGCATTATGCAAATTTAAGTATCAGAGGAATTTCCACTCCCAAAGGGCCAAACCTTACTCTTCCACAAAAATCTAAGTGTTACTTATTAGTTTTCGAAAATAGTATGTCAAACTAATCTCTCCCCTCAACCTAGTTTTTTCAAATCTTAGCAAACAGATCAACCTCCAATAGGCTAAGAACGCACCTCCTTTATTTCACAATTTTTTTTTCTTGTAGGTGTGCAATGCTTAAGGTATTGTTTTCTAAAGTGTCCATGTAACGGGGGTCCATCGATGACTCCCAACCAATCAAGGTTTAGGGCATCAATCTTTAAGGATCTTTCGACCACTAGCTCCTCATATTTCACCCCGAACTTTTGAAATTGAAGTTTTAATACCCAAGCACCTACAGTATGTTAAACTCCACCTATTCACCCTTGTAACGAGCATTGAGGTCGGTGACTCCCAACCAATGAAGGCTTAGGGCACCAGGTTTTAAAGATTTTCACCATATACCCCTCGGACCTTGCTCAGGTTTCAAGGCAAGTAAAACATTTTTTTTTGGGCTAAAAAGGTAGAAGGTGTAAAAGCTCGAAGTGCAGTATTGTTTGATCCAAATTTTTGGCCTCATGTTGCTTTTTGTATTAAGACCACTATTCAATTAGTAAGTGTCTTAAGAGAGGTTGATTCAGAGGAAAGACCAGCCATGGGTTATATTTATGAGTTGATGGACTCAGCCACGGAGAAAATTGCATTTAATTGTGAGGGCATGGAGAGGAAATATGGCCTAATTTGGAGAAATATAGATGCAAGATGGACTCTGCAACTTCATCAGCCTTTACATGCAGCAGGTTATTATCTTAATTCGCAATTACGCTATGAAGATAAGTTTTCTAATATGGATGAGGTGAGAAAGAGATTATTTGAATGCATAGATAGGATGTTGGATTACCAAGAATGTTTAAAAGTTGACATTCAGTTGGATTCATATGACCAAGCAATGGGTGAATTTGGAAGTCGAATTGCAATTGATTCTCGAAGATTAAGAAGTCCTACGAGTTGGTAGATGCGTTTTGGGGGTTCCACACCGAAGTTGCAGAAGTTTCCTGTTCGAATCCTTAGCCTCACTTGTAGTGCTTCGGGA
The DNA here is from genome assembly GCA_030254885.1 of Vitis rotundifolia. NCBI lineage: Eukaryota > Viridiplantae > Streptophyta > Magnoliopsida > Vitales > Vitaceae > Vitis > Vitis rotundifolia. The sequence continues at coordinate 18,423,764 of CM058160.1, read as the reverse complement.
TGTGAGAGAAATTGGAACACTTTTAAATTGGTAATACTTATATTTTTAAAATTTTTTTAGTATATGCCTTTTTATTCTAATGTTAGAGAACTTTAATTTAATTTTAATATATAAATTTGTTTATATTATTATTTGCAGATTCATACCAAAAAGAGAAATAGACTCAAACATAAGAGGTTAAATGATCTAGTGTATGTGAGGTACAACACTAGATTGAGAGAGTGAAGTCTACAAAGAAAACAAAATGTTGATCCGATTTTGGTAGATGAGATTGATTCGGATGATGAGAGGATCGCGGAGAAAGAAGATCCCCTCCTCCCACTTGATCTTTGTTGGCTTGAAGATAATGAACTATTTAATGTTGATGCCATTAGAATTTTCATCCCAAAATCAAGAGACTCAAGCGTCATCAGATAACATGGTTTCTTCACATTCCAACAAAAGAAAACATGATGAATTTGTAAGTACTCAAAATTTTAAGTTATAAATTTTGTTAAATTTATTAATGAACTTATAATATTTACACCTAATTTATACTTTATGTTAGGTAAAAGTGGAGGCCAAGGCAAAGGGAAGGAGTTGAATTTGACACCAATTCATGAAGATGAGGAGTTAGATGAGTTGAGAGGGTCTGATAGTGGGAACTTTCCAACTATTGATACATTGGACGAGGATGATGATGACATTGGAGAGGATGATTTAAGTTGAAACGTTCTAGTCATATGTGTTGAACTCTATTTGATATTTTGTGCCTTGGTTATGGTTGTTTGGAACTATTAGTATGGTTGTCTTTATTTTCTATTGTGAAAGTATGAAACTAGTAAGGTTTTTTTATAATTCTAATGGATTGTTTTCATGTTTTTGATTTATGCTATTTTATTTTTATTTTTTTTATATATTGTAAAATATTTATTAATTATAAAATGAGGGTTTCAAAAGGCTTACGCCTCGCCTCATGGGTACAAAAATGCCTCACCTTACGCCTTCGCCTTTAAAAACTTTGAAGAAAACTTTATGAAACTTATTTTTCTCAAAAGGGGAAATTTGTTTTGGGTAGTTTTGTTGATAATCAATTTTCTAGATATCTTAAAAAAAGAAAAAGATAGACAATTTAATTTTATTAAAAAAAAAGGCCAACTTAAAGGAAAACATGACGACACAAATCATCATAACTAACTAAGCATCCAAAATACATTAACATACATAGACATGAATAGAAAAACTTAAGACAATATATATATACAAGCAGAAAATTTAAAGCAAATTAATATCTTAACAAAAAATTTGCAATGAATAAAAAGTCTAAACTAATATACATGAATAGGATATTTACAATAAATAGAAAAACTCAAACAAAAATATTTATAAAACTAAGAATTCCAACAAGAAAATATAATCTAAATATTTATAGAACTAAAAAAAAAAAAAAAAAACCAACAACATAATCAATTACCATTTCACTTAACTAAGTAATATACAAAATGCTATCCCCTTATTGCCTAGGGTTTCGTGCTCTTAAATACAACTTCTTGAAAATTCCATTATTCTATGAAATTTGGCCCTACACGTGGTATACATCACAACTCCCTCCAATTAACAACACCCATACAAAATAAAACAAGGTATTGCCCATTATAAGTCAATACATTCCAAGAAAACAAGCCCAAACTCAACATCTCAAAATACTAGGTCCAAAGCAAACAAATAAAAAATAATAGTTGAATATCAAAGCCCAAAGTCAAAATAAAATCAACATCAAGAGGCCCAAATAAATAAGTGTGCAAGACCAAACCTAAGTCCAATATTTTTAAAACTTAGAAATAATATCAAGAGCCTAATATTAATATAATTCAACCCAAATCAATAAATAATTTAATGATAGGTATTGTAGATTTGGAAGCATGCTTACCCATTTTGAAACCCATGGATGAAGATGAGTGGAGATAAATCAATGCGAGAGATAGTGGTGCAGACAGTAGACATGGGGCTACTCCTTGATTGGCGTGTAGTGGAGCTACTGGTCTGTTATGGTGTGTGCATGTGAGCATGGATAGTTTTGGGCAACTGCCAATAATGGTATCAAAAAGGTACATCGACAATGAGGAAGGGAAAAAAAGAGATGGAGAAAGAAGTTGCTGTGAGAGGGATAAGAGAGAGTGAGAAAGAAAAGGTATAAGTGGAAAAAAGTGTAGTGGGTAAGAGGGATGGGAAAGAGAGAGAGAGAGAAAGATAAGGATGAAAGGGTATGGTGTGTTTGGAAAGAGATGGCTGTGGGAGAGAGATGAGAGGAATAGGTATGTGTAGAAGAAGGAGATTAGAGAGAGAGAGGGGGTTAGAAAAAGTTGTTAGGCAATTTTTGTCTAGCCTATGAGCCCATATATTAGGCTATTTTATATTCAAGTATTCCTTAAGCCCAAATATAGATATATAAATAAAATTAGGTCTTTGGTATTATGAGAGAAGGGGACTTGATTGAGAAAAGGAAAGAAAATCAGGGTTGTTTTCTGGGCACTGTTATGGGCCTCAAGGGTGAAGTTACAAGTTCCTTTCATCAACTTTTTGGGGAAGTCCCTATGGTATGTTTTCTCCCCGATTTCTTTATGTTCATGTTTTCTAAGGTGATGAATTCCCATCTCAAGTATTGAGATATTTATATAAGTTTTCAAGGTGAAGAAACCTGAGGACTTAATTATTGTATCCCCATTTATTGAAGTGAAAGAAATTTCTTCACGGTTTTTTTATCTCCATTTGGAGAGTTTTTCCACATTATATTTGGTGTCCTCTTTTTTTGATTGAATTTCCTTGATTATCATTCTCGATTCTTGTTAGTTTGTTATTATTGTTGAGGGGTGGTTATTATTGATGAGTGATGATTAGTATTGTAGAGGAATCTTTTAACCTTGGTAGGTGAATACTCTAGATCTCTCCCTTTATCTTCCCAACAAGTGGTATCAAAGCCTGGTTATAGGAACTCTTATTCTTGAAAGGAATGGAAATAAAAAAGAACTCAACCTCCATGATAAGACTTAACAATTCAAATTGGGCTATGAGGAAGTCTATGATAGAAGATTTTCTCACCATCAAAGATTTTTCAGATAGTTTTGAAGGTAAAGAAGTTAGACCCAAAGATATTTTTGATTTGGAATGAAATAAGATGAACAAAAATGCAATTGCCTATATTAGGCAATGGATTGAGACATCCTCATGTCATTATGTGGCAAATGAAACAAATGCCTATAATATTTGGAACAAATTGGAATAAGTGTTTGAACAAAAAATTATTGGGTTTAAAATTTTATTATTAAAGATGTTAGTGAACATAAAGTTAAAGGAAAGAACACTATTAACAAATCACTTGAATACTTTTCAAAGTATTATTAATAAGTTAGCTACTATGAAAATGGTTATGGATGATGAGATGCAAGCATTGTTTTTGTTTTGTTCATTGCCAAACAGCTGGAAAACTTTTGTTGTGACTATTAGCAACTCTAATTCGAATTGTGCATTGTTTATGGAGCTTGTGAAAGGAAATTTGTTCAATAAAGAGACCAGAAGGAAGGTTTATGAGACAGAAAATGCACAAGCCCTCACAATAGAAAGTAGAGAAAGAAACAAGAATATAGGACATAAAGGTCATGACAAGTTTGAGGAAAGGTCCCAATCCAAAGATAAAATCAAATGTTTCCATTGTGAAAAAGAAGGGCATATGAAAAGGAATTGTTGAATTTGGAAAAGGGAACAAAGTAGGAAGAATCAGGAAAAAGAAGATGACAAGAATACCACAACTTTTGTATCCAGCAGTGATGAAGTTTTAGTGCTCTCAGATGAGTGTTTACATGTAAATGAGTAAGGACTTGAGTGGATTATAGACACCGTAGCCTCCCACCATGCTACTCCTCACTTGGAGTTGTTTTCTGATTATAGAGTTGGAGACTTTGGCACAGTTAAGATGAGAAACTCTAGTCACTCCAAGATTGTAGGGATGGGTGAAGTTTGCTTTGAAACCAATATGGGGTGTAAGTTCACATTAAAAGATGTAAGACATGTTCTAGATTTACGCCTTAATCTAATGTCAGGATTTGCCTTGGACAAGCAATGTTATGAAAACCACTATGGCAAAGGCAAATAAAAGCTCACTAAGGGCTCATTGGTTGTTGTTAAAGGAGAAACATGTTGCACTTTGTACAAGACCCAATGCAAAGTTTGTAATGATGAGTTATATTCTATAAAGGGTACTTCCTTAGAGTTGTGGCATAAAAGGTTAGGGCATATGAGTGAGAAAAAATTGCAAGTTTTGGTAAGGAAGTTCTTAATTCCCTTGGCCAAAAATAAATCATCGTCTTCTTGTGATCATTGTTTGTTTGGAAAACAACATAGGGTTTTCTTTAAAGTAGATCTAAGAAAAAGTTAGAGAAGTTAAGGTTGGTAGACTTTGATATTTGTGGCCCCATGGATGTGGAAACTCTTGGAGGAAATAGGTACTTTATCACTTTTATTGATGATGCTACTAGGAAGGTATGAATTTATTTGCTCAGATAAAATGATCAAGGCTTTTAGTATTTTCTACAGTTTCATTCCATGGTTGAGAGAGAGACTAGAAGGAAATTGAAGTGTCTTAGGTTTAATAATGGAGGTGAGTACACCTCAAGGGTCTTTGAAACTTATTGCACTAAGAATGGTATAAGGCATGAGAAAACAATCCCTGACACTACACAACATAATGATGTGACTGAAAGGATGAGTCACACCATCATTGAGAGGGTTAAGTGTATGCTGAAGACTGCAAAGTTGTTTAACGTGTTTTGGGGTGAAGTTGCTTAGACTACCTGCTATTTGATAAATAGATTTCCATCAGGTTTATTGAACTTTAAGGTTCCAAAGAAGGCATGGACAGGAAAAAATGTTTCCTATTCCCACTTGAGGGTCTTTAGGTGTAAAACCTTTATACATGTTCCCAAAGAACAGAGACCCAAACTTCATGACAAGGTAGCTCCACATGTCTTTGTTGGGTATGGTAATGAAGAGTTTGGATTCAGATTGTGGGATCCAACTAAGAAGAAATTGGTGAGAAGTAGAGATGTGGTCTTTTAAGAAAATCAAACCTTGTGAGATCTTGACAAAGCAAATTAGTTTAAAGGTACAAGTGATGACTTCATTGAGTTAGTACCTATTCCTTTATCATTAAAGCAACCCATAATGAAGAGGAGAAAATTGATGGACTACCAAGAGATGATAATGCAAGTGACATATCTGCACCAGAGCTAGTTGAGCATGAGAAGCAGGGGGTGCAGGAGGATTTGATACCCTAGGCTAGGAGGTCTACTAGAGAGCATCGTCTCTCTACTAGATATTCCTCTTTTGAGTACATGTTAGTAATTGATGAGGGGGAGCCACTGAGTTTTCAGGAAGCTATGCAAGACGAGATGGATTCCTTGCAAAAAAATGAAAACTATGAGTTTTTACAACTTCATAAAGGAAGAAAATCACTGGAAAAAAAAAGGGTGTTCAAGTGGTTGAGGGATATGGTTGAAGAGAATGTAGTTAAGTTGAAGAAGATTCACATAAAAAAGAATACCTCAAACATGTTGACAAAGGTTGTTCCCAAGCAAAAGCTTAAGTTGTGTATTGGGATAACAGGTTTGAACTCTATGTGATAGAGTTATAGATTGACATTCCTTCCTCATGTGTTGGAGGGGAAAATTGTTGGGTTATGTTTGTCCAGCCTATGAGCCCATAGATTAGGCTATTTTATATTTGGGTATTCCCTAAGCTCAAATATAGATATATAAATAACATTAGGTCTTTGGTATTATGAGGAAGGGAATTTGATTGAGAAAAGAAAAAAAATCAAGGTTGTTTTCTAGGCATTGTTCTAGGGCTCGAGGGTGAAGTTATAGGTTCCTTTCATCAAACTTTTGAGGAAGTCCTTGTGGTATGTTTTCTTCATAATTTCTTAATGTTCATGTTTTCTAAGGTGATAGATTCTCACATCGAGTATTGAGATATTTATATAAGTTTTCAAGGTGAAGAAACTTGAGAACTTAATTATTGTATCCTCATTTATTGAAGTGGAATAAATTTTCACTTTGGTTTTTTACCTCAATTTGGAGGGTTTTTCCACATTATATTTGATGTCTTCTTTTTTGATTGAGTGTCCTTGATTATCATTCTTGACTCTTGTTAGACTGTTATTATTGTTGAGGGGTGGTTATTATTGTTGATTGGTGGTTATTATTGTGGAGGAATTTTTTAACCTTGATAAGTGAATACTCTAGATGTCTCCCTTTATCTTCCAAACAAAAGTGGGTTGTTAGAAACTTAGAATTTAGAAAGTGGTATGGAGGTAGTTGGTTTCTGTTTTTTTTTTTTTTTTTTTTTGTTTATTATTACTTTCTAAACTTTTGGGAGGTCTACGACGGGCTTGTTTAGGAGTAGTATCATAGGAGAACGATTTTAACTTGTGTAGTATTTTTATGTAAACATTTTTATGGAGAATTAGTCTTCGTATATAAACGAAAAAGTTGTTTTGAAGTGTCTTAATTTGATAATGAAACATGTGGTAGAAAAAAGTTATTTTTGAAAAAAAGTTCTTGGCTGTCAATTCAAATTAAACTTTTTCAAACGCCCCTTTTTTTTTTTCATGAAGAAAATGTTTCTAACTTTAGGATAGTCACTCAGGCACGCATGAAAAAGATGTTGAGACAAATTATTGCCAGAGGACAAAATTAAGTAGCGTGTAAACTTGTTCCTGGAAATGCGGCTGGAGTGACGGGCCGTGCTTAAATAGGAATTGCCTGGGATATTTGCTAGCCCACAATGGAGTTTTGTCCCCTATGGGCGACTGGGAAGGATGATTCATTATCGTGACGCATGTGAAACACGAAGAGCATTAGCATTTAAAATGTCTTAAATGCATTATTGGTCTATTAAATATTTTCCAAAGAAAAACTCTATAAGTAGCCAAGATGCACCGACTGCAGGACAGCACTTGATAATTTGCGCATAAACCAATGGAAGAAGTGTTGCCTGAACGAATATTCCCTTCTCTGGTAGCTTTATTTATTGTTGTATGGGTTATTTTGTTTATATGGCTTTTCAATGTTCTGTATCTAGAGCCCAACAAAATCCGGCTCAAGCTTCAAAGGCAAGGGATCAAAGGTCCCCCGCCTGCTTTTGTAATGGGTAATATTCATGAGATGAAGCGAATCATGTCAATGGCTGCAGATGCTCCACGCAGTGAAACTCATCTACCACTTGGATTTTCCACTTCCACTACCTTCCCTTATTTCACTCAGTGGACTAAGCGATATGGTATTAGTATGATTGATTTATATTTGAGATGAGCAGCACATAATTATTAGTTACTTAAAAGCATAATTAGGTTATACAAGATGCAGCTAACAATAGCTGAACCTAGACAATAAACTGTCATTATCTGCTTCTTTATATAATACTAATGTTTTTTCAATCCTTCACAACAGGAGGAACGTTCACGTTTGCGCTAGGAAATGCACAAGTTTTGCATGTGACCGACACCAAACTAGTGAAGGAAATAAATCTTAGCAAAACATTAGACTTGGGGAAACCTTCTTATCTGCAGGAGGACCGAGGGCCTTTACTAGGGAAGGGCCTTATTACCTCTAATGGTGCAGTTTGGTTGCACCAGAGGAAGACCATAGCTCCTCAGCTCTTCATGGATAAGGTCAAGGTAAAATTCTCACTTTTAAACTAGAAGCGGCATATAGAATGTGCGTCTCTACAGTCCCGAAATTCTCGAAATAATTTAATAAACTAAATGGATGTCTGCACACAATTGTGCTTCTTAAACTGAACTCATTAGGCACCTTTTTGAACTAAAAAGGGTGGCAAAATTGAGCTATGTTCATTTAAACTATGTTTGGCTCCTGAAAAATATTAGGGAAAGAGAAAAAAATGTTAAGGAAAATAGTTTTCTCATGTTTGGTTTCACTATAAAAAAATAAAATAAAAAAATCAAATATAATTAAAATTAATTTAAAATTTATATATTTTAAAATTATTTAATCTTGCTATATTAGAGCGAAATAAGTAACATAAATTTGAAGAGACATAAAAATAATTTATTAAATTTAAGACTATATTTGGTTCTCGGAAAATGCGAGAGAAAGAAAATTGGGAGGAAAAATAGAAAGAAAGAAAAAGCCAAGGAAAGGAATGTAATTTTTTTCACTTGTTCGGTTATCCATGGAAAATTCAAGGGAAAAAAAAAGGAATTCATTTTCTTTTGTTTGTTTAACCAAAAAAAAAGTCAAGGAAAAAATGGAAGGAAAATAAAATCAACAATTTGTCTTAGATGGTTATCAATTTGTTGAATAATAAAATAAATTAATCTAATAAAAAAATTGTTGAAAAGTGTGAATTTTTTGACATAAAACATTGCTCATAAAAAGTCTTTGCTATTATTTTTTTTATTATTAATAATTATAAGATTTATGTATAAAATTTTCCTCATGCAATACAAATAAAATGTACGAGTAATAACTATTTTTTATTTTCAAGGGAACATTTATAGCTAATAAAAAGCTCTTAAAAAAATTCAAAAGGATTTTCGAAATCAAAATTTAGAAATAAAATATGTTCATATAACGTAAAAATAAAAGATACAATATAAAATATTTTTTATTTGTAAAAATAAAAAATAGTAACTTTTTATTTTTACATATTTCGATCTTACATTCGGCCAAAACTCACTAAGGAGCTCCTTCAAAATCTCCAAATTTCCCCCTCTGGCAGTACCATGAACAACTCTATTTATCATCTCCCACTTAAAAACAGAAGGGATCTCCCCAATTTGCTCCTCCATCTTTCCACCTTTGCCGATGAAGAACCTTGGGGAGACTACAAAATAAAAAACAAGCCTAAAAACCTCACAATTCTTTCTCCTGACAGCAGCATAAAGTATATCAATGACACCATATTCTCCTTCTCCAAAAACAAGAAGAGGGTCTCTTTAGAACAACTCCTATCAGAGTTGTACTACATATATCAGTATCAAGAACTCTTTGTCCACCTGGTAATCCTGCACTAGAAAGGATGTTATAATAAACTGCTCAATGTTTTGAATGAGCTAAGATGATATGGAGGCTGCCATTACAGTGCACTGCCCTTTGAATAACCACTCATTTATCTGCAATGAAACATCCAGAATTCATACATATATCCTATGATCAATGTAGAGATACATGAGCAAAAAGGACTAGATAAAAATGTAAAAACGGGTATCAAAACTAAGGTAAAAGTAGCTACAGATTTGATTATCCTTAAGTTGGTTTACACAACTTCTAACAGCAGCCAGCCACTGAAATTAGCCAACTATATAGAGTGCCACTCCACAACCCTATGATGCTATCTATACAAAACATATCACCTTAAGAATGTTTACTAGTCTTGCGAATGCATCCTTTCCCAGACGTAGTTGATTATAACAATCTCCATTATCCATTAGTGTAAGTCTTTCCATCAAAGCATGTCGTTCATAATCTCCTTCATTAGAGATTGATCTCTCCAAATAGTTTGAGCGATGATAAACTGAAACAAGAATTGCCGCATATGCAGCATACATAGCTACACAAGTTGCAGCCCATCTTCTAAGTCTTTGCCACTCTTCATTATAAGTCTACATGATAGCAAAGTAAGAGGAATGATTTAGTAAAGTCATTAGGAAAAGTAAGAGGAACTGAAGTATTATGATTTCCAGCTATGAAAATTTCGAGGAAAATATTGCATGAAAATTAAGGATAAGGAAAATATTGCAAGTCATGGAGGGTTTTGCAGTTACTAGGTGTTCCTGCCTCGCTTTCCTGGCCTAGCAGGTGAGATACCAGCACCATATGCTTTTGCTTAGCTATTTGGAGACATTTTGCACACAGTCAGCTCTAGGTATCGCCTAGGTAAAGGGTCGCTTCTGCCCACTAGTTCTTTTCTTGATGTTAATTGCAACATGGCCCTGCTATATAATGTTGGAACAAGGAGACAAAACTGCCTGGTTCTATCAATCAAGACACTGAATTAATTAGACCTCTTTGCTTGATGTTGAATAGTTTTTAAAAATTGTACTTAATGGGCTGGGCTTAAAGTGAATACATGTGAGTTAGTGTGTAGTTTTGTGAGCTACATTTAATCCATCAAGAATATGGACCCTATGTTGTATCACAAACAAACAAAATTGAAATAAGTGCTTGGAGAAAATGCATGAAAGAAAAATAACTCAGAGTTAAAACTAATTATTCTTCAGTAAAGGATTGTGTAAAAGACTTCAAATTAATCTAGCAATTACAATGGGGAAAAAGATAGTTTGGGGCGTGGGCCTCATCGGAAGTTCTTTGCATAAGATAAAAAAAGGAGAGGTCAGACATGCTATATATTAATTGGCATTAAACCCTAGCTACTAACATAAAGTATGAGCCATGACCTATGAAGATAAGCAGGAGTAAATGACATTAAAGATGACAAGCTTGGAATTTTAAATAGCTTAATTTATGAAAGAATTAATTGGTAGAAGGTTGAGGCTAATTGAAAAGGTAGTACTGCTACTCCCATCAAAACTTCTCATGGCATACCATTTTAAAAAAGACTCAAGTGCACTGCACCTCTTCTGACATCTTTATTTATCCACGTAAATCATGTTGGACAAATATGAATTCACTAGGAATCCAGATCTCTCCTGGCATATTGCCAAATCTGGGACTGGAGAGTCCATGAGGATTCCGAACTTGGTTATTTAAGATTGATTTCATAGGATGCAAACAAACACTAATATAGTTTTCAAGTTATTTGCATTATTAGTAAAGCATGCTAAATGCTTCATAGTTTATGCTTTCTGTAGTTTTTAAGGAAGCCTGCATCATTGTATATAACAAGATCACCTAAACCAGTGGCCAACCAAAAGAACAAAACTGGCCACAGTATTTAAAATCATGTCTCAACCATATCTCATTAGGAGTTAACATGGAGGACAAACCAGGTTTAAAATCTTGCACTAGAAAAAAACTTGGGTGCAATTACAGAAATTCCAGAATCACCCTAGAATGAAATGGGCAGAGCAAAGCAGGTTTCCCAGTTTCATATGTTCTATTGCCACCTCTATTTTAGACAAAGTCCCCATATGAAAGGACAAAGAATCCAAAACCCTTAAATTGTTAGCCTATTGTTGCCAGTCTATTTTCTCACTTCTCAAAGCCAAGAAAGATACACAATCATCAAATATCTAAAAAAAATTATCCATCACCATAAAGTGGGCGGCATTAAACCAAACTTATCCAACTAAAAAAGACAATTAAACTTTTCTTATATTAGAATTGAAAGACTCTTGCAACTTTGTCCCCAATACTCCCTCAGAAGCTATATAATATTGCTGAAAAATTTCCATAGTGCTAATATAAATAGTACACGCACTCCTCCACAACCCATAGAAAAACTAAGAGCCAAAATTCATCATCAACACATTTTCCCTCCATAAAATCATTTTAAAGCACAGATCTCTTGTAATCAGATCTCAAAAACCCTAATGCTCCAGTAAACAAACACAATCAAGCATTTGTAACAGCACAGATAGATTCAAACAAAGAACGCGGTTCACACTGAAATAGAAACCAAAGTACAATAGGACTGCTTCAGTAGTTTCCTTTTTTTTTTTTTTCTAGATGGACACAAGGATTTGTCATTTTGGGAAGAAAAAAGCCTTGCTGGTTGTGTTCTATTTGATAACCTGATTGAGATCCATGCCACCCTTTGGCCTGCTAAGGTTCTAAATGGTATTCTTGCCCAACTTACTCAACATGGCCCTTAAATTTCATTTTGGGAAGCATCCCTTAGGTTGCAATTAATTATCGAAACTGAGGCATACTAATTAGTAATTATTCAAGTTGCAGCTCCATAGCTGATAAGAGCGTATTTGAGCCTGAATCAATAATAAGAATCCATGAAACTGTCTCCCTAGCACCCATGAACTTCTTTAATTCAATATATAGCCATCACTATTACAATCCAAATCTGTCCTTATTTTCTTTCTGGTTCCTTTTTAGTTGTCAACTTGTCATGCCCTAAGCAGAACACTTCCTTGAGCTCTAGTAAATTTTCCTATCACCAGTAGTATCAATGAGCTTAAACTCTTGCTTGATCAGCCGGTTAGACCTTCCATGGCAGCAAACGATGAGCAATTACAACTCCAAATTAAACTAGTAATTATTATCCTGGGCTCTCTTCTCTTTTCCATCCTTTTAACATCTCTGGAGGCTTTGAAAGATGAAGACAGTTTCCACCCACTTGTCTGAACAGGCTTAGGTGAAGAAACACTAGGAGAGTTGGGATGGCAGAGTGAATAAAAAAGGAAACAAAACCCAAGATGATTGGGAGCTTCCAATAAGAATAGTGTATGTGGAGTTGCCGTTGCTGTTGATTCCCAATTAACATTCAAAGTTGCAATTAACAATAAAGAGAATCGAAACCCTAATAACATTCAAAATACCTATTCTGAAACCTGAAATCACTGGTCCATAAAGCCCTAAGAAATAACTCAAATCGAATTCAAACCCTCATTTGAAGGGGGAAAAAAAGAAGAAGCAAATATCAATCCAAACAAACTCAAAATTCCCATTGGAAACCTTAAACCCTAATTTCTAGTCAGTTGTATGGAAAAGGCTGAATGAGGGAAAGAGATCATAAAATTAAACCAACATCAAACATAGAGAAACTCGCAAGGAATGGAGCGATCAGAGAGATAGAAGAGTTTGGAGACTGAGATTACGCAGAATGCGGTTTGATTCTTAATCCAGTTAATTGACGTTGGGAGGTAGTTTGATTGATAATGGGATTTAATTCATAAGGTGTGAGGTTAAAAGAAAAGAGTTCAATTCATACCTGACTTGAAGACATGGATCCGAATACATTCATTGGACTTGAAGAATTTATTTCATTCATGGGAACTTGATTTGAAGAACGCAATTCATCCATGGAACTCAGGTACCTGAAAATGGTAGGTTTTCAGAGGCACTAGAAGGTGGTCAGAGTGATAGTGGTGGCCATTGAAAGGGTCGACGACGGTGAGAAGCCATAACCACCGATGAAGAGGAAGTTAGAGATGAAGCCTCGGTGAACAAGAGCTCGACAAAATTTTCCTCCCTTTTTCCCTCCTCTTTTTCTCTTATATTTTTCTCATTATCTTTTAAGGAAAATAGTAAGGAAAATATTACAATATTTTCTTTAATATTTTCCTCCATATTTTTTTTTCCATTGTATTTTCCATGTCATCCAAACTAAAGAAAATCATTTTCCTCTGTATTTTTTTTCCTTTCCTTAGCATTTTCCGGGAACCAAACATAGCCTAAACTTATTTTTTATTTTCCTTAACTTTTTCTTTCCTTCTACTTTTCCTCTATATTTTCTTTTCTACATATTTTCCCTCAAATTTTTCGTGAACCAAACATAGCCTTAGGCCCCACTTGAATCTTCCAAACCATGAGGGTAATGGAATTTCTTTTTGAATTAAGGCTCCATCGACATGATTTAAAGATATACCTCTAACTATAGGGCAATTTGAACATAATGGTGGAATTTGTAAGCGACCTGGTGAACTCATGGCTGGGTTTAATCGAACTTGGGCGTGGGAGTGCAGACATAAGAGTAGATGACTACATTAGAAGCTTCACCTCTACTTTAATTTCAAAGATGATGTTTGGAAGCCATTATTCCAAAGGAGTTGAATTGTTTCCGAAGTGTAGGGCCCTTATGAAGGACTTGCAAACTCCGACAATACTCAAAGGGATTCCTTTCTTCAGGTGTGTGCACCCGACCCTTTCTATTCTTGAAATTTGACAAAAAAGGTGTAAATTTATCATAAGATTCATTTTCGCCTTTTTACCCAATGCAATAGATATTTACCAACCAAGGAAAATCAGGACGTAAGGAGACTAGAGAAAGAGATTTACGCTTCACTTATAGACATAGTAAAGGAACATCCTGAAACTGCATTTGATAAAATGGCACAGATTATCATAGAGAGTGCTAAGACTGGTGAACTTGGGACATCCACTCCCGACCAGTACATAGTTGACAATTACAAGGATGTGTACCTTGCTGGATTTGAAGTGACTGTTGTGGCCACATTATGGGGTTTAGTTCTGTTGGCTTCAAATCCTGAATGACAAGCTTGCCTTTATGCTGAAGTTCTTGAAGTTTGTGGAGGCCATGTACTAGATACCAATATGCTTGGCAAGATGAAACTAGTAAGAATACACCAAATTAAAATAAAGTAAATTTGTAGGAAATGCAGTGAATATATTTTGACCCGGGCATTTTCATTGTATGGATGCAATTGAAGATGGTGATTCAAGAGGTGCTAAGGCTTTACCTAGGAGTTGCATTTGTGTCAAGGCAGGCTTTGAAAGATGTGAAGCTTGGTGATATTTTGGTTCCAAAAGGTGTCAACATTTGGATCTGGATACCAGTGCTTCACCAAGACCCTGAGTTGTAGGGATCTGATGCTGAAAAGTTCAACCTTGAGAGGTTTGCTAATGGCATTTCGGGGGCCTGCAAGTCTCCTAATGCCTACATTCCATTTGGCATAGGGACCCAAATGTGTCTTGGCCAGAACTTAGCCATTACAGAAATGAAGATATTGTTTACTATCATTCTATCACACTTCTCCCTTTCCCTTTCTCCAAATTATAACCATTCCCCTCGCTTGAATTTGCTGCTAGAGCCTGAATATGGGGTGAATCTCATCATCATAAAGATATGATAGAATCAACCACAAAGAAGATGAAAGGAGCCTACCAACCTAAGATGCATAAGGGTTCAAGTAATCTTTAGTACTAAACTCGAAGCATCTTGATACTAAGCTGTATATTTAGTGAAATGCTTGGCAATATGTGAAAAGTTGAATCTCAATAATAGACTACACCTAGAGGGGGGTGAATAGGTGTTGTAGAACAATTTAAAAAATCTCCAAATAAAGATTACCTAACCTTAGACTTTCTCAATGTCAAGAAACTTCTCTTCCAACAACTTTTCAACAAAGTACAACATCCACAAACAAGAATGTATGCACTAACACTCTCCCAACAATTTATAAATGCAACAAACATGCAAAAACTTTAACAATCCTCAAAAATAAATCAAAAGAACAATTATCTCCTCAACTCATCAATTTACTCCATGATATCATTAACCAAAATGAGCAGAAAAATTATTAAGGATATTCCATGGATCATCACACTTACATCACCTCATATTTCTTCCATTCAACATATATGCCCAACTAATCAATGATATTAAAAGTAGAAAATAAATCAAAGTGTAGAGTGAGAGAAAGAGACAATTAACACTAGATTTTAACGTGAAAAACCTCCAAAGAGATCAAAAACCACGGGCCTACCACCGATTGAAAAACTCTACTATGAAGAATAAAAACTGAGTACAAGGTTTTACTTAGCTCAAACTAACCACTCATTCTCGGACCACTTGACTAGTCCCTTCACTTTCAGCTTCTCACTGTTAACTTCTGGAGCACACTTGGAGTCCGCACCAAGCTCAATCTCACCATCTTCTTGAATCCACACAAGAAGAAAATGAGTTTTTGCTCAAACCCAAATAGAATAAGAGATTGAGATATGAATGAAGGAATGAATCAACTCATTTATTGCTCAAGAAAATCCATTAAAAACTAGTTTGGAAAACATTAAGAGAAATGGATTTTCTTTGCAATAAAAAACCCTAAAATTAGGAAAAGAGATGAGAAAATGAAGAACACATGGAGTGGCTGCAACTCTCTCCACGTTTTTTATAGTCTTTCTCTAGAAAATGAGAGAAGATTGCTTTTTAAAGTGTAAAAAGAAGCCCTTAATCTAATGGTTAAGATTTGATCTAAAAAACAAGTTAGTTGGATCGATCTGCCCTTGCACTTGGATCGATCCAGAAACATGGGAATAAAAGCCTTGCACCAAAAACCATTTCTCCCAACTTTCTAACACATTTAAAGATTAAAAATCGAGTTGATTCACATTCAATCACCACACACTCGACTACATACCTCGGCCTCTTAGCAAAGTCTTAGTCTTCAAAGTCAAGTAGTCCGAAGAGGAATTGGAAAGCCGAGTTAGGGGACACTTAAGAATTTTTTCTAGAATTGCCAACCTAGCTAAACACTCACAATCTCCCCCTTTGGCAATTCTAAGACAAAACCCTTTACAACACGAATGAGTACAAGTAAGTAAGCCCTACCTAACTCTCATACAAGGTCACTCACTCACTCAAAACCTCACTAAAAGTACTATAATGCCTACAAATAAATCTCAAGAAAAACATTAGTAGCACCTGCACATATTACCAAGACGCTTCCACAAGTTTCGAATGAATTGACACATAGATATCCACATATATCCACAAAGATCACTTGTCTAAAGATAGTCAATATGCATTCATGAATCAAAAACCATGTCCAATATCCACAAATACACAAAAAGGTGATCATGATCAACATATCAAATATCCAAAACACAAAACACAAAGAAATTGTCATGATCAATTACATGTCATATCACCATCCATGTAAAGTGTAAAATGTCTCCCCCTTTTTGTCCCATAAGGAGACAAAGAGTTGTTCAAACTAAGCAAAGTACATAAGACCAGCAAAATGAACATGATAAGCAAAGTACATAAGACAAAGAGCTGTCCAAAAAGATAACTTGCTGCTACTTGGCTAAGAGAGATGCTTATGGACAAAATCTTTAAGATCGTGCAGCTGATCCATGTTGCAAAGCATTTGACCATCAATTAGTGAGAATCCTCTCTCCATATGAGATTGGTGGATTGAGCAAATTTTTTTTCATCTAATGCATCAAACCTAGCACAAAGTTGAGCTAGGACATTGGAATCTACATCTGAATCTGAGTCACTTTCCCTAAATTTGCTCTTAGCTCTACTATGGCACACCTTCTTCTTAGAACCAAGGGCACCCTTAATTTGTCCCTGACTTCGATTCCAAGATGAGCTATCTATGGGACCCATTGGTTCAAGAAATGAAGAATTTACAAGAAATTCAACTCTAGCCCTTTGGCAGATTTTTGTGATTAAAATGCCATAGGGAAGAACCTCTTTCTTAGACATTGTAGGATCTCTTCTAACAATCATCTCATCTAAGATGCAAGATGCTAGGTTGATGGGTTCCTGATTAAGAATTCGGGACAAGAGAATGCAACCCTTCTTACAAATATTTGCCCGAAGAGAGGAGAGATAAACTGAGAATGTTAGAAAAGTCGCCAACACCCATGTAGGACCAGATATGCTATTATGTGTATAACTGAGCCTAGCTAACCTCGAACCTCTCCCCATAAGTCAATAGACACTCTATCCAACAACTCAGAGGTGATTTCCAAATCACTCACAGAGAGTGCTTCAACCAACGGGATACTTAAGATTTCAACAATCACCTCAGGAGTGACTTTAACAACAATTCCAAAAAGACTTGACTTGAGATAGGATTCATCCAAGTCATGTTCAATAATATTCGAATAAAACATTCAGACAATAGGAGCACTAGCAGTCCTAGTGAAGTTTGCTAGAGGAAGCCATCCTAGTTCTACAAACAGTGCTGGAATTAGTGTGTCGAGAAAATATTCTAGATGAAGTTGTCTCTCAAGAACAAGAGACCTCTGATGATAAACCTTGGTGTACAAGTCTCTACAGAACTTTCCCGGGAAAGCATTGAAAAAAATCCCATCAATGAAAATTTTTGTAGGAGCCTTAGGGATACTGAGAGGCTGGATAGGTGGATTGATGGGTAAATTCTCATCTCAAGCACCTTTTGAGGTCCTAGAGGATGAACCTTTAACAGGGGCTTGGCTCCCATGACCTTTTGGAGGCATAGTTCTCAAACAACCCACTCAAACAGCCTATGATTCGTACCCAATTGGTGTTCTACTTGATTTAGCTCAATCAACTGATGTGCTTTGATTTCAATCCTCAGACGGGAGTTATCAACAAAATTTATAAACCTATTTCACCATATACTAGGGTAGCATAGCATAATGGCTCTAGGATCGTCCACAGAGATGGGTTTTCACTTCACAATTGATATTAGTTCAAAAGCTGAATTGGTGCTTTTCCTTTTCTAAGTTAGCTTTAAAAGAAAACACGAGTTTGCATGAAAATTTATTTTAAAGTAAACAAAAAATATTAACTAAGATTAATTACAAAGAAAACGGTTTCTTGGATTTTCAGGTCACTAGGTTCAGGCCCCTTATACAAAAGAGAAGATTTCGGATCTTTTCCTCGCGTTGGGGATTTAACCTATAGTTATCCTCCCAACCGGTATGTTACAGTTGCTTCCCATTAATGGTTTCAACGCTAAATCCCTCTCACCAATGCACCTTGCAATGGCTCGTGCCTCTCACCTAGCATTTGCCATTCAAAGTGATCTTTAACCTTGGATTACCCTTCAAAAGCTCGCAGGAGATAACTAATGGATGTCTCCAGGGAGTCCAAAAGCTTACCAAGTGTTGGCTATTCTAGGCAACCCTGCCTTTAAACCACCTCCCAGAGGCTCGCAAGAGATAAACTAGTGTAACTCAATGGGCGAAGTCCACTCGCCTTACCAAGTGTTGGCCCAGGTGATTATAAGGGATTTTAAGTTAACTAAAAAGATAAAAACCATTAACGGGTCACAACTTCCTCTTCAATAAAAACTGAAACAAGGAAAACTCCTACTTTTGAATCTGGGTCCCTAACCTAGCTTCCTTCAATCCAAGAAACAAAAAGCCTAGCCACTCATCCTCATAGGCCTCAGAGGATGTTTGGCTAGAAAGAAAATGAAAGAGAAAATAAAATTGAAAAGCAAAAGCAGAGCAAGGCTCTGTGTATTGCCTCCTTCAAAACTATACAAAAAGTTGGTCTTTGAGAACAAGCTCCCGAGATGATTGTAAAAGAAAAAATACAATTTATATATAAGAGGTTATTCACCCTTTTCTTCTTACTTCCTAACTAAGGAATTCTATAATTGGTGGATTACAAGGAGAAAATGGGGATTTAAACAACAAATATCTGAAGAAAAATCTAAAAATGTCGGTGCGCAAATATTTGGAAGCACTCGGGTGGATTTCGCAGCATGCACATGGGCTGTGAAATTTTGCAAGTTGAAAATCTCCATTTCGCACGAAAAGGCTGATTTCGCAGCCAATTTCGTAGCTGCGAAATTGCCTTTCAACTTTGACGCAGTTGACTTCCAATGGCCATAACTTCTTCATTTCAACTCTAATTTGCACACCGTTTGAAGCATTGGACTCTTAACTTCCTGATCTTTGAAATGGTATATAGCATGTAGAAAATGGACTCTGAGAAGTGCTCCAAAAGTGCGAAAGAAGACTGCAACTACTATCCCCTATTTTTCTTCAAGATTTCCTTCTCTCTGTTTTTTCCTCCTTGCATACTTTGAACGACTTTGGAAAAGGATTATGAAGCTCCAAAGCTTGGTTCTTCATGAATTTGAGCTTTCAATTGCTTTACCATGAACTAATTACAGGTCTCCCTCATTCTTGGATTGCTTTGGTGAGCGAAAAGCTATCAAAAACACCAAAACTTAACACAATTTGATTAGAAACGATTGCAAGGGTCCTTAACATGCCAATTGAGTTAAAAGGTAATAACTACTACTCAAAAGTGTTTAAAAGAGTTAATTACAAGCTACAAAATAGAACTTTTTGAGTAGTAATCAGCCTACTGTGAGAAAATCTCACATAAAAACTAACAAGCAACACCAATAGAAGAAGAACAAACCTGTAAGTAGATATGAAAATGAACAAATAAATAAATAAATAACTAGATATAAGTGTGCAACACGTATTTATAAAGAAAACATGCAAGCTGCGTAGGCCATGTAGGCCATGTAAGCGATGTAAGCCATACAAATGACTTAGGGATGCTGAAGCAAGCCCTAAAGGACTAGGTGTACCTAAATGGGCTAAGTGTGCCTAATAGGCCAGGTGTGACTAATGAGCCTAAGTAAGCCTAAAAAAATTGTTATAAATGTGTATCTAGTATCCAGAATGACTCAAAGAGGTAAGATATGTGAGTAACAATAGCCTTCCAAGAACTGCTATAAAGTATTGAAAGAGTACTTAATTAAGGTATGTGCCAATGGGACAAAATGGAGGGTCTATAACATGACATCATGAAATACCTCTAGACTGGGGAATTACCAAAAGACGGAGAAGCAAGCACACAAACTCCTTATACTAGCAGCACGCTTCACTTTGATTAATGATCAACTCTATAGATGATCATTTGGAGGTCAATACCTTAAGTGTTTGAGCGAGCTAGAAGCCAAATATGTCTTGGCCAAACTCCATGAAGGCATATGTGGCAATCACTTAGGCGAACGAGCTTTAGCACATCAGCACCTACACGCAAGGGTACTATTGGCCCACCATGAAGCGGAACGCTGAAAGCTATGTTAAAAGGTGTGATCGATGTCAACAACACTCTCCCATCCCTTGTGTACCTTGAGAAGCGCTCAACCCGGTCACAATAGGGGATGGACAGAGTCGACCCCTTGCCCATTGCAGCAGCGGAGAAGAAATTTTTTCTCGTTGTAACTAACTACTTCAGCAAGTAGGTAGAGGTAGAAGCCTATGCCAACATCAAAGATAAAGATGTCTCCAAGTTCTTCAAGAAAAACATCCTATGTCAATTCGGAGTTCCACGAGCGATTGTTACAGATAATGGGCCACAATTTGACAATACCATCTTCTGAACATTCTGCTCGGAGTTAAACATCAAGAATTTATACTCAACGCCACGCTATTCCCAAAGCAACAGACAAATGGAGGTGACAAACAAAACTCTATTGATTGCATTGAAGAAAAGGTTGAAATGAGCAAAAGGAAAATTGGTGGACAAGCTGCCCAAAGTTTTATGGGCTTACTGAACAACATTCAGACAGCTAATGAGAGCCACTCCTTTCGCCTTTGCTTATGGGATGAAACCCATTATTCCAACTGAAATTGGCATGCCTGTTGCTAAAACAACCGTGTAAGAGCAAAAAGACAACGATGAAGAACTCATAACACAATTGGATTGGGTAGACAAATTACAAGGAGACGCAACTATCCGGATGACTTCTTACCATTAGAGGGCAATCGCTTAATACAAAAAAAGGGCATGACCACGATTTTTCTGGCTAGGATCTCTAGTCCTCAGAAGAATCTTTGAGAACCCAGCCGAAGTAGGAGTTAGAAAGCTACAAGCTAATTAGGAAGTACTCTATGTTGTAACTAAGGTAGGAAACTCAAGGGCATACCATCTTCAAACGCTAGACGACGTACCCCTGCTCCACCCATGAAATATAACTAACTTAAAACAATACTATCAATAAAGATTGCTTATGAAAATAATGTAGCAAAGACAAAAAATTAATAAAAATGTCCATTGTATTTACAAATTTGGAAGTCTAAGCCACAATCGATTAGAGTAAATAAATACAAAAGATCAAGCCCGCTCACCAGAGAAATCGCCTTCTGAAGCATGTCCTCCTTCCTGGGCACAATAGCCTAGAAACTTGTCCTCATCATCAGAGGGAAAATTGAGAGTATCCTGGATGATGCCATGATTCTTCATACAACATCGGTAGTCGTAGAAGAACATATCATCCACTTGCTTTTGGTAATCTGCCTTAAAGTCTTCTTTTTGAGTAGTAAACCCTGCTCGGAGATCTTGCAGCTCTTGCCTCAGTTGGGCAATTTCTTCTTCAGTCTTCTCCTTGTCGGCTGCTATAGTCGCCTTCTGCTCAGTCAACTAATGAGCTTCAACCTAAGATGCCTCATTATCTTCTTCGGCCTTCCTCAACAAATCAACACCTTCTTCAACAACCTTCCGAGAAGCAACAACCTCGTTCTTCGCTGTCTCCAAGCTAGCGAGGAAATCCTCATTCCCGTCCATGTTATGAGCAACGTATGCCCTCATGGTTTCGACTGCTTCTAGCTACAAAAAAAGGTGAGCACTCTGCTGCATAAGGTTACAGACTTCGACTATCACCTATGGTCAATAGAGAAATCATTATAAGATAGGAAACTAAGGCAAAAATGAGAAAAATCAAGCGAAAATGGGGAGATGACCTACCATTTTTGCTGTTTCAAAAGATGTGTAGTCCTTCATATGGAAAATACGGGCAATAGAGGTGTCTGGAGGTACAGAAGTCGTGCTATGAATGATTGACTAGGATTTTCGTCTATCTCAACTTGGATCAGCTGAGTAACCGAAAAGAGCATCCCCATGTTTTGAACTGGAAGCTTTCTTTCGATGAAAGAAGAGGTGTGGTTCAGAAGCTCATGTATCTCATCCCAGTTAGGAACATAGGCTGGCTTTGGACAGGAAGAAAAAGAATTCATGCACTCGAATGATTTTTTGCTAAAGTTCTTTGGGACGACAAAGGGTCTCTTTGTCTCATGATAGGAAATGTCATCAGTAGAGGGAGGTTTCTCATTCGATTTTGGAGTGACGACCACAACAGTAGTCTGCGGTGCTGGCATGGGCGGAGGAATTGGGGTAGGTTTCGAGCAAGCTTTCTTTGAAAGGGGTAGGATTGACAGCAATGGATTCAGATAGGTCCTTACGCTGCCTCTCACGAAATTCAACTCTCAAGTTGGAAGCTGTATCGTCATTTTCTTCATTTTCCTCACAAATAACAGGGGGCACTAGTCGGCTAACCCCTACTTTTGGTTCATTGCTAGAAGGCAAAGAAGATGAAGAAGACAAAACTGACAAAAAAGACTGGGAAGCGGGGGGCGGAGTCCTTGCCTTCTAGATAGGACGAGCAACAAACTTCTTCTTCTTTTGAGTAGGAGGGTAGATAGTGGAACTAGAGGATGAACGACCAGCAACCGGAGCTTGCCTCAATGTTGCCTCTTAGCATTTTCTCTCCCGTTCCTCTAGATAAGCCTGGCGTGCCTCAGAATCCGCCAAACGAGCAACCTTGTAGAAAAGCAAATCCTTCAGCACATAGTGTTCACCAGGCATCAAAGACGGAGGAGCTAGTCAGGGAAACATGAGGATGATAAATGACTTGGGATTATCGATCAGCGCTAACAAGTTCTTGTCCGATAAAAGAACCGTGTAAGCTCATTCGATAGCGTCTATCTCAAATAGCTTGTTTAGTCGGGCGAATGAAGCCTTTTCCACCCACTCTACAAGGTGCCCTCGCCTCTTCTTACTTGCATTATACAAACAAAAATATCGTGAGTTAATCAACAATAATGAAGAAATAATAGCAAGATATAAAGAAAGTGACAAAAGTGTGGCTTACTCGGAATCTTCATTAAACGTTGTGGAGAAAAAACTTCGTCTAGACCCTCAGATAAACCACTCCAAGGGTCGGACACTAAAACACACCCCTTGGTCCAGCCTTTGCATGAATCCAGAAGGCTGGTCACCAGTTAGTGGGAAGGAATATGGGTAGACAAGTTGAACTTTTCATTTTGGCTCATTTTAATGGTATAGATGAACAAGACTTCCGGTAGGGAAAGATCTAGCTGGAAGAGCATGTCCAGCACACTCCACCCCATCAATATCTAGACAACATTCAAATGAAGAAAAGCTGGAAGGATTTGTGTGAAATGAAGGAATTGCTTGAAAAGAGAAAGAATGGGTAGACGGAGCCTAGTAGCGAATTGCTCTTTGGAAAAATCCATCATGTTGCTAGGAAGGTCAGTAAGGGATAGAGCCTCACCGCCTATTAGTTTAATCGGGATAATTTCAAAAAATGAAAATGAGCCCCGAATTTTCATTTAAATAGGACACCAATTGGACGCTTTAGTCTAAGGCACCCGACTCTAATATTTTTTCTTCCACTTTGCTGAGGCCTTCTGCTGGAAGAAGAGACTCCTCCTCTTGCCATTATACTATGTGGATTTAGGCCGTGTAGAAACCTACGTGGGTTAATGCAGTTATTAAAACCAATCACTCGGCCTATCCGCTGTCTGGCATTGCCTCAGCAATACAAAAAGGAACTTAGATGGACCATAGCCCGAAATTGGATGAATTTGGCCATTGAAACTTGTAGAGCAAGTCTCTTAGCCAATGATAGAGGAAGAATCGCGCCCATCGCCTCAGTGTGACAGTAGCAAGAAACATGAACTGACGAAAAAAAAAACAAATGCATTAACAGCATAAGAACAAAATAGGAAACTTAAAAGCCCTAAATCCGACCATCAACACATCCATTCCATCTCAAACAAAGCATCCAAAACAAGCAAAGAAATTGAGAAACCTTAAATTTGGATGCCGATGTGTCCATTTTCTCTTTAACCAAATAACAACCAACGCAGTCCAAAAAAGAATAGCAAGCATTGCAAAAGGAAGAGTGAGTGATGCAAAACTTACTAAAGTCAGGAATGAACACTCTTTGGTGGGAAAAAAATCCGCTGGAAGCAAGTCTAAAACAGATGATGAAGAAGGCGAAGAGCAGCAACCGATGGCAAGTGCAGCGGTGGCAAAAGTCACTACTACGAATTACTTGATCAAGGATGAAATGATTTGTCTCTAACAATACTTTTTTTGTGGCCAAAAGGCTTTCTTGACAAAAAATTTCATCTCAACAATTGTACCACCCTATAGTTTTGGAGACGAATAATTACATTTTGCTTGGAAAACGTATCTATGATGAAATGAAATCTCATGGCCAAAACTATTTGGCAATGAGAGTTTTTTATGGCATAAAGTAAAATGTTTTGTTAGGAATTATTGGGTCTTCTACACCGATTCCCCCTTAAGTAAAGGGTTTTAGATATACTTACTGTTGCATTGATGTAGGACTCTCATTTGACCTTAAACAATTTTTTATATATATTTATTTATTTTTTAATTATTTTTTAATATTTATTTATTTTATTTTATTTTATGGTTAGGATTTTGTTTTATACATGTATGTTGGATGCTAATTTCGTGACTATGAATGATTGGAAGTGCATCTGACACTTTTTTTTTTTTTTTGGGCAATGCCTTGTTGTGATTCTGTTAGGGTTGCGAATTGATGAGGTTGGGAAAATGTAGTGTGTTGTAGGCAAATGATCTCCTTTCTATGGCCAGTAGAAGTGGTTGAATTATGACTTTTGATATTTGATAGAGGTGATTGATCTTGGAGTTTGAATCATTTCAAGTCTTGGCTACCCAATAGGACTAATCATAATTCAATTCTTTATAGACTAGTTAGATGTTTGGTTGTATGGTTAGATCGTACCTTCTCCTAGTGTTGGGGCTTAAGCTTGAATTGTGAGTTTGGGATGAATACTCAAATTTCCCGTTCTTGTGATTGTTACCCATAATGTTGCATACACAAAAGACAGTACCACCTATTGGATTTATTTAGGTAATTACAAACACTCCAAAATTAGGTACACAAATTAGGTGTAGTACCTTTTTAGGTAGGTTTGATTCCATGGCCTCGATAGTGTGGCCCCGTTAAGTCGGGTCAACTAGCATGCTCTAGAAGGGTAATTTTAATTACCCAAAACAGCCCATCCCATGTGGGTGCAAGTTTGCCTTCGGTTGCATATATATCAAGGTTAAGGATAGTTCAAAGTACCATGTCTTCCATGTTTATCAATGTCGCACCTTTTGGTTGTATGTCTGCGTCAAATGTTGTTGATAAGTTGTCAACTGAATGACAACCTTTTTCCTTTTTCCTCTAGGAAAGTGATTGAATCAAATAAGGCTTTTTGGTTGCCTCCTGTTTGTAGGCGAGAATGACTCTTAGGGTTTGTTCTCCGATTTCCATGGGTATTACGAACTTAGCTTCATATGCCAGTGCAAAGAAGGTTCCCTTAGTTACAGAGTGTGGAGTGGTACAGTAAGCCCAAAGGACAATAGGAAGTTCCTCCGCCCACTTTGCTTTGGAAGTTTATAGTTATTTTTTGAGGGTGGTTAGGAGGGTTTTATTGCTTACCTCAACTTGTCTATTCCCTTGTGGGTAGGTCGGTGTGGAAAAATGGTGTTCTATTTGGAGCTCCCGACATAGGCACCTTACCTCCTTAGAGTCGAATTGAGTTCCATTGTCAATAGTAATTTCTCTAGGTATGCTAAATCGAAAGATGATGCATAAGAAGTTTTGAACGTTGTGTCCTGTGATTCATCCCAAAGGTTTTGCTTTAATCCATTTAATAAAGTAATTAGTTGCCACCAAAAAGAAACACTTCTAGGATGTAGATATTGGCAATGGTCTTACTCGATATAGCCTCTATTGGGTGAAAGGCCATGTGATTGAGGTCGGGTGATACTCTTGGGGTGGCAAGTGCTGTTGGAGCACATACCTTTAATTTTTTTTTGCAGTTTTGGACGAATTATGTTGTGTCTCGCTGCATGTACAACTAATAATACCCCAGGTTAATTGCTTGATGTGCCAATGTCCTCTTTCCACAATGATTTCCATATTGTCCTTGATGTATTTTTACCAGGACATATTGGGCCTCAGATTGGGATAGACACTTGAGGTAAGGCCTTTGGGTAGACCTTCGATATAAACTTATATCTAGAATGGTGTAACAAACTACTCGAACTCGCAATTTGTGGGTTTCCCTCTTATTTTCAGATAACACTCCTTATTATAAGAAATCGATGATTGGTGTTCTCTAGTCTTCTTCTACAAATTATTTCACAATCATTGTGTTGAGGATGTCGACTGATATGCTTGGTCAATCCTAGTATTCAAGGTGGACACTTTTTCGTTCTTCTACCCCATGATGTATTACTTGGTTGGCCAATAAGTCGGTCGTGGTATTCCATTCTCAAGGTATCTATTTGATATGAAATTCATTGAATTTTTGGCTTATGTCTCGAACTTGATTGAGATATGCCTCCATCATTTTGTCTTTGGCTTCGTATTGAGCTAGGGTTTGGCGGACCACCAATTTGGAGTCGAAATAGACCTTTATTTTTCAAGCTTCTAATAATTGTGCAACTTTCAATCAGTGAAGCAATGCCTCATACTCCACTTCATTCTTGGAGGCCTCAAACCCAAGGGCTACACTTTTGTCGATGTTTCTAAAGGAGGTTTCCAGATGAATTCCCAAGCTTGCTTTTTTTTAACTGGATGCACCATTCACTTAGAGGTACTAAGTTTCTTGTTGGGTTTGGGTCTGTTCTTCATATTCACCATGTCGTCCAAATTCCATAACACCTTTAGTGAACTCATCTACCAAGTTTGCAAGTATTTGTTTCTTGAGTGTTGTCCTTAGTTTACAGTTAATCTCATACCCGTTTAGCTCGACCAACTACGTAAGCATTCGACCAGAAAGGTCAAGCTTGGAGAGTATCGTTCGAGTCAGTGAGAAGTCAAAACGATAATTGCATGTGCTTGGAATTAAGGCTGGAGTTTTCGAGTTGTGATTAGAAGGGCTAGGGTAAGCTATTCCAGTGAGGTATACCTTTATTCCACTTCTAATAGAACTTTGCTTACATAATAAACCCATTTTTTTTTTTTTTTTATATTTTCCTCATTTCGAAAGAGCATAACACTTATAACTTGTTTGAAGACTACCAAGTAGATGTATAAAGTCTCTCTAATGTGTGGGGCCAAGTAGATACGAGGATGCATCAAATGTTGCTTGAGTTGCTCAAAAGCTTATGTGTATTCCTAGTCTCATTGCACGTTCTTCCTCTTTTTTAGCAAAGCAAAAATTGGTTTGCATTTGTCTGTCGAATGTGATATAAAACGGGACAAAGCTACCAATCTACTCACCAACTCCTGTACTTCTTTTTGGGTAGTCGGGGCTTTCAGATTTTGTATACCTTGAATTTGATCAAGATTGGCTTCAATACCTCTTTTAGTGACGAGGTGTCCCAAAAATTTCTTGTTGGTCACACCAAAAGTACATTTTGTTGGATTCAATTTGATCCCGAACTTACGTTACATGTCAAATAACTCTACCAAGTGCTGGGGGTGTTAATCTGCATGCTTGGTTTTGACTAACAAATCATCCAAATAGACTTCGACCTGCTTCCCAATTTGCCTCTCGAAGACTTGCGTCATCACGTGTTGAAAGGTTACCCTAACATTTTTTTATCTAAATGGCATTACCTTGTAGTAGTATGTCTTATGTGTAGTGATAAAAGTTGTTTTTCCCATGTCGTCGTGGCGCATGGGAATTTGGTTGGACACATTGTATGCATAAAGAAAAGATAGTGCCTCATGGCTTGAGATTGAGTCTACTAATTGGTCAATCCGAGGCAACGGGTAGCTGTTCTTAGGGCATGCTTTATTGAGGCTAGTGTAATCGACACACATCCTCCATTTTCCATTCTTTTTAGGTACTATCACCACTTTAGCCATCCAGGTAGGGTATTTTACTTCGCATATGAATCCCACTGCAAGCAGCTTGTTCAGTTCTTCACATATTTGGTTTTAAAGGGGGTAAATTGTTGTTGTTTTTACTGTACAGAGGGAAAATTAGGTTGAACGTTTAACAAGTGTGAAAAGATTCTTGGATCCATACCCGACATGTCCTACAATCCTCAAGCGAAGAAGTCTTTGGGAAATAATAGGCATTCCTCTATCTAATCTTATAACGTACGAGGGATTCTATTTCAAAGTTTAAGCCTCAATCTTCACCTCCTAAGTGGGCTCTACTACCTCCTATCGTTTGGTTTCATCATTTGGCTTGGGTAGGAGGTTTTTCTTTAATTGCTATTTGTTCAAGGCAACAAGGGGGCACCTCAGGTACAGGTGCCCCTGACATCTTCAAGAGCATTACTCATCAAAGATAGTTGGCATCGTCAAGCAGTAAGTTGTTCTCCTAAGATCTCAACCACACTACGTAGGTTTGGGATCTTGATCTTCTAGTTGTAAGGCGAAATGGTAGCTGCAATTGCATGTATCCAAGGTTGCCTCAAAATCGTGTTATAAGGTGAGGGGGAGGTTTCTACTAAGAAAAGTGTACGTACATGTATCGTTTCTACCACCACATCTAGAATTAGTTATCCAACCGTATGTGTGGTTTTCCCATTAAAATCAATCAGGACTATCTGTGTTGGTTCAAGTTTCTCGTGTTCTTGCTCCATCTACCAAAAACAACCCTAGAAAAGGATGTTGGTCGAGCTCCTAGTGTCGACGAGTATCCTCTAAACTTGATAAGCCCTAAGTTGCATTGTACTACCAAGGGGTCATTGTGTGGTGTTATTACATGTCGTAGATCTTGGGGGGTGAATTCCACTGTGGGGAGCCTTGGAGACCCACAGTTCAAGATGTTTGAGTAATGCTACATTCTAAGTTAGGTATTTTGCTAATGGATGAGTGTCCTCTGACTACATTCTTGCACCTTTTGCAAATCTCTCTTATTGATGGGGCGTGACTCAATGATGTGAATAACTGAAGTGGGGTTGTCTTTTGACTTGGGTAACTCCTTTAGATCTTTCTACTCATCTTCTACTAAGGAATTAACTAGATATGTGTCTGTTTTCACATACTGCTTGAGGCTTCCTTGCTAAACTAGATTCTCAAGGTATCAGCGCAAGGCCTTACAATGGTAAGTCAATTGCCTATAGATGCAATGATACTGACAATATTTCGTTTTATCACGTTGTTCTGAAGGTTGGGTTGGGGCAGGTGGCCCTTTGAAGTTCGGGTTGTCTTTCAGCTTGAGGAGTATCTCTTGAGGTGAGGTGATAAATTCCACCCGAGATGATGTTGTAGTTGGGTAATTTGCGAGAGACCTTTTTCGTGTTCCACTTTTCTTCCTAAACCTAGATCCCTAATCTACCATGTGCTTGACATGTGAGACTTTTCTCTTATGATCAGCTAGCCCAAGCTCTTCTTCCATATTCGCATAACGATTTGCTTTATCTAGTAACTCCTCCATGGTACCTAATCCGCTCAAGGATTGGAGCAAAGGACTATGTGTAAGTAGCGCTTTTATGAAGGCTACAATCATTGCTTTTTGGTCATTACTTTCGGCCTGGACCATTTCAGTTGCAAATTGGTGGATGGACTTCCATAAGGAGTCACCAAGGTTCTGCTTGAGATTAAATAGATGGTCTACATTCCTTTGTGGTTGGGTAATGCATACATACTGCTGCATGAATTGCTCACATAGCTTAGCAAAACTAGTGGAGTGAAGAGATAATTGATGGAACCAAGTTAAGGATGACCCTTGCAAGATGGCCAGGAACACTTGACACAGTAGCCCTTCGCGATCGTCCACTAGTGCCATCAACTGCTGGAAATGATAGATGTGTTTTGTAGGATCTCCTATCCTGTAATAAAGGTTGAATTTTGGAGGAACGTAATGAGCAAGCAATTCTTCTTGCAGCAAGTGCAATGAAAGTAGAGACTTAAGTATGTTTCCCCAGTTTCGTGTGATCCCGATGGGAAAGCTTGCTTGCAACTTGATCTATTGTACTTCAATTGCCATCTTTTTGTGTTTATGCTCTAGCTCTTTCAACTGTTGAGTTGGTTGTTGTGAAGCCTTTCCTAAGTTAATTCGGGTTGATGAAGTTTTGTGTGTGTGGCTAGTTACACTTTCTTTTGGACATGCCCCAAACCAACTTGATGGTTGTGCTCTGGCCATGTTATACCGAAATTGATCCATGAGGTCGTCTTGTCGTGCCAAGAGGTGTTCTATTTGCTGCTGATGCTCATGCTACTGTTGCTCTAATCGGTGTTGCAACTGCAAGATCTGGTTATGTATGGCAATTTGCTTGCTTAACTCTTCTATTGGTGGGGGACGATCCTCCCCTACAACGCTATTAGCTTTCATGGCTTCTCATTTGTGCCAAGAATTTAATCTTCGCAATGAAATTCTCATACGACACCAATGAAACAACAAAGTTTCCTTATTCAATTTCATTGCGTGCATGAGTTTTTATACGTGTGGTCAAGCCTAACACGTGGTGATAGGTGCAATGGATTTTTTGCCTTTCCAGATAAATACAAAATTGCTTTTGACTTTGGAGATAAAGGTGAGTTAGCTTTTCCATTTCAGTCACTGTGTGCCCGAAGGTAGTCGACTCCAGGTTTCCTATTTGAGAGGTGGTGTGTCCAAGGTGTACCACTTTTTGGTACCTTCCATAGACTTTTCTCAAAAAGTTGGTAAACTGAAGAATGGCAATGGGCAATCTAGAGTGTACGGTCTACTTATCTTCATACCACATCACACTTTGTACCATTCGATCTTTGTGAATATTTGATGGGCTCTGTGAAACACCATGGGTATGGGCTTTAGGCTAAACCTGAAATGGGATTTTCCAACCATTTGTCCTACACTCACCAGTTCACCATCCAGGCTTTACACGTTTGGAGTCCAAGGAGCTCTGCGGACCTTTGAGAATGATTACTAAGCAGAGGAGATGGAGATTGACGAACCAATTAAGCACCAAATGCTTTAAACTTTCAGAAATCCTCAAAATCCCATCCTCAAGACTTGAACTCACTGTTGAGGAAGGTTCTTCAATATCTCCGTAGTAAAAATTGGGATACAAGGGTCGCAGCTCCTCATGCTATTGTCCATCTTTGACCTGAAACCTAAAGAAGACCAGTTCTCCATACCAAAACAGAAAATCTCACATGAAGAATCTTCCCAAGCTGGATTTGGTCTCATCCCCTCCAGCTCCTTCCACAGTAAAAGCTCCTCCTTCATGAACTACAAAAACTTTGGTTCTTCCTAAGACCTCAACAGTAATGACCTTGATGCACAACCTGAATTTTTCATCCACATAATCCCAGACAAGACCAACAACTCACCCACTATCATTGACAGTGGATTTGGAATAACCAAGACAGATTGAACCCGGCAACCAGATTGAGAAAGCACCTCCATCAGCTGCGATTTTCCCGTCTGGATTATGGAATGGTCTTCGATTTAGTGGGTTTCCAGAATTGAGGCAAAGGACAAGGCACCACAATGGGAACTATGTACCTTCTGCTATATTTTTGAAAGCAAATATCCTGAATACCCCAACCCACTCTAAACTTGGGTTTAAGCTGTATAGAGGAGACTGGGGACATGTTTCTTACAGATGGCTTTGTTGTTGGCGAATCCAGTTCCCACTAAGTTCATCAAGTACTCGTGAGGCAGCGGTTTTCTCTTCTGTCAATCTGGTACTGTGGACCTTGGAGACTTTGATTGAATATTGCATTAACATGTTTAGAGCACTTCAAAAAATATTGATTTCGAATATCATGATGGCTCGTTTGGGCAGTCTGGGTTGATGGTCCACTTGGGTTTGGTTTGCTGCTGAGCTGTCGGGATTTCAACTACACTACATGTTGGTCTGGAGTTGTTTGCCAGCTATCAGATCATATACTTTTCTCCCAACAATTCTCTCGCCATTTACTATAGCTGCACCTCTGCCAGGCCATCCTTCCAGCCAGTTGCCGTCCTCCTCTCCACGTACTCGAATGGCCCACATGGCCACCCTCCAGGAAATGAGCAGGCCCCCTCATCTGCGAAAGCACTGTATGCAAATCCTAAAACTGTCGAGGAAAGGTCACTTTCGGGCAGAGACTTCATCGCCAGAAACTGAAGAAAACAACATCGAGCTCTTGAAGTTTCAATCAGATATTCATGAGAGTTACTCCACATTTATTAAAACTTTCGTAGGGTAGTTCGCTACATCTTATGGTGATTTGATATATGGCCATTCGAAGTTCGCAAAGCATAATGCCGTGGAACTGCGACTTCTCTGCTAAAAGTCTTTCCGTTGCCAAGGTGGTTCCCATTACCGGAGGAACTTTTATTCCTACAAGTCTAAGCACCATATCTTCTGCAGAATTCTTGCGGGTGGCTACTGGTGTCTCCACTTAGATGGGTTAGATTCCCACTCTTTGGCTCGTTTTAGGGTAATCTCTGGTTTCAGAATAAGCAATCCAGATTTTGTTGATCATGAGCCAACCGTATTGGAAGATGATGGAATATCTGAAGAAAAGAAGACATACTCAGGTCATGGAGCAAACTGTTGATGAACAGCTTGGGCGAAAGGTGATATGTGTGATGCTTCTTCGTGCCGTCATGTATTCATAAATGCCACTTCGGAGCGTTTTCTGAAAGTTTTATGGATTTAGATTAGAAGATGGAGGAGAAAATGGAAAGATACAATTGCCAAGCGATCAAGTGGGTTGGTCCAAGCTCAAGAACTGAATACAGAGGAGCATGAATTTGATTCAGACTCTGATATTAATGGGTTCAAATCTGAAACTCTTTCATCCAATATGCCGAAGCTGCTGTTGAGAAATTGCTGGGTTCGTCCGCAGCTGGACATTGGTGGGTATAGACAAAGCTGGGGATCGATATTAAACCCACACTTCTCAGTTTTTGCCACCTTTAACTGCCGTTGAGGATGCCTTGGAAGCATGTGCTTTGGATGGGGACATTAAGCTGTGGTCTAATGGAGATTCCGGTAATGTGGAAAACTGGTGTTAAGTCGACACGATCCACATTAGGAAGTATGTTGACTGCCATTGCTAGCTTAGAAGCTCTCAACTATGGCCTGCTGATTTACGCTCAGGTAATCAAACAAGGTTTAAATTCTAATGTTTATGTTGGAAGTTCTATGGTCCATATGGATGACAAGTGTGAGAAAATGGAAGCTGCCAAGAAAGTTTTTGATGGTTTGGATGAGAGAAATCTTGTGCTATGGAATGCAATACTAGGAGGTTGTGCACAGAATGGGTATTGCCAGAAAAGTCACGAAGTTATTCTCCGAATTGAGGGTTGTGGAGCAAATTTTTGATATACGAGGAGAAGCACAAACTCAGTTCAAACCTCTAAAGCTTACCATTAGACAAGCCGGATCATATTGTTCAGATCATCAAGAAGACAATTCAGCTGTTAGTCAACAAGATGATGGGATTGAAGTGGACATAGACAGTCCAAGAGCAAAATATTGATCACAATATGCAGGAAATGTACTCTTCCTCGGCCATAATAGGGGCACCAAAAGAAGCTAAATCAGATGGAGAACATGTTTCTGCTTCTCCCATCCAGGTATAAAAGCAAGGTGATAATGCAGGGGGGTCAAGTAGTTTGTATTCAATCAGTGATTCCGGATCTTCTTCAAGTGATTCTGACCTTGAAAGTTCTTCTGCATATGGATGAGATGCGGGGCATTCACCTAGGAACTGCTCAGACTTAATATAAGGCATCCTGAACCCCACCTGGAGTAATTTTGACGTGTCCTCCTCCAGCATGCAGGCTCTCCATCCATGGCCACCTTTGGTAGGCCATTCTTAAAGTACGCGTCTCATCCCTTATTCTTCATCGCTTTCAAAATTGATTTTCAAAATTCTAGTTTTCAAATAATTTTAATTTCTCAACTTTTTATTCCTCAACGTTTCTCTTAGGTCATCAAAAGCTATTCTAACAAATTTGTTGTGATTTTCTTTCCAACATGTACTTTTATTATTATTTTTCTTTATTTTTTTTTAATAATTTTCTGATTTTCATGATTTTAAATAACATGATTTAATTCCATAATTCCAAAAATAATGGAATTTATAGAGTTAATCCATGCAAAAGTAAATTGGGCATTGGTGGGACCCAACATTCTTGATACCCTCTTTTGATAATAGTGCCAATGAATTATCTGTTTGATATTACTTGATTTTGATATGCTTCTATGATGCATGTGAGATATTTTACCCTTTTCATTGTACACTAACCCAAACACGTACACAACTCATTGCTTAGGTACGCTCCTTTCCTCTTCTATTCGCTTGATTATTTCCTAATGCATGTTTTGGCTATAGTATATATATATCATTACTCAATATCCATAGATTAATTAATCAATTGCCTTACTTGCCTTGACTTGATTAGTAGAGATTTGATTTTAGGGCTTAAAGGGGTGCTACAGTTAATTATTGTTACCTTCCCAATAGGTAACCTAACACCCGGACCAAGATTCGATTTTTTTCACAAGCATGCTTTTCCTTCCGAAGTCACAATTAAGGTTATTATTTCTTATTTTGTTTTCCATTTAAAAATAAAACAAAAATAAGTGACGATTCCAAACAAATTTTCAAAAATCAAAATTTCACAAATAAAAAGTGGGTCTTGCCATTGAGTGAGGACGCATGCAAAAAATGTGGGTCTATAGTATAATATGATTTGCAATATTAAATTTAATTATATCATTCAATCAATAAGAAACGTGAATTTTGTAAATGTACACTCATTATGAAGCTACATAAGAGATTTGATTTCATTAAATATCAATAATTTGTATATGTTACATTGTAATGAACTTAGTACCAAAATGATGACCGATGTGGTTCAATGAAATTAGTAGATGAAGGAATCTCATCTTGTTGTTAGAAACGATATTGATACCAACTCACTAAGCCTCAATAATATTAATTTAACATTCGAACATGTCATGCATAAATCTCTTTATACTTGCCCACTGCCTCTACATGGATGGGATACTCGGGGTTCACCTATGTGTTGAATCTTCCTTACATATAGTATGGAATGTGGTATAATATTTGTGCAGAAGGAGAATAGCTAGACATACCGTACTCTTCATTGGTTGAACTTGAGCCTATCACATAATTTTGACAAGGTTGACCATAACCTATCATATAAGGAGGATAAAGGTTAAGTCTCATTCAATAAGTCACTAAATTGAGTCCCTAACAAACAAAACTGGTTGAAATGACTCCTTGTTAAATGGTGTCATCCTTCGTTCTCTTCCTTGGTATGGCTTCCCAATAGCTCCAATGTTTAGACCAATTCTTCTATTTTTGGAACTTTTATTTTTTATTTTTTATTTTTTATTTTTTAAAAATATATTTTCTAGTACCTTTTTATTGAAATAAATTTTTTGGGACTTTTTAAAATAAATTTCTAATACATTTATTTTTATTAAAAACATTTTTTTGATAACTTTATTTTAAGAAAACTTTATGAAACTTATTTTTATTAAAAGTGGAAAAAAAATTATGCGTGGTTTTGTTGATATTCAGTTTTCTGGACAACTTAAAAAAAAAAAAAAGGATAAATAAATTATTTTTATTAAAAACGGAAAAAAAAAATGGTCAGTTTAATTAAAGGAAAATTGGTTAGCATCCAAAATACATTAACATGTGTAGGCATGAACAAAAAACCTTTAGATAATATATATACGAACAGAAAATCTAAAGCGAATTAATATCTAAACAAAAAATTTGCAATGAATAAAAAGTCTAAACTAATATACATGAACAGGAAAACTCAAACAAGAGTATATTAATAGAATACTTGCAAAGCTAAGAATTCCAACAAGAAAATATAATATAAATATTTACACAACTTAAAAGAAAAAAGAAAAAAAAAAAAAAAAAAAAAGAGAAAAACTAGCAAAATAATCAATTACCAGTTTACACAACTAAGTAATTATATACAAAATGGTATGAAAATGAAATAATAAAAAAAACAAATAAAGAGATGAGGAGGAAGAATACTTGAATGTAGTGAATGCTTCCCAAGGCTTCTCAGTGAAGCTCTAAAAATAGTAAACAATGCAACTCACTCTCTTACCAAAAATAGAAAAACAGAGAGAGAATACAAAACAGAGAAAGAGAGAATCTAAGAGCTAAAGATGAAAGTCGCTCCCTCTTGTTAGCTAGGGTTTTGTGCCCTTAAATTCAACTTCCCAAACATTCCATTCTTCCATGAAATATTGCCTTACATGTGGTGCACATCATAGATCCCTCTAATAACGACCTCAATTAATCAACAACACCCATGTAAAATAAAACAAAGTATAACCCATTGGAAGTCAATATAGTCCAAAAAAACCAAAGGTTTGAAAGGCGTTTTCTAGGCACGCTCTGAGGTAGGCCATTTTGAAAACACCCGAAGGCATTGAAAAAAAAAAAAAAAGAACACAAAAGGCGCACACATTTTGGCCTGAGGCACTATGTACGCCTTTGATGCTTCTCTCGGTGAAATGAGAGCTTTTTTGCTTGCTAAGGTGGCCAATAAGAACAAAAATAAAAAATAAAAAAAATGAAGAAAAAACCTTATTAAACCCTAAAAACCCACAAAAGAGCAAATAACAAACTATTTTGAGAAAGACACTAGCTCTTCTTACCTTCGACGAATTGAATATCAAACAAAAGATGACGAAATTGTTGCTTTTTTCTCACTTTGAGTCCCTGCTGACGTCTTCTTACTACCCTTTACCTTCGATGACAATGCAATGTGAAGACAACTACTACTTCATCTCTAGATTCTCCACAGGTTGGTTTTCTCTCTCAATTCCTCATTCTTTTCTCAATCTCACTTTTCCTCATCTCCCATTCTCTCTCTTCTCTTAGTTTTGATTTCATGACCTAGTTTTTGATTTTTTTTATTTTATGCTCTTCTCTCACTTTTATTCCTGCTTGCAAAGTTTTGCACTTTGGTTTCACGACCCATCCACTATTCTAGTTTTTTTACTTTATTTTATTTTTCTAACAAGTCCATTCTCAATTTTTACAACTCTGATCACTATTCTGACTCCACTCAAATTTTTTAACTTTATTTTATTTTTACTCCTCTCAATTTTTATTTATTTATTTATTTATTACTTTATTTTATTTTACTCCACTCAATTTTTCCACCCTATTCATTATTCCAATTTCTCTTAAAATTCTACCTTATTCATTGTTCTAATTTTCTTACAAAAAACACCTAATAGTGAACAATAACAGTAACAATGAATAGTGAATGGTGATGGTGAATAGCAACAACAAACAATGTGATGAATAGTGATAATGATAGGGTGATGAATAGTGACAGTGAATAGTTAACGGTTAACAGTGTTTTGTGAAAATAAAAATAAAAATCATTTTCTTCAATTTGGAAAAAAATTAATTTGTGTTATTTTCTTTTACTTTTTTAAATCACAAAATATAAAATTAAATTTCAAGTCAATTATGTGTTATTATTATTTTTAAATCAATTATATTATTATATATAAAAATTTGATTATTATTATTATTATTATTATTATTATTATTATAGAATGAGTTCCTCTAATTTAAGAACTTCACAAAAAGATTTTGTGTGAAAATATGTTATTGAAGTTTTTAGGGAGAAGTTTATAAGATGTAAATTTTGCAATCAAAGATGTACGGGAAGGGTGAATAGACTTAAACATTACTTAATTGGAACTCATCATGGTATGAAATCATGCAACAAAGTTAGTGAAGATGCTAGATTAGAGTACATGAGGCATTGACCAATTATAAGGATCAAAAATAAAAAAGAAATGAATTGCTGCAAGAAATTAGTATGAATCCAACTTCAAGAAAGCCTTCATCTATGCATGAATTGAGGACATGGATTCTTAAAGAAGAAGTGAATGACATAAATATCATGATGGGAGAGCACAAAAAAGCTTGGAAGCAATAACAAATGGAGAATTGATGTTCAAATATCTAGATGAGGTGGTTGAAGAAATCGGAGAGGAGAATGTTGTGCAAGTTATCACTAATAATGCCTCTAATTATGTGAATCCTGGAATGAGGCTTATGGAAAAGAGGATAAGATTGAGGGCTCTTTGTGTAGCTCATTGTATTGATTTGATGTTGGAGGATGTTCGAAAGCTAAATGTCCATACTAATACACTTTTACAAGCTAAGTAAGTAGTAAAGTTCATATATGGACATACTTGGATTCTTAGCTTGATGGGAACATTTACAAAAAATTATTTACTTATTCATCCAACAATTACACAATTTGTTACTACATTTCTTACTCTCCAAAGTCTTTATAAGCAAAAGCAAGCTCTTATAGCAATGTTCTCCCCTTAAAAATAGTGTTCAAGTACATGGGCAAAAAATGTAGAAGATTTAAAAGCTTAAAGTACAATGTTGTTTGATCCAAATTTTTGGCATCATGTTGTTTTTTGTATAAAGCCTACTATTCCATTAATTAGTGTCTTGAGAGAGGCTGATTCAGAGGAAAGGCTAGCCATGGGTTATATTTATGAGTTGATGGACTCATCAAAGAAGATAGTTGTTTTTAATTGTGAAGGCATTAAGAAAAAATATGGCCCAAATTTGGAGAAAAATATATACAAGATGGACTCCGCAACTTCATCGACCTTTACATGCAACAAGTTATTATCTTAATATTTAATTGCGAGATGAAGATAAATTCTATAGTGTAAATGAGGTGAGGAAGGGATTATATGAATACATGGATGGGCTGTTGGATTGTCAAGAACGTTTAAAAGTTGACATTTAGTTGGACTCATATGACCAAACAATGGGTGAATTTGGAAGTCATGTTGCAATTGATTCTTGAAAATTAAGAAGTCCTACAAGTTAGTGGATGTGTTTTGGGGGTTCAACATCAGAGTTGCAAAATTTTGCTATTCAAGTCCTTAGCCTTACTTATAGTGCTTCAGATGTGAGAAAAATTAGAGCACTTTTGAATCGGTAATACTTTTATTTTTTTAAATTTTTATACATATGTTTCTATTATAATGTTAGATAACTTTAATTTCATCTTAACACATAAATTTGTTTCTCTTGTTATTAGTAGATCCATACAAAAAAGAGAAATAGACTTGAACATAAGAGGTTAAATGCTTTAGTATATGTAAGGTACAATATTAGATTAAGAGAGTGAAGTCTACAAAAGAAACAAAATGTTGATCCAATTTTGGTCGATGAGATTGATTCAGATGATGAATGGATTGCGAAAAAAGAAGCTCCCCTCCTCCCACTTGATCTTTGTTGGCTTGAAGATAATGAGCTATTCAATGTTGATGCCATTAGATTTGTGTCACCCACAGACCAGGAGACTCAAGCGTCATTGGATAACATGATTTCTTTGCATTCCAAGAGAAGGAAACATGATGAATTTGCAAGTAAGTACTAAAAATTTTAAGTTATCATTGTGACTAAATGTATTAATGAACTTATAATATTTACACCTAATTAATACTTTATGCTAGGTAAAAGTGGAGGCAAAAACAAAGAGAAGGAGATGAATTTGACACCAATTCATAAAGATGGAGAGTTAAATGAAATGGGTGGATTTGACAGTGGAAACTTTCCTACTATTGATACATTGGATGAGGGTGATGATGACATTGGAGAGGAGGATTTAAGTTGAAACATTTTAGTCATATGTGTTCAAGTTGAGGCTAGGGTTTAGGATTCAAAGGCTCTAATACTATATGGAGAAAGAAAAAGATAGAAAAAACAAATGCATACCATTCTCATTGGTGACGATGAATATTTATATACAAATGCATTTGAGTTCTACTATAATTCAAACTTTATTTCCTACTCTAATTCAAACTTTATATCCTATTCTAATTCAAATTAATATATATTAAATAGATAAATATTGATATTTAAATTAAGGATAATATTAATTTTCTCTAATAATGGGACAGTTGACTTTTGCTTTTTTTTTTTTCTTTTTATTATTACTTTTTAATCTTTTGGGAGGTCCAAAGCAGGCTTATTTAGGAATAGTATCATAGGAGTGATTTAAACTTGTGTAGCATTTCCATGTAAAACATTTTATAGAGAATTAGTCTTCGTATATAAACGAAAAAGTAGTTTCAAAGTGTTTTAATTTGATAATGAAACTCATAATAGAAAAAAGTTATTTTTCAAAGGAACTTCTTGAGTGTCAATTCAAAAATCACTTTTAATCATTTCTCAAAATTTTAAACTTTTTCGAACGACTCATTTTTTTAATATGTATAAAGAAAATGTTTTTAACTTTAGGATAATTAGTTAGGCATGCATGAAAAAAATAATGATGTTGAGACAAATTATTTGTAGAGGGAAAAATTAAGTAGTGAGTAAACTTGTTCCTAGAAGTGGGACTAGAGTGATGGGCAGTGATTAAAT
Source organism: Vitis rotundifolia (assembly GCA_030254885.1). Classification (NCBI taxonomy): domain Eukaryota; kingdom Viridiplantae; phylum Streptophyta; class Magnoliopsida; order Vitales; family Vitaceae; genus Vitis; species Vitis rotundifolia. The sequence continues at coordinate 18,382,912 of CM058160.1, read as the reverse complement.
AGGAATTACCTAGTGATGAAAAATAAGACTTTTGAGTTACTTGTGAAATGCCCAAGAATTCTGATTGGCTATTTCATTGACCAATTTTATGCCTCAAGTCATAAATGAAACTATGAATACGAGAATCATTCTTTTCTCACAGCACAAGAGCCTTGACCTTCGTTTTCACGGAGAAAAATAAAAAAAAAAACTTCAAGAAAAAACTTTTTGTTTCTTCGTAAAGAAGAATTGTATTCTTTCTTTGTTTTCAAAGAGAGAATAAAACATATTTCTTCTCTTCCTGGTTTCAGGGAAAGAGAGTTCTTATGAAGAGAATTTTTATTTTTTTTTATTTTTTTGTGTTAAATTAATAGTGGCAATTTCTTGGTAGTTTTAAAATTACCAAAAACTTCTCCCCCATTTTCTCATTTATTGGATCAGGTCGGGTCAGCCCACTTCACTACAAGAAATAGAATAATTAGCGACAAAATTTTTAGATTGGGAAAAAAAATTGTCCCTAAATGTATCAATTAGCAACGAAATTAAAAAGTTGTCTCAATATTTTTATATACATAGTTTTAGAGACGAAAAATGTATCTTTTTGTTTCCAATTATATTAATATGCAAACTTTCAAAAAAAATAAGTTGTTCATAATCAATTTTGCGACGAAAGTAGACATTTAGGGATGATTTTTTTTTTTTTGTTGCAAGATATATATTTTGGCGATGAAATAATTTATGTAATGTTTTGTTACTAAAAATGTTATAGAGATTTATAGACAAAAATATAGCTTTTGTCGCCAAATATACTGATATGAAGACATTCACATAAGTAAGTTATTCATAAAAAATTTGGCTATGAAAGTAGACATTTATGGATGATTTTTTTTTTTCAAGATATATATTTTGACGATGAAATATTTTGTTGAATTTTTTGTTAGTAAAAAATGATATAGAAATTTAGACACAAAATTTGCCACTTATGGTTATTTTGCAACAACATGATATTTTTATTTTTATATATTATTTTATATTTTTATTAGGATATATTACTAAAATTAGATTGAACAATATTATATAATATTAAAATATATTTAAATTTAATATATTACAATCCATATATGTAGTATGAATTTTCTACTCGAGTCATTAAATTGGATGAGAATTTGATATGAGATTTTAATATGTAAAATTCCTTTGCATTGATTAGTCTTCTATATAGTGAGTTTTTAAAATTTTGTTTAATTAAATATGTGTATGACATAGTTACACTTTTGTAATTGTAATATTTTGTTACATTAAATACTTTTCAATTAATGTTATATGATCCAAAAATAATATTACATTTTTAAATATTATTTTATGTTTTTATTAGGATATATTACTAAAATTAGATTGAATAATATTATATAATATTAAAATGTATTTAAATTTAATATATTTGTAGACCACCCCTTGGGCCCTCTTTCTTTTTGGGCTGTCTTTGGTGGGCTTGGCCCTTTTTTTAAAGAGAGCAGGCTCATTTGAGCTTTTATTTGGGCTACTCTCCTTCTGCACCTCATGCTTGGATCTTCTTCATACTTGGCATTTCATGTCCAACTTTCCCATACCATCTCTCATGGACGTGGGCCCTTTTCCTGCATGGACATCCACCTATTCCATGCATGGCCTCCTCCCAAGGTGAGTTTTATTTTGCTATATTCTCTTTTCAAAATTTCCTCCTTGGAAATTTTCCATAAGCAAATAAAATTCCAGATTTAATAAAATTCATGCTGCCATATTTTCTTCTTGGCATGCATTTTTTATGATTTTTAAAATCATTTTCTCAAACACCTTGAGTTTTCAAATAACTCCTCATTTTCCAAGAGTGGGTTGGGCCCATTTGGACCTTTCTATAGTTTTAGTCAGTTGCATTTTAGGGACCTCATTGGGGGGGCCTCATTTTTAGCTCCTTTGGGCCAACAGTCAGGGAAATTTTTTTCCTCTTAGTTTTTTTTGTAGCCGTAGGGACCACCTTAGGAGGCCACACTTAGGCAGAGACAGATTTGAAAATTGAGAAATTTTGAATCATGAATAATATTGAGAAAATTATTTTAAATCAAGGAAAATGAGAAGATTTATTCATGTTTATTAATGGTAGGTGAGAGTTGGGAAAACTATTCTAAATTAAGGAAATATTGAAAATTTTTATTTAAAATTAAAAGAAGTTTAAAAAAAACTTATTAAATAATAGAAATAATGTAATACCCTAGAATTAAACTTAAACCTAAAATAATGTAATAGCCCAATAAATAATAGAAATAATATAATTCATGAAACTGAACATGTTATGGCCGCACATTATAATATAAATCCCACACGAAATGCAATGATCACCATGCATCAATAATTCCTTAAATAATCAAATTAATGTACTTTGGATGTTCGATAAAATTATAATAATCATTCATTTAAAATATTGGCAGTCCTCTTTATGGATCAAACAAAGCCAAACTAATTCTAACTTTTCCACATTAATCAACACATTACAACTAAAACTACAAAAGTGAAAACATGCAAAATATGGCACCAATTTAATTAAAGTTATATATATAAACAACTACAAATTAAATATTGATGCTTCAAAACTAAAATTAGCAAACTTTAAAACAAGTAAACAATAACATGAAATTAACCAAATTATATACATCTACTAAATTGATATTAAATCCTAAATTAAAATAATAAACTTAGAGTGTGAAAATAATAGCATGAAACCAATTAAATTAATATAATAAATTATGAAACACACGTAATCTAAATAAGATGAATGATTGAGAACACAAAAATATTAACATGGATCAACTAGAATAACAATTAATAATTTTATGGGTAATATAAACTACCATGGATATTTTAAATAGCAACTAAAATTTTAAAAAGTTATAAAAATTAACATGAATCAATAAAATAAGAACTGATAATTCCAAGGATAATATAGATAAACATGGAATTTCAAAATCCAACAACAAATAATAAAAAAAATGACATGAATATTCAAAGTTACCAACAAATAATTTTACATAAACTAGCATGGATATTATAAACCTACATTGATATTAGCTTCCAATTGTTTAATTTTAAATTTAAAACATGTCTGACCCTGTCAACTTGAAATTATATATATATATATATTATTCCATAAAACAAACCACTAACATGTTGAAAGTATTCCATGGCCATATAAATTATTCATATATTTTAAAACGTTAACTAAAGCCCTAAGAACTAATAACTAGGGGTCTCCAACGGGCGGGCCGTAAATAAGAGGCCCGCGGCCCAGCTCGGGCTGGGCCTATGGGCCCGTTGACTGGTCAACGGGCCGGGCCGGGCCGGGTCGGGCCATGCTAAAATGCTAGGCCCGCGGCCCGGCCTGTGAGCCCGCAGGTTGGCGGGCCGGCGGGCCGAGTTGGCTGGCTTTTTGAATTAAGGCAAAATTGTTTTCAAAGGAAGGGAGAGGGGGGGATTCGAACCCCTCCCCTCATGGTTAAGGCTTAAGGCTCTAACCAACTCAACTACATTCTTTTTATGTTTATTAATTGAGTTAGTTATATGTATATAAAAATAAAGTATATTATTTTTTAAAAAAAATTAAAGGCTCCAGCCCATGTGACCGTTGGAGCTAAGCCTCCAACGGTCACATGGCCAATTATTTTGAATTTTTTTTTTTTTAGCCTTCCTATAAATACATTTTCTTCCTTTTCATTTTTTCATCAAATTCTCTCTATTTCTCTCACATTCTACAATATTTCAAATTCTTTTATTTTTCCCTCAAATTATACAATATTGTTGGTGGTGCAAAACAAGCATTGGTGGCTCCAAGAGTTCAAATTTGCTAGGAATTTCTGCATCGGTTCTCTAATTGAGTAACATACTTCACCCCTACTACTTTATTTTTTTGTTACATTTTTTTTTTTATATTTATTGCTTTATTATTTTTGGCATAATATTTTATCAATAATTATAATATGACAAGTGCTTCTTCATCTAGTCCATGTGATGAAATATCATCAAACAAAAAATTTACTTCAAATATATGGAATTTTTTTGATAGAATAGAAATAATTTTAGAAAATAATAAAAAAGAAATAAAAGCAAAATGTAAAATTTGTAATAAATTTCTTACTGGTGGCTCAAATGCGGGCACAAGTCATTTAAAAAGACATCATGAAAATTGTAAAACTAAAAATAATGTAGATATTAGAAATTATATGCAATTAGGTAAAAATGAAAGTGGAAATTTAAAAACATTTTCTTATGATGAATCTAACTGTCGTGAAGAAATGATTGATTATATAATAAGAGCAGAACAACCTTTCAACATGATGGAAACTCATGATTTTGCAGGAACAATTCAACGAGATATTAATCCTCAATTTAAAGGTTGGTCTGGAAATACTGTTAAAAGAGATATTATGAAAAAATTTTATACACAAAAAGAAATTTTAAAATTTTTTTTTGCAAATTTTGAAGGAAATATTTGTTTAACATCTGATATTTGGACATCTTTAACTCACACTGGTTTTTTATGTATAACTGCTCACTACATTGATAATGAATGGAAATTAAATAAAAGAATAATTTCATTTAAATTAATAAATGCTCCACATAGTGGTAAAAATATAGCATCTTTAATAAATGATGAAATTATAGATTTAGGCATTCGTGATAAAATATTGACAATAACATTAGATAATGCTGCTAATAATGATGCAGCAATACATAGACTAAAACTATATTGGCAAGTAAAACAAGATCATGCTAAAATATTTCATGTGCGTTGTTGTGCACATATTTTAAATTTAATTGTAAAGGATGGATTAAAAAATGTTGATAGTACATTGGAAAAAATTAGAGGCATTGCATATAGTATTAATAGTTCTCAAGCAAAACATGAATTATTTTTTGATTGTTGCAAAATGTTAAATATGAAAAGAAAAAATATAAATTTGGATATGGCCATTAGATGGAATTCCACATATAAACTTTTACAAAATATTACAAAATATAGAAAAGTAGTCGAATTATATGAAATACAATTAATTAACAATGATTGTGAAGCAGATATTTATGCATTAAATGATTATGATTGGCATATTGCGGATCTTTTAAGAGATCTTTTTGAAATTTTTGATACTTCAACAAACATTTTTTGTGGTGTATATTATCCAACTTCAAATCGAGTTATTATGCAAATAACTAATATTTTTATTGTACTTCAAAAATATTTAAGTTTTGAAATATTTAATGATACAATATTTGCAATGATAGAAAAATTTAGAAAATATTAGGGAGAAATACCTTTAATTTTTTATATTGCTTTAATTGTGGACCCTAGATTGAAATTTGAAGCTTTGGATGAATGGTTAACAATTATTTATTTTAATGACCAAATAAAAATTGAAGAAATTAAAAATGAAATAAATTCATTATTATATAATTTATATAACTATTATAAAGAAAAATATGGTAATGATATTAATACTATTAAATTACCACCTACATCTACAAACTCCTCATCTTTTTATAAAGGAGCTCTAGAAATGTTGAAAAGTCGAAAAAAGACAACAAATAGTTCTCCAAATAATACATCTGATTTAGATAAATATCTTAATACTGATATAATTTCATTTGAAGATCAAGAAGATTTTGATATTTTAATATGGTGGAAATCACATCAACACAAATATCCTGTGCTTTCTATAATTGCTCGTGATGTACTAACAGTTCCTGTGAGTACAGTTGCATCAGAAGCTGCTTTTAGTGCAGGTGGAAGAATAGTTAGTAAAAAACGATGCAACTTAGCGTCAGATGTTATTGAAGCAGGGATATGTGTGAAAGATTGGGAAATAGCAGATAAAAGGATGTACGATTCCATTCGAGAAACAAAAATGCTTGCCGATATGGAATCTTTAAAATTATCAAGATCTTCATGGATGCATGATAGTTCGCCATCACCGCCAGAAAATAATGACTAAATGTATATTATATTTTTATTTTTATTTTTTGTGGTTGAAAAATACAGATGATTGACAAATAAATAGGTGCCAACCTAGTTGGGATGTATTTATTTTGTAGTGATGTAAACTTTTCCCACATTTTCAAATGTAATTATACATTCAATGAATAAAATTTTGAAATGAATATTTTTTTTAATACTTTTTATTTTTGTAGTTTTTTTTTAAAGGGGCGGGCCTACGGGCCGGGCATAAAATTAGGCCCGCGGCCCGGCCCGCCCAAAAACGGGCTCGGGCCGGGCTTGGGCCGGGCTTTAGCCAGTTGGGCCGGGCCGGGCCTAAAGCAGGCCGCGGGCCGCGGGCTTTTTGGAGACCCTTACTAATAACTTTCCAAAGGAAACTCTAAACAACTACAAATTAATACGAAACAATTCAAATATTCTGAGCTCCCTTTTCTAGCACCAGCCGCCGCTTTCTCTCTAAAAAATGGACCTAAGAATCACCTCTACTCTGAGCTCCCTTTCTCGCACTCTCTTCTCAAAACTCATTGAAAAACCCCCCTCAATCCCGACTCTCTCTTTCTTCCCTTCTCACCCTTCTCCCTCTCTCAAAAATGCCCCAAACCTCTGTTAGCCTCCTCCGTTTTTCCCCTTCCCCAAAAACCTCTCTACCCATACCTTCCCATTCCTCTAAGCTGGAGGTGGTCCTTTCAGCATGGTGGTGACGTGAAGCCAAGGTCAAAGTGGGAGAGCTTTATTAAGGCCCCTCATGTCTGCCCAAAACTCCCTCTCTCTCCATGGCAAAAACGTTAATGAGGCCTTAAAAAAACCAAATAAAGCAAAGCCACCTTTTGGTGGTCTACAATACCACTTTACTTTTCTAAAAATATTTATAATATTAAATAAAAATATAATATATTTTAAAATAATAAAATTTCCTTTTATTTTTAACATGCTCACATTTAAATATTATACATATTTTTTTAATAAAATAATTTACTTTGATAATCTCAAATATAAAAAATAATATAATTAATTATTAATTTATTTATATATTTTAATTTTTTATAATTATTTTTATTTTTATAATTATTTTTAATTTTAATAATATATAAATTATATATTTAATTTTAATTTTTTCATAATTATTACATTGAGAGCAAGTGGGCATATAAGGTGGGCATGGAGGTCGTGCACTAAAGGAAAGGTGGAGTATCCTGCTGATACCCAAACATCATTTAAATTAAAATATCACAATTTCATCATTTCACCTAGTCTTTCAAGAGTAGCCACTCATTCCTACAGGACTAGACACTCATGTTCAATTCCACCTACCACTTCTGTCTTGTTTGACCAACAAGCAAAGGAAACCTCCTTGCTATGAGCTTTATATGGTCTCCTTGCACATGCATTCTCCACGTGGAAACCAACATCCTCTCAAAATAAAAATAAAAATAAAAGCCTTCCAAATAGGTGGTCTACAATAAGTTGTCCATATAATAATGGGAAAATTGTGTTTTGGGCCGGTTGGGCCCAAAAATTAAGAAATGGTCCATATATCTCACATAATTAAGCCCAAGACCCAAAGAAAACCTGAAAATTGATAAGAAGGATATGCAATATTTAATTTGTCGAAAATGCCCTTTGGTGGCTTTAAAAAAAAAAAAAAAAAACAAAAATCCACGTTGGAATTCCATTTTCCCAAATTTTAGTTTGCAGTAAGCGCTTTCATCTTCCCCGTTTTCGTCTCTCGCTGTCGGCCAAAGAATGCCTTAATCCTCTATGGCAATTTTGTTACTATCGATCTCGTCCTTCCCGGCCATCTAATTTTAGGTGTAGATAGTGGGGATGAACCTCAACCGGACAGAGGAGGCTACTGGATGAGAGAGAGTGTAGTTGTCACCCTCGACCGCTACAAGGTTGGAAGAGGAGGCTCTTTCATTATTCACCAAGTGCACTTAAATGGAGTGATGGAATTACTGAATTCCAATAGCACTGACACCTTTAAGGTCAATGGTCATCGTTTCAAGCCATTCAAGCAAAAAAATGAGGAAATCAACCTCCTTGAGCCATAGAAAGCCTAATCAGAAAAGGGTTAGATGGACTTGGTTTCACCAAAGTCCATATTTTTTGTTTAATTTTGTTAATTTAAAAGCTTTATTAATTCTTTTGATTTTAATTTTGGTCTTAAGTTGTGTTATTTATATGTAATTTAATCTTTTTGAATGATCTAATTTAGGAGGAATTGCAAAGAAATTGAAGGAAGGTCGCTTGGAGTAAAAAAAAGTTCAAAAACAAGGGAAAATTCATGGCCTGCGAGATTTCGCAACCCAAAGGAAGCCCTTGCGAAAATGGCCCTTGGCTGTGAAATAATTTCGTAGCCCCAAGAAGCACGCTGCGAAATCAGGCCTTGGCTGCGAAAACACCCCTTGGCTGCGAAATGATTTCGCAGCCCCATGCCCCCTCTCTGCGAAAATTTTCGCAGTTGCGAAACCACCCCTTGGCACACTAGTGCCATTTCGCAGCCCCCCCCCCCCCCCCCCCCCACCCCCCTCATTTCGCAGCTGCGAAATGGGCTGCGAAATCCCCAAAGCTTTAAAACTCCAATTTTCGCAGCCAAAGACCTATTTCGCAGGGGGTTTCGCAGCTGCGAAACCACCCTTTGGCACATGAGTGCCATTTCGCAGCCTCCCCCCTCATTTCGCAGCTGCGAAATGGGCTGCGAAATTGGCTGCCAAAATGCCCCTCCACTGCGAAAATGCCTCTCTGTTGCGAAATCGCGTCTCCGCTGCGAAAATTAAAACCGTCCCTTGGCATCCATTTTTAAACATTACAAATTCCACATTTCCTTTTAAAACGGTCATTTGAACTTCAAATAGGTGTCATGAGCAACCTTCCATCTGCTCCCAAAAACGAATTTGAAGCACTCAAAAGGCTGCAAAGGCGTCAAAAATCTCTTGTGGGCAAATGAAACGGCACAAACCTTGAAGAACTAGTGGAAAAACATGAAAAAATGAGGCGCGGGAGGCACTTTTAAAAAAGAGCTTTGTAAACAATTAAAAAGTAGTCATTTTAATTTAATATGAATCAACGAAGCTCGACACATAAATGGAAAATCACCAAGTTTCAGGATAGCACATTCTTTATTTGCTTCATCTGGAAGTGAAAAGGAAAAACGACTCAACATACGGTGATGTACTTGTTTCATTTGTCTCATTATCCATCACTCCATACTATCCACACAATTTTGCATTGATGCTGATAAATCCCTCTGACAAACAAAACAAGTGAACAGATACCCTCCCTTGTACACCCTTGTACATTTAGTACATTATCCTTGTACACTTGGTGTAAATGCCTTGTACAGTTGCAGGAATTCGACCTAGCTACAACTTAACGAGTTAATATGGGCGGGCTAACCACATTCCAATGCCATGGCTGAGTGGAAAGGGGGCAAATCAAACCCAATTTAGGTTTCTATTCATCATAAGTGTGCGACCACATTACAATGAATGTGTACGTAGGGAATTGAGGAATCACTATGTCCTATGTTCCCCTTAGAAAAATGAAGTGAGAAAGCAATTTTTCCAAGTAGTTCAAATCCTTCAAGATAGGTACCCTTGTACACACTTGTACAGTTAGCACATTTGCATTGTACACTTAGTGTAAATGCCTTGTACAGTACCGAATTCCAACATAGCTAAGACCGAACGCGTGCTTATGGGTGGGTAAACAATGTTTCCATTCTCATGAATTAGGGACAAGGAGGAAAAGTTCACCCTTATTTCGGTTCATATTCATCATTGGTAGAGGAGCAAATAGATGAATTAACAGGGTGGACATCAAATAAAATTAATGGAATGAGTATGTTAAATGATATTTCTTAAAATCACTGACAAATGAAATATAAAAATTCTACCTAAATATCATTATTTATTATATTCAACCTTATAATTCTACTAAGTTTGAAAGGTTCTCCCAAATTTGAATAATATCTTATCAACCAAAAGTTATAATTTATATTCTAAATAGATTAATCATAAAAGTCACTATAATTCATATAAATAAGAATTATACTATAAAAAAAAAAAAAAAAAAAAAAAGGAAGCCACCCATTTTTTATATTTTTGTCGATCATCTCTGGTATAAAATACTAAATTTTGAATGACAACATTTACAATATAGAAGTGTAAATATGAATACACACATGTTATTTATTGTTTTTTTACACGGAAGATAAAGATAATTGTAGATGATGGTGAGGACTTATATTATATTCATAATTTTTTTTTCTTTTTCAATTTCTAATAATTATAGTAGAATCCTTTTTTCTAAATTTTAAAACTTTCTTGGAAAATGTGATACCATATATAGTATAATCAAGAACCCTATATCATGTGACAAATGATACTATAAAAATTAATGGAAGTTTATGTGATATCCATAGTTAAATTTACTTTTTTTAGATTTATCTTATTTAATAACAATCTCTTATATAATTCTTGTTCATTGTATAACTTATACCTTATAAAGACTGTGTGGTCTATTAACACAATTATTATTCAAAACCTTTAACCTGTTATTAGGTAAGTTTTACAACTTGGTCACGTCAATCGCTTTTACAAATTAATTTGATGTTTTATTTTGCAAATATTAAAATGATTGAAAATATACTGCAATAGTATCTTATGCAATATACCTCATTTGAATTTTTGTATACTTCTATCAATGATTTTGTATATGAAAGTTATTCTATGGTAGACTTAAATGCAAAACATAAAAATAAAAAATAAAAAATTGCTCATACCAATCACCTTTCCCCGTATATTAACAAACATATACATATATATATATATATATATATATATATATATATATATATATATAGGAAATGGGAATCAAGGAAGGAGACTATTAGGCTCACTATGAAGCTCTTGTAGCTTTGTAGGTTTGCAGGTGAATCATTATTTTAAAAGGTGATGTCAATGATAGAGAGAAGGAGGTGATGTTGATGTAAATGATGGAAAGAGAGTTGACATAAATGAGAGAGGGAAAGAGGAAGAGAGAAATAGGGGAAACTAATTTTTATTTTATCAATACAAGTAAATATTACTCAAGATCCAAAAAAATTTCAAAAATAATAAAATTTGATGATTTGAAAATTGTAATTTATACATCTATATTTATTACTTTCCTCATTTGTTTATGTTAGGATAGTTAAGTTAAAAGAAATGTCATGTTGAATATAAGATACATGCTCAAAATTGTTAAATTATATATAATGATCATATCTATATTTTTAAATAAATATAATAATCTAATTATAATTTTTTAGAAATTTTATAAAAAAATTACAAAATTTATATAAGGATTTTGGAATCCTCAAACTTGATATTTTTTTGAAATCTAGCTGGACTTGAAGAAGATTATTTTATATTTTTATTTTTCAATGTCCATCCAAAAGTTAATCAAGAAGTCAAATATCTTCACTAATTTTCCCATCTGATTTCTTTTTTTAGAATTTGTATTTTACAATTAATAACACTTATACTATATAACATTATTATAATCATTTATAATTACTAAGTACATATAGGGCATAATAAATATGAATAGGAAAAAAAAAAGCATAAAAATATTCATATGACATATTAGAAAAATATAGTCCAAGTTAACTAAAAACTATTGTAATATCACTTTTAGATGTAGTTTAGGTAATATCAAAATTATAGGATCACATTGGCATATGTTCCATGTTGTAGTATTAGCTAATGAATTTTAATTTGCAACCAGTTTTTTTTCACTCATGATAATCTTCTATTTTTCTATTTTAATTATTATTAACAATATATTTCAAAAATCAATTTTTTTTAGTGAGTTATAATTAAAGTGTAAAAGTAATTTTGAATTTTGATGGTAAACTAAAATTTTGTAATTTTACAAGAGACATTCATAATCAAATAATAATAATAATACAATACATAATAATAACTAGTTAATTGATATTAATATTATTCAATACTCTTAGACTTTAATTTAATAATTTAAATAATTTTTTATTTATAAAGTGATAATCCTATTTGATTATAAAATAATACTAAAATAAAATAATATGTCATTGGTGAAAAACTAGTTTGAGGTACGGAATCTTTATGCTTATGCTTTAGCCTTACAAAATAAATACTCAAATGTAAAAGGAAATATATTTTATATATATTTTAGAAGATGTGAGTACCCAAAGTGGGTCTTTGTTCATCATTACAAGAAATAAAATATAGCTTTTGACGAGTTAGGTTGTGTTTGTGTTTTGGCTAATAGAACAAGTCGAAATATTTTTAACTTTTTTTTATTAAGCCAAAGTGACCTTTGATAACCATCCAATAACTAAATTTGAACTTATTGATAATAATGTTCACTCTAGTTATGTTTGGCTGATATCAACAGTCATTTTTGGCTGAATAAAAAAGCTAAAATCTTTGGCCTTTTTTCTATTCAACCAAAAAACAAACACACCGTAATGATAACAACACTAAGTAAGAGAAGGGCTTTATTTCCCTTCCTTTCATTCATTATGAGAACTACAGGCTATAGCCTAGAGAAGTGTTTGTTTAGAGCATAATGAGTTGTGAACGGGAAGACAAACAATCAAAAACCTTTTTGGTGTTTGCTTGAAAGGGAGGGTTTGGATTTACCAACTCGCAACTTGGAAGTTGAACTAGTCAGTGTTAAACTGAGGCCAGGAACTTCACTGCGTACAACAAAAACAAGTCTATTCAGAATTTATAAAAATTTTCAATCAAAAAAAAAAAAAAAAACAAGTCCTTTAATTTAAGCACGAATACAACATAAAAAACTACCCTGAAATTCATGATTTTTAATTTTGTTTTGTTTAATAATAATTTTAATTACTGTTACTCTTTTTTTTAATTGTAAATATAAGTTAGATTTGCATTTAGTCCTCATAGAATTCTCTCCCCAGTACACTATCAAAGGCTTGTGATTTTACTTAAGAATAAATATGAATATTTAAAAGACAACCACATACTCAAGATTATAATATTGTAATGGAGTTTGTGGGAGCATGAAAAGACATCAATGTAGAAAGAGAAGGCAAGCACATCCAAATCAACAGGAGCTTAGTTTGCAAGCGTCGTCCAATGCCTTCACTCAGGCAGATTGAGCTTTTGTGTACACACTTGTCAGTAGCCCAGAGGAAAAGGACTCCTAACACCTTTGCACTCTTCCAAAACTTTCCTCATGTTTTTTTTTTCAAATGTACAACGTCCAATCCATTCTTTTCACTAAATTTATAAAAATCTTTTTATTATTAAATAAATATTTTTATTTTAGACTCTCTCCCTTCATAGCTATTTCATTTCCCTACCTACTCATTTCCTTACCAAAAAATAGGGGACTGGTTTTGGGGGAAATTCCATGTTTTCTTTTGAGAGTAGGTCTGAAGATTTTTTAGGGAGCTTTTAGAAAAAACAAATGGGGTGAAAGAGAGAAAGAAGAGAGGAAAGAAAGAGACCTTTGGGAGAAGGAGTCCGGGACTTGGTTTTTTTGGACATCTCTGGGGGGGTTTTCTTTTGGAAAACTGTGAAGCGAGGAGGTCTGGACTGGTTTTTGGAGATAGAGAGAGCAAAAGAAGCGAGAAGGAGGCAAAAAGCAAAGACAGATGGATAGTGCTCTCAGGTATAACCATTATAGCTCCCTACTTCTTTCATTTTTATGATACTACTCTTGATCCTTTATACTGCAATTATTTTGAATGTGCCCTCTTGGCCCTCCTGCCTACCTTTTTTGATCCTCTAATGTTGTCACTTTTTATTATTTAGTTTTTGGTGTGAAGAAGGATTTGAATATAGACCAAAAGAGGGACTTAAAACGGACTGGCAGTAGGTGGTGAGAAGATCCTAGAGATATTCTCTCTTTTTTTAGGAGATTTAAAAATAACAATGCTTTTACATGAAGAATTATTGCAAAGGTCATGAATAAGTTAAATTCGTAAGTTATTGGGTAAAATTGACAGGCACAATGAGACTAATTATATAAGTTCAATTTGGATTCCCATTTTATGTGTTTCTCATTGGAAACTGAATGTGGTGCAAGAGAACACTAATATGATAATTTTAAAGAATTTTCTTACATTACCAAAGTATCTAAATATTATACAGTAGATATCTTTGTTGTGCATGTTGTATAATTTTTTAAACCTCTTCTTATCACATTTTCATTCATTGATATAAAGAATATGTTATCTAAAGATCATTCTATAATACATAATTAAAATAACAGCCGTTAGTATCTTCTTGATCTACTAACATTTTCCCTCTCCATTGTTAGGTGTGTCTTGTAGACTTGTTGAGTGGTTGTTTGAGTACTGATATTTTCTTTTTGCATTAAGGTTAGTAATAATTTGGGCTTCACTTCTTCTTACGTTTGATTGATATGCTTGATAATTCAATTTGTGAAGTATGTTTTCCTCTTTTTTGTATTGCATCAAATTAGTTGTTTGATCAAATATTTTATTTCCCTTTATATAATCTAGAATACATACTTAAATTTTAAAAAAAATTTTAATATGGATGAGCATGTTAATATTCATATATGTAGTATTTATTCATTTTTTTCCCTTATAAGGAAATAGTTATTATGTTTACTAAATTAATTTTTATATATTTTAAGGTTCAAATAATTTTAGCATATTATTATGATTAGAAAATTGTGCAAGAACAAAAAAAAGGGCTATGTGTCCACATACTACCTTGAGGTAGTTGAATCATTTTTTTATTTATTAAATTAAAGGACATTCTCTCTTATCTAAATGTTTATAATGGTACAGTTTTTCTTGCAGGTTTCCTAGTTAATACCGAATCACTAAATGCCGCACAAATGCTGATCCGCACATGTGACCTTATTTAAAAAATCTTGCAAATTATATGATTTTGTTTAGAAAGCCTTCTTGAACACATGCACTTGTCACCTGAATTTCAAAAAAAGTTAAAGAAGTAAATTTCTCATTTTTTATTCTTATATATGGCATGCCATAAAAACCTTAGACTTCCGTTCAAGTACACTTGTGTGACAAATTTTTTTCTATAAAACATAGAGACATTTGAAGTTGTCAAAGAGTGAAAATGGACTTATCAATGAAGTAGTTTCAAATTGACAACTTTCTTAATTTGTCTAACATGTGATTAAATTTGTCTACAAATATGCTGAATTGTCCGGTTGACAGTATAGGATAACACAATGTCTATGAAATCACCCTCATTGCTTTCGTTTCATTTCATAAATTTCATAACATTTCCTTTTGTTCTCTGGTGCATATTTGGACAAGGTTAAATAATGTCTTGCCCATTTCGTGTACTTGAGAATATTGGTAAATGTTGTCGAATTTCATGTTGAAGTAATACGAACTTATTAGTGTTGAGTCATAGGGATTATGCATTCCTATATGGAATAGGAACTACCACCTAAATTAGGAATTGGATATATTAGAATGCATAAGACACTCGTCATATGTTGATATGCTTCAAATTACTTTTTTTTTTTTTTCTTTTGTGTATTCTAAAACTCATACATGGGTCAATTTTTATTATACTTTTTATTTTATAAGTTTATGTCTTAGGTAGAAAAAATTTTAAACTTCTTTTTTTTATTCTAAATAACCTTAAGATTCTCTCTTTGTTGTTGAGATTTTAACTTTAACGAATAAGATCGAGAAGGCTCCAACACAACGTTAAGATTCAATGTCATATGTTTTAGAAGCTTTTTGTAAACTATAATTGTAATAAATTTTTTAACATTTTTTTTTTTCCCTAACAAATTTTGAGAACTTTTTCATAGTCCATACCTTTAAGAGAAAATTACTAACATGGAATGTGAAATATAACTTTTATATCTCCTTCTATTAATGTTCGGTAGAATAAAAAGAACTTTTAATATGTGTCTTTATGTGTTTTATTAAGACATCATATTCTTAATTCATGAATCTATAGTGTTCAACTACTTCTTAGTTGGGTTTGTTATATAAGTGGCATTGACATATAAAATTATCGTATCGTTGGTTTGATAAATCCTTTTTGAACTTCCCCTAGGATTTTTCTTTTCCAAATTTTTTATGGATTAATAATTACATTGTTGGTTTTTCTTTACCTTTTGTCGGTTGTTTTTAAATTATGGTCTTGAGTTTTCTATCAGTACTATTTACCTAAATCGTAACTTCACAATCCAATGAAACATACAGGAACTACTATTAACGCATATAGCTACCAACTCATTAAGGAATAAGGATTTCCATATATGTGAAAATAGGAATATTGCCTATGCAAAGAACAACACCTCACCTTTGCATCATACTATCCAAGATAAACAATTGTGCATGAGCAATGCTTTACTTTTATATGTGTGGAAGTATGACCATGAATAGCGACACAATAACCACATTGTTTTCACTAATTTAATCTCATTTCCTTTTCACATATGGTATATACAAATATGCAAACATACTTACATACATATGTGTGGTATGTTGAGTCTAAATTTATGCCTATAACATCATTGATGAATGTATCATATCTAAGAAGATGGGGGAATTTTAAGGGGGCAAACAAAACGTTTTTTGGAATGCAACTACAAATAGACTATGTAATGAATATGTTTGAAGGTGGTGAGAACATTTATTCAGGCAGCTAAAGTCAGACACTTAAGAGAGTGGATAATAAGACACGTTGTCAAGGCGACAGTGTTTAATAAATGTAAGAAAAAAAATTCCAATTTTGTTCATAGTTGAACAAACACCTAATTAGATATGGGTTTTCAAGTAGTTACAATAGCTGGATACATCATGGTGATGAAGTTGAAGGTTGTTTCACATGCGCCAGCCTGATAGTGTAGTGATAGTAATGGGTGTGTCGATCAATACAACTATGTTGATGATGAAAAATTAATGAGCAAATAAATGATATGCCATGGGCCCAAGAATAAAGAATTAACTCGAATGAATCTATTGGTCATGAAATAGGTAAAATGGGAAGAATAGTGATTATTTGTTTATGAAGCTCATCGAGAGTTGTATCCAGGTTGTTTACTAAGTTCTCTCAGCTTTGAGTTTTCTTGTAAAGTTGATGCACATAAAGGTTCTTAATTGATGGAGCAATAAGCATTTGACTGTTTGCTCGAACTACTACTTGATGCGTTTCCAGACGTAGCAAACATTCCAAATCACATTATGATGCGAAGAAGATGTTTGCAAGATTTTTGGTTTAGGGATAGATTCCATTCCAGTGGCATGCAAGTAAGATTGTGCATTATTTAGAAGAGAAATGAGACGTTTCACAATTGTCCCGTGGTGTAACGAACCTAGATATAAAAATGGAAAAGATTCTCCCTCAGAAAGTTGTTACGGCATTTCCCATTAAAAGCCAAGGCTACAAAGATTGTTTTATGGTCAAGATATATCATCAGCTGATACGCTGGCATAAGAAAAAAGTTCAGAAGATGGAGTGGTTGAGGGCCATCCGGCAGATTCAGAGGTATGGACGGATTTTGATAATCAATATCCTTGGTTTCTCAGGATGCTAGAAATGTGAGGTTGGGCCTTGCAATTGATGGTTATCATCCATTTGGTAATATGAGTAACAACTATAGTATTGTGCCATTGTCCTTGTGCCATACAATATGCCACCTTGGAAGTGTATGAAGGAAAGTTTTTTCATGATGTCATTACATATATTCCCTGGGCCCCATGCTCCAGGTAAGGATATGACATATACATACAATTACACCCTTTGGTAGATGAGCATAAAGAAGTTCTTGCATGATGGGTCCATACATTTGACATGTCAAGTGAAGATTATTTTTCCGCATGCCATGCATGTCTACTATGGACTATAACATGACTTTCCTGCTTATGGAAACTTGTCTGGTTGGAGCACAAAAGGGTATAAGGCATTCTTACTTGTAATGAAACAACATCCTCACAGGGCATTAGAAGCAAAATATGTTATATGGGTCATAGGAGATCTTACCTCTTAATCATAGTTTGGAGAAGGAGTTGACAACATGATGGTAAGCCTGAACATAGACCACCACCAAGTCACTATGCTGGTGATGATATTTTACAAACAATTGTCTCATGTTTATACTTCTAAGGCCTGGTAAGGCATATACATAATAAATAGACAAGAAAAGGAAACGAGGCCCTGAAGAATATAATTGGACGCGAAAAGAAGTATTTTTTTTGAGTTGGAGTATTGGTCAAAACTTAAGATAGACATAATATTGATGTCAATGCATTTGAGAAAAGTCTGATGATATTTGGTCAATACCCTTTGAACATTGTAGGGACGACTAAGATAACTGAGAAAGCCTCGTTTGGCAACTTGGGCCGACATGAGATAAGGAATGAGGGTTACATCTTCAATTGAAATGAAATAAGCTATTAAAACCCCTGCATGATTATACCTGACTTTCAAAGAAAGAAAAGAATTTTGTTAAGTTCTAAAGTAGTCCAAGTTTCATAGATTGTTATGCAGCAAACATAAACTAGAAATGTATACAATTAGCGATGGAACATTTAGGTTAAACATCTCATGATTGGTCATGTCTGGCTTCAACGGCGGTCTCCCTGTGGTATTCGTCCTTACTTAACTAAGGCAATTACACATGGCATTGGTTGAATTTATCTGGATTCTTCCAAAAGTTATGTGCTCAGACATTGTACGATTGTGGACCTAGCAAGATTAGAGAAGGAATTGTCAAATTTTGTGTAAACTTGAAAGGATATTTCCCTCCGCTTTCCTTTGATATTATGATCCACTAACCGGTGCAATTTACCTCGTGAGGCTACGCTTGCTGGACCAGTAAGCTATCGTGGATGTATCCATTTGAGAGGTATTTTACCATACATTTAACTAATATTAAAAAATCATGACATCTATCTGTAAGTGCTAACATGTGATAAATAAAAATGTTTTTTTTTTTTGTACTGTTTCTTTCATATTTAGGAACTTGGCACCTTAAAAAACTATGTTAGCAATAAAGCTCGACGAGAGGGTCAATTGCTGAAGCATACCCCTGTGAATGAAGCTTTTAACATTTGTTCAATGTACCGTCATGGAAATTGAAACATGTTTCACCACTCGAGATGAAAGGAATGAGGATAATCGTGATGAACAAGCTAGTGGCCATTATATCTATTTTCTCCAACAACAAGCCTGACAAATAGGTGTTTCGAATAAATTACAGCAACTTTCGAAAGACGAATTGGAAAAGGCACATTGTATGTCATAAACAATGTCGTGATTTGCAACCCTATTTAGAGTAAGTGTTAACCAATCTTGTGCGAGTTGTTTAAATATGTTTTTTTTTTGAGCATTTGTGAAATATCACACCTATATACCCACTTTTGTGAATAATGCACAGGTAGTGAGCACTTGGCCTGAGTTACGAAGGATAAGTAGCTTCAATTTTGGAGTTGGAACAAGAAAAATATTTCCTCAGTGGATTAAAGAATCATGTAAGTTATTGCTACTCAATGTCTTCATATTTCTTAATGTAGAGTATATAGTTTAACAACAACAATTTAAAACATGCATTTTTCTTATTACAGATTAGATAAATCGTATTAACTCCATTCGAAGTCAACGAAAGAACTGTTTCATTGGCATGTGGACAAATGCTAACGAATTCACACATAGACAGATGTATTTAAATGGAGTTGTTTATTGTTTTTCGTTTTCACACAAAAGATCGTGATGATCATCGAATTACCCAAAATAGTGCATTTGTGTTTCATGGGAGCTATGAATGGAGAAAATCGTTAATTTTTAAGGTGTATTAACCAAGTGCTGGAGCTAGATTATTGTTTGGGTTAAGAATATACCTTTTCCAAGTGCAAGTGATTGACAAAATTCACCAAAGAAAAAAATACAACAAGATCCACACTTTACCATCATAACATGTAGTTCTAACTTGGTATGAAAATGATCCATTGTACTAGCTACTCAGGCTCATCAAGTGGTTCCTATCTTGAATGCTTTAAAAATGGCCAAAATTGGAAAGTTGTGCAAAAGGTTCAACTGACAAACTTGTGGATAGTTCAGAGTGGTCGGGAGTAATATAGAAGTTTTGATGCTAATTTTGACGAGACAAACCAAAGATGAGTGCTTACCAAGAAATGATCATGTGATATTGAATGGTCATTTGAACTGATATCAATAAGAACGTTTTGATCGCATTTAATTTAATCCCGAAGTCCTTAATAATAACAATTTTTGTGTATGAGTGATAGAAATGATGAATGGAGATGAGATTTTCCTATGGATGATATAATCGAAGAAGAATATCATTGTTGATAATGAAACATTGTGAGGAGTGGCTTTCAGTGAAGTGAAGAGTGACTAAACATGCAAGTATGATAATTAAATGATTACTATGTTTTCATTATCATGTTTTTTACTAATTCATTTGATCCTTCATATATATGTTTTATTCAAATTTCATATGTTATTGATTACAAGTTCTCAACTCAACTGAAGGGTTTTCGTATTAATAATAGCTACCTTTCTATATACATATTTTTAAGCATAGTTTGTAGATGGCTCCTGGAAAGACCACGTCCCATCCTAACATACCTAAGCAGTTTTAAGGATTAATGTGAATACAGTCAGAGCGCTTTTTAATAAAATTAACTTGTTAAAATATAAGTTTGAGACCTTTTTTTATTGTTTAATGAGTTACTGATGTCAAATAACACTTATTACATTAAAATGCTCAGCACATAAGATTAACAAAGAATGACATTCAAAGACTTAGTACTGATCAACCTCAGCCCAGGTCAAGAAGGTATTCCTCCGTTAGTGCAAACTAGGGGACATGTAGGAAGGATTAAACACAAACCTCACATGAAATGATTTTTTGACACCAGTAAAGAAGTTGAAATACTTTATATAAATGTTTTAATAAGTTCATGTAGATTAACAAAATATATGTCTTGTCATTATTTTAGCACAAAAGAGACACGAGTGAAAGGATTATAGGTACACGTCCAATAAAGAAGCAAATAAACTCCTCCAAATGTGCAAGATGATGTTGCTCATACTAGCCTCAACAGAAACTCCACAAGTAAGCATGCCATTGTTTTAATTGGTTTAAATTAGATATGTTGAAAATAAAAAATTGATTTTTTAATTTTTATTTTTTATTGTTGTAGATGAAACAATATTTGAAGGTATAAAAATATAAACTATAGTTAAGTCCCCTTTGTAATTTGATAAATTTATTATTAAGAGATTTAATGTATTCATTTTATTTCATATTATAACTAGATCAAATTGCCTAACATTTAACTTCAATGACTAAATTTCTATTAATCGATATAATTTCTAATGCTTAGCACGTAAGATGACATGATAAAGTGCAAGAGAGAGGCATGACCGACAACCTTCAAGGTGTTGGAATCTAGAGAACAACTACAACTAATGAGACATTGCAAGCCTATGATACACGAATAGTAGGCAATCAAAAACAACTCCCATGTAATCAATATTGAACTAGTTTAATTAGATACGTTACCTCAATATATTTGAAAATTGTGATTGTCTATTACTATTATATACTTACTATGCTAAAAGGCTATAAAAGCGTAAACTGGCCCTAACCCCATTTGTATTTGACTCTATTCATTCTCTTAAAATCCATTCCTTTTTTATTTGAATATAACTAAAACTAAATGTTTAATTTATTGTTATGAAAGAAAAAATCCCGATTTTATTTATTATTATTTTAATGTATTAGACTATATTATAAAAAAAATGCTTTGCAAAATCATGTTATAGAAACCAATCTTAGTTTGAACAACATCAATATTGTCATTAAATAATTTGTATAATTTCTCAATGCTCAGTTACGCAGGATGCCGAGTAGTGATAGTCAGAGAGTTGATACCCTTTCCTACCTATGCAAGATATTGAAATGGAGATGACACCCCATTACCCCTCCACATTGCAAAGATTGTGGGACCCAAGAAATGTTAACAAAAACTCAACATCGTAAGCATGGTGATTGGTTTTAATTGGATAGGTTAAAGAAAATTTGGAATTATTCTTCTGTTGTCATATACTTAACAATATTAAATCTATATAGGCATTATAAAAACTTTAACCTATATCATTTGAATATAGTCAAATTAGTCTAAATTATGCTTTATTAGTATGTTTGTTTAAAAACCCATTTTCTTATGTTCAAAGAAGTTAGATGTGCTAATTAATTCTTATAATTTCTTAATGCTCACTCGTAGATGACTCTGTAGTCACATTGGATATTTGGTAAGATGAAACGCAAGCGGGGTTTTGGGAAGTAAGAGGAAACCACCTAGCCCCTCAATAATGGACGACGAGTGAGACACCTTTTGATCCCAATACCAACACCACTACCAGGATGCTGATTCTACCACTGGTAAGGATGTTAATAGTTATATACTTAATATATATACATTATATCTATTCCAAGGTTCAGTTGCATCACCTGAAATTAATAATTTTTCATTGTTGTATTTGCATTGAAATTAAATGAACTTTCTACTAATATAATTAATCACAACCAACCTTTGAGAACTTAGTGTACAAATGGATATACTTCTATGTCAGTTAGATATCTTTATGGAAAACATCAAAACTCGAGAATTAAACAAGTTTAAGGCATTACTTTAAAGAAACACATTAAATTTTCATAGTTTTTTAATTTAAGTTGAAACAAAATAAGATGATCTTTGGACTAATAATAATTATCACAACAAACATTGGAGACGTTTAGTGTTAAGAAAAACATTTTATTGGATCACTTCAATATAGTTATAATATAGAAATTATCTATATAAGTTGGACTACCTTATGGAGATTTTAATCAAACAATACGATATACAAAATTCTATTGTTTTTACAAATAATTTAAGTGAACTACTAATGGTTAAAGAACAATGCATAGGATGTAGGAAAATTCGGGGGACAGTCGAGGTGTTGGGAAAGACAAATGAACCAAGCCAATGGGAAGTTGCGACCAACTTGGTGGGGTTGAGATTAAACCCAAAATAATGCTCGCGACTGGTGTCAACATAATAAATGAAACTGAAAATCAGGAACCATTGTATGAAATTATGCACCATTGGACGTTGAGAAGTGGGCTGATATATCAGAAAGTGACAAAGTTTTCATATGGAGAAAATTGCAGGTATGAGGCTTGAAAATCATACCTAAGTTGATGCCTACTTTTTCCATTACTAATTAGGTTTAGTAATGAAATGAAATTTTATATGTTTATATGTATACCTATGCATGTATATGAGTGAAAATTATTGTAGACCTTTTGACTTAAAGTTGAAATGTTTAAATGATTGGTATACTAATTTATAATTTGGATCTTTTGCTATTTGTAGTAGATTTGCTTTGAATTGAAAAAACCATATGGGTGTAAGTTTTTGCATTATTATTGTTGTTGTACTTATTATTATAATTATTATTATTATGGTAATTTGACTTCCATTTTTGAATTACTTTTTGGAAGATGTGAGATTAAAATTTATGTTATATTACAAAATATTTAAATTAGTTTGAGCCTATGGAAAACAATACTTTATTTCATTATTTTCCATTTTTCTCCTTAAGGAAGAGCAAATGAAATTTAAGTTTTAAATTACCAGGAAACATTAATTAACTATTCCATGTAGATTAAATAACCAACTACAAGTAGTTAATTTCTAGTCCTTGTCTTACCATATTAATGCATTCTAACTTTAAATTTTTGTAAGCAAGTGATCTTCTAATATTATTTACCTTCTATTTATTATCCATAACTATCCATACAACTATCATGATTTATTCTAATTATAAAGTTTTGTAATCATCTCCACTAAAATCCCAATAGAGTAACTTGGTCCTATTTTTTTCTTATAGTTTTTTTCATTCTCTCTAAAATAATCTAAGTATTAGTCCATCTACGAATACAAAAATCAACTTTATTAATGACTAACCTTTCCTTTGGTTAATAATTCATATTGCTTAGCTAATTGTGACAAAGAATAAGAAAAAAATCTACTATTGTACTAAATTTTCTTTAAAAAATTGTCAATTGGTCATCCTTATTTGCTTAGAAGCTTAAATAATTTCTTACTTCACTATTTGTGTTCTAGAAAAGTTTTATCGATTGAATTTAACTCAAGATCAAGTGAAAAACGGCTAAGAAGGCAAATGGCTGCAAGATACAGAGATCAACAAAAGAAACAAGTGCCACAAGCATTTCAAGAATACCCAACAATAGCTTTGGCAAAGCAGAATCCATATAAGCCTGTTAGGATCAAAAAGCAAGTGGGAATGGTTTATGTGATAGATTTGCCTCAAAAAATTCCAGGTAAAGATTTCATCAAAATCTTGTTTTTGGTTTGCTTTATCATGTTTACCATGATATTAATTTTTAATATTGATACTTTTGATCTTAACTTTTAATCAGAAAAGCGAACGCTCAACATTGAACACTGAAAACAGAATGAAGTTACCTTTACTCAGCGAGGTGGATCACGGTCCTTGTACAACATGTGGAACGAAGTGGAAAATTAAGAAGAATTATGTTTATTTTTATTTAATGCTTTTTAATTGTTTGATTACGTACTCACAAATGATTTAAAACTTTATTCTTAGTTTAATGAGATAAAAAATATCAAACTTTTATCTTTGGAATAATTAGCTTATTAAATGCTTAATATTGTCTTTATTGTATTTAATCATGTGTTGGATCTAATATTTTGATTCCATCCTTCAACTAAAACGATTGTTATTATGTATAGAAATTTTTGGTCATTAAAAGCTAAGGTGCCTTTCATTACAATCCATACTCTTAAGACTTTTGGTTAGAATGACAATATTATATATTCCTTCTACTTGCATGTTTTCGTTAGCCTGAGTTTATTGTTCATTGTAAAACAAATGTAATGTCTATACAATGATCACTATGTTACACTTGAAGTAGGAATAAGTCTTTTTTTATATATAAATATCGAATTCCATACTCTTAAGACTTGGTAATGAATGACAATATTGAAATATTCTTCTACTTGCATGTTTTACGTTAGCCTTGGAGTTTAATGTTCGATTGTAAAACAATGTAATGTCTATACAATGATCAACTATTTAAACTAAGTAGGTATTCCATTTTTTATGATGTTAACCATTCCTTTGTATACATTAGAATAAGTCCATAGTAAGCTATAATAAGTATGTATTTTTTTAATATAATTTTGTAGGATGAATTTAAGGCAATGAAATTGCGAATTGTTAAATTTAATATTTTTTTGTTGCTGTATATGTATGTTATTAAGAAAATAAAGGAATAGCAAAAACTTAAGTAGGTGTCAATAAAAACCATGACTACGAAGGCATGTATACTTGTAGCAAGAAGATTTCAGCTTTTAACTAGTTGTGTAGTGATTGCTTGGGAAAAAAATATGGACCATTTGTGATTTTTCAAAATATAAAGTAAAGGCATATAGCCAAGTAACTATTATATTCATAACATAGAAGGGTTCTAAGTATAAGACATGCATGGGCTATGAAAATAGGCTTAGTATGGTCAGGCAGTAAGCTTGACCATAGGGTCCTTTATAAAACCATTTTTGCAGGCCTTCTTTTTTCAGTAGGTTGTACACATTTGTAGTGATGATTTATCCTTCAATATTGTGGAGTTGTATTATACATATAGATCATCAAAAAGATTAAGTTTACATATAAATAACGAAACTTAAGACCAAAATTAAAATCAAAAGAATTAATAAATCTTTTAAAGTAAAAAATTAAACAAAAAAAAATGACTT
The DNA here is from genome assembly GCA_030254885.1 of Vitis rotundifolia. Classification (NCBI taxonomy): domain Eukaryota; kingdom Viridiplantae; phylum Streptophyta; class Magnoliopsida; order Vitales; family Vitaceae; genus Vitis; species Vitis rotundifolia. The sequence continues at coordinate 18,357,071 of CM058160.1, read as the reverse complement.
TGGTGAACCCAAGGTCCATCTAACCCTTTTTCTGATAGAGTTTCTTTGGTTTTTCTTTCCATCACTACTTTTATCCGGCTCTTTCAAAACCTTTTCACTATGTTTTCGAGTTTTTCTATATCTCTATATGTATATATTCAATAACTATTGTTTGAATTTAGAAGATTTTCAATTAATGGTTAATTAATGCTTTTGGTGAATGATGAAACCTTGCCACTTGCAGCTAAGGGTTGGAATTAGATAGTGTATTATACCATGCATTTATTGAATTTGATCTTTCCATCATTCTGATTTTTAATTTTTGCCAGATAGTTGGTATTTTTAGTGTAGATCTAAGGTTTTAGAATTTTTCTACGTTTAGCATTTCACAATGAACTAATTTGGCCTTGTTGATTACTTAGATCAATTTTTTATACTTGTTTGCCATACCTTTCATGTCATGCAACCAAATTGTATATTTTAATGTTTTAGCTAATTAGTCAGATAATGTTTTCTTGATTTGTTTTCCTTTTAGAATAGGGAGTTATTACTTTATATTTATAATATCATTTTCTTCTTTATACAAAGCATATATATTTGTTTCTTTCTTTTTAAGTGAGTCAATTATATTATAAATATCATAATTTTGCTAGAAAAATAATATATAACAAAAATTTGATTATAATACAACATTCAAAAATGACTTACTTATATATTACAATAAACATAAAATAAAAATTCTGGTTGTTTAACTTTGCATAATAAAGAGATCTTTCTTGTGTGACACATGAATTTTGATCACCAAGGATGCAAAATTTAAATTTGAGAGGTTCTAATAGTTTAATTGTTTCTTAAAATTATATTTATAATATTTTTTTTACTCATTCTTCATGTGTTATCTAGGCACGACACACCAGACAACCCAGGACAAATAGAACTGTTCAAGTTAATGCCTTGGACTTCTCAAAATGGTTGGATAAACCCAGAAGCAAGGCTTCTTATGTAAGTTTTCCTTATAGAATCTTCAGCTTGCTTATTTTTTTTATTAAAAATGATTTTCAATTTGTTTCTAACTGTAGCTTAATAGGTCACCTATAACAAAATTGGTTTTTTTTCACATTATGTAATTTTTTTATTTGCATTTGACTGGTTTAAAAATGATAGATAAAAATGATTAAATTGGTCCTTATTAAATTTTGTGATTCTATATCTAGTAGGAAAATTTTATGAAATTCTATCTACAAATTCATTGAACCTTTCCAAATATTTGGCCATAGTCCATAAAGAAAATGCTATGAACACTTAAACAATTTGGTTTTTTTTCATGAAATTATACCAGAAATTTTATAAGATGAACCTTGCCAAAAATTTGCGCATAGTCAACCCATAATGACCTGCCATGAAAAAGTTTCAATTTTTTTTTTTCATGAAATTCCTCTATAGAAATTTATATGAACCTTCCAAAAATTTGTCATAATCATAAAGAACATGCTATGAAACTTAAGCAAATTGTTATATATATATATATATATATATATATATATATATATATATATATATATATATATATATATATATATATATATATATATTCTCTTTTTGCAATAAATTATAGTTGAATTAGCCAAGTTGCCTATTGAAAAGATTTTATTTAATTAGTTTGTGTTTTACATTATTTTACATTTTTTTTTTTTTTTTTTTGTATTTGTAGGAAAAAATGTTAGAATTGCAAAAGCAACCAGTGCCAGAAGGTGGTCAAGCCTTGAAAGAGGCTGAAATATGTGTTCAAGTGTTAGGGTCGAGATCTGGATATATCAAGGGCTTAGGTCATGGCCCTCGACCACCCTCATCCTCATCGAAATCTACACATAAGTCACATCGAGAGATAGAATTGGAGAATGAGCTTAAAGCAACACGAGAGCTTTTACAAAGTCAAGAGACTCGAATCCAGCACCAGCAGTCCCAAATAGCTCAATTAGCTAGTTTTGTTAGTGAAATGCGCCAACACATGCATATTCCAGGATCAAGCTCAAGAAGTTCATCTCCTTCAGATAATACACCGCTTATGGATTCTTAGTCACATTTCATGGATGATGATTGACATTTTCTCCATTAACACTTGGTTTGGAGTTTTTTTGGACATTATCTTTCCTTGACATGTATATATGGTACTTTTGTTTACTGCATTATTTTTTTTGGATGTTATCACATTTTGCAAATGTGTTAGTTTTGTTATCACATTTTGCATATGTGTTAGTTTGCTTGCTACATATCAATCTTTACTATTTTTTATTTTTATTTTTTTATGTTATCACATTTTGCACATGTGTTTGTTTGCTACTTTTCTTTTACTTTTAGAACTTATGACATTTTACAAATGTGGATGTTAGTGCTTACTATTTATTTATTTATTTTGTATATGTGAATATACCAAAACTCTTTTGCATTCAATGGAATATTATCAATTATTTATTAAAGCTTTGTTGTCACATAATTTATTTATTCATTTGGAGTTTTTAATTATCAATTATGTAATAAATTAAGTTATAACAAAATTTAATTGTTTAATTAAGTTTTATAATTTAAATTTAAATTTAAATATTGGAATATATCAATTGAATATATTAAAATATGATGACAAAATTATTATATACATATAGACAAAAGTTCATATGTTTAGAGTCATTTATTTATTTTTTTGTTAAAATATGACCTGAACTTCCAACGGGGAAATAAAGTTTTGTTTCAAAATCCATTTGGCAACAAAATTATAATTTTGGTCATTGTATGTGTCTAATTTGGCGACAATTTAATTGATTATCGAGAATTTTTAGCAACAAAATTTTGAACATTTAACAACAAATCTTTTCGTCAAAAAATATTATTGGAGACAACAAAAAAATTATGTCTCTATAAACTATTAGAGGCGAAACATTAAATTTGTTGCAAAAACTTTTCGCGACGAGAATAAGGCGACGTTCATGAAACAAAAAAAAAAAATTGTCGCAAAAATGTTTTTGCGACAATATTAACTTTTTTGTGATAAAATAATTGTGTCGCTAATAATCATATATCTTGTAGTGCTTGGGCACCCAAGCCCAACTCCAACACCTTGGATATTTTGGTAGTTCATAATGGAGTTTTGTCCTCTACGAGGGACTGGGAAGGATGATTCATTATTGTGATGCATGTGAAACTTGCAGAGCATGGGCATTTAAAATATCTTGAATGAATTATTGGTCTAGTAAATATATCCAAAGAAAAACTCTATAAGTAAGCCAAGACGCACCAACTGTAGGACAACACTAGATACCTTGCTCATAAACCAATGGAAGGAGTGTTGCCTGAACTAATATTCTATTCTCTGGTAGCTTTATGTATTGTTGTATGGATTATTTTGTTTATATGGCTTGGCAAAGTTCTGCATCTAGAGCCCAGCAACATCCGGCTCAAGCTTCGAAGGCAAGGGATCAAAGGTCCCCCGCCCGCTTTTGTAATGGGTAATATTCCTGAGATGAAGCGAATCATGTCAATGGCTGCAGATGCTCCACGCAGTGAAGCTCATCTACCACTGGGATTTTCCTCTTCCACTACCTTCCCTTATTTCGCTCAGTGGACTAAGCTATATGGTATTAGTATGATTGATTTATATTTGAGATGAGGAGCACATAATTATTAGTTACTGAAAAGCATAAGTAGGTTATATAAGATGCAGCTAACAATAGCTGAACCTAGACAATAGATTGTCATTTTCTGTTTCTTTATATAATACTAATGTTTTATCAATCCTCACAACAGGAGGAACATTCACGTTTGCGCTTGGAAATGAACAACTTTTGTATGTGACCGACACCAAACTAGTGAAGGAAATAAATCTCAGCAAAACATTAGACTTGGGGAAACCTTCTTATCTGCAGAAGGACCGAGGGCCTTTACTAGGGAAGGGCCTTATTACCTCAAATGGTGCAGTTTGGTTCCACCAGAGGAAGACCATAGCTCCTCAGCTCTTCATGGATAAGGTCAAGGTAAACTTCTCGCTTATAGAATGTGATCTCTACAGTCCTGAAATTCTCAAAATAATTCAATAAACTGAATGCCTGTCTGTTTACAATTCTGCTTCTTAAACTGACGTCATTAGGCACCTTTTTGAACCCAAAAGGGTGGCAAAATTGAGCTATGTTCATTCAGGCTCCACTGGGATCTTCCAAACTATGAGGGTAATGGAATTTCTTTTTGGATTAATGCTCCATCCACATAATTCGAAGACATACCTCTGACTGTAGGGCAATTTGAACATAATGGTGGAATCTGCAAGCAACCTGGTGAGCTCATGGCTTGGTTTAATCGAACTTGGGAGTGGGAGTGCAGACATAAGAGTAGATGACTACATTAGAAGCTTTACCTCTACTGTAATTTCAAAGATGATGTTTGGAAGCCACCATTCCAAAGCAGTTGAATTGTTTCCGAAGTGTAGGGCCCTTATGAAGGACTTGCAAACTCCGACAATACTCAAAGGGATTCCTTTCTTCAGGTGTGTGCACCCCCGACAATACTCAACTCGGTTTAATATGTTCTTGCAAGTCTTTTTTCTTGGATGTAGAAGACAATGAACCCACATGGTTTACATATTGTCTTCAATTATTTCAAGCTTGTATTGGCTAGACTTAGGAACCGCACTGGCATCAAATTTGGACTGCCGATTGACCTACTAATTACAACAATGTTCTGGCATTATTATATGGTAGCTGACATGGGATGTGCTTGATTGATATTTGATGGCCCGTGTGTTTTTGACTTTTGGAGAAAAAGGACAAGCTCTTGAGGATGGTTTTGTCTCATTAATTCATTAAAGTTTTTGTAATAACAATAATTGCTAGGTACTATAATAATTGGAAACTCACTAGTTGTTGTGATAATGGAAGCTTTCATGCAAACATTGTTAGATCAAGAATATAAAGATAAAACAATTATATAGTACACGAGGTTTTAACGTGGTTCGGCCAACTATGCCTACGTCCATGGATGAAAGAGAATTATTCTACTATATAATCAAAAAATATTGCAAAAGATAAAACTAGATAGAATTATTGGGTTCCCAAAACATCTTATATTTCCCTACTCTTTATATCAATTCCCTACCACGAGCCCTCTTACTCCACTAGATATCTCCCATTCTTCCTCACATCTCTATCCTTTCTCGTATAGTCTTTATAAGTCCATCTTCATCTCATAACTTTTTCCCCTCATGACCTAAGTTAAGGTAAGTATAATCTCAACATTTAACCTTCTCACTTGTTAAATATCCTATAAGGACTTACATACAATGGGCCTGGAGTTTATCCACCATGAAAGGTGAAATCCACCACTAAATATTCAACAACAAGAAAATGATGTATACTTTCCTTTTTTTTCCTTTCGGTAAACTAGGCATTCCTTTTCTAGTGTCTTAAGAAGTCACAAAGGAATCACTTGCCCTTGATCTTGCTCTCTTATTCATTTTCTTGAACTTTCTTTATTTGGTATTGCTCTTATTCTTCTAGAGAGAAGAATCAGAAGAACCTTCGACTTCCATAAGAACACCCTATAATCTTGAGAATCCCCTTAGCCATCCCAAAGGCAAATGGCAAGGTCTTTAAGATCATATGAATACTGGTGCTCATAACAATCTTAAGAGTAGCTTGTCAAAGCTAACCTACCCTTATCACCAAATAACCATTGCAAACTAGAAAGAAAATATTAAAGTCTTTAGTAATAAACATGTGTTGTTATTGCAACACATTATCCAAAGATCCAAGTACTAGACACTTGGTCTTCGGATCTGTCTAATGCCACCTCGATATATTACTCTTTCCTTTTTCTAGTTTAGTTCATAAGGAATAGCTAGCTCTACCTATACTAGCTTTTATGCAATTAGTTACAATATTCAAAATAAAATTAGTCTAATTGATTAGTTGGGCTTGGCCTATAGTGAGAAAGAGAGTGATAATAGAACCAATATGATATCTATAACAAAGAATATAACCAAGCATATGACATGATTTAGCATTCAAGACATTTGGTAATTAATTTAGAAAAAATGCAGTGCTCTAAAACTACATGTCTTGTTGCAAGGTATCCTAGTATCTTAAGAATCAAGCCTACGTAGGGTTGGTCATGACCTTATTACTAGTTAGAGACCCTTTCAAATTGATTTCCTAAAATGATTTATTTTGAGAATAAAATCTCTAAGAGTTGGTTTTGAAAAAGGAAGAAAGTTTTATATTTCTTTTCAACTTGTCTTTTTTTTTAAATAAAATATTTCCTAATAACTAGCACATTTCAATTTAATAAGTTATCCAATTTAGGAAAAATCACATGAAAATGTACTTTCCTTAAGAATACCAAAATATTCACAAGCCATAAAAAATAAATAGCATAAAAACATAAAAGGAAATTAAATAAATAAGGTTAGTTTGCCAAACACCCTAATTTATTACAAAATTCCAAAAAATGCCCTTTTATGAAATTGCCCCTTCCTCACTACCGCCTCCAACCTTTGACCACTCGAGTGTTGTAAGAGACTGATCGAGTGCCCAAGACATGAGAGCACTAATCCTAGCACCCGAGGCACTTGAGTGCCGATCCCAATGCTTGAGCATTGCATCTTCATCGAGCATACCTAAGGCTATTTCTTCTATACATTTTAGTCGTTTTTCTCCACCAAAAACTCACCTTGGCCAGAATGGGAGTCATGAAGGTCGTGAGTGAGTCATGGACTACTTTCTTTCTTTCCATAGGTTACAAGATTGATATAAAGTAGATCTTTTACAATAAAAGTTCCTATACTCCATTAAAGGAGTTTACAACCAATCTAATGAATAAAAATAGGATTTTTACAACAAAGAAAATATATATATATATCCTACGCTCCTAAGCATGAAGCTTACAACCTAATCTAGAAAAGACATTCCAACAACAATAATCATAGTTATAACCATCATATTAAAAAAATAAATAAATAAATATAACCCACAAACATTCATCCCAGAGGTCAAGAGATAAAACAAAATACCTTGCAAAATAAAGTTAGAAAACCTTAAAACAAATCTAACAAGCAAAAACCTATCCTAAGGCTTTGATACTAGTTGTTGGAACTTTAGATTTCTTTATTTCCTTACCCTAGATCGAATAAGGAGCATGGAATCTACCCTAGTGTTCTCTAAAAACAATTCCAGTAGAAACAATGGTAATAAAAAACCATATAGAATAATAATCTAGAGAAGATAATAATCGTACCAAGATCTAGATGTTCCTAGATCAAATCTGTGTGGTAAAGAAGAAGCCTAGAATCTTTGGAAGTCTCATACGCCCAAAATCTTCCACCTGATGACTCTAACCACAATCTTAGTACTCTAAAGGATGAGCTTTGGAAGAGAGGAAACTTTGGCTTTGTCTCTAGAGGCGAAATATGACTCTCTAGAAAGTGAATAAGAAACCCTAACCCCTAAGGGGTTATTTATAGGGTTCTCAAACTAAGCTTAAGTGATTTGAGCTCATATGGGCTTGGGTCACTCAATCTAGTCCAAAATGAATCCTAATTGATTAATTGATCATATAGGGTCATCTAATTAATTAATTACCTTAATTCAAAGATCTTGTTCATTATCCCTTGTGTTAGGATAGGACCCTTAAAAGCATGATATGATATAATAGATTTGGAATACATTACTTATTTAATGATATTCCAAGTTCACTTTTATCTATTCTTATTCCATATATTATACTCTATGACTATTCTGGCCTAGCATCTCTAGCATTATACATGATTTGGATCCATTAAAAGTTGTATGGAAGATTCAAATCATGGGTTCCTTACAAGTAGATCATTTATTCACAGTCGGTTCATAGATGTAGCTGAAGATGGTGATTCAAAAAGGGCTATGGCTTTACCCATAAGTTGCATTTATGTCAATATAGGCCTTGAAAGATGTGAAACTTGGTGAAATTTTGGTTCAAAAAAGGTGTGAACATATGGATCTAGATACCAGTGCTTCACTAAGACCCTGAGTTGTGGGGATTTAATGCTAAAAAGTTCAACCCTGAGAGGTTTGCTAATGGGATTTCAGGAGCTTACAAGTCTCCCAATGCCTACATTCCATTTGGTGTACGGACTCGAATGTGTCCTAGCCAGAACTTAGCCATTACAGAAATGAAGATCTTGTTTGCTATCATTCTATCACATTCCTTGATCCCTCTCCCTTTCTCCTAATTATCACCATTCCCCTCACTTGAATTTGCTGCTAGAGCCTGAATATGGGGTCAATCTCATCATCAGGAAGATATGTGAGAATCAACGACAAAGAAGATGAAATGAACCTACCAGCCTCAGATGCATAAGAGTTCAGGTAATCTTCAGTACTAAATTCAACTATCTTGATACTAAGCCGTATATGCGGTGAAATGCCTGGCTATATGTATTTCGCTTCCTGTAATGGCTAACATTATGATATTGATGCCTAGCTATGTATTTTGTGAAATAGAATATTGTATTGTTTATTTGGTCTCCTGTAATGTCTACCATTGTCCTACTAATCCATGTATATGTATATTGAAATACCTTTTGCATTATGGATTACATTTACAGCACAAAGTCCAGGACTGAAGAATTCATTCTTTGGCAAGTTTCACAAATTTGGAGAGTGTTACGTTTTAAGTTATCCAATGAAGAAAATTATTCCAGGGGCTACCTTCATAACATAATTGCCTGAAAATTGGGCCAAAATGGAAAATAATACTAATAATAATAATAATAATAAATAAATAAAAATAAATAAAGAGCAAAGAAAGGAAGAAAACCAACTGCAGCAAAAACAAAAAACAAAAAATTGCCCCCCTGCAGCAAGATTCAACTTTCACTCCTGCATATATTCTTTATTGGTATTAGTAAGTAAATTGAAGACACGCAACGGGTTCCCCACAGTTAACCACTTCTAACTTTGTGAAACCTAGAAGTTCAATAAAGTTTTCTGTGTTTTACAAGAACAACGAATTCATTGCACAATTGATCTACATACGAAAAATCATGCCCAAATGCAACCATAAACTTCTTGATTCACTTGGGACTTGATTCAACTGAATATCCTCCATCCCTGGTCTGCAAATGCACTTAGTAGTACTAAGCCCTTTGCAGTTTTTGCATAATCTGTTTGATATTGTGGTCCAATAGTCAATATTTAATCTTTCGTAGTATACTTCATTCATGGTCGTTTATGTGGTGGCCATTCAGGGACTGAAAGACGAGCCAAGCTGGTTTAATAAGTTCAATTGCATTTTTTTTTTTTCCTTTCTTCCATAAGAAATTTTGGTTTTTCAATAGCCAGACAACCATATTTGGACTTCACAGGTTTTTCTTGGATGTAGAAGACAATGGACCCAGATGGTTTTCATATTTTCTTCAATTCTTTCAAGCTTATATTGGCTAAATTTATGAACCTACTGGCATCAATTTGGACTGCCTAAGTGAGAATTGACCAACTGACAGCAAGGTTCTGGCATTATTGGCTGATATGGGCCGGGGATGGGCCATGATTTTTTACTACAGGAGAAAAAGGAAGACAGATACTTAAAAAGCTGATGAGGATAGTATTGTCTCATTAATTCATTATAGTTTTTGTGATAACAAGATTGTCGCATAAGGATAAGGGTACGTACACTCTATCCATCCAACTGTATGGATAGGATGCTCCTCTTTTCCCATTGATCAGCGATCAGAGCATTGATATTCTGTCTCCCTCTATGACCTGAGTGTTTTGTGATGTTTTTGAATTGTGGCCATATAGTGCTAGTTCTTGTACCTTTCACTTCCACGAGATCCTATTGCCACTTCGGGAGGACACTCTAAAAGTCCTTGAATTCACATAAACTCTGAATCAACTACGCCTTACCCAAACGTTTAAATTACTTTAATTACTCTTATATTGTTGTGTGATTAGTGGAACGTGCTTTGAAGTGTTGCACCGGGATGTGTTCTCCATGCAGTTTGCATTTAATTCAATGCAGTAATTTTTTTCCTCTTTGTAGAAAATGAATTAATAAATAAAAACAAAGAATTCTTTTTTTTTTTTTTTTTTTTTTTTACATGTATACCATAAAAAATTATTCTCACCCTAAGCTTTCTAAAGACATTATTTGTAATTTTTGAACTTAATAATGGATTTACGTCATGTAAAAGATGATTAAGAACTTAGTTCCTTCTTTTGTATAGTGTCTAATGAAAATCCTATTTTTTCCTAAAATTTGTGTGGTTTAAATTAATAAGGTGTGCCAAGAAAATAACATCCCATCTTTTGTTCATTGCTGAGATTAATGGCCTCAAAAAACACAATAGCTGACTTGACAAAGAGAGAGAAATTGGATTATAATTCATACATTTAGGTATTTAATTTTGTGACTCTAAATATATGAATTATCCTAATCCAATTTAACACCTATTATATGATCAAGAGGTTTAAAAACCCTAACCCAATCTATGGTTGAAAATAACCAAGGGAATGCCATACACAGTGACAACTAGTAGCAGTAGTAGACCACTAGCAGTAGTAATAATAGTAATAGTTGTCCACTAGTAGCAATATTAGCGGTTGTAGACCATTAGTTGTAGTGGTAACAATAGTGGACCAGTAGTAGTAATAGTAGTCGTGGACCTGTATTTTTTATTTGTCTCCATTCAATGACGAGGCTCTTTTTCTTGTGATAATTTTATTTTTTGTTTTAAAATTAAAGTTGTCACTTATTTTATTATTTTAAAAAAAATTAAAATTAAAAAAAAAAATCCTAAGAGTAATTTCTTATTTAAAAAAAAATAAGCTTATAAGTCGAGAATGAATTTAAGGATCAGGTTTCTTATTGAAAAAGTACAATAATAAGTCGTACCATCTCTAATATACTTTATACTTTAATAAGTGAAGATAACTTTGATATGAATTAACTAATTAATGGATACATTCTTAATAAGAGAATAAAGTGTCCTTGAATTGTATGGTTTTATTTATATAAATAGGGTTTAATTAACAATTTTAAAATTTTGAATTTTATTTACATGAATAAAATTAGATGTAAATTACAAAATATTACCAAATTGATTCATGACATGAATTTTATTTTTAATGTCATACAAGGATCCAATAATAAAATAAAAATAAATAAATGGATAAAGTGATAATAAAATAGAAATATAACAACAATAATAATGGTAAGATTTTCATCTATGAATTATTAATATCACGGTTTTAAAAATGGCATCGAGCTAACCAATACGACCATCGACCGATCACAATTCTGGTTCGATCCAGTTAATTAAGCCAACAAATAAAAGGTTTCTTTCCCTCCAACAACAAACAAATATGAATCATTTAAATTTATATATAAATATAAATATTTATATCTACATTTATTTTATAATAATTATTCATAATAAATATGAAATTAATATAATAATTTTTAAAATTTAAAAAAAAAAAAAATTATAGATATATAATTAAATTAAATATTATAATTTTCTATTCACCTTCATATTTAAATATGATACCTATTCCACTTAATAAAATTTAGTATATTAATAATTTATATTTATCTTTATCATTTAATTTGCTATATCAAATACAAAATATATATATATATATATATATATATATATTAATTTCTTATAATTAAAAATATAAAATATGTATTTATGGCACCACCAGTTCGACCACCGGTCCGACTAGTGAACCATAAACCGGTAACTTTTCCAGTTCAATGTCCGATTCGATTTTGAAAACATTAGTTAATATGCAATAACAATAATAATAATCTAATTTAATGTGCATATTTATAAAGTTCATAAAACACATCTTCTTTGCATCATTAAATTTAATAATCATGACAATGATAATAAATTTGACTCAAATTATTTACAAAATTAATTCATAAAAATAAATGATTTTCTTTAATAATTTCATCATAGAAAATGTAAGACATCCAAAATATAATCTTAATCTTCATGAACTTACAAAATTAATTCACAAAGCGGTTTCTTGAAATAGTGACATAAGAAATTTGATTCAATTCAGATGAGTGTAAAAATATATATATATATATATTTTTTATTATTAGTGTTAATACAATAAAAAATAGTTTGATTAATATTAATGACTCAACTTGCATATAAATTTAATAAAAAAATGGTTTTTCTTTCTTTATGGATATCAATACACAAAAACAACCCAATTCATGTATTTTCACAAAATTAATCTTTAAAAAACAATTTTTTTTATTTATTAATGTAGATATACAAAGCTACCCAATTCATGGATGATACAAGAGATGATTACCTAAATTATCAAACCCAACCTTATTTATACAAATTAAACAAAACATCTCTTAAATTCTCTAATTAATTACAATATAACAACAAAAATAAAAATAAATAAATAAATAAACAAATAACTAAAACATAAAATTTATCTCTTCTTCTATCACAAAAATCTTCTTTTTCCTTCTTATTCTCTCTCTCTCTCTCTCTCTCTCTCTCTCTCTCTCTCTCTCTCTCTCTCTCTCTCTCTCTACTTTATAATAACCCCCTCTTCCTTGTGAGAAAAAGCCCCCTTAAAAAAAAAGTTCTAATTGTTTCCCTCTTCGCAAAAATTCCTGCCACTTTTTAAAAATTCTACTCCCAAAAAATTTTGCTACCCTTTTCTGTTTTTAGAAAATTTTGGTTTTCTTTCCCTACTCTCTCTTCATAATCACTTTCTTCCAAATTCAGGAATTCCCTTGTTGAGGGTCCCTTTCTTTTTCTTTTTCTTTTTTTTAAAAAAAAATACAAAATAAAATTGTTTCAGCTCATTTTTAAAATTCTCTCTCGTTCTTTTAGAAAAAAAATATATATACTATGACCTCATATTTCTTAAAAAGAAAAATTTTGCTTTCCCATTCTGTCCAAATAATTCTTTTGATCTCTCTCATTCCTAAAAAAATTCTCTTTTCCCATTCTTTTCAAATAAAATCTCTTTGTTTAAAAACTTAGATTCTCTCTCTCAAAATAGAAGATTTTATCTCAAAAATTTCTAATTCTTATCTAAAAAAATTATGATTTTCTCTCAAAAATGTTGATTTTACCCCTTAAAAAAAATTCTAATTTTCTCTCTTTCCAATTTTTTTTCCTTTAAAAATGTAAAATAAAACAAAACAAAATAAAATAAATATAAAAAGTTTATGGGTCAAGTATAAGAGGATAAAAATATTTCTAAATCAAAGGGTTTAAAAATCTATGAATAAAAATTAGGCTTGAAACTTTGGATAAAAAGACCCTAGGACAAATTTTGGGGTTTACAAATATGCCCCTCTTCGATAGAGTGCATGACTGCAAGGAACATATATGCTGAAATGAGATGAAAGCATGAACAATGAATGAAATGAAGTGAAATGTATCGAAGAATAAAAAAGACCCTTAAAATTGTCCTAGTATAATGTGAGCTCGCTCAAATCATGAAACATACTCAAGGGTCGCTAAAGGGAAAGATGACATATTTGCATGAGATTCAGGGAGGGTTCTACTGAACCAAGAGATAAAGTAATGTCTATAAGAATCTCTTAAGAGGATATGCTATTGAAACTATGAATGAATGGACGCAAAAGAGAAAGAGGAAGGAATGAGAAGAAAACCAATAACTAAAGGAATGACTCAAAGTCGAAGGCTTGCCTCTAAGTTGAACAAACATGAATAGTAAAGGCATGATAGGACTAATTATATAGGCATGAACAAAATGGAAGGCAAGATGTGATGTAATCAATTGTATAAGTGCAATCTAAACTGAAATAAAACATGATGTGACCAATCGTATAGGTGGTGTCTAAAATTGAAATAAGACATGAAGTGATTGATCATACGGGTGCAATCTGAAATTGAAATAAGACACAATGTGACTAATCGTACAAGTGCAATTTAAATTTGAGAATTGGACGTGATACAACCAATCACATAGGTGTGATTTGAAATTAAAATAAGACTGATCAATCATATAGGTGTGATTTGAAATTAAAACAAAACATGATCAATCATATAGATGTGATCTAAAATTGATAACTAGATGTGACACAACCAATCATATACATGCAGTCTAAAACTAAAAATTAGACATGACACGATTGATTATACAGGTGTGATTTGAAACTAGAATAAGACATGATTGATTATATAGGTAAGCCCTAAAAATGAAAATTGGATGTCACACAACCAATTGTACAAGTGTGGTCCAAAATTGAAATAAGACATGATATAAGTGGTTGTACAAGTGCAATCTAAAACTAAGAATTGGACATGACACGATTAATCATACAGGTAGGGTTTAAAACTAAAATAAGACATGACCGATGACATAGGTGCAGTGTAAAACTAAAATTTGAACATGACTTGACCGATTGCATAGGTGCGATATGAAACTAAGATAAGACATGACCAATCATATAGGTATAGTATAAGATTAAAAAATAAAAAATAAACATGACATGACTGATTGTATAGGTGCAGTCTAAAATTGAAATAAGATTTAACATGATTGATCGAGCAAATGTGGTTTAAAAGTGAAATAAGAAAAAAAAAATCATTAATATCCCTTAAAAATGAAAAGTAGGCATGCAATCATGATGACCAAAATCTCTTAAAACTGAGGGATGTAGCGGCCATGACCAAAATCTCAAAAAATGTAAAAACTAGGGACACAATTGCAATAACCAAAATCTCCTAAAACAAGGGACGCGATCATGATGACTAAAATTTCCAAAAACTAAAACTAGGGATGCAATTGCGATGATTGAAATCTCATAAAAAGTAATTAAAAACTAGGGACATGGTCATGATGATTGAAATCTTTTAAAAACTAAGGAATGTTGTCACAATAACTAAAATATCCTAAAAAGTAATAACTAAGGTCAATATGGCAATAACCAAAATCTCCTAAAAACTCAAAAAACTAGGAGTGTGGTCACTATGATCGAAATCTCCTAAAATCTAAAAGACACGATCATGATGACCAAAATCTCTTAAGAACTAAGAGATGCAGTTGTGATGAGTAAAATCTCCCAAAATGTAAAACTAGTGATGCAACCTTAATGACTGAAATCTTTTGAAAAGTAAAACTAGGGATGTGATAGCAATGACTGAAATCTCCTAAAATTAAGGGACATAGTAGCAATGAGTGAAACCTCTTAAAAAGTAAAACTAGGGGAGTGGTTGCAATAATCAAAATCTCCTAAAAACTAAGGGACATAGACGCAATGACCAAGGTCTCCTAAAGACTAAGAACTAAGAATGCAGTCACAATTATCAAAATTTCCTAAAAAGTAAAACTAAGAATGTGGTTGTGATGAGCAAAATCTCTTAAAACACAAAAATTAAGGATATGATCTTAATGACTAAAATCTCTTAAAAGGTAAAAAGTAGGAATGTGGTTGCAATAATTGAAATCTCCTAAAAACTGAGGGACATAATTGAGATGACTAAAATATCTTAAAAAGTAAAAACTAGGGACGCGATTGTCATGATCGAAATCTCCTAAAACACACATAACAATGGGATGTGGTAAATGATCGAAACCACATAAAAAAATACTCAGAATGATGAATAGGATGTGGTATATCACTAAAATCACCTAGAACAAACTTGATAAAAAGGGGGTATGCCCTAGTATGACAACTCACAAAGATTAACAACCAGGTCAAGTGACAATGAAGTCTGCTAATGATTGGATAATCTCAATGAAAGAGGTATTCCATAGTATGAATTGGTGACCAACATGAGATGCAGAATGCCATGAAAAACTACTACACTTTGGAGTATGTACTAGAAGAAAGCCTTTAAAGGCATGAAAAATGTAATAAAATTTTGAATTTTTATTATTTATTAATAAAGTTTCAATTCACTTTTATCTATGCTAATTCCATGCATTATAGCTTAAAATAATTCTAACCTACTGCTATTTCATTTTATGTAACTTGAGTACATTAAGAGTTGCATGAAATATCCAAGTCATGGGTTTCTTGCAAAAAGATGACTTGTTCACAACCGATTCATGGGCTTAAACAACTAACTAGAGGTTATAGTGCACTACCTTCTAATTGAAAGGATGACTGGTCTTGGTTATCAACATAGGTTTCCCATTATGAGTGCACTAGTGTGTATGGTTACACATTGGGCATGATCTACGGTAAGTCATGACTTAAGGCTATCAAGTAGTCATGGTTTCATCAAGTTATTTCATTGTGTTGTCTCTCAATCTTGAGAGAATATTAAGCTTGCGTTAAAGTTAGTAATGACTTTGACCTATAAGTAAGATCATAAGTTGATCATATATTACCTAAGGATTGGGTCACTATTGATGGAAGTTGATAGTAATAGGTATTCTCAATAGAGGCAACAAGATATCTCATAGGATTGAGACAAAGTGTCCCCTTGGATAATCCTAAGGAGGTGTTTTCATGTGAACCGTGACTATAATAGTTCCTTAAGTGGAACTTGTCATATACTCTTTAAAAGCTAAGAAATGTTAGTTAAACATACAATAAGAGGATTTATAACCAAAGGATAGGAGAGGTATTCTTTAAAGGTTGATAGATTTGCCCATGTTAGACTATGGACAACAATACTCATGGGGAGATTAAACACAATACATAACAAGTCACAAACCTAAGCACATGATGTCTCATTGTTATTTAAATAGGGTATTAAAGTGTAGTTGATTCTCTTTAGTGGGATGTTGAATCAACTTCAAAATTCGATTTTAAGGGTACTATTGTTGGGAACCTTAGATCTCTCTGTTCTCTAATCCTGGATTATATAGGTACATGCAAACTACCCTAGGCCTCTAAATCATATGCAATGGAAGCAAAATTAAAATTTTTACCAATTTAGGATCCAAAGAAAATTCATTAGAAACCTCTAACTTTGATTTGGACATTCCCAAATCAAATCTTCAGGGTAAAAATGAAATGTAAAGAGTCTAGAGGTCTCGTGCACCCAATGGCTCGAACCATGATCTTAGCAAGCAATCCAAATCATGGGCTTTGGAAGGAAAGAACTTTAGGCTTTCTCATTCTCTCACTCTCTTGAGGTGGAAGACAATTATTTCATAAAAAGTTATGGAAACTCTAACCCTTCAGGGGGTATTTATAAGGTTTCCCTACTGAGCTTAAGTGACCTAAGCCCACCAAGGCTCAGGTCACTTAATCTAACCTAAAATGGGTCTTAGTTGATTAATTAACCACACAAAACTATCTAATTAATCAATTAACGCAATCTATAGAACTTGTTCACTATTCCTTGTGCAACTTGGCATAATTACCAAAACATTCTTATGCACAAGGGTGAACATAGAACCAACCTAACCCTTATAAACCATGCTATTATGGTATATGAGCTCAGAACAAGGACCACTAGGACCTACAAGAGTATAGACCCCCTCATAATCCAATTTTAAAGTTGATTCAACATTCCACTAAAAAGAATCAACTACACTCCAGTACCCTATGTAAATAATAATGAGGCATTGCTCGAGTCTGTGACTTACCATCAACTGCATGCAAACTCCCTATGAATCGATCTCTGTAATCTAATAAGTTAGTGTTATCACATATCAAGATTATATCTTTAATCCTTGAGTTGCAAATCTCATTTATTATGTAATCAATTGACATACTCTAGTTCCAAGAAGGATATGTCAAATTTTCACTAAATGAAATGTTATAGCCATAGTCTTCTAGATCACATATCATTTGGATCACCTAAGAGGATACATTGTCTTAATCCATGAGATATAATGATGTCTCTATTAAGAAAACTTGTTACCACCAGTCTTCATCAATAGTGACCCAATCTATAGGGATATATGACTACCTTAGTGTCTTACCCATAAGTTAAAGCCTCATGTTGACTTTATCGCTAGCTCAATATGCTCTCAAGGTCAAGAGTCCATGCGGTATAATAGCTTGGTGAATCATGACAATCGATTGCCCTATGTAATGATTCATTATATGTCATATCCAACGTGTATTACATACACTAGTGTGCTCAACATGGGAAAACCATCCCGATGGCCAAGAAAAGTCATTCCTCCAATTAGGAGCTAGTGCACTATTGTAATACCCTAAGCCCAAAAGATTTTAATATTTTATTATGGACTTAGGCTTAAAATAAATAAATAAATAAAATATAAATAAATAACTAATTAATAATTAAAATATAAATACTATACTCACGTTCTAAACAACCATTTCTAAACTCTCAAATGTTACAAAGAATGTACATAGAAAAATCTAGGGTTTCAGATTTAAGTGAAGTGAAGTGAAGGAGGATTTTGATTTTTTTTGTTCTTCTGTGAAAATTTCATGGTAAGTGATTCTTATAGATTTTTATTTTTTTTTAGTTTTTCTATTTGATGCATTATTGTCAAAACCTAGAAGAAAATTTTATATGAAACAATGGAGTTTATTTATTTTTTAATATATATATGTATAGGATTTTTGGGAGAAATAGATATCCATGTAAATAGAAATTCTTATGTGCATGAGAAAAGAATTGTATTAAAAAAAAATAATAATAAGGCTAAAACCTAGAGATTGGTATCTGTACAGTAAGATTCCAATTATCTAGGAAGTAGAATTACATGGAACCTAGAGTTTGGTGCATAGTAGGATTCTTTATTTAAAACAAATAGAATTTAGTGTAGAATAGGATTCCTTATTCAAATGAAATAGAATTTTTTGAGAGATACATAGATTAATTGTTAAGCTAAGACTTTTGTGTGTGGTATTGTGTATTGGTGTGCATGCATAGTGGAAGTGCATGAGACATAAACTTTTGATGGAGTGTTAGTATAGGAAATAGAGTTTAAAAAAAAAAATTAATCTAATATAAAAATATTGGAGGCCTGGAATTTTATTATGCTAGGATTCCGAAATGAATTAAATTTTTCTAACTTAGATAAATTAA
Source organism: Vitis rotundifolia (assembly GCA_030254885.1). Taxonomy (NCBI): domain Eukaryota; kingdom Viridiplantae; phylum Streptophyta; class Magnoliopsida; order Vitales; family Vitaceae; genus Vitis; species Vitis rotundifolia. Next base: position 18,338,092 of record CM058160.1, on the reverse strand, counting down.
ATTAAATCAAATTAAATTGATGTAATTAGATTAGATTAATTATAAGTTAGGGAATTTGAAAAGTTCAGGACAATAAATTCAAGACAATTAAGGAATGGAAATATGATATTTTTCCTAGATGAATGAATTATTTATGTGTTAAAAATATGTATATATTTAGAATATAATTATTATTAGAACATTGGTTTAAAGAACTCTTATAATTTCTCAAGTGATTCGTAGAAAATTCTATCACTTTGATCTTTGGAGTTTGAGTCCAGGTAAGGGGACTAACTAAAAAATATTTCTTTTATGAATGGTCAAGTATAATTTTCTTTTGAAAGTTTCAAGAAATTGGGAAATAATTTTGTTATATTGTATATGTTTGCTTACGTGTGTGATATGAATTTTTTTTTGGTTTTAAAATTAAAAAAAAAAAAAAAAAAAGTTAGGACTCTGGTAATCTAATCCTTTAAAATAAGGGAAAGTGTTTTGACTTTCATTACCTTTGGTGTAGGTAATGATAATTTGTAAACCCAGTTAGTAAGGTAGTTACTGACCTATGGTATACCATTAAATTAGTTCTAGTTTCGTCCACCATCATGTAAGGAACACATGGGTTAGCCACTTCTATAAGTCCTATTACAATAGGCATCTCTATAAGTCCCAATTTGATGGTCACTTTCTGTAAAAAGCCAAAGTTGTTCATTTAATATGTATGTTTGCAAAATAACATTATGCTTAAATTATTTTGAAAATGACACATTTAATATTAGTTGTTTTGTTTTGTTTGAAAACATGCTATAAAGATTCACTATTTCATTTTTGGAAATACGTATACTTGACCTTTATACCTCTTATTGGGTTTTAAGCTCACTCCTTTTACTAAAATGGTTTCAGGTACACTTAATACTAGTAAGGAGTGATTCGGGTATGAGGGTTTTTCATATGTCCATTTAGTTCTTAGTTTTAAGTTTAATGTCATAATGACATTTTGTTATTAGTAGTTTAATTTGCCACTACTATTTTAGATAATTTTTTATATTTGGATTATGGATTTCATGCGAAATGATAATTTCTTATTATTTCTTTTAAAATATATGATCATTTTGGAAGTTTGCTTGTAAAATGACCTTGGTGCTTAGCTTGCAGGTTAGGATATGGTCTTGTAGACTTTTTATCATAGTTAAGATTGAGTTAGATTATGTGTGACAAGAATCTTAATTCATTTATTTATTTATTTTTTCATTATTTCTTTTTTCTTTTTTTAAATTTTGAAGTTCTTTTAGTAATTACATTATTTTATTCCAAACCCTTTCAATATTCCTTCCATTTCTAATCCTCTCGTACCTTGAGGTGAATAGGTTCTTATGGCTCTTAAATGTACTACTTCATCTCATGGTAGTCAAACATCGAAAGATAATGCACCATCAAGGATAGTTGGAAATGTAAATGCTCCACTTAGGAACAATGAAGAAGTATCGATACCTTTCCCAACCGTTGAGGGAATGACCTAAGTTAGGGGTAATTGGGAGAGATTGATTGAGCATTAGACTTGTGCTACAAAAGTTCAAGCTCGGGTTGTTGAGGCTTAAGCTCGAGCTGCTAGGATCCAATCACAAGGTCAATCATTTATTTCTTATGGGAGCACTTCCAAGTAATTTAAGAAATTGGGTCCTCATTTCTTCAAATGGGAGCTAAACTCAATAATGGCAGAGTCCTGGATTCTCAACCTAAAAAAATATTTTGATGTTCTGGGTTGTTTTGAGACATAGAAGGTAATGTTTGTTAGCTTCATGTTAGGAAGAGAGGCAGGACACTAGTGTGGAATGGAGAAAAGGCTTTTAAGGAATCAAGAATGTTTAGTTTGGGATCAATTTAAGGAGGTTTTCTATAAAAAAAAATATTTTCCTAAGAGTGCTCGATGTCAAAAAGAGGTTGATTTTTCATAGTTGGTACAAGGTGATATGACAATGGTTAAGTATGAAGCAAAGTTCAACCTGCTTTCTCATTTTGCTCCAGATCTTATAGCCAATGAGGAGCATAAGGCATTTAGTTTTAAGGATGGTTTGAATCCATTTCTAAAGGATAAACTCTATCTTTTTAAGTTTGAAACATACTTAGAAGTGGTGGATAGTGTTCTCCCAGCTAAGAGAAGTAGCAAAGAGCTTCAACAGTATAGGGAGCAACAACGTAAGAGAAACAAATCTAATAATTCACAAAGCAATCAAGCTTAGAAAATATCTAATCAATCAAGAAAAAAGAGTAAGAAGCCAACTCAAGAAATAAACCAAGGATTTCATCCAATTTATACTAAGTGTGGTAAAAAGCATGGTGGTACCACATGCTATAGAGAGATTGGTGCATGTTTCAATTATGGTCAGAAAGGCTGATTAAGATATTAGAGGATATGCTACGAGCATGTATCCTAGACTTGGGAGGTAGTTGGGAAGATCACATGCCTTTAGTGGAATTTGCTCATAATAATAGCTATCAAGCTAGTATTGGTATGGCGCCATATGAGGCATTATATGGTAGAAGGTATAGGTCTCCAATTTTTTGGGATGACATTGGTGAGAGGAAGCCCCTAGGTATAGAGTTAGTTTAGGTGACTATAGAAAAAGTTTCATTAATTAAAGATAGATTGAAGACTGCCTAAAGCCAACAAAAAAGTTATGCAAACAAACGGAGATGGAATTTGGAGTTTCAAGTTAAGGATCAGGGTATTCTCAAGGTTTCACATATGAAAACAATAATGAGGTTTTGAAAGAAAGGAAATTTGAGTCCTAGATATGTGGGACCTTTTGAGATTTTGGAGATGATTGGCACTTTAGCTTATCAAATTACATTACCCCCAAGTTTGGAGAGGATTTGTAATGTCTTCCATGTTTCAACTTTAAGGAATTTTGTGCATGATCCTTCGCACATAGTAGAACTTGAGCCCTTTCACTTGGCAGAAAACTCGACTTATGAAGAGTTTCCTATTCGAATTGTTGATACGATGGACAAGGTTCTTCAACGTGTAGTAGTTAAGTTGGTTAATGTTTAGAGTAGTAATCACTCAGAAATGGAGGCTACTTGGTAATCAGAGGAAGGTATAAAGGATAAATTTCCATACATCTTTCATACTTCAATTATGCAAGTTTAGAGGACTAAACTTTTTTTTAAAGAGAGGAGGATGTAATACCCTAAGCCCAAAAGATTTTAATATTTAATTATGGGCTTGGACCTAAACTCTCAAATGCTTCAGAGAACGTACATAGAGAAATCTAGGGTTTTAGATTTAAGTGAAAAGAATGAGGATTTTGATCTTTTTGTCATTCTGCGAAAATTTCAAGGTAAGTAATACTTCTTAAAGATTATTTTTTTTATTTTAGTTTTTCTTCTTAGAAACTTTGGTTTCTTAATAAGATTCAAAAAGAATTAATGAAAATAAGACATTCAGAAAATAAATTAAAAGTAATTAAATCTAGAATTATATAATAGTAGAAAGTTTGATGCATTATTGCCAAAACCTAGAAGGAAATTCTATATGAAACAGTGGAGTTTATGTTTTTTTTATAAATATATATATAGGATTTTTGGGAGAAATAGGTATCCATGTAAATAGAAATTCTTATGTATAGGAGATAAGAATTGTATTAAATAAATAAATAAATAAAATCAAAGGCTAAAACCTAGAGTTTGGTATATGTATGGTAAGATTCCAAGTATATGGGGAGTAGAATTACATGGAACCTAGAGTTTGGTGCACAATGGATTCTTTATTTAAAACAAATATAATTTAGTGCACAATAGGATTCCTTATTCAAATGAAATAGAATTGGTTGTGAGATACATCGATTAATTCTTAAGCTAATACTTTTGTGTGTGGTATTGTGTACTGGTGTGCGTGCATAATGGAAGTGCATGAGATTGAAACTTTTGATGGAGTGTTGGTACATGAAATAGAGTTTAAAATATAAAAATATTGGAGGCCTCGAATTTTATTATGTTAAAAACAATAGAAAGTTTGATGCATTATTGCCGAAACATAGAAGGAAATTCTATATGAAACAGTGGAGTTTATGTTTTTTTTATAAATATATATATAGGATTTTTGGGAGAAATAGGTATCCATGTAAATAGAAATTCTTATGTGTAAGAGATAAGAATTGTATTAAATAAATAAATAAATAAAATCAAAGGCTAAAACCTGGACATTGGTATATGTATGGTAAGATTCCAAGTATGTAGGAAGTAGAATTACATGGAACCTAGAGTTTGGTGCACAATGGATTCTTTATTTAAAACAAATATAATTTAGTGCACAATAGGATTCCTTATCCAAATGAAATAGAATTAGTTGTAAGATACATGGATTAATTCTTAAGCTAATACTTTTGTGTGTGGTATTGTGTACTGATGTGCGTGCATAATGGAAGTGCATAAAATAGAAACTTTTGATGGAGTGTTGGTACATGAAATAGAGTTTTAAAAAAATTAAAATAAAAAACTTAATCTAATATAAAAATATTGGAGGCTTGGAATTTTATTATGTTAAGATTCCAGAATGAATTAAATTGTCTAACTTAAATAAATTAAATTAAATCAAATTAAATTAATGGAAATTATATTAGATTAATTATAAGTGAGGAAATTTTATATAAAAAATGGAGTGCATGAGACAAACTTTTAATGGAGTGTAGGTACATGAAATAGAGTCTTTTTTTATTAAAAAAAAAAAAGAAAAAAAAACTAATCTAATATAAAAAAATTGGAGGCCTAGAATTTTATTATGTTAGGATTCTTAAATGAATTAAATTTGTCTAACTTAAATAAATTAAATTATATCAAATTAAATTAGATTAATTAAAAGTGAAGAAATTTGAAAAGTTCATGACAATAAATTCAAGACAATTAAGAAATAGAAATATGATATTTTTCTTGGATGAATGAATAATTTATATATGTGTTAAAAAACTTATATATTTAGAATATAATTATTATTAGAACATTAGTTTAAAGAACTCTTATAATTTTTCAGGTAATTCATAAGAAATTCTACCACTTTGATCTTTGGAGTTTGAGTTCAGGTAAGGGGACTAACTAAAAAATATTTCTTTTATGAATGGTCAAGTATAATTTTCTTTTGAAAGTTCCAAGAAATTGGGAAATAATTTTTTATATTGTATATGTTTGCTTACATCTATGATATGATTTTTTTTGTTTTAAAAGAATAAAAAAAAAATACGACTTTGGTAATTTGATTCTTCTTAATAAAGGAAAATATTTTGACTTTCATTACCTTTGGTGGAGGTAATGATAATTTATTAACTCAATCAATAGGATAGTTACTGACCTATAGTATACCATTAGATTGGTTCTGATTCTGTCTACCATCATGTAAAGAACGCATGAAGTTAGCCACTTCTGTAAGTCCTATTATAATGGGCACCTCTGTAAGTTCTAATTTGATGGGCATTTTTTGTAAAAAGCCAAAGTTATTCATTTAATATGTATGTTTACAAAATAATGTTATGCTTAAATTATTCTGAAAATGACACAAGAAATATTAGTTGTTTTGTTGTGTTTGAAAGGATGCTATAAAGATTCCCTATTTCATTTATGGAAACATGTACCTTTATACCCCTTATTGGGCTTTAAGCTCAATTCTTTTACTAAAATGTTTTCAAGTACACCTAATTTTGGCAATGAGTGAGATGAAAATTCAAGAAAGCATACTAATTAAATTTGAAAACATCACATCCATCAAAATAGATAACATGAGGATTGTCAATACTGTAGATTGGACCAAATTTGACTTTTGTATTTTATGTATGTACTAAGAGGGAGGAAGATTTTCTTGTCCACTAAGGGACTAAACTAAACATTCATTGTCGCTCTCCCAGTATTTTATCATATGTCCTGATATTTACTTTTCATTCCATTAAGTCTTTGGAAGAAGTATTTTAGCATATCCATTCATTGTTGCTCTCCCAGTATCTGCATCTGCACATCACTCATTCAACATCTTCCATTGCAATCATAAACTGAAAGTATGTATAAACAATATTCCATTAATAATGTTTATCAAGTTCTCATAACTTTTCATTTTTGTCCTCCTAATTTGACCACCAATTTCCATTGTACATGTAGATGTCTCCTGCTTGACAAGAACATTCCAATCCCTTAATGAATAGGTGATTTTGGCTGCAGTTATTACATGTGGTCTTCTACTAAATTTTTGTTCCCTTTTTGCCTTGGACCTTGGTTTTAGGTACATCTACCCATTCACAATATTTGTTTCACTTTTATATAGTCCTACAAATTTCTTCTGAAGATGTAAAAAGGGCAAAACATTGATAAAGATTAAATCTAAAATTTCTTCATCATAATTGTAGCCTATCCATGTGCTGTTATGTTCTTGACTTCTCACAAAGATGATGCTTCTTTTCATGCATTAGACTAGTGTATTATATTACCAATTCAATTGCATTTTTTTAGTTTCTTTCAAGAATTTTCATTGCTTTCCTTTTTTTTTAGGAGGTGGATTTTCTTTGCAATTATGCCTTTGCCTTTTCTCTAAATTTTTCTCTACATGCTTCTTCAATCCTCTATTTCAAATAGACACAACCATTTTTTATTTTTTTATTTTTATCATGATTGACCTGACTTTACTTGTATACAGTTCTAGCCACACCTTTTGAATTATTTTGCTGCAAAATAAATGCAGTTTCATGTTTGAAACTCAAATGAGATTATTGCATTTATTCCTTTTAATTGCATAACTACACACACAACCTCAAATATGGTGCTTTTTTTTAGGAATTAAATGTTACTCCTTTAGATCTTTGAGACTATCATATCATAAGTAATAGAAGTTCATTGTTTGCATAGCTACATTAATTTTGAGGTCAATTTATGTTAAGGCTATGATGATTTATCTTAGTTTCAATTTAATCTTGAGAAGATTGGAGTAGGCAATTAAAACATTTGGTTGGTCCCTAAATAAAGGCTCTTAGAGGAGAAAGAAGGATACAGACCCAACATTTTCCCTATCCCTTGTATGGACATATATATAAAATTTATCCATTTATTCTGACAACTTGAGATTGAAGTTTATTTCTCGATGTAGAAACATGGAAGCCAATTACTGAATCCATGAGCTTTGGTGCCTTTTGCCAAAGGAATGGCTATTGGATGCCACATTTCCAAATTTAGAACTTCAAGGCTTCGCCCTTTGAAATAATTATTGTTTGACTTTCAAAATCAAGAAGGTTAGGCCAAAATAGTGCATGTCCTTGCTTCGAGATAGCTTTTCATATATGAACACATTTGTTTTGAATTTTATTTTTATATCACAAAAATGGAAGCAAAGATCATCTCATTCACAAAAGACAACTCTTGTGGACTTGATATACGTCTCTACTTTTGAAACTATCAAAAAAAAAATGCAAGCTTCTACTTTTGATACTTAGAAACATAAATTTCTACTTTTGATACCACTGAATCTACCTCAGTGAAGCTTCCATTAGTTCTTAGCATTGGTGATTGATTTCCATATTTATTTTCTTTCCAGATGACAAAGTTCTGCTTCTGTAATTTTTAATGCCTAGCTTCCCTGTTTCTATAATTTCTGTTTTTAATTCAACACTCTGTAGATCCCCTGTTCAGCTACGTCATTGGCTATATGAGTTGGAGATAAATTCTATTTTCCCTGCACAAAATCAAAAGCAGATACCTTTCTTCCTTCCCTTTTTAGGTCTGCCTCAATTCTTGAAAATCTCACGATCTTCAGTTTCATATATATTCTTCTCTGTTTCCTTGATATCCCTTTTTATGGTTTTCTGGAATGAGTTTTCTATTTTTTTTTTTTTTTTTTTTTGCATTCTGGTTTGTGGGTTTTGCTGATAAAGATTTGGTGTGATTTTTTGCATAGGTTTTGGAGGTAGTGTCAAGCATCTTGGTGCTGGGATTACTAATGAGTGTGAGAGTAGTAGAATGCAGAAGGGCAAGAAGTGTGGAGTATCAGGCTATAAACTGCCAGAAACACAGTGCAGTGCTGACAAACTTTGGAGGAAATGGTGATGGAAAAAAGATGAACACCAAGGCCTTTAAGTCTGTAATTGAGATGGAGGAGCAGAGCTCATTGTGCCTGGAGCTTTAATCTCACAAGCCATTTCACTCTTTATATCCCAATCTACTACTGCATTGCATTCACATTTATGATTACTTATTGATAGAAACTTAAAAAAGTTTATGTAATTAGATGATTGATCATGATAGGAATCATTCCTCTGTGACGACTGCCGCTAATTGGATTTGTTATATTAGGGGCATTTGTGTAATTGTCTTCGGTGTTAGTGATTGTATGGAAACTAAACATAAGCAACATCCATTTGAATTTTAAGTTTGTTTTAAAAAATTACAGGTAAATTTTCCTTGAAATTCCAATAATTTCAATCGATAATTTAATTAGGACTGTTAATGAACTGAAATTATAACTAATATTATACCCAACTATTTGGATCTCAACTTTAAACAACGCGTGAAATCAAAACCCACCTAATTCCCAAACAAGCCCTTGTCCAGGCGATCACAGTCCACCAGATACGCAAATCCATAAGCCATATTCATCAGCGTCGCCTCATGCATCTCCGGCGTCGCCGTCGCCGTGGCGTCCGTGGAGAAGAACACCCGGAAGCCCCTCACAAACGCTTCACGCGCCGTCGTCTCGCAGCACAGGTTCGTCATCACCCCCGACACGATGACCTCCTCCACGCCCCTCTCCGCCAAGTACTCCTCAAGGCGCGTGCCCCTGAACGCGCTGTACGTGGTCTTCTCCACCACCTTGTCGGTGGGCATCCGCCCGATCTCCGGCATCAGCTCGGCCTCTGTCGTCCCGTCGAGAATGAGGTCGCCACCCCACCACTCGCCGAGCATGGCGTGGTCGGCGGGGGACTTGTGGGAGTGGCGCGTGAAGATTACTGGGATGGAGGCTCGTCGGCAGAGGGCGATGGTGGTGGTGATGGCGGGGATTATGGGTTTGGCTATGGAGGAGAAGTAATTCTGCATATCGATTACTAAGAGAACCGAAGTTTTAGGGTTTGGGTTCCGTTTTCTGATGTCGTATTCCTTGTATGAACCTCGCCAGGAGGCCATAGCCATTTCTGTTAACCCTCAAAGATCGAGGGCTTGCTAACTTTATTATTGATGAGTGTTGTTGAGTTAATTACCCATTTACCCTTTATTCTGGGTTTTTCTAGAACAACAAAAATAGGATTCTTTGCTGAAGTTGTATTTGCATCGCACAAATTCTCTTAACATCCCCCCACCCTTTAATGAGATTCCTAAACTATCCTTTTCTTCTTCCTTCACTTCTTCTCTCCTAATGTATTTGCATCCAAGATTGAAGCTTTTATGGATTTCATTAACATCATGCAAAGTGAAGATACATGACCTTCATATGTGCCATATGTGAGTGGTGCAGCTATGGTTCATCTCGGCTGTATTTCTTCTGTTACATAACCCCCTACTTACTGTGTCTGACTCTGTTTATATTTGTTTGCTTTGGCAGATTTGTATCACATCAAACCAGGAAGAAACCTTTGGCAAGGACATCTTTGGGGAATGCATTGCACACTTATAGGAGAAGGCCAAAGAAAAGGACCAGAAGTGAGTGGAGGAGAAAGTATTTAAATTTTGTAGACTTTTTCATGTTATTATCCTGTGTTTTCAGTTAATATGCCTTCAAAATTAGTTTCTTTGGTCAACAAAATTTGTGACTAGCCTGATAATATGTGATACTTTGGCTATGTTTGGTTCGGAAAGTACTAAGAAAAGGAAAAAAAGTGTTTGACTATGCTTGACTCTGACAGAAAATATTGAGGAAAGAAAATGATAAAAAAAATAATTTTCTCATATTTGATTTGATTATAAAAATATATATATATATAAAAGAAAATTTAATATAATTAAAATTAGTTAAAAATTTATAAATTTTAAAATTATTTCATCTTTATATAATAAAAGAAAATAAGTAAAATAAGTTGGATGAAAAAAATAATAATAATTTATTGATTTTAATTTTTTTTTTTCCTTCTTTTTTTCTTTCTTTCCATTTTTTCTCACATTTTTCAAAAAAAAATTTGGAACCAAACATAATCTTAAGGAAAATGATTTTCTTATATTTGATTTTATCATCAAAAGCATAAACGAAAATATTATATAATTAAAATTTGTTAAAAATTTACATATTTTTAAATTATTCAATCTTTATGGAAATAAGTAAAATAGGTTTAAAGAAATATATGAAAATAATTTATTAAATTCAAACTTATTTTTTATTTTTTTCCACATTTTCTTTTCTTCTACTTTTTCTTTTTATTTTCTTTCCCTCACATTTTTCGAGAACCAAATATAACCTTTGTTTTTAGTTTGAGATGGTATTGAAAAAGTGATTTTGTCCATCCAAATTAGAGTCCATTTGACAGTGATTCTAGAAAATATTTTTATCCTTTCTAACATTTGAAATTTTTTATCATTTAATAATTAAAAATGCTAAAAACATTTTCTAAAATTACTCTCAAACGCACTCTTAATCATTACTCTTCTCAAGTAATTGATTAAGAGAGACTAGCTTAAAACCCATTGTTGGACAATGAGAAGGCTAATGGGAGATTGTTTATTTATTTATTTTGACAGTAAGGCTTACTTGCTGTTAACATTATTTTATGAGTGCTAGAATTTGATGATAATCTCAATAAAATTCAGGATGTATGATGATATGTCCATTCTTTTTTGTTCTAGAATTGATAATTTTATTAATCACCTTGGGACTATTTTAATGTTGTATGGAATTTATAATTTTTAACTCCTATATAACTTTTTAAATTAAGTGTTTACGGGGTGTTTGGTTAAACTTAATACTTACTATTTAACGACTTAAGTTAAATTATAATAAGTTGTTGACTTAAAACTTATTACTTAATTCTTATTTTTAAGTATCAAGGTTGTTTGATAAAATTAACTTAAAATTTATTCCAAATCAATAAATTGACATATTTATCTTTATAAATTATAACTAAGGTAAATGAAATCGAGTAACAATGGCGATCGTAGAATAGCAAAAGAAATCGTGGAGATAATTAGGATAAATAAGGTAAAAAAAATAAAATAAAGATGTGGACTTAAGAATAAGTTAATTATTTTTACTTATTATTTAAAGATGTTTTTTAATCTAAGTCATACTATTAAGTTATTTTATCAAATATACTTAATTTATTTAATGACTTAAATTAAATTATTAAGTTACTTTAAATTATTTAAGTTGATTTACCAAAAACCCACTTACTATGACAATCATATACTCTTAATATGTATTAAGTTCATTTCAACATCAAAAGGAAACTGAACAATATGTTTAGTAAAAATATAATAGCTTTCAGGATGTGTATGAGGTTCAACAGTCAAAAGGTAAATACATTAGATCATAGGCGCTGATCTAGAGATTTTATTAATTTTGGTTTCAACAAAATGCCATGAGGCTTATGGTCACCGAATCTCTTTAAATTATTGAGACAAATATTGAATATGGTTTTTCCTTTTAGTGAACTCATGGACACATTGTTTTCATATTAAACAAACTAATATCATCCGTGGTTAGGAAATTAGGAGGGTACAAAGATAAGGGAACGTAATGACTTAATAATTTAATTTAAATTATTAAATAGATTAAGCATATTTAATAAAATAAATTAATACTACAACTTAAAGTTATTTTTATTTTTAATTAAGTCAAAAAAATTAATTTATTATTAATCTCATATCATTTTTGTTTTATTTGTCTACATTAATAAGAGCATATTTTAGAATTATGATCCACATCCATGGCTTGTTTTTTATAATAAATATTTTATGACTTTATGTATCTACAGTAATTTAAATATGGGTGTTTTACAAATAAATTTATTGATTAAAATTTGTGAAAAAAAAAATATGAATTAAAATCAATGAGGATAAATATAAGTTATAATTAATAAGGGTAAGTATGTCAATTTAACGATTTAGAATAAATTTTAAGTTAATTTTACCAAACAACTTTAATACAAATAAGTAATAAGTTTTAAGTTAACAACTTGAAAACATCGTAACTTAAAGTCAATTTAAGTCATTAAATAATAAAAATTAATTAAGTTCTATCAAACACCCACATAATCCTTGTTCTTTTTTCAGTAGAATATGACATTTGATGCAACAAATCTTATTAACTAATTTTAGTTTGGGAACTATTATTCTATTGTAAGAATTTGGTACTCAAATTTGGTGCTGGGATTTTCTTTTTAACAACCATTAGTCTTGTACAGTGTTGGATATATTGGATTAGAAACCTATTGAAAGCAAGCCATGGTGTGGTAACCTACTGACTTAAATATAGTTAGTTAGATTTAGAAGCCATGTTGTGTGTTGGATTATTCCCAATAGGCCACCCAGTTGAGTTGAGTTGAACCCAATGGAAAAGAATCATCTGATGGATACTGGGGTCTCATGTATGCTATTGCCCTTCATCTCAGCCTATTTGACTGCATTCGGAATTCTTTGATGAAGACATTATTGTTGGACCATTATTGTTCTTTCTCATTACAAATCATGTTGAGTATAAGACTAATATTATAATCTTTCTGACCAAGATATGCTTGCTAAAATTTTAAAATACTTCATAATTGTTGCCTTTTTACAATCAAAGACATTAATCACTAAGAAATTATTTTAAAAAGGAAATAGATTTGGACTATTTGGAAGAGTTTCCTTAGGAGGTCAATGATGATTTATTATACAAGGCAAAGAATCCTTCAATGATACGTACTCTTCCATTTATATAAAATTGACAATAAGACAACTTTGGCCCAGTCTTGCTTGTCTAATGTCATAGTTAATAATATCTATATCTTAATAGATCTTTTTATTACCAAAACATAATAATATATACTATAAAAGGAACATTTTCCTAGATTATAATCCTATCGGGAAATTAAGCCTTTGTTGCACTCTCAACCAATCATCTCATGAGTGTGACAACATCCGTCCAAGAGCCACTAATCACCATCAATATAATATCATATCATTCTTGTTCTCCCTCCATGATGCAACACAAATATCCAAAATCTCCAAATATAATCTTCCTTTAAACTACCTGTGTTTTTATGAATTTTTAAAAAAAATTTCATTAAGCAAATAAATTTTGAATCAAACTACATTTGATATATAAAATTTTGTTGTAAAATTATAAAGTGAGAGAAGAAAAAAGTAAGAAAGAGATAATAAAATGTAGGAAGACTGTATTGAATTTCATTAGGGGTCTTTCCCTTTTATAGGGAGTTACAGAAGATATTTATGGAAGATCATCCACAAGTTACCATAGTGGTACAGAATCACATATTTTATAACACTCCCCCTTGGATGATCATAAGAATATGCCTCATTAAAATCTTACTAGGAAAAACTCTATGGGAAAAAACCCTAGTGAAGGAAAAACAGTACAATATTCTTTTAGATCACTCTAAAAGCCTCGTTAAAAACCTTGCCAGTAACACGTAATGGGATAAAACCTGAACGAAGGAAAAAAGAGTAGTATATCCATATTATCATTCTCCCCCTCATGTAAACATGATTATGATTTCTTCAATATTTCAAATGGTAGGTCTCTCAATCTTCGCATTCCAATGTCATACCTTAACTTGTTCAATGTGGTCGAAGGTAGTGCCTTTGTGAATAGATCTGCTAGATTATTGCATGATCGAATCTGTTGAACATCGATCTCACCTTTTTTTTGGAGCTCATGAGTATAGAAGAATTTAGGGGAAATATTCTTAGTTCTGTCACCTTTTATGAATCCTTCTTTAATTTGTGCAATACAAGCAGCATTATCTTCATATAACACAGTTGCATTGTCTCTGATGGAAGGTAGTCCACATGTTTCTTGTATATGTTGGATCATTGACCTTAGCCATACACACTCACGTCTTGCTTCATGAATTGTAAGAATTTCTTAATGATTTGAAGATGTGACTACCATTGTTTGCTTGACTGATCTCCAAGATATTGTCGTTCCACTATAATTTATAATTTATCTCATAACTTCTAATTATAGGGATTGTACATATTTTTCATAACTTTAGGTTATGAATTTATTCAATAATTTATAATTTATCCCATAACTTCTGGTTATAGGGATTGTACATATTTTTCATAACTTCTGATTATAAATCTATTCAATAATTTATAATTTATCCCATAACTTCTGGTTATAGGGATTGTACATATTTTTCATAACTTCTGGTTATAGGGATTGTACATATTTATGCATTCGAATAAAATAAATGAAAGAAATCAAAGGGTAATAAAATAGAAAATAATGATATAAGTTTATCACATACCTTCTGTGAGAAAGAAAAGAGAAGAGTTTTTCTATTTCTCTTGTAGAGACTATTCGTGCTGATAACGTGTTGTAAAATTATAAAGTGAGAGAAAAATGTGGGAAGACTGTATTGAATTTCATTGGGGGTCTCTCCCTTTTATAGGGAGTTACAGAAGATATTTATGGAAGATCATCCACAAGTTACCATAGTGGTACAGAATCTCATATTTTATAACACTCCCCCTTGGATGATCATAAGAATATGCCTCATTAAAACCTTACTAGGAAAAACCTATGGGAAAAAACCCTAGTGAAGGAAAAAGAGTACAATATTCTTTTAGATCACTCTAAAAGCCTCGTTAAAAACCTTGCCAGTAAAACGCAATGGGATAAAACCTGAACGAAGGAAAAAAGAGTGTAGTATATCCATATTATCATTCTCCCCCTCATGTAAACATGATTATGATTTCTTCAATATTTTAAATGGTAGGTCTCTCAATCTTTGCATTCCAATGTCATACCTTAACTTGTTCAATGTGGTCGAAGGTAGTGCCTTTGTGAATAGATTTGCTAGATTATTGCATGATCGAATCTGTTAAACATCGATCTCAACTTTCTTTTGGAGCTCATGAGTATAGAAGAATTTAGGGGAGATATTCTTAGTTCTGTCACCTTTTATGAATCCTTCTTTAATTTGTGCAATACAAGCAGCATTATCTTCATATAACACAGTTGCATTGTCTCTGATGGAAGGTAGTCCACATGTTTCTTGTATATGTTGGATCATTGACCTTAGCCATACACACTCACGTCTTGCTTCATGAATTGTAAGAATTTCTTAATGATTTGAAGATGTGACTACCATTGTTTGCTTGACTGATCTCCAAGATATTGTCGTTCCACTATAATTTATAATTTATCTCATAA
Source organism: Vitis rotundifolia (assembly GCA_030254885.1). Classification (NCBI taxonomy): domain Eukaryota; kingdom Viridiplantae; phylum Streptophyta; class Magnoliopsida; order Vitales; family Vitaceae; genus Vitis; species Vitis rotundifolia. Next base: position 18,322,788 of record CM058160.1, on the reverse strand, counting down.
CTTCTAATTATAGGGATTGTACATATTTTTCATAACTTCTGGTTATGAATCTATCCCATAACTTCTGGTTATAGGGATTGTACATATTTATGCATTCGAATAAAATAAATGAAAGAAATCAATGGGTAATAAAATAGAAAATAATGATATAAGTTTATCACATACCTTCTGTGAGAAAGAAAAGAGAAGAGTTTTTTTATTTCTCTTGTAGAGACTATTCGTGCTGATAACGTGTTGTAAAATTATAAAGTGAGAAAAAAATGTAGGAAGACTGTATTGAATTTCATTAGGGGTCTCTCCCTTTTATAGGGAGTTACAGAAGATATTTATGGAAGATCATCCACAAGTTACCATAGTGGTGCAGAATCTCATATTTTATAACAAATTTATTAATTTTTAAAAATAGTATTAGAAAGTTATGTAACTCAATAATTGTAACGACCCGTATGTAACTAGACCCAAAAGGGTCCTCACGTCTTTAAAATGCGTCTACATGGTTAAAAAGAGTCCATACTTATCTAGTACCGAGAACTTTCCCTCTTATCCGATGTGGGATGTCACAAACATCCCCCCTTCCCCATGCAAACACGACGTTCTCATTATGTCCTATGAAATTGTAGGGTAAAACAAACAAACACCCCCTATGGGGCCAAACAAACCCTTACACCAAAATCGGGGATCAACTCTGATACCATTTGTAATGACCCGCACCCAATCATGTAAATATTGTCTACTCTAAACTCAAAAGGTCTTTACTGTTTTAAAATGCGTCACAATTTTAAAACACGTTTATAAGGTTAAGAAGAGTTTATAACTTATATAATGTCAGAAACTTTTTCTCATGTCCAATGTGGGTTATTACAAACACTCCCATACAAAGACAATGTCCTCGTTGTAGCTCATGGGATTATAGAGCCAAACAAATAAAAACCCCTCATGGGGCTAAACAAACCATCACACCGAAGTTGTAGATCAGTTTTGATATCATTTATAACGATTCGCATCCAACCATGTAAATATTGTTCGCTCTAGGTCCAAAAGGGTCCTCATAACTTTAAAACACATCTACAATATTATGTCTCATGAGATTATAAGGTCAAACAAACAAACACCAATCACATGGCCAAATAAAACCCCACACCAAGGTTGGGGATCAGTTTTGATACCATTTTGCAATGACTTGTATTTAACTGTATAGATATTTTTGAGACCAAAGGATTAAGAGCTTTAAAACTCACTTATAAAGTTAAGAAAAATTCATACTTATATATCGTCAAGAACATTCTCTCCATCTAATGTAGGTTATCACAATATTTGAGTTTTTATTTTTAACATGATTATTATTTGTGTCAAGTTTAGATTGAGTAATACAATAAAATTCCTAAGTTTTTGACATCACACAAACATGAAACACCAACATTAATTATCACCCCTATAAACCAACTCATATTGTTTCTATTTCGAGAAGTTCTTTTAAGAATAATACGAAAAGTAGGTGTCAAAAACTCAAAAAGCAAGTAGAGTAGATAGAAAAAAGGAGTATAATGGGAGGTAGGGAAGAGAGCAGTAGCAGATTAGAAGTAGGAATATCTTATTCGGAAACTTCAAATTTCTGACATTATTTTCATATCCTTGTGTTCATGCCACTACATTCCATAGATGGCATCAATAGAAGAAATCAACATTCATTACTATATTTTTTAATAAGGAAAATGAAAAGAAAATTAGAAAAAAGAAAAAGAAAAGAAAATTAAATAGGTTTAGATGGCAATTTCTCATTGTCTAAGAAGTGCCTAATTAGTTGAAGAGCTTGCTTGGGTGCAAAAGTTGGAACTTCATGGCCAGCACCTCTAACTGTCACAAACGTCAGCCCATCATATTCAATTGTCCACCCACCAACCTACCAAAATAAAAAAAATAAAAAAATTAAAATCAGAACATCATAAATTTTATTTATGTTAATTCTTTTTCCTTTTTAAATATAAATACCAGTAAAAAAAAAAAAAAAAAATTAATATATTATTTTCCAGAATAATTTCCAAAATACTCCTCTTGTTACCTCGTGGCTGGTGTACCATGGAGTCCACTCTTGAATAGTTTTCAATCCAAGCTTTCTCAAGGTTAATCTAGTTGAGGTTACCGGAATTCTGCCGTCGGTGTCACCACTACACAAAAATTAAATAAATAAATAAATAAAATTAATTGATTTCATAAATTAATGAATAAAAAATTGTTATAATAAGTAACCTGAAAACCCATATGCGAAGGCCTCCATCTACAAGCTTTTTGATGATGGGAAGGATTGAAGCCGGGGCATCGTTCCAAAATGAAATGTTGTTACTGTATTTTCATATTATAAAAGAATGTTAATATTGCAACCAAAAAAAAAAAAAAAAAAAAAAAGTTGTGTGAAATAGAGAAGTACCTGCAATGAGTCCATGGATAGGGAATGTTGGTGACATTGGCATGCAGGGCTGCTTGAACATCTGGCCTATTTAAGTAGACCTCGGTGTAGTCGGATGCACATGGGTCGTACCCCGTTGGTCTCTTACGCCACGCTGGCTATAACCATCAAATTGGAGTCATTTTGGAGGAGTTAGAAGACAGTTTCTTCTTACAAAAACACGTAAATTTCAGATGCAATAACTTTTGGGCTGGGCCAGGTTGAATAAAACTAGGCAGGCCAAGTTGCCGATTTCAGCCCAAATTACAGCCCAGCCCAATTATACTTTGTTTGGGGGAATGAATACTCACAAATTTGGAAAATATTTTGGGAGAGACATTGCCACGGATGAGAGGCAGCTGCCTTGCGACGAAGGAGGTGGTGGAGGAGTTGGCATCATCCTCACAAGTAGGAGCGTATAAGCTGTACATGTCTATGATGTTGTAAACTGCGAAGTATTCGCCGAGAGCAAAATTGCATTCGTCGGTGACTGGTTCCACGCTGAAGTTGCAAGCTTTCTTGATGTCGAAGAACACACGATCCGATATCACCGCATGATCCCATGCGTAACTCACCATACCCCTCTGATCCGTGTCGTCGTCCAATAACGCATTCCCGATCTATATTTTGTTTTGATTTCCATGTAAATGCATAACATGTTACCACATCATACACCCTCCAATTTATCAAATCAACTTAATAATTAAATAAATTCACTTAATATATTATTTAGAATTTAAAATAATTTTAATTAACATGTTTTTAACTTATTCCAAATTTTATATCTCTTTTCTTCTATTTGGTTAAAACTAAATACTTTTTATTTAATTATTTAAAATAACTTTAAATTAACTTATTTTGTCGACCTAAAATTTATTAAATTAATTTTTTTACTTTAAGCATTAAGCTTGTTTAATAAAATTAAGTTAAAAATCATTCTAAATTATCAAATTAACATATTTATCCTCCTGAATTTTAAGGAATATGCAGGAAGTGCTTCGTAAAACTTAATATTTATTATTTAGTAACTTTGAGTTGACTTTAAATTATATTATAACTCAGATGTTAATTTAAAATTTATTATTTAATTTTTATTTTAAGTATTAAGGTTATTTGATTATTAAATTGACATATTTATCCTCATAAATTATAACAAGGCAAGACGTTGAGTAACAATTGAGATAATAAAGTTGTAAAGGAGATAATATAAATAATTAAGGTAAATAGAGGTAAAAAGGTAAAATAAAAATATAAACTAAAAATAAATTAATTATTTTTATTTAATCACTTTAAATTATTAAATTGATTTATTAAACACCCACTTACTTTCATTCATCTTAAGCAATAAAATAAAATTTAATTATTGTGATATGTAGTATGGTTAGAATGCATAATCAAATTTAGTTTTAGAATTATGAGGAGAACTTACCAAGAATCCCTTTAAGTTTATATGAAGCTTTTTGGAAACATGCTTGTTATGATCGTAAATAACTTCGGCGAGTTGAGGAACATAGTGCCCTGAGAAAAAAATTAATCAAATTAATACAAAAAAAAATTAAATTTAAATTTTAAATTTCAGAAATTAAAAATGACAATAGAAAATACCTGCATAACTTTCTCCAGCGATGTAGAAATCATGGGGTTTGAATTGTGGGAACCTTTTGAACCAATTGATGAGAAAGAGGTAGGAATCCTTTGCTATTCATTAAGTAAAAAATATTAGTAATAAAAAAAACGAAAATTTCTTTAATAGTGCATTAAGAATGATAATAAGAGATTAAATTACCAGTAATTGTGTCCCCAAGTTGATCAATATCGCTACTTGTATTGGTGTAGGAAAATCCAACCCCCACCGGAGATTCAACAAATAGTAAATTTGTTGCTGAATGCAAAATTTCATATGTAATTAGTCCTGCATGCCCATTTGCATTTCATTTTTTTATTTTATTGTCTATTATTATTGTTATTATTATTATTATTATTATTATTATTATGGAGCCTTAAAATCCAACACAAATTTTACCTTTTATTTCAAAAAAAATATTAAAAAGAAGGAAAAAAAATTAAAATGATTTTATTACAATATATCATAAAAAAAATATAAAAAAATAAAAAACAAGAAAAGGGTTTATTGATTATGTTTATGAACATGTTTTTAAAAATTGTTTTTAATTTTAAAAATAAGTTTAAAAAATTATAACTGAACGCCCTATGTTTTTTTTTTGTTTTGAAAAATTAATTTTCTAATTGACAGTAGAACAATATTAGGAATTTTTAAAAACAATTTTTTTATTTTTAAAAAATAGAAAACTGTTTTTATATTACTCAAATTGGAACTACAAGTTGATTGCCCAAATTATATATATATATATATATATTCCCTTAAACTTTTTAAAGACCAAATATGGCATAAAATTTTCAGGATAAAAATAAATTATAATAAAAAATAAATGATAGAACATAAAAATATTTGATAATAATAAAACATAAGAAGATTTACCTTTGTTCCAAGTGTGAGGATTGAACTTTAGCTTTCCGTCCTTTCTAGGGAAGAAAGGGCCAAGTTCCTCAGTGGCTCCAAACCCAATGGATGAACATCCTGGTCCTGTATTTTCCAAATTACAAAATTAGAAAACTTCAAATTATACTCCTAATTAATTTTTCTAAAATCAATGGCATATAATATGAGGGCGACCGAGTTGACCAAGCAAAAAAATAACGGCTATGTGAAATTTTGAAATGAAAAGTATCTCTTTCTATAGAAGGGATGTTTGCCTTTTAAAATTAATAAAAATAAAAATTCATGATCAATAAAAAAAGGTTTCCAAGATCCTTGAAACAGTTAAGGACATTCATATAGAAAATAAATTACTCTTCAAACAAAAGTATGAAAGAGGTTAAATTTACAAATATGAAAATTATTTTATCTATTTTAATCAATTAATTCAAAATATATATATTTTAAATAAAGTTAAGATAGTACATGTTCCATATTGGAATGGCCTAAAGAAATAAGTAAGACGCAAATTGAGACCCAGTTGGGCTTGGGCCCAAACAAGCATTGGGCTTCTGGTGATTTGCCTTAAAACTTTTGAGAACTTTTTGCACAGGCCACATTATTATTTTCCTAGTTTAGTTTCATTCTTCATCATTGAGGTTGGGGTCAAAAAAACACTTGATCAATCATCATTGGTTCGAAATTTTAAGGATATGATTTTTTAAGGAAAAAAAAAAATCAATAAACTACCATCCTACAATCTCTCTTAAAATCTCCACATATTTATGAATTTTGACTTTTGAAATATAGTTAATTTGCAATATTATAATATTTTAAAATATTTTCTGTTGTCAAATCTCTACTATTTTCTCTCTTAATTTTCCAATTTTTAAATTTTATACTTCGTTAAATTCACAAATTTGAATCCAATGATTAGAGATAGAGCAAAAAGGAACCCATAATTGTAATATAAAAAAAAATGGTTATTAAAAATCAAGAAGGTCAGTGTTGATATTTCCAAAGAATGGGGTGTAGTCAAAATGACAATAAAAATAGCCAAATTCAATCCACAAAAAAAAAAAAAAAAAAAAAAAAAGAAAAAGAGTCTAATCAGAACAATAATTTGATCACCAAAGGATAAGGTTATTGGAAAAATATGCAAATATAATAAATGCATGAACAGGCAGAAAGGGAATATTACCTAATTCCAGCCCTCAACTACCTGTGAACAAACTCAATGATGATGAATGAAATAGCAGAGTATATTCAAAAATAATATTTAGAAAAGGAGAACTTTTTGCATGGGCCACATTATTATTTTGTTAGGTTAGTTTCAATCTTCATCATTGAGGTTTGGGTCAAAAAAACACTTGATCAATCATCATTGGTTCGAAATTTTATCTTAAATTTAAGGTTAGAATGACACTTGGCATAAAAAGTTACTTTAGTTATCCAAAGAGAGCGAAAAATAAAAACCCTCCTCTCCTAAAGGATATGATATTTAAAAAAAAAAAAAAAAAATCAATAAAGTACCATCATAGAGTCTCTCTTAAAATCTCCACATATTTATGAGTTTTGACTTTTGAAATATAGTTAATTTGTAATATTATAATATTTTAAATTATTTTCTTTGTCAAATCTCTACTCTTTTCTCTCTTAATTTTCCAATTTTTAAATTTTATACTTAGTTAAATTCATAAATTTGAATCCAATGATTAGAGATAGAGCAAAAAGGAACCCCATAATTGTAATATAAAAAAAATGGTTATTAAAAAGCAAGAAAAGGTCAGTGTTGATATTTCCAAAGAATGGGGTGAAGTCAATGTGACAATAACAATAGCCAAATTCAATCCACAAAAAAAGAAAAAGAAAAAAAAAAGAGTCTAATCAGAACAATAATTTGATCACCAAAGGATAAGGTTATTGGAAAAATATGCAAATATAATAAATGCATGAACAGGCAGAAAGGGAATATTACCTAATTCCAGCCCTCAACTAACTATGATGAATGAAATAGTAGAGTATATTCAAAAATAATATTTAGAAAAGGAGAAACAAACCAGAATTGAATGGAGATGAAAAGAGAGAGCATACCTCCATTGAGCCATAGGAGGAGAGGCTTCTGATGAGGCTTGTGGGTGGCTTCAAAGAACCAATAAAACAGTGCTCTTCCATGGCTTTCATTCACTGTAACATAGCCTGCATATTGCCTGAAACCGACCTCAGGCTGCCCGGGAAGCTTTTTCACTCGATCGGCCTTTTGTCGGGCTAAGATTTCATGGCTGAGGTGGCCATCTACAGATGCCTGCAGAGCCCCACCCAACACCAGTACAAGAAGATAAAGATACAAAGAGGAAGCCATTTTAGAAGTGCTTTCTCTCTCTCTCGGGGTATGTTTTTGTGCTATAAATACACACATATATAGGGGAAGGATTGGAATGACAGGTAATCACAATCAGTTACATGGCTGTTGATTCCTTTATGTATGGAAAGATAAGATTCATTCATTCTAACGGAATTGGAAATATCTAATTTTGGTAGTATGTTCTGGTATTTTCCAAATAAAAATATGCTGGCCAGGGAATGGCACTTTTTTTTTTTTATAGGGCATTTTTGGAGTTTTCATGAGGGATTCTTAGGGTTGGTGCGTCAATGAAAAGGAGTGCTTGGAGGAGGGATCATCTTCCTTAGTCAATTTATAGAACTCAGATTAAATGAAAAAAAAAAAAAGACATGAAAATCTACATGAAAATATTTGTTTTTTTGGAAATAAAATAATTTTTTTTCAAAATTTACCTATTTGTATATTTTATTATTTGTTTTGACTATAAAAGTTAAAAGAAATAAAAGGGAAGAATTTATTTATTTATTTATTTTATATTTCCCCTTTTTCCTTTTCCCTTTTTTTCCCATTGTTTTTCAATTCCAAACAGGAATTAGGAAATGTGCTCTTAAGGAAAATGCAAGTTTTATTATTCTTTTTGTTTTTGAATTCTAAATTATTCTTTCTAAATTGTCAATACTTTTAAATGACTTTTCCGATTATTTCATTAGGTTATGTTTGATTCTTAGAAAACTTGAGAGAAAATGTAAGAGAAATAAAATATGAAGGAAAAGTAGAAGGGAAGAAAAGATGAAAAAAAATAAAAAATAAATTTAAAGTTATTAAATTATTTTTATTTGTGACTTCAAACTCATTTTACTTATTTTAACTCATCGATATAAAAATTAAATAATTTAAAAATACATAATTTTAACTAATTTTAATTATATTTGATTTTCTTTGATATTTTTATATAAGATAATCAAACATAAGGTTAAGGATAATGTTAGGGTTTCTTAATCATTTTCTCTTAATTTTCTTCCTTAAAATATATGTTTTTTTTTAAAAGTTATTTTTATATTATTTTTATTCTTTAAATTCCTCCTCCAATGTTATGTTTATAAAAGGGAATTAATAGGTGTACTTAATTTGGATGTACTTTATTGGTATTATTTTAAAAGTAAAAAATATAAATAAATTTTTAATCACATTTTAAATTTTTATAAATATGAAATATATTTAGTGATTATATGACAAGTAAAAAAAAAAAAAAAAACTTAGTGATTTTTTTTGATGAATTTGAATAAGATAAGATAAAGATGAATGTGAATGTTAATTTGTCTTTTAAACAAAAATTTGATACCTTTATTATTATTATTTTTAAAGTTTATTATCAAATTTAAAAGAGGAAGAAGGTCATGTTTGATACGCAAGAATGAGGCGGGGGAATGAACATTTTATTCATTTTTTCATTCATTCCCTTTGGATGGCTTAAGGGATCATGTGAATGAAATAAAAAATGATTTCAAATGAAATAAAAATTCTCTTATACAAAATAAATTTAATTCAAGTCATATGAAAAATAAATTAGTAATATTATAATAAAATCATAAATGAAATTTTTTTATAAATATTATTAAAAATATGGATATTAAGTATAATTTAAAATTAATAATTACTAATACCACTTTTAAAAATTGTTTCTTAAGAACAACAATAAATCGGTAATATTAATTTTTTGAAAATAATTATTTTTAAATCACTAACTCAAATAGATTTTTTTTATTCAGTGAAAGTTTTTTTAAAAATATTATTTTAAACTATATATGCGGATATTATTGTTAATTTATTTATTTTTCCATTCTTATTCTTATTATCACTTAGAATTAAAATGAAAAAAAAAAATGATTTCAACTAATAAATTTTCATTCACATTCCTCATTCCCAAGTACAAAGCATTACCTAATAGTAAAACCACTTTGCAATCATAATTTTCAAAGGGGTTTTCATATTTTTATTTATAAAAAACAAAAATTGAAAAATAAAAGTGCAATCATGAAAATTTATTCTTCGTTATTTTAAAATTTGACAAAAATATTTTGAAATTTCAAAAATAATAATAAAAAGTGAAATAATCCAAATTAGTTGAAAGGGAAATGATTTTTGAGGTGCAGCTATTGTTTTTTTCAAAGTCAAGATCACAATAAACATCAATTTTGATAAGATGGAGGCCATCTTGTCAAGATACAACGGTTTGAAAATTCTACATGAGAATGCTTGTGCTAACAACTAGTGTTTTATATTTGGATGCTTGTCCAACCTCTAGCACATATTCTCCTCAGTTTTATATGGCATGCAAGAGAGGGTGAAGATAAGTTGTTATTTTATTTTATAAGAATAGTTATTATTGCATGTTTGGCAATAGTTTTCGAGAACAGTTTCTGTTTTACAAAAAAAAAAAAATATATATGTTTGGAAAAAAAAAAAACTATTTTCTATTTCATATTTTTAAAAATAAAAAATAAAGTGTTTTCATATAACATTTTTTAGTTATTTTCTATTGTTTTCGCCTTTTTTTTTTAGTGTTATTTTAAAAAATAATTATGTAAGCATGTAGAATGATTAAAAATAAAGCATTGGATATAAAAAATTATTTTTTAAAATATTAAAAATAAATTAAAAGCATTTTAGGTTTTTAGACTTTTATTCTATAAAAGATCAAAAAATAAATTCTAAAAACTGTTAATCAAAGCTATTTTTCAAAATTATTTTCGAAAACATACCAAACATGGCCTAATTATTTGTAGAAATATATATATTTTTTTGAAAATTTATATATGAAAAATAATTTTCGTGATCAATTTCTTGGAAAAGCATTATACACTTACCTATAATACAAAAATTTTAGTCGTATTTTTCATGTTCTTTATTATTTCTCAAAACAATCTACCCAAAAAAACACATAAAAACCCCTTTTAGAAATAAATTCTCAATCCAAAACTTTTCAAATAAATTTTTAAAATTAAAACTTTATTTTTTATTTTAAAAATTATAAAATGGTTTTATGAGTAGTTTGAAAACTGATCCTAATATAGACCCCTAGGGCACTTGGTGAAGGTTGTGAAACTACGGAATGGGAGCAAATTCAAGAGAAACTAAGGTCTAACTTGTTTGTTTGTTTCAATTATTATTTTTTGTTTTCAATTTTATTTTCATAGAAAATATCAATTAAGTTTGTCTACACTAATGTTTTTAGAATTGGACCGATCATTGAATTGGAAAAGTTATCGGTTTACGGCTCATTGGTCGAACTAGTGTTGTGGGGGCCTTATCCCACGTGTCCACCCACAAGTACTTCCACGCGTCTGACCACGTGGCATCATCCCAGCCGGGCCACGTGGCATCATCACTACTCGGACAGCCTCCAAGGAACCCAGGGAACATTTTGTCCGGACCATTTGCGCCACTCAACGACCCGCATTCCCCGGGTAGCCTCAAATCTTCTCTGATACGCGAGGCCTTGGTTAGCTAACACTAGATTGACTGATGGGATCCTTCCCATCCTCACTCACATCTACTTCAATAGACAAGCACGTCAAATCTTACCTCATCAGCAAGATTGAAAGGACGGCAAGTTATGCCATGACATGCCGCTTGACACAGCCGTCCTGCAAATATGATGATTGCCCTATCACTACTGTGCAATCATCACTACAATGGCCAGCTCAGCACTACTGAGCCCCTCTCCACCTTTGAACACTATAAAAACCCCGTTGTAATAGAACAAAAGGGAAGACACTGTGAATTCTATGATCTCATTCTCTCTCTCTAAGGGTTTTCATTCTTCCAAAGATCTGACTTGGGCTTCAGAGGGTGTGTTCGGACAACTCATCCGGACATTTTTGTGCGAGGAAATAAGAAGTCCAAATTCTAGCATCTAAACAAGATCTTCTACTGTCACCTCAAAAAGAGGAGTCCATCTTCAGTTGACCTGGTATCAACATTTGCGCCGTTTGTGGGAAACCGAACAAAAATGTCAGCACCCTCGAGAAGTCAATCAGCCATGGGTAGCGAGGACTACTTTGACTGGCGTAAAAGTATGGAAAGACGCCAACAAGAGAGTGAACGACAAGTGCAAGCCCTACTCCAGAAAACAAGGAGACTTAGGAAGGAGAACAAAGTGTTGCGAATTCAGGTGTCTTCATTAGGCACTCCTCGTAGCCGACAGCCAAGGAGTCGGTGAACGAACTCCAAGCAAAACGAGGAAGCAATGTACCCTAGGAATGCATAGTTCCCATCTGAGGAACAAAAAGTGTAACTTGAGGAAAGACCCCCACTAACTTGTCATGCTCTGGAGGATGAAAGCTCTAACTCCACTTGTGTCTCATAAAAAAGGAGATGCGATAGGAGGTCCCAGCTATCGGATGCGATGCGCGCAAGGCTAGGACCTCAGATGCCCAGTGTGGGGAAGCTACTTGTAGTGACAGCCCATGAGTCATATCCTGGTCCCTCGGTTGCACCTCTCATAGCGAACTGGCTCCCTCATCCACCACTACAACAACTGGGAAAGGATCTGGTCAATAAGGGTCCCTCTCGGCTCTGTTAGCAGGCGATTGGACGACATGCTCTCCACACCTTTCAACCTTCACATCATCAACTACAAACCTCCAAGGGGGTTCATAGTTCCAAAATTCTCTATGTATGATGGAACCAGCGATCCATTTGACCATATCATGCATTATAGGCAACTCATGACCCTTGACATAGGGAATGGCGCGCTATTGTGCAAGGTCTTTCTAGCAAGCCTCCAAGGCTAAGCTCTTTCATGGTTCCATCGCCTCCCGATGAACTCCGTGAATAACTTCCGAGAGTTTTCAGAGGCTTTTGTGGGACAATATCTGTGCTCAGCACGACATAAGCAAAACATCAATACCCTGCAAAACATAAAAATGCAGGAAAATGAATCACTGAGGGAGTTTGTGAAGAGGTTCGAGCAAGCTATACTCCAAGTGGAATCTTATAGCATGGACACTATCCTACAAATCTTTAAAAAGAGCCTTCTTTGAATCCCTCGCCAAAAAGCCTTCAATGATTATGGACGATTTGTTCAAACGAGCAAACAAATACTCTATGCTTGAGGATGACATCTGCATAGCTACTCAACAGGTCCTAGTCACCAGTCGACCAACCAAAAATGACTCAGCCATGAGCTTCAAAACCACAAGCCAACAGAGGTAGTTGAGTAGGGGGCAAGGCAGACAACAGTAGTAAGACCAAACCAACTTCACCCCTTTCAAAATTTCATACGAGAAACTCCTCCCCATGATCCTTGAGCTATCTTATTTCAGATGGCTAGAGCCAATAACGATGGATCCAGCTAAGAGGGACCAGAATAGAAAGTGTGTCTATTACAAACAACATGACCACACCACAGAACAATGTAGAAACCTCCACTACTTTGTGAAAAAATTAATAAGAGCCGGGCATCTGAAATAATACGTCCACTCGAGAGAAAAACATGAGGAGGTAGCCTAGAATTTGGCCACCATGGCTCCCACAACTTCAGTGGCTCCTAGATTCGTAATCAACTACATTCATGGGGGGCCCATTGATGAGGAATACAACTCTAAACGGAAGAGGCAAAGGTTACTTCGAGCCGCCTCCGTGAGAGAGCGAATTAGTTATTACAGATGTCCGCATTTAAATAGATGGGGTTCCCACCATTAGCTCTTGAAAATCCCAAGCGAATATTATCAGAGTTTAATGAGGCTTTTACCACATCTCTGGGCAATATCGTGCTGCCCGTCCAAGCCGAGCCAGTTATCCTGAATGTGCAATTTTCGATGGTTGAAGACTTGTCCCCTTTCAATGCCATCATAGGGCGCACATGGCTACATGGCATGAAGGTCGTTCCCTATACATATCACCAAATAGTGAGTTACCTCACCAAAGATAGACAGATCAACCTTTATGGAAGCCAGCTGGCAGCACGTGAGTCTGGGTCCGCCAGCGATAATGAATCACACACAGAACCAACAGGTGCGACGGAACAATAGCAATTATAGAGCTTGACAGAGAGAGATCCGCCGGCGGCTAACCTTTCACAATCCATACATCTCTCAGAGAAAAGTGACCACTTTACCTATGTCAGCTTCCTCCTAGAACCGGAAGAGTTGCAAGCTCTTGAAGAAGTACTTCAGCAAAATAAAGATGTCTTCGCATGGACCCATTCTGACATGTCTGGGATCCACCCATCAATAGCCTCACATTGGCTTAATGTTATGTCATCCTTAAGACCTGTCTACCAGAAGGTCTGACACTTCCATCTGGATAGACAAAAGATCATTCAGGTTGAAGTAGACAAGTTGTTGGCAGTTGGGTTTATCAGATAAGTTGAGTATCCTGATTGGTTGGCAAACATGGTCGTGGTTCTAAAAAATGAAGGAAAATGGCGAGTTTGTGTCAATTACACTAACTTGCATGACACATGCCCAAAAGATAGTTTTTCTTTGCCCCGGATAGATCAAATAGTAGATTTCACTGTCAGGTATGAAATGTTCTCCTTCCTAGATGCTTTTTCTAGGTACCACCAAATTCCTATGTACCAACCAGATAAAGAAAAGACCGCCTTCATAACACCACACAGACTCTATTGTTATAGAGTCATGCCGTTTGGGTTCAAGAACACCGGAGCCACTTACCAAAGGCTAATGACAAAGATCTTCAAACCTCCAATCAGACGCACAGTGGAGGTGTATATTGACGACATTGCAGTGAAGAGCAGAACCAGGCATGAGCATGCCCGACATTTAGAAGAAATCTTTCACTTGATGAGAGGATACAACATAAAGCTTAATCCAGTCAAATGCGCTTTTGGTGTTAGTGCAGGCAAATTCTTAGGTTTCATGGTTACTCAAAGGGGCATTGAAGTCAATTTGGGCCAGATCAAAGCTGTTAGAGAAACATCTACCCCAAGTTGCAAAAAGGAGCTGCAATGCCTCACAAGTCATCTGGCCGCGCTAGGTCGCTTCATAGCCCGATTTACAGACAAGTTAAGACCATTCTTTCTCATGTTGAAAGGAGCTAACGCAACAGCGTGGACGAGTGACTATGATCTTGCATTCGAAGAGATTAAGCGCTACCTCACACAACCACCCATTTTAAGCAGCCCCCAACCTGGTGAGCAATTGTACATGTACCTAGCAGTATCTGATTGTGTTGTCAGTGTCGTTCTGTTTCGTTGCATAAAAGACAAGGAACAAACGCCCGTCTACTATGTAAGCAAAGCAATGGTCGATGCGAAAACTTGGTACTCAAAGATGAAGAAAACAACCTTGGCCTTGAGGAGTGCAACGCAAAAGCTCTACCCCTATTTTCAAGCCCATCAAGTGACTGTACTCACAAACTAACCGCTCAGAAGCATTTTACACAAACCTAACTTATCAAGAAGAATGCTAAGATGGGCCATTGAACTCAATGAGTACGAGGTTAAATATCAGCCTAGGTTGGCAATGAAGGAGCAGGTGATAGTTGACTTTATAGCTGAAACCCCTCAAAAACTTCAGCAGTCTATAAGCTCTCCCAAGGGGTGGTGGATACTGCACATTGACAGGGCCTCTCGGGTATCAGGTTTCGGAGTAGGTCTCCTTTTACAATCGCCAATCGAAGAACAATAGGAATAGGCCATCTAGCTTGGATTCCCAGCCTCTAACAACGAAGTCAAGTATGAGGCTATTCTATTGGGATTGGATCTTGTTCTTGCTCTGTCAGCTTCCAAGCTCGAAATATGCAGTAACTCCCAACTAGTTGTTGGGCAGATTCAAGGGAAGTACAAAGCCAAGGACGGGCGCATGGCTCAGTATCTTTCGAAGGTATGAAATACCTTGGATAAATTAAGCAAGTAAGCTATCAAGAGAATCCCCCGCATAGAAAACGTATAAGTCGATGCCTTGGCTGGAATAACCACTACACTCCTTATAAAGGAAACAGTATTGCTGCCTGTCCATCTCCAAACTACTTCATCAATTGCAGTCGCACTTGTATGCAACACCAATGAAACCAGCGTATGCTGGATGTACGAGATCGAGACCTACATTCAGATAGGGAGTCTACTTGAAGAAAGCAAACAAGCACACAAGATTCGGGTGCAAGCTGTCCGCTTTACTCTGATCGAGGACAGCCTCTACAAGCGATCCTTTGGAGGTCCGTACCTCAGGTGCCTAAACAATGCTGAGGCATAGTATGTGTTGGTAGAACTACATGAAGGTGTATGTGGCAATCACATAGGAGGACGAACCTTAGCACTTCGTGCTCATTCGCAAGGGTACTATTAGCCAACCATGAAATAAGACGTCGAAGACTACGTGAAAGGTGTGATCAGTGCCAAAAGCACGCCCCCATTCCTCACATGCCATTTAAGGTCTTTAATTTGATCACAAGCCCCTGACCATTGGAGCAATAGAGAATGGACATAGTTGGCCCCTTGCCCGTCGCTGCCACTCAGAAAAAATTTCTTTTTTTAGTCACTAACTACTTTAGCAAATGGGTAGAAGCAGAGGCTTATGCCAACATTAAGGATAAGGATGTTTCCAAGTTTGTTTGGAAGGACATTGTCTGTCGGTTCGGAATCTCACAAGTGATTGTAGTTATAATAGACCACAATTTGACAGCATCGCTTTCAGGACCTTTTGTTCGAAACGAAAGATAAAAAAAACTATACTCCACTCCACGCTACCCTCAAAGTAACGAGAAAACAAAGGTAATGAACAAAACCTTGCTCTCTGCACTAAAGAAAATGCTCGAAAAAGCCAAAGGAAAATGGGTGGACGAACTGCCCGAAGTCCTGTGGGCTTATCGAACGACACTCGGTCGACCAACGAGAACTACCCCCTTTGCTCTTACCTATGGGATGGATGCAGTTATCCTAACAGAGATTGGCATGCCTACAGCCCGGATGGTCGTCTAAGGCCAGAGAGACGAAATTCAAGAACTTGATAGACACTTAGATTGGGCGGACGAAGCAAGAGGGAATGCAACTATTTGAATGGCCTCCTATCAACAAAGAGTTATTGCCCATTACAATCATAAGGCCCGGCCACGTGCCTTTAGGGCTGGGGCTTAAGTCCTCAAAAGGGTCTTAAAGAACACGATTGAAAAAAGAGCCAGAAAACTCCAAGCAAACTGGGAAGGACCCTATGTTGTATCTAAGGCTGGAGATTCAGGGGCTTATCACTTGCAAACTCTAGATGGAACACCCCTGCTCCGCCTGTGGAATGTATCTAACTTAAAGCAATACTATCAATAAATTGAATGAAAAAAAGAAACATTCATAATAAGGCATAAGTGGAGAAAAAAAGTGTACGTATTAATATGTAAAATGTCATTACAATCCAAACGGAGTCAGATGAAAAAAGAAAAAAGGTGTGCAAAGATACAAATTACTGCCCATCAGAGGGGCCAATGGCATCCGGATCTTTGTCTCCTTAAGCGCGGCCACTAACTGTTGCATCTTCCTCTTCGTCTAAGGGATAACTGGGGATGTCTTAAGTAACTTTATTCTTCCTCATGTAGCACTGGTAGCCGTAGAAGAACTTCTCGTCTACCTATTTTTGATAATCCTCAGTCAGTGCCTCATGCTCAGCAGTGAACTCGACTCGGAGCTCCTTAAGTTCTTTTTTTTGAGTCTAGGATGCTGCCCGAAGCTCCTCCAGCTCCTTCTTCAGTTGGATCCTCTCATGTTCAGCACCCTTGCACTTGACCTCTACAACCTCCTTTTCCTTTCCCATCCAGCGAACCTCAAACTTCACCACCTACATCCCCTTCTCCAGCTCTTTCAGCGACTTCTCTGCGTCTGCAGCGGCTTTCCAGCCAACGACCAGCTAACTCTCCACCCGTACAAGTTGAGCACGGAGTTCTTCACTGTTGTCTATTTACCAGGTAAGAAATGCCTGCATGCTCTCTATAATCTCCAGACGTTTGAGAAGCGAGCTTCACTGCCGCATCAGGTTATGGATAACAACCACCCCCTGAAACAACATTCAACCAGATGTTAGAGCCTGATGTTAGGTAAACTTGAGGAAAGGTGGAGCAAATCTTACCACTTCTGCCGTTTCCTAGGCAGTGTACTTCTGCATCGGATGAGTACACCGAAGTACAGACTCTTAAGGGACATGGGAGGGGCAGACCAAGCTAGCAAGACGAGGGTCGCCGAGCAGCTCAACAAAATGACGGCGACCAAAAGGAAAAAAGGCCTCTACACCTGACGCAGGAGGTTTGGGCACAGTAAAGCAGTTGATTGACTTCAACAACACTGCTATGTCCTCCCAGCTTGAAAGATTGATTGGAGCGTCCCTCTTATTAACCTTGCCACCCGGAGTGGCTACAGGAGTCTCATCCTTCGCTGGGCAAGTGTCCTCGATAGGAAGATTTGGAACCAGTTCCTGCCCAAATCTCATGGCATCGGAAGGGGGCACCTGCATCACAGGGGCGTCTATAACCGACTCCTCGCGAGAGACCTCTGGGCGGGTCTTCTTAGTAGGCGGAGGTAGAACCGGAAGTGCCTAGTAAAGGCACTTACGCTGTCTCTCCTTGAACCCGACCCTTAGGTTTGAAGCCATTTGGGTTTCACTTTCTTCTTTCTCTCATTTCGGCTTAAGGATAATGTAGGGCACCACTAGCTCAGGACCCCGGTTCGGACTGACTCCCATCGAAGGTTATCTGATTGAGTCGGGGTTGGTATCGGTGCTCGTAGAGAGTGAAGGAGAAGAAAGGGATGGAAATAAGTCCAAGGTTCGCTCGGCAGGACAGGGAGCGAACTTCTTCTTGGTAGGAGGGTGAGCGGCAGTATTGGTGGCTGGATGACCTACGCCCGGAACCTATCTCAGGGTTCCTTCCTAATGTTTTTGCTCCCTTTTATTGAGTTGGTCTTGTCTTGCCTTCGTGTCTATTGCCCGAGCTTTCTTGTAGAAATGGAGGTTCTTCAATACGAAGTGCTCGCCAGGCACCAACACTTTGGGCGCAAAACGAGGAAGGTTAGGGATAATGTACTGCTCGGAGTCTCAGACTACTACTTTCAAGTTTTGATCATTCAGTAGGGTCTCATGATTCCACTCACTAGTAGAAATTGCGAATAGTTTGTTTAGCCGGTCAAAAGAAGCCTTCTCCACCCACTTTACCAATTGGCCTCTCCTCCTTCTTGTAAATACACTAGTGATGCGCATCAACAACTATACAATAATAATAAAAGAAAGGACAGAAGAACAATAATTTTCTCTACCCAGAATCCCCAATGAATGACGTGGTTCAAATCCTTGAGTCGGATGCTCATATGAACCAACCCAATGACCCGAAACGACAGCGTGTCCTTTTGTCTCGCCCTTGGTGGAGTCTGGAAGTCCGGTCACCAACTGAAGTGACGAAATATGGGCAGACAAGCTGAAGACCTCCTTCTAGCTCATCTTGATTGTGTAGACAAATAGAACCTCCAGCAAAGAAAGGTCCAAGTGGTATAGCATATTCAAAATGCTACACCCCATCAGTATCCTAATCATGTTCGGATAGAGGAAGGCAGAAGGAATCTTTGTGAAGTGAAGAAACTGTTTGAAGAGGGAAGGAAGAGGGAAGTGGAGCCCGACATTAAAGTGCTTCTTGCTGAAGACGATAGCGTCAAATGACTCCTCTTCAATTGACACGAGACCACCATCAATCAAACGGATAGCAATCCTGATCGACATGCGGAAGCACTCTCTAAACTCTCGTGCAGTAAGGAGTTCGATGGGCTTCTCCTCATTCGTCCGTTTGATGCCTTCTCTTGGTCAGACACTTTTCTTGCCTTTACCAGCCACACTGGTAGAAGCAACACCCCTAAGTGCTGACATGCTGAAGCAATGGGCTGAGTAAGACCTGCACGGCACAAAGACCGAATGTTAGAAAGCATTCACCCGACCCTCTTACTTGAAAGCAATACTTTAGTTGTACAAGAGCCAGCCTACACTGACTCAAAGCCCTTACCCGGACAAAGCCCTTAACTCAACCTGCAGGGTAGACCCTAACCAAGGGTCTTCCCTTTAACCATACCCCACATGGGTCTTAAACCAAACAAGGGTCAAAACCACGAAGAGTAAACACCGTCAGGCTTATCACCAGCGACGACCTCTCTTACCCAGAAAAACATTGGAGCGACCCTACATTCTACACGTTGTAGCGCTCATATTGCGCCCCCAAAAAACCACAAACTCAAATAATCCTCAATGACAACCAAACAGGTAGTGGATATAAAGAAGCCAAACACGAGAAAATGAGGCCTTATCTCAAAGAGCACCACTGATAGAAACTGGGATAGTGCCAAGAAGATGGATGGCCACCGGAGTTGCAATGAGAATAGATTGCAAATGTCGTTAAAAAATACAAACAATGAGGGCAACAAGAAGGTAGTGGCTGAAGTTGCAGGATGTAGAGAGTAGGGAAAACAATGGTAGAAGGAAGAAAAGCCTTAGAAGGATGGAACATCCAAAAGGTATTCCCAAAGGTCTGGGTTCCCCTATTTATAGGGGACCAAAATCCTAGGGATCCCAAAAGACAGGCGTTAGGGGACACTCCCCGAAGTGACACGCCGCCTGACAAAACACCTCGGCCAAAGTAGCTCTCCTGTAAGCAGTTGACACGTGTCTCACCTGCATTAGATAACTCCAAGGGAGAATTTTAGCTCGTCCACCCCTACCCGGACACGGGCACACATGTTATAGGGGGCATTGTAGGGGTCTTATCCCACGTGTTCACCCACTAGTGCTTCCACGCATTTGACCACATGGCATCATCCGAGTTGGGCCACGTGTTAGCTCTTCATCACTACTCGAATAGCCTCCAAGGCACTCGAGGAACATTCTGTCCAGACCATTTATGCCACTCAGTGGCCCACATTCCCCGGGTAGCCCCAAATCTTCTCTGATATGCGAGGCCCTGGTTAGCTAACACCGGATTGCCTGATGGGATCCTTCCCATCCTCACGTCTACTTCAATAGATAGGCACATCAAATCTCACGTCGTTAGCAAGATTGAAAAGATGATAAGCTATGTCATGATGTGCCGCTTGACACAGCCGTCCTGCAAATATGATGATTGACCTGTCACTACTGCACAATCATCACTACAATGGCTAGCTCAGCAATACTAAACCCCTCTTCACCTTTCAACACTATAAAAACCCCACTATACTAGAGCAAAAAGGAGGACACTGTGAGTTCTATGATCTCATTCTCTCTCTCTAAGGGTTTCCATTCTTCCTAAGATCTGACTTGGGCTTCGGAGGGTGTGTCCGGGCAACCCATCCGGACATCTTTGTGCATGGAAATAAGAAGTCCAGATTCCAACATTTGAATGAGATCTTCCACTACCACCTCAAGGAGAGGAGTCCATCCTCAATTGACCTAGTATCAACAGGTGTTATCACAAATATATATTTTATACATTATTAAAATTATAAAAAAAGTTTTTAAATAAAAATAAGAAATTCTACCAAAATTTTCTATCAAATTGTAAACAAAAACAACAATTTTAATCACCATTCATCAATAAAAAAAATAAATTATCAACCACCATATTAATTCAAAGAATCAATCAACAATTTAAAAAATCAAAAAATTAAAGAATTTGAAATTTATTATAGAAATTTATTACTTTGAAATCAAAATTTTATTTAAAATTTTAAAATTAGAATTTTATTTAAAAATAAAATTTTTTAAATTTATTTAAACTTATTTAAAAACGGAAACATAATGTTTGATTCATTGATTGTTTCCAAAAATTTATTTTAATTTCTAATGTTTTTAATGATTTTATTAATTTATTTAAACTCAAATTAGATATTTTAGAAATTGAAATAAATGTAAAATAAATAAAATGAAATAATAAAGTAAACAAATATATAAAATCTAAACAATGATTCTATTTAAATGAAATTTCAATGAATAATCTAAACAAATGATTCAATTATTTAAATAAAATTTCAATGAATATTGATATTCTAATTCAATAAATCAATATGCAATAAAATGATAAAATATTAAATATTAAAAAAAATTACAAGATTCCAAAGTTCAACTCATGGTGGGAGATTTCAAATTTGGAATTGCAATGGATCCTCGTCGGTGTGAGAGGCGATGGCTCTTACAGCAGCTCTAACGATGGTAGTTGCTCCGACGTGGTGCAACTACTAGAGGTGTGCTAGTGCTGGGTGGAAAGGGAGCAGGCTAGGGAGGTAGTGGAGGAAAGGTTAAAAAAGGGTTTATATACAGATCAAAACAACGTCATTTCGATGCCAGATGCATTAAAACGATGATGTCAATGGAAAAATAAATAAATGAATGAATTGTGAACTATTTAGTTCGGAGGAAACCAACTGGTTCACTAGTCTGACTACCGATTCCATTGATTTGAGGCCAGTCCAACCCTTGGGTGGTTCAAATGACTGAACCAAATCAGAACAATGACCGATCGAATGTCGGACTGGTCGAACTGACCGATTTGGTTTGGTTTTTAAAACCATGGTTTACACATTGTTTTTCAATTTTTACCTTCTAAAAACCTAAATTTTAAAAAATAAAAAAATGAAAACATCAAGAGGGTGTTTGATAAAACTTAATACTTATTACTTAATAACTTCTATTGATATTAAGTTAAATTATAATTAAGTTGTTAATTTAAAGCTTATTACTTATTTATTACTTTAAGTATTAAGATTGTTTGATAAAATTATATTCTAAATCATAATATTAACATATTTCTCCTTATAAATTTATTAGGGTAAAGGAAGTCAAGTAATAATGGAACTTGTGGCGTAGCAAAAGAGATTGTGAAGGTAATTAAGAAAAATGGGGTAAAAAGGTAAAATGAAGATGTGGATTTAATAATAAGTTAATTATTTTTACTTATTATTTAAAGTTGTTTTTTTTTTCTTTAAGTCATACCATTAAGTTATTTTATTAAAAATACTTAATTTACTTAATGACTTAAATTAAGTAATTAAGTCACTTTAAGTTACTAAATTGGTTTACCAAACACCCATTAAGTTGGTATTTCAAGAATTTTCTTAAGAAATTAAAATCTAAATTTAAAAACAAAGAAGTGAATAAAATTAGATAAACAATCTCATGACACATGAAATATTAAGAATATGTTTGGTTCTTGAAAAGTCCAAAGAAAATGATAAAAACAATACTACAAAAATATATTTTCTTATGCTTGGAAGTCATTGAAAAGTAAGGAAAATAAAAAAAACTAATATCATATTCGACAGTGAGAAAGTGATAAGGAAAGATAAAATGTTAAAGAAAATATTTTTTTATATTCAGTTTTATACTTAAAAATATGAAAAAAATTAAAATTACTCAAAAATTTATATATTTTTGAATTATTTAATCTTTATACAAACTTAAAGATAAAAGAATGAGTTTAAAGTGATATATAAAAATAATTTATTAAATCTAAATATATTTTAATTCTCTTTCATTTTTTCTTTTCTTGAATTTTATTCTTTTTTTTTTCCTCGTGTTTTTTCTTCTAATAACGAAACATAACTTAAAGAAAGTAAGAGGGAAAATGCTAAATGTCTCCACATTTTACTCATAAGGAAAAAGTTAAAAAAAAATAAATATTTTGGAATAACATGATATGGTTTGAAATATGAATTGATTGGTTTCCATTTTGCATATATTTTTCAATAAGCCCATAAAAACACACTTTTCCCATTTATATTATATAAAAATTTAATAATATTTATTTTCAATGTTTTTCATATGAGTAAAAATTCAATACCAAACATAATTTTTTTCATTTTCATTTTTCTTAATTAAAAGCGTTTTCGAAAAAGAAAAAGAAATGGAAAATGAAAACCAATTTAAGAAAATGAAGATATAAACTATTTTTGGAACCAAATGCAAACTAAATGTCCATTTGAAAACATTTCCGTTTCTTTTTTTCTTTTTTTTTTTCTTTTTTTGGTACCCTTTATAGATAGTGACTATGATAGTTGGAGGTATTTCATTTGGCAATAGAGTTTATTAGGATAGAGCCCTTAAAAGCATGACATGATGTAATTAATACAATATGATTTTATTAATATATTTATATGTTATGAATTTTGGTCTCCCTTTTATACTTAAGTACATTATTTATTATCTAAACATCCACATATGCATCACTTGCATTATACATGACTTTGATGTATTAGGAGTTGCACAAAAGATCCAAGTAATGAGTGTCTTGCAAAATGATAAATTGTTCACAATCAATTCATAGAATTAGACAATCAATTTGAGGGTGTATCACAAAACCTTTTAATTAGAGGGATGACTTGTCTTGATCATTATAATGAGTTTTCTATGGTAAGTGCAATAATGTGTATGGCTACACATTGAATATGATCTATGATGAATCATTATATTGACTATTAGGTAGTTATGATTCACCAAACTACTATGTTGAATGGACACTTAACTTTGAGATAATACTAGTGCTGAAGTCTTCAATGACTCTGACTTATGGGTGAGACCTTAATGTGGTTATATATTTCTTATGGATTGAGTTCTTTTTTATTAAGGTAGACTCTCAATAGATATTTTTAAGATAAATATCATGATATTTTATGGGATTGAGGTAGCATGTTCCCTTGGATGATCTTAAATACTTGTGATCATGTAATCTGTTATCATATTAATTCCTTAAATGAAATTTGACATATGTTCTTTGTGGGTAAAAGTATGTCAATTGATCATAAAATAAAAGGATCTAAGACTCAAGGATTGTAGAGGTAACTTAAAGAGGTTGATAGCATCGATATCATTAGATCATAAACACGAGTTCATGTGAAGTTTACATCTAGTGGATGGTAGGTCACGAGCCCCAGAAATTGATCAAATTTTATTTAATCAATTTTCACTTCAATGTAATTTTATAAGATATTGAGTGCAATTAACCATATTTTATGAGTGAATTTTTTAATTTAGGAATATTTAGATCAAAGGTATTTTTTTTTCTTAATTCCTAGATCTACTATTTTTGTTTTTGAATTCCATTGTGATTAGATCTAGAGTCGTCCTTAGGTTGATAGGAGGATGCACCTATGATCCAAGGGTATCCCAACAAAGATAAACTTTCTTCTGTATCTTGTTCCTCACCTTGTTGAGTTCCTTTCTAGTCAGCAAACTCATCTAGCTTTTGTCTTTGATCAACTCTTCGACATACCTCTTCAAATTGCAATAGTCATTAGTCCAATACCTTTGATCCTCGTGATAGTCATTAGTCATATTATTAGGATGATACTTTGTGGCACTTGGTGGTAATGGTGTTGGTGGTTTAAAATTGCTGAGAGTTCTAATTTCCTTTGGGATATGTTTTTTGAAAACTTTTGCTCAAATAGAGCTTTTAAAATCATTACATGATGTAATAATAATTAGATTTGATATTTATGATGATTTTAGCGAGTCTACATTGTACTACATTAATAACTTAAATTTTAACATTTTTTAAAGTAAAGAATATTTTATTTTAACATTAATAAAGTGAAGAATCCTTTTTATATAAAAATTATGAGTTGTATAATTCGTTTGTATACTTACATTAATAAAATTTAAAAAAATTATTTCTTTTAAATTATTTTTGTGAGATTACATGAATTGAGTTGTTTTGTTTTGTGATATCAATAAAATAAAGATAACCATTTTTTAAATTAATTTTATATGTAAGTTGAGTCATTAATGTTAATTGAGTCATTTTTATTGTACTAATATAAATAATTAGAAAAATCATTGTTTGTACAACCATGTGAGTTGAATAATTTTTTTTTTAATATCAACATTAAGCAAGAAATCATTTTGTAAATTAATTTTGTAAGTTTATGAAGATTAAATCAAATTTTGGATATGTTAATTTTTTATTTATATTTCATATTGTTTAAAAAAGTCATTTTGTTTCATAAATTAAGTTTATAAATAAATTAGATGAGACTTATTATTAGCATGTATATGTTTTAATTAATCAAATGTTTTTTTTTTTTTTTTTATCGTTGTAAATGTGTAAAATCAAAATTTTTATCATCATTATTTTATTATTTCATTTTACTTCAATATTCATTTATTTTATTTTATTGGATAATCTTGTTAAAAAAAGAATTCATGTCACAAATTAAATTTTGTAATTTAGTAAATAAAATTCAAATTCTTAAAATTGTTAATTAGATCTCATTTAGATAAATTAAACCATGCAATTCAAAGACACTTATTTCTCTTTCTTGTCATTATGATGCTATCTATAGATTGTTTAATTCATGACAAAGTTTCCTCCATTTGCATATTAAAGACCATAATTATTTGGGTTTAGAGGGGTATTATGACTTATGCCGTATTATTTCAATAGGTAACCTGACTACGAATCTATTTTTGGTTCATAAACTTATCTTTTTCAAATAAAGAGTCACTTTTACAGTTTTTTTTTCTTATTTTTATTTTCCCTTTTAAAAACAAATAAAATAAGTTGTGACTCTAACTTTTAAAATAAAAACTATTTTTTCACAAATAAGAACGAATCTCACCTTCAAGTGAGAACATATATAAAAAATGCAAGTTCACAAAAATTATACAATAATTATCATTAAAGATACTTATTTGCTAGTCTTGTTTAAGATAACAAGTGGAAGTAGAAATAATTACGTTGGCTTAATTTTCTCTAATCTTTTTAGAATAACATTTAGATTAAGTTTTATTTAATTATATATTTTTTTAAAAATTTAATTAAAAATAAAGATAATTATGAAAATTTTAAAAATTAATCAATTATAAATGTGTTCCCTTTCCATATTTGAGGAAAATTTATTCTTATTCTTCAAAATCATGTTATGTTTGGTTCTTGAAAATTTTGAGAGAAAATACAAAGGAAAGAAAATAAAGAGGAAAAGTAGAAGAAAAGAAAAAGCGAAGGAAAATAAAAAATAAGTTTAAATTTAATAAATTATTTTTGTACGTTTTTTCAAACTCGTTTTATTTATTTATTAAATAATTTAAAAATACATAAATTATAAATTAATTTTAATTATATTTAATTTTCTTTTATATTTTTTATAATAGAACCAAACATGAGAAAACCATTTGCCTTAGCAATTTTTTTTCTTTCCCTAGTATTTTCTAAAACCAAACATAACCTAAATAAATCATATTAAGAAATATTACCACAATGGTTGAGGATTTTATTCAAAGACTCTTAGAAGTTGTAATTGATCTTCAAATGTTGCTTTTGACATTTTAAAAGTCATATGATCTTTTTTTATATGAGGAAAATTTTTAAAATTACATTTCTTAAAAATTTAAAAATTTTTTCCTTAATTTCTTCATAAATAATCAAATAAAAAATTTCAATTTTTTTTTTCAAAATTTCTTGAGAATCAAACATAGATTAATGATTGAAAAAATTGTCAATTTTCTCCACCCAGCAAACAAAGCCAGGGTATTTTGCAAATAAAGGCATTTGGAGCTAGTGAATGGGAATACAAAAACATTATGGAATGAAAAAGAAAGGGCAAAAGGAGGCATGGAGAGATGGTCCCAAGACCAAGTTGTATAAGCGTGGGATGTTGTGGATGGTGGTTTAGATGGTTATAACCGTCCCAACTGTCACTACCCTTTTTGGACGTTTTAGAAATAGTGGTGGTGGTGTCCACCGTCCATCCGTCAAAAGCGAATTTGGGCCTAAGAGAGAGACAAAAAAGTAAAAACCACTTTTGAATGAAGCACCACGGGCATGACTCATGAGCTTGTTTGACAAAAGCTTATACACAAAAATACAAAGAGTAAGGGTCTTTGACGGCCATGTGGCTGGTCCCAATCTTCTCAACAATTAGGTTGTTGAATTCATTCCCCCTACGCTAAGGCAGTTGGTGGGGTTGATTGCTAACCAAAGTCCAACCCTAAGTTAAGAATCAATCAATCAAAGCTTAATCCAATTCGATTTTTAATCCGAGATACTTAATTCAAGTTTAATCCAATCTCATTTTTTTTAATTCGAAATTAAATTTAAATTAATCGAATTAAATTCGAGCTGATCAGGTTAAACTCGAGTTGTTTGGGTTCATTGGGTTGCAAAAAATTAAGTTTGCATATGATATAATTATAGTTTGATATTTTTCCTTTAAAATCTAGAAAGAAAATGAATATTATTATATAAGATTATAAATATTAGGGTTTAAATTGAATTCGAGTTGTTCGAACCTTGTCCTGAACCCAATCCAAATTAAGTTCGAATTAAGAAAACTTAACTCAAATTCAATCCAAATAATGAAAATTTTTGCCTAAGCCCACCTAAATATTGGGTTGGGTTCAGGTTGGGTCAGACCAACCTCTCCAAGTTGCACCACTAATTCTCACATCATCTGTTTTAATTGTTTGCTTGTTTGGTTTTATTTATTTATTTTTTTTTTGTTTTATTTTTATTTTATTTTATCAAAATGAGGATAATTATTATATTTTAAAATTTTTAATGGAATAAAAATTTACTTTTTATATCATTTTTGAAAAAAAAAATTATGAATAAATCACATTTAAGACCTACAACTGAGAATTCTACTTAGATACTTTTAAAAATTTAGTTTGATATTCAAACTCTACATTTGTCATATGAGAAGTCTCTCAAACATGAATTCAAGAAGAAAACATTAATATGAATCCATTTTATTTTATTTTAACATAACTTAAAATCGTCAAAGAAATTGATTGTTTTTCACATGAATCTTACCTAATCAAAACTGCATATAAATGTCAATATTTTTTCACTATCCAAGTAATAAGTTTTATTTTATTTTATTCATTTATTTTGGGTTTCAACGGATAAAAATCAAATCCAATTGACATTTTAAGACTTATATCTCTTTTTATTTATAAATTTTAAAATTTGGATGACTTTTTTTTTTTTTTAATTTATTGTCATGCATATTTTGTAAATTTTAATTTTTTACAATAATCCATTATCATTAGAGTATGGTAAAATTAATTTTTAAATATATTTATTATATTTTGAATAAAATTTTTTAAATATATTTTAACTTTCAAAAACAAGTCCATTTTAAAAATTGATTGGATTTAAGGCTAAAATTAGCTTGCATTTAATTGATTGTCATAATGGAGCCAAAAGAAATTTAAATAAGTTTAGTTTAATTCAAATTTTCCATTATTAAAAGCTCAATTTAATTTTAATTGAAGCATAAATTGAGGCTATTACTTCTATTAACTTGTCTAATTTTCTTCCAAAAACCAATCAAATCAACCATTTTTATGAGTTTTAGGCCAAAACAACTTTTTTTTGTGGAAAAAAATAATTAAATTAAACCACTTTGCTAAACTTATATTCAAAATGGTCATTTTATTGTAGTCATATCATTAAAAAAATATATTTTTAAAACTTTAAGTTGAAGTTTTAATTGCCAGTTGAGGTTTCACTTAAGAAATGAAGTCTCAATTCTAATTATGACTTCATTTTTTAAACTGAAATAACTCACACCTAACCATGTAAATATTGTTTGTTTTACGCCTAAAGGGAGACTCATGGTTTTAAAATGTGTCTACAAAATTAAAAGGAGTTCATACTTATATAATGTCAATAATTTCTTCTCCTATTCGACGTGAGACATTACAAATATCCCATGCAGACACAATGTTGACCAAACCCTCACATTGAGGTCGAGATTGGACTTGATAACATTTGTAATGGTACACTCTCAACTGTGTAGATACTGTTCGTTCTAACTTCAAGGGACTTTCATGACTTTAAAACATGTGTACAAAATTAAGAAAAACTCATACATATATAACTTTAGTAACTTTCTCCTTTATTTGATATGAGATATCATAAACATTAATTGCTAATTAAGACAATTTTTGTGGGAGGAGGATGTAACCCTCACATAACCGAAAAGAGTTCACATTAAATACAAGTTTTGAAAGGGGTCTAAAAGATATATTTTTGTCATCAAACGGGTCATTTTGACCCAATTCCATTTTTCTTACATCCTTGTCAGTACTTGGCAATGTCTGACGGGAGAATGAAGGTGCAACTAAATGACTGAATAATCAATGCAGTCTCATTGAACTGGTGGAAAGACCAATTGTGTGTGCTATGTGCTAAAAACAAAAGAAGGCGGCAACTCTAAAATGAACTCTATAGTATTATTTCAATTTTCAAGGACTACATACAATAGAAAGTACCCGACGTTTATGAAAATGGCCAATAAGAAACTTTGGAATGGTAAATTTCTGGAGCTTTATGGAGCCAACACACTCTTGGGACCCTTTTTTTCCCCTCAAATATTATTATTTTAATGAAATATATTAAAATAATACATTACGAGAGGGAACATAGGTGGGTACCAAGTCAAACAAACATTTTATTTGGTTTACTTCTTCGCTTAGCCGCCCTCACCCATGTTTGTATTAACGATATTTTTTATTTAAAAAATTACTTTGTTCAATTTATTAATTAATATTATAATTAAATTTATATTTATAATAAATTAAACTTAAACTATAGCTATAATTTAAAATTAAACTAAAATTTATAAATAATAAGAATGTAAATAACTAACCGTTCCTATTATATCTCAAACTCCTAAAATTCATCCAATTTGATTTTAAATTGGATTAATATTTTTAGTAGTCTTTCTCTTTGAAGTCTTTAAATTTTCGAATAGCTTCATTTTTAGTGGTTTTATAAAAATATCTTATGAGATTTAATTATTGGCCTCAATTAATTTATATTAGTTATTTGAAACAATCAAAAAAAAAGATTGAAATTTAAAAGGAATAAATTATATTTATATCATAGCTTATAAACCCATATTATATTTAAAACAATTGAAATTTAAAAGGAATAAACCCATCAAAGGAATAAAATATTGAAGACTAGCCGGAGCCGCTTTCCAATGCCAGCTTTGCCAGTTAACAACAGCAGGACAAAGCTCCTAGGTGTCGCGGCTTCCAACACCGCATGGAACTAGGAAGAGCTTCGCCGGCTTCCAACGTCACAGGTTGCCGCCCTGTAACGGCTACCGGTGGACGCCGTCTGGGTGTCACAAGCGGCTGCACATCGAGGACAGGTGGAGCGGCATGCCGGCAGCTGCTGCAGGGGGAGGACTGAGGCGGCGAGGGTTTCCAGTTTCCAAACTTACAACCTATATACTCTCCAAAATGGCGTTGTTTTGATGTTGTGTAAAAAAAACTAATAATTTTAATTGAACCGGCCGGTTCGTTCGGTTCACCGATTGGACCGTTGGTTCAAGCAGTCTGACCCCGGTTCGAAGTCATTTCGGTCCAATTGGCCGGACCGGACCGAAACCGTGGCCGGTCGGCAGTTTGATTGGTCAGACTAGCCGGTCTGGTCCGGTTTTCAAACCATTGATGAAGAGTACATAAAGGTGTAATAGTATGAATATGTATCAAATTGCTTTCTTAAGAGATGAGGACCACAGGAAAGGTGTGAAAGCATAAATATCTATCTAAATCATTTTCTGAAAATTCATTTAAAGTTGTATGAGTATGCACTAGTGTAGTCTAAATTGAAGAACAGATTAAAATTGTTTCTGGGTAGTGGTTGAGTTTGTTGCTCTACAGGTCTCGATCGCTACCTATTGTCAATTTTGGTATTTTAATTGTTGAGGGTCTTTGTCATTGAAACAAACTTGTTTTTATCCTTTTGTTTTACTTAAAAATAAATGGAGGCATCCAATAACTCTCTTATTAATTTGATCAATTTTAAAAAATTCTCACTAATTCCAAAATAATTAACAATTATGCTCACATGAAAATCACTAACACATAATGATTACAAAATAATTCGAATGCATGACAAAAAAAAAAAAATTACCTTCTCACTTTCTATTATTTTTTAATAGGCATAGACCAATTTTTATTAAAACATCTCATCTTTTTATCTTTAACATTAAACCAAATAAAAAAACTATCTTATTCATTCGTAATTTTAATATATTTTCATAAAGTTTTATTTTATAAAATGAAATGATAATAATGAGTTCTATAAAATTTTCAAATTATGTAAATAAATAATATTAATTCCAATTTTGATTTGCTAGCTACTTTTTTCATAGCTTTAATTTGAGTCGTGGATCATACTCTAGAGATGGAAATACCAACATTAATAACAAACTTAATTCCAACGTTGAATAAATCGAAGGATAAGAATTTTTGTCCATTTATAATGAAAATTACATTCATAAGAATATAAGTTGAAACATCTCCCGATTGAGTGTCAACTATTGGTAAAACAGTCATACTTCCTTCAACTAAAGAAAAACTTGATTTAGTAGGTTATTTTGTTTAATTATTTATAACGGTTACCTATTTTATTAGGTGCCCATTTTTTTTTCTTATTTTATTAAGGATAAAAACACATTTCATATAATTAGCAATTATATTAACATATCTTTTATAATTACCAATTTTCTATTTAATTTTTCAACCAAATTTACAAAATAAATTATAATTGTATTTGGAAAAAAAAAATTATTAATATAGATTTTAGGGCTTCATGTATTATATAACAACCCATACCATCACTGGCAACCGGTTAAACCCTTCTTTTTTAAAAAAAAATTAAAAACCCTTTTGGATGGCCTGGATCCAAAGATTTTAATCCAACGGCCAACATGCGCCTTGGGTACAGTACCGAGCTGTAGAATTTTCCTATATAGAGTGTCTAGTTTACTACACAATACTATCATTATTGCACCTTACTCATAAATGCTGATTTTGAAAGAAGCCTGCGGAAGGCAAGAACAAATGTATGGAATCTGTGTTCAAATTGAAGTCTACAAAGTACAAACACCCAAATGAAGAGCTCCAACAAAAGCTTCAAAGCTACTGCAACAACCAAGTTTGCTACTGCTCAAAGAGTTGTTCAACTCTTTCTGTTTTTTTCTTTCCTCATTTAACAACTAAAGTGCATAACAAAATTAGGGTGCCCAAATAAATTATCATTCATACTTAGGGATTCTCAAGTGGTTAAAGAAATCGAAAACCCAAAAGCTTTGCACAAGCATATATGGGTAGGGTAAAAATCCCATGTTTCACTGATTTAGCTCCACCTCCTTCTATCCTCTTCTTCATCTACTGGTGTATACCATGCCGGCCGTCGCTTTGAGTTGCTCAACCTGTAGTTCAGAAGCACTTCTTCATCACAAAGTGCCCTCGTGGCCACCAGAACAAGAGTCTTCAATACAGGAACATGAGCATCCAGCTCACTCTTGTTTAAACTTCCAGATTTAAACCAAAAGCTGCCAAACCTCTTCATTTTTACTTCCTTGCTGCTTCCAAACAACACATTGGGAATGTAGGCTCTCATGTCCTGTTCAGTCAATGGGAAATCATAAGGGCAAACCATAACATTTGGGGACATACCCTTTGATGGGTGGTTGGCAAAATGAGCAAAAGCAAGTGGGTTCCTCCGCTCCAACACGTCGCAACCACTCCCCCTGTGCTTGGCTTCCATAGGCTTACTCAGTAGTTTCCAGATACGGTCTGAACCTTTCTCAGCACCTTGCATATTGGCACTGACTTCAGTAACACTGAACCCATCCCATAATTCACGGGTTTCACCCCCCACACCCCAAGGCTGGGCATTGATCACAGTCCCATCATACCTTGTGATCAAGTAAGGATTGTGTGCATCAACCCTTGGGTATCCGGGAATATACTGGTAATAAGCAGGAAAGTATATGACACCAGGGTATAATGCCACCACAGCACCAACATCAGCTTCACCATCTAAGAATAAACCTTGGCCAGCATCCTTGTGGAGAATTTGAGATGGTTTGAGATCAAGGGTGTAGCCTATGAGATCCTTCAAGCTCTGTGACAACTCAGCACGTTTTAATGGCTTTGTCTGAGGAACAGCTGTGCTGAAATTTATCAGTAATCAGATTCCATGATAAAAAGTTACTTTTCTAATCATTTGGGATGGAAACTCCAAATGGTCAAATTAAATAAACTGATCAAAACAATAAATATCTTTTTCATAATCTTCCACTTCCATAGGACACCCGATTCAGCTTAGAACTAAGAAAGTTGAGTTAGAGAGCCATAAGACACTCAGGTCCTAGAAACTTTATAACCACTTACACCACCCATGAAAATTTTTTTGCCTACTGTTATAGTGTTTACTTAGAAATACTTTTAAAATTGATGATTTGAAATCAAAGTTAAAAAATTTGAATAGCTGCGGAAGGTCCCCCACCATTTGGCAGTCTGAAATTGAAGTTTGATGGGTGTTCGTTCACTGGGCAACCAGGGTGAATCAGGCATTTTCTTGTGTTTTGTGATGTGGAGTTGTGGTTGGAGCTTATTTCAAGTCTACTGGAAAGGAATGGCTGTAGAGGTTGAGGATTGTTGGAAGGATTGATCCAGGCAACTTCTTTGGGTTTCATAACCTCCTAGTGGAGCATGATTTAGCCCCAATGATATCCTGGGTCTCTCAGAGAAAAAGATGGCCTTGGAAGCTTAGACTGCTTGCTCACAGAATCATTGATTTGTCTACAGAGCATGGATCCTCCTTTACGAGGACACCGCACTCAGCCAACCACTTAGCACTAAATGTGTGCATGTGTGTGAGAGAGAGAGAGAGAGAGAAAGAGAGAGAGAGAGAGAGATTGATTAAGGTTGAGGTGGAAGTTTTGTTGGAGGGATTGATCCAGGCAACTTCTTTGAGTTTCATTACCCTCTAGTAGAGTTGTCTACAGAGCATAGATGCTCCTTTTTGAGAACGCCACAATCAGCTAACCACTTCTTTGGGTTTCATTACCTTCCTTCTAGTAGAGTTGTCTACAGAGCATGGATGCTCCTTTTTGAGGACACCAATCTCAGCTAACCACTTGGCTAGAGAATCAATGAGAGCGCAATAGAAAGAGAGATGCTTGAGATTGAGGTGTAAGTTTCATTGGAAATCATCTAGGCATTACAGAGCCTGGATGATCCTTTTTGAGGACACCACACCGTAACCACTTAGTGCTAGAGGATAACACACACACACACACACACACACATGCACAAAGAACCGTCTAGGGGAACATGATTTAGCCACAATTATATCCTGGGTCTCTCAGAGAGAAAGAACAGCTTGGTGCTTACTGCACAAAATCATTTATTTGTCTACAGAGCTTAGCAGCCAGAGGGTCAGTGATATAGACTTAAAGAGAGACAAAGAGAGAGAGAGATAGAGAGAGTTAAAATGATTGAAATAATTCAGAATAAAAATGATCATTGTACATATAGCTGTTAAATATACAAAATTAAATTAAATTTTTAATAATACAATAAAGACAGCATGGACGGTAATCTAATTTAGACTATACTTTTAGAACATCCAATCTATAAGATTTGATTGATTAAGCACATGACTAGAAATGCGGGGGAGACTAAATCAGTCCATTTTTTTTCATTGCCATATTAACGCAAAACCATAATCTAGCGCAGAGTTGAAACACCTCCCCCCCACCCCTAAAAGAAGAAAAGTAAAAAAAAAGGGGCCCATCATTACAATCATTACAACTTAAGGTTGAGGGGGGCTTCTGAAAATATTACTCTTCCTTTCAAGCTATTAAAAAACACTCAATTTTAAGAATTTCATGCTCAACAATAAACTTCATGAACTCTCCAAGGACCGCCTAGGCTGACTTTTGTCCAATTTCTATGAATGAATCCTATTCTACCCCTCATCCACCACCAAATTGAATTTGATGCATCTCTTAACATGCATCCTCCTAAATTTTAACTTCATTGATGAAACTTCAAGGCAATGTGATTGAATTTATCTGCATTTTATATTCTAAAAAGCCTTATCCCAACTACATGATCATGGATATGCAAGTCATGTTCACTATTTAGCTCTATCTAGGGCCATATGTCTATTAGTCATTGGCCACTATGTATCCTCTATTGATCCACATGCTATTGCGCCTTCCACTTTAGTTCTAACTGGTGCTCATTTGTCCTTGTTGCAGATGATCACACCATCTTATACGATTTTTCCCCATTTTGTTCGTAACTGGTGCTAACAGTAGCTTCTCAAGAATAGTTCATTTCTTATTCCAACCTTCCTGTGGTGCCAACAATCCATCTGCACCATTCTCCTCCCAGATATACTCATTATTTGTTGGCAATGGTCTTGTATCTCATTAAGAATGTGAAAAATCTCAACCAAGGCATCACTTAACTCATTTTTTAAATAGTTGTCAAGACAGAAGACTCCAAATCTATGAGTTCTTGCAACAAATGTGATTTTGGAAAGAATGTAACAGAAGAACATATATCGGGAATTGTGAAAAGAAATGTAAGAGAAAAACATTTTAAGGCATAGAAATGACAGATAGGAGATAAAGGAGATTGTGTTGTCGCCCTTATATATATGGATGATGAACTAACATGGTTTCTGGGGGATCTTTCTTGCAATTTATTGATGAAAGGTTGTAAGTGATGCGCTTTTTCAGTGTTGCATTTCTTCTAACCATTATTTTTTTTCCTTTTTTTCCCTTCAGGTGCATCTTTATACATAGCATGTAAAATTGTGCATCAAGTGAATATATACCCTCTTATAATACAGTCTTGAAAAAGGTTTCTACACAATAGATAGATAGGGTTGCAGATAAATACTCACCAGAATTGTCACTAGGTGGGCCATCTCTGCCAACAGCAAAACTAAGGCCACTGCGGCGAGGAGAAGCTTCTGTTTGTGGACATGATTCTGGCAATTCATTCATGTTTTTTGAATCAGGAAGAAGAACACCATCTAGAGTATTGCAGAAGGTTTTGATTTGAGAGTGAATATTTTCTTGGACTTGCTTCTGTTGATCTGCAAGGGAGGCTTTGCCAGCCATGTCAATGATATCCTCTGCATCTGCTTCATCAGCATTTCGTCCTAAACGATTATAGCTGAGAATTCACATTTTACGAAGGAAAAATTAAAGATGAGCAATGAAATGAAAACACCTGTACAAAAAACGTTGCATTGAAGTCATATAAAGCCACATGGTAGATATAGTGCACTGAACATAAAATCCATACATGGAATATTGGACATGGTTTTGAACTTCAATTGCAGTGATATTTATGTTAAAGTCCACCAGTAAATAAATATAGTTATGCCTATGTTCTAATTTCTACTTCCATTCAAACAATGTTCCAATGGGAATGGAAGCTCTTCACAGAAGTTAACACTCTTTAAAACATGATGTTGAAAACAGAACCTAGAATGTCAGAAGTCTAACCAAACTCTTTGATTTTCCTATCTCCCTGATTATTTATGATCCTTTGTTCTTTCATCTTCTTGGCTCATTAAGATTTCAAAATAAGATGGTAAAAAAATCTTACTGATAGGGTTATACATTCCCAAGCATATTAGTGCTTCAAAGGTTGATCTTCCTATCTCCCTGATTATTTATGATCCTTTGTTCCTTCATCTTCTTGGCTCATTAAGATTTCAACATAAGATGGTAAAAAAATCTTACTGATAGGGTTATACATTCCCAAGCATATTAGTGCTTCAAAGGAGTTCAATCTGGCCACCTCCGCCTCTTTCAATCTCTCCCTCCTCTTGCTCCCCCTCCTCCTCCCTGGAGATTCTCCCTTCTCTCTGCCCCTACTCCTCCATTGAATCCATCTTCAATGAGTGCATTGTTCTGCTTTTTTTCTTGTTTCTATCCACCATATCCTACCCATAACAGTCCCTTCATCGTATCATTTTGTGCCAATAAGGTGAATTGGGCTAAAAGCCCAGTCTAGGAACCACAAAACAAGATTATTATTATTTTTTTTGATAAGCAAATAAGAGATTGTATTAGAAAAGCCTAGCAAAGGCAAATACAGTACACACGAAGTATACAAGCAACGCCCGAGAAGCTAGGCTAAAAGAAAGAAAAACCTTTCTCCTATCTAGACAAAAGCCACTCTATAAAATCAATCAAGGACAAAGAATGATCCTCTAAATACACCCTACCCCAATTCACAAAAGTGTACAAAAAAGAAAGTTTCAAAGCTTGGTCGGATCGTTTAGTGTCATTGAACACTCTTTCATTTCTTTCCTTCCATAAGATCCACATTAAACAAAGGGGAGCAGCCCTCCAAGCCTTTTCCTTTCTCTTGCTCACAGAAGCACCATGCCAAGCTATCAAATTCCTTTTGATTGAGAAATGCAAGACCCACTGCACATCAAAAAGGGAGAAAAGCAAGCTCCATAGCATTGTAGCCTTTTTAAAAAAAGGATCAAGTGGTCACTAGTTTCCTCTTCCATTTTACACAAAAAACATCTATTTGGCATATTCCAACCCCTTCTTTTAAGCTGATCAATGGTCAAAATTCTGTTCCAAGATGCTTCCCAAGCAAAAAAAACTCTCATGGGAGCCCAAGATCTCCAAATAATGCTCCAAGGAAAAGGTTCACTAGAGGCAAGTGTGAGGGAACGATAGAGAGATCTAACAGAAAATGAGCCATTCTTGCTAATCTTCCAACTCAAAACATCCTCCACATCCTCCACATCACTATGAAAAACCAAAGGATGTATTTTTCGGAGCAAGCCCTCCACCTCTTCCATTTCCCAATCGTTAAAGTGTCTTGAAAACAAAGGATTCCAACTTCCCACCTCTCCTTCCTCCTCCCAAGCATCGCACACCCATTGATCCTTGTTAACCGCCAATCTGAATAAGTTAGGGAAAGCATCTTTCAAAGCTTGGTCCTCACACCACAAATCCTTCCAAAATTTAACCTTCCTCGCATTCCCTACTATAAAGCGGGATCTAGAGCGAATGTTTTCCCAATCTTTTCTGATGGCTTTCCACACTGCCACATAATGAATCTAGGGCCCTGTATTTAGCTTATAAATGGTTAAAAAACTATTAATGCTCAATCACCATAAATTATCCTCCACAATATGCTCTCAAGAACCAAATGGCAAAGGCTTGTTTTTATAACACTTTCAGAAAATATAATGTCATTTTTTTCCAAGATCAATTAACTTGGCTCAAGAAAATATAAACAGAAAAAAAATGTGCTCTAAGTCAGAAGCATGAAGTCAAAGCAAGTAAAGAAGTTGATTCAGAGGCCAGACTACAGAAGATCCAGTCTACAGACTTCAGAGGATACAAAAGTTAGTGGCATATAGGGAGCATCTAAACAACCTTATGCAGTCTCTACTACAAACAAAGAAGAACTAAAGTTTCTATCACAATAGATTAATAAGTGCTAATAGATAGATAGAAACCATTTATAAAGAGGAATCTGGAATTTTATT
Organism: Vitis rotundifolia; assembly: GCA_030254885.1. Taxonomy (NCBI): domain Eukaryota; kingdom Viridiplantae; phylum Streptophyta; class Magnoliopsida; order Vitales; family Vitaceae; genus Vitis; species Vitis rotundifolia. The sequence goes on along the minus strand of CM058160.1, from coordinate 18,284,202 downwards.
ACTTAAGCTTTAAGCAAGTGAAGAATAATAATTTATTTTTCCTGGAACTTTCTACACTAGCTAGTAATTACAAAATTATAACTTTTTACATAATAATTCTTCCATTAAAAAACCTTCAGTTTCTTAATAACCCAACTTGCCCCAAATTCAACATTTAATCATGCTACAATTGAAATTTTGATTGAAGGACCACAAATTTTACATGCTTCGTAGTAAGAAAATTAGTGTATTTTCAGACTCAAAGCATCCACTATAAGAGATTCCTGTAACTATGAAATAAACCAATCACCAGTCACATGGTTACACGGCATAAGGTTATAAAAGAAAACAGGGATCTTATTTGGATAGTATATCACCTAAGATAGTTCAACAAATCAGATGGTCCTCTTAAACAAATTTGTGCACCAAGAAAAGGGCAACAACACAAATAAAAGTTTATATGATGCAAGCGATAATTGCTCAATTGGGCAAGTTGCATTTCAATGTCAACTTACAAAATGATGCTAACCTGGTATAAAGAAAGAGGCGATTCATGTCTGCCTCAAATTGGAGGTGCCTTGGATCTCTTGCAAATACAGGACTTTTGGCAAGAGTCTTCACAGCCTGGAAGTGCAATGGACAAACAGAAAATCCTCGTAAGGAAGCACTTGAGACAAAAAGCAGTTATTCAAAACAGTAGAGAATGCAAGAGCTAACAGAATCTAGAAAGAACTTCTATTGTAAGTTGCTTTTATTGGAAGCATCAGAAGAATTTGGGAACCCCCAATTTGTGGGTCATTGGTAGGGTGAATATCAAGGCATTAGGAATCCAATAACCAGAATCCATCCATGTGTAGGTCCAAGTCTCAACAGGTGCCATAAATGTAAGTACCAGAATTTTCAAGATTTTGATATCTGTTCCAAAATCCTAGCCATATCTTTTTAACAAAACCAAGAGAAAAAAGTAAGGGACTAAAGCTTTTTGAAAAATGAAGATTATTACAATTGAGAGAAAGACAGCAAGAGACAACAAGAAAATAGAAAAATGAATAAGAGAATATTAGGATTTTTAAAAATCTTCATTCTATAATCTCAAAGCTCCTTTTGTACTCTTAACATTTAAAAAGCTCTCCACAACTTCTACTCATCTTCATCCAGTACACTATATCATTGTCTAACTGCGCAATCACCAGCAGCCTTAAATTGCCCTTTTTTTCTTTCATTGCAACTTACAAGACTGTATAAGAACTCCACCTATCTAGTATGGGTTTTCCTTTCCTTCCCTAAATGATGAAGGGTTTATATTATCATCTTCTTTTGAATAGGATCAATCTACCAGAATGGTACAATGGAGACTGTTGGGTCAAATCAACAACCTCCATTTAGAGGACCTTCTGTGGAGACTGCAGAAGGACCATGGGTATTGAGCGGGGAGGGGAAGGTTTTTCTGAGCTGGGAGGGGGAGCATCAGAAATTGTGGCTGACACAGTGAAGGGGCCTCTGTCAATGGTTTTTCAAGACGGTTCAGCAGTTGTCTTCCCAAAGAATTTTTCTCCCATTCAAGAAAGTGGGGTTGTGTTGGGGGGTGATGAAGCTTCAGTCTCAACTCAAGAGGGGAGTTCCGGTGGCCTGGTTGGTGAGGATCCCCTTTCAAACAAAGACCTCACCAAGCTTACTGAATTTAGCAGATTTTTGGGAATACCAATTGAGGGTTTGAAGAAGAAATCTGGTCTTTGTTGAGAAAGTTAAGGAAGAAGGCTCAATGTGGGACCCCAAGTAAAGGGCGGAGGAAGAAACCTTTGCCATCTTCTCATTTCGAAAGGAAGCTAAGGAGATTGGATTGTTCAGTTAGTTATGGAGGTTCTTTTCTCTCATCTAGAAGGAGTGGCAAGAACAATTAGGAACTAGTACCTGTTGATTGATGAAGATTAAAATCCTTTCATAGAATGTAAGAGGGCTCAACGATGGTGAGAAAAGGAAGTTGATCAAGTCTGTGGTTAGGACCCAGAAGGCAGATCTGATTTGCTTTCTTGAGAAAGGTGCATGAGTTGTCGTTGAAGGTGGTAAGAAGCTTGGGTGTCTGAAGGTTTTTGAGCTGGGGTGTAGTTGATGCAAGAGGAACATCAAGAGGCATTTTGATTTTTTGGGACAATAGAGTTTTGGATCTGCTAGAGTTAGAGTGTGGAGGGTTCTCCATATTTAGTCGTTTTAGGAATGTTGAAGATGGTTTTGTATGGGTGTTCACAAGAGTCTATAGTCCAGTCTTATCGAGGAAAAAAGGATTTCTGGGGAGAATTGGGAGCTATTAGAGATCTATGGGATGATCCCTGGTGCATAAAAGGGGATTTCAACTTTGTTAGATTTCCAAGGGAAAGAATGAATGATTTCATATTCACAGCAGATATAAGGAGGTTCTCAGATGTCATTGAGTTAAGGTTGAAGGACCTTTCTTTTTCTAGAGGTCAGTTCACGTCGTGCAGTGGTTTAAATTCTCAAGCAACTTCAAGTTGGACCAATTCTTAGTTTCTGATGAGTGGGAAGACCATTTTTCGGGTATTTCTCAATTTGCTCTTCCTAGGATGGCTTCTGATCACTGTCCCATTATTCTCGAGGGTGGAGGGGTAAAAAAGGGCAAAACCCCCTTTATATTTGAGAATATATGGCTCTTGACAAAGCGGTCTGTTGAATATAATGTATTTATAGTGTACAATCTTTCTTTCCTTTCTTAATATAGGTCACATATATGGTAGTTAGTTCAACCTAACCTTGTATATATATTTCTCTATTATAAGAAGTTAATCATATGAATGAGAATTAAGGTTTTCTCTTTCTCTCTTTCAACATGGTATCAGAGCCAAGGGAGAAAACTTTATTCTTCCTGGTTTACCCGTGTAATTAATTCCGAGAATTCGTCCAGTGACCGTGTTTCATTCCAGTCACCTTTTCCATCTCCCAAAGCCTTCCGGTGAGCCATATCGTGGTCAGAAAACCCTCATCGCCGTCAACTTTTTCCGACGATATTTTCCGACAACTTTTCCGGCGAATATTTTCCGGCGATATTTTCCAACACCGACCACATCATCAGGAGCGCAAAGAGGAGATCTACAACTTTCCTCAAAGCACCGAAGCCAAAAACCGATCCACGCGCCGTTTTTCTCCGGCGGCCTGAATCCCACGTGCCGACGCGTGAGGGTGCGTGGCCCACTTTCTGGTGCCAAGCTTCCACTAGCAGGCTCGTCCGACGTTGTCTTGCACTTCTAAGCCTCCGTTAGTCCTCTCTGAACCCTGCTTCTCCATTTTTTTGGCATTTCAGCCTCCTCCGGCCTTCGACGGCAGCTCTAGGATTAAATACATTTGTAACAAGCTTGGTGCATATGACATATATGCTCCAACTTGAGGGGGAGTGTTGAATATAATGTATTTATAGTGTACAATCTTTCTTTCCTTTCTTAATATAGGTCACATATATGGTAGTTAGTTCAACCTAGCCTTGTATTTATATTTCTCTATTGTAAGAAATTAATCATATGAATGAGAATTAAGGTTTTCTCTCTCTCTCTTTCAACAGGGTCAAAGAGCTAGTGAGAAATTGGTGGATTGGGTATATGGTTATAGGTATTAGTAGTCATTGCCTTGCTAAGAAATCAAAGACTCTTAAAAAGGATCTTATAGTGTGGAACAAAGAAGTTTTTTGGCAATGTCTCCTTTAGCAAATCAGAAGCCTTTTCTCATGTTCAATTCCAAGACTTTAATGAGAGAGATTGTCCTCTTTCTCTTGAGGAGGCAGAGGCTAGAAAGGGGGCCTTGGAGGATTATAAGAAGTGGCTTTTATTGGAAGAAACTTCATGAAGACAAAAATCAAGGGAAATCTAGTTAAGGGAGGGAGACAAGAATACCAAGTTTTTTCACAAGATGGTCAATGGCCGTGTAAGAAGGAATTTGTTAACCAAGGTGAGAATCAATGGGGTTATACTGACTGATGATGAAGAGATTAAGGTTAGGGTGTGTAGGGCTTACCAAACTCTTTTTTCAAAAATGAGGGATTGGAGATCAAACATAAGGGATTTACGCTTCAAAGTGTTGGAAGAAGATAAGTCCAGAAGTCTAGAGGTGCTTTTTTAGGAGGAGGATGTTTTTGAAGCCCTGAGTAGTCTCTTTGGTGACAAAGCTTCAGGCCCAGACAGTTTTACCATGACTTTCTAGAATGTTTGTTGGGATTTTAACAAACCAGAGATTATGGCTTTCTTTGGAGAGTTCTTTCCTCATGGCATGTTCCAAAGAAGCCTTAATTCCACTTTTTTGGTTTTGATTTAAAAAAAAAAAAAAAAAAAAAAGGAGTTGAAGACTTTAAAGACTTTAGACTAATCAATTTGGTTGGGGGATTGTACAAGTTGTTTGCCAAAGTATTGGCAAACAAGATGAAGACGGCAATGAGGGAAGTGGTTTCAGAGAATTAGCATGCCTTTATTGAAGGTAGACAAATTTTGGTTGTTGTGCTCATTGCTAATGAGACTGTTGATTCTAGGTTAAAGAGTAATATCCTCGGTCTTCTTCTAAAAATGGGCATTGAGAAGGCTTATGATCATGTTAACTAGGATTTCCTTCTGCCAATAATGTCTAAAATGGGGTTTGAGCAAAGGTAGATTAGTTGGATCAATTGGTGTATTTCCACAACTAGCTTTTCAATTCTCATCAGTGGAACTTCTTCGAGCTTTTTCCACAACTCTAAGGGCTTGAGACAAGGTGATAAGTTATCTCCCTATCTGTTCATTTTGGTCATGAGGCTCTGAGTCAGTTGTTGTTCAGAGTCAAATGCGGGGACTTCATTTTTGGGTTTAAGGTGGGAAGAAGAAGTGGAGAGGGGAGAGATATGCCCCATCTTCTGTTTGCCAATGACACACTAATTTTTTGTGAGGCCAACAATGATCGAATGAGATATTTGAGTTGGGTGTTTATGTCGTTTGAGGCGCTTTCTAAGTTAAAAGTGAATATGGATAAAAGTGAGGTTATTCTCATAAGAGGGGTAGAGACTTTGAAGGATGTTTCTTCGGTGATGGAGTGTAAGAGTAGGGAAGCTTCCCACTTCTTACTTGGGTCTTCCTTTGGGTGCCTCTTTTAAATCTCCAAGGGTGTAGGATTCAGTGGAAGAGAGATTCAGAAAATGATTAACAATGTGGAAGAGACAATTCCTCTCTGGGGGGGAGGCTTACCTTGATCAAAAGCACCTTATCAAGTCTTCTGATTTATTTCATGTCCCTTTTTGCTATTCCTAGAAAGGTATGTTCAAGAATCGAAAAGATCCAAAGGAATTTTTTATGGGGCAGTGGTGCCTTAGAGAAAAGGCCTCATTTGGTGAATTGGAATTTAGTTTGCATGCATAAGATAGAGGGAAGCCTAGAAATTCATAATTTTTTGGCCGTAAACAAAGCTTTGTTCAGGAAGTGGAGTTGGAGATTTTCAGAAGAAAGGGAGCCCATTTGGAACCAAATCATCATCAAGAAGTTTGGGGTAGAGGATAGGGGGGTGGTGTTCAAGAGGAGTGAAAGGTGGCTATGGTGTAGGGGTGTGGAAAGCCACCTGAAATGAATGAGAAGGTATAAGATGTAGATCCTACTTTATAGTAGGGAGTGGAAGAAGGGTTAAGTATTAGAAAGATTTGTGGTGTGATGACCAAACTTTGAAAGAAACTTTCACTAACTTATTTCGATTGGCAGTTAATAATGATGGTTAGGTCTCAGAAATTTGGGAGGAGGGCAAGGATTTGGGTAGTTGGAGTCCTTGCTTTTCAAGACATCTTAATGATTGGGAGATGGGATAAGTGGAGTCCTTGCTTCGAAAACTACAACCCTTGGTAGTGAAAAGAGAAGTGGAGAATATTTTGAGCTAAAGAGAAAGTAAGAATGTCATATTTTTAGTTAGATCCCTTTATCGCTCCTACACGAGGGTTTCTAGAGATCCTTTTCCATGGAGTATTATTTGGAGGTCTTGGGTTCCAGTGAGAGTGAGTTTTTTTGCTTAGGAAGCGTCTTGGAACATAACAATAACTATCGACCAGCAAAAAAGGACGGGATGGAATATCCTAAATAGGTGCTACTAATGCAAAGAAGAAGAGGAAACTAATCCTGTTTTGTGGCAAGGCTAGAATGTTGTGGAATTTGATCTACACCTTTTTTGGTGTGCAGTGGATTATGCATTCCTCAGTTAGGAGGAATCTACTATACTAATACAAGTCTTTTGTAGGTAAAAAAGGAACAAGGCATGGAGGGCGGCCCTCTTATGCTTAATGTGGACTTTATGAAAGGAAAGGAATGGAAGAGCTTTTAATGATGTCGAGCGATCTAACCAAGCTATTAAGTCTTTTTTCCTATATACTTTTGTGAATTAGGCTAGGGTGCATATAGAAGAACACACTTTGTCTATGATCAACTTTACAGAGTGGTTGTTTGTCAAGTAAGGGGAAGGCCTTTTTTTTGTCTCCTTATTGTCTAGTTTTTTTAGGCATTGTTTGTATACTTCGTGTATACTGTTTTTGCCGCTTTTAAGTGTTTCTAATGCAAGCCCTTTATTTACCTATCAAAGAAAAAGGACCTTCTATGGAGAGACACACTGCCTTGATGTGCCTTCCACACACACACACGCATCCAATGTGAAACCACATGACCTAGTATGAAGGTGTAAAGAATCAATATTTTAGAAATTTTGCCCACACAACATAAAGAGGATTATTATGATGCAAGAGCCCACCGATTCCCTTCATCTTCATTTGGAGCATCCACACAAACACTATATCAACCAAAAGTGTTTTATTCTTAAACCAGGAAACACTTTTTTCCCTTTTTATAAAGAAAAACATTAGGGTTGACATTTGCCTTAGAGAGGCAAATTTTAGGGAGTGATTAGATCATTTGTGAGTCCCAATTTTCACAAGATACACTAAGTTATACATATACACACATATATCCATTACAGTAGACTGCCACACTCTATCCAGAGAATGGATTTTCCAAATAACCCTCTCAATAATAACCTCCTAAAAGTTATGATCAAAAGTCTTATTACCAACTGACACATAATTAAGTCCAACATAAGGAGCACAAAAGTAGAGAAACTTCCTTAAGAAAGTCCTTCTAACAAGGGAAACCTTAAATTGAAAAGCGTTACCAGACCTAAAAAAGTAAATATGAATAGTTCAAATGTCACCTAATCACCTAAAATGCACAAGAACTTCTTAAATTTTGTTATTGAAGTTTATTCAATTTGGTGGCAAAATAGCATTAATTATCCTGGTATTCAAATATTACATTAAAAAGGTTAGCTCATGGAAAAAAAAAAAAAAAAGATCAACAGCTCATTAGCAGGACAACCGATAATAAATCCAGTATTAAGCATTTTTCCTTTCCCTCGTTGTCTCTGAGAATCAATTAAAACACAGAATCCAGAAAATTGAGAGGAAGAGAATTCCTATGATCTAGTTCTGATGCTGCATTTTAGGAAAATAAGGTGGATATGCATGTCTCATTGATAGCATATTATGCCATGAGGCATGAGTAATTACATTCATAGTACAACATGAATTACAATTAAATCAATGGGGTCCTTCATCTCTCTTATATCAGAACCAAAAAAACATCAATGAGCATCACACTTGGGAGCAAATTTTGTGATCCAAAATCCCAAATAATATTCCCTATTCTCCTAGCACTACTCTTTTCTTCTGAGAAAAGGAAATAAAAAAGAGGGGGAGACGGGAAAAGCTTTCAATCGTGGGTTTTATTTGTTATAGCTTGCAAACATGAATAAACTTTTAAATTCAAAATTTCCATTTCTCATTTCTTTTCCTGTCTTTTCTCGGGAACCAAAGAGAGCGTAAAGATATTCTTTACTAGACACCTAACTGAAGATAACCCAATAAAATCTCAAATCCATAAATCATAAATGAATATGCACTCTCTATTCTCGAGATAAGTTGATTCATCCCAAACAGAAACAAATAAATTCCCTTAAACTTCATCAAAAAAAAAAAAAAAAAAACAAAAAAACATAGCTTGAGCAAGAGAATGCAACGTTAACCGATTGTCACCCCTTTCCTCTAGTTTTTCCAATTGTTCCCTGGGATCCAAATAGAGCCCAAAGAATTCAATACCCATAAATCCATTGTTCTCACTTGTCTCCGGAGAAAATTATTCTCCTAAAAAATAATTCCACTAATCTCAATGAGAACTTGACAGTGAGGTTGGAGAAACTCTATCTTCCTGAAATTGTATTTCCGGGAAACATTTTACCATGAAATTCGTAATCCAACCAACAGAGAAACTATAGAAGAGATTAATATCAAGAATACCTCTTGAAATTTCTGAAACAGGAAGGCCATAGAGATCTCTCGCTCTGAAAATGCTACAAATGAAATGCGGAGACCTGACAAACCTCTCCAAAACCTCCCTAAACATCTTAACGAAAGCCAAATGGACCGGCTAAGCCTGCTTCCATAACGGCCCAAATCTTCAATTTTGAGTACTGACCCAAAACTTAAAAAATGGGAGAATGTGTTGGAGGACCAACAAATCCTGATAATTGGGCCAAATGGTTGCCAAACTAAGCCCAAAGCCTGGCAATCCATATATAATTGAGGTGGCGCCTGGAGGACATGTGAAATCCGTGATAACCAAAACTGCCTTAATTTGGTTGACAAAATAAAAAATTATCACTTATTCTTGTTATGTTTTGATTCCCGAAAAATACTAAGAATAGAAAATTAATATAAAAGAAAATGATTTTATCATATTTGATTGTAGTATGAAAAATATTAAAAATTTATATATTTTTAAATTATTTAATCTTTATATCAATGAGTTAAAATAAGTAAAATGATTTTAAATTAGCAAAAAAAAAAAATTATCAAATTTTAATTTTTTTTTAATTTTTTTTCACTTTTTTTTCCTTCTACTTTTCCTTTATATTTTCTTTTTCTTATTTTTCCCTCAAATTTTATAAGAACCAAATATAACTTAAGGGAATTAATGAGATTCTCTATTTAAGAAAATGAAAATTAATTTAAAAATAGTGACACCCAATCAATATATATCCACTATTCTAATATTATTTAATAGTTTTAACTTTAAAAATATAAATTTATTTATTTAAATAATAAAAGTCCTTTGGTTTTATTTAAATTTGTAGCTAATTTTTTTTAACAAGTTAATCATATAAATAAAATCAATTTTAAAATATAAAAAGGACTTTTTTGTTTTGAGGTCATTCAAAACTCAAAATTGGGTCAAATAATATAAATATGGCAAAATTAAATGTAAAACCAAATAATTGGTATATGATTGAGCTAAAGGATATTTAGCTTCAGAATTCCTAAACTACCTATTATAAAAAGGGGAATTATGCAAATCATCAAATATGGATAAATTCAGAACCCAAAAAAGTCATTTTTATGGGCAATGCATTTTGGGAAAAATAATTTCTATTCTATGTATTAGAATAGTAACTTTGTATATGTTTCTAAGATAATCTTCCAACCAATTGAAGTTGGGTTGCTACCTATATAAGACTACACTTGATTGGAATCCACGTACGTAAGACTACACTTGCATCTTTAATATTTGAAAGGTAAAAATTTTCAAGTGTTAAAAAGATTAAAAACACTTTCTAAAATCATTGCCAAACACACTCTAAATAGCAAGATGTATTAGATTATTAAGTTTTTTATTATCATTGCAATGACTTTGATAACAATTATTAAATAATATGCAAAAAAAAAAAAATTACACATACGATACTTTTTAAAAACATTATTTATTAAAATAAAAATAATTTTAATGATTTAAATTTTTAATTAAACAAAAATGAACTTTTTTTTACATATTTAATAAAAAAATAGTTTTTCCTTTTTTTTTTTTTAATATCAACGAATTATGATGGGAATTGTGAATTTATATTTAAAATTCTAATGCAAACACTTTTAAAATTTTAATTTTACACACCTTTAAATATTTCTTTTAGAATTAAATACTCTCTTAAAGAATTATCATTACTAATTTTTTGTTGAATGAAATTAAAGGTAAGTTAATTTTTTTTTAATATTATTTTTCTGTTTTTATTTTGAAGAAAACAAATTATTTAGTTTCAACACATGTGGATAGTTTTTTTATTTTTATTTTTTAAATTTAGCTTTAATATTCTATAAAAATTTAAAATTTAAAATAGAAAAAATGAGATCCATAATATAAAAATTATAAATATTTTAAATTAAAAATATTTGAAATCAATATTATTTAAAATATTAGTGTTTATTTATTTATTAGATTATTAATTATTATTGGTGAGTATATTTTTATATGAAAACTAATTTATTTTAATGCATTAATTGCACATGATGTTAAAATAAAAATTTAATAAAGAAAATGAAAAAAATAATCAACAAATGAATTGTACTTTTAAAAAATAATGTTTGCTTTTTTAATTAAGTAGATTTTCAAAAATAGGGAAAAATGATAAGAATTATTTTACAAAATTAATTAAAGTCAAAGTATTAAAAAAAAGAACAAAATTTAATTTATTTAATTGTAATATAAAACTTAATTTAATTTGGTGAGAGTGTAAGAATGGGGCGATTAGGAGTGGGGAGGGAAAAAAGAAAATTGAAAAAAAAAAAAGTGGGGGAGGCCCAGAAATTGTGCCATTCAAGTAAAGGAAAAAAAAGGTCAAAAAGAAAGAAAAGAGAGAAAAAAAAAAAGTGAGGGAGCTCACTTTTTGCTGATTGGGGAGCAATTTTGGAAATATATATAAAGTTACTATTCTAGTGCATGAAATAATGATTAGTTTTCATAAAATGTACTTCCCATGAAAGTGACTCTTTCGAGTTCTGAATTTATTTATAATTTATGGATAGGACATCTTTACATAACTCCCCCCTTGATAAAATTGGAGACATTGGTAAAAAATAAAAACATCAAACAAACTCTAAGACTATGTTTGGTTTTGAAAAGTGTAAAGAAAAATTGTTAGAGAAAGAAAATTGAGAGGAAAATTAGAAGGAAAGAAAATGTGAAGGAAAATATAAAATAAATCTAAAATTAATAAATTATTTTTATGTACTATTTCAGACTCTTTAATTTATTTAACTCTTCTATATAAAAATTAAACAATTTAAAAATGTATAAATTTCTTAATAATTTTAATAATATTTAACTTTCTTTGTATTTTTCATTGTTAAAACAAACATGAGAAAATTATTTTCTTTAGTATTTTTTTTTTCTTTCCTTAGTACCTTCCAAAAACCAAACATACCCAAATTCATATAAGCATATCATTTAGGTGGTTTACATTTATTATCTAATTTTAATTATCATTATTTCTAGGGAATTGATTCACTTGTTGGAATTGGACCCTTAAAAATAAGACATGATGTAACAAAGTTAAACTTCTTTTTTCTCTTGTTATCCCTTTTATGCATTAACATTAATTTGAGCATTCAACTCATATTACTTGCATTGTACATTATGTGGGTATATTAAAAGTTGTACAAAAGATACAAGTTATAGGTTCCTTGCAAAATGATAAGTTATTCATGGTTAATTCATAAATTTAGGTAATCTAGTAGAAGTTATAGTGCAATACCTCCTAATTAGAGGGATGACTTATCGTTATCATCAAGATAGGCTTCCCACAATGAGTACATTAGTGCGTATAGTTACACATTAGACAAGACTTACGGTGAATCATAACGTAAAGGTATTAGATTGTATTCACTAAGTTATTATATAGCATGAATTCTCAAGCTTGAGAGGATATTGAGTCTTTGTTGAATTCAATAAGAGGCCTTGACCTATGGGTGAGACCTTAATGTGGTCATATATCCCTAAAAATTATGTCATTGTTGATGGAGGTTGATGGCAATATGTATTTATAATAAAGACACCATTATTAACTATATCGCAACAAAATAAAATGGAAATAAAAACCATTATCAACCATACCTAAATCTGGATGTTCCCAAATCAATTCATCACTATGAAAAACATATTTGAATAGTTTGGGGGTTTCATACACCTAAGATTTTTGGTTCGATGACTCAAACGATAATCTTAGCACTCCAAAGTATGGGTTTTGAAAGGATAGAAACCTTGGTGCTCTCTTTCTCTCGCCCTAGAGGTGAAAGACGACTAACTAGATTCATAAGGAATCTTTAACCCCATAAAGGGGTATTTATAGGGTTCCCTTACAGGGCTTAAGTGACTTGAACCTACCAAGGCTTGGGTCACTTAATCTAGTCCAAAATGGGTCTTAATTGATTAATTAACCACATAAGGTCATCTAATTAATCAATTAGTCCAATCTTGAGACCTTGTTCATTATCCCTTATACAATATTGTGTAATTACCAAAATGGCCTCATACACAAGAATGAACCTACAGCTAATCCAACCCTCATAAATCATGTCATGATGATATATGAGCTTAAAGCAAGGACCACTAGGACACACAGAAGTATTGATTCCTTCAAAATCCAATTCTGAAGTTAATTCAACATTCCACTAAAAAGAATTAACTATATTTTAATACTTTATGTAAATAATAATGAGACAAAGGTTGAGTCCATGACCTACTATCCCCTGCATGCAAACTCCCCATAAACTAGTGTCTATAATCTAATAAGATAGTCCTATCACCTATTGAGATTACCTTTCAAATCCCTGAGTTACAAATCCCATTTATTATGTGATCAACTAACATACCCTAACTCTAAGGAGCATATGTCCAATTCCACTAAAAGAAATACTATGGCCATAAATTTCATAATCACATGTCTTTTGGATTTCCTAAGAGGTGACATTATCTCAATCTCATGAGATATCATAGTGTCATTATTGAGAATACATGTTGCTACCAGCCTTCATCAACAATGACCAAATCCATAAAGATATATGACCACTTTAGGGTCTCACCCATAAGTCAAAATCTCTTGTTGATTTTGGTAAATCATGACAATTGATATTCTTGTGTCATGATTCACCGTAGATCCTGTATAGTGTGCATCGCATACACTAGTGCACTCACCATAGGAAACCCATCCCCATAGCCAAAGCAAGTCATCCCTCAAATTAAGAGGTAGTGCACTACAACTTTTCCTAGATTACCCAAATCCATGAACCGACTATGGATAAGTTATCTACTTACAAGAAACCCATGACTTGTATCTGCTATGTAACTCCTAGTGCACTCAAGTCATGTACAATGTAAGAAACATGGGTCAAATGCTCAAATCAATGTCAATACACCAAAAGGATAGCAAGGGGACAATTAAGTATAACTTTGTTGCATCATGTCTTGCCTCTTGGGGCTCAATCCCAACATAGTGGTCCTTGGTCAAGCTCCTAGTTCATGGTGACACATTTTGTGAGTATTTTGAGTATGTAATTCATAAGTGTGCATAAGGGTATTTTGGTAAAAATGTAAAGTTGTACTAAATCTTATGAATTGACTTTTTGGAATATGCTAATTAATTAATTGGAACTCATTAGGACTAATTAATTAATTATGACCCAAGTGGATTGGATTAGGTGACCCAAACCCAATTTGGGTTCAAGTCACTTAAGTGCATTAGGAAGCCCATATAAACCCCCTTAGGGGTTGGAGCTTTAATTCTTCCTACTCAGTTTTTTGAGATTCTAGAGAAAGAAACCCTAGCCACCCTCATGGGAGAGAGAGAAGTTCACTCTTCTCTTGTGCCTATACCCATGGAGGGAAAGATCAGGTGGAAGACTTGTTGGGTAGTCAAGTTCTACAATGACCATCGTGTTTTTGGCATCTTCATCAAATGAGATTTGAGAACATCCAGACCATAGGTTTGAGTCTCTATTTCTAGATCTAATATGTATTTTGGTTTTTAAAACTATAACTTTTCACTATGTTAGATTTACAGAAGCTTGGGATAGAATGCTTACATCCTACAAGATCTAAGACCAAGGAACGAAGTAGTTTGGGGTTCCCAACATCACTAACATTGCCTTAAATTTCACTTTTTTCTTAAATATATTATTTAAAATTAAATATAATAATTTCATGGGTTATGGTAGGGTACCGAAAAGTGAGGGTACCGAAAAGTGAGGGTACCGAAAAGTGAGGGTACCGAAAATCACTTTTCGGTACCATACCCACTTTTTTTGGCTAATAGGATTAAGACACATGGCATGCAAAATAAAAAAAATTAAAGAAAACCAATTCTTCAGGTTAGCCAACCGGTTGCCATGGGAATTAATCCCATGCAACACATTTTTTTACACTTATTACAATAACCAATTATATTTCAATGAACAATTATAAAATCATGTTTAATGTAATTATTTCGTTTAGGGAATTTCTTTTATGAAACAGAAAAATAAAGAAAATTTTGGAAAAAAATAAACAAGATAATTTGGTGATATAATTTATAAATTAAGGAAAAGTAAATTTAATTTATTTTAACATCAAATAATTTGTTGACAAAATTTGATGAATATTTGAAGTGTGAAAAGCAATATAATTGGTTTATGAAGTGAAAAAAATGGGAAGAAATAGAAAGAAATTTTATAAAATATATATTAATTTAAAATTAAATTATTTGTGTACTAATTATTAATTGAGAATATATGACTATATTATTTCTTAGCGTTTAAATTGAATTACACAACAAAATTGGTTGAAATATTAAAAATACGAAAAAAGTATAATTACTAACAATATGGAAATCCAAACCCCTTGCTGATTTTTTCGTAAATTTCCATTTTGAAATTTTCAAGGATCCATTTAACACCCTCAAAATGTACTGAACTTATCTAAACAATATCTAAGTCATATGAAATCACAATTTAAAAAAAAAAATTAAAGAAGTGGATAGTAGGGAGGGCACGAAGAATGTGAGATGCCTTCACTAATTTGTTAGTATTTATAGATTTTGATTTTTTCGGGCATCATTTAAACACCCACTAAGTGTAATGAACGAATTTAAACAATGTCTAAGCCATACGAAGTCCCTAAACATTTTTAACACATCATATAAGCAGAGAATGGAGAGGGTTCCTCACATTCTTCATACCCTTGCTAATTTTTTAGTATTTTTGGATTTTTATTCTTCCAAAAATCATTTGACCTCTTCCTAAGTGTAATGAACCTATTTAAACAGTATCCAAGCCATATGAAGTCCCCAAAATTTTAAAAAAGTTCAAAGAAGTGAAGAAATGAAGGGTATGAAGAATGTAAGGATTCTTCACATTCTTCATACCCTTCCTAATTTTTTAGTCTTTTTGGATTTGGATTTTTTCAGAGATCATTTAACCACCTCGTAAGTGTAATGAACCTATTTAAACAATATCCAAGCCATATGAAATCCCCAAAATTTTTAAAAGTTCAAAGAAGGGAAGAAATGGGAGGGTACGAAGAATGTAAGGATTCCTCACATTCTTCGTACCCTTCCTAATTTTTTAGTATTTTTGGATTTTGATTTTTTCGAAGATCACTTAACCACCTCTTGAGTGTAATGAACCTATTTAAACAATATCCAAGCCATATGAAGTCTCAAAAATTTTTAAAAAGTTCAAAGAAGTGAAGAAATGGGAGGGTACGAAGAATGTAAGGATTCCTCACATTCTTTGTACCCTTCCTAATTTTTTTAGTATTTTTGGATTTGGATTTTTTTAGAGATCATTTGACCACCTCCTAAGTGTAATGAACCTATTTAAACATTACCCAAGTCATATGAGTCCCCAAAATTTTTAAAAAGTTCAAAGAAGTGGAGAAATGGGAGGGTACGAAGAATGTGAGGAATTCGTACCCTTTCTAATTTTTTAATCTTTTTGGATTTTGATTTTTTCGGAGATCATTTGACTAACTCCTAAGTGTAATGAACTTATTTAAACAATATGCAAGCCATATGAAGTCCCCAAATTTTTAAAAAGTTCAAAGAAGTGAAAAAATGAGAGGGGTATGAAGAATGTGAGGATTCCTCACATTCTTTGTACCTTGTCTAATTTTTTAGTATTTTTCAATTTTATTTTTTCCGGAAATGATTTGGCCACCTCCTAAGTATAATAAACCTATTTAAACAATATCCAAGCCATATGAATTCCCCAAAATTTTTAAAAAGTTCAAAGAAGTGGAGAATGGGAAGGGTACGAAGAATGTGAGGAATCCTCACATTCTTCGTACCCTTCCTAATTTTTTAGTATTTTTGAATTTGGATTTTTTCGGAGATTATTTGACCACCTCCTAAGTGTAATGAACTTATTTAAACAATATTCAACCCATATGAAGTCCCCAAAATTTTTAAAAAGTTCAAAGAAGTGGAGAATGGGAAGGGTACGAAGAATGTGAGGATTCCTCACATTCTTTGTACCCTTCCAAATTTTTAAGTATTTTTGGATTTTTATTTTTTCGGAGATCATTTGACCACCTCCTAATTGTAATGAACCTATTTAACCAATATCCAAGTCATATGAGGTCTCCAAAATTTTGAAAAAGTTTAAAGAAGAGAAGAAATGGGAGGGTATGAAGAATGTAAGGATTCCTCACATTCTTCGTACCCTTCCTAATTTTTTAGTATTTTAGGATTTGGATTTTTTTAGAGATCATTTAACCACCTCCTAAGTGTAATGAACCTATTTAAACAATATCCAAGCCATATGAAGTCCCCAAAATTTTTAAAAAGTCCAAAGAAGTGAAGAAATGGGAGGGTACAAAATGTAAGGATTCTCACATTCTTCGTACCCTTCCTAATTTTTTAGTATTTTTGGATTTGGATTTTTTCGGAGATCATTTGACCACCTCCTAAGTGTAATGAACCTATTTAAACATTATCCAAGCCATATGAAGTCCCCAAAATTTTTAAAAAGTTCAAAGAAGCTGAGAAATGGGAGGGTACAAAGAATGTAAGGATTCCTCACATTCTTCGTACCCTTCCTAATTTTTTTTAGTATTTTTAGATTTTGATTTTTCCGACAACCATTTGATCACCTCCTAAGTGTAATGAACCTATTTCAACAACACCCAAGCCATATGAAGTCCCCAAAATTTTTAAAAAGTTCAAAGAAGTGGAGAATGGGAGGGGTACGAAGAATGTGAGGATTCCTCACATTCTTCGTACTTTGTCTAATTTTTTAGTATTTTTGGATTTTGTTTTTTCTAGAAATGATTTGACCATCTCTTACGTGTAATGAACCTATTTCAACAGTATCCAAGCCATATGAAATCCCCAAAACTTTTAAAAAGTTCAAAGAAGTGGAGAATGGGAGGGGTACGAAGAATGTGAGGAATCCTCACATTCTTCGTACCTTGTCTAATTTTTTAGTATTTTTGGATTTTGTTTTTACCGGAAATGATTTGACCACCTCCCAAGTATAATGAACCTATTTAAACAATATCCAAGCCATATAAAGTCCCTAAAATTTTTAAAAACTTCAAACAAGTGGAGAATTGGAGAGGTACAAAGCATGCGAGGATTCCTCACATTCTTCGTACTTTGTCTAATTTTTTAGTATATTTGGATTTTTTTTTCAGAAATAATTTGACCACCTCCTAAGTATAATAAACCTATTTAAACAATATCCAAGCCTTATGAAGTCCCGAAATTTTTTAAAAAGTTCAAAGAAGGGGAGAATGGGAGGGTACCCTTCCTAGTTTTTCGTATTTTTGAATTTTGATTTTTTTGGAGATCATTTGACAACCTCCTAAGTGTAATGAACCTATTTAAACATTATCCAAGCCATTTGAAGTCCCCAAAATTTTTAAAAAGTTCAAAGAAGCGGAGAAATGGGAGAGTACGAAGAATGTAAGGATTCCTCACATTCTTTGTACCCTTCCTAATGTTTTTAGCATTTTTGGATTTTGATTTTTCCGACAATCATTTGATCACCTCCTAAGTGTAATGAACCTATTTCAACAACACTCAAGCCATATGAAGTCCCCAAAATTTTTAAAAAGTTCAAAGAAGTGGAGAATGGGAGGGGTACGAAGAATGTGAGGATTCATCACATTCTTCGTACCTTGTCTAATTTTTTAGTATTTTTGGATTTTGTTTTTTCCAGAAATGATTTAACCACCTCTTACGTGTAATGAACCTATTTCAACAATATCCAAGCCATATGAAATCCCCAAAACTTTTAAAAAGTTCAAAGAAGTGGAGAATGGGAGGGGTACGAAGAATGTGAGGAATCCTCACATTCTTCGTACCTTGTCTAATTTTTTAGTATTTTTGGATTTTGTTTTTACCGGAAATGATTTGACCACCTCCCAAGTATAATGAACCTATTTAAACAATATCCAAGCCATATAAAGTCCCTAAAATTTTTAAAAACTTCAAACAAGTGGAGAATTGAAGAGATACAAAGAATGCGAGGATTCCTCACATTCTTCGTACTTTGTCTAATTTTTTAGTATATTTGGATTTTTTTTTCGGAAATGATTTGACCACCTCCTAAGTATAATAAACCTATTTAAACAATATCCAAGCCTTATGAAGTCCCGAAAAGTTTTAAAAAGTTCAAAGAAGGGGAGAATGGGAGGGTACCCTTCCTAGTTTTTTCATATTTTTGAATTTTGATTTTTTTGGAGATCATTTGACAACCTCCTAAGTGTAATGAACCTATTTAAACATTATCCAAGCCATTTGAAGTCCCTAAAATTTTTAAAAACTTCAAAAATGTGGAGAATGGGAGGGGTACGAAGAATCTAAGGATTCCACACATTCTTCATACCTTGTCTAATTTTTTAGTATTTTTGGATTTTGTTTTTTTTAGAAATGATTTGACCACCTCCTAAGTATAATGAGCCTATTTAAACAATATCCAACCCATATGAAGTCCCCAAAATTTTTAAAAAGTTCAAAAAAGTGGTGAATAGGAGGGGTACAAAGAATGTGAGGATTCCTCACATTCTTCATTCCTTGTTTAATTTTTTATTATTTTTTGATTTTTTTTTTGGGAAATGATTTGACCACCTCCTAAGTATAATGAACCTATTTAAACACTATCCAAACCATATGAAGTCCTGAAAATTTTTAAAAAGTTCAAAGAAGTGCAGAATAGGAGGGGTACGAAGAATGTGAGGAATCCTCACATTCTTCGTACCTTGTTTAAATTTTTAGTATTTTTGGAATTTGTTTTTTCTGAAAATGATTTGACCACCTCCTAAGTATAATGAACTTATTTAAACAATATTCAAGCCATATGAAGTCCCGAAACTTTTAAAAAGTTCAAAGAAGTGGAGAATGGGAAGGGTACGAAGAATGTGAGGATTCCTCACATTCTTCGTACCCTTCCTAATTTTTTTAGTATTTTTAGATTTTGAATTTTTCGGAGATCATTTGACCACCTCCTAAGTGTAATGAACCTATTTAAACAATATGCAAGCCATATGAAGTCCCGAAAATTTTTAAAAAGTTCAAAGAAGTGGAGAATGGGAAGGGTACGAAGAATGTGAGGATTCCTCACATTCTTAGTAACCTTTCCTAATTTTTTAGTATTTTTAGATTTTGATTTTTTCGGAGATCATTTGACCACCTCCTAAGTGTAATGAACTTATTTAAACATTATCCAAGCCATATGAAGTCCCCAAAAGTTTTAAAAGTTCGAAGAAGCAGAGAAATGGGAGGGTACGAAGAATGTAAGGATTTCTCACATTCTTCGTACCCTTCCTAATTTTTTAGTATTTTTGGATTTGGATTTTTTCGGACATCATTTGACCACTTCCTAAGTGTAATGAACCTATTTAAACATTATCCGAGCCATATGAAGTCCCCAAAATTTTTAAACAGTTCAAAGAAATGGAGAATGGGAGGGTATGAAGAATGTGAGGATTCGTCACATTCTTCTTACCTTGTCTAATTTTGAAGTATTTTAGAAGTATGCTTTTTCCGACAACCATGTGAAGAACCCTTAAGTGTAATGGATTCATTTAAATGATATCCAATGCATATGTAGTGTTACCTAATCACATGCCCAAAAAAAGTACTTTTTAATAAGTTGTGAACAATCTATGCATGACTGCATCACTTTAACATCTTACTTCAGTATCTATTTAGAGGTTGACCGCATAAATACTATCGGTTTAGCCATATTCTCAGCCGGTAGACACTGCCATCTCTTATGCTGAAGCACCAAAATGGCCAGTGTCTACCAGTTGCGACAAAATATCAATCGCTTGATATGGTGGTCGACCGGTACATTTAGATGTGGGTGGAATGTTGTGGATCCTACATATAATCTTTACTTGGGGAATTTTATGTTTCTCGTAGTGTATAATTGGATTTTAAAAATAGGGTAGCTAGGAAAAAAATAAAAGAAAAATAAAACATTAAAATCATTAGAAAGAATTTGGGCCCATTGATAAGAAAGGCGACTTACGAAAAGCTTAAAATGAATGTTTAATATCTTGTACAACATATCCATTGGACAAATTTGCAAAGAAGCTCCAACCACTTGCCCATATAGTCGTCTTCATCATCATGGGCATCAACAACATTATCATCAATGTTCTTTGTTATTGTATCGATTGGAGAATGGTCACAACCTGTACTTAATGTGTTGTCACAACCTCTCTATGCATTAACATTAGCGTCTTCAAGTACTGATTTATTGTCACAACTTCTCTGCACATCAAGGTACTATGTCATTGCTGCATGATTATGCTTGACGCCTGCTATATTTGTATCTTATGAGATGGTTCAGTTGACAATCTTGGGCATAGATGAAAGATAGAACCCACACTCTTCCACTTTCACTGGTTTACCACCAAAGAAACCTTCAAATGCTTCAATTCATTTGACCAGTACTCATTCTTAATAGCAACCCTAGGATAATAAGCCACCCAAACTCGATTTAATTCACCGTCATTATGTTGGAACAAATAACTGCGTTCAAATAAAAAATCATCCACAGGCCATCAATTAGATGAGATACTAGCCATGGACCACAAGTGAGATGGGAGATCATACAAAAATTCTAATTGCTGACCATGGAAATTCAATTCACATTCTAAACTACAAGGATCTTCCTCTGATTCAATATGAAATGGAAAATAAACATAGCATAAGGCAACTCCCAATAAGTCGTTATTCAGGTACCAATTCATATGAAACTCTATTGTTATTTGAGATCCCTTTTTCTAGAATTCCATTATTTCCTGGAATAACAATTTGGATTTCCTTCATCTATTACCCGCATTCAAATTCCTACAAGAAAGATTAGTGTAAATCTTGTGTTTTCATTATAAAAAATGGGATTAAATGTCTTCAAAATCATACCTCAATTGCTGACATGAAACATATAAACAAAGCAAATTGAAATCTTGTTCCAAAATCCAAAATTATCCAAAATAATAGTAGTAGTAATAATAATAAAAATAGCCAAAATATGTTGTTTGGTTGCTAAAAAAAACAGAATAGCTATAAGTAGTGGAACCAACTAGTCCAGGTGGGTAAAGAGATCATTTTCTTGATTTAATTCAGCTAAATCTCAAGCATCTCGGCTTTAAGTTTAGCTCTGTTAGACCTTTTACTTCACTTTCACTATATGTTGTCTCCTCCTCTTTACTTATTATGATCCCAAACCCACTGAGTGAAAAGGTTTTCTCTTCAGGCCATCACACATAACATCATTCTACATAAAAGAAAATGAAAGCCTAAATCAAGTGACTGCGTTCATCATTAATGACAACATTGTTACCCCAGTTCAAATAAATTTGTGGTGCCACTCTTCATACAAAGGGCTTGAGGTTCTCATCAAAGGCAAGCAATTTGATGCCAACTATCAAGTTCAGATAAAACCCTCAATTTTAAGGATAGAGAGCGAGAGAGGGACGTGCATCCAAATTGTTTAAACAGAATTGTATACCAAGCTAAAACCAATGTGCAAATATTCTCAAGTAATAAGATCATAGTGAAGATAGATTGCATAAAGCAAAATTCCAACTCACATTGTTTTGAATTTTAACCTGATCGATTCAAAGTAAGAAATGGTTGTATTCGTCCTTGTCAGATTAAAGATTCCATATAGATGAGTACTATTCAGTATAATGGAGTGATTAGAACTTAGAATTTTCACCCTTAAAATCACTTACCAAGACCTTATAAACTAAGAAGAGAAAGGAAAGTAGCTTACAAAAAGCTTGAGATGCATGTTTACTATCTACTAGGGTAAATCCATTGAACAAATTTGTAAAGAAGCTGCAACAATTTGTGCATATGATTCTCTTCATCATCTTGGACAGCATAGCTTCTCTATCCATTAGCATTAGTATCTTTTGCAATCCAAATCCATGGGCCAGCATTAAGCTTAGGAGATTGTCCACTTATCCAAATCCATAATCATAGTAATTCAAGTAATATATTTAATTATGACCATCTATATGAACAAAGTAAATAATTTAAGCTATTTTTAGTTAATTTGTCATGTTATTTTAAAGAATAAATGGAGATAATTTACCTATAAATCAAGTCCTTGTCATCGAATTTGTTAATAATTTCAAACACATCGCTTATCCATGATTTTATATATACATACATAAAGTACACGAAAGCCACAGCCTTAGTCCATAGTCACCATCAGGGCATAAAATTTTAAATGAAATAAACTTGTTTTCATATTGCAGTTAACAGTACAGTTATGTAGGTTAAAAAAAAATGGCGTTCAATGCAGAAGACAAATTTCCCCATCTACAAATGGGGTTCAGTACATAAACAATGGCATACCTCAAAGCTCTAATAAAAGAGTAAAACCTCTAATCAAACCACGATATCAAAATAGGGATTGCCGAATCGAATAACAGACATTTTCAATTATAAGATTTATATCATTTACCCAAAAAAAAATTTATTCCCTTTGCATATATTACTTGATAGAGTTCACCACTAGGCCAGTCTAGTGTCATTACATTCACCATTATCTTTGACCTTTTTTCTAGAGGATTATCCCTACCTTGTGTACTACTGTATTTGAACTTCCATGTTTGGAGGATAGAAATCAAACCTTAAGGCCTTCAACTCCAACTTTATTATCTATGCACCTACTCATAATAGATATAACTGCTACCACCCAACTAAATGTTGGTTTATATGGATGTTGGATTAGCAAAATGATGCCTCTTTAAAGTAAGAGCAATCAGATGTAGCAAAAGACCAAATTGAGTATCAATACAACAATCTATGCAGGAAGCCAATCAAATTACAACTTATAAAAGTAAAGCTTAATCGGTCGACCGGTTATATGCTACCGGTTGACTAATTATCTCTACTGGTAGACACTGCCAATGTGTTGATGCAACACCCAAATGGGCGGTGGCTACTGATAGCAAAAAAAAATGGAACCGGTTAATTTGATGGTCGAGCAAAATTAAACTTTCCTTTTGTTTTCATTTAGGTATGTGATATGGCGATGATGCAATTATGCATAAATATTAAATACTAAAAAGCAAGAACTTGATCAAAATATTTGCTTTCAAGCATAAGAAACAACATAATCTT
This sequence comes from Vitis rotundifolia, assembly GCA_030254885.1. Taxonomy (NCBI): domain Eukaryota; kingdom Viridiplantae; phylum Streptophyta; class Magnoliopsida; order Vitales; family Vitaceae; genus Vitis; species Vitis rotundifolia. The sequence continues at coordinate 18,260,727 of CM058160.1, read as the reverse complement.
TGTATCTAATCCTTAATGAACATTGAATAAGATTTCTAAGTAGCTCTGATGCCCCTCTTCTGCATACTATTGAACACTTTTCATGCTTCAAATATATTATTTTGACGAACAGGCTTGGAGCTTGGATTGCATTGAGTAGATACCCAAGAGTCAACAACAGTTAGGCATTCGTCCATGTGCTTACATCAACCATAAAACTCATTGACACAAGTGTCAATGTGTGCTCAAAGATCGTCTATAAGGGTATCCACATGAACTTATAGTTGGTTGATCAAGGCCACAAACCTCTCCAATGGTTGAATTGAGCATCCTCCAATAAGCTTGGCAAATGTAGTAGCAGCTGATTGGGAATCGCCAACTTGTCCATGGCTACTGTGAGCTTTAGATTGTGGACTTCAATGTTGTCTCCTTCCATAGTCCATCCTCAACATCTAGACCTCCTCATTAGCAACATCATGAGTAGTTAGTCATAAGTGTGGCTCACATGCTTAGACCAAGAGCTCTCATCAATGGGAGTTGTTTAATAAAACATAGTTAAGTCACACTGGAGAACAGAATAGGGAATGAAACACTCCCTTGGCCAAAAGAGTCTTCTTAGGAGCTCATGATGTCTATAATGAACTAGGTGAGATTAATCAGATGTCTAGTTAGTATATAATGAGTAATACGGATTTGGGTCCATTGGGAGATAGGTAGAAAATGTAGCTGCAAATATGGCAAGAACCTAAGCTGACTTAGTAAAGGTAGCAAGGAAGATACATACGAGCTGATCTCATGGGGCTTTGAACAAATCACAGGAATCTCCTAGAGCTCAAAGCTAATCAAGGTAGTGACCATGGGAAGAAAGACAAGAAGCTCCTTAAATAGACTAACAAAGAGGGAGATTGTCAAGCTTGTGGGTGAATTGTTCTGCTGAGCCCCTAGATCAAACATTTATGAGAAATCATTTTGACAGGATTCAATTCTTTTTGGCTCACCTATTATGCTCATCAAAGGGAGTCACCACTAGACTCCCAACACCGAACTGGTGGAGTTCCATCAAATTAAATGGGTGGCATTTCCTTCTTAAGCTATCATTTGTTTGGAGCTTCATCAAAGGATGTTATTACCTAAAAAACTAAAAGCTCTAGGTGCGTTATCACTTTGCTTGTGGGCACTAATTTTCCATTTTGATAAACCCTCATGATGAAAACTATGCTAACTGGGTTGGATGACGAGCTATGTATTGACTGTCTATGTTACTTTCTTTTTTTTCTTCAGAATGTGGAAGCCTTTTTAGTAGAAGTGTTGGAAAATAAATATAAGAGGTTCAAACTAATGGAAATCAAATTTTTGGCTGAAGAACTCCCTTTTTATGTGTTTAAGTAGCTAGATACTACCTTTATAGAAAACTCTTAAACATCATGTTGATAGAAATAGAGAATCAGATATGATGCTACATAGCATGCAAACTTTCATTCTTGATTAGTGAGTGGAATTTGAATATTAAATAAGCAATAGTAATGAATCTTGCATAAAACAGCTAGCCTTCAGTATAGAGCACCACCTCATTTCTATTTTCCATTCTTGTTGAAAGCAAGAAAATGGAAAACATTGACTTTATTGTTGCCAAGCTTTCATTTGAATTTGATTTAAAGTAGTAAGCCTTTCTTCATGATGTCTAATCCTTGCATTAGCTATGTTATTCCTTTACTGATCATAATATTATTTACAGCCTGGATGAGTTATCTTCTACCTAATCTGTATCTCTTTGGTATTTTCTTTACTTGGAAACTAGCATTGACTAACTGATCAGTTTTGATTCTTGTTCAGAATATTGCAATTGAACTGGTGATTGAACATGGTGATATTCTTGGATCATGATATGGAAATTTTATTCAAGCAAATGAGTGCAACCATTTACCTTCTCCTATGTCAAATATAGAATGTCTGAAATCAGGCCTTGAAGAATTTGTTTGTAAGCATGGAAACAGTCTAAATGAGAAGTGTTTTTCTTGTTTCCCTAGTAGGTGAATTTATCATGAAATCTGACCCAACTTCAAGTTTATTTCTCGAACTGAATTTGCACTGATTTTTGAGTTGTCAAGATTGTCCAGGATGCTCTGCACTAGTTGTTGAAAATTTTCAGTAAGAGTTTATGATAGTTATGTTGCATTTCAAAATTTACAACTTACTAATCCTTTTTCTAATTCTATAGATTTGGGTAAGGTAGACAATTTTCTTTTCACTACCTTGTTGTTTCAATGATCATTTTTAATTCCTGTTGCAAAATGAAAATATATAGTTCAGGTAGTCTTTATGATCATTTGACCTTAAACGATTCCTTGTTATAAGCAGACATTGTTTAGTGTTTCTTCACCTTCTCATTTTTGGGCGTTGTGGGCACTTGTATTGTTTTTATAAGTATCGTTATCAAATACCATCTCATTGACCAAGAAATTTGAGGCATGCTTCCCTATATCGAGCAATTCACGACCATTAGGAATTTGGTCAACTTCATCCACAATGATCAAGAGTAGATTATAAGGAATAATCATGTTAATATTTTTATATGTTATTAGTTGTCATTTTACCATTATCTTTTAGCATTTAAGCTTCCATACCCCTCCTAGTATGAAATGATTTAATTATTCAAGATGAATTGCCACTTAATCTCTAAAACCATTCTTTTTACACTATTATGGTGGAGCTTTTGATTCTCACTTCTATAAAATTGTGTCAAATATAGTAAGTAATATTTTTCAACATGATCACCAACAAATATTGAGGATACTTTTTGAGTGATTGGTGTTTAGTGTTTTACCGCATTATTTTTCCTATCTATAATGTTGCTTTGCATTTTTAAATTTCTACCTACTTAGCTTTCATTCTGCCTTTCTATTTGTACTGGAATTATTTATGAGATAGCTGTTTGTTCCATTATAGTGTGCTCAACTATACAGTTGCTGATTTATAAAGGTTGTAAATCATGTCAGATGAGGCCTTAAACTTTTTCTTGATGATTCAACCTTAAACTATTTTCTTTTTCTCTTTGTAGGGAACATCTAAAGGTTGGAAGTGGATTAGCATGTCGTGCAAAAAGCCAAAGAAGCACTAGGCAGGTAATGGAAGCTATGATTATAATAAATGAATCATCAGAACCACCCAGTCCTTGCTTCAGTGCATCTAGTCCAAAAACAGAGGCTATTATCATGTTGTTCCTATCTGTAGCTTTCATTTTTCATTTTTAAGTTATAGACTTCTTTAAGGGAAGAGCTTTAAGTTGTAATTTTGGAATAGGACCTGAATTGCCTATTATTAGGATTTCAACTTGAGTGGATCATGTAGGATGCAATTGAGATTGTAAGAAAATTTATAAAAGAGATTATAGGACTATTTTGATTTATTTCCTTTTTTTCTTCATATTGTTATAAGCTTATAAATATCCTTGTAACCTCATTCTGAACGTCATGAATGAGATTAATTATCTTGCCTTCAACATGGTATCAAAGCATGGTTGCCCTAGAGCCGCCATCCTTTCATCCTAATTATGCCAGCATCTTATTCCCCCCTGTCAGTCCTTAACCCTCAACCCTCACATTTAAGCCATCAGTCCTCTTTGATACGTTGCTATTCACTATCATCTCAAAGTCTCCTTATACTACTGCTATTTTTGACGACTTTTTTTTTTTTCATCTCTTAGATGTTTACCCCTCTTTTTCATCTCTTGCTTGGATCTTGAAACTCATTTCTTTCTCAGACATCATGTCTGACAATGTTCCAACTAAAGACATACTTTTCTATGGCTTTATGACTCATTCAAATCAAATGGATCTAATTATCTTCCATTATTTTCTTGAAGGCATGTGGTAAGATTTCTCGTATCTGGTAACCTAAATCTACATATGCAAAGTTGATAGAAACTTGGGAAGTAGGGAATGCTCTAGTCATGATTTGTGTTTGGAACAACATAGAACTAGAGGTATTGTGTCTTTTATCTCATTTTTAGTAAAGATATTTGGAATTGGCAGAGATGTGTTATTTTTCCACAAATATCATGCTTAGCCAAAAAGGAATCAGTCTAACAATATTACATTATTACTTGGAATTTAAGGACATGTAGGAAGAGTTGAATGTCTATCAGCCTTTGACTTTAGATCTAGAGATTCAGAAGCACCACTAAGAAGAATTTTGCTTGGCCAAATTCATCTATGGTATTTGGTCAGAGCTTGAACTCACAGATTACAACAATCTATGTAGGAAAGCAATGAGATTACAACTTACAAAAGTAGAGATTAAATGGTTGATTGGTTATATGCTACCGGTTAACTAATTATCTTTACCGGTAGACACTCCCAATGTGTTGATGCAGAACACAAATGGGCAGTGGCTACCAGTAGCAAAAAAAATTGGAACCGGTTAATTTGATGGTCGACCGGAATTGGACTTTCCTTTTGCTTCCATTTAGCTGATGAAAAAAGGCCCAATTGAGTAGCAATAAGCATGTATCTTCATTTATTTTAATAGGAAGATAAGCACAATACATTTAAAAAGGTGTTTAGCATAGATAGGGCCCACATCTCATGTACACACAATATATACAAGCATGTTCGTTTTTTTTTCCCTACATGTGTTTTCATCTGTACCAACTACAATGACTTGAACCATGATCTTTAAATTTCAACTTATAAACTAATTCCGAGATTAAAATGTAAAGAGTTTGGATATTTCAATATTATGAAATCCAAACTTGGCTACTGTAAATACTCCAAACCAACAATGGTGACGATCTCTAAAATGAAACAATGCATTGCGTTGCTTTCCCTTCAACTTGTTTTTTTTTTTTTTTTTTTTTTCCTTTCTTTTTGAAGGGCGAGGTACTTTCAGATCAAGTGAGGTAGGGGTAAAAGGGATAGGTATAAAACAACAACCTCAACATTAACAGATCAACTGAAGAGACTTCATTCTTGGATAAGGGGTTAGGTATCCTAAGTAACCAATATAGAAAAAGTGGGAGAATTTGATCATTAATTTAAAATAATAATTTTGTACGGACAGATGCTCCAATTGTATGTTGTTTTGTTTTCCTATCTATTGTCAATGGCATGTTTACAAATTAATTAAAATCTAAACAAAGTCCAAAGTGAATTCCAACGTACACTAAAATTTAGTTACTCATAACCTCCATTAAAAATGTGCAAGCAACATTCATAGGAATAATCACATCATATCAGCTTTTATAAATAATTTTAAAAAATAATTATTAAAATATTAAAAGAAAAAAATAAGCAGCTTTACTTACAGGAAATATTAGCAAAACTCAGCTCAATATTTCTTGGTTGAGAACAGAAGGCAACAATATAGGTGATAGAAATTACATACCAAGTTGCAGTATACATATCATAGAACTTGTCAAAGGCTTTGCCAAAACAGTAGTAGCAAACTAAAAGATCCTTCAAATCAATCACCTTGCATGTAGATTTACAGCATTTCACCTTTTCAAGGAGATAACATTATTAAGTATACACTACAGTCAAAGAAACAACAAGCATATAATCACCTAATTAAGTTACATCCTGAAATTAGTGTAAAAATTTACAATCCACTCAAATGACTCAAACATTTTTTGTGTTATCTTGGTATGAACCAAATTGCACACAGCGAAGGTTTCTAATCAAGATCTATTTTGCAGGACCACAGTGTTTATTTTTCACATTCTATAATTAATAGCTTGCTAGGGGATTTTACTTCTATATTCTCATTTCTCACAATAGATAAAAGGAGGAAAAAAAACAATGACACCATTGATACTGTGACAGGCTCAGATTTTTAGAAACTTTTTTCCTTAATAATTTACTTTAACTCATAGAAGGCAACATTAAAACACTAAAACACTAGAATGTCATAGTATAGTTCCATATTAAATAACCCAAAACCTACCAACCAGGATTGAAATATACATTCAAACATATAGAAGAAGTTGTTTTGTACATTCAAATTGGAAAAATGAGAGAAGCAAATTCGCACCAGATGCTTGAGCTTATATGATGAAATTTTCTTATGGGAAGGGTGTGCAATGATATGCTCTTTCAAATGACCTTCATTGGAAATTAAGGAATACACAGTTCATAAATAGCTCCCAAGTGTCAAAATTCAAAGAAGCATGAAGCTTGGAAAGACATAATAATGTGTTGATAATGCAAATTAGTGCAAAACTAACAACTAGTCATCGGAAAGCAACACATTCCTCATGATGTCGGGTTCCGTCTTTGAATACTTGTTGACACACTTCAATGATAAATTTTCCTTTGTAGCAAATTCAGCCTAAAGTGGCACCTTATCTTTGTGTTTCAGACAAACAAGAAAGAATTTAAACTTGACATTTTCTTAGTAAATACTAGAGCATAATAACCTTTACACTCCCACTGATGGAATGTTCAGGTACACAAACTAAATATGCATCTAATATTCCATTAGATTAATCCTTGTCACTAACCGTAATAGCACCCAAAGCACCCTGTCACTACAATGAGTTTAAAGTGTATGCTAAGCTTTTTAAATAACTTTTTGCACGCAACAATTCAAGCTACTTCAAATGCAGATATCCAATAACCTAGAACTAAAAAGTTGATGAAAGACATTTGGGAAAACCAAAAAATCATCTAATTCAAAACTTTTTCAATACAGCAGCAGAATATTGGAGACATAATTTGGTGATTGGCAGGACGGTTGACCCCCTTAGAGTTCTAGGAGCCTACATAGGCCTAGAGGATAGAAGATCATTTGGAAAAGTAAGCAGCCACTATGGTGGAGGTGTTTGTTGGGGACTCCATCATCCTTTGATCATAGGCCAAGAGGACATGCAAGTGGTGTGTTTACTTATCACAAATGATAGTACTATAATTAAGGCATGTGGCCAAAGTTGATGAGCTACAACACAAATTGCACTTTTTCGTTGACAATTTTTTGCCTATTTGATGGCACCTACAAAACAAACTCAGAAAAGAACAGAATGGTGCTTAGTCCTTCAAATTGCATGCTATTCTATCTTGGCCACAGGAAATGGTATACATTACTAAACCATTGTAGTTATTATGTAATTGACAATCTTACCTTAAAATATCATGTCAATATGAAGAGTCTAAAGGAAAATTTTTTATCATAAACTTATGCATACAAACCAACTACTCCACATAAAGGTATCAAGGAAGATACATACGAGCTGATCTTGTGGGACTTTGAACAAACTCACAGGAATCTCCTAGAGCTCAAAGGAAATCAAGGTTGGGACCATGGGAAGAAAGACAGGAAGCTCCTCAAATAGATGAACAAAGGATGACTCAATTCTTTTTATGAGAAATCATTTTGACAGGACTCAATTCTTTTTGGATCACCTATTGTGCTCATCAAAGGGAGTCAACACTAGACTCCTAACAAATTAAATGGGTGGCATTTCCTTCTTATGCTATCATTTGTTTGAAGGTTCATCATTCCAAACAAATTAAATGGGTGGCAGTGATCCCTGAAAAATGTGTCAGCACCATCATTCCAACTCTAACCTAAACCAATTCCATTATCAATAAATCACCCAACAAGTAATTAAAACGCAACATGACCTACTAAAAACAAAATTTTAAAGGCTTTACTTGGAGTGAATGAGCATATCTCATTTGGATCAACTCTACCATTGTAGCTTTTGGGAACCACTAAAAGGTTTTTGTATACTAGGATGTGGGCAAATTGAGCCAGTCTCACAATCTCCCAATAGAAGTGCAAATCAAAAAGAAAAAGCAATGTTCTAAGAACTTACTATGATGTGTGATGGTTGTAGGGCTATATCAGCACTTTGTTCCCTTAGCCTCCATAAAACAGGTTGTAGTTCTTTCACTTTACCAACCTTTGCCTTGACTCGAGTAATGAATCTTTGCCTGGGACTACAAATTTTTTTTTTTCTCTCATAGAACACTAGAACATCATATACAAAAAACCACCAAATTAATTGGCCTCACCAGCCATCATGGGGACTTTGGAACAAATAATCAACCTATGGCCTACAATACACATGGGTTGGGGTATAATTAAACAAGTGAGGTTCAAAGTGTTTAGGTGGCCTAATTAGGTGGTAGTTGGCCAATCAAGAATGGGAAAACATATTTTCCTCAAATTTTGATTAGAGGCACACCAAATATGAAAATAATGGAAATGAAAAAACAACTTTCTAATAACAATATAACAATCAATGCAGCAAGCCAACCAGGTGACCAATGTATAACAGTGGTGATTAACCGATTGACTGGTTACTTGCTACCAGTAGACCATATTCTCAACCGATAGCCACTGCCTATTTTTTTCATAAAGCACATAAATTGGCAATGGATACCAGTAGCATTAAAAATGCAGCCGGCTCAATTGGTGGTTGACCGGAATAGGATTTTCCATTATATTGAAGCGTCCAAACAGGTTAGCCTTTTAATGCATCTCATCAACACCCTTAACCTGGGTTTTTAATGCAAACAAGGATCTATAAGGCCAATCAAAATATAAAACTGAGTTCTTCATGGAACAGATGCCACAAGATGGATAATGCATGAGAATTGGGACCAAGAAAAGTTAAGACAAGTATAAATACAACTCTTTTCATAGGGTTGCACTACAAGAAAAACTGATGTATCTGAATAGATGTTGCACATAAAGATGCAAAGATAATAAACAAAATACTAAACCAGGGGCACATAAAAAAAACCAATATGATGCTGCTAACTTGATTACTTTTTGGTTTTTTTTTTCCTTCATGTTTCTATCGCCTTGCTTAAATTAAAGAGTTGGAAATTCCAATCTTCTCATGACACATATCAAATTAAGGTAGAAGAACGATATTAGTTGATAAATATAGGGATGCATAATATAATCCATAAATCTTAACGTAACTATATCATCCATATACCATCACCAACATAGAAGGAAAACATTTATGTCGTTTATGTGAATGACCTATCAGTAGCAAAATAAGTCATAAGAGAAAGTCATAAATAGAAAGTGTCAATTACATAACCCAAATGTTCAAAAAAATTTCCAAATGTTACTAACTATATAGCTAGTGGAAAATATAGAAGAGGTCAGATATGGTCTTGGCCATGAAGTGGGAAATAGGCTCGCAAGAATAACATCATCTCATCATGCTGCCCTAGTATAACCTTCATACTCGCTTTGAATTCCTCATGGAAACCATCAATGCGAGTCTCCAAAGATGTGAAACGTCAATCATTGGCTAATGTCATCTCCTCTAAGTAGGTACCAAGGGAGCTAATTTGGGCAGTCAGGTTATTTGATGTCTCAGCCTCGTTCCGACCAATTTGTGAAGGATGATATGCATCCACCCTAGCTCCTACACCATCTTTTAAGGGTATTGGTGTCACATTTGCATTTTTAGAAGTTCTTGCCTCTACATCCTGATTTTTATATTCCTCATCCTAGGAGGACCCGTTGTCTGAAGACACATCTACCTCTGAAGGGGGGACAGAAGACTTCCTTTCCCATGAACCATTTTTTTTCCGAACAAAATGCATGCGCCGAAGTGAAGCCCGATCATATGTATCAAATGATTTGAGTTTCTTCCCGTCTATCTCATTTCACAAATTGACATTAAAGTATTTGACAATCTTTGTGATAAACATGCCATATGGGAGCACTGAATCTTTGCTTAGTGAACAAGCTTTCGCATGCCAAAAAATTATGTAACCCATATTAACCTTTCTTTCTGTGAGAATTCTGTCAACCAAAAATGCCTCCAAGAAAGATACATCGTCTCGATGGCCTCCTTTAGGGATGAAAATGTATGAGATCATGTGTTATAGGATGCGACTCAATACAGTCAATGAATGAGAAGTTGGTCTACCAGATTTCAGATAACCACATAGCCTCTGTATAGCTTCTGCAACTTTGAAACCTTCCACCCTTGGCCACTTCTTTGCTTCATATAAACAAACCCCTTCATTTGGAATGTCTAAAATTTGACAAAGTTCAGCGACATCAAAATTGATCTATACACCATTAATGGTTGTACTAATTGGTCTTTCATCTTCAAATTTCATATTGCAGTAGAAACATTTCACAACCCTAGGATAAAGAAACTCTTTGACGGAGACAATAGGAAGCCAACCCATTCTCGCGAAAAGCATATCAAAATGGAAATAACTGAGCTTTGAAAAATCAATGTTCCTACTCGGGATTACGGTTTGATTGGCAAAATGAAGATGAAATCTTTGTGCTAGCTCTAGGGTTGTGAATGTAGATTGATCAAAGGTGGCATTCTTACGAACCTCAATAGTTTCTTCGACGGCCGATCATTTCCCTTTGTTGCCGGTACGTGGTGCTCCCTCCAAGGTCTTCTGCTTGCTGTCGCTGGTCAGTTGTGGGTCGGGTCTTTTTTCTTTGGTCCTAGGCTTCTTTGCTACCTCCGTTCTCTCCCCTTTGCTGCCGGTGGAGGTTGGTTTGGCCAGTGCTTGTTTTTGGAGCCATGGATATTTGGTTTGGGCTTGAGGTATTTCGTGAAGATTAAGAAAAAGAAAGTAGAAGACAGAAGGGTTCATGGTTCAAAGAAGTTTGTTTCGCACATCGATCGACCTTCCTATTATATGGAAAAGCATATAGTTTATCAACTCATACATTTTAATTAAATTAATGTCTTACATAGATGAAACATTATATTTGCTACAATATTAATTTAATATTTTCCATATGAACTCATTTACTTTATAATTGATTATATGAAAAAATCTTTGGATCTACCTTAATTAAATTAATTGAGGTTATTTTTAAAAAATTTATATTACGGACAATATAATATGAGAACTTAATTTAATTAATTTAGATTAAATTAACTTAATTTAAGTAACTAAGTTTAGTTAACTAACCTTTCTAATATGTAGGATATAGTATGATGATTTTATTAAAATATAGTTAGGTTAATAGATTAAAATTTAGAATAACAACCATATACTACGATAGCGGCATTTAAATTAATTATGGTTGTTTGACAAACATTTTGAATAAGTAGGATATAGCATGATAAGTTAAATAAATTAATGAAACTAAATTTATTAAAAATTGTCATAAGTAGGATATCGTAACATAACTCATTTAAGTAATTAAGTTTAATTAACTAACCTTTCTCATATCTAGGATATAGTATGATGCCTTAATTACAAATAAAACATGTTAATTGATGAAAATCTAGACTAAGTAGGAAATGGTATGAAAACATAATTACAATAAATAGGGTAAACAAAATTAAGAAATGTAAATATTATCAATCAAGTCCATATCTCCACTTTATATTTTGTAAAGTTATACCTATATCCATTTAAAATGGGTGTAATCATCCACATTAGGCTGACTTTCTCTCCTACCAATAAATGTTCTATTTAATGTCATCTAAAAAAATGATGCAAAAAAGGTAACTTTCAACCACCAAGTGTACCATTATGGTGGTTGGTTTTCTACATGTGGCAACCTATTAAAATTTGTAATAACTTCATGAACCAACCACATAGATATGTTAGTATATATTTAGAAGGGAACATATTCTAAGGAGGCTGGAGAGTGAACGAGGTCTTCTATATGTTGGAGCATAACTTACAAAAAACATCCAGAAGACAAATCTTCAGGTAAAGTTGCATCACACTTGCACTTTCCATTTTTAAGGTATGATCCTTAACTCAATAAAGATTTGCTAAACAAAATCCATAATACATTTTTGAAATTGAATGCCCTCAACTTTCAAATGGATGGGGAAAATATTCCCAAAAACTAATGTTGATTTTTAAATGATATATAATGATTTTAAAAAGTTTGGATTTTGATTGTCTATAGCACATTGTTAGTAATATGCATTAGTTGACTTTTTAATTTTGAAAACATGTGGAAATACACATGTGTGCAGTGTATATCGGTTGAATAATTTCTCAACCGGTTGAATTTTTTCTCACCTGGTTTAATTGTTTCTTCAGTCGATACACACTGTAAAATGGGAGCATTTTGAAAATAAAGACCAATAGGTCGACCAGATTGAAATCGTTCGAATTGCTGATGACAACCTATACTAACAAACTTGAGAATGGATGATGTATCCATTATAGGTTTCTCTTCAAGTATGCAATCAATTGATACGAAAGTGATACGATAATTTGTTAAGGTATTATTACAACGATTTTTTACGTGATTTATAAAATGTAGGTGATGCAATTGGTGATGGAGAAAACAATCAAGCAGGAGGTTGAAGTGAAAGATGAGGATGTCATCAATGACAATGCATATACTGGTGGCACTTACCAACTAGGTTGAAACGGTTTGATAGAGAAGGTGTTGAAGGCTATTTCAGTTGAAGAAGTATACAAATTGCAATTCAATTGCATAGATGAGGCTGAAACATTTTGCAATATGTTAGCCAAAGTAATCGGATTTAGTATTCGAAAAGATGATTTGAAGCGAGACAAGAATGGAGATATAATATTTCGAACGTCGGTGTGTTCCAAAGAAGGACATCAAGCAACAAAGTTTATTGAAAATGACAAGCAACACCGTGAGCCACGATCATTTACTAGAGTTGGATGTGAAGCTGCATTTCGTATAGGCTTGAATAGAAAAAATGGAAAGTGGATTGTAAAGGAATTTATAGGAGAACATAATCATAATTTGGTCGATGCTATCAGCACACAATTCATTCAATCTCATCGGATAGTAAGTAATCCAAATAAGGCATAAGTTGATGTTTTGCGTAAAGTAGGTGTTAAAACCACAAATTATGGACTATATGGTCAAACAATCAGGGGGACATCAGCATGTTGGTTTCACACAAAAAGATATAAACAATCACGTTGATACAATGCGTAAAGTTGAAATTAAAGACAATGATGCGGAAGCCGTGTTGGCTTACTTGTATGGAAAGGCAGAAATGGATTCTTCATTTTTGTTATAGATTCAACGTCGATGAAGAAAATCGACTAGCAAACTTGTTTTGGGCTGATTCAACTACTCAAATAGATTATGCGTGTTTTGGAGATGTCCTAGCATTTGATACAACCTATAGGACAAATGTTTATAAAAAGCCTCTAATAGTGTTGGTTGGTGTTAATCATCACCACCAAACTATGGTTTTTGGTTGTGCGTTATTGATGGATGAAAGTATTGGTATATATGAATGGGTGTTGTAGACATTTCTTATTGCAACGATGAATAAGAAACTCATATCCGTAGTAATTGATGGGGATAAAGCTATGCATAAGGCAATTAAAAAAGTCTAACCCAATGCGTGTCATCGATGTGTTCATAGCATTTGCAACAAAATGCATTCACGAATGTGCATATTAAGGACTTCACAAACATCTTTGCAAGGTGCATGTTCATGCATAGGAATGCGGAAGAATTACAAAAGGTTTGACATGAAATAGTTGAAAAGTTGGGTCTTAATAAGAATCATTAGGTCATCGGGATTTATGGGAAACACAAAAAATGGGCTGAGGCGTATTTACGTGGAAAGTTCTTTGGAGGGATGAGAAACACACAAAGGTGTGAGAGTATGAATGCATATCTAAATAGATTCTTAAAAATTCGTTTGTGACTGTATGAGTTTGTACAACAATTTGATAGGGTGATAATGAGAAAATGACAAAATGAGGCAAAGACAGAGTTCGAGTCGAACAATTCTTCACCCGTACTTTCAACCAACCTATCCATACTTGAAAATCATGCTACAACGGTTTACACGAAAGAATCCTTTCTTAAATTTCGTAAGGAGATGGAGAATGCAGAGTTATTATTTGTGGTAGGCCTTGTAAGTGATGATTCAATGCGGGCATACACATTATCTAAGTTTAGACACCCGAACTTAAAATGGGAAGTCCAATTTTGCCCGAATATTGTAACATTAAAATGCTCATGCATGATGTTTGAGTTAATTGACATCCCTTGTTGCCACATGGTTGTTGTTATGAAGGTGGAACATTTGGAAGAGATTCATCTTTCATGTATTTTAAAGAGGTGGACAAAGTTAGCAAAGGTGCATACAAGATCAACATTGGTGAATGAGACGGATAACGACATGGATCGGTTTGTACGATATGGTTCATTGAGTTCAATGTGCAACAAGCTCTCCTACTATGCGTCAGATACACCATCTTCATTTCTAGAAGCGAAAAATGAAATAGAAAATTTGACGGTGAGAATAGAGGAACTCTATAATAGTAATTTGAAAGGGAAGAAAGTAGCAGCAGATAGAGCCACAAGTCATAACCAAGTTCGTGATCCAAATATTGTGAAAACTAAAGGAAATCCAGGCAAAGTTGCAACAAATGTTTAAAAGGGAAGACGGTATAGTCGTTGTAAAAGAGTGGATCACACAATTCAAAAGTGTCCAGAAGCTATAATCCCTCATACAAGTAATCAGTGTGATATGGTATGTCAGATGGAATAAGAAATTGTCGCTAAGACGAAGTTTTTTAACTATACTTACATAAATAACTAATGTAATTGTTTTCATTGCATTATGAGTATGTAGCAAGAAAGTAATTTGTCTTCCCAATGTGACATTCAAATGGAAATGATGTCTTCAAAAAATTCATCAGTTGACATGTTTGCAACCTTACCTGTATGTACAATAGGCTTGTTATATAACAACACAAACTTTGATAATATCTAATTCAACAATAATTGACAGCACTTAATCATTGAAAAATGCAAGGAATGTGAAGGGAGCATTTGTCAAATGACCGATCTGACATGTATATAGATTTTGGTCTACTTGGCAATGTAAGCTCGGGAATAAAAAACACTTTTGACATGAATTTGAACTATGCATTACTTAATTATTTGGTTGAAGTAATTGGAAAAGAATTGGACGACTCAATTTTAACAATGAAATGTGCATGTGCAAATAGCAGGATTTCAGCAATATGAACAAACTATGACAACAACATGTGTTAAAGTGGGGATCCAAACAAATATCCAAATGAAAAGGATGTGCAACTTTTTTTTTTAATTCCTTAATGGCAGGTATTAAATCTGTATTTATACTAGTTTACGTTATCACTTTGGCTAATATGTATTTTTAAACTAAGTATTTAATGAAAAGTCTGAATTCCGATCCAGAGTCAAGTTGATTGATAGAATGCAATATCCTCTAGATTTATAATTTAATTGATGACAAGTGATAAAATGATTGGTAAAATGGGAAACCAATTCATTTATATCATGTCCAAAAAATAGTTGCACATGCGGTTATAATTAAATTCAAATGTGGTTAAAGTTTGACAATTAGGTGGTTATAAGTTAACTATAGGAAAATAATCGATATGATGTAATTCATATGAAATTGGTAAATGTTGTGATATAACTCAAAATAGGTAAATCGTAGTTTGGTAATTTGGAATTGAAGTTTCCATCACTTCCAAACCTTTTAATTGAATTTAATGGCTCAATCACCAATGTTTAGTGAGTGAAAAGTTTTCGATACCACTTATAGGCAGTTATCGGACGGTAGTCATACTCAGAAATTGCACGATAGCATTCAACAAGTCAACCGGTTGAGAAATCATCTCTACCGGTAGTCTACATTTCTCAACCGGTTCACACTAGATAAAAAATTCCTCAACCGGTTGAGAAATTTCTTTAGCCGATCACTTGAACTCCTCGACCGGTAGATACTGCATCGAACTTTTGTTAAACCGATTGTTAAAATTCCTCAGCCGATTGGGGCAAATCCTCAGTCGGTTGACACTGCATCCATAGGGTCATTATCCGGTTGAAGATTGTTCTCAACCGATTGCCATAATTCCATGGTCGGTAGACACTGGACTAATCTAAATAAGTCGACCGATTCTTATCGGCTTTACGTCATTCCTCAACTGGTCTCCACTGCCTTTACAAGTCGTAGCTATAATTCACACATACTGAAAATACTAGTCGCCTAACCTATACTCCTACCGGTACTCACTATATAATTTTGAGCATAGATAAATGAATATATATATATATATATATTTGAAAAGCAACCCAAACTATATAGGGGCAAAAAAAATCTAAATACCTAAAAGATCGTAGAAAATCAAACATGTCGAAAATGAATCATGCCTATATATTACAATTTCATTTTACCTACCGTATTGAAAGAAAAGTATAGTATATTCAAATAAAACGGACTTGATCATGAACAATGTATGGTCATCCAAGGTCACAACTTTGTAATAAACATAACGATATGTGGAAATGGAAATGATAAATATTAGAAAAACAACAAATATCATAATAATAATTTTTTCATTGCTCATGTGGACATCTTTGTACAAACAATAGCCACAATGGTTTGTTTTTCTCTGTTTCCCTCATGTAAAACTAAATCACTTGTTATTTTCCAATGTATTTTAACAGAATTACATAAGTTGGAGGCCGTCATCGAATCACCATTTTTGAATGTCTGCATATGTTTAATGACATGCACTCCACAGTCCCACCTAAGAAAAAGATAAAAAAAGAAAAACAACTTATTGAATGGTTGTATAATTATAGCTCAAATAAACAATATTAATGTGAGTTATATATTCATACTAACCCATTATCTTGGGTTGGAATCGAAGGAGCCCAATCAATGGAGAATTGGAAGACATCTTTTCCTATGTCATACAGTTTGAAGAACGTTTGACAAAATTCAACCTAATTTATTTTGAAAGTGTTAATAAATGTGGAAGAGAAAAAAAAAACAAATTAAAAGGAAAACAAAAAGCTGAAAGCATACCACTATTTTGACACTCTTAAACCGAAACTCGTCCCGACTCTTCGATCACAATGAATCCAAAATTTGGATATGAGAGTTTTTAAAGTCAATAACGCACAGATACCAATGACTAGGGCAATCGTCATGCATTGGAATAAATAGTTGTAAAGTTAGAAAAACAATATATATGAGTCGGGGCACAAAATATCTACTATATTATAAGTGAAAACAATATCTACTCTAAATTTGATATATGCTATTAAACATTTCAAATAATTACTAACCTTCTCGCAATCATCCAATTCGCTAATATACTTACTCACGATAGATGTTTTTTATCAAAAAAATGATGAGGACTCCCGCACAAAATCATTTGCTAATAATAAAACATAATACGAACATTAGTATATTGTACTTAATATGTAAGTAAACAACAAGAGAAATATGAGCTTACTGAAAATGTCGTGGGAAGATAGCATCTTATACTTCGTATGCCTATGAATTGTCTCTCAAAATAATTTAGCTTTGATGCTTCTAGATTTATTACCTATGTTAACAATAACTTCAATAAATTTATTTAATTAATATAACATGCATTTGATATAAATGAAGTAGGTACTTACAACATCCATCAAATTTTGTCTACGACATAAGCACTCAAAATTTCCACGAACTCCATGTTCAAGATCAAAGTCAACAAGAAGCTCACTAAAATAATAATATGTTAAAACATTCTTGACTAAATTGGAACCATATGAAGGCTAAAATTGTAACAACACATCTATGAATGTTCTAGACACTACAAACCTTTTTGACAATGCTTTATTGAAAACATAATCAACAACAAGAGATTGAGGTATATTGAATGATTAAGCATCTACCATGTCTTCATGAATGGACATAAGGATTAACTAAATCGAAAACAAGACATAATTATTAGCTATATATGTTGAGTATAAAAAATAAGAACATGATATTAAACTATTTGTATTATACCTCTGATGCTTGACGTTTTCCCATCTTCCTTAAATTGTGTACAAACGAGGAGACCTTGAATTTACTTGGTTTCCTTTCCCTTGATGTACGTGTTTTCATGACATGATCGGGATAACCACATAGTGCTCGTAATGGTTCCTAATATGGAAAATGCCATTAATATACATCTATTTACTATGTATGGTTAAGTAGTTGTAAAGAAAATAATTTTTTCTTTTATATGATACATACCTTTCCATAATCTCTTCTACTCCTTTTGATTAGAAATGGTAAAATATCTACATTTTCTTCCGGAATGATATGCACTTCAATTGATGTAGCACATGCATCTTCATTCTTTCCATTCAAGTCCTCAGTGCATAACTTCTCAATTGACAAAGTGTGAACATAATGTTCATTTCCTTTCTTATTGTCCTTATCTTCCAAACTTCTCTCGCATGAGAGAATGTCATTCTTCATTCCCTTCTCGTGCATTCTCAAAGGTTTTTCGCTTGACCCAAGGAAGAGACCTTTCAGTGTAGTATATTTCTCCTCAAATTCAATCAAAACTTTTTCACAACTACTACTACTTGCACTATGACACAAATCAATTAGATGTGGCTTTAATTGTTGAAAGGTTTTATCCATCTCCATTAAGCTCCCACCATCAACCTAGTGATATATAGGAACTTGATTAATAATATCATAATACAAGTGTTCACTACTAATATTGATACTCACGATGAATATTGTAAAACGTACTTGTTTAATAACATCTTTGTTTGGATTGATTTCAAATTTCTCATCCTTCTCATTCTCCCCCTCCATTGTCATTGCATTTCCATTAACGCAATCCTTTATCTCATTTTGTATCACCCATATTTTGACTTACAATATATTCATCAAAATATAACATATATCAAATTAAAAATCACTAAAAACTTAAACCAATATTAAACGACTTTCAAAACTATAACTTACATTGTCATTTGCATATCCATTGAGTTTTTTCAATATTCGTTTCATGTCGAGTACTTCATCATCTCCCCAAGCAATAATCCAAGGAGAAGATCGAGTATATAGCGTTAGAAATTTCTCTTTGAATGATATATGCTCGTGGTAGAATAACTGCGATTATATTTGACATAGATATATAGTTAGTTCACAAATTTTATTATAACAAAATCGAAATTCACTATGATGTAAATTAATTACAAGGACATTACTATTAAAAACAATAAGCAATCGTAAACCCCACTTTGTTGTTTCCTCTTAAACTCTTCAATCCCGTGCTCAAGATAAGACAACACAAATTCAACTCAATTCATCTTCTTTATTGAATCGATGTTTTCCACAAAATATAAGAAAGAACGTTTCACAAAAAGCTTCATTGTTGGGCACAATAATGCACCCAACACAAATAATACAAAACGAACTTTGAAATCGTTTCCACTTTCTTTATCCTCCCTAATTTGATTTTCTAACATCACTAATGACAATCTCCCCTTTTATCACAATATTTTTTACATAAATCATTCTTATGGCTAACATCTTTGTTCATGTCAATCTTCAACCCTCTTGCCCTCAATCCCATAATAAATTCAACATCAATGGAGGATAATTTGATACAAGTATTATACAACTCTAACATATAAGTGTTCGGGTTGAAACTATTTATCAACCAAAGACATAACCCATGATCAATTTTCCTACATCGAAGTTGCAAGAGGCTACCAAATCCTATTTCTTCTATGACTGCTTTTTGCTTTGGTTATAATTCTTCAATAACTTTAATCACTCGCTCGGGTGAGCATCAAGTCTAAAGATATAACTGAAAAGATACACAAACATCAAACATGTTTACATTAATATAATTTGCAACAAATACATAAGTATTGAAATAAAATATTCATTACAAAAAATTTACCTTTGGAACCACACCCTTTTGAAGTGAATATTGTTTTGAACTTTCTTTGGACTTTGCCATGAAATCTTCTTTTTCTACTTTTGAAAGTGCATTCCACTTCTTGCCCAATTTTTTCCTCAACTACATTAATTGGTCACTTACTTTAAATTCTAATTTTAAAATGTAATTATATTAGACACAACAATATTACTCCTTACATCATCATTTATCTTCACTCCTTTATCCTTCTCTTTGATCGTGGCCAATTGATCGTTACTATAAAACAATTTCAAACAAATATAACTATAACAACCAAAAAAAAAAATATTAAAAAACATATTCTTTTACATATTTCTATTTTCCTTTACTAGTAATGTATCCAAGCTCCGATAGGCCTCTTTGGATTTCTAACAACTTCAACACCATCACATTCGCTCCTAAAAATCAAATCAAATCATTTAAGTCAATTTTTATAATATGACTTCAGATATAATAAATCAAACATACTTTCACCACCACATTATCTTAACATAAGTTTTTTTCACATTTCAATAAATTTTATATTCATATCTTACTACAATCAATCAAATACCAAATGAAATACAAATATCATTACCACTACAAAATCCTCCTTCAATCTCTCTACATTTAAAATGGTGACAAATTAACACATAAATTTTTTTCCATGTTCAATTATGGATTTAAGCACATTATTTTTCATTAATTTGATCAATCCATAAATCTAATAAAAAACATGAAATATTAGGGATACAATATTGTAAAACACATTATCAATACTCACATTTTTTTTTCTTAATATAGAACTCGGCAAATAATTATAACACAACTGACTTTTGATTAACAAACAAATTGTGTCCTTTTCAACTTTCTTTCTCTTAGTACTAGATGTCGTCTTTTTCTTCTTCTTCTTCCAGCTACATCTTCAATTTAGGTCTTCAACCCACAAAATTTAGAACCCGATAACACCCCTTACACCTCTTAAACAAAATATCAAATATGAAGAAAATACAGGGCTTATGGAAAGGAGAGGGGGAGTGGGAATGTCGCACTCTTTACTTTAAAACCCGAAAAAACCCCAAATATGAAAATTAAATATGGACATAAATAGAGGAGGATACGGAGAAAAGAGAGAACTTAGAAAGTTGCCACCCGAAACAGCTAGAATATCTCACCCGACAACACCTAACAACACAAAAACATCCAACAATACACGAAGACAACTAAAAACACCCGAAAATAATAGCCGATAAAGATGAGCGGAAAACACAAGTACCCGAAGAAGAGCTGAGTATGGAGAAGAGAGGAAAATATGGGGAAACTCGACAAAAGGGGGAGAAAACGGCTACCCGACCCGACTGTGGAGGATGAGTGGAGAAGATACCAAATTAGGGGGAGAAAAAAGGGAAAAGGGAGAGAGAACAAGAAGGGGAACAACCGAACTAGAGAACAGAGCAAATTAAGCGGGGGAAAACAGGAAATGGATGAGACAATAGGATGGGGAATAGTAGCTACACGGCCGGCTATGGAGGATGAGTGGAGATGAGAGCACGGGATAAGGGTGAGAGAAGCTACATGGTCGACTATGGAGGAGAAGAGACCAAATTAGGGGGGAAAACAGGAAAAGGGGGTGAGAGGAGGAGAAAACAGGAAGGAGAGGTACCTGGTTTTTTTTTTTCACTTTTTCCTTTTCATTTGGATGGTTGAGATTTGATCTGTTTCATCCAACGATTGAAAAAAAATGAGGCATGCTACCTCCCTTGGCACCGTAGAATTTTCCTAATTTCATATGCTATAAATTTAAATCTAAATTTTATAGATATGCATTTATTTACAATTGACCAAAATTATTTATTTACATTCGGATCATTATTTTTTAGATGATAAAAAAGACACGTCTTCATGACAATTAATTATATAAAATGGCATTGTTTTGTACAATCATTACAAATATCTTATTCATAATATGAAAATATGAAGAAATTGAGTATGGGATATAAGTGTATAAATAATATTTTCCATTGGTCTACAATGAAATCAAATTAACTTTTAAAAAGAAAAGTGTACAAACATTATTTTTCTTGTTTGGATTTCATACCAAACCAATGGAAGAACATTAAATATTTGCACATATGTCAATTTTTTTTCTTCATATTTGCATATAATATATAAGGAATTTGTACTAATTATAAAAGATATTTGTACTAATTACGCAAGGCATGTACAACAAACCCTATTATAAATCTCCTTAAAGTTATGTTTGGTTCCCAAACGATTTGAAGGAAAATGCAAAGGAAATAAAATATAAAAAAAATACAGAAAGGAAAAAAAAGTGAAGGAAAATAAAAAATAGTTTTAAAACTCAATGAATTATTTTCATATGCTATTTCAAATTCATTTCATTTATTTTAATTATTTAGTATAAAGATTAAATAATTTTAAAATATATAAATTTTTACCTACTTTTAATTATATTTATTTCCTTTGGTATTTTTCATAATACAATCAATTATGAGAAAATAATTTTTCATAACATTTTTTTTTTCATAGTAATTTCTAGGAACCAAGCCTAACCCAAGTGGTTTCCTTCGATTTTCTTGTTTGGATCTCATTCCAAACTGCTAGAACATTTATGCATATATAAAATTCATTTTCTTTGCAATTGCACACTATATATAGATTATACAGACTAATTGTACAAGATATGAGTATTAATGGTATAATACTAATAGTACAAGGCAATATCTTATGAATATATTTTAGTGCCTTTTTTTTGTCTTTTTTTTTTTTTTTTTTTTTTTCTCCTCTAGATTTGATACAAAGTACTAGAATATATTATTTACACATTTACATACATATCCAATTTACTATTTTTGGTATTAGGTCAAAAATGGACAATGCATGTGTAATAATTATATAACTCATTTATATTATTGTATTTATATTAATTATACAAGGAATGTATAAAACACCTTCTTGTGAATCTATTTTGATAAAAATACAAGGAAAAGAAAACATAGGAAAAAATATAGATGAAAAGAAAATATAAAAGAAAATAAAAGATAGATCTAAAGTTAATAATTAGTTTTATATTGCTTCTTCAAATTCATTTTACTTAATTTTATCTTACCATAAAAATTAAATAATTTTAAAATATATAAATTTTGAATTACTTTGAATTATATTTAATTTTATTTATTCAATTTTATGATAAACCAAATAAGGAAAAATTATTTTCCTTAAAGACACTCATAAAAAGTTAAAAATTAAAAAGATTTTTAAAAATAAACATATAGAGAGAGGCCTCAAGTTTTACTTAAACATGCACATATAGATCCTTTTATGTTATTAAATTCATGACAAATAACCTTAAAATAAATGGAATACTAATAAATATCCCTTATAAATTATTTGTACCCATTATCACGAAGTGTAGCCCTTCAAGCACAATTCTCTTAAAATCTTCTATTCCAATTCTAGTGTTCAGGACACCCAAAAATATAAATAAATAAAAGATAATAAAAAATTAAGAGTCTTTGGTAAATTTTTGGAAAAATAATTATTAAAAATAGTTCTAAATTATTTAAAGATTAAATTTTATTTAAGAATTTAAATATAAAAAAAAGTAACTTTTTCAACTTATTTTATGTGAAGGTAGTGTTCAGCTATATACGCTATAAAAATTGTCAAAGTGTTTTTTATAATTTTAATTGCTTTTCATAATTCTTTATAAAAAAAATTATAAAATATATCAAATTTATTTTAAAAATAACTTGTGTCTATACAAAATTCACAATTATTTTTAACTAAAAGAAAACTATTTTCTATTCTAAATAACAAAAAACTGTTTCAAAAACACTTTCTAAACTATGTGCTTCCACAAGATATAGGAGGTTAGATTAAAGTTATAATAACAAACAATAAAGAAAAGAAATCCTAGCATGCATGGAATCTAAATAGTATAACAAAAATGACCATAGTATAAGAAAACACCAATTATTACACAAGTCACGTATACAACTCCCAAAAACTCAAGGGTTATGATTAAAACATGTAGCACAATATCATCAAAAGAAAATTTATATATTAATACCTAGGAACATTATTTGATCATGAAAAATTAAGACAAAGGTCTCTATTATGTCTATATCACAATACAATAACCAAAGTCAAGCCAAGATAAGTCATATATCTCCAAAATAAAAACAAAGTCAAGCAAAGTACAAGATCATCAACATGCAGTCAAAGTAGGAAGTATCACAAAACAAATCCTAAAAAAATAACTTGAAGTAGAATTTAATTACAAAAATTTTCAAGAAACATCTCCTAGACGTCTAGAACAATATGCAAAAGTCCAAACACTCATTCAAATTATAAATTTAAGAAAAAACACCCAAAAGTTATAGAAGGTCTAGAAGTAGAAAACGGTGACACACATAAATTGAATTTGTAAAAATATTCAAAGAGCTCCTAAAATCATACAAAAAATAATACATGTCCTTCAAGGTGTCTAGTTTATAGAAAAATTAAATCCAAGACTAGAGAGCACTCGAAAGTATTTTTAAAACTCTCAAATTTATCAATTATCAAAAATCAATCATGTGCATGCAACTTTGAAAAATCATATTTCCATCAAGAAACCATATTTTTTAATACTTTATGTGTCAAAATTCAATTTTAGGAAGTCAAAAATCTGCAAAAAAAAATATTCATTTAAATTAAAAAGATTAAAAAGTAATTTAATTTTTGAAAATTTCTCTCGAGTGTACAAAAGTAAGCCTAAACAAAACATACTGAAAGAGATTATCATAACTAGACTTTGAGAAAAGTTTTTTTTACTCAAATAACATTCCAGAATCAAGTTCGAGCATCATATAATTTTTGGAAAATTTTTTAAAACAATCTAAAATTGTCAAAATGAATTTTAAAACTAAAGGGTTAGTAGTTGAGTTGAAATTGGCAACAAACAAAGAGTTTTGAAAACAATCTTTCATGTTGGGGTTCCATCAAGTCCCCATTCAATATTTATAAGTTTAACTTGTGTATTTTCATTAGCTTCAAACCTATATGAATAAAACCAAAATTTTGAATATCAACAAAGGAGAATGCAACTTAGATGAAATGAGTTGCATAATTTTAAAAGAAAATGAGATCTTTTCCTTAAAAACCTAGAATGGATTTTTTTTTTTTTAAGTTTTTAAATGGTTTAAATGCTTTTGAAAACGATTTGAAGAGAAATAAAAGGAAACAAGTGAATTAATAAATCACAAACAATAGACACAAAATAGGTATTTTTTATTTCTTTCTTAAAAGAATTTGAAAACGAGAAGGTCAACTTGGACCACCTTTTTGGTCACCTTTCAATTGGAATCAAGCAGCCTCATTCATGATAAAAGAAAATTCATTCATGACTCGACTTCAAAATCAATTAAGAAAATCTTTTCTAAAAAATGATTTGAATTCAAGAATTAAAAGAGTTCAATCAAAAGCAAAATTATCTACCTGAAAGCAAGACTCAAATTTAATTAAATCTAAAATTCGAAAAACTTAAGAATTTAATAGAATCAATCAAACTAATAAATTATCCACTTAGAACATGGTATGGATTATCAAGGAACAAAACTAAAGATTTAAATAAAATTTCTAACTAACAAGGATTAATAAAAAATTATAAACAACCAATAATTTCAAGAAATAATTATACAGTTATGAATCATCAGGGAACAAAACTAAAGATTTAAATAAAAATTTCTAACTAAGATGGATAAATCAAGAATTATAAGCATCAAATGATTTCAAGGAAAGAAATTATACAGATATGGGTCACCAAGGAACAAAACTAAAGTGTTAAATAAAATTTCAACAAGCATGAATTAATCAAGAAAGATAAATGACTGAAGTTTCAAGAAAAAAATATGACAACGTGGATCAATAGGAATCAAAACCATAGACTTAATTATTCGGAGGGCAACAAGAATTGACATGGATCAACCAAAATAAAAAATGATAATTTTAGAAGTGTATAAATTTGCATAGGTCATTAAAATCAACAAATAAAGATTTCTAAAAGAAAAATGAAGATTAACATAGATTATCAAAACTAAGTTACTAATACTTCAAAGGCAATAAAAATTAACATGAATTTAAAATATATATATAGAAAATTAGCAAGGACCATCAAACTAAGAACTAGTAATTCAAAAGACACCAAAAGTTAACATGGATCAGCCAAAATGACAATCAATAATTTTAAGGGCAATATAAATTAACAAGAATCAATCAAAACTAAAAACTAATAATTTAAGGAGCAAAAATTAATAACGAATGATTTTATGAACAAGATAAACTAACATGGATATTCAAGATTAACAACAAATAATTTTATGAAAAAATATGTAATTGACATGGATATTCAAAATTAACAACAAATAATTTTATGAAAAAATAAATAAATAAACTAAAATGGATATTGAAAAGTAACAACAAATAATTTATGAAAAAATAAATAAATTAAATTATTAACCAAATAAAAAATAAATAAATAAATAAAAGGATCATGCATACATCCAAACGTTTCTTTTAAATCCTAACTCCGAATATTCATTACATGGCTAGGTATATTCATTCTTATTAACTTTATTTTATTCAAGCATACATCCAAACGTTTCTTTACATGGCTAATTGCATTATTTCTATTTCATTAATTGTATAATCAAACAAAAGAATATTATAATCAATTTACATTGTCGGCATACTCATTTTTTTTTTAGTTTAAATAACAAACTATTAACTTATCCATGGCTACAACTAAATAATCTCCAACTTATCTTGATTTAAAAAAACAAAAAAATTCAACTAACACTACCACTGACTCATCCATTAACTTCACATACATGGCTACACCATCGATCACATATTAACATCTATTCATAATTCTCTATGGTTGCTATTGTTTTCGACCATTAAAACTCATTTAATTTTTGTTTCATTCAATCACCCAAAAGTCACTCATTTCCATTCACCCCTACAAAAGGCCATCTCAATGCTCCATTTTAAAACTCAGTCAAAACCTGTTCATTCTCGAATTTATTTATTCAAATGAAGACACGACCATTAACACTCACCTTTATATGCTATTTTAGTGATGATGTTGTTGCAGAAAGATGATGAAGGTCCTCAGATACAAAAAATAGTGATCCCATCTCTAATCAAGTGTGTGGTGATGTAATCCCGAATGATGAAGGTGCTGCTAATGTAATTTAATGCACAGGCAATGGAGAGGCCTTTGAGTGGTGGTGCCCAAATAGAGAAGAAAAGAATTCTCCGGAAGAAATTGTTTGCAGCTAATGTGAAGATGAGTCTCCTTGTGATGCAGTTTCCAGCTACTGTTGGAATTTTTATGTGTGGACTTATATAATCAATGTGATAATGCCATAAACTAATATTAATTTATTTTTTGCATTGTGGTCCATAATGGGGCCGGACACGTTGTTGCTTGATTTTTTATAGGCTCACCCTAATTCACTTGACTGGCCCATTAAGTCAAGTGGTCCAAGTTGTGTGTGGGTAATATGTGGTATATATTAATTATTTATTTATATATACACACATAAGGGAAAAAGACAGGTTTCTATTCTCTTCTGTTCTATTTTCTCTTGAGGGTTGAAAAGTGCACGTACACAGACTATTTTTGGGTGTAGGAAAGGGAAGAGCTCATTGAACCCTGATTTTCACACCATCACGAATAGAGCATATCCTTGAACACCAATGGAGCACAGGAATGGCTTTTTATGGGATTAATCAAGGTAAGCATATCATAATTCCCAATTTTTACTGCATGCTTTAATGTCTACATGAGATCCTATGTGGTTTAAAAATTTTCATCAATTGGTATCAGAGCCATACATGGATGACATTTAAGCTGCAATATTTAGGTTATTTAGGGTTTCCCGTTTTCTAATTTGGAAGCCATTTCTTTTTTGGGCATTTTTTCGTTTGGTGTTAATTCTCCGTTTTGAAGCCCAATTGATGTTGGAGACTTGTAGAAAACATTGTTTGGAGCAAAACCCATCATTTTTTTTTTTTTAGAGCTCATTTGATGGGATTTCGAAAATTAGGGTTTGTTATGGTTCATCCTTTTATGTGTTTTTTGTGCAATTTTTGGGTTTAGATTGAAGGATTAATGTTTGAGGATGGAAACTTGATTGTTTTTGTCAAAAATGCACAATTTTTTTGGCCAAAAATTTTTTTTTCTTCTACAGAAAAACCAAGTTTGTTCAACCCGAACTAGGTCTATTCAGCCCCTGGAGAAGACGATGACGTTATCATGACATCATCAATTTTTTTTTTTTTTTTTGGTTGTCTTGGTATTCTTGGAATGATTATGCATATGTTGGAATTATTATGCATTTGTTAAGTTTGGCTTTACTGGGACAATTATTATTATTATTGTTCTTTTGGGTATAATTTTTTATCTTATACCAATAATGTTGTCCTAGGCTATTTTGTTGAATATTTCAATTTATTATGACATTAAAGAACACTTGTGTGATTGCTTATCGCAATTCCAAGTGTGTCAAGTTGTACAAATTGAATTTTGAGTTTGTCATGACAATAGTGAACATATATGCGGTTGCCTATCGTGATCCTATATGTGTCAAATTGTCTTTGTTGAGATATTTTGAGTTTATCATGACAATAGTGAACATATATGTGGTTGCCTATCGTGATCCTATATGTGTCAAATTGTCTTTGTTAAGATATTTTATCTCCCACTTTTTTTTTTTTTTTTATTATTGTGATTACTAAGATCTATATGGGTATTGTAATTGTCCTATCGATGATTATAATACTTGGTAGGATGCTTAGATTGGTGAAGAAAATTAATTATATATTATGAACCGTAATAATTTTCTTTGCCATTTCGGTAATAAAATTAGTGCATCTTGGTTGTGATATTTAATTAGTTGTCCTTACCGCTGTGGAATTTCAAAATTCTAAACTACTGCTAAATTGAGAAATTCTAGAAACTAGCAAATAGCATGATTTTATAGTAACATGCATATTGTTTAATTTTGCTATTTTTCAGCTACTAGCAATCTTAGAATTACTCTGCAATTGTCTACCATCAAGCCTCTTACTAGAAATAATTTTGAGGAATGGTATGAGTCTTTCAATGTGCATATGACTCTGCACAATTTGGACTTGGCTTTGAGAGTTGATGAGCCAAGTAAGCCCACTAATGTGAGCTTTATTGATGAAAGATCCTTTTACGAGAAATGGGAGCACTCCAATAGGAGTTGTTTGGTGGTGATGAAGTACACTATGGATAAATCTATTAAAGAATGTGTGCCAAAGACAGAAAGAGCCAAAGACTTTTTAGAATATGTGAAGGCCAATTATACCAAGATTGATAAGGTAGAAATGGCAACTTATTTGAAGCTTCTCACAACCACTATGTATGATGGAGTAGGTGGGGTTAGAGATCATATCATCAAGCTAAAGCACTACTTCAACAAGGCAAATGAGATGAAAGTGGAGTTGAGTGAGAAATTCTTGAAATGGTTGATACTTGAGTCTCTTCCTACTTCCTTTGATGCGGTAAAGTTGACTTATAATGCCTTGAAGGAAAAATGCACTTTGGAGGAGTTGATGTCTATTGTGGTGCAACATTAAGTCTCACTAAAGAAAAATGAGACTCACTCCCTTGCTCTTGTTACTGACCAAGTGAACAATATGAAGAAAAAACCTCCACACAAGAATTCTAGAGGCTTTAAGCAATTCAAGAGGAAAGGGAATTTGAGTCAAGGAGCCTCTAATGCATCTACTTCTTCTAATGCTACAAAGAATGAGAAATTCAAGGGGAAGTGCAACTTTTGCCACAAGATTGGGCATAAGCAGGCCGATTGCTTCAAGTTTAAAAATTGGCTAGAGAATAAGAAGAAAGGTAAAATTGTGGTTGTGGTTAATATGAATGCAAGCATGATTGAGACTAATATTGTTGATGTTCATGCCAATTCTTGGTGGTTAGATACTGGTGCCACTATTCATGTTACTAATTCTTTGCAAAAGATGACAAACAAAAGGAGGCCGTCAAAGCATGAATAATTTGTGTATATGGGTGATGGAAGCAAAGTGAAAGTAGAATTTTTTGGCATGATAAAGCTAAGATTGGCCATATAAAGTTTTTTATTGTTACACGATGTTTCTTACATACCCTCACTTAGGAGGAATTTGATTTCTGTATCTATTTTGGATAGACAAGGTTACTATTTCCACTTTAGAGGAGGGAAAGTGGATATTTTTAGCAACTCAGTTCTAATTGGCAATGCTGTTTTGTTTGGCAATCTTTATAGTCTTAGTTTGCATCATGGTCCTTTATATGATTCATCTTCTGTTAATTCTTTTGTTGATTGTAAGCGTGCTAGAATGAATTTGAGTTCTTCCATGTTGTGGCACAAATGCCTAGGTCATATTTCTAGGCAAATATTAGAGAGATTGGTTAGAGATGGTATGCTTTCTAATCTTGATTTCTCAGATTTCGAGACTTGTGTTGTTTGCTTAAAAGGGAAGATGACAGCTAAGACCAAAAAGGAGAAGATTGATAGGTGTGGAAATACTTTAGACTTGATCCACACAGATATATGTGGTCCTTTGACACCAACTGCTTTAGGGGGTTATAAATATTTCATCACTTTTATTGATGATTTCTCTAAATATGGTTATGTTGAACTAATTCATGAGAAATCTGACTCCCTAAATGTGTTTAAGGCCTTTAAGGCTAAGGTGGAGTTGCAGTTGGGAAAGCCCACTAAAGCTGTGAAGTCTGATAGAGGTGGTGAGTATTATGGGAGATATGATGAGACTGGACGGAATCCTAGACCATTCGCTAAGTTTCTGTTGGAATGTGGCATTGATGATAGATATACAATGCTAGGCACTCCTCAACAGAATGGGGTTGCAAAAAGAAGGAATCGCACATTGTTGGATATGGTGAGGTGCATGTTGTCTAATTTCTCCTTACTAGAATTTTTGTGGGGTGAAGCCTTAAGAACTGCGACATATCTTTTGAATCAAGTGCCTAGTAAGTCTGTGCCTAAGACACCTTATGAGCTATGGTCAGGGAAGAAACCGAGTCTTCATCATTTCCATGTTTAGGGATATAAGGCTGAGATTAGGCCATATAACCCACAGTCAAGGAAACTTGATCCTAAAACCATTAGTGGTTTCTTCGTTGGTTATTGCATTGGATTAAGGGGTTCCATATTTTATTGTCCATCTCATATCACCAAAATCATTGAGTCAAACAGGGCTATATACTTTGAAGATGAAGTTAATGTTGATCCCAATTTTGTGCCTCGTGAGATACCTTTTGGAGAAGAGCATGTTGTAATTCCTTTTCCTACATCTCATGTTCCAAATGTGGATGTTCCTAGTGTCCAACAACCAGCCACTAATCAAGGAGAGCATGGTGATCAAGTGGAACTTGGCATTCCTGTTGATGATACTGTTGTTGATGGGATTCCTTTGAAAAGATCACAGAGGGTTCGTAGACCGGCTATTTCAGATGATTACATGATTTATTTGCAGGAGCATGAGTATGATGGTTATGATGCTTCTGATCCAGTTACTTATCAAGAGGCAATTCATTGTCCTCAATTCACTTCTTGGAAAGAAGCCATGGATGATGAAATGAACTCTATGTATATGAATGGTGCTTGGGATTTGGTCGAATTGCCACATGGTTGTAAACCAGTTGGGTGCAAGTGGGTCTTTAACACCAAACGTGATTCTAGCAGGCAAACAGAGAGATATAGAGCTAGACTTGTGGTTAAAGGTTATAGTCAAAGAGAAGGAATTGATTTTAAAGAAACCTTCTCACTTGTGTCGACCAAGGACTCTTTTAGAGTGATTATGGCCATAGTAGCTCATTTTGATTTGGAGCTACATCAGATGGATGTTAAGACAGCTTTCTTGAATAGTGATCTAGATGAGGACATGTATATGGAGCAACCTACTGGTTTTGCAGAAGTTGGAAAGGAAGATTTAGTTTGCAAGCTCAATAAGTCAATTTATGGTCTTAAACAGGCTTTGAGGCAATGGTATCTGAAGTTTGATAGGATTATCATCCAAAATGGTTTTAAAAAGAATACAGTTGACAGATGCATATATTTGAGGGTCAGTGGGAGTAGTTACATATTTCTTGTTTTATATATTGATGATATACTACTCGCATCAAATGATTCTGACTTATTGATTGAGTCAAAGCACATGTTGTCAACCCATTTTGACATGAAGGATCTTGGTGAGGCTTCTTATGTTTTGGGCATAAAGATTCTTCGTGAAAGGGCTAATGGGGTGCTTAAATTGTCTCAAAGAACCTATATTGAGAAGATATTGAAGAGGTTCAATATGCACAACTATAGTTCTACTAAAGTGCCAATTATGAAGGGTGATAAGTTTTCAAAGGCTCAGTGTTCTCAAAATGATGATGAGAGAGAGGAAATGAGAACCATTCCTTATTCATCTTTGGTTGGCAGCCTTATGTATGCTCAAGTATGTACACGCCCTGATATTGCTTTTGTTATGGGCATGTTGGGAAGGTACTTGAGCAATCCTAGGAGTCAACATTGGAAATCTGCTAAGAAGGTCCTTAGGTATTTGCAAGGAACTAAGGACTTAATGTTGACATATCGGCGCACCAACATACTTGATGTAGTTGGGTCTTGTAATGTTGATTTTGTTGGTTGCATAGATAATAAGAAATCTACTGCGGGCTATATTTTTGTGATGGCAGGAGGAACTGTATCTTGGAAAAGTGTCAAGCAGACACTTACAGCATCCTCAACTATGGAGGCAAAGTATGTGGCATGTTATGAGGCTTGTTGTCATGCTATATGGATGCAAAATTTTATTTTAGCTTTGGGAGTTGTTGACTCCATTTCTAGACCGTTGAAATTATTTTGCGATAATTCCGCAGCTGTTGCTTTTTCTAAGAAGACTAAGAGTATTTCTCGCTCCAAATATATTGATGTAAAGTTCTATTTTATTTAGGAGAAAGTGGCAAAGTCTCTTATTGATATTGAGCACATGTCCACAAAAGGCATGTTGGCGGATCCACTAACAAAAGGCTTACCCATAGTTGTGTTTTAGGAACATGTATCTCAAATGGGGTTGTTGGGAGCCTAGGTT
Source organism: Vitis rotundifolia (assembly GCA_030254885.1). Lineage (NCBI taxonomy): Eukaryota > Viridiplantae > Streptophyta > Magnoliopsida > Vitales > Vitaceae > Vitis > Vitis rotundifolia. The sequence goes on along the minus strand of CM058160.1, from coordinate 18,227,893 downwards.
GCATTAAGTTAGCGGGAGCCATTTTTGGTATTGTAATATTATGCTATTATTGGAAGGATTGCTATTATTATATATTTCCCTGTGAATCAAGCAATGAAGCATGTATGATTGCTTTTGATTATTTGTTTTGATGAGATTCTATGGGACATTGATTTATGATTATGTATATGTTGTGGTGTTTGATTATGTAGTCCAAGTGGGAGAATTGTTGGAATTTTTATGTGTGGACTTACATAATCAATGTGATAATGTCATAAATCAATGTTAATTTATTTTTTGCATTGTGGTCCATAATGGGGCTGGACACATTGTTACTTGATTTTTTATGGGCTCACCCTAATTCACTTGATTGGCCCATTAAATCAAGTGGTCCAAATTGTGTGTGGGTAATGTGTGGTATATATGAATTATTTATTTATACATATACACATAAGGGAAACAAACAGGTTTCTGTTCTTTTATGTTATGTTTTCTCTTGAGGGTTGAAAAGAGCACGTACTGCACGAACTCTTTAGAGCACGCATACAGACTGTTTTTGGGTGTAGGAAATGAAAGAGCTCATTGAACCCTGATTTTCACACTATCACGAACAAAGCGTATCCTTGAACACTAGTGGAGCATAGGAATGGCTTTTCATGGGATTAATCAAGGTAAACATTTCATAATTCCCAATTTTTACTGCATGCTTTAATATCTACATGAGATCTTATGTGGTTTAAAAAATTTCATCAGTTGCCCCACTATGAATGCGTGGGTTTTTTTTAAAAAAAAAAAAAAAAAAAAAATTCCCTCCAAAATGTGTGTATGTTATGGTGGCCTTCTCAAGACTGCAGTGGTGTCTCCCGAATGTCATCCCTCAATGGCCGCCTTTCTCTCAAAAAAATCTATAGATGCTGTGTAAAATCTCCTTGAGTGTCCGACTCTCCAAAGGGAATCCTTCTTCATCTTTCCCTGTCGTGTCCCTCCAAAGAGACAGTGTGGTGGACTCATTCTCTCTAAAATAAAAACCATGCGTGATGATCCTCCCAATATCCATGGTTGTGCCTAAAAACAATGATATCTCCACAATAAAAATCCATGTTCTTCAATTTTCAAAGACAAAATTCTCAATGTTCAACAAGAGAAATCTCATCATCATCTTCCATGCCATCCACCAAAAATTTTGATTTTTTTATCTCCCCCAATTATCCACCAAAAATTCTAATTTTTCATCTCCAAAAACCTCATCCCTCAAGATCCCCTGGCAAGCCATATGCATCCTCCCTAGAAAAACCCAACTGTATGAATATTTTTTTCCCATAAAATTAAAAAAAAAAAAAAAAAAAAAAAAAAAACTCTCTTTCTCTTCAGCAGCTTGCATATATCTTGCCAAAATAAATCCATCATCACCAACTCTTCCATTCTTCTCTCAATACGTGTGTCAATCCTCTTTCCCCAAAGACTCCTAAGAGAATTTTCCTTCCCATGTGTGGCGTCACTCTAAAAAAGTCCTCGTGATCTTCCAAAAATTTTCCATATGCTGTAATCTCTTTCTCTATGTCAAAATGCGGCCTGTGTTTCTCATGCCAAAGAATATAAAAAAATGTGTTAGAAATTTTGTAATATAATAACAAAACAAATTAAAAATCATGCAAATTTAATATATATATATTAGAAAACTAAAATATTAATTCATGAAAATTTAATAATAATAATAATAATAACAATAATAATAATAATGATAATAAAAAGAGACAAAGATAACCAATCACATGCAATTTTTTGAAAATAAATAAATAAATAAATAAAGAAAAAAATAATAATAAATAAAAATACATAAATAAATAGATAAATAAATAAATAAGAACTCAAGTCCGTGCGAGTGTTAAAAATGTGCATCATGCGAACTATGTAAGTCATGCAGGAATTGCTTAAAAGTGACCCTAATGGGGCGAGGTACGTCAAGATGGGCCAAGGTGTGCTTTAGTGAATCTAAGTGGGCTTAGATGAATCTAAGTGGGTTGGGTACTTAGTAGGCTTGGTACCTAATGTGCCTAGAGGAACCTAAGTGAGCCAAGTGGATCTAGATGGGCCCAAGGTCAGCTTAAGGTGGGCTTGGGGAGCCTTAATGGGCCAAGGGTGGTGCCTAATGGATTAGTTGTACTTAAATGGGTTTAGGTGAGCCCAAAAGTGCCTAAGTGGGCTATAGTGATCTGAAAAGGTGCCTAAAAAACTTAGGGTGACTAGGAATGTGCCTGAGTTACCTAGGTTATTAGAAACGTGTTCAAATAACCTAAAAAAAGTGTACCTGAATATGCCTAAGTATGTTATCCTAAAGGTGTACCTAAATGAGCTATCCTAAAAAAGAAAAAAAAAATTCCTATATCTAACTCAGGGTTGCCAAGGGTCATAATGAAGGTTCAGATAAATTTCTCAATCAGAGTCTCCAAGGTGGCTTAAAAGATAAGCTATGTGAATTGCAATGGGCTACTAAGGAATTGTTATAGAGTACTGAAAGAACACCTAAGGCATGCGCTAAGGAGACAAAATGGAGGGTCCACACTATTGTCAATGTTAGTTGCATCTAAGTTGCTTCCTTGAGAATCTTTCCAAATGCAATCAACTAATAACATAACTCATACAAAGTCCATTGATCCAACTTGCATAGCCTTGGCCAAAGCTACTTTTGAATGGACTCCAACATAGGGCACAATACTATGAGATACAAACTGAAGCGGCTCTAGTGGTGCTTGGAGAGGGACCCATCCTAATCTCTTAGCTACTCGACCAACATTTGTGTCCCCAAGAAAGCAAACTAATGAAATGTTAACAGTCTCACACTTTGAATACATATCTTTCATTGCATTCCCCAAAAACAAACTCATGATCATCCCTCTCCGACTAATAAATCCATCAATCCACTTCCCTATATCAAGTGCATCAAAAAACTAAAGGGAAAGAACAGAGGAGAATTAGAGAAAGCTAGCAAAAGCAAATGAACAATATATGAACCAAGAAAAGCCACATCTCATGCTCTTTCAATGGGCTTGGACTAGTAGGAAGAGCACTAGCATATTCAAACAAGAAAAAGGCAACCAATATCTTCAAATAAGGCAAAATGAAACAAAGCTTCATTGAGTTCAAATACTACTAACAAGAACAGTGAATGAAACAATAAGAATAAGCATATGGACAAGCTAGAAATCCAAAAAACTCATGTATAGCTTATGTTATCCATAACCAAACAAGAAAACAAAGCTATAAACAACAAGAGGATAAGATGAAGAATAGTAGCAATGAAAATGAACAAGAGATACATAGTAAACTAACCTGAGAGCTCATCTAAAGCAAAGATTGCTCAACTTCTCAAAATTCCTCTTTTTTTTCTAGGAAAACCAGTATAAAAAGAAAATCCTCTAAAAGCTCCTCCACAATTCTTGCACAACCAGAAAATCACTCTTCTCTAAGACAAAACCTCACTCCAAAAATCCTCTTTTTATGAACTTTCCTTTCTATGCAAGCCTCTCCTAAAAGCCTTGAATCCTTCCACTCTTTACCTCACACTCTCTCTCTATTCTAAAACCTTCTCAACCCATAAGAATTCCCCATACTGCCTACCTCACTACATTCCAACCAACCTCTACAGCCTACAATACTCTTCATGTGTTTTTTTTTTTTTTTTTTTTTTATTATTCTCTTCAGCCCCTCTAAAACCCTTTATGTGCAATTGTTTCCCCACTTTCTCTATTTTCTTGCTCTCATAAACCAACTTTCCTCCTCAACCTCTCTGTAGCTCCCACTCTTTCTTTCTTTCTCTTTATAACTAACACCGCCCTCACCAAAGCGAATGCCTCCACTATCCTATAGAAAACCAATCCCTAAGTGAACAGAAAGTGCTCCCCAAAAATTAGGAAAAAGGCCCTCACAACAGGCAAAAAATAAATAACCCTTTAAAAGAAAAGGACAACTAGGATGATGACACAAGTCGTCATCCTAGCCAAGCTGCTAAAAGCCTAGAAAAACAAACTCTAAAAATGCTCATCGTAAGGGGACCTCTAATAATCATGCTCAGACCCAAAATAATCCCTTAATGATCTCCAAAATGTAGCTCAAAAATAAATAATGAGTTGGGTAAACACAAACCACTAAGAGATGATGAAAAAATTGAGCAAAAAGGGATCTTAAACACTCGCTAAATAAGAACAAGGTGAAAGGAAAAATAATAATAAAAATATGTTTGCTAGGGACAAAATAGAGGGTCTACGATCATGTAATCGCATGAGATAAAACAAAAACTTTCTATTATTAAGTATACATGAAAATAATAACAATAATAATAATAATTAGATAATAAAGATTAATATCATGTACATAAATGGAAGTCATAAATTTAAATTTCAACTAATTTTTTTAACCTTTCAATATCCATTGAAAAAACCATTAAAAGATACATGAATATGAATTTATTATAAAAAAATTATAAATATAAATTTATGTATTATAAAAAGACATGAATATGAATTTATTTATTATTAATTTATTAATACAAGTAGTTACTCGTTCAATGTAAAATATTGTATTTGCATTTTACAAAATAAAAAAATTATATTTCAAATATAAATTTATTATAAAATTAATGAATTGATTATTAATATATTATTCTTATTTATATCAAATAGATATGAATTACTACTAGAAATATATTAACGTCATCAATTTAAAATAAAATATACATGATTTTAGGACATTGAGTCTTGTTTTTATATTAGCAATTTTGTGTCAATTAATGTTTGACCATAAAAGTCTTTTTAAATAGTGACCTACTCTCCATTGAAGATCAAGGGTTGTTGTTCATCCAACCGGGAAGTCACTAATACGTCTAAAAAGGTTTGGCTTGTGGCATATAAGGCTTTATATATATATATATATAAAGATCTAATATCATTTTTGGACTTAAAATGTTTTTAAAATGATTTTTCAAAAAATAGGGACCGCTCAAGCAGTTAATCCAATTCAAGCACTATGGATTGCTCCAGCGATTCATACTGCTTTCTTCAAAAGATCAACACCCGATTCTACTTTCTCCAAGCTAAAAAGCTCTAACTATTAAAAATAAAATATTCAATTCCAGAGAGGTTTACAACAAATAAGACATAAATATTTATTCAAACAGTATTACCAAAACATCTAAAATAAAAACTTACCATTCCTTGACTGTGTAATGCCTTTGGGTTTCCAACATATCTACAACCTTTTAAGAATAAAGTCACCTCACGCCTATCTTCACATTATGGGCTGGCTGGGAATTTTTCTAGCAAAATATATCACATGATTCCTCTCTTCTTTGATGTCTCATGAAAGTTTCTATAACTACAATTTCAAATCTAAAGATTAATCTCTATTTATAATATAGTTATATATCTATATACATATAGAAAAAATTCAAAGGCTTGATGCACACCTTTTTTTAGCATTGAAGAAGTTCATTGATGTTTTTGAAAAATGTGAGGATTCTTCATTTCCCAGAACGCAAAGAAATCACCTAGTGCAATTTTCATATGGGATCAATTGCAATTCCCTTGTCTCACCTAAAGAAAATAGGAGAAGTAGGTAACGACAACTAATTGGAAATAAGGCAATTTAAAGGTGATTAGATGCATGAATGAGGCCACTATGATCAGATGAGTGACAATTCATGTATCCATTTAAATTTTAATTTATTTAATAATTAATAATATTTAAAAACAACAATAAATATAAAAATTATTTAATATGGATAAACAAATCATATATTAAAATTTTAATTAATAGTTGAGAATAAAATATTATATAAATAAATTAAATTGTAACTAAAAAAATGTAATTTGGATTTCAAAATTCATTTTTTTATTTATCTATTTTTTATCTAATTTTATTTTTTATTCAATAAATTAAGAATAAAAACTTAAATTATCATTTTTAAAAGAGGATTATTATCTAATCCAAGCTTTTTTTATAAAGAGATTAAAATTATTTTAATTAAAGTATGATAATTTTTCTAAAGAGAAGCTTATCGTTGGGAAAAGAAATATCTGAACTATTAATTTCATATAATAATGATAAGATATAAGCATTTGTATGGAAAAAAAAATGTAATTTAGATTGTAAAAAAATTTTTTTTTTTTTTTTTGTATTTATCCAATTTTTATAAAAAATAAAATTATCATCTTTTTTTTAAAGATGATATTTATCTAATTCAAGGTTTTTTATGAAGATGTTAAAATTATTTTAATTACATTATGATAATTTTCAAGAAAAGTAAACTGTCATTAGAGAAAACAAGCTTCTAAATTAATTACATCTAAATATCATAATTAATGGATATGAAGGGGTACGTACTAAAAGTCATATAAAATGAATGAATGGATATGAATAAGTATGTATGAAGTCATTATGGAGAATAAAATAATGTGAGAAAAACATTTTCTTTAATAAGAGAATTTTTTAATGAGAAATATAAAATAAATAGATAATGATTCTTAATATTTATTTACGTAAATAAGTATTCATAAAAAAATCAATTTTAATTAATACAACAATGAATACTTTGAATGAATATAATAATAAATACATGATACATGTAACAATTTATAAATTTTTTTATGAAAAACTTATATCATCTTCAAATATTAATTTTAAAAAAAATTGAAATAACTATTAAAATAATAATATATTATTATCATATGAATTGAATACACATTAAAGAAAATTTTTTGATTGAAAAAGAAAAAAAAAAACATTATCTAAATTAAGTTTTTAAAAGAGAATCATTATCTCAATCAAGTTTTTTTTTTAAATAATAATTACGACAATTTTTCTAAAAGAGAAACATTATCTAAATTAATTTATAGGTTGTTTAGAAACATTATCTAAATTAATCACATATAATAATGATAGGATATGAGTGTATATAATAATAGGCTAGTTTTAAAAAACAAAAATGTTTAAACACCTTGTACTTTTATATGTACTACAGATAATAATAATAAAATACTTTTCAATAAAATAAGTTATAAAAAATTATAATATTTTAATTATTTATAAAATATATTTATTTTAATGTAATTAAAATAATTAAAATAATTTTTTAAAAAATAAAAAAATTTCAAAAAAAAATAAAAAAGTTCAACGGAGCAGGGTAGGGTAAGGTTGGTATGCAAATTTCCCATACCTACCTCATCACACCCCACCCAGTTTAATTTGTTTAATAGGATGGGGATGAGAATTACTTTGAATAAACAGGGAGAAGTTGGGATAAGGGTGACCTATTCCCGAACCCACTCTACAGTCATCCCTAACTAGACTTAAGTGACTTGACCCACTAAGATCTTTAGTCACTTATTGTAGCCCAAAATGGGTTTTAATTGATTAATTAACTTAAATTCAGAGACTTTGTTCACTAAACCTTATGCAACATTACATAATTACTAAAACACCTTTACATTATCAAAGATTGTTTGGCTTTGAGTCGTGCCTTTACATCGTCAAATTTTATTCGGCTTCAAGTCGTACCTTTACTTTAGTTGTTGAGTCTGTTCGGCTTCAAGTCACGTCTTTATATATTTGAGTTTGTTTAGCTTCAAGTCACGCCTTTAGTTTAGAGTTTGCTTAGCTTCAAGTCACACCTTTATATATATTCAAGTTTGTTCAACTTTGAGCCACACCTCTAGTTTAGAGTTTGTTCGACTTCAAGTCGTGCCTTTATATATTAGAGTTTGTTCAGTTTCACGCCACACCTTTAGTTTAGAGTTTGTTCAAGTCATGTTTTTATGTATTTGAGTTGGTTTAGCTTTGAGTCGTGCCTTTATATATTTGAGTTTGTTCGACTTCGAGTTGCACCTTTATGTATTCTAGTTTGTTAGACTTTGAGTCATGCTTTTATATATGTGAGTTTGTTCATCTTTGTGTCACACCTTTAGTTTAAAGTATTTTCAACTTTGAGTTACACTTTTATGTATTCGAGTATGTTCAACTTCGAGCCACACCTTTATGTATTTGAGTTTGTTTGGCTTTAAACCATGCCTTTCATTTAAAGTTTGTTCAACTTCAAGTCACACCTTTATATATATTCAAGTTTGTTCAACTTTGAACTGCTCCTTTAGTTTAGAGTTTGTTCAACTTTGTGTCATGCCTTTATGTATTCGAGTTTGTTTGGCTTTAAGTTTCACCTTTATATATTTGAGTTTGTTTAAATAATAATTGTGCCTTTAGTTTAGAGTTTGTTCGACTTTGAGTCACATCTTTCACATTTGAGTTTTTGTTCAGCTTAAAACCACACCTTTACATTTCTTGTTAAGTCAATTTAGCTTCAAGCCATAACTTTATATATTTGAGTTTGTTAGGCTTCCAATTGTGCCTTTAGTTTTGAATTTGTTCAACTTCGAGCCGCACCTTTACATATCTGAGTTTGTTCGACTTAAAGTCGCATATTTACATATCAAAGTTTGTTTATCTTCAAGCCACACTTTTAGTTTCAAGTATGTTTGGCTTCAAGTTCCACTTTTACATTTCTTGTTGAGTCTGTCCAGCTTCAAGTCGTGCTTTAGTTTCGAGTCTATTTAGCTTTGAGTCGCGTCTTTAGTTTTGAGTTTGTTCGGTTTTGAGTTGTGCCTTTACATATTTGAGTTTGTTTGGCTTTAAGCAACTTCTTGGCCTTCGTTGTTGAGTCCTTTTGGTTTTGAGTCACTCTTTAGTTATTAGATTTCTTTCTTTCCTCACTTTCTTAGTAGGTTGATTTTTGAATCTCATGCAGTTTTTTCATCTTTCCTCTTGGCGACCCTTAAGCACATATTATAATTTATGTAAGCTCAAGTTGTACAAGGACAATTTTAATGGTCTTTCTTTTTCTTCAATATAGCCCACTTCATTTCACTCATTGTTTTCTACCTTATTTTAGTGTTCACATTTTTTCGATCACGGGTTCTATCGAAAAGGCGTATATTTGTAGACCTAAAAATTGATCCTATGGTATTTTTACCAAAAGTTTTAGGCCCAATTTTTATACATAAATTTTTAAACCCATTAGATTAGAAGCTTTAGTTCCTTTTACTCTTAGCACATACACTTTTATTTGTATTTTGATTATTTTATACTATTTAATTTTATTTTGATTTATTTATTTTTGAGAAAAAAAAATAAGATTGGAAAGAGAGGAAAACCAAAATAAATAAATAAATAAGGGTAAAATAAGAATTTTAGATAGAAAATTAGAATTTTTTAAACAAATCAAAATTTTTGGGGGGAAAATAAGATTTTTTTTTTTTTTAATAGAAAAAACATAATTTAAAAAAAAAAGGAAAATAAAAATTTTTTGAGAGAAAATCATAATTTTTTAAATGGAAAATCAAAATTTTGGAAAGAAAAATACAATTGTTTTTTATGGAAAATAAAATTTTGTTTCAGGGAAAATTAGAATTTTGAAAGAGAAAGGATCATAATTTAAAAGAAAAAAAAAAAAAACCAATTTGTTTTAGGAAAGAATGTTGAAATTTATAAAAGAATAAAAAAAAATAGATTTTTTTAAAAAGAAATAAGAGAGAATTTTTTTGAGGAAAGATGAAAAGAAATCTTTTTAAAAAGTTCTCTTAGGAAGGCTGCAAGGGGCATAAAAGGAGAGTATGTCAAGGGGAAAAAATGAGGCTGGATTCCAAAAGAGAAGAAGAAGAAAAAGAATGATTTTGTGATGGAAGACTTGAGATGAATTTAAGAGGGATATGACATTTTTTTTATTTGTTTGTTTATTTATTTTAATTTTAATTTTTCTTATTTATTTGTCTTTGTTTTTTAATTTGTAATTAAATCGGAAAATGTGATTAGTTGAATGCTTTAGTTCATATAAATGAGATTGGGCTTGTATAATTCAGGTAATTATTTCTTGTACCATAAATTTTTAAATCTGAATATTGTTACTTTATTTTATTGATATGTTTGTTTATTTGTATATTTACATTAAGAATATTTTTAATTTTTTAATTAATTTTGTGTGATTGTATAAATTGAGTTATTGTTATCTATTAATATGAATAAACTTGTAAATTATTTTTCTTAATTAATCTTGTAAAATTATGTAAATTGAAATCATTCTTCATAATAATTATTGTTAGGATTATAAAATAAGTTGTTAAGCTATTAGTTTTTATGCTATTAGTTTATTATAATATATTGTTAGTGTTGTGCATGTGTAAGTAAGTTTGTTAGTGGTTAGAAACAATAATGGCATAAATATAGAGATTAGTTCTATAAAATAAAAATAGGGGATTTAATAAAATCTTCTTCTAGATTTCTTCTAGGTCCTTTCTCTCTCTCTCTTTTTTTCATTCTCCTAGTTATAATATGGTATCAAAGCTCTCAACATCATCAATTGAGAAATCACAACAAACCCTAGAATCTTCTTCTTCTAGTCATTTCATCCCTATTTCGTTCAATCATTTGACCCCAATTAAGCTTGAAAATCATAATTTTTTTATATGGAGAAAGTGGATTTTATCAACAATTTGTGGTCACAATCTTCAACATTTTATCATTGGAGCTCACGACCCGCTGTTAAAATTTCAAAGCTCGGAAGATAGATCTTGAGGAATAGTGAATCAAGATTTTCTTTATTGGGAACGATAAGATCAGCTCTTGGTTTCTTAGTTTCTTTCATCAATGTCTGAAGGAGTTCTTTTAAGGTGTGTATATTATGACTCTGCTTTTCAAATTTGGAGGACATTGGAGATATATTTTGCTTCTCAAACACATGCTAAAATCTCACAATATAAAACCTTGCTTCAAAACATCAAAAAGGAATCTTTGAGTATGAACGAATATCTACTTAAAATTCATGGTTTTGTTGATTTACTTGCTCTTGTTGGTGTGAATCTCTCTGTAAAAGATCACATTGATTCTATCACGGATGGACTACCTAGTGAATACGACTCATTCTTTCTCATAATTAATTCTCGAATTGAGGGATTTTCAGTAGAGGAAATTGAGTCTCTTTTATTAGCATAAGAGGCTAAGATTGAGAAACATAGTAGGGGATTAGACTTTGAAACTACTTTTATTAATGTTGCATAAGGTCTGGGTAACTTTGGTAGAGGCAATTTTTCTCATGGCAGAGGTTTTACAAGTAACAATCAGTTTAGCCTCAATTTTGGCAAAGGTAATTTTCTGGCATAGAAAATGGTAGTTTTCCAAGTAGAGGTGGTTTTAACAATAATGGTAGGAGATCCCAGAATACTTGGAACAATAATGCTACTGCTAATGCTGAAAATATGGTATATCATGTTTGCATAAAGTTTGGTCACTCTACAGATAGGTGTTACTACAGATATGATCCTAGCTTTCAAGGTCCTCGTACTCCTTGTTTAGTTCCTAGTTTTCAAAAGCCACCTTAAACACAAGTTTAGGGTGGGAACAAGCCTAACATGCAAGCACTAATGCCTACACCAGAAAACATTTGTGATACCAACTGGTATCCAAACCCAAGTGCCTCAAACTATGTGATCGCAAATGCTAATAATTTGGTTAAACACACACCATATCATGACGATGAGCAAGTTCATGTCGGCAATGGTATGGGACTTCCTATTAAACATATTGGTCTTCCACAGTTTTCCTTTCGTTTCACTTCTTAGATTTTGTCTTTAAATCATCTTCTTCATGTTCTTGAAATCACAAAGAATTTGTTGAGTGTATCTAAATTTGCCAAAGACAACAATGCATTTTTTGAATTCCATCCTAATGTTTGTCCTGTCAAAGATCAGGTTTCCAAAATTGTGGTTATATAGGGCAAACTTAAAGGTAGCTTGTATGCATTTGATTCATCACAAATTCATCTTCAAAAATATGCTCCATTTCAAGCCTTTCTTTCACAAAGTGTCACTTCTTGTCAATTTGGTCCTAGTGTAAATTATCAAGTGTCCATACATGTTTCAAATTTCAAACCTCATAATGGTAGTACTATAGTTAGTCTTTGGCATGACACACTTGGTCATCCATCTTTCAAGATTGTACAAACTATTATGAGTCTCTGTAAACTTTCCTAATTCAATAAAATTCTACCTGATTTTGTGTAAAGCTTGTTATTTTGGCAAAATATATATGCTCCCTTTTCCTACTTCTATCTCTAAATATCAAGAACCTCTACAACTAGTGCACTCAAATTTATGAGAATCATCACCTGTTCAATCATCTAATGGTTATAAGTACTATATCAGTTTTATGGATGCCTTTTCTAGGTATACTTGGATCTATCTCTTATGAAACAAATCAAATTCTTTTCAAACCTTTCAGAATTTCAAGGCTCAAGCTAAATTACCGTTAGGATTCAAAATTAAATGCCTACAATCTAATTGGGGTGGTAAATTTCATCCTTTTATTGATTACTTTATTTTAAATGGCATTATTTATAGAATTTATTGTCCTCACACTCACTAACAAAATGGTACTGCTAAGAGAAAGCATAGACATATTGTCGAGAATGGTCTTACCTTGCTTGCTAGAGCCTCAATACCTTTCAAATATTGGGATGAATCATTCAAAACTATTGTGTTCTTGCATAACAAGATTCTTTCTCTAGTTTCACAGGGTAAGTCTCTTCTACAACTTCTTTTTAATCATGTTCCCACTTACATGGCTCTTAGAATATTTGCTTGTGCTTGCTATCCTAACATCTCCTCTACGCAGCACTTGTAGGTCTTGGTTTTACATCTACTAAATCTTATCAGTCTTTGCTCACAAGGTTCACTAGGGATCACACTCTTCTCTCCTAGTATATGTTGATGATATGCTGGTTACTAGTAGTAATCCTTGTGTAATTCATAGTTAATCTCATAGTCAAATAGGAGTTTTTCTCTTAAAGATCTTCATGAGACAAATTATTTTTTAGGCATACAGGTGAAACATGCTACTAAATGTCTACATTTGTCTTAGACCAAGTATGTACATGATCTCTTAAGTAGAGCCAAAATGCACAATGCAATTGGCATTAATACTCCCATGATCAGTGTTCAACAACTTACAACATCTAGAAGTGGTATAGTGAAAGATGTTCAACTCTATAGGAGTGTTGTAGGTGCACTTCAATATGTCACTATCACCAAGCCAAAAATTTCCTTTTGTGTCAATCGAGTTTCACAATATCTAAAAGATCGACATGAAGAACACTGGCAAGTAGTAAAGAGGATACTTAGATACTTGAAAAGCAATATTCAATATGGACTTCATTTGACCTATTCAGCCTTTTTAAATTTGATGGGATTTTGTGATGCTGATTAGGCATCAATTCCAGATGATAAAAGATCTACCTTTGGTTATTGTATTTATCTTGGAAACAATCTAGTTTCTTGGAGCTCAAAGAAACAACATATTGTCTCTTAGTCATCTATAAAGGCAAAATACAGAAGCTTAGTTGGACTAACTACAAATCCATTAAGGATCACATTACCAAGAACTCCAGTAGTATGGTATGATAATTTGAGTACAGTATTGTTATCTACAAATCCAATTTTACATGTTAGAACCAAGCATATTGAGCTCGATTTGTACTTGTGCATAAGAAAGTTATTCAAAAGCTTATTGATGTGAGACATGTTCCTTCAAGTAACCAAATAGCAGATGTTTTTACCAAAGTTGTACCCAGTACCAGATTTTCTTTGCTTAGAAGCAAACTCAAAGTTCTTGATTTAAGTACTCTGAGTTTGAGGGGGTATGTTAGGATTATAAAATAAGTTGTTAAACTGTTAGTTTGTTATGCTATTAGTTTGTTATAACATACTGTTAGTGTTGTACACATGTAAGCAAGTTTGTTACTAGTTAGAAACAATAATGGTATAAATATAAAGATTAGTTTTGTAAAATAAAAATAAGGGATTTAATAAAATCTTCTTCTAGATTTCTTCTAGGTCCTTTCTCTCTCTCTCTTCATTCTCTCAATTCTAATAATTATCAATAAAGTCAAAGGACCATTTTTTATTTTAACATTAATAAAGCCAAGAATCATTTTTAAATAAATTTTGTGAGATTGTATAAATTGGGGTTGCCTTGTATATTTACATTGATGATAATAATAATAATTATTATAAATCTTGTAAATTATTTTTGTGAGATTACATGAATCGAGTTGTTTTGTCCTATGACACCAATACAATAAGGAAAGTCATTTTTTTAAATTAATTTTATATGCAAGTTGAGTCATTAATGTTAATCAGACTTCTTCTTTTTTTATTGTACTAATATTTATAATAAAAAAAATCATTATTTTGTAAGCCCATGTGAATTGAATCAAATTCTTTTATGTCCATATTAATTAAGATTAGATTAAGATTTTGAACATATTGCATTTTTTTAATGATAAAATTGTTAAAGAAAATCATTTATTCTCATAAATTAAGTTTGCAAATAATTTGAATCAAATTTATTACCATTGTAAATATTTCTATTATTATTATTGTTGTTGTAGTAATTGTTGTTTATCAAGGATGTGTATATCAAAATCTTATTATTATATTATTTATTTATTTATTTATTTATTATTTTATCATTGGACCCTTGTATGATGTTAAAATGAAATTCATGTCATGAATCAATTTGGTAATATTTTGTAATTTAGGTCTAATTTTATTTATGTAAATAAAACTCAAATTCTTAAAATTATTAATTAGATTTCATTCATATAAATAAGACCATGCAATTTAAAGACATCAATTTCTCTTTCTTGTCAATAAAATTGTATCCATTAATTAGTTAATTCATATCAAAGTTTATTCCACTTGCATATTAGAGACCGTAGCTATACGGACATAGAGGGGTACTATGACTTATCATCGCATTTTCTCGATAGATAACCTAACCCCCAAATTCATTCTTAGTTCGTAGACTCATTTTTTTCCAAATAAGGAGTCACTCTAACGATTTTTTCTTTCTTATTTTTATTTTCCCTTTTAAAAGGTAATAAAATAAATGATGATTCCAACTTTTAAAACAAAATTTAATTTTTTACAAATAAAAATAAGTCTCACTAGTGAGTGGGGATGCACATGAAAAATATGGATTCACACACAAATTAAAGGAGAATTTATAAAAGGTGATAGAACTGAGAATATCTTCTTAAGTCGTTCTATATTCATGAGCTCTAATAGAAAGCTAAAATTGATATTCTATAAATCCAATTATTTGATTATCTAGTATATTTATTCACAAAAGCATCAACTATTTAAAAAAAAAAATGTAAATGTTAAGAAATCTACCAATTCAAGTGTTGAAGAAAACATAATCACATATATATGAGGGTGAGAATACTGATGTAGATACACTATATTCTTTTTTTCCTTTGTCCAAATTTTGTAACATTGAATTTTATTAGCAAGATTTTAAATGGGACAATTATAATGGTGAAACTTATTTAAAGAATATGTAGTCTTTTCCCTTCACTAAGGATTTTTTACATTGGATTTTTTTTCCTAATAAGATTTTAACAAAGCATGTTCTTATGATCATTCAAGAGGGAGTGTTATAAAATATGAAAAAAAATTGTATTGTGACAACTTGTAGATGATCGTCGTATTAATGTAAATTTCTTCTAAACTATCCATAAAAAGGGACCTATTAATAAAATTATATTCAATTCTATGAGAGGTAGTTTTTCTCCTTTAAATTAACAACTACAATAAAAACAAGTTTTTCCAATAAGAAATTAAATTCAAACTCACCCACATCTTATCCTTTTATAAAACCAATAACATCAAGGATTTACCCATTAATATTAAAAATTATCTAAAAAAACCATCAAGTAGCTTTTTGACTCACAAATTTGAAAAACTATAGAAAAAAGAACTTTAAATTTTATAAATCAATTTTACCTTCATTTATTTAAAAATATTTTAAAATACATGCATTTTTTCATAAATCAAATAATTATTTCCCAAAATACCCTTTTACTTAATAATATTAAATAAAATTATCAAAAAAAATTATTATTTTAATTTGATAAAAGTATCTTACAAATAAATATATTATAAATTTTTTTTATCATATAATATGAGATACAAATCATTTAAAAAAAATTAGGATCCTCAAGTGATAAATAAAATCTTTTTAATTCTCTAATTAATAATGATTTTATATCCAATATTGTATAAATCCACTCATCTTCTCATCTTTTTTTTTTTTTTTAATAAAATTGAATAGAAATTTTGTTAGTTGACATCAACAATAAAATAAGAAATTTTAAAAATTAAAATATAATTAAAGCTAAAAAAAATTAAAAAATTAAATACAATTAAAACCAAAAAACTTCAAAATAAAAAAAAATGAAATAAAATATTAACTTCGGTTATATTTTCAACTCTTTCTCAAATCTATATTTTCTACTAATATGATTTAGCGAAGTGAAAGTTAATATTTTATTTTTATATTTTTACTTATAAAGTTTTAGTTTTAGTTTTAATTGTATTTTTAATTTTTTAATTTTTTTATTTTATTGATCTAAAATCCATTCTCAAGGTAAAAAAAAAAATTATCAATTAGTGTTTGACAAGTAAAATTTTATTTTAGGAAATAATTATGACTTATGCAAATGTGCATGTATTTTAAAACATTTTTAAATAAATAAAAATAAAACTAATTTAAAAAAGTTAGAGTTCTTTTTTCTATATTTTTTCAAATTAGTGACTCAAAACATACTTTTCCCTTTTTTTTTCTACTTGTTATATGATTACTAAATATGTTTTTAATCTCTTTTAAAACAAAAGATTAAAAACATTTTTAAATAAATAAAAATAAAACTAATTTTAAAAAGTTAGAGTTCTTTTTTCTATATTTTTTCAAATTAGTGACTCAAAACATACTTTTCCCTTTTTTTTTCTACTTGTTAGATGATTACTAAATATGTTTTTAATCTTTTGTTTTAAAAGAGAAAAAAAAAATTGAATTATCAAAGTTGTTAATATTTATAAAAATTAAAGATTAAATAATATTTTTTTTAGTTTAAAATAAATAAATAAATAATATAGAAAGGATGTATACTAAAGCCACTAACTATATTCATTGTTACTTGAAGAGCCCAGCCTAGAGTCTATTCGGATCAGATTCTGCAACGGACTATGGGCCGCACTTTAAAATTTATTGGTTTTGGATCAGAGAATGGGCTGAACTGGGCTGATGTCAGGAAATTTTTCATTGTTTCAAATGAATCCACGTTATGCTTTGCAGTTCGACTCAAGTTGGGCCTGGGCCAGATTTGGTATTCATGACCTTATAAGCTTCTTTCCCTTTTTTTTTTTTTTTTTTTTTTTTCTTTTTTTTCCCTCTAATAATCTTTTCTTTTTTTTTTTTCTTCCAAAAATATTTTCCTAATTTTTAGTTCCAATAAAAATTTTGAAAATGTACAAACGTTCAAATAATCTTCACTACTTCTATTTTTCAAACAAATTGAGCAATTTGGCTCCTGTCCTTTCCCTACTTTCTTAACCTGTGATGCTTGTTTGGCAGTGCATGAAAAAGCAATAATGTTTTGTTTGATGAAAGTCCCTGTCTTAAGTTGATTACCATTTCAAACAAGCAATTCGATACATGCCAAGTGATGGCTACATCTATAAGACTTTTCCTTTTTCTTTCAGAATCCGTTAACTTTCTCAGAGAAAGTTGGCATGGTGTCACAGTCGATGGATTAAGAAAAGGAAAAGACAACATCACAACATGTACATGCTTACAGAGAACTTGGTATACATATAAAAATGGCGGAAATGAAAAATAAGTATCATGTAGTGTCTGTTAGGTTTGGTACTGCTATACTCAAAAAGTAAATCATGTAGAATTGTTGAGATTACATAATTATCACATGAATTCTTGGAAAGTGCACCCTACTAATTAAAGTAGCTTATTCCAAAAAAGGGCTTATCTGTGGCACAAAGGAGCACTAAACATTATGATTAATGTTAGGTTACAAATCTTTTGAAGATTTGGAATATGGGAGTTGCATGATATATCTTATTCGAATGCTTTCTCAAGTCTCTTTATCCTAAAGTTCCATTTTTAATGGCAGATTTGGTCAAGTTGTTTCTTGTTTAAGCTGTGGGGACATGTAGACATTTGCGTACATAGTTTTTGTTTTCCCGGAAGAACTAATATGCCTTTTGAGGCGTGAGCTGATGAGAGCCTGAAACAGCTGGTGATCCCCAAAGCTTGGTCAAAAAGACGCCTCTTCATCATTTCAACAGCGTAATTCAATAACATCTTAATGTGAAATTCAGTGATCGTCAATGAAAATGATGAAAACCCTCTCATCTTTGGACATTTCAATCGGAACGGTTAGAACGAAAAGGAATATTAAAAATCCAAATCAAGAAAGGTCAAGAAAATGATTTGGCCCACAAGAAGTTGTCATAATTGGACTGCCACAGACAATATAATATAGTATGCACAAAACTTCAGCTATGGTGTTCATCCAGCAGCCTCACCAGGGGAGATAATATATTTTAATTGGTGTTAAAGGAGAGAAGAGGGGTCCCATCACAATCAGGTTGGTTCGCCCTTGGTGTCGGATACTCAAACTCTTGTTTGTCATTTATGCTAATGCAATTAGGTTTATATGGAAAGGGTTAGCTACATGTGATAGGATTCTTGAGTGAAACTTTTCGGCTCCATCTGTGCTACGCGTCAAGAAAAGCCAAAACTACGTGATTGTAGGGGAAAATGAAAGGATTCTCCAATATTTTCTTGTGTCCATGTGATACATATTGATGAGAAGTAAGACCCCAGACACCTACCAGCAACAAAAAGTAGTTCCAAATGATGCCTAAATTTCTTCATGAGTTTATGCATACATATACGCAGCTAAGAAGGAAAGAGATTAGGTTTTTGATAAATATACGTTCACATATACTTATATAAATTAATTTGTTGGTTCCCCCTTGATCTTGATGTAGAATTGTGCCTTATTTTCAAATGAAGCTTCGATGTGGTCCATGTATTAATTTGTATGGTTTGGTTCATTTTCAATCATGTGTCACAAACATGGTAGGACAGACATGCCCATCATTTTGCCGAAAAAACAGGAGTATTAGCCCGGCCCCTTAGGGTTGCTTTCTCAAATAGTATTCACATGCATCATCTATGACGTGCCACACCCTTCATTGCATATAGATGTGCATATGTTCTTTCTTTCTTAATTTCAAATGTTTTCATCTTGACATTGATTTCTAGAAATTAGATGGGTCTAATACGTATGAGGCATGCAACACGCTGCCATATATGACCTACAAGTTGCTGCCTAATGGTGGTTTGTGTGTGCGTGTGGGATAAAGGTTGGGAGAAGTTGAAATGGTGAGGGTCCAAGTCATGTTTTTTGACAATAAGATGAAATGGTTCGGCATTGGGTGAAATGGGTGTGAACAAAATTAAAATTGCGGATAGAGGTCAAAAAGGAGGAGGTGGGCCCCCTTATTTCCAAGTAATATATAGTTATTGAACCTTCAGGACTTGCTTGGATGTGATTTGAAAAGGAGATGCAATATATGTGTTTAATTATGACTGAAGCCAAAGAAGTACTCATCTTCAAATCATGGATTGTTTGAACTCCTAAGAAACCAAAAACAAATTAAACATCCTTATCAGTAGGAAGACTTAAAGCTGAAGATTGGCCCACAAGGGTGAGCAATATTTTTGGCTGATATATGTATGTAGTGCGACTAGTGACAACACTGGCCTATAATTCACCAATTTTCGCTATCGTGCTCGCCCAGCAGCCTCCAAAAGAGAAAGTCCAAAAGGAAACAATGACAGGTCCAATCGCAATCACTTGCCTTCCCCCATTTAGTGTCTGATTCATTGTCGAGAAGTTTGATTTTACCCAAGACTTGTTTGTTTGTCAATTTTGCATATATATAATCAATAATTATGCAACTATGCAAAAGCCGTGTGGTATGGAAGTTGATAGTACAACGCTGTGGCCACGTCGCCCTTCGCATCAAAATCCAAAATTAATCAATAAAAGGAAACAACCGCCAGGTCTTGATCATCTCTCCTGTCTCCATTGGCAAGTTGGAGGGGGAAAAGAATTATTGAATTTTAGGTAAAGAAAATAAGAAATCCACCATTGATGCTGTCTTCATGAAATGAAATGAAATGAAATGAAAGAGAAGCTGCCTGCCGTAGGGGTCAGGTGTGAACACTCTAGCTGCCCTAATAAAACTCCTGTCCTCAATAATTTCAGAGGTTGAAAGATTATTCAGCGCAATGTCGTGGACATTTCGGTTTTTCCCTTTTGAAAGTGACATGCTGGACAGAAAGTCGTGAGAAAAATCGTCCACCGTTTGGTTCTTTCTCAGAAGCAGCATTCTGAGCAAGCAAGACTGAATGGAAGGAAGGCATATGTGATGATGATGATGGGATTTATCTTGTTTTATGAGAAAGGACTAAATTGGACTTATTTTGCTAGGAATCTTTTGAATTAATGTTGTTTCACAACTATATACATACGTACAAGCCATGTATGCAATCAATTACATAAACAAATCTATATATATGTATATATATACTTTCACCCACAATAACATGCATGGTTATTGCCTAGCTGCTCATGAGCCAAATTATACTTCATGTAAAACCATGAAGCATCTGTCCCCACACGCTTCTTAATTGCCACCTCCAAAGGTACAACTGAATTCCAGTCTCCAAAATTAATTTTACATGATCATGACAAACTATTCCTTGGATGGTGCATCATGTGAATGCAATGACCATTTGATGTTGTTTAAAGTTGATACTACGGACGCCCAAACAGTTATGAACATGGGGGATGGGTGGTAACCACGCAAATTAGTGATGTCAGATCATCTGATTAGAATGAGAAACCTAATCTTTATTTTCTTCAATGAATTAGGTCAATAATCACTACCTAAGCACACGTATTATCATCGAGGTTCGGGATGGTCCCCTTCCTCTTTTCTTTCACTTTTGTGGAAAAGCATCACAACTTTATCCATGACTTCCATATAACCATGATTTGGTTACCCACTTTTCCTAGCTCCCCTGATTTCAATTAAAGTGAGTGTGCTTCATTTCTTGCTTACAACCCTACGCTCTGATGATGAACATCCAATGCCTCATAAGCACAACAAGGGTGTTGCTGAGATAATGAGATTTGCTCTTATTGATCCATACAAGTGATCAGTTGTAATTTTTATGGTAATTTTGTTTTAAATTTAGGGTTATGGTTTGTATGATCATGAGCTGTCAATACCAATTGGAAAATGTCAATGAAAGCAGCACTAGAGCTTTAAAATTCAAGAGGTGGTGGTGTAGTAAATGATTGACTAAGATATAAGCAATATCCATTGAGATTTTTGGGATGATGATGATGGTACATGATTCATGCATTTTTAAAAGGGTTCCCCACTATGAACATTTGATCCAAGATGCCTCTCTATTATATACTTGTTCCTAATGGTGGGTCACCATCCTTGAGAGCTTTTTGAATCATCATAGGATCTTCTCGGTGAGAAGCATATAAAACCAACCTTTGAAAAGACTAGAAAAAACAAAAGAAGAAAAAGAAGATGGGATAAAAGGGAGAGGAGCTGGCCATTGATGCTGCGAACTCTAATTATTTTTTTAATTAAGGAATTTTCACCTTTCCTAAGAATTCCATGCGAAGCTACTGGGAATCTCCGAAAAATTTTATGCCCAGTTTGATTGTTGAAAATATTCCACAAAGGTGGCCCTCCATGCATGGTCTTATATTATTCAAAATTAATGTGCCAAAATATAAATATAAATATAAATATTAACAATCATGCTAGCTACCAGCTGACTTTTAGTTTTGAATACAAGGCTTAACTCTAGAAACTATAAATTAACGTGGATTTTGGTTCACTTTGTTGTAAGTTGGAAGAAAATGGGAATCATTTTCCTCAGAATGGCCTTCAGTTTTCCCGCATATTCCTTTCCTTTGAGTCACATTTCCCACTTTGGTCTCCCACACTAGACGTTTCCTTATCATCTATCTCTTCTTTCCATTTCACAAGTTGGTATCCTTCCTTTAATAGGCTTAAAAAAAGAAGTGGAGGGGAAATATAAAATAAGTGTGATTATGTTCTCATTCTAGAATATCAATCTACCTCGAAGAATTTTTTAAATCACAAAACTATTAGAATTACATATAAAGTTCAACAGGTGATTTTGAATTATAAAGCTTGAATTAGTTTTGTTATATTTTGGTTGAAATGTCAAGGATCAAGCTATCCAATTAGCTCTCAAGTTGATGGGGACAGTATCCCCTAAAGAAATTTTTTTATGTGATGATTGATAAGTTTGTTTTTATTATATATTTTAATACTTTTATATTTTGAGATTTTGTTTTCTTTTTAGAGTATGACTGCAATTGAAAGATTTTTTTGAGAATTTCACCATTGTACTCCTTCTCATTCCTTTGATCAGCAAATTCTTAAGTGTTAGTGCACTCCGTAAATATAAAGATCACAATGATTATCAAACCACATTAAAAATCTTATATACTTCTTTATTTTCTGTTTATGTGCATGTATGATTTGATCAACAGGTGAGGCTCAATTCGCAGTTAGGAAGTGACACCATAAAATTAAATAAAATGTGTTACATTTTCCCCAAAGTGTTTGTTGATTTGAATCCATGCCAAACAACATAAAGAATTGAAATGAAAGGAAAATAATTAGCACCCATGTAGCTAGCGTATATATTATATATAACAATCCTGAATTTGTTTTTTTTTTTTTTTTTTTTTTCATTGGCATGCTAACTTTCTTGTCCCCTAGTCTAGTTTGGTTGAATTTAAAACAAACTATTCTTTAAAAAAAAAAAAAAAAAGAAAGGTAGAAAGGTAGCCACAATGATGCAAGAAAGCAATAACAGTGGAAGTAAAGAAAGAGATGAGGAAGGTGGATGTGGGAATCCATTTGTCTACCCTCATCTGCTCTCTTTTTAGGTGGCAAATCCTTTTCTTTTATTTTCCTTCCATCTTTTCCCTCTTCTTTTTTTTTCCATTGTGTGTGTTGTGTGCCCCGAGAAGTGCAAGACTTGAAGGTCTGGAGTTGGTGGTGTTTACTGTTTCATTTGACTCCATCTTCTGTGATAATAATTTGGCTTTGGCGTGGGGGACCAAATTTAACCTATTTTTCCTGCCAAATTCACAAGTCCTTTTTTTTTTCTAGGACACGAATGAAAAATTTAAATTTTTTTATTATTATTTAAAGAAAGGTTAAGTTTGAGAGATGATATGTTAATCCCATCATGCTTCTTCCACTAGAAAAGAAAAGAAAAGAAAAGAAAAGGTCACAAGTGAATGTGATAAAACAAGATTTGTTTTTTTGCTTGCAAATATAGTATTCATTGTTTTTGAGCTTCAAGAAAGTACTCTGAAGCTTCACTGGGCAATTGTTTTTCTACAAGATCCTTTTCCAAGTCCAATAAAAACAAGTAGAAGCACAATATGCACTCATTCATCAAAGCCCCCTTGGCTGTGTAGTGGAAACCAATACAAAACTACATGAAGATCTTGACTTCTTTGTTTTTTATCACTAACTACTTCTTCATGGCTTATTCTTTCTTCTCTGATTTGTTGTGAGATTTCAAATAGTGATGATCATGCCTCCACCACTCATGTCTGCCCCCACACAATAAATTGAAGTGGGGTTTGATTCATCTGTGGAATTATAATGCTTCTTAACTTACATGGCTTACTCATAATTAAACAATTTAGCATATTGTTGTTGAGAGCTCAACATTTTAATCACAATTCTAATACTTCCTTCAATTCGTTTGTATTTTTCCTTCTTCTCTCCTTGGGTGGGTATTTATTAAATCACGGGTGAGTGGGAAAGAAACAAAAGTACAAGGCTTGAAGGTCAAACTCAAGATAATATAGCAACCAAGAAAAGACCAATATAAAATGCCAAATGAGCTCTTCTAAATGAGCAAAATATTTAAAATACATTGGATATTTATTTCAAGATCTTTTTATGTGACAAACACTAAGGCTAAAATATAATTAAATTTATTAATAAATTTGAAATTTTTTAAATGATTTATTCTATATATAGAAGAGTTAAATCTGTAAAAAAAAGTTTGAAGCAATATATAAAAATAGTTTATTGATTTTAAATTTATTTTTTATTTTTCTTCACCTTTTCTTTATTTCTACTTTTTCTCTCTATTTTCTTTCCCCGTATTTTCCTTCAAACTTTCTGAAAATTAAATATGGCCTAAGGGTTTTTATAGTAAAATAATTACTTTTTAAAATATATTTAATATGTCAAAATAGCGGTATGAATATGAATAAAATATAAAGGTGAACCCAAATTTAATAAATAAAAAAAGAATCAAAGTCCTAATTATGGTGGGATCTTGATTTCATTGATAATGATTTTATACTCTTATTTTCATTTTTAAAAAGTAATCTAAATATAATTAAAAATAATAATTTGTCATTATCTTTTCATGTTCCATTGTTTCATACATGTACTTAGTAAAATGCTTCCTTAAAAAAATTAAATTAAAAACTCCTAAATATGAGAATCTAGGAGGAGTTTAGAGATGAAACTTGGAAGCAAAGCTACAAATGGTAATATTGGTCTCCACATGCATACACTCATACTAAAGATTGGAAAGAAAGCCTCATTTCCTCGAATTATTTATATACAAAGTACTAAGTCAAAGCTCTATTATAGCCCTTTTAGATTTAGTACTCATATGTATGTATGTATGTATGTATGCATACTGAGAAATGAGGCATTTTTGTATGTGTGTAAAGTTGATTGGGTTTTTCCCATTGTAGACTCTATACCAATTAAGAAACATATTACTCATTTAGGTAACAATTGCACCAAATTGCCCAAGGCCACAATCATCACTATTTCATATTTAGGCTTTAGTTTGTATATCTATTTTGAACAGACCAAAACAAGACCCACAATCAATGCAATGTCCAATTTCAGAAAATATTCTTGTCAATTAAGATAGTAAAGTTGCAATAGTTAAAAATTTGTCCAAACCCTAACTCCATTATGGCCTTCAATTATTGATTCACAGTGGCTATTATTGAAAAGTAGGTGAAGGAAAATTTGCTATCTAAACTTTTTCCACTTTATATTTAAAAACTATGATCATTGTATTAAAGAAAAATGAAGACTTTTGAACCAATTATTTTAATGGATTTATGATAAAGACAATGGTAGAAGGTAACTTTCTATTAGAAAATTCTAAAGTTATTATGATTTATGTCCCATAAAGAGCCAATTAGGTGAATTAGTATCATGTGATGTAGCGCACCAAATCTATCATGGATGGGTCCTTTGGACACAAAATTCAAGCTTTAAATCTTATAAAATTTATTAAAAAAATATTTATGATAATCATTCTTGATTGTTCTATAATGGGTTCGAATAAAAACAATTACTGCATTCTAATCTCAATTTACTAGGCCTTAATAGAAGAAATTCATTAATTATTTCCTAATTAAGGTAGTAAGAAGTCTCTACTCAGCATCATGAGTTAAGGTGGGATAAGGCTTACTTAACAACTTTAAGAGGGAAAGTCTCTAAAACATGCATGTTTGTATGAAATACATGTCCTTTAATATTTAGATTTATCTAAACTCTCCTGCATATCCACCTTATTTACCTTCTTTCTTATTTCAAAAAAAAAATATATGTTTAGGATACATTTAAAGCTAGAAAATTTTTTTTTAAAAAAAAAAAAAAAAAAATGTAGTAGTAGTAGTGGTAGTAGTGAGATGTTTGACACATAGGATGGTTCCTTCAACTTTGGTTTTTTAAAATTGTTTTTAATATAAACATATATATTTTTTGTGAACTTTTAAATTGAAAATTTTTAATTTAAGGGTTTAAACTTGTTATTCAAAAATACACTTTAACTTTTAATTTATTAAAATATTCAATTTTGAATATTTATTTTTAGTTGAT
Organism: Vitis rotundifolia; assembly: GCA_030254885.1. Lineage (NCBI taxonomy): Eukaryota > Viridiplantae > Streptophyta > Magnoliopsida > Vitales > Vitaceae > Vitis > Vitis rotundifolia. Next base: position 18,201,938 of record CM058160.1, on the reverse strand, counting down.
TAAAGCTTTTAAAATTTTAATATATATATATATTTTTTTTAAATATTATAAAGGCTTGTAGAAAAAAGAGATTGAGGGCACAATGTCAAATAACTTTAAAGAGATGACACCTTTAACGTTAATGTATATTAATACTTAAAAGATAGGGAAATTATATTTCTATGTAAAAAAACTCTCTTTGCATCATGTTTTTAATGAAATTTTTTAAAATACAAACGTCCCTTATTAAAATCCCTAAAGAACTTCTCAACACAAAAATATCTAGACTTTTGGGTATTGAACATTTATCCTTTATTTGGAGTTCTAAACTCGAATATATACTTTAAGTTCGAATATCAAAAACTAAGCATTACAAGAGTGTCTAATTTTTTAGGATCAAACATAGCTATAATGTTCGGCCTTCTAAGTCCAGACACCATGGATTACATTGTTTTTTTTTTCTCTCTCCATTCACATTGCACCTTTTCTCAATTCCTCATTTCTGAATTCTTTCTAATTGCTTTTCAACCATTTTAATAAGTTTTTCTTTTATCAAAAATTACGTATGAATAAGCCCTAAAAGATATCCATATTTTATTCAAACAAAATATATTTAAAAAAAAAAAATCAAATTAGTCATGAATATACTTACAATAGTCTTCTAATAACAAATAAGCTTCAAACAAGATGATTTAAAGTTAAGATTTGTGTTGGAAAGAAATAGGTTAAGAGAATAAGGAAGAAACAAATGAGTTTGAGAAGTGATAGTACAAAAGGTGTCTTGAATATTTTTTTAAATTGTACCATGGATATATTAATAAGTGTTTAATGTTTAGGTATATGTGTGAATAAAGTAGATATAAATAGAGTTTTGGTAGATGTAAATATAATTTTCCTCCCATGTATTTTATTTTTTTACTAATGGTTATTTTTGTCTTAAAAAAATTGCAAATTAAGGTTATGAAATATTCCTTTTTAATTGTAGATTATTTATATATTATGGAATAAAAGAAGAAAAAAAAAAGAAATTGGAATGGAAAATAATGTATTTATTTTATTAGTACGTATCCTTTTTGTAGAGAATCATAATATTTTACAAATTAATCATATGATTATCTAAAAAGTTCTCATGTCCTTGACACATTTTCTTAACAAACTTCTATTTCATCTCATTTGATTTTGAGATTTTTTTTTTTTTTTTAATATTTAGACTTCAATGTTTAATCATATTGCCATTAATTTACAAATAATTAAATAATTATTTAATAAAATATTTGGTTAAAAGGGATAAAATAATCTCAAATTGTGAATGTAACTTTTCTCTTATTTTTTCTTGAAAAACAATCTATTTGTGACATAAATGACCTTTACCATTTCAAGTATTTACATATCGATTTTCAAATAAAAGATTATTTTTACAAAAAAAATAATGATGACATTTTTGTCAAAATAAGACAAAAAATAACAAATGGTTAAATTTCAAAAATTGGGTTTTCACTTATCATTTTAATCAAATAATCATTATTTAATTGTTGACACAATTTAATTTAATTTAATTTAATTTAAATATTTGATATTTTGTTAAATGCTTTTTCAATAGTAGGTTATTTTCCTCTTAATTTCAAGCATTTTTTTAATATTTATATTTTTTTGTTTAATCAAGTAATTATAATTTACAATTAACCACCTAAGTTTTTTATATTGTGCTATATTTATATTACCATGTCATTACAGATAACTTTTAAATAAAAAATATATTATTTTCAATTTATTTATATTAAATTATGTAAACATAAAAAAAAAATCCTTCAAATCTATTATTGATTAGAAAAAATTTTCTAAAAAATACTTAAGAAATTCTAGTCAAATTTCTTGCTATGTTTAAAAACTCTTTTAAAAATATCCTTTGAATTTTTCTAAAAGTTATGTAACAAAGAATTTCTAAATATATATATTAAAAATTCTAGTCAAATTTCTTTCTATTTTTAAAAAATTCTTGAAAATATAGTTTGAATATTTTTAGTAATTTTTTTTTTGTTTTTAAAAAATTTAAAACTTTTTTGGAAATAATCTTAATATTTTTGTCAATTTAATTTTGATATACTATAATTTCTTCTATCATGGCTAATGTCAATAATTACCAAATTAAAAAAATATATTTAAAAAAAAATCAATAATCTTAGTATTTTTGTCATTTAATTTTGATACACTATGATTTCTTCTTTCATAGCTAATGTCAATAATTACCTACTTTATTGAATGATATGGAGAACATTATTTCTCAAATACAAAAATATATTCATATTTATTATAATCCACCTCTTCTTTTGTCTTTTTCTTTTTCATTTTTTTTTTTCTACTTTTACCCCTCCTATACAAATTTTTTAGCTCTGTAATTGGTCTTGTGTTTGCTAAAACAAAAATTGTAACAAAAATTTGTTAATTATACAAGGCCCATAGACTTGAATATGAATATGCTTTATTTATCAAAAACTCAAGCATATACTATTCTCATTTTTATATATACATGTTTCATGTCTTTGACATTTTTAGTAAGGATATGCATATATTTACTTCATATTTTATTACAATAAATACAAAAGATTAATAAAAATAAATAAAAGCCTAAGATTAACCAAATTATAGACACACTTGTAATCCTAAAAATAATGGACAATGATGGAAAACATAACTCTCTCTCTCTACATATATTATAATTATTTTCATTGTATATTTTCTTATAAATTTTTGTTTTCTAGTTATATTTTATCATATGAAAGTGTAATTGAGGTATTAACTAATGCAAACTAAATATATGTTTGAAAGAAATATACATACACATGAGGAAAATTCAAACAACTTAAATAATTTAATAAATAAAATTTAGCAGCACATTTTATATTCATTTTAAGGGATCATGTGATAGGAAGGGCTTAATTGAGGGTGATTATGATAAAAAGGAAAAATAATATATATATATATATATATATATATATATATATATATATATATATATATATATATATATATATATATATATACCATAAATTTCTAGAATATCAATGGTTGGATCTTATTGAAATTTGGGAAATATCTTAAATATTGAATGAAAATTTGAAAGAAAAATCAATTTGATGAAAACTGATCAAAGCTTATATAAATATTGGGGAAAAAAAAAAGTCGAAGAAAGTATAATTCAAAAATTGTTGTTTTATTGAATGAAATAATATTCTTGTAACAAAATTTATGACATTGATAGACTAAGTTGTAGAACTTGAAAACATATTGAATGGGGGTGATTTATCTAGTTTTGATTTATTTAAAGATACAAAAGAAATGATGGTATAATTATTTTCTTGTTTAACAAATTTATAATTTTATTTACAAGTTATGTTTTTCTTGTTTAGAATTATTATATAAAGGATATAAAAAATATTCATTAAGAAGATTATCATATTGGTTTTTATATTTCCAAAATTAAGTTAAATAGAATTTAAAGATAAAATAATTAGAATCATTTTTACCAAAGTAAATTTTATGGAAGATACAAGAAAAGTATATATATATATATATATATATATATATATATATATAAATGTATTTTCATAACTTTATATAAAAATAATTATAAAATAGGAACCCTCTAAAAATAATTTAAAGAATTTAAGTTTCATACATTCATTAATCAAAGGTAACACGTATGATGGTCAAATATAGTACCTATATGGTCAAAGATAATATATTTGATTAAAAAGTGTATAAAATATTGATTATTTTTAGGCAGTTGCTTAAAATTTGTATTTTATAAATTTAAATTTCTATTTTGTGATTTTTTTTTCATATGTTTGTATGAAAACACATTTTTCCCAAAAATATAAGGGAAAAAATGCCCCGAGTGGCAAATAATAACCCTTTGGAGGATTTATTAAAAAAAATATTGGATGATAAACATATTAAAAAAAAACATAGAAATAAAGCAAACTACACATATGGGTTTTAACATAGTTTAACCAATCATGTTTGTCTTCATGAATGAAAGAAAATATTTCATTATATAATAGAGAATATTATATAAAATAAAATTTCATTAAACGTCTCTCGCTCTTCCTCACATTTACATGATAATGAACTTTCTTTTTTCGCTAAGTGTCTCTTTCTCTTCCTCATATATTTATCTCATCTCTCATAATTTTTTCTCCTCGTCATCCAAAATATTTATAGAAGTATTTCACTTGCTTTCCTTATTTTACAAGGAATCTAATTACAAACACATATAAAAGGGAATATTCATGTTATAAAAAGAAATATATTCTAAATAGACATTTGAGATACTTTCCCAACAATGGGAAAATCGGCAAAATTAGCTATTTATCATAGAAAATTGTGAAAAAGTTAACGACTTTCATGGATAAAATTCTAACCTTAATTTCATTTTCAACCATTTTGAAATTCGAGATTTGAGTAATACTAAACAAAATTTTCATTATACTTTTATTAATGACAATTTTATAAAGAATAAATTCATACTTTTTTATGATATGCTTATAATACATTACATAATAAAAAAATAAAAATAAAAATTGAATGAATTCTTAGTTATCATTTCAATAATTCCCTAAAATTTTAAAATAATTTTAAAATTTTGTCAAACATCTAATTTTTATAAAAGAAACATTTTCAAACTAAAAGAGCTCAAATATACCAACTCTAATTCTTCATAATTATTAAATTAAAAGTTTCTACTAATTAATATGAAAATTTATGATCTATAACATAATTAATTTGATGATAATATCTTAGCATAGGATATTTATACCATTTTTTTAATCACCATTTTTCCAACATAATCATTGAAAAATAGATACATACGATAGGATATTCAGAAATTTTTTTCCATATTTTCTTTTCTCCTAAAATAACTCATGAGGAATAAAAATAAAAATAAAAATAATAATAATTTTTTATCACTTATTGATACGTTATAAATTATTGATTGGTATTTGATACCGATGACACAATTTTATACCATATTTTAGGGGCTATATTATTATCACGTGATGATATAACAGGTCATAATGATAGCGATAAGAATATTCTAAAGAAATGTTTTTCATACCATCTTTTCTAATTATGGATTATTAGTCCCTAAAAGAAGCATTTTGCACCAAAGTTTTAGGGAAATGTTTTATTCCGTGATGACAGAATAGGTGATAATAATGAGAAGGGTTTGCATACCATGTTTTGAAATATCTGTTCTAATGAAAATGGGATGAGGGAAAAAAAAAAGAAAAAAAAAAAAAGAAAAAGAAAGCATGGAAAGCGTAGCATGAATGGGAAATTTGTAGTAAATGGTGAAGGTGATAATAGAGGAAGCAAAAAATGAAAGGCCCACTCACACACAAGTCACACCCTGATGGAGGTGGGGGCGGGGGTAGTGGAGGGGCAGCATGAGAGAGATTCATCAAGGTCTGAGTTGTCCGTACAGAGACAGCCCGGTTGAAAAAGAAAGAAATTGGGGGAGACAAAGTTTGCAAAACGGGGAAACCACTATGAAACAGAACGCGGGCCCCACTCACGCTTCATAAATGTGGGTCCACACATGTGGCGACATAAAGTCATACATACACCTCACACGTGCGACACGCCTGGGCCCCATCCCCCCTAACCCTCTCTCTCTCTCTCCCTCACGTTCCCAACGAGCCTCTCTCCTTGGGCTCTACCCCCCATGCCCTGATGACGTGGCCACCGTTTCACCGCCACCACTTTTCGTCTACGTGGCGGATATGCAGGGTGTCAGTTACTCGCCCCGAAATCACAGCTCCTAAATGAGGTGTCAAAAGGGAAATTACTCAGATACCCCTTGGGCCGAATCGGACATGGGGAAGTGGGAAGGGGGTTTTGGGAAGTGTGTTTAAAAGGGTGATGCAAAATTTGGAAGTACAAAATCTGGTGAATTAAATGTATGTTGATAAGTTTTTGAGGGGATTGGATTTTTTCTCTCCCTAGAAACTCTTTCTTATTTTGTTTTTGACTTTTCTCTCTCTAAACTAACCGCTACATAAAACCCGAGCGAACTCATTCAGACACACCTCCATTTTGCATGCTCTGCTTCTCTCTCTCCCTCTCGCCCCCTTTCCCCCTCTTCTTTCTATCCCCATTCTCTTGAGAAAAGACTAGAAGAAGAACCACCGGCAAACTACAAATACAAGCTTCCATGGCGGTTGAAGCTCCACATGTGAATCTCTTCCCTTCTCAACCCATCACCAACAGGTATTTTTTTTGTAGATTCCTGTTAATTGATTTTTTTTTTTTAATGATTTTTTTCCTTACGTTTTCTTTGAATTTTGATGCAGAAGTTTTCCCAATACGAACAATGGAAACTACCACACACTGATACAATCTGATCTTCCCCTGGCTGGGGCCATCGCGGAAACGTTCTTGCCTATGTATCAATCAAGCTTTTGTGATGCAAAGGCACCGGTGAAAGCGGACAGTGGCCTCACCTATAATATTCCAGTTCCGAGAAAGCGTTCAAGGGACTGGATGAACAATCAGCAAAGCGTTTTCGACGTTTCATCCCTTTTCGGCGAAGAACTCTCCCTTCAGATGCAACAGCAGCAATTAGAGATTGACCGTTTCGTCGCGGAAAATGTAAGAAACTTAAAAGGATTCAAAAATTTCATTTACTTATTCATCAGTTTTCTCAACGTCCGAACAGAGATTTTTGAATTTAGAAAATGGAATTGAATTGGATTGAATTTGTTGCAGACAGAGAAGGTGAGATTGGAGGTCCAGGAGAGGAGAAAGCGGCAGTCGAGGATGCTGATGAATGCAATTCACCAAGGAATCGCGAAAAAACTAAAAGAAAAAGACGAGGAGATACAGAGAATCGGGAAACTGAATTGGCTCCTCCAAGAAAGAGTGAGAACCCTTTCGGTAGAGAACCAGATATGGAGAGAGCTAGCGCAGACGAACGAAGCCACCGCCAACTCCCTCCGCACCAACCTGGAGCAGGTTCTGGCGCACGTGACAGAGGACCGGCAGTGCGGCGGCGGCGGAGACGCTGGCGCAGCCGAAGAAGAGGCAGAGTCGTGCTGCGGAAGCAACGGCGAGGAGAGGGGGGAGTGTTGCGGGGAAAGAGGAAACGAAGGTGAAAAAAGCGAGAACCGGAAGTGTAGAAAGTGTGGGGTGGGGGAGTCATGCGTGCTGTTGCTGCCATGCAGGCATCTGTGCATCTGTACGGCGTGTGGGTCCACCACCCTCACTACATGCCCCGTATGTAACTCTGTCATTAATGCTAGTATCCATGTTAACATGTCCTAGAAACAGTGAACACACCACACATCTTCAAGTCTTAGAAGAAGTACAGCATTATCAGATTACACAAATTTTTTCATTTCATTTTTGGTATATGAAAATACATCAGAAAATGCTCTTTCACGGGTTGCTATCAAATTCTAATTGGGTCCGTCTTTGTTTCCTCCGGAAATAATCTCCAAGGAATGGGCACCAACCATTTCCCTTTCCATCGTGGAGAAAAAACCTCCCCACTTTTTGATGCCTTTTTTTCTTTTCGGCATCTTCGGGGCACCGGTCTCAAAATTGCCTGTTTTGTTTTCTCACACACTGGCTTACCTCCAACGGTAAAATGGTAAATATCAAATGATAATTGAAAAAAGAAATACAAAAATGGTTAGCTTTCAAAAAGGGTTTATAAATGTAAAGTTTTTTTAATGAAGCTTCACTGAAAAGTCTACTGCCTGATCTCTTTACAAATAAATAAACAGAAGGATTCCACTGCACTACCATAATGTGTTATGTCTTCATAATTGCACTTAGAATAACACAATGACCTACTACCATGTGGCATCATACCCAAGATCCATACCCCTATTTTGAGTATCTTGCTTTCTCCATATATATATTTTTTAATTATTTAATTATATATATATAGATATATTTAAATAAGAAAACAAAATGTCAGCTAAATTTAGGATTGCTTTCAAAATTGGATAAGTAATAAAGAAGATAAAAAGATTTCATACATGTTGCTTACAATAGATTCTATCTACTAAACAATACATATGACTAAGGGAAGATAAGATAGGAAGGAGGAGAATGGTTCATATGACATTACAAGACCCCACAAGTAGTTGGGGATGGAGATGTGATTGTTAGCATGTTTTAAATTCTTATCTTGACTATTAAAAATATGGTTTCTTCGAATTTAACAAAAATAATCGAAAGGGAAACTTCTAGCCTCCTTTGTTTTAAGTTTAAACCATTTAATAATTTTTTTTTTTGGCGATAAACATTCTGAATGATATGGATTTTGAAACATCTATGTTTATTGATTAATTTATGTTTTAAATGAAACTAATCATATAAGTTATGTTTGTTTTCTCGAGAATTTGAATATTTAAATTTAATAACTTATTTTTATACAAATTTTTAAAACTCATTTTATTTATTTATGTTTGTTATAATAAGATTAAATAATTTTAAAATATATAAATTTTAAATTTATATATTTATATTTTTTTATAATAAAATCAAATAGGAATAAATTATTATTTTTAAATATTCTTTTTTAAAATCAAACATACCCCTGATGAACTTATTTCTATCAAATAAAATCTGTAAAAGGTGATATTTTAAAAACAAAAAAGGTTGAAACTAAAGAGCCTTAAAATTTTGTTTTATACACAAATTATTATTTTTATAAAAAAATAAAATAGAAAATGTTTAAAAAGCTTAAATAGAATGGAAAACTTAGCAGTAAAATTAATACATTTGTTAATAGCTTAGTTTAGATATTGAGAAATAAGGGTAGAAAATAGAATAAAAGCAGTTGGGGATGTTGGGGATGGAGGTGACCAAGTGAGAAATGGGAACAAGGAAATGACACGTAATGAAACCTCAGCAGAAGATGGTGATGGGACTCAAAGTTTATTATTGATTAGGGGGCCCACCGCCCACCCCACCCCACCACACCTAATTCGTTCATTTTAATTGATTTATTCACCAAAAAGTGAAAATGCAAACTCAGCCGTACGTTCCACCTCCACGCCGATTCACCTTCTCTTTTCGGTCATTTTTGGAGTGAGTCAAAAATGGTAGAGAAAATGAAATTTCAAAATGAAAACATGTAATGAGAGGTATTAGGGTGTTTGTCCTTTTTCTCAAATTTCGTAGGCTTTACTTTCAAATTTGGGAAGGCCAGAAAAAGCCCCGCAAAAAGGTCCAAAAGCCTGTCATGACGTGGTAAAATGTGAAATGGGGACGGGGGAGAGGACAAAGAAATGTGAATATAAGGGGCAGGGAAAAGGGAGGAAAAGATGAGGTATTGAGGGCAGGGCAGAGGAGAGTGGGGGAGAGAGAGAGAGAGAGCCAAATGGAGAAAAAGGAGGAGGAACCCTAAAAAGTCGCTGAGGAAATGGCGGAATGCGTACGTTAATGGGAGTGGGATGGGGCGCAGCCTGTGAAATGTGTCAGTCATAGGGTTGGACACCTCCCCCCACCCCCTCCCACACTGCTGACAAATTCTGATGTGTATTGGGCAATGCAACCCAACCCACAATATCTCAAGTCATAACAATCTGCTCTTGCTGCAATTCCACTGTCCTCTCCAATAAGGACAAAACCCTCCCCATGGGTCCCCCACGTGAATCCCCTCCTGTCCTCCACGTGGGCTCCACGTACCCATTTTCGCCACCTGTGCATTTTCATTAACCTATTCAAAGTATTGGCCTCATCTCCTGGGCCCCACTTTCTGTGTTTTTTTAACTCATTGCAGCGTTTGAAAGCCATAAAAGCAGTGTCTGTTTGGGCATTTTCGCATGCACTCATTGCTGTCCTTTGGCCCCTTCTCCTCCCCCCTTCCCTCTTTACCTTTCTTTCTTTTGTCTTCGCTTTCCATCATCCACTGTTTGTTTCCTGCGAAAATATACTATTTTATTTGCCCTTCTCAACATCCTTGGTAAACTATCTTGTTAACCGACATTGGTGTGAACACATGATTGCGGAAAATTTATCATTTTATGACTTGTTTGACCCCGTTTTCTTAACGCAACATTTGGTGGTAGGAAATTTGAGATAAAATGTAAAAAAATATATATATTATAGAAGAAAAATGAAAAATAAATTAAAAATTAATTAATTATTTTTATTTGTTATTTTAAATCCATTTTACTTAATTTAACTTATCAATATAAAAATTAAATAATTCACAAATATATAAATTTTTAATTATTTTTAAGTAAACATAATAAAATGATTTTTTTAATTATTTTTTTTTTCTTAATATTTTTTGGGAGACTTGATAATTAATAACATCTAGACAAGCAACCTAAAAGCTATGAATAAATGGTTCGCATAAGGAACAATAGTTGTCTATTTCATAATAATTCATATATAAAACATAGAGAAGGGTTAATTACGTGTAGATTACGTAGGGTGGCCTTAATCACTTACTCCAACCACCTAATTATAAAAGAGGTTGAATGATTTGTCTTTAGTTGTGTAGGATATTTGCTTCATAAGTCAGATATTTTATTAATAAATTTGTGATGCAATATCAACTTCAGACCTCCCAAATCCACATCATTTGTAACCGACTTATGCTAAGTTCATTGAATGGACCCTGTTATACTTTAATTCTAAAAATCATTTCCCTTAAATTCATTGAATGGAGTATCCAACATTTTTTATTTATTAAATTTAAATTTATCATTTATTGTTTCAACGTTTTTTTCCTCTTCAAACTAAAAAAACTTTTTAAAATTCAAATAAAGCTTAAAAATGTATGGTTATATCCTATCTCATAAAAATTGAAAAACTGTGAAAGAAGATTTAGGGTGTTAGTTTTTTTAGTTTTTTGTTGGTAAAAACTGCTCTGTGGAGTTGTATCGATTTGTTGAAAGGCATGAAAAAAATTAAAAAAAAAATCTTTTTGTGATAGATTCTGTTCTAGATGAAAAAATATAGTGAAATCATTTTTCTTATTTTTTCTCTTGACCCTATTAATTTGCTTTCAGGCTTTTAATTGTTTATTTTTTTTTATCTTTTTATGATTTATTATAATTTTTTTATTGAATAAAAAAAATAAAATATTTGAATTTTTAAAAATAGAAATGATAATATGTTCTTTTTTATTTGATTTTTAATATTTATATATAAATAAAATATTAAAAAAAACAAACAAACTAATACTTAACACTATTAAATATTTTTTAGTTTTAAGTTCTAAAAAAAAAAGAACACAGCTCAAAATTCAAATTTATTATTGATTTTTTTAATATATATTTTAAATGTTCTAATATTTAAATAAAGCTTAAAAGTATGTTTTTTTTAAATCTCCTATTCCGTATAAAAGGAATATAGCTTTATATTTTGTGCCAATTATATTATTATTATTATTATTATTATTCATAGAATAAGATCTAGATGACCTTTTATTTTTTTTTTTGAATTTTCTATTAGAGAAATAACATAGCTCAAGACACATGGACATAAAATATAGAATTGAGATCTCATACATTGATGTCATAATGTCATGATGAGTTAACATGAAATGTACTTAAAAAAAAAAAAAAAAAAAAAGGGGGAAAAAGAAGAAGAAGTTGAAGATGAAGAAAGTGATGAATATTTTAATCACAAGTCATTTCCCTGCTTTATTAAAAGCTTAATGATTGTATGATAGAAGTTGCTTGGTGAGTTCCTCACTTCAATTTTTTTCTTTGTTTCCAAGAGTCTAAGGTAAGTTAAAAGAAAATTGAGGAGAATAAGATTTTATTATTAAAAAGATAAAGAAAGGCAGAGGATATGGGAATGGAGATTTGTTGGGGGAATCTTATCAAGTGGGAAATGGGGCCTGATTCATTTTGGGGCTTCTTGTCCCTCCATCACCAGCATTGGACTTTGAAGAATCAAAATTCATGAACCCACATTTCTAACTTGCTTTCATTGACAACCATCCATCTCTCCCCCTCTTTTCTTTATCTTCTTTCTTAGGCCCTCATTTGGGTCTATCCTTCATTCAGATAATCTAGCCGCGTTTTAATGCCAAAAAGAAATAAAATAAGTTTGGGTCTTTTCTCTTTCTAGTGCTAGAGCTGCATTTGAATTCTTACAAGAAATAATAATTTCGCTAATTATTACATCTTCCAATTTTAATTAGAATATTTTTTTATTTTAAGGATTAAAGTTTTCAGTTATGTTTGATTCTTAGAAAATGTAAAGAAAAAAAAAATAGGGAAGGAAAATAAAAAATATATTTAAAATTAATAAATTATTTTTATTTATTATTTTAAATTTATTTAACTTATTTTAACTCTTCGAAATAGGTTATGTTTGATTCCTGAAAAGTACGAAGGAAAGAAAAAAAAATATTAAGAAAAATTATTTTCTCATATTTAGTTTCATTATCGAAAATATGAAAGAAAATCAAATATAATTAAAATAAAATATATTTTAAAATTATTTAATCTTTATATAATAGAGAAAAATATGAGAAATGAGTTTGAAGAAATTTTTAAAAATAATTTCTTAATTTTGAATCTATTTTTTATTTTCTTTTCCTTCTACTTTTTCTCTTTATTAATTTTTTTTTTTCATATTTTCCCTCAAATTTTTTAGAACCAAACATAACCTAAATAATTTAAAAATATATAAAATTCTAACTAATTTTAATTATATTTTATTTTTTTAATATTTTTTTATAAGACAACCAAACAAGAAAAAATAATTCCCTTTATCTTTCTTTGGAAAAATAGACATAACCTTCAAAATTTTTATTGGTATTTTCACAAAATTCTCATATTAGAGATATCGATAATTTTGATCATTTATGATGATTTTTAGCTTGTGGAAAAATTGGATCTTTTATACCTATTTGCCCTTATTGTTTATACTTGTATAAACACTATGATATATATTTTTCATAAAACTAAATATTAAAATAAAATTTTAGTAAATAATTCATTTTAATTATATTATTTTAAATTTGATTTAACATCTAAAAATATAAAACCATTATGAAAATTTTATAATAAGTTTTTTTTTCTTTTCTTTTTTTATCTTTTTGATAGTAATTAAATATAAGAAAAACATAAAGTTGTAAATAAAATTATATATATTTTAAAATAAAAAATATTTATTATTGTAATTTCTTTTATATCAATCAATATATCCAAATTAACTTCTTCATCATGATTTCATTTATGAGTTTGCATCAATTTCTTTTGTCTCATTGATATTATAATTTTAAATATAAGAAAAAAAATTACAAATATTTTAAAATTAATTAATTAATTATATATATATATATATATTTGTCATCTCCATAAATAAATGAGGCCTTTAAGTAATTAAGTCTACGCATGTAGCAAGCACTTAACGAGTTCAAGCATACTTAAAATCTTTTTGTCATTGATAATGAAAAATAGATAAGTAGTACATAAAATAATTAGGGTTGGTTTGAAAATACTTTTAAGATTGGATAAATTTTTTACTCAAAATAAATTTTTGGAAATTTGCTTTGAAAATTTATTATTTGTTTAAAATAAATTTGACATATTTTAAAATGTTTTTAATAAAGCACTTTTATATCATGGATATGTGCACCCTATTTTCACAATAAAAAATCAATTTAAGATTTCAAATAAAATTTTATTTTTTTAAACATTTATATCATGTTGGTAAATGTTTTTTCCGACAATGTTATGCTATTTAGAATAAAAAACGGAAAACACATTTAACAATTAGAAAATAAAAAATTATTTTTTATTTTTAAAAATAGAAAATACTCACTTGATTTTTTTAAAGAGTTGTTTTAAAAAATAATTATATAAATATGAAGAATATTTAAAATTAAAATATTATATATGAAAATTATTTTAAAATATATTTAAAAATGTAAAAAATAAGTTAATAATATTTTAGGTTTCTAAATTGATTTTTGTTCTGTAATATATTAAAAAAATAGTTTTTAAAAATTAATTTTTAGACTTATTTTTTAAAACAATTTCCTAACAACATGAGATCTAATTTTAACAATTATTTTTGAGAACTATCATATCATTTTATCTATTGGCTTTCTTTTTTAAATGGTTTTTTTTAATACTATATAAAGAAAAATATTGCCAATGCCTTGTTTGGATTGAATCTTCAGGAGCCAAAAGGACATAATTAAGCCAGTAGAGGAGTAAAGAATATGTTTGGCTTAGAGGGAAAATGGAAAGAAAAGAAAATAAGAAAAAAAGAAAAAGAAAAATAGATTTAAACTCAATAAATTATTTTTATATATTTTTTTAAATTTATTTTTTTGGATTATATAAAATTAAATGATTTTAAAATATATAAATTTTTAATTATATTTAATTTTTTTATTTTATATTTTTCATGATGAAATCAAATAGAGATAGAAGAAAATCATTTTAGTTGGTGTATTTTTGTTTTTTGAAACCAAACATAGGTTACAATGTTAATGGAGACATTATTTTAATTTATGCTCTCTCTCTTGCAATGTTTGCGAGGGTGGACCAGAAGCAATACCAAATCTATTTCTTACTACAACAACTCCGGCCCCCATGTTTGGACAAAATAAACAAAATAAATAAATAAATATGTAAGAATTGATGTATATGAAGAAGCACGTTGCTATTAACTTAGGATGGCCGCCCCATTGTCTGGTCAACATGCAGCACCCATCACCTTCTCATTCAAAATTGTAAACCACAAGTTATTATTGTGAATAAAAATTATTGAGATTTTGTGAAGAGGGTGATTGATTTGAGTAATATAAAACGAGATGCATTTCACCTAAAGCGTTGTCGCTGATGATGGGTGATGGCTTCTTTTTGGTGCATTGTAAGAGAGGGTTTTGGGTCACATTTTAATGCTTTTTTTGAACTAACAACCGTATTACATGCTTCCTTTTTTACTTTATTATTTTATTTTTGTGACCAAGTAAAGAAAAGGAAGCGGCCAACAAAGCCAGGCTCATGTCTCCCTCATGTGATTATGATTTAGAAAAAAATTGAAGAGAGAGTGCAAGTGTGAATAAACTAATCCCAAACTAAACAAAGAAAAGGCTTCACTTGACATTGTTATCACAGCTTCGTGCCATGTGGGTTCCCCTTTTCTTCTTTTCTTTTGCCACAATCATATCTGGTGGGTGATTCACATTCCCTTTTTAAAGCAAAGAAATACAAATCAGTGGAGGCTATGTGCAAATGGTCCTAGGGTTGGTTCAATTTTGTACGGTTTTTTAGCCTTGAATACTTGGTCTTTTGAGCACATCGGTTTGGTAGTAGAAAACAAGAACTTAGAAAATGAAGAAAGAATGGTGGGGTGGGGGGTGGGGGGTGGGAGGAGAGGAGGGGTTAATGGCAATTGCCAATCATGGTTGAACTTGCTGTCCTCTATGAGTGGGATTGATATATATGCATATGTATATAAAGAATTCAGTGGGTTTTGTACAAGTATTAAAGAACAATTAAAGAATTCAGTGGACCACTAAAAAAACAAAAGAGTAAAAAAATATGTATGGGATAGATTCATGATCATTTCATCCTTTGTGAGGATTATATAGAACAATTATGATCCGTGAAGAAGATGATGAAATGAGGAGGAATAGGGCCTAAGACCATAGGGCATCAAGAGATCATATTTGGTCCCCTCACATGCTGTGCCCAGTGCTGAATGTCATCAGTCATTTTATTTATTGAATGGGACCCCAAATGAGCTAGCCATGGAAAGGTGAGGAGGATCCCAGTAATCAAGGCCCATGTCTCTGTCCTTTCTAATTTTTGAATCTTTGATGAGATGAGAGGGGTGGTGGCTCATGGGTGTGGCCCCACCAGTGTAAAAGAGATGGAAAGGTGTGTCATAAAAGCAGTCTACTTTGCAGATTTATCCATATTCCATGTAGTTGGGTGGGGTTTGAAGGGGATGGAGTGGACAAAGTCTACGGGAATTTTTTTTCTTTTTTCTAATTTTTAAAAACCAAGTAGATAAAAATAATAAAATGGATCCAATTAAGGGTCATGGGGTCCATGATACTGAAACTTAGCTTTTCTCTCATTGTGTAATTGTGGGGTTGGTCCACACATCTACTCCTTCATCACCTTAGAATTGATGTTGCTTCCTTTTCTTATCTTATAATACATTTCATCCTTTTCACAACATGGGCCCCAACTCCATATGACAACTTGTGAGAAAGAGAGACTAGACCACACACATCTAGAATCATCACTTTCAACAATCTAATGCATAGTTTGTTCTTTCTCTCTCTCTCTCTCTCTCTCTCTCTCTCTATTTATTTATGGGAACTAGGGACTTGCCATGGAGATGGACGGAGTTGGTGGGGTAGGATAGTGGTGGAGTAGAGCTAAAGCAAAAGGACTGTTGATTTCATGGTTGAATCAAAACACAATAAAGATGAAGTGTCGGAAAGTTGAAAAAAGAAGGAAAAAAAAAAACTATCTTCTTTGTAGTTCTAGCTAGGGTTTTGGGGAGATGGGTGTTTGCACACATCATTTTCTCCCACTAACAATAATTTCATATGCTTGGCCTACACCACATTCCATTTATGGGGGAAGATTGGAAAAATCAAAGCTAGTGAGTGCAAACCCAACCCCCATCTTCCCCATAATGATTCTGTCCTTCTTTTTGAAGTTAAAAACCTTAAAAATTGTAATAAACCAACATAATTCAACCACCCAACATGAATGATTTTAGTGGATGGCCTTTTCATATATATTGGAGAGAGATTTTGAAATTCCCACTCATATGGGTTTAGTGGATACCCATTACGTCTTATTAGTAGAAATGCCCTTGATTTTTTTCTTCCAATGTGATAAGGATTGGGTATTGAATATATTGAAAATGGAGAGTAGTATAAGTTTTTCCAACTTAAAAAAGGAGGGTACAAAGTGATTGATGAAGATGAGAGGGTACTTGTGGGGATGTCCTTTATTCTAGATCAACCTTCTCTTTTCTCCTTTTTAGGGAGAAAGCATTGCAACAAGCTAAAGTGAAAGGCCATGAGTTTGACAGTGACCTAATGAATGAAAAGCCTTTTGGATTATTACCTAAAACATGAAATGAGTTTTATGCTTTCTAGTAAAGTGAAAATTGGATGAGATCTTGTGCTCTTGTGCACAACCACCACCAAATGCCCTATTGATGAGTGACATATATAAAACACATGTGGCCCATTTGCCTTTTAAGGGGCTATTCCCATCTAGATTTCCCTACCTTTAAACATATCTTCTTGGACCACAGTCTTCACTCCTTTAACCCCATTTAAGTATCTAACCACACACAAAGAAGAAGAAGAAGAAAAAAAAAAGAGAAAGAAATTGAAAAAATCTTGGGTCAATCTCCTAGCAATAGGATCTATAAAGCATCCATAGTTGAAATGAGATTACTCATAAAGAACAAATGCAATATGGAGATAGTCCATGTTGTGATGCTAATAATAGTCCAACCATATTATCATCATTACCATATTCACATCCAAGATGCTTACCGTGGAATGTGGGGTGGTCCAATGTGACAACTACATATAACAACTACACTTTTAAGTAACGTATTGGACCTTCAACACCCTAAGAATATGAATTCATGGGAAAAGATATGCTTGTAGGCAACAATTTGTACAACTACCAACATTGACAAGCACCTTTTTCCTTTTTTTTGTGCCAAAGTGTTTATTTCATTATGGTTGGAAGATAAGGGTCAATTAATTTCGGGTTGACTCAACTAGGATCCAATGCTTCGAGACCTGGCTTAAATGCCAAGAGGATAGACTCAAGACGGGAAGGGTTTGAATATTATAGGCTGCAAAATAACAAGGTAAGGCCTTCTAAAACCTTGCTCAAGTGGTTAAGGGTTGCCACGTGATTGTGGATGACACCAAGTTCGAGCAATAGGGAAATAATAATAATCATCACAATAATAAAGTTTACCCATTAAAAAAAAATAAAATTCCTAGTAAGAACTTGGACCCATCGTCTCCTGGGTTGCGTGCACTCAATCCAAGCTGGGTCAGATCTTCCGCTCAATGGGTTGGGTTGTGTAACTTGTGTTGTTGGCCCAGAGATAAAGGTCCATTTTGCAGCACAGGAATCACAACTGGTTGACCATAGCAAGTTGTGTGGGTTGGAGCTCAAAACCAAGCCCAATGACAGTGGTTGAATTTTTTGTTGGAGCCCAACCCAATTTGTCTCAGGCTGGGCTCTTTCTGTTGGGCTGAAACTAATGATTGTGCCCTTTGCTCTGTCGAATAGGCAAAATACTAATCCAATATCTTTTAAGTATTGTTGTTAGGGTTGCAATTTGAGTGGGTTAAGTTTAATATGTCCAATCCAAGTGCAATATAAATTAGAGTATTGTTTCACAATATTTTTATTCAAAGTGTTTTTAATGAAAATATTTTTGCTAAAAGTGTTTTTAAGAGAACCACCTATAAAGTGTTTATTTAAAAACACTATAATTGAATTTTTAAATTTTTAAAAGTGTTTCTTAAATTTTGTCAAATACCTAATTGGATTGAATTGAACACACACTTTTTTTTTTTGTTCTTTTCAAACATTTTTCTATATATTTATGTCAAAATTTAAATAGAAAATAACACAATATCTCAAATGATAATAAAAAATTTAAAATAAATTTATCCATCTTTGTAATCAACAATTTTTTATTTTATTTATTTTATTGTTTTTTAAAAACTAGCTTATGTTATCTAAATTTTGGTCTAAGGCTTAACCCAAATTAAATTTAAGTTGAAGAAACTCAATTTAAAATCAACTTGAGTATTAAAAATGATTATACAAATTCATTTTAATTGGTTAGCTCAATGTGAACCCCTAATTATTAGTAAAGATAAATGATGTAAAAGCAATGCCAAATCGCACAAACCAATTCTCCAAATATTCAAAGACAATAATTATCCTCAAACTACCAAAAAATGCCCTCTTGCCATTCATATATTTGATATATTTTAACATTTCTCGTCATGTTATAAAAGTTGAAATTGGGAAAAAGATCAAATTTCTAAATTTGATTGAAAGAAAATTTGAAACATACATATGAACTAACCATGAATTTTTTTTAATATTTTAATTTTCATAAAAAAATAAAAATTAAAAGAAAAAGTGGGAATTATGTAAATATGCAGTATTTAGAAATTACTGTTGTTTTCAAAACCTAAAAATGACTCTTTCATGGGGTATTGCATTTTTAGGCAAAAATATTCTCATTTCATGCATTAATACACTACTCTCCTCATATTGCTTGAAAATACCCTTGGAGTGCCTTTTTGGTTGGGAACCACACCAACCAACAAGGCAATGACATGATCATGTCAACCAACCCAATTTGGCTAAAAATTATTGCTTAACCACCTTATAACCATAATGAAACATAAATTTAAAACTTGTTGAAATGTAATTCCCACTTTTAAATTAAAAGAATACAGATGACGACTTAACCTAGGTTTTAAACACACATAATTCTCCCAACCTAAATTAAATATAAATTAAAATAAAAACTTCAATGAGTAAATATAGTACTTAAACTCCAACCATTGAGATTTCTTTGGTGGAGCCTTAACCTTGACTAAAGGACTTCTTTGATGGAGCCTTAACCCTAACATGTTTGAGAGGCTAGCCTACCAATTTCTCCATCTGTACATGAGGTTCATTGGTTGCAACATTGATATTGTGTTGGCAGGAAGGAAGTGACAAACCCTCTCTCCTTTTTTCTCTAATCCATGACCCTTTTTATTGAGATAACTCACAACCTTACTCTTGTTCTTAGTAGAAGGTACCATTTTTCTATTCTTTGTGTCGAGTCTCCTTGTCTTTGTCTTTCGTTAATGTTCAATCAAATGTGTTGGACTCTTCATTAGTTGGGATGAAGTGGTTCTAAGTTAGAATGGATTTAGGTTGTGGATTTGGAATGACGTGAATGGGTTTGGGTATTATGGCGTCAAGCCAATTAATATATTACAGTTAGCTTATGGGTCGTTGTGTGAGCAAAAAGGGTGATTCCAAAGCTAGTAGGGTGGTATGGTGGAAATGTTAGGGCATTGTTGCTCAGCACGACCTAGGATTTGAAGGGAAATGTCTTTGTTTATTAGTTTTCATTGATTTGATGCAAAAATGAATTTTTGTATACAGTTTGTTTGGTTTTCGATAAAGCATGGGAAAAGAAGGCAAATAACAAATTTGAAGTTTGGTTTTTTCTTTGTAGTTGCTTGGTTGTGAAGAATGAAGTAGATACTATTGCGATGTTCAATTAATTTATTCTTTTTAAATTCTTTTTCCCATGTTTTTTAAAAAACAAATATAGAGACGAAGTTTTATCAGAGTTTTGTTGACTGTGTGTTTGAAGGAAATAAGAAATTTGGTTGATATAAATAACATGTTCTTAGTTTGAACCCTGGTATAGTGTTTGAGATTATGTATTGCATGATGAAAACACTTAACTGATTATGTTGCAACACCACTTTCACTGCCATCATATTCATGGTGGCCTTTTCAATTCATGCTTGAATTTTTGATTGTTTACAAATACCCAATTGACTGGTATAGTGTTTGTGATTGTTTTCAATTCATTATTATTATTATTGTTATTATAAAATAAAAAAACAAATAAATAAGATAAATTTAATTTACATAACAATTTGAAAATAAGAAAGAACACAAAAAAAAAAAAAGAATAAATAAAGAAATAAATTACTTTAATGCATACACAATAATAACCATTAATAGAAATTTACAATATTTTCAAGAACATGAAAAGAAGTGATTCAGATATGTTCACGAATATATACTAAAATACATTGGTTATAGATTTCCTTGCATTATCTTTCATTTTCACGTACCATTCATATTAATCTTGTCTCACAATTGCTATACACAGGAAAATGCAATTGGTATGACCTCAAATGCATAAAAAGCCTTAATTCACAAAAGGCTAAGCACATACACCAAGGGAATTGACCATTATGACCAGTTACTCCATTATTTAGATATGTTTGTATCTCTTATAGTTTCCGACATGTTTGGATATAACAATTTCATGTCTCTTATGCTCTTAACATTGCTTCATTTCAATGACATTGCATATTAGTACTTCCTCCCCCTATGTGAATTCAACCAATGGGTGGTGCTATGTCTCAATCTTGTAAAAAAAAAAATACATTGATATCTTATCATCAGCAGTAGCTCTTGAGAACATGCACTTTATACGACAAGCCAAGAAGATTGCAATGTTCTTAAGGGTCCTAATAAGGAAAGCCTTTGCTCGAAATGGTGTGGATATGAAAAGCTAGCAACCACAATTTGTCGACATTGTCAACCATGATAATGCACAAGTAAATTAAATAACTTTCAAACTGATTACACCTACAATTACAAAGGTAACTTCTTATTGTGTGGCATTCCATTTTGTCTTATAGCTATGATTGTGGGATGTACACCATTTTATACAGGCAAACTTGGGATGGTAGAAACTTGAGTAGATCCTTAGACTTGGGTAAGGCATTCTCATCCAACCTCTTATTTTGGGGGTAATGAATCAACCATACTTCTTCTTTATAATAACAATCTTAAGTGTCTGCAATCACATAGGGGCTTGAACATTTAAAGTTGGCAATTCAATTAATGTGTGGTGATGAAAATGAAGTCCAATCAACCATGTTCCCAAACATATTCCCTTCCCCTAGTTCACCTTAAATTTCAAGCAAGCCGTGATGTAGATTTTACTTTTGGACAATGGTTGTTATGTTCGTGTGCATCATACACTGACACCTTAAATGGTCCTAACATTCCTTCAAAACTAGAGAATGGAGTGATAGTTCCAAAACCTAGATAAAAATGGGATAGGCTTGATAAATTAAAGCTCAATTGGATGCTAAAGTTGTTTACTTTCTACATTGTACTATTGATAGAAATGAGTATAATCATGTTTGCCAATGTAAATTGATTAAAGAAATTTGATGGCTCCATGAAATAACTCATAAGGGAACAAATCAAGTAAAAGAATATAAATTAATTTACTAATTCGTGGTTATGAATTATTCTCCATAAATGATAATGAAATCATTGTTGAGATGTTTACAAGGTTCATCGATATGTTAATGGTCTTCAAGTTTTGGGAAAGCACGACAAGGACTCCAAAAAAGTTATGAAGATATTGAGGTCCCTTCCAAAGAATTGGGAAGCCAAGATCACCACAATTCATGAGGTAAAGGACTTGACCAAGCTACCTTTGAAGAAATTGATTGGGTTATTGATGACTCATGAAATCACCATGAAAAGTTATCAAGAAGTTAAGGATAAAGAAGAGAAAAGTATTAGCTTTGAAAGCCTCAACAATTGGAGATAAAGGTTGATGAAGAAAATGATAATGAATACGATGAAGACTAAGAGGGTGTTTGTTTTTTTTTTAGCTTCTTACTAAAAACAATTTGCTTTCAAACTTTAAATTGTTTGTTTGTTTATTTATTTATTTTTTTAACTTTTTCATGACTTATTATAAATTTTTGGTTGAATAGAAAAAATCAAAATATTTGGCTTTTTTTAACTGAAAAGCGTAACATGTTAATTTTTTTTTTTTTTTACTTTTTAATGTTTAATATAAATAAAATATTACAAAAACAAACAACCTAATGCTTAATACTATTAAACACCATTTAGTTTAAGTTTTATTTAGAATTAAGTAAAAAACACAAATACCACCTAAGTCCTCATCACAAAGAAGTTTAATAAAATCATGAAGGGTGAAAGATAAAAGGGAAGGAAATTCACCTCAAGAAAAGAATCTCAAAAGAAGAAAGCTTAATCAAATAGAGACAAAGAGAAGAGGGATTTAATACGCTACAAATGCAAGAAACCAAGACATTAAATTTATGAAATTAAAAAAATGAAGATTAAGAATTAAAATTTATTTAGAGAAATCAAATTACGATAATGAGTTCATAGTAAAGAAAAAAAAAAAAAAAACAAAGATATGATAAAGAAAGGAAAATGAATATGAAGAAGTAAAAAAAAAAAAAAAGTGAAGATATGATAAAAGAACAAAGATAGTGTAGACCCCAAAATTTGTCCAAATTTTATTTTATATTAATTTTGAGCCCAATTTTGTCTTTAGATTTTAAATCTTGATTACATGTGATATTTTTGGCCCCACTCACCCTTTAGTTTTTAGTTTTTATTATTTTGTAAATTATTTTATTTATATATATATATATATATATATATATATATAATATTTTTTTATTTTCTCTTTCTTCTCTCTCTCTCCTCTTTCCTCCACCTACCCTCACCTACCTTCCCTACCTCGGCCCATACCCTCCACGTCCAAGACTTACCCCCCATCTTTTTTTTCTTTTATTTTTCTTTTTTCCCCATTTTCTTCTTCCATTTTTCTTTCCCGAACTCCCACACACGGTTGGTGGCCGACCCCCATTTTTGTTTCTCCCATTTTTTCCTTCCCTATTCTTTTTTCTCTTCTCCACCCCCAATTTACCACGGCCACACTTCACCCATTCCTCCTTCTCATATCTTCTTCTTTTCCTTTTTGTTTTTCTTGATTTTTCATTTTTTCCCCCATTTCCCGTTCTTTTCATTTATTTTTTATTTTTTCTTTTTTCATTTTTCATTTTTTTTTTCTTTCTCTTCACCCAAACCCACTACGCCGCTCCACTTGTCGGCCGATTATCGGCACCACTTATGGGAACTCTCCTCCACACCTCCATTGCTACTCTCTACTCTTTTTTGAAATTGGGTAACTTTTCATTTTCTTATTTATTATTTATGTGTTTTTATTTTCTTATTATAATAAATTCTTGATCTCTATAGTGTATTATTATTTTTTTTGATATAGAATTTGGGTTTATGGATATATTGCATTTGGTGATTAATTTAAGATATTTGGATTATGTCAATTGCATATTGCTTATCTTATTTAGATTAGGACCTATTGTTTATTGGTTATTTGTTTGGGCTTATTGGATTGAGTTTGAGATATTATTTTCTTTGACTACGTGTATTATTAATGTGGACTTATTAATTGATATGAATTTTGGGCTTACAATGTGGGTGAAATTTGTTGGATGACTTGAATATTTGATATGGGTTTGGCTAATTTGAACTATTTAATTTGGACATGGGACAGTTGTGGTATATATTAAATTAACCTTGGATTATGGAATATTAAATTTAGGCTTATTGTAATTTATTTTAATTTATCCAATTTTAGGTTTGGTTGATTGTGTTTGTATTTTGGTTATTGATTTGGATATTTTGGATTAAGACCTATAGTAATTTGGACTCATTTTTTATTGACGAAATTTGTTGGACTAATTTGAAATTTGAATTTGGGCTTGAATATCTATTGTGAATTTTATACATTTTTAGATATTTACATTTAGACTATTTTTGTTTTTGCATGGGCTCATTCTATAATTTTGTTGGTTGAGTACGGATTTATGGCACGTGGAGCATGGAATTTCATGAAAGAAAGTGAAACTCAAAAAGCCGTAGGAAGATATTGAGCTTGTTTAAGTACATGTTTTATTTCCTACTTCTATTTGGTTTTTGTAAATATTCATTTTTATATGTTTATTTGTTATGTATAGAATTGAAAATTGAACAAACCAAAATTTTGTTTTAAATAAGAGGAACAATTCAGTAAACATGTTTTAATAAAATAATAGGCTTAAAACATTTTTTCATAATAAAAGAAAGTTTCATTTTATTTAATAAAAATCCAGAAAAATGTTTTTAGTAAAATCTAGAAAATCATTTTTAATAAAATTCAAAAAAAATTGTTTCTAATAATAATTGTTCGAAGATTGTTCTGTAAATAAAGTTATCCCAAAAATTATTTTTTAATAAAATTGTCCAAGAAATGTTTTTTATTTATTTATTATTTTTTATAAATTTTTTTTCCTTAATTAAAATGAGATTAAAAGTAATTTTTAGAAATAGATGATTTATTTATTTTTCTTTTTAATTAAAAGTTCTTTTGCAAATAAAGTCATTTTTTTTTAATAATTTGTATAAGTCACTTTTCTTAAATGAAAATAAATCAAAATACTTTTTTTTTTTTAATGAAATTGTAAAAATTTATTCCTTCATGGTAAAAGCAAGTAAAAATAATTTTTGTGATCAAATTAAAATTTTGTAATAAATTCTTTTGATACAATAAGTGTAAATAGCTCTTTTTGAAAATTGAATACAAATGAAATTGAATCAAATAAATAAATTGAAATAATTAATTTGAAATTGTTTTTAATAAACTCCTTTGAAATTTCTTGAAAACAATATATTTTTTTATTTAGTTCAATAAATCATTTTGCATAATTATCTTGTTATTTATTTTGTGTATTCTTGTAATTAGATTTCATCATTATTTTTGTGTATATTGATTTTCACCATGACTTGTACATATTTATTTACATGATTATTTTCCTTGGTATCCATAATTAATTAATTAATTGCCACAATTCCCTTAATTCGTTTTGTAGAGATTGTATGTATACGGGCTTAGAGGGGTGTTATGACTCACCACCGAACCTTCCCAATAGGTAACCTGACCTTGAACTCGACTTGGGTTTTCCATAAAATTTTTTTTTCAAATAAGGAGTCCCACTGGGTTTTATTTCTTATTTTGTTTTATCTTAAAAAAATAAAATAAAAATAAGTAGTGATTCTAAATCTTTTCCAAAGAATCAAATTTTCATTAAATAAATAAAAAGCGAGTTCACCATCGAGTGGAAACACATCGTGCAAAAATGCGGGGTCCACAGATGGATATAAAGAAGTGAAAAATAATGAAGATACGATAAAAGAATAAAAATGAGTACAAATAAGTGATAAAAGAACGGAAATGGGTATAAAGAAGTGAAATATTTTATATCGGACTAATTTTTTTTAAATTTCATTTTTTAAGTTCACTTTTTTATTTTATTATTTTTTTATGGAGCTAGTGTCGGGAAAGAATTAAAATACTTTACATAATAATTTTTTTTAGGTTTAGTCATATTTCACTTCAGTTTAATCAAAGAGAATAATTTTTAGCTGAAATTAATATTTATTTTTATTTTTTAGTTTTAATTATATTTTTAATACTCTTTACTTTTTTTGTCTTTAACCTTTAAGAAAAAAGTAATAAGAGAATTAGATATAGAAAAACTTGCTAGAGTTAGAAAAAATATATATACAAGAGGAAAAAACATAAACAAAAGAGAGAAATTAATTTGTAGTAGAAATTAATATTTTATTTTTATATAGTTAGCTTATAAGTTTTTAGATTAATTATATTTTTAATACCTTTTATTTTTATTTTATTATTGATGCTAAATAATAGGGTTCTTATTCAATTTTAATAAAAATAAATAAAACGAAAAAATTCTTATTTTATTTTAATAAAAATAGATAACGGGGAGTAATGCATCCACTAAACCATGTGAAAGTCTAACCACCTGACTAAAGCCAAATGTTAAATCTAACTTAGGAAAAAATATAGATTCTAAATGTATCTACAATTAAAGGTTGCTCCCGCAAAATGCTGACTCCTTCGATGATCATGTGCACAATTGTTATTAACCAATTAAGAATTAAAGAGGATTTTCTATCATAGTATGAAGTTACTTATGGATTAAAAAAAAATATTTTCTATTTTATGACAGTTATGTATTTGAAATAGATCAAATATGATGACGGTTATAATCGGCACACCGATTGGTGATGACGATTAAAATCGACGCATGGGAGAGTAGTTTCTTGGTTATCATATTCACCGTAAAAGGAAAGAAAAAAACTAATGAATTGAGGAGGAAACGAAATGAAGACGAATTATTGTTGCAAGTAATTGGTAACGAATAAGATAGCCAAAAAGATTAGGGTATTTTAGGCCCATTTTGCCATCAAGGACATAGCACCGACACCCAATAACACAGCGATGAATGCCCACATTTGAAGCTTCATATTTGATTGCAATTTGGTGCCCATGAAATCAGCGGCCAGCAGGTCCACCAACGCCATGTAATTCAGCAGCCCAGCAGATGTAGCATTCAGTACTCCAACCACAATCAGAGACGCAGGGCTGTTGTCACTGTACACATGTGATAGGCCGATTCCCAGCGCGATCCCAAGGGGGGTGGTGACCGAGAAGAAGAACACCATGATGGCCTTCATCCTGGCATTGTATTCAGCCTGGGGATGGAGATGGTGATGAAATTAATATTAATAATTTAATATTGAAAAGTGTATGGGTGGTTTTGATGTAGAAATCGATCAATCCTCACCTGTAATAAGCATGCACCAAGCCCCATTCCTTCAAACAATTGATGGAAACAAAGAGCAGCAATGAGGGGCCTGATTGTACGTGCATTTTGAGAGGCCCCCATTGAAAGCCCAATCACCACTGAGTACACCACAATCCCTAGTTCCAGTAGCTGCACCCATCAATTCCGTAAAATCTTAAACCTTTCTACTTATAAATTATTACCATTACTATTGCCATTTTTGCTGTGGTTGCTATATGTATGTTTGAATCATCATACCTGAGCAATAATTTGGTATCTCAACAATTTTGAGGCCTCTTCATCAAGCTTCTTCACACCAACTCCATGTGAATGTCCCTGCCCATGCTCTATTAGATTCCCATGATCGCATTCCACTTCATTCATACCATGTTTCCTATAATAACTCATCGCAAAAGAGTCCATCATCAGTGTTAAAACGGCTGCGACCATGGCTATGAACGTTGTGAATGGGAATTTGCTCCATATATAGTCCGGCAGACATGGAGAAGTCAAGCACTCAAATGAATCCGGCAGCACGTGGACGTAGCCGGTGGCCAGGATAACACCCGATGCAAATGCTTTCACCAGGACGAACACTTTTCCATCTTGTTTAAATAGTGGCATGCCTCGTACAAGTATGGGGGAGGAGATGCCCAAGATGCTAGCAGTCAGTATTGTGAATATCGCTATCACCTTCAGCTTTAAGGCTGAGGCTTTTTCTTCTGATACTTCTTTGGCCACTCGGCATTCCGATCCCGCTCCGTCGGCATCTTCCTTGCCCCAAGTTTGCACTGTCAAGGAAAGCAGGAGGAGAAGGAGGGTTAGAGCTCCAAGGTTTTTCAAGGAAGCCATGACTATAGAGCAGTGGAGCCGCAGTGGAGTCCTAGATAGTCACCATATGCCTAGGGCTAAGTATCTCCTATATCAAATTTAGTATTTTGAATTTTGTCCAAACTGGGTTCATAGGGGGCAAAATATATTAAAAAAAAAATCCGTTAATATATATTAAAATTAATAATTTTGAGGGTATTTAAGTATTTTAATTGCTGAGAAGGAAGCTTGTGTTAGTCGTGTGTTTAGGCATGTGTTGCACGTGCACTGCATAAGGATGACTAACCTTTTCTTACTTTTCCTATTAAGACCACGTTCTGTGAGTTTTGAATCACGTGTTTTAAAAAAGGAAAAAAAAAAAAAAAACCTACATAGATTATAACATCAATTGAAAACAGAAAAATTATATTAAATACACTTCTAAATTTATTAAAGATTAAATAATAAATTAATAAAATATTAATACATTTTTCATATTGAGTCAAAGTTGGAAAGCAACCTACTTGCTGCCGTGGGAGGATGATGTGCCGCTTGGCCATTACTCAAATTTTGACTTCTCAGTCAAATTTTCTCAATTTTATAAAGGATAATAATATAATATTAGAGCATGAGTCAATCGAATAATTAGGTTATATTTGGTTTATGAAAAAAATGAGAAAATAAAATAAAGAAAAAATGTGGAAGAAAAAAAATAAAAAAATAAAAAAATAAAATTAATAAATTATTTTTATATGTTTTTTCGAATTCTTTTCATTTAGTTTCCTCTATTATATAAAGATGAAATAATTTTAAACTGTATAATTTTTTAACTAATTTTAATTATATTGAATTTTTTTTAAAATTTTTTATGATGAAATCAAATATAAAAAACTATTTTTTTTAGTATTTTTTTTTTCTTTTCTTAATTTTTTTCCGAGTCAAACACCTAAAAACTTCATGTTGGCCCTACTTATCCTATCTCTAGGGATATAAGTATCATTTTCAGAGTCAAACACCTAAAAACTTCATGTTCGCCCCACTTATCCTATCTCTAGGGTTATAAGTATCAAATCCTAAATTGAGGAAATAGTAATGTTATTTTTATTTAACCCATAATATTTAAAATTCTAAATTATTAGTTGAGAAATATCATACGCTTTTTAAGTATAAATAACCTTCGTGGTCTTTTCATATTGAAAAGTCTTTTCATATTGAAAAAGGGTACTGAATGTAATTCAACTTCATTGAAAAAGAAAAATCTTGATGATTTGAAACGGTTGTTTCTTCCTAGAATATTAAATAATAAAATATTATTATATTTCAATGAACAAGATTAATTCCAAGTATATAATTTTATAATATTGTAATTCAACAAAGACTTTCATTGATTATGATTAAATAGAATAAAAATAAAAATAAATGCTATCTAAATTAAAATTGAAATAAAAATTAAGGATTTATTTGATAATATTTTTAAAACAACATTTAAGAATAATTCTTAAAACTAGTTTTCAAATGTTTTTAGAAATAAAGTTCTATTTAAAACTAAAATATGAAAAATGTTGTAAAACAAAGTGAGAGAAGAAGAGGAAAATAAGAAAGAGAGAATAGAATGCATGAAGAGAAATTGAATTGATTTTCATTAGGGATCTCTCTTTTATTGGGAGTCACAAAGAGACAAACATCATTATGGATAATTATTTATAAGTTTCCACAATGCTACAAATTCTCATATTTTATAACACTCCCCCCTTGGATGATCATAAGAATATGGTAACTGCCTTATTAAAAACCTTACCAGTAAAACCCAGTAGGATAAAACTTGGACGAAGGAAAAAAGAGTGCAGTATATCCATATTAGTATTCTCTCCTTCATCTAGACATGATTATAATTTCTTCAACATTTCAATTGGTAGATCTCTCAATCTTCGCATTCCAATGTTATACCTTATTTTTCAATGTGGTCAAAGGTAATGCCTTTGTGAATAGATCTGCTAGATTATTGTATGATCGAATTTGTTGAATACCAATCTCACCTTTCTCTTAGAGCTCATGAGTATAGAAGAATTTAGGGAAGATATGCTTAGTTTTGTCACCTTTTATAAATTCTCCTTTAATTTGTGCAATACAAATAATATTATCTTCATGTAACTTAGTTGTATTGCCTTTGATGGAAGGTAGTCCACATGTTTCTTGAATATGTTGAATCATTGACCTTAGCCATACACATTCACGACTTGCTTCATGAATTGTAAAAATTTCTAAATGATTTTAAGATGTGGCTATCATTGTTCACTTGACTGATATCCAAGATATTGTCATACCACCATAAGTAAAGATATATCCTGGTTGAGATTGAGTTTTATGAGGATCTGAAAAATATCTTGCATTTGTATACCCAATCAATTGTGATTTTGATTTTTTTTAATAACATAAGCCCATGTCACTTGTTCTACGAAGGTATCACATTATATGTTTAATCCAATTCCAATGCCTTCTAGTTGGTGTAGAATTGTATTTTGCTAGCAAGTTGATAAAGAATGTTATGTTTGGTCTAGTACAATTTGCAAGATACATTAGTGCATCAATTGCACTAAGATATGGTATTTTTGGACCAAGCAATTCTTCATTTTCTTCTTTAGGACGAAATAAGCCTTTGTTCACTTCAAGTGAATGAACAACCACGGGGGAATTGAGTGGATGTGATTTGTTCATATAAAATCATTTCAATACTTTCTATATATATGTTGATTGATGGACTAATATGCCATTTGAACAATGCTCAATCTGTAGGCTGAGACAATATCTTGTTTTCCCTAAATCTTTCATTTCAAATTCCTTCTTTAAATAATTGGCTATTCTTGTGAGCTCTTTAAGAATGCCTATAAAGTTCAAATCATCCACATATACTACAATTATTGTAAGCTTAGTTTTTGATTTCTTGATAAAAACACATGGGCAAGTTGGATTATTCACATATCATTTTTTTTAACAAATACTCACTCAAACGATTATACCACAAGCGTCCAGATTGCTTTAATCTATATAGAGATCTTTGTAGTTTGATTGGGTACATGTTTTGAGGTTTTGGATTAGGTACTTCAAGCAATTTGAATCCTTTAAGGATTTTCATATATATGTCACTATCTATTGACCCATATAAATAGACTGTAACAACATCCATGAAATGCATATTTAGTTCTTTAAAAACTGTTAAACTTATCAAATATTGAAATGTGATTGCATCAATTACAAGGGAATAAGTTTCCTCATAATCTATACCAGGTCTTTGAGAGAAACCTTGAGCAACAAGTAGTGCTTTATATCTTATGGTTTCATCATTCTCATTTCGCTTTCTCACAAAGACTCATTTACATCCAACAAGCTTTATGTTTCTAGGTGTTTGAATTGCAGGTCCAAATACCTCTCATATTGCTAACGAATTTAGCTTCGTTTGGATTTCTTTTTTCCATTTTGGCCAATCATTCTTTTTTCGAAATTCATCCATAGTTTGTGGTTCTTGATCTTCATCATTTCTTATGATGTTCATAGCCACTTGGAATGCAAACATATTGTCTATGATAATATCATTGTGGTTTTTTGTTTCTACCATGTGACTCATTGAGATATCTTCAGTTCTAGATTCTAGAATTTGATCAATTTGTGCCTCTTTAGGGGTTAACTGTTTATCAAGTTGGGTTTCATCAATTGACCCTTTCATATTTGTGAACCCTTTAAGAGTACCAAGCTTTTCATATGTTATTCCTTTTCTTTTTCTAGGAACTGAATCTTTTGAGCCAATAAGTCTACCACACTTCAAACATGTTTTAGATTCACTTGCTATGGCATTCTCTAATTGTTCTTTAAAGACATCAGTATGTGTCAGGGTATTCATAGCCGACATATGTAACTTTGTTACTTTCTTTATATCTATGAAAGCATTAGGTAACTAATTTGCAAGTCCTTACAAATGAATAATCCTTTGAACTTCTAGTTCACACTGCCTTGTACAGGGATAAAGATGAGACAAAGAGGGTGCATTCCATGTAATGTCTCACCATTCTTTTGGAATTGACTTGCCTCTCCCTAATGGTGGGAAAATTGTCTCTTTAAACTAGAAATTTGGATAACATGTAATAATATCCGTCAAAGGTTCAAACATACTAGTCACTAGTTGAAGAAACTTTTGGTTCTTTAATGAATATCCTTTGACATTTCAAGGAGTTGATGCATCATTGTTCACCTTGGGGACCAAGTTGGTCATCTTAAATTCTTCTAGATTTGATAGAATGTCAAGTATCATTCATATGGATTTGTGTGCCACTAGTGACATAGTATGAGCTCATTTGGAGCTTTTAATCAAGTTTTCATAAGTTCATATATGTAGTAATGATATCAATCAACTAGTGACATTGTATGAGCTCTTCAAGAGCTTTCAATTAAGTTTCCATAAATTGATATGGTAATGACATCCATTATTACATATTGTACAATTAATGAGACAAATATTTTAGAATATACTTACTAAGCAATCAATATTATGTGTAAATAAAACATAAACATGTATTAGAAAATATGATATGTACCATATTAGATAAAAAGACACAACATAAGAAAACAAAGATCCTGCATGAGAATAATTTTTTTTTCATCACCAATTAATTAGTAAATTTTATCATTAGGATTTCTAAAGAAAGTTGTAATAATCTAGGTTAGATATGTTAACCTTTTATTTACTAAACTTTTTCTTCTAATTTTGGTAAAAGTCAATGAAATGTTTGATCATATGACTAATATGCATCAACAATCATTTTCTGTTCAACTATGGTAGGTTTATTCTACAAAACTAACTTTTTTTTTTTTTTTTTCATTTCACCACTTCTGGCTGTAGGGTCTAAATTTCTTCTTGGGAAAAACAATGACCCTCATGGATTAAAAATTTATTGTATGCTAGATTTAGACCATATCTTATTCTATGATCATATTCCTAATCTGTTACATTCACTTCGGGGAACAATTTCAATCCAATTAGAAAATATTGGTGGTTATTAATGAAAAACTCACTATTATCAATTACATCTAGTTATAGTGAACTTAAAGGAGGGTTGTAGTCTTTTAGTGGGTATACTTTCTTTTATATTATTCTAAAGAACCAAAAAGCTATCATATTTTAATGACATAGAAATTACCTACAATAACAAACTAAATAGAAAACTAAAAATATTTAAATAAATTTATAAATGTGAAACATTTAACTATGCCTTTTTAAGATACATGACTACTATTTTAAAAATGAAGTATGACAATTATAGATTTATATATTTAAACCTTCATATCTAATAGAAAGAATACTAATGATACATTCAAATCCAAAACATAGAAAGTTAAGGATTTCAATAATTGAATTCTTAAAAAAAAAAAGAATTCATATTTCATAACTTTAGGCTATAAAAATATATAAAATTCTTGTAACTCTAGGCTATAAATGAAACAACAATGTTTATATCATAATACTTTAATAATCTCTATTTATGTATAACGAATATTTTTTTTTTTTACATATATGACTTCAGATCATAAATTTTCTACATGGCTTCTAGCCATGAAAGATTATAAAATTAATTATTCAACATAGATCTTAGTTATGAGAAATTATATAATGTTAATATTTTTTTTTATAACTTTTAACTATAATAACTGAGAAAATAAAGACTATGATTAATTAAGGAAAACACCCAAAAAGGGGGGTGAATTGGGTTTTTCAAAACTTTTTCAACCACAACAAATACAAGCACAATATAAACAAAATAAAAAGATAGAGTTAGAGAATTCAAACTCGGGTTTTATAGTGGTTTGACACTTCTTTGCCTATGTCCACTCTCCTCAATCTCCTAATCGAGTGAGGGTTCCACTAACTTGAAGCTTCAATCAAGCTTTCAATCTTCTTACACTTGGATTCCGACTCCAATGGGCTCTTACACAATCTCTTCAAGATTCAAACCTCTTGAAGGCTTTAACACTCAGTTTTTACAAGAATGAAACTCTCAACCTAGCTTAAGGATAGCTCAAATACAAGAGAAAGCTAGAATGACACACAAAAGTGCACTAAAGGATATGCAAGTGATGATTTAATGCACTAGGAAAGAAATAAAAGCTTTTTGATCAAGAACAGGTAGGTAGAAAATTGATTGCAGGTGTTCTCTTAGTCATAAATGAAGTGGGGATCTCAATTTATAGGTTTCTAAGCTCGGGAGTCAAAAACAACAAAAGGTAACCTCGACCGATTGAGCTAGGGGTCGACTGGATCACTAGCCGTTGGAGCATTTAATGCTTGATAGGTTACCGTTGCCTTGACCGGACCTCGACCGAACCTCAACTGAACCTCGACTGGACAAGGATAAGCCTCGACCGGGAAGAGGAAGCTATTGGGAGAGAGAGAAGATTTTTGTGCCTCCCTCGACCGGACCTCGACTAGACAAGGGCAACCGGTCGACCGATTCCCCAACCGGTTGAGCCAGTTGGCCATAGCCTCGACCAATTGAGCCTTTTGGCCCCGAAAACCTATCTTTTTGAATTTCTTTCTTTTCCAACACTTAGGCAAGGTCTTTAGGTGAATTAATATGCCAATTTTAAGTCATTTTGCCTAAGGTGTATTTGATAAAACTCGGGTTTTAAAGAAAATCAAGTTTTAAAGTATAAACCGAGTTTTCTAAGTTGCATGAAATAGTATGAAAATCCTAAGTGCACTCATGCATTCATCTTACATTCGTTTTCTATGATCACAAGTCTTCCAAAAGATCTCGAACTTGTATCCATTTGGTCCTTGATGAATTTTTGAGTTTAAGCTTGAGATTCTTAACCATTAAACCAATTAGTCACTTAACCATGGTTTGTTATCATC
This sequence comes from Vitis rotundifolia, assembly GCA_030254885.1. Taxonomy (NCBI): domain Eukaryota; kingdom Viridiplantae; phylum Streptophyta; class Magnoliopsida; order Vitales; family Vitaceae; genus Vitis; species Vitis rotundifolia. The sequence continues at coordinate 18,166,923 of CM058160.1, read as the reverse complement.
AAAACCCGACTAGGAGAACCCTTGGGCTAAGAATCTCCCCCTTTTTGATGATGACAAACCTTGGTTATCTAGGAGACAAAGAAATCTCCCCCTCAAACCAAACATGGATTAATCAACTCAAAATTAGGAATTTTAAAGCGAGGAAACAATGTAAAAAAGATATCATATCATATATATGGTAAAGACAAAAATACATGATGCATAAGCATATATAGGTATGATATGACAGTGATATGCATGTAGGTCTCTTAGAGCCTATCCTAAATATATATATCTCCCCCTTTGGCAACATAAAAAAGAAATGAAGCGGGTCCCAGACAAAATCAAGGCTGAGGGAGTGGAGGTGGAAACACGGAACGGAGGTAAGCCATCATCTCCTCGTGCTAACTCTCCTGGCGGCTCTCAAGACGCTCAATCCTCTACAACAGATACTCAAACTGAGAGGTGAAGTCGGTCTGATACTGATCGATGCGATCCTCCATAGAATAAAAAAGAGTATCAGTGACCACGACTTACTCCTCCATACGAGTCCCAAGAGAGCTGATCTGTGCCGATAAATCCATCCAAGGTGGATGATCAGGAGCATGAGGAGCAAGATGAGGTAGTGCTCGGTGTGAACAGGCTTGGTGAATGACAGTTGAGAGGATGGCCCCGCTGTGTACGCTGGCTCAGACATCATAGTTTTCGAAAAAGTGGCGTCAAAGCAAACATCCTTAGTTTGAAGTGGAGGAATGTCAAGCTCGGGCTCTCTATGCTAAAATCCTCTCTGAGGGTCTAGGCCATCTTCCATCTCTCTAATCTCGACCTCCTCCTCAACTGCGGGATGTCCCTAAGCTGGTGCACGCTCTGCTCGTCTAACCCAAGAGCCATTAGGGGCCTTCTCAAACTTCATGCGCCCTATGGACTACTCGTCATACGTGTCATAGATGCTGGGGGCCTCAAAATCCATCTCTCTACTCAGGTCGACCCCGGCATCCTTGAACACACGAGTAAGGAAGCAGTTATAGGGAAGTACTCGGGTGGCGCTCTCACAGCAGAATATCATATGCATCATCATCAGATATCCTACGTGTATCCTCCTCTCGGTCAGAATCGAATCCATAATGAATGCCTCAAGGTACGAGACCTTGTCTCGATGGCCGCTTCGTTGCAATAGGATGGAGCAGATCATGTGATGAAGGACTCGGCTGGGCATGGTCAGGCTGTGTGCTAATGGTTTGCCCATCCCGTGGGCATCTACAAGTCCGCACAGCCTCTGAATAGCCTCTCTAGGCTTGAACCCTAGGACAGTAGGCCATGCCTTGGACTCATATACTCTGAGTCCAACTGAGGGGATGTCAAGAATGCGGCAAATGCTCTCTGGGCTCAACTCGATCTCAACCCCTCGAACAGTGGACATGATCGGTCCTCTGAGTTCATAGGTCACCCGGGAATAAAAGGCACGCACCAGAGTCGGGAAGATAAGCTCGAAAATCGTCACAACTGGCAGCCATCCCATTAGAGTGAAGAGTCCCTCAAACCCGAAGCTCTGAAGTTGGGAGAAATTGATGTTTCTCCTAGGCACGATTTTCCTTTAGACGATTTTTTGCTTATATCTCTGATACTCTTCAATGGAACTGAAAAGGGCTGTATCGTACCTCGCCTTTCGACGAGCCTCTGTCTGCTCAGGCTGAGATGGCTCAGGAAGGCGCTTGCTCTGAGCCATGGAAGCACCCGTCTCTTTTCTTGGTGCCATCTGAAGTTTAGAAAGAAGGAAGATGAAGCAGATAGAGAGAGTAAATGAACCCAGATAAAAACCCTAGGCGCGCGGAGAAGGAGCTGAACCAGGGGTGGTGCGCGAACAAAGAGGAACCAGTCCAGATCCGAAGTCCAAACGTCCCAAAAGTAGAAACCCTAGCCTCAACTCGTCTAATAATCCTCTCCAACCTTGAGATTAGTCCAAAATCTTGCTCAAACTGGTCTCTGAAGGTGGGAATATGAAGAACCTTGAAGAAATGGAGAAAATGAAGCGCGGGGGGCTCTTTAAATTCTCAGCCCCGACTTTTTTGCTTTTTCTTGTCTTGTGATCCTCCCTCTGCCCTTTTCAGGTGAAATCCCCAATTTTTTATGTCCAATGCCAAGGGGATTTTGATTTTTGGTCAAAAATTGACCTTTTTCCTAAGAGATTTCTATATGATGTGTATGATATGAAATTCATGCAATCATAAGGCATTTTCAACAAGTATTCATTAGGCAAACATTAGATCAAAGAGAAATAACCCCTAGTTGTCTTTTAATATCGGCAAATTGTTCTTCACTTAGAGGTTTTGTAAAAATATCGGCAAGTTGATCTTTTGTGCTTACAAATTCAAGTGTAATGTCACCCTTTTATGCATGATCTCTAAGAAAATGATGTCTAATCTCTATATGCTTAGTCCTAGAGTGTTGCATAGGATTTTTTGAAATATTTATGGCACTAATGTTATCACATTTAATAGGAACATGCTCAAAAGTCAAATTAAAATCAATAAGTGTTTGTTTCATCCAAAGAATTTGTGCACAACACAAATCGGCTGCTATGTATTCAGCTTCCGCCGTTGACAAAGCTACTGAATTTTGCTTCTTACTATGCCATGAAACAAGTGAGTGTCCTAGGAAATGACAAGTGCCACTAGTGCTCTTTCTTTCAACCCTACAACCGGCAAAATCGACATATGAGAATCTAATCAATTCAAAGTTATCACCCTTAGGATACCATAAGCCTATATTCATTGTCCCTTTCAAATATCTAAGAATTCATTTTATGGCACTTAAGTGAGATTCTTTAGGATAAGATTGAAATCTAGCACACAAGCACACACTATACATGATATCGGGTCTACTAGCGGTCAAATATAGCAAGGAGCCTATCATGCCTTTATACAAAGTTGAGTCAATGGATTTACCTTTCTCATCCTTGTCAAGCTTGATGGATGAGCTCATTAGGGTTTTCATCACCTTGGCTTCTTCCATGTTGAACCTTTTGAAAAGATCCTTTATATACTTTGCTTGATTGATGAAGGTTCCTTCCTTTAGTAGCTTGATTTGAAGTCCAAGGAAGAAATTGAGTTCTCCCATCATGCTCATTTCGAACTCACTATGCATACACTTAGAGAATTCTTCACAAAGAGAGTCATTAGTAGCTCTAAAAATAATATCATCAACATATATTTGAACTAGGAGGATATCATTTTCTTTGGTCTTTATGAAAAGAGTTGTGTCAATTTTTCCCATTTTAAAACCCTTTTTCAAAATGAATTTACTCAATCTTTCATACTATACTCTAGGTGCTTGTTTCAAACCATAAAATGCCTTTTTAAGTTTAAAAACATGGTTTGGAAAGTTAGAACTTTGAAAACCGGGAGGTTGTTCAACATATACTTCTTCATTTATAAAGCCATTTAAGAAAGCACTTTTCACAGCCATTTGATATAGAATAAAGTCTTTAAAACATGCAAAGGCAAGTAACATTCTAATTGCTTCCAATCTAGCTACGGGGGCAAAAGTTTCTTCATAATCTATCCCTTCTTCTTGATTATAACCTTGGGCTACCAATCTTGCCTTATTTCTAACAATAATGCCATTTTCATCCATTTTGTTTCTAAGACCCATTTGGTTCCAATAACACTTTGATTTGAAGGTCGTGGCACTAATTCCCATACTTCAATTCTTTCAAATTGATTTAATTCTTCTTGCATAGCAATCATCCAATTTTCATCTACTATAGCATCTTTTATGTTTTTAGGTTCAATTTGAGAGATGAATGCAAGATTATTGCAAATGTTTCTAAGGCATGATCTAGTTCTTACCCCACTTGATGGATTACCAATGATTTGATCTTGAGAATGGTTGATGACAAACTTCCAATCTTTTGGAAGGTCTTGGCTTGATTCACCTTGCACTTGTTGAGGAGGGGGTAGTGCCAAAGTTGATTCTTCTTTCTTCTCCAATTTCTTCTTGTTGCCTTTTGTCTTCAATTTGCAACTTTCCCATGGAGGTCTCCAATCCTAAATCATCATCAAAACTTTCTATTTCTTGAAGAGAATTGTTAGATTCATAAAAAATGACATGGATGGACTCTTCTACAACCACGGTTCTTTTGTTGAAGACTCTAAAAGCTTTACTTGAAGTTGAGTAGCCAAGAAAAATTCCAACATCGGATTTTGTATCAAATTTTCCAAGATTATCTTTGGTGTTTAATATAAAACATTTGCACCCAAAGACTTTGAAATAGCTAATGTTGGGTTTCTTGTTTTTCCAAAGCTCATAGGGAGTTTTCTTAAGAATGGGCCTCAATAATATTCTATTTAAAACATAGCAAGAAGTGTTTACCGCTTCGGCCCAAAAGTATTTTGGTAAATTGTTTTCATTTAGCATGATTCTAGCCATTTTTTGAAGAGTTCTATTTTTCCTTTCAACTACCCCATTTTGTTGAGGAGTTCTAAGAGCCGAAAAATTATGATTAATACCATGCTTATTGCAATAGTCTTCAAAGTCAAAGTTTTCAAATTCTCTCCCATGATCACTTCTAATGCAAGTGATTGTGAAACCTTTTTCATTTTGAACCTTGTTACAAAATTTTGAAAACTCATAAAAAGCTTCATTCTTTTGACTTAAAAACAAGACCCATGTGTATATAGAGAAATCATCCACAATGACATAAGCATAAGATTTTTCTCCTAAACTTGGTGTCCTAGAAGGACCAAATAAATCCATATGTAACAATTCAAGAGGTTTAGATGTTGAAATGAAATTTTTGTTTTTAAAAGAGTTTTTGATTTGCTTTCCCATTTGACAAGATTTACAAACTTTATCTTTTTGAAAATTTATTTTGGGAAGGCCTCTAACGAGTTCATCTTTGTTGAGTTGGGAAATGAGGTCCATGTTAGCATGTCCCAACCTCTTATGCCACAACCAACTTTGATGATGCATGCTTGAAAAACATCTATCATGGTCATTATATTTTGAAATATTTATAGCATATACATTTTCACATCTATAGCCCATGAAGATGGTTTTATCATTTTGAATATCCTTGATGATACAATGAGATGCTTCAAAAATTACTTTAAAACCTTAGTCACAAAGTTGACTAATGCTCAAAAGATTATGTTTTAAACCATCTACTAATAAAACACTTTCAATAAGAGAGGATGTGCCATTACCTATGTTGCCTTGACCAATGATTCTTCCTTTTGCATTGTCACCAAAGGTAACATATCCTCCCTTTCTCTTTGTAAGGAAAGCAAACTTGGATTCATCCCCGGTCATGTGTCTTGAGCATTCACTATCCAAGAACCACTTATCCTCCTTTGAACCCTCATCAAGATCATCTATTGCCATGAAGCACATGTTTGCCACTTCTTTTTTCTTTTCTTCCTCGGAGGATTCTTCACTTTCACTCCAAGTGGCCATCATTGCCTTCTTCATTCTTCTCTTGGCTTCACTTTTGTAGAGAGGACAATCATATTTAATGTGTCCCAAATTTTTGCATTCGAAGCATATCAAATCTCTTTTCTCTTCCCATTTCTCTTTGTCACCATGTGATGAGGATTCCTTTCTTGAAGGATCTCTTTTAGAGGTAAACTTTTTCCCTCTAAACCTCTCACCTTTCATGTACTTGTTGAGCTTTCTTGTGATGAGAGCTAAATCATCATCTTCTTCACTTGGTTTTTCTTCTTCAACATCTTCTTCTTCTTTAGTTGTAGCTTTGAGGGCTGTGCTCTTCTTTTTTTTGTCTTCACTCTCTTGTAGCTGCTTTGTCAAGTTAATCTCATATGTCATTAATGACCCTATGAGTTCTGATTACTACCCAAAAAGTGCATTTTTACACCTTTAAGTCATTATGTTTTGAGCACTTTTGTGTAGTAGTTCTCCATTTTTATTCCAATTGGCATGTTAAGGACCTAGCAATGACTTCTAATCATATTTGTGGCTAGTTTTAGTGTTTTGACAGCTTTTTGGATCATTAAGACAAGCCAAGTAAAGGAGAGAAGCAAAGAGGAAAACAGAGTGAAGCTGAAACAGAGGACTGCAGCTGCAGTCTTCCTTCACACTTTTGGAGCACTTTCCGAAGTCCATTTTCTGCATTCTATATACCGTTAGAAATCTCTGGAAGTCAAGAATCCAACGCTTCAAACCGTGTACAATTTGGAGCTGAAATGAGGAAGATATGGCCTTCGGAAGACAACTGTGTCAAGCTGAGTGCGAATTTCGCACCAGCTTCGCACAAGAGCAGGCTTGTGCGAATTTCGCACAAGCTTCGCACAGCCCATGCGTGGTGCGAAATTTTCCCCTGTTCTGCCGACTCCATTTTAGATCTTTTCTTTTGTATTTTTTTGATGTAAATTCCTTTCCTATCCTTGTAACTAGCCAATTACAACCTTGGCTTTTGTAAAGACTATAAGAGGGGTGGTAATCTCCTCTCAGATGCTATGTAAAAATTTTACACTTAGAAAAATTCCTCTCGGGGAGAAAAAAACAGGGCTCTCTTTGCTTTCCTTTTCTCTTTTCTATTTTCTTTTTCTTGGAAGCCAAACAACCTCTGAGGATGTTTTCCCAGAGGATGAGAGGCTAAACCTTCGGTAGAGTGAAGGAAGCTAGGTGAAAAGTCCAGATGCAAAGGTGGAAAACTCTCGTGCCTTAAATACCGGTAGTTGGAGTTCATTAATGGCTTTCCAATCTAAAGTTTTGCTTTAACTCCCTTATAATCACTTTGAATGGCCAATACATGGTAAGCTTCAGGTCTCTGTGGATTCTTATTGCTAGATCCATATCAGTCCATTAGTTATCATGTACGAGCCATTGGAAAGTGGCTCAAGGTGAAGACCCATAGTGTTTAAAGCCATTAATGGACCTTGACTACCATTTCTATTGACTTTTTATGGATTAAATCTTCATTGTTAAACCTATACCGGTTCGGGAAATAACTATAGGTTAAATCCCCAATGCGAGGAGAAAAATCCGGAATTTTCCACTTTGCATTCTGAACTTGATCCTAGCAACCCTTAGCTCCGGGAGACTTTCTTTCTTCCATTTTTATTTAGTTATATGTTAGTTTAGTTCCAAACTCCACTTTCAAAACAAATTTTATTTTCTTTTAAACTTTGAGTTTTTGACAAAGGAAATCATCAAATTCAATTTCTAATCTTGAGTCTATCACTGGTAGAGTGAAAACCCATCCCAGAGTTCGACCCTAGAGCCGCTATACTATAGTAGCTTTGCTACGCCAGTATGAGGTCATAGGTTTTATAAATGTTTTTGATTAAAAGACCCGACTGGGTTCGTACGAATCAAAATGGCACCGTTGCCGGGGATGGTGCCACTTCACAGTGATATGATCTTTGTGGAACACTTGTGATCTTCATCACAAGTTTGGTGATTTTTCTTTTCTTTTACTAACTCTTTTTATTTATTTCTTTTTACTTGTTTTTTTTCTTTAGTTTATCTTTTATCTAGTTTTTAGTTTATTTTATTTTATTTTTCTCTAGAATTGTTTTTCTTTTGTTTTCTTTGTTTTTGTTTTTGTTGTGCATGCCCTGTTAGATAAAAGATAGTAAGGGAAGTCATGGATTTCTTGAACGAAGACATCGATATGAAAGCAGAACTTGCGGCTATGGAAAGAAGATTGGAGAAGCTAGAAATGAGGGAGAAGCAAAAAGTGCACGCTATTTTTGAGAAATCAGTGCAAGCTATCCCTTGTTCCATTTGCCAATCCTATGAGCACATGGTGGAGGAGTGTCCTATCATTCCAGCGGCAAGAGAGATATTTGGTGATCACAACACCTACAATTCAAATTGTAGGAATCATTCAAATTTCTCTTGGGAACCACAGCCATACCAGTACACGCTACCTGCTCAAGCACCTCAGCAAACCCCAAGTCTTGAACAAGCCATTGGGAATCTTATCAAGGTCGTGGGAGATTTTGTTGAAGGCCAGAAATCCATCAATGATCAATTCAAGCAAGAAAGTGCTCAAATTAGGCAAGAAATGGCCAATCAAGACAAAAGGATGGATGGCAAGCACAATGATCTATCTCAGAAGATAGATAATCTCCAATACCAAATCACAAGGCCTATCAACCTCAACACAGAGCGAGAAAACGGAAACGTTCCTTCTCAACCTTATCAAAATCCCAAGGGTATCCATAAAGTGGAGGCTAAAAAGGGAGAAACTTCAATGGTGAGGGAAGTTAAAGTAGTTATGGTTGATCAGCCCACATCCAAGCCAAAGCATGATGAAGGGTTACCTGAACCCTCAAATTTTCTTGCTACTCTATCCCCATGGACGAGAAGAAAAGAGATGCAACCCTTACTCAATGCGGTGGAGATACAAAGACATGCTAAGGAGGAGCCCCCAAAGCTTATTCTTTACCTGCTACCTCCAGAGATGAAATATGCATACCGGGTAGAAGATAAGCTAAACCAGGACCTCATTTTTTGATGGACTTAGTCTTTCTAAAGACTAGCTAGTCCATATCTTTTTGTTATATTTTATTACTTGCTTTAATTATGATTTCAATGCTTTAATTTGAATTAGCTTGGATTTAACATAAGTTTTTGGATGATCATTGTAGGAGGGACTACAAAACAGTTGGGTGTACTGTCAAAAGAAAAAATGATGAAAGAAGAAGAAGAGAAGAGAGAATTCTGGCCATTGGTTCTATTGCCACTTCGGGACATATTTGGAGCACTTCCTCGAGTCCATTTTATACATGTTATATACCGTTTCGAAGCTCGGGAAGTCAGGAGTCCAACACTCTAAACGGTGTCCAAATCGGAGTTGAAACAAAAAAGTTATGGCGATTTGAAGAGCAGCTACAGTCTTTCATACGTTTGGAGAGCAGCTGCAGTCTTTTTTCTTACATTGGGACAACTTTATGGAGTTCAATTTTTACATACTATATACCGTTTTGAAGCTCCAGAAGTCAAAAATCCAGCGCTTCAAACGGTGTCCAAATCGGAGTTGAGACAAAGAAGTTATGCTCATTGCAAGAAAATTGCACCGAGCTGACAGCAAAATTCGCACTACCCATTCCCCTTGTGCGAAATTTTCGCACAACACATCCCTTGTGCGAATTCTCTTTTGTGACAAAATTTAAGAAAGCATGCTCTCGGTCCCTTAGTGCGAATTTCACAGGAGTGCGAACCTTGTGCGAATTTGTTTTTCTTCCAATTTTCAAAAGCATGCTCTCGGTCACTCAGTGCGAATTTCACAGGAGAGCGAACCTTGTGCGAACCTTGTGTGAATTTGTTTTTCTTCTAATTTTCAAAAGTATGCTCTTGGTCCCTCAGTGCGAACCTTGTGCGAACCTTGTGCGAAATTCGCACAACACCCTCCCTTGTGCGAAATTTTCGCACAACACCTCCCCTTGTGCAAAATTCGCAACACCAATTCACTGCAGTCTTCTTTCCCCCTTTTGGAGCACTTTTCGAAGTCCATTTTTTACATGCTATATACCGTTGGAAAGATCCAGAAATCAAGAATCCAATGCTTCCAACGGTGTGCAATTTGGATCTGAAATGAAGAAGTTATGGCCTTCGGAAGACAACTGCTCCAGGCTTGTGCGAAATTCGCACAACACCTTGAAAATTCGTCTAGCTGAAGGACAAATTGGCACGATGCGAACCAACTTACGAAAACTGATCCAAGTTGCGAAAAATGGAAATCAAGCCATGGCCAAGACTAGAGGAGCACCCAACACGGACCTTGGGATCACACACAAAGTCTCTCACTCCATTTTTGACCTCCCTAAACCATCACAGCCCATAGCTCCAGCTGAGAGCTCCAGCTAAGGAGACTATGCCATCTCAGGAGGCCGCCACAGAGCCATCATCTCCACAGGACCTACTCAGGAGGCCACTACTTGATCATCTCTTTATTTTTGTATTTACTTATTATATTAGTATAGATAATTCCATGTTTGATGTTTTATATTCTGGGATTGGATGTATTGCATGATCATATATTATATTCTATTTTCTCAGATTAATATATAAACATCATTTTTGTTTAAACTTGGCATTTTTCTATTTCCTCTACTCACTGAATCTTTTGTTTTTTTTGAAACATGTGGTTTCTCCTATACGACTCAGACTCCATGTCACTCAGGAGGTACCACTTCCTCCCTTTATTTTTTAATCGCTTTTGAAACATTGAGGACAATGTTCAGCTTGGTTGGGGGGAGAGTTGAGGAAGGAAGTTTTTGTTATTAATGCTAGGTTTATTTTGGTAATTTAGTTGTTTTTGCTTAATTTTTAAAATTTTTAAAGTTTTTATTCTACTCTCCATGGTTATTAAGGAAAAATTCTCAAAAGTAAATGGGAGAAATTAAATTCTTATCCTATTGCCATAGTCTCAGAGTTTGTATTATGCTTATTAAAGTTGATAAATTGTTGAAGCTCCTTTTGATTTCAATCTTAAGTCTTCCACTCTAATCTTTTCACACACTGAACACATTAGATTCCAGTTATAAGATGGAAAACTTTCTCACCCCCCTAAACTTAGGAAATTTTCGACTTGGTGCCATTGACCTCATTCTATTAGTGTTGGGACACCTTATAAAAGGCCAATGAGCCTTTGAAGAAAAAAGAAAGAAAAAGAAAAATGTTTTACTTGCCTTGAAACCCGAGCAAGGTCTAAGGGGTATATGGTGAAAATCTTTAAAGCCTGGTGCCCTAAACCTTCATTGGTTGGGAGTCACCGACCTCAATGCTCGTTACATGGGTGAATGGGTGGAGTTTAACATACTGTAGGTGCTTGGGTATTAAAATTCATTCTCAAAAGTCCGGGGTAAAATCCGAGGAGTTAGTGGTTGAAAGATCCTTAAAGCTTGATGCCCTAAACCTTGATTGGTTGGGAGTCATCGATGGACCCCCGTTACATGGACAATTTAGAAAAGAATACCTTTAAGCCTTGTACTCCTACAAGAAAAAAATGTGAAAGAAAAGAGGTGCGTTCTTAGCCTATTGGAGGTTGATTAGTTTGCTAAGCTTTGAAAAGAGCTAGGTTGAGGGGAGAGAATAGTTTGACATACTATATTCGGAAACTAATAAGTAACACATAGATTTTTGTGGAAGAGTAAGGATTGACCCTTTGGGAGTGGAAATTATTTTGAAGCTTAAATTTGCATAATGCTTACTCTTTATGAATTGTGATTAGGCAACTTATTTGATAGCTCCTATTGAATTTTGAGTTTTATATCCTTGACTTGCCATGTGAGAGTTTAATCCAATCATGCCACTTGATTATTTTTTGGAGTGATCAGCATGATTTTGTAAATTATTATATTATCTATTTTTCTTTATTTTTCTCTCCTTCATTGCTCAGGGACTAGCAATGTGTCAGTTGGGGGGAGTGATTACTACCCAAAAAGTGCATTTTTACACCTTTAAGTCATTATGTTTTGAGCACTTTTGTGTAGTAGTTCTCCATTTTTATTCCAATTGGCATGTTAAGGACCTAGCAATGACTTCTAATCATATTTGTGGCTAGTTTTAGTGTTTTGACAGCTTTTTGGATCATTAAGACAAGCCAAGTAAAGGAGAGAAGCAAAGAGGAAAAGCAAGCAAAGAGGAAAACAGAGTGAAGCTGAAACAGAGGACTGCAGCTGCAGTCTTCCTTCACACTTTTGGAGCACTTTCCGAAGTCCATTTTCTGCATTCTATATACCGTTAGAAATCTCTGGAAGTCAAAAATCCAACGCTTCAAACCGTGTACAATTTGGAGCTGAAATGAGGAAGATATGGCCTTCGGAAGACAACTGTGTCAAGCTGAGTGCGAATTTCGCACCAGCTTCGCATAAGAGCAGGCTTGTGCGAATTTCGCACAAGCTTCGCACAGCCCATGCGTGGTGCGAAATTTTCCCCTGTTCTGTCGACTCCATTTTAGATCTTTTCTTTTGTATTTTTTTGATGTAAATTCCTTTCCTATCCTTGTAACGAGCCAATTACAACCTTGGCTTTTGTAAAGACTATAAGAGGGGTGGTAATCTCCTCTCGGATGCTATGTAAAAATTTTACACTTAGAAAAATTCCTCTCGGGGAGAAAAAAACAGGGCTTTCTTTGCTTTCCTTTTCTCTTTTCTATTTTCTTTTTCTTGGAAGCCAAACAACCTCTGAGGATGTTTTCCCAGAGGATGAGAGGCTAAACCTTCGGTTTCTTAGAGTGAAGGAAGCTAGGTGAAAAGTCCAGATGCAAAGGTGGAAAACTCTCGTGCCTTAAATACCGGTAGTTGGAGTTCATTAATGGCTTTCCAATCCAAAGTTTTGCTTTAACTCCCTTAGAATCACTTTGAATGGCCAATACATGGTAAGCTTCAGGTCTCTGTGGATTCTTATTGCAAGATCCATATCAGTCCATTAGTTATCATGTACGAGCCATTGGAAAGTGGCTCAAGGTGAAGACCCATAGTGTTTAAAGCCATTAATGGACCTTGACTACCATTTCTATTGACTTTTTATGGATTAAATCTTCATTGTTAAACCTATACCGGTTCGGGAAATAACTATAGGTTAAATCCCCAATGCGAGGAGAAAAATCCGGAATTTTCCACTTTGCATTCTGAACTTGATCCTAGCAACCCTTAGCTCCGGGAGACTTTCTTTCTTCCATTTTTATTTAGTTATATGTTAGTTTAGTTCCAAACTCCACTTTCAAAACAAATTTTATTTTCTTTTAAACTTTGAGTTTTTGACAAAGGAAATCATCAAATTCAATTTCTAATCTTGAGTCTATCACTGGTAGAGTGAAAACCCATCCCAGAGTTCGACCCTAGAGCCGCTATACTATAGTAGCTTTGCTACGCCAGTATGAGGTCATAGGTTTTATAAATGTTTTTGATTAAAAGACCTGACTGGGTTTCCGCGAATCAAGTTCTTCCATAGGTAGCTTGGTCAAGTCTTTAGCTTCTTGAATAGCGGTGACCTTTGTATGCCACTTTGATGGGAGAGACCTCAATATCTTCATCACCTTTTCGGATTCATTGATGGTCCTTCCCAATGCTTCAAGGCCATTGACAATTTCGGTGAACCTAGTGATCATCTCAACAATAGATTCAGTTTCTTTCATTGAAAACAATTCATAATTATGAACAAGTAATTTAATTTTTGAGTCTTTCACTTGATTAGTTCTTTCATGAGTTATTTCAAGCAATCTCCAAATTTCTTTAGCCGATTTGCATTGGCATATTCTATTATATTCATTTCTATCCATAGCACATTGCAAAGTAAAAATAGCTTTAGCATTTAATTGAAAATTTCTTCTATCAAGCTCATTCCATTCTCGCTTAGGTTTTGGAACCAAAACTCCATCAACTAATTTAGTGGGAAAAGTCGGGCCATCTTCAATGACATCCCATACATCTAAATCAATTGATTGTAAGTACCAAGTCATTCTAGTTTTCCAATAGGGATAATCGGTTCCCATAAAGAATGAAGCTCTATGTTTTGAAAAATTTTCAGTTTGAGATGAGCTTGATGGAATAGCCATTTTCCTCTTAGATGATTAAGTCTTAACAAGAGGTCTAGCTTTGATACCAATTGAGACAATAAAGGCTATGATTAATTAAGGAAAACACCCAAAAGGGAGGGTGAATTGGGTTTTTCAAAACTTTTTCAACCACAACAAATACAATCACGATATAAAAAAAATAAAGAGATAGAGTTAGAGAATTCAAACTCGGGTTTTATAGTGGTTCGGCACTTCCTTTCCTACATACACTCTCCTCAATCTTCTAACCGAGTGAGGGTTCCATTAACTTGAAGCTTCAATCAAGCTTTCAATCTTCTTACACTTGGATTCCGGCTCCATTGGGCTCTTACACAATCTCTTCAAGATTCAAACCTCTTGAAGGCTTTAACACTCAGTTTTTACAAGAATGAAACTCTCAACCTAGCTTAAGGATAGCTCAAATACAAGAGAAAGCTAGGATGACACACAAAAGTGCACTAAAGGATATGCAAGTGATGATTTAATGCACTAGGAAATAAATGAAAGCTTTTTGATCAAGAACAGGTAGGTAGACAATTGATTGCAAGTGTTCTCTTAGTCATAAATGAAGTGGGGCTCTCAATTTATAGGTTTCTAAGCTCGGGAGTAAAAAATAACAAAAGGTAACCTCGACCGGTCGAGCTGGGGGTTGATCGGATCACTAGCCGTTGGAGCATTTAATGCTTGACAGGTTACCGTTGCCTCGACCGGACCTCGACCGGACAAGAATAAGCCTCGACCGGGAAGAGGAAGCTACTGGGAGAGAGAGAATATTTTTATGCCTCCCTCAACCGGACCTCGACCTGACAAGGGCAACCGGTCGATCGGTTCCCCAATTGGTTGAGCCGGTTGGCCATTGCCTCGACCAGTTAAGCCTTTTGGCCCCGAAAACCTATCTTTTTGAATTTCTTTCTTTTCCAACACTTAGGCAAGGTCTTTAGGTGAATTAATGTGCCAATTTTAAGTCATTTTGCCTAAGGTATATTTGATAAAACTCGAGTTTCAAAGAAAATCAAGTTTTAAAGTATAAATCGAGTTTTCTAAGTTGCATGAAATGGTATGAAAATCCTAAGTGCACTCATGCATTCATCTTACATTCGTTTCCTATGATCACAAGTCTTCCAAACGGTCTCGAACTTGCATCCATTTGGTTCTTGATGAATTTTCGAGTTTAAGCCTGAGATTCTTAACCATTAAACCAATTAGTCACTTAATCATGGTTTGTTATCATCAAAACCCGATTAGGAGAACCCTTAGGCTAACAATAACATATAAAATAATAATCTTTATAGTTTTCATTTATAAGAAATGCCTATTTTCTTTCATAGAACTTCAGGCTATGAAAATATTTTACATATTTTTTTTTCAAGAATAAAATATATACAAATTTTTTTTCATATAGCTTTAGGCTTTGAACTACAAGAATATATAAAAGTTTTTCATATAGCTTTGAGCTATAAGAATATGCTAATTAATTATTCACATAGCTTTGGGCTATAACAATATACAAATTATTTTTCATGTAGCTTTAGGCCACCAAATACAAATTATTATATAACTTCTAATTATAGGAATATATAGGAATATATACTTTCCTTCTCTACATAGGTTGATAATGATAATCAATATTTTTGATATTATCATAAAGTAAAATAATTACCATGAATTCAAGAAACTAGCTAACAAGGCAATATTAACTAAAGACAAAATTTGTCAGAACTTCTAACCATAATTTTATTATGGTAAAATGAAAATTTTTGCATAACATCAAACTATAAAATATTCTCTATATAGCTTCTAGCTATAAAATTTCATAAAATTATTAATTGATAATTTAGTTTGTATAACTTCTAGTTATACCATAGTTAGAAATTCTCTATATAGCTTTTGGCTATACAAAATTAAAATATCCATATTTTCAAGTTTCCACCTTAGCTACAAAAAGCGTGGCTTATATAGCTTTTGACCATTAAAACATTTTTATATAGTTTCTACTAAACATTCTATTTTATCGTAACAAAAATATATAAATTTATACATAACTTCAAGTTATGAAATATTCATTTATGAATTTTGGTTATAAAATTTTGTTTTGTATAACTTCCAGTTATACAATATAATTAAAAGAAATTAAAAGCTAATATCTTTCATAGTTTCGGGTTATGATTATTTTGTCATAACAAAAATGTGCAAATTAATACATAGTTTCAGGCTATTAACTATTTTTATGTAAATTTATGCATAACTTCAAACTATGAACTTTCATTATGTAAGTTTGTACATAGCTTTTTAAGCTATGAACTTTCATTATGTAGATTTGTACATAACTTTAGCTTATGAACTATTTATTTTTATAGCTTTTGACTATATAATATTGTGCATAGCTTTAGGTTATAAACTTTCATTATGTAGATTTGTACATAACTTAAGGCCATGAACTATTTATTTTTATAACTTCTAGCTAGATAATATTATTTGGTATAACTTCCAATTATATTATATAATTAAAAATAAATAATTAGGGATCATATACTTAACTTTTGGCCATGTACTTGTAATTTTGTAATTTACCCCGTAACTTTTGATTATAAGAATTGCACATATTTTTCATAACTTCTAGTTATGAATTTACCCCATAATTTTGTAATTTACTCCATAACTTCTGGTTATAGGGATTGCACATATTTTCCATAACTTCTAGTTATGAATTTTTTTTTTATGATTTTGACTAGTAAAAAATCATATTCTTTAAGTAATACTTGTACAAATTTATGTATTCAAATAAATAAGCGAAAGAGAAAATCAAAGGGTAATTTTATCACACATAAATAAAATAGAAAATCATGATATAAGTTTATGACATAAATTTTTGTGAAAATGAAGAGATAAGAGTCTTTCTATTTTTCTGAAGAGAAAAATGTCTTTCTATTTCTCTGAAAAGAGAAAAATCTTTATATTTCTTTTGTAGAGACTATTCATGCTGATAATGTGTTGTAAAAAAAAGCAAGAGAAGAAGAGGAAAATAATAAAGAAATGATAGAATGCACAAAGAGAAATTGAATTGATTTTCATTAGGGGTTTCTCCCTTTTATAAAGAGTCACAAAGAAATAAACATCATTATGGATGATCATCCATAAGTTTCCATAATGCTACAAATTCTCATATTTTATAACAAA
Source organism: Vitis rotundifolia (assembly GCA_030254885.1). Taxonomy (NCBI): domain Eukaryota; kingdom Viridiplantae; phylum Streptophyta; class Magnoliopsida; order Vitales; family Vitaceae; genus Vitis; species Vitis rotundifolia. The sequence continues at coordinate 18,150,239 of CM058160.1, read as the reverse complement.
AAATAGTTAAATAAAATTTGAAAAATAGTTTTTTGATTTCTTATATATATACATATATTATTCCAATTTTTAAAAATAAATATACTATCAATTTTATTTTAATTTATTTTTTAAAAATAAATTTAGTATTCATTTCTTTCTTAGTGTATTAATTTTTAAAAAATGAATAATTTTAATTCATTTTAATTTTTAAATTAATTTTATAATGAAAATTCAAGATTAAGAGAAATAATTTTTAAATTATTGTTCCATTTAAAATAAAATAGTAATTATTTGTCTAGTAAAATGTTTTATTTATTAATTATAAATGATGAAGAAATAATGTAAAAAAAAATTGAGATGGCATATTCCATGCTCATGAAATATGCTCTTTAATTTTTTATTAGTTTTAATATTCATTAAAAATAATATAATACATTTAAAATCAGTAATGGTTAATAATTTTTTTTATAAAAAAAGTCAAGAGAAATAAAATATTTAATTTTTAAATTGTTTTTTCAAGAAATGGTTTTTCTAAACTCCTATGCACGCACCTTTCGAAACTACACTCAGTTGCCTAAAGTCTATAATGCTTTCAGCTACAAACTGTACTCGCAATCATTGAAACTCTATAACACTCACTTTTCATAGAAAAAACTAGTTTCAATTGTTTCATTTAACTTCAGAATCCCTACTGGGTGTTCTTCCCTTTCTCATCTCAAGCCTAGTTATCTCCACTCTCCTTCCAACTTTCTTTACATATCCTTTATTTTTCTCTCTTCAATTTTCTCTACATATCCCTTCCCTTCCTCTATGTCATTTGGGGTCAGCCGAGAAGAGGAATGCTAAGAGCTGATGCAGTTGTAGACCCCAAAAATTATCCTAAGCCTATTTCTAACTTTTATTTTAGGTCAATTTCCCTTTTTGTATTTTAACGGATTGGTTTTGGAGGATTTTGTGTGCCTAAACACTAGGTTTGAGGTCTCCTTAATTTGGGTTTAGTTTTAAAGTGAATTTGAGTCTTGGATAGGGATACTAACAAGTGTTAAAATCCCCACCTTCTCTTAGCCTATAAATAAAGGGCTTAGGACTCATTTTTTTTTTTAGGATTTCTCTCTTGCATTTTGAGAGGAAATACTATCAAATTTGAGAGAGGGAAGGAGGGGAAGAGAAGACTTGAAGCTTAAGGAGAAAGTTTGGCTTGGAAAGAAAGCTTTAGCATACTAGAAGCCAAATATTTTCACTTGAGAGGAGATTCTTGGGTAAGATCAACTTCATTTATTTTCTTGGATTTATTCTTAGTTTATTTTCATTTTTTTTTTTGTTTTATGAGAGGATGAGTATATTAGATATGGATATTGAAAGGCCATATGCTTGATTGGGTTTTTTTTCTCTTCATTTATGGATTCTCATAATTTTTTCTTTATTTTGTTCATTTTGGATGCTTGATGAGATATTTGTTCTCTTGTTTAATTTGTTGTTTATCTATTTTGCAAGTCTTTCTTGATTTGATTTTGTTTATTTATTATGTTATTTCTCATTTTTTGAAGCTCATTAATCATGAGACAAGCCCCCCTTAGATTTGAGATCATTGATTTTTCTTTTGATTCTTCTTTTGAGGATTTTGTTTTCCTCTTTGTTTTGATGTTTTTTGGAAGTATTTATGATTGATTTTAAACTAAAAATTGAGAGCCACATGCGTGATTTTTTTTGTCAAAATGTGTTTTCTCTAAGAAAATGCTCCTTGGAGCCTTATTTTACTTTATTTTGCCTTTTTTTCAAATTTGATTGCAAAAGCTTAATTTCATTTAGTTTTGAGCTAAATATCAAGCTCCTTTCAATGCCCAACCGAATGGCCAAAAGTCAAGTCCCTTACCATAGACTTTGGTCTTACTTTTATGCTTGAAAAAATGGGTAGTTGCTCTTATTACTTTTGTGATTTTTGAAAGGTTTTTCTGAGTTGATTTTTAGAGAACCATTTTAAGCCCTTGTGAGTATCTTTACATAGTCATTTGGAGTTTGAGATTGTAGTCATTTCGTGGTCATTAATGGCTACTGTACACCCTCCATTTTGTTCTAGTAGCACATATTCTATGTGTTTTCCTTCACTTCTTGTTTCCTTATAGCTGTCCCATGGTGACCCATTGTCGCTCATTTGGTTTACTATTTTTTGAGCCACTTTTGGAGATTCATTTTTAAGGGATTTTTATGGATCCCAAATGTGAACTTAGTTGCATTTTAGGGTTATCTCACTTAGTTGCATTTTAGTTTAACTCACTTAGTTGTATTCTAGGTTTAGTTCACTTAGTCTATTGCATTTTAGGTTTAGCTCACTTAGTTGCATTTTAGGTTTAGCCCATTTACGTTGCATTTTAGTTTAGTTCATTTAGTTACACTCTAAGCAGATGCACATATCTCAAGTCATCAAATCTCCCAACTAGTATCTTTAAATAAGCATAGTATGGCTTAAGCTTCATATTTCTAGTCTTCCAATCACCTTGAATCTGTTTAAGCACAAGATTAGAGTTATGAAACACCTCAATCTATCTAATCCCAAGCTCTAGTGTGGTCTCTAAACCAAACAAGTCTCATGCTCAACAATATTGTTCGTGGTCGGATGTTAATAAGAAAACACCAAATGAATAGACCTCGAAATGTGATCACTAGGAAGGATACCAATAAGACACCTATCCTGTATCCAAAATGATTAGTTGCACCAGCAAAGTACATATGCCAACTTGATAAACTAGTCATAGTAATGATCTCGTCATCTAGAAAATCATTATCAACTACTCTACCATCGAATATCAGTAACGAGGCTAAGTGATTAGCAACAATGCTCTTCTTAATAGGCTTTTGAGAAACATACTGAATGTCAAACTCTATCAAAAGCACTAACCATCTCATTAGTCTACCATTGAATGCAGGTATGTTAAATAGATATCTCAATGGGTCTAGATGGGAAAGTGCATAGAATACTCAGTCATGTAGTGTTTGAATCTCCTAATGGCCCAAACCAAGCTAAGCAAAGGCACTCAATCATAATGTATCTCATCTCATACTTTAACATCCTCTTACTCAAATAATAAATGATTCGTTCCTTCCCCAAATCATTGAGCTAAGTTGCATGCATCCAAAGGCCATATATGAATATGGAAGAGAAAAAAGATACTCTCTGAACCTCTCAAAGGCATGCTAGCAATTATCATTCCAGATTATAGGTTGATTCTTCATCAAGAGTCAAAATATAGGTTCACATTTGTCTGTCAATCTAGTTATGAAATGGTACTTGATGTACTATAATCTGCCTAGAAAACCTTTTATCTCTCTCTCAGTCCTAGGTATGGGCATATCGAGTATGACTTTGATTTTATCTAGATCTACCTTTATACCTCTTTTGTTTACTATTGGGGCTAATGGGAGTTTGTTAGGATTGAACTAGTAAAAGCAAGACATAATGTAACAAGGTTAGACTTGACTATCCCTTTGTTATCCTTTTTTATCCATTGACATTTATTTGAGCATTCAACTCAGATCTCTTACATTGTACTTGACTTGGGTCCATTAAATACAACATGAGGATACAAGTTATGAATTCCTTACAATTAGATAAATTATCCACAATTATTTCATGGATTTAGGCAATACAATAGAGACTATAATGTACTACCTCCTAATTAGAAGGATGATTTGTCTTGGCTATCTATAGTTTCCTATGGTAAGTACATTAGTGTACGTGATGCACACTAGACAAGACCTATGGTGAATCATGATGTAAGGCTATTGATACTCAAGCAAAGCCCACTTTTTAGAGTGCCAAGGTGGTGGTAGAGTTATTGGGTGAAAGACTTTGGGTGTACGAGACCTTTGCAAACTACAGGCTTCATCTTTATAAGATGGATTTTGATATAAGAACATCCACATCCAAGTATGAATACTATATCTCTAGATCTATGGTTAATAATGGTTTTTATTGTTATTTTATTTTGTTGCGATAGATTTAAAGATGCCTAGAGATAGATGCAAGTACCCCATGAGATCCTGAGCTTGGGAATGAAGTAATCTAGAGTTCCCAAAAATGGAAAGGTTGAGACCTATAGGGCTAGGTAGATAGCAAAGGGTTATAGTAAAAAACCTAGTTTCAACTATGAGGAGACTTTCTTACTAGTAGCCACGCTCAAATCCATCAAAATACTCATATCCATTACTGCACATCTCAATTATGAGATATGGAAAATAGATAACAAGACAACGTTCTTGGATGATCATCTTGAAGATATTAAAGCAAGCATATTTCTCATGGTATAGGTGTTTTGATCAGGTTATCAAGATTGTTGATTATTCCATGACTTACAGCGATGCAACCTTGATAGAAAATTTATAAGTCAATATAAAATTAATATATTCATGTTTCAAGGTATCTAAATAAAGGCAATAATGACATATATGAAATTTGCTAAAATTTTCTTTAATTTATTGTGATGCAACCTTGATAGATATATATATAGTTAAAATATTCTTACGTCAAGGTTGGTAAAAGTTACCTTGACAAATAATTTATAAGTCAATGTAATCTCATTTATAAATCTATCAAGGTTATATTAGTAAATGTTGAAAATCTTACTTCTCATTTTTTTTTCTTTTAATTCTATCTAGACTCATTCCCATCTACAAGCAACTTGAAAGAAAATCCTAAGACAATGGGACACCATTGAAAATTTTGTGAAAAGTAGAAATATGTTTTTATGAAAATTTATTGAATTAGATATTTATTCTCCATGCAAATATGTATCCTTTGTAGGGTTTAATTTTTTTTTTTTTTTTTTTGCATTTTTTATGACATTTATTAAATGATGTAACATGACTTCCTTTTATTTTTTATTTTTATTGTTGCAACCATAATAATTATGAAAAAAATTCATTATAGTATTTTAGGAAAAATTGAAACTTAAAAAATGTGGTCCTTAATTATTTTAGGAAACTATGGTACTTTTTACAAGTACCATTATATAATTCATTTGGACAACAAGAGAAGACATAAAAATTGTATATCAAATTTCATTAATTGTGTTCTTAAGATAGTGAAATTGTTTTATATTTATGCCTAAAAAGTTGGAAATAAAATAGGTAATTTTAATTTTCTCTTATCTAAGTCCTAAGGATGCTTTGATCTCATAATATGCTAGAAATCACTGGCATCAAGTTGTCCATAATCTAACCTTAAATATGAATAAGAATTTCTTTGATCTTGAGCTTGGGTTGTGCAAGGAATGCTTACTCAAGGTTCAAGAACATTAATCAAATGAACATAAATTAAAGCCAAGTGAAAGCCCCATGGAAACTTCTTGAAGAAATAATTAAAAAAGATAATAACAATTAATGCAACAATGTTTGTTCTCATATAGTGTATTTGTGACATATCTTTAGGTTTAGAAGTGGCTTGAGATAATTTTTGTGCTAGTTTAAAAAAAAAAAAAAAACACAGGATTATATATAAGATGGGATTTCATAAAACTGAAAATGTGGCTCATGAGGTGAAGTGTCCAAGGTTATTTAATTCCTCACTTCTATATTAACCAAAATTTGATATCATATGATGTAGGAGTCTACCAATGAGAAAAAACCCAAAATGGAAATTTGTTGAAATTAACTATTCTGTTTCTCAATATGCATCCAAGATATTATGTTGGAATACAAGATGCAAGAGCTTAGCAAACCACAAAGCTCTTTGTCATTTTTTGTTGTATTGATGATTATTTGCTATGAATTTGTAAAATATAAACAAGATTAAATTTAAGATGAAACAAATATTACTATAGATAACATATAGAGAGTGGTGTATGTGCCAAAAAAACATATATAGTTTAGAAAAACGGTGTCTGAAATGGTTAAAAATATACTATTTCTAATACAACAAACGATTCCTCTATGAAATACATAATAAAAACCTCTATGAAATACATAATAAAAACCAATAGAAATTCACCTAATATCAAACATCAACTTGTTTTTTAACAACAATTTGACTACTAGAAAATAGGCTTAAGACTTGTTCAGTTAATGCTTGTTGATTTGTCTCAATTAACTCCAATTGCCACTTTTAATTGGACTTGGCTCTCAACTACTTTCATAACTTCGATTTGATTTATAGTTCATGAATTCAAGAGTAATTGCAATACCCAAAGAATGGAAGTGAGAAATAATAATTAAAAACTAAACCATTCCAATAAGGTAAAAAGATTACTTGATGGTTCATCCAATCATATTAATAAATTTAGACAAAGACTTGCAAATAAAACAATCTCATTTCATTTAAGATGTGATTAAAAAAAAAATCTATCAATGAAAATAAATTGACAACATCACAAATCTAAAAAGGTTAAACACATGAATTACATTATCCTTCTACTTCATATTTCATATTTTTTGCTTTTTTTTTTTTGGCTATGAACTTTGTTATTATAAATTTGTTCCCTTTAAAGAAAATGAGAATAAATATAAAAAAATCACCTCAAGCCTCTAAATATTTTTTTTTGTGCTCTTGTATCTCAAACTTCCACTCCTTGATGATTTTTAAATAAGATAAAACTATAAAATCTCAAAAAGAGTTGGAGAGAAACCAAAATAAAATTAGAAAAGAATTGAAGAGAAACAAACAATCAAGGATCCAAAATTCTCTCGACAGAAAATCTCTCTCTCTCTTTATAACATTCTATCAACTGAGATGTCCCCGAATGTTCAAAGAACGCCAACCTCCCAAAAAAAGACGTTTCCATGGTTTTATACCACCACTTCAATGACTCTAGAACCCTCTCTCTCACATGATCTAACTTTTCACCCTAATGCAAAACCAAAACCGTTTCCTCTTTTCCTGGCCAAATAGGCCTTAGTTGAAAACTAATTTTCCCACCTCTTTTATGTCTAAAAAATAAAATATCTGATTTTCATATAACTTAAAGGCATATAATAAAGATGAAACTCAAACAATAAAAAAATGAAATAAGCAATATGGATACAAAACAAGCATGGCCATGCATGTCCTTCATAAAAAGTCCATATCTCGAGTCTAAACACAATCAGAAAAAAAACAATAGCAGCAAGTTATTTGGACTCCAAGCTTGAAGAGGCATTTGGAGTAATCACTGGTGGTGTCATCTAAACATCTTCTTCGTAAAAAAGGCTGACATTCTTCTTCATGGTAGCCACCTTCAGGTCATCTTGCTCTAGTTGTATGTCAGAATCCCCGCGGTGACTTTCAATGGAGTTGACAATCGAGTCTAGCATGATGAGCCAAAAATTGTTTAGGGCGAGCCATCCCGACCACCTTTGCATTGATCATTTGCTACATATTGAAACTTCTATGGTGTTTGGTTTAAAGGAAAGAAGAAGATGGAATCATCGTAGGGCTGGGTGGTGTTGTGTGGTGCTATGTTTTGCTATTGTGATGTGCAAGTTAGAGAACGATGAAAATAGGGTTTTGGTAGAGCTAAGGATTGTGGTGTTTGATTTGGAAAAGAAAATGAAGCTTAAGTGGAGATGTGGTATCCGATTTTAGGAGAAAAGAAAATAGATATGGATGATATAAAAACAAAAGGGTAGTTGGGCTTTATGCATTTGTAGGTGGAAAAGGAAGAAGACGAAGCTTTGATGGTGATGTGAAGCTTAATGCAGAGAGACTACTAGTGATAGCTGAGAAAATGAGAGTGAAAATGAGGAAGAAGAGAGGTCTTATTTTCTATTGGTTTAAAAAAGTGTATGTGTGAAGAGATAAGGAGGGATAATGAGTGGATGACAAGCATGGAAATAGTGGCTATTGAATGTCATGGAGATGGGTTTTGGGCAGCCCAAAGCATGGGCTATGGCAGAAGAATGATGGTTGATGAAGGTAGTAGGGATAGGTTTTTTTGATATCCTAAAGAATAGGCCGTTGTAGGGGTATGGCATGGCCTAATGGGTGTTATACTAAGGTGTCTTGAGCAACTAAAAAGAACAAAGGCTTTTAATAGGGAGTGGTATGACTCACGAATGGGTTAAGGTACGTTTTGGGCAATCTAAAATATGAGTTGTAGTAAGAAATAACAATTGATGGGTGAGAGAAATAGGGAAGCTAGGCTAACGACCTATGGAGACTATTGATGGATGGTTGATGCATGGGTTAATTTAAGGTGTGTTTGGCATGTTTTAAATTATATGAAAGCTAAGTATAAATATTTTATAAAAGCATACAAGTTTCACACTTGTTTTTGATTTGGAAAATTAATTTATTTCATGTTTTGAAGTGTGAATTTTAACAGCATATAGACTTTATTTATGATTCATGATATACTAGAAATAATTATTATTTTGGCATGTTTATTATAAAAAAAAATAACTCATTTTGTTTTATATTTTACGGCATGAATTAGAGAGCCATAATAAACTCAAATTTGAATTTTGTTTTTGGTTCATAAAGTATTAAAAGGAGAATTGCTTTGATATATTAATAAACTCAAATATTTATTTTGATTTATGACTCTTGAGATGCTAAAAAGGAAAATTATTTTATCATAAAAGAAATCTTAGAATATATATTTAATAACCTTAACATATTATTTCTCAATTTAATCATTTAATACCTTGATTAATACCTCGATTTCTATAATTTATAAGATGAAGTTAAGAAAAAAAGAAAAAAAAAAAGAAAAAAAAAACACTCATTCCAATTCATTATCAAAATCCTTATTGTATTTCATATTTTTAAAGAAAATGAAACCAATTGTTATTTAATTTAAAACATGAATTTATTTGTGAGAATTAAGGTTTTATAATTTTAAACAAACTTAAATATGCCATAAATCAATTAGAAAAACAAAGTTCTAAACTAAGAATTAAGGGTCACTACAGACGAAGTTGGGATCCACTCAATCTCTCCAAAATATCTTACTGAAAATCCACAAACTAGTGATTGATATAGTCTTAGTGGACCATCAATAAGAGCTTAAAAATAACTTAGAAAATGACTACAATTGCACAACATCAAAAGATATAGGAGGGCAATCTTATATGGAATGTGCCACGAGGACAAAATAGAGGGTATAAAATATTCTAAGAAAAAACACGTTACCATATACATAATCACTTAGTAAAAAATGCTTTCATTAGGATTATGCTTGAAATGATGATATAGAAATTAAATAAGAGTAGAAATTCATTATGTTTCCTATATATTATTCTATTTGGATGCCATGTTAAATTATAAATAAGAATTCATTGAAAAACAAATATAAATCGTGTTTAACTTACTATCAAAGGAAAAATAGATGGAGCTAAATATAATTTTAAAGTATTGTGTTTTCTTTTATTTTTATTTTATGATTTTTAATTTTTTTAATCTTTTCATGTTTTCTTATTTTTAAACATGGGCAAAAATTTGCTCTTAAAAAGCTCTCTATATTGTTAATAAGAAAACAATTGTCCAATAATGGTATTAATTTCTAAAAATAATTTTTAGTTTTTAAAAATAAAACTATAGTTTGAATGGTAGTACTATTAGAGAATACTGTTACGATTGACTAACATGTCTTACCTCATAAAACAAAAAGTTCTCTCTTCAAGTACAAAATGTCAGTTTTGAGATTACTTTATTTTTTCTTATTTTCTCTCTTTCTAAGCTTTCTTTTTGTTTTATGATTCTCTAAGCATAAAATGTGTTTGTTTTTACATTTATTACAATAATTATAAGAGATGGATGAATGCACCTCTCTATTTAAATTTAAATTTTGCGTGTTTAATGGTCAAGTTGTAATACCATTATATATATTATTTCAGTTCTTCAAAGCACAATGATCTTCCTTATTGGCCATTTAAAAAAAAAATGGACTAATACAATAAGCTTTAAATTTTCATTTTCATCTTGAAAATTTTGAATGAAAGAATGTGTTAAGAAAATCAAGGGAGACAACACTTTAAACCTTTTTTATTTTTTTTTTTAATCTTGAAAATTTTAAATGAAAGAATGTGTTAAGAAAATTAGGGGAGAGAAAAGGGAAGAAAATGAAATTTGAAAACAAATAAGAGTTCTATTAAAACTTTATAAGTCCGTTTTTTGCTATGTTATGTAATCTAGATTTATATATATTTTATATTAAAAATTTTATTTTTTATTTTAAATATCCTATTATTCCACCGCATGGGCTTGGTAGTGAGATACTGAATGAGTATACGTTTACTCAATTCCAAAATTGTAAAAAGCATGACAAAGAGTTCATTGAAGAATAAATTGGACATGTTATCCTAGCATCTTGCAAGTGTAAGGCTAATGTTAGAGAAGGTTAGAGTAGACGCCTTGGAGGTAGTGGAATCACGTCATTATCCATGTTATGATCATCCCTAACTATCAAGTACTTATAGGTTGTAGGTTAGTCATGGGGAAGTGGAGAACTACTTATAGGCTGTAGGTTAGTGGAGAAATGGAGCAAACATCATCCCTAAATTGTTAGCTACTTATAGCAAGTCAAAATATTCAACATTATCACCCAATTGGTAGAGAAAAAAAAAAATTCAAAAGTGGGAAAAAAAAACTCCATAAAAACTTCTTGTTATATATTTAAACGTTCCCTATATATATAGTTAGAACTATATATTCAGTTAATTATCTTATTGTTATTACATACATCTACATCAATTAATAACCAATGTCTAATAACTAAAAACATGTGATTTCAAAGGTGGTGTTTCCATACCATCTCCAACTCTTTATAAATATGACTTAAGCAAGCTTGAGTCTCAATTTGATAGAACAAACTTGAAGAATAAAGTAAATTTCTGAAGCCTACATCCTAATAATGATAGAAAGTAAATTAAAATCTAAACAACTTTAATTTAAAAGAGATTTAATTTTAATATAAATCCATATAAATATTTAAATAGATTCAATATAATTCTTATAAATGAATTAAAATAGCATTTTATTTAGAATTATTATGAAAGCAATGATAATTTTTTATTTATTTAGAAAAATAGGACAAATTTTATGGTAAAAATATTTATTAATAAAAATTTGTATCTATAAAAAAGATAAACATGAAATACAAAAATTCTAAAATTATTGAGAGAAACAGATTATAAAATGAATATCATAAATAAATTAAAATGGATATTTTATAATTCTAATTTATTTATTAAAAATTCATTATAAAATAATTTATTGCTATGTAATAATGGTCCACATTTTCTAGCCCATTGTAGAAATAAAGCAAACCTTTCTCAAACTACATTGGTATGTAATAATGATCCTATTTCTTAGCCTAAAAATAAAACAAGTAAAATGAAACCTAGAGGAGAAGAAAGCAAGCAAACAAGGGGAAAAAAATAACTAAGAGTTTTAATGGATATTGGTGATGTTCCTCTTCAAATATCATATACGAGTTCAGGTGTAGGTTTCAAGGTATTAAAATTTAAGTATGCATATCTTTAGCTCCTTCATCTATATCACTTTCCTCTATTGGTGACTCATTTCCACACTATTTTTTTGTTTTAATGATATTCAATCTAGGTACATAAGGATTTTTTTTCCATCTCCATCTTCATTCTCTACTCAAAGATCTAAGAGAAACTTTTGCTTATTCCAACTATTGTTTTCCATTTGATGTTCTATTTGTAGTTAAATAGGTTATCTACATCTAAGAGAAGCTTTTTCTTATTCCAACTATTGTTTTCCATTTGATGTTCTATTTGTTGTTTAAAAGTTTACCTGCTTGTATAAAAAATGCAGTTCCTCTTAATCATGAGTTAGCTCTTTAATTTCTCAATTACTAGAGGACAATTTTAAGAGACAAGTCTTTTTAAGGTAATTCTTTGCTTTCTCCGGTATCTCTCTCTATACTTAGCAATGAAACTTTAACTTCTCAGTACTTCATTTTTTTTAAAAGGAAAATGAATATAAATAATCAGACTTGCAGTTAGTTATTTGGTGGTTAGTAGATTTGGTTTAGTGGGTGGGTTTACTTTGGATTTAATGTGACTCTATTGAATGTGAGGTAATTTAATGAGTTACAACTTTTTTAGTGGTATATATCATAATCATATGGTCTTTAAGTTCATAAACCATGTCTTTTTTTTTAATGGTATATATATCAAACTTATATGGTCTTCAAGTCCAGAAACCATGTTTGGATGCCATAAAAAAGGCAATGAACTTCATAACTGTTGGGATATTGCCTAAGGAAACTCTCTTTCCTATTAAATAATCACTTGTAGTATTCAAAACTTTCAGCAATTATATAATGTGGATCAAGTAGAGTTGACCATTCAAAGAAATGAGATCTCTATTATTTCCAACACTAAAACAACTTGTATCAAATTGGTGGCTAATAAATTCAACTTGTAAATAGCACTAATATGTGCTTTCTATCCCTAAACCTCATAAGAATCAACTTTTGTGACCTATTAAATCCAAAAAAGAAAATATATGATATATGATTAGGGATATGTTATGAAAGACTAAACTTATTTCATTATGAATCTCAACATTCTTTGACATTGTTCTTTTTAAAAGATTACTATCTCTATTTTTTTTTAAAGAGACAAAGGCCTATTGCTATTACATATTATTATTATTGTTATTATTATTATTATTATTATTATTATTATTATTTAATTTGCTCATTAGTATTGTAAAGAATATTGCTTATTTTAGAAGCTTAAATAGGATACATTATCATCCATGTATGGGTTTGCCTATGAAGTTGATGACTTTATAATTTGAGTATTAACTTCTGTTTTTTTCTTGCCAAGTGTAATTAAATTTCTCTACTCATGAGTTTTCAAGTAAATATTTTTCTTTTTTCTTCTACTAGGCAAATAACAAATATGTTAAAGGATTTAAATGTATTTCATTTTAATGTGTTTCGGATACTTAGGTAGGATTTAAATAAGTTCATACATGAAACATTAGACTTCCCATTCTAGCATCCTTGTATGACAAAAATTTCTCTTATTACATGCTAAGGACATTTAAGTTGTCAAAGAATGAAAATGGTTCATTGATGAACTAGTTTGAAGTTGACAACTTCTAAATTTGTCTAGCATGTGAATGCAACCTTTTTTTTTTTTCCCTACAAATGATGCTTGAATTGTCCAATTGGATAATATAAGGAAAGCATAATATTTTTGAAGTTACTCTCTTACGCTTGGTTCATTTTTTTAAAAATTTGACAGTTGTTCATTTTATTTTCTAAGTACATATTTGGACAAGATTGAATAATATGCCTTCTCCATTTTGTGTATTGGAGAACTATACGGAAACACTGCCAAAATTTTTCTAAAAGGAAATGAAACAAATAGCAGTTCACATTTAGGGATTATGTATTCATATATGAGATAGGAACCACCACCTAGAATAGGAAGTTGGAGAGGTTAGAATGCATAAGACATGTAGTATAAGTTGATTTCAATTTAACAAGATAGAACCATGAGAGTTAATTTTGTTTTTTGGTTTAATATTTTGATATATAATTTTATTTCAATTTTATAGAAATATGCATATTAAGTGATCTTTGAAGATGCGAGATAAAATAAAGACTTAAACAAATGCAAGATATATTTATTTCCCATTTGTATGGTAGAGCATCAACTAAATAGGATCATAATTCTATAAGAGAACTACATTTTTTACTTTGGTTCAATACCTAATGAAATTAAATGTATTTAATAAGATGAAATATCATGAACTAATAGGAATTTTAAATTAATAATTTGTTGCATTAACTACAATGACATGAATTGAATAAGACAATTTTTATAATTAACTATCCCACTTTGATATACTTGTAGACAACATAGGTATATTACATGATGAATCCTTTTGATCTATGATACAACATTAACATTTCAAAATAGTGTTAAAACAATAGCTTTTGTAGATAGAAAAAAAAAAGTCTAATGCATGAAGCAAGAGCCCTTACTCTTAACAAGTTGATTCTAATGTTAAAATTCCTCATGATTAATTCATTGTGTATTTGAATCATAGAATGGATCGAAGTTAGATGTCTAAAGATAGAATGTCAAGGGAGTACAAGGAAAGAGTTGAATACTTCATTAATTTTGCATTAGAACATTGTTTGAATCAAAGTGAAATTCGTTGTCCTTGTATGCGATGTGGGAACTTAATACATCATACACCTAACAAGATTTGGGAACATATCTTTTTCAATGGTATTGTCCAGAGTTATCATAAATGGTATTGGCATAGAGAAACAGGTCTTACCAGGAGACAACTAACTGAAATGGCACAATGTTATGACACGATGGGATTGTGGTGATGTTGCTAATACAATAAAAATGGTTTATGCTATAGAAGATGAGTTCATGATAGACCCATTGTCATTTAAAAAATTGCTTGAAGATGCTGAAAAACCTTTGTAATCTAGTTGCATAAAGTTCACAAAGCTTTTTGCATTAGTTAAATTGTACAATGTGAAGACACAGTATGGGTGGTTAGATAAAAGCTTTTCATATTTACTCCAAATATTAGAGGATATGCTCTTGGTGAACAATGAGATGCCTTTATCCATGTATGATACTAAGAAAACATTGAATGCATTAGGGATGGAATACAAAAAGATAAATACATGCCCAAATGATTGCATATTATACAAGAATGAGTTAAATGATGCCTCTTCATGTCCTACTTATGGAATGTCAAGGTGAAAGGTAAACAAGGTAGGGGCGAGAAACTCTAAGAGGATTCCTGCAAAGGTGTTGTGGTATTTCCCACCCATCCCTAGGTTTAAGAGGATGTTTTAATCTCCCAAAATAGCAAAAGACCTAAAATGGCATACATATGGAAGAAAAAATAATGGTAAAATTCAACACCCAGTGGATTCTCCAACATGACAACTAGTGAACCAAATGTGGCTTGAATTTACTTCAGATTGTAGGAACCTGAGACTTGCTATTTTAGCAAATGGTATCAATCCTCATAGCTACATGACCAGTAAGCATAGTTGTTAGCTTGTTCTCATAATAACTTACAACCTTCCTCCTTGGTTATGCATGAAGAGGAAATTCATGATGTTATCTTTACTAATAATAGGACCATGATAACTTGGTAATGATATTGATATTTACTTGGCAACATTAGTGGATGATTTGAAAACATTGTGGGAGGTAGGGGTGGAAGCCTATGATGCATATCAACGAGAGTTCTTCACATTAAAGGCTATTTTGTTATGGACAATTAATGATTTCCCCACACATGGGAACTTTTCTGGTTGCACTATTAAGGGATATTATGCTTGTCCAATATGTGGTGAAGAAACAAACTCACATTGGCTAAAACATTGGAATAAGAACTCGTATACTAACCATAGAAGATTTCTTCCATGCAACATTCCATTTAGAAAGCAAAAGAAGGCATTTAATGGTGAACAAGAGTTTAAGTCACCTCCAAAAGAACTTACTGGAGATGAAATATTTAGAAAGGTTGATATGATTCATAACTCATGGAGAAAGAAAAAGAAGGTTAAACAATATGAATCCTTTGCTAATCCTACAAGTTGAAAAAAGAAGTCTCTATTTTTTGAACTTGAATACTAGAGATATTTTTATATCTAACACAACTTGGATGTCATGCATATAGAGAAGAATGTTTGCAAGAGCGTCATTGAAACTTTGCTTAACATTCTAGTTAAAACAAATGATGGGGTAAAGTCTTGACTTGATCTTCTTGAAATGGGCTTAAGGCTCGATTTAACACCAAGGTTTGGGTTGAAGTTAACTTATCTTCACCCTACATGTTATACTCTAAGCAGACTTTAGCTGATTTGAAGGTTCCTGAAGGTTATTGTTCAAACTTTAGAAACCTTGCGTCCATGGAAGAGCTAAAGCTTAGTGGTCTTAAGTCCCATGATTATCATGCACTTATGCAACAAATACTACTAGTTGTAATAAGATATGTGTTGCTTAAGCATGTTAGATATGCCATTACAACATTGTGTTTTTTCTTTAATGCACTTTGTGCAAAGGTGTTGGATGTGTGAAGATTGAATGATCTACAACAAGACATAGTGGTCACTTTGTGCTTGCTAGAGAAGTATTTTCCACCTTCCATCTTTGACATCATGCTTCATTTAACAGTGCATTTGGTAAAAGAGGTTAGATTATGTGGACCAGTGAATATGAGATAGATGTACCCATTTGAAAGTTACATGAAATTCGATTACGTGGACCAATGAATATGAGATGGATGTACCCATTTGAAAGGTACATGAAAGTCTTAAAGGGTTATGTTCAAAATCATAATAGCCTAGAAGGGCGCAATGCTAAGTGTTATATCGCAGAGGAAGCTTTAAAGTTTTGTATAGAGTATTTATCAGGCATATATGCAATTGAGATTCCTTCTAGTATGAAAGATGAATGGAAATATGGGAAACCATAACTTGGTGGTCGTGTAATAACTATTCATGATTATAAATTGGTGGAGTAAGCACATCATTATGTTCTACAAAATACAACCATTGTAAAACCTTTTATTAAGTGTTATCTATGTGAATATATGAGTTTGAAACTCTTGCTAATGTCTATATAAACCATGACTTGCCTATTTTTACTTGATAGTGAACATATAAAATATTTAAAGATAAAATATCCTTGTCAATCGAAGAGAGTGAAGTGGTTGGAGGATGAACATGTGTGCACATTTAGTTATTGGCTTAGAAAAAGGGTATAAAACTCAATATTCATATTCCTCTTAAAATTTAATGCTTACAAAATTTAAATTACATTGACTTACATATCATTAATGAACCTTATCGGTTTTAAATGATATAAGTAAGAAAGAACTTGTTGAAGAGGAACTTAACTGGCTTGCGCAAGGACCAAGACAACAAGTTCTTACTTACCTTGGATATATCATTAATGATTGTCGTTACCATATCAAGGACCGTGATGAGGCATGAGTCAACCAAAATAGTGGCATTAGTATTATGACATCAACCATGCAAATTGCAAGTGCCAAAGATAAGAATCTTGTGCTTGGTGACATGTGTTTTTATGCTATTGTCACAGAGATATGGGACCTTGATTATAAGATGTTTAACATTTGTGTTTTTAAGTATGATTGGGTTGATAGCAAGAATGGTGTCAAAGTTGATGAGCTTGGGTTTACATTAGTTGATTTGAGCAAGATAGGACATAAATTAGATCCTTTCATTTTGGCAATGAAAGCCCAACAAGTATTTTATGTAGAAGATCAAGTTGATCCAAGATGGTCTATTTTATTATCAAAACAAAAAAATGGAGTTGTTTGACATAGAGGGTGATGACAACATAACCAACAATTTTATGGAGCATCACCCATTTGCGAATGGGATGCATAATATTAAGTCTTTTGATAAAGTTGAAGATTATGATCAAATTTGTATGCATAGTGATTGTGAGGGGATTTGGATTGAACATGAAGTTTTTTTTTTTGTGCTTTGTGACTACTAAGTGTATTATGTGATTTTTGAATTATTGTTAATATAAAATGTGATGCTCAACAATGTTATATTTTTATTTTATTCATATTAAATATATTTTCCCTATTATATACTTGCTAAGCCATTCTAATTAAATGCAGTTAGTATCATATTTATATATATTGAATAGTTTGACAAGATAAAGCCACTACTCACCTATTTCACATTGATTCAAATTTTAAATGATTTAAGGGGTAATCTCATTGAAGGTTTCCATGGATTTCAATTAAAAACTTTAAATCAAAGTGTTAAACTATGTACTATGCAAAACAAAGCAAAAAGTTTTATGGGAAGATGGATTGAATCCACCAACCCATAATGAACTGGTTTAAAACATTAATAAATAACATATATGAATTACATGTAAACATAATAACAACCTAGCCAATATGAAGTTGATCCTTGTAAGGAATCACCTAACGATGGAAAAATACTTTTTAATTTATAGTTGAATATCCTTATTTCCAAATAAAATGGTTTATGAATACCATAATTTTTATTTCCTTGGTCCTTTTTTTGTTTTAGGTCACTTGGTTATGGTAGATAACAAAAGCTTTTAAGAGATAATTGATTAAGTTGCAAATTTTGTGTAATTGAATAACATTAGTTTTTAAAAATTAGAATAAAGTTTCATTAATGTGAATCTAGTAGATTTTTGACTTTATATCAAATTTGAAAACATCTTCTTCAATTTATTTAGCTTCAATGAATGTAATCTTTGGTTTGTGTTTTTTAACTATTAGTAATATTACTCCATCCTCAATATTGCATATGTGAAGTCATGTATCCTAGAATCATTAAAGTTAAGGCATCTACATCTTATTACATATGATCAATGCTTATATGCTTAATAGTAGGAAAATCAAACACTTTGCAATGCATCCTCAACCCACACTTTTAAACTTCATTTTATGAGTATTGCATCCTAACTAGAAGCGTGCATTCCAACTAGGACCTTATAACTAAAGGGAAAAACTCGAATATCTCCGTATCCCAAGTCCAGATTAGGTTATGAACATGTATAACTATCCTAGGTTTTTTTTAAATCCTATGCACAATGAAAAAAATAGCATTTTTATACTTTAAAAAGATTCAAAAAGTGCTAACAAAAACCATACCTTAAATTCGGATGTTCCCGAATCAAATCCACATGATGAAGATGAAGATAGAAATAGCAGAAGTCTCATAAACCCGAAGTCTTCCGTCCAATAACTTGAACCTTGATCTTGGCATACTTCTGGTGGAGAGGAAAAGAGGGTGAATGCTATGGCTCTCAATCTCTATGGATGGTGGAAGACAAAAACTATGGAAACCCTAACCACTAAGGGGTATTTATAGGGTTCCTAAGTGGGCTCAAGTGACTGAGCCCACATGGGCTTGGGTCACTTAATCTAGCCCAAAATTGGCTTTAATTGATTAATTAACCCAATGGGGCTTACTAATTAATCAATTAGCCCAATCCAGAGACCTTGTTCACTTACCCCTATGCAAGTTTACGCAATTACCAAAACACCCTTATACACAAAAGTGAACTTAAAGCCAACCAGACCCTCATAATCCATGCCAAAAAGGTATATGAGCTTAGAGTGGGGACCATTGGAATCCATAGGAATACTACCTTCCTCAGAATTCAATTATAAAGTTGATTCAATATCCCACGATAGAGAATCAACTGAACTCCAGTGTCGTATGTAAATAACAATAAGACACTAAGTGCTCGAGTTTGTGACCTATTATTTATTGTGTTTAGTTTCCTATGAACTGGTGTCCATAGTATACCAAGGTGAAAGCTATCAGCCTTTCAAGACTATCTCTATCATCCTTGAGTTACAAATCCTCCAATTGTATGTTCAATTGACATATCTTAGCTCTCAAATAGCCTATATCAAGTTCCACTTAAAGAACTATTATGACCATAGTTTCCATGAACACACCTGCTTAGGATCACCTAAGGGGACACACTATCTTAATCCTAAGAGATATCATTGTGCCTCTATTGAGAATACCTATTGTTACCGGCTTCCATCAACAATGACCAAATCTATAGGGAATATATGATCAACTTACGATCTCACCTGTAGGTCAAAGTAATTGCTAACTTTAGGACAAGCTCAATATTCTCTCAAGGTTGAGAGAAAACATAATGAAGTAGCTTGGTGAGGTCATGACTACTTGATAGCCTTAAGTCATGACTCACCATAGGTCGTGTCTAATGTGTAACCATACACACTAGTGCACTCACCATGGGAAACCTATTTCGATAGCCAAGACTAGCCATCCTTCCAATTAGGAGGTGGTGCACTATAACCTCTAATGGGTTGCTAAAACCCATGAAATGGTTGTGAAGAAGTCATCTTTTTGTAAGGAACCCATGATTTAAATCTTCTGTACAACTCTTAATGCACTTAAGTCACGTACAATGCGAAAGATGCAGACAAGAATGTTCATAAGTATAATACATGGAATGAGGATAGATAAAAGTGAAACTAGAACATCATTAAATAAATAATGAATTCCAAATTTATTACATCATGTCATGCTTTTAAAGACTCTATCCTAATATTCTCTCATTAGCCCTCAAAGCATCATGCCAATTAGGAGGTGGTGCACTATAACCTCTAATGGGTTGCTAAAACCCATGAAACGGTTGTGAAGAAGTCATCTTTTTGTAAGGAACCCATGAATTAGATCTTCTGTACAACTCTTAATGCACCTAAGTCACGTACAATACAAAAGATGCAGACAAGAATGTTCATAAGTATAATACATGGAATGAGGATAGATAAAAGTGAAACTAGAACATCATTAAATAAATAATGAATTCTAAATTTATTTCATCATGTCATGCTTTTAAAGACTCTATCCTAACATTCTCCCACTAACCCTTAAAGCATCATGCCTATAAAGCATGCCAAATACTCATCTGAAACCTATGTTATCTCTATGACCAACAAAGACTCTTCCTGTCAATGTCTTGGTGAAGGGATCCACCAGGTTTTCCATAGAAAGTATCTTGTCAACCATCATGTCAACCTTTAAATCATCTCAACACTTTGGAGCACAAACACATAATCCCTCGTTCTCCTAAGATACTTGAGTATATGCTTGACAATTGTCTAATATTTTAGACTTGGATTAAACTAATATCTACTCACCATACCTACTTCAAAGCAAATATATGGCCTAGTACATAGCATCACATACAAAATACTACCCATTGCTGAGGTATAGGGTACTGACTGTATGCGCTCTTTCTTCTTAGGTGTTTTAGGACACTGATCCTAAGAAAGGGGAATTCTATGCCTAAAAGGTAACAAATCTTTCTTGGAATCCTGCATCACATACTTGACCAAAAGCTTATCTATGTAGGTAGCTTGAGATAACACTAGTTTCCTATTCTTGTAGTCTTGAAGGACCTTAATCCTAATAATATATTGCGCTTCTCCCATATTTTTCATATGGAATTGAGTAGATAACCAGACCTTGACTGATGACAATAACCCTACATCCTTACCAATGAGTAGAATGTCATCAACATACAAGATCATAAAGATCACCATGCTTCCCTGCACTTTCTTGTACACACAAGGCCCTTTGTTATGAACATATCTGGTTACATTATATAGATGCTAATATCAAGATAATAATGTAAGAACACTATCTTAAAATACACCGTAATAGATATGAGCATAGTATCTTGTATATAGTGGGACTGTTTTCTAGTATTCTCCAAT
Organism: Vitis rotundifolia; assembly: GCA_030254885.1. Lineage (NCBI taxonomy): Eukaryota > Viridiplantae > Streptophyta > Magnoliopsida > Vitales > Vitaceae > Vitis > Vitis rotundifolia. Next base: position 18,129,028 of record CM058160.1, on the reverse strand, counting down.
CTATATCACTGTTTTCCACATTACATATCATATAGTCTAGATAAAAAATATGGTATTTGAAGCAACAAACACCTTTTGATAATTCTAACTATAAAGTAATAATCCTAAAATCTTCTTGGATATCCTATAAACTAATACACCTCTTTAGAAAAAGAAGAGGTATTAGTCTTTAAGACATATCCTCAAAGAATATGGGAAGTAATGAGAAACCAATCATCGATCTCACTATATCTATCAAAGTTCAATATTTTCTTTCCATTACTCTATTTTGCAATGGAGTCCTTGGTGCACACAATTGGGATATCATCTCATGCTCCAGATGGAAAGAATCAAACCTCCAAGACAAACCACCTCAGTCTAATCGAAGTGCCTTAATATGTTTACCTAATAGGTTATCCGATTTTGCCTTAAATTCAATGAGTTTATCTAAGACATCAGATTTCCTATCTACATATCCAAACCTAGAGTATTTATCAATAAAATGATCAAATACCCATATTTTCCATATATAAACACAAAAAGGTTCATACATGTGAGTATGCACTAACTCCAAACATTCCTTGGTTCCATGTTCTTTAAAAATAAAGGGGCTTTTTGGTCATCTTACCATCTATACAAATTCATAGACTGAAAGATCCTCTAGAATAAAAGCGTCCAGACTTGATTAGTCTTTGGATCTTGTTTAGATTAATATGACTTAGGCATTAGAAGCCAAATGTTTGATTATTGCTACGTTCTTTCTTTTAGTGAGATTTGACTATTCTCATTACTTGGCAAAATGATAATGGAGTCTCACATAAAAAAGGTAATACCTTCCACTAGCTTGCATAACTAACCTTGCAATTGAAGTTAAGGTAAGTATAATCCCATCATGTGACCTTCTCACTTGTTGAAAACCCTGTAAAGAACTACAGATATTGGGGCTGGAATCTATTCACCACAATTGGTGAAATCCACCACTATTTATTTAATAATGAGAATATAATGTGTACTTTCCTATCCTTAGGCACTCTGAGAATTCATTTTTTAGTGTCCTAAAAGGTCACAAAGGAATCAATGCCCATGAGTTTGTTCTCTCATTCATTTTCTTGAACTTCCCTTATTTGGTGTTATTTTTTTTCTTGATAGAAAAGCCTTAAGAACCTTGACTTCCATATGTACACCATTTTACTCTTTGAGAATCTTCTTACCCATCCCAAAAGAATCTGGTAAGACCTCTAAAATAACTTGAATCTTAGTGTTCACAATAGTTTTAAGGGCAACTTGTCTAGTTGACTTGCCTTTATCACTAAATAACCCTTGCAACTTTAAAGAAAATATCATATACTATGGCAATAGACATGTGTTGCTTTTGCAACACATTATCTAAAGACCCAAGTATGAGAGACTTATTCTTTTGATCCATCTTATGCCACCTTTGATACGTTTTTGTTACTTTATGATAGGTTTGTTCAAAAGAAATAACAAATTCTAACAAAACCAGCTTCTATGCAATTAATACTATGTCTAGATTATTTTCAGTATATAATTAGGTCCAATTTAAACAAAAGATAATAGGTGATAGGTTAAAGACATGATATCTGTAATAAATATAATAATTACATGCATTAAAAGAAAGAAACTGAGCATTCAAGGCAAGTTGGTAATAAATTTAGCAGCAATGCTCTCAAACTATATATATCCATGAAAGGTATCTTATTATCATAACAATCGAGCCTACTTTAAGCAGATCATGACTCTTATTACTAGGTAGAGACCCTCTCTAATTAATCAACCTGCCTTAAGCCTCCAAAGGTTATCCTAAGGTATTGATCAACATACCTTTATGTTTAGCCCTTAGCCCATGCAAGTGGGACCACTTTAGGTGATTCTATCACTTCATGTCTAAGTTAAGTGTGTAACCACGATCCTTGACATCAATGTTACAAAGTGAAGAGTTCCATATTTAGGATTGGCCACTCCTATTACAAACATATATAGTCTTATCCATAAAGAATAGTTCATATCCCTTGATTCCCTAGGCCACCCCATCTTTAGGATGGTGATGGGCCCAAAATCAAGATGGGCTTGATCTTGAAGGCTATAGGCTTGCCTATGGCCCATTCCCACTTAATATTTTGAAAAAAAGACTTTAAGATAATTTGGTAACTATCTTAAAATAAATTATCTATCATTAGAATTTCCAAAACTTCTATTTATTACTTGAATTAGGACTCCTAGGCCAAATAGGGATATCTTTCATATTCCTTATCCTTGACCTTTCCTTTTCAAACTAAACGGTTTCTTCCTTCTCTCAAGGGTGGAGAGTATGGAGGACCAATTTAGGTGTCATTCTCCTTCTCTCAAGGGGAGAGAGCTTGGAGAACCACCTAACCCAAATAAAGGAAAGTCCTAAAAGGAATTTGAAATTCCAAATGAAAACAAGCAATTTCTTAAATAAATAAAAATGGAAATAAAACTCATGAAAATTTATTTTTTTAAGAAAATCCAAAATTAACATTTTAATTTATTTTATTTGAAACAATATCTTGGTAAGCTATTTTAATCATGAATTATCTATCATATATTTTTTCAAAAATAATTTATTTCTTTAAATTAGAATCTTGTGCTAAATAGCTGACACAATACCTTGATAAGAAATGAATATTTTACTTATATATATATATATATATATAACCATTAACACACATTAGCAATTTATAAAATTATTTACCATATATAATATATGACACAATTAGCTGACACTTCTTTGAATAAAATTATCATATCCTTGTTTTCTTTCATAGGGAAAGTCTTAAAACTCTTGCCAAATACATCATTTGGGACCTCCACACCTTGTGTTTTCCCCTCCTTTAGCATGAAACCTACTAATGCATCAAAATTCTTGAGGGTTTTCATCATTTTTCAATTCATTTTTTTTTTTTTTTGTATTTTCCTTTTTTAAGAGCCCTATAAAAGAAAACACTATGTTTTCAAATGATATACGTCTCTTTATAAACTGTTGTAAATGAAAATAACACACCTGGATGAATTTAGTACTCAAATTGACTAAATGGATTGGCTATAAAATTTGGTAGCCCATTGCCGCTCCAACTATTGTAGCTTGACCAGGAATAGGAATAGGAAGTGGTGTATTTGACTTATAGGGAGCATCCAAAACAACTAGGTAGTTGGGACCACAATCCATTACAATTGTTCCACCAGCCACTGTGTTTTCCTTGGTCCCTATCACCAACTCATATTTTCTTGCCTTCAAAATTAAATTAAATTGTTAATTTCAATATAAAAAAATAATCAATAATTGAAGTTTAAGGTGCATTGACTATGTTATGGCTATATTTAAGACATAAAGTTACATCAAGTACTAGTTATAGTGGAATAGAATATTACTAGTATTAATTATACTGTAATAAAATCTACCTAAAATCCAAGTATCAATCTAACAAAAATAAAAGTAATTGGAAGAAATTATTTATGAACATTATCAAGGAATTTGATACAATTACGTCATTGAACTGAAAATAACACACCTTTATGTGTGGTTATATTTTCATAGGTCCTCTCCTCCTCAATTTTACGAATTGGTTTCTCCACTACTTTTGGTAGGAGCAACAGTTTTGATTTCATGTTAGAACTACTTACATCGGATTGTGGTGTAGCAACTTCTATCTGAGATATTTTCGCTAACACATCAGCCTCAAACTTAACTTGACGTTCTTGAGTTGCTTTTAAAATATCCCTCACAACACGTTTTGACATACTATTGAAATATTGTCGAGGTGTGTCGTGCTTCCCTTTAGCCCAAACATGACCAGTATACTCGGGAGTACCTAGTACTTGAGCGAGTATGTCATTGCTCCCACTATAGCTTATTCCACTCTCTTGAGACTCTTTCATCAGTTCATCCTAAAACAAGATGAAGTTATGAAGTTAACTTTGAAATAGGTAAAACCAAATAAGGTGTTTAAAGATGTGATTTTTGGGTACAAAATGTATACTTACTATATTTTCCACTACTGATATGACCACATCATCATAGCTGCCATCTTTTTTTTGCAGTGCTCTCTTCCAAAGTAAATTCCTATCAATGCTTTCTGTGGAGACAACTTCAATCATCTAATAGAAATGGAAAATTAAAGATAGTTATTAGATGACACTTATTTTTTTCTTTTTGTTGTAAAAAAAGAAACAATTAAGAAACCCATATAAACTATTCCTTCATTACTTATACGATCACATAAAATTAAACCACAATAAGAACTAACAAAAACTTACCATCTTTTCCTCAAGTCCAACATACCCTTTTCTACTTAGATGATGATTATATATATTTTTCTTCATTTTCTATTTTTGTAGTTCCCTATATTCCTACAAATTAAAATGGATGATTAGTATATATATGTGGATGCATGTAGTATGTTTAATGTTAATTGTATTTACACTTGAAAATTTTCAAACAACCAATTTTTCACAAAAATATTCTAATCTTCATCATCGATAAAATGATATTCAGTTGGTGGTTTCTTAAGAAGCTCTGGCTCATCTTTGAAAGGAAGAATATGTTTCACAATCAACATGTTCTTAAAAGATTGGAAACATTTTCCTAATGTAAGCATACAATTCCTTTTGCTTTTCTTGTCTAATGTAAAAACAATCTATAAATTATAAAGTCATTATTACCTTCAAATTTTAAAGAAATATAGAGATTGTAGAAAACTCATTTATGTTAAAAATAAAAAATTAAATTAAGTTACCTCAATAGAGTCCCACAACTTATCCTAAAATTGTTAAGGGACATCTCGCCATGTGTTATATTTGATTGTCACCATCATACGTGCCAATACACCTAAGTAGCTTGTTAGGTGCACAGAAGATTCTTCTACATAGATACCATTAGCATTGTACTTTATGACTAACTTTATCCCTCTATTCCTATTCCTTATAATCATGGATTTCCTTGTTGTCCCTTTATATATATATATATATATTTTTTTTTTTGTGTATTGGGGTTTTCTCTTCCTTTGAATCCATGCCTATAATACATCAATGAGAAATGATAAGTAAACCCATTAATTGCAAGTAAAATTGAATTTTTTATAACATGCACTCATAGTAGTAAAATGAACATACTAGGAATATTTTACATGGTAGATAACAACATTAACATGTTGTCATGAAATATTTAAAAAAGTAATAATAAAAACTTACTAGAAGATCCTCACCAACCTTTTTTCTTATGCAACTAGAAATCATAAGCTTTGAGCTGAGACAAATTGATATCCTTGTATTACCCTTTAGATCACTCTGAGATAAATTGATATTTAAAATCATGATATTCAATATAAAAGAGATCTACTCAATGATTTAATTACAACAATTGCTTTAAAAAATTAATCGCATAAATCCACTAATTCACAAATCCACATAAACTGCATGGCTTGATCATTCTTATAACATTGACTCAATGCCACATGAATCCATTTATTCATATTTCTTACATTAATTTAGAAATTTTAAACTTCAAAACAAACCTCAAAGCAATAAAAAAATCTTTTCTAGTCATAATTTTTTTTAATTGTCACTCATAATTTTTTTTATAATGCCACTCATTGTTTAGCTAGATAGTATTTTCAAAGTCTTTATTTCTTGAAAAAATATGTGCATAATAATAATCATGAAATAGGGAATCAATAAATTAATAGAAATGATGAATTTAATGACCTTAGAAAATAAATAAACAACTATTTACTGAAATGTAGAATTTCAATATTAACAAGTTAATGGGATAGTTAGAACCTTCACATCAAAACAACAAGGTCCTAAATTTAGTTACATAGAAGATTTGTTATCAATCTAGAATCCCTCATAGTCTCCTCGAATGCAAATGACATCAGAGTCATCCATTGTATCAAATGATTCAACTTGTGGCAAGGTGGTAATGAGAGGATGGTGTTCAATAGAATTATCCATGAAGTCATCAGAATCCTCTCTTTTAAAGTAGTCCATTTGAGGAGTTGACAAAACAACTGACCATCTTGGATTAAGTTGGTCTTGAATATTGAATACTTGCTTAGCTTGGGAGACTAAAATGAATAGATCTGATTTATGAGCCATCTTAGTGAAGTCAACTAATGTAAGCCCAAACTCATCAACTTTGATGCCGTTCTTATTATCAACCCAATTGCACTTGAAAACTGGAATCCTAAACATGGTATAATTAAAATCCCAAATCTTAGTAATAATCCAATGAAACATAGCTCACCAAATACTGGATTATTATCCTTGGCACTAGAAATTTGCATTGTTGTTGCTACAATGCTGACTCCACTATTCTAGGTTACTTGTAATTCATCACGGTCTTTTGTATTGTAGTGACACCCATTTATAACATAGCCATCATGCTTGGACACATAGTGGGTAGGACCATGTGCTATCCATCTTAAGGTTTCAAATATAGGTTCTTTGTCAGCAATGACAACTTTTACCTGTTTGAATGGGCCATAGTTATTAATATTTTTTATGATTAGTGCTAAGAATGGTGCAATTTTTACAATAGATTCAATACCTTTTTTCGCAATCAATGACTGAATGTTCGCATGTGTTCTTCTTGTAGCCACTTTTGTGTCTTAGATTGACGAGGTTCAATTTCAACCATTTCATGTGTTCTCTATAAGATATGTATAAGAGAGTGACAATAAGTTTCCAAATTTAGTTTAAGTAATCTACACATAAAATCAAAATAGTTGGTCGTTACTCGATATAAGGTTGGATGATAGTTGTATTTTCTAACACATAATGATGTGCTTGCAACAACAAATTAGAATCAACTACGGTGATATGACCTCTAGGAATAGGTGTCCCAACTTTATGGTCAACATTAGTGCTACTAGGAACCCCAATTGCATCGACATTTAATAAGTACTCTATACAAAATTCAATAGCTTCCTCTGTAATGTAGCATTCAATAATGCAACCTTTAGGGTGGTTACGGTTTCACACATAACCCTTTAATACTTTCATGAACCTTTCAAATGGGTATATCCATCTAAAATAAACTGGTCTACAAAGTCTCACCTCTCTAACAAGATGAACTGTTAAATGAATCATGATATCAAATAAGGATGGTAGAAAGTACTCTTCAAGCAAGCACAATGTCATAACTAGTTCATTTTGTAACTTATCCAATGTAGACACATCAACCACCTTCTTACATAAAGCATTGAAAAAAAAAACTCAATCTAGAAATAGCATGTCGTACATGCTTTGGCAAAAGTGATCGCAATGCCACTAGTAACAATTGTTGCATCAATGTATGATAATCATGGGACTTCGGGTCATAAAGCTTCAAACCTTCCATTAACATAAGATTTCTAAAGTTTGATAAAATACTTTCTTCTTCCTTCTAAACAATGTATAACATGAAGGTGGGAGGTAAGTTCGATTCGATTCTAACCTTGGTGCTAGTTCATACCTTAAGCCCATGTCTATAAGGTCTAGGCGAGAATTGAGTTCATCTTTTGTCTTCCCTAGGATGTTAAGTAATGTACCAATGATGCTTTTGCAAACATTTTTCTCAATATGCATTACATCCAAATTATGACGAACATGCAAATATCTCCAATACTTAAGTTCGAAGAATATGAACTTTTTCTTCCAACAATTGGTAGAAGTCACATTGGATTTATCATGTCTTGCCTATTTTTTCCCTATGAATTACAAATGACATTCATTTTCAATAGTATTTCCTCTCCATTTAATGGTTGTGGAGGTGATCGAAACTCTTGCTCACCATTGAATACCTTTTTATGTTTTCTAAAAGGATGATTGCTTGGAAGAAAGCGTCTGTGGCCTGTAAATGAGTTATTTCTCCCATGCTTCAACCTATGTGAATAGGTTTCTTGTCCACATATTGGATAAGCAAAATATCCTTTGACTGTACAACTAGATAAGTTTCCATATGTAGGAAAATCATTTATTGTCCATAATAGAACAACCCTTAATGTAAAGACCTCTCTTTGATATGCATCATAAGCTTTTGCCCCTATCCCCCACAAGGTTTTAAGGTCCTCAATCAATGGTGCTAAATAGATATCTATGTCATTGCCAGGTTGTTGTGGACCCGATATTAACAAAGATAACATCATTAATTTCTTCTTCATGTACAACCACGGTGGAAAATTATAAGTGATCATGACAACTGGCCAACAACTATGCTTGCTGCTTAAGGAACTATAGGGATTTATGCCATTTACTGAAATGACAAGTCTAAGGTTTCTAGGTTTTGTAGCAAAATTAGGCCTTCTATGGTCAATTACCTTCCATGATGGGGAGTCAGATGGGTGACACATTTTTCCATCAAATTCTCCACTTTGTGGATGCCATATGAGGTCTTTTGCGATTTTTGAGGACTGCAACATTCTTTTAAATCATGGGATAGGTGGAAAATACCACATCACTTTAGCAAGAACTCCTTTACTCTTTTCGGTTCCTCTTCTATTCACCTTCCACCTTGAAGCTCCACATGTAGGACATGAAGATGCATCTTTTAATTCATTCCTAAAAAGTATTAAATTATTTGGGACATGCATGTATTTTTTCATATTCCATTCCCAATGCATTCAATGTTTTTTTTTTTTTTTTTTTTTTTTTTTGCTGCATACATAGACAATGACAACTCATTGTTGAGAGGCAACATATCACCAAGTAAGCTTAATAGCTCAAAGAAGCTTTTATCAGACCACCCATATTTTCCTTTTAGATTGTATAATTTAACTAAAGCAGATAATTTGGTGAAGTTTTTGCAATCAGGATACAATCGTCTTGGATTAGCCTTACAATCATCTTGTGCAGTTTCAACCATTTCTACTGTATAATCCACATTACCAATATGAATTCTATCATAACATTTAGTCTTTATAGTTGGTGGTCCACTACTTAGAGTTGCCTCCCCATGCCAAAACCAAGTATGGTAACTTTGGTCAATTCCATAAAAGAATAGGTGTTCTCTAATCTTTTGAGGAGTATTGAATATCAAATTTCCACATTGTAGACATGGGTATTTGATGGAGTTTTGATTTGTAGAATTTTGAACTGCAAATGAAATAAAATTTTCAATCCCATCCTTATAGTCTTTTGATTTTCTATCTTTTGACATCCAAGAACGATTCATTTGCCTATAATAGGTGAACTCAATTCCTATATAGCAAACATAAGCAAACAATGAAAATGGAAAAGACTTAGAAACATTACCTTTAGAAAACACTCAAAACTTTTAGTTTCTCATTTGTGACATCCAAAATTTCTTTTTAATTTTCTATAGACAAACAATTAGGATTCAGATGCAATAACAATTTGAACCTCATCCTCAATAAAATAGGATTAACAATATGACAATAGAACCTTTTGATGCATGTTTTTATGCCTTTTAACATGTCCAACATCCAAAATTGGGTAATAGTTCCTATCTCATGTAGGAATACATAATCCCTATGTGTTAATTGCCAATGTACTCAATTTCATTTAAAAGAAATTTCGATAGCATTCCCCATAGTTCTCCAAGTACACAAAATGAATAAGGTATAATATGTGACCTTGTTCAAATATGCACCCAGAGAACAAGAGGAAAGACTACCAAAATTTCTAAATAGTAAATTAAGCACAAGCAATTAACTTCATAGATATTATGTTTTCCTACAATTTTGGACAATTCAAGCATCATTGCATAAAAAAGATCTTTATCACATGCTAGACAATTTAAAAGTTGTCAACTTGAAAGTGGCTTAGATAAAACCTTTTTCACCTTTGACAACTTAAATGTATTTAGTATGTCATAAGAGAAACTTTTATCTTACAATGATACTTGAATGGGAACTCTAACGTTTCATGCATTCATGTTTGATTAAAATTAAAACACAATTACTTATTGAATAATCTAATAATTATAAAACACCTAAAGATGTTCCATAATTATTGATATATTTAATGTTATCCATTACCCATTAAACAAGATTATTATAAGAAAGTATACGTATGGCCCATGATTTCCAAATCAAGTCACACTAGGCTATGTCATAGCTTTGGGTCAAATTTTGGGCCTTGATATTAAACTAAGCTAGGGAATAACTTGTAGAATTCAAGTACTCAATAAAATTTAAACAAAATTTAAAATAACGCCTCCATTATATTCTTCTAACCACCTAAATTAAAAATGACATTATAATTAAAATATGTTGGCTTGTATAAAGAAAAACACCGTACCTTCCTCAGTCTGTCTTTGTCTCAAGTCTTGCATCACACACCTCTTGTAGTCCAATATAGGTCACTGTCCCTTAAAAGATGTATATGCAAAAAAAATAATAAATAAATAAATAAAATAAATTTATTAGTAAATAATTCATTTAATATTTATGATGTGTGGTTATTAAAAAAATATTTCTTATTTTAATATTTTGTAATTACAATTGCACTAAAATTAATGTAGTGGTAGAAAATGGAGGGGTCAAATGGACTTTTGTTTTACCGAAATTCCCTTTTCTTGGTAAGACTTTCAATGAATTGAAGTTGATAATTTGGGTTACTAAAGATTTTTATTTGTTTCCAACTTATCTTAACAGTGCAACAAACATAATTAATAGCATAGTCAATATAATTAATAGTAAAGAACTGTTGAAACTCTTACTAAGGTAATAATAGGCAAATATATATATATATAGATGATTGCTATCTATTTCTAAAATAAAGTCATCCTTTATTATTTGCTTGCTTAGAATCAAAATATCCTAGGAGCAAAATGCTACTTGCTTCTTGCATATAATTTAAAAAATTAAGAAACAAAATTAAATTCAAAGCACATATATTACCCTAATTAAAATGTTATCTTCTACAAAGGGATGACCATAAGAAAATAATTGCAATGAGATTTTCCATCCAAAATAAAAAATAAAAACCATAAATTTTCTTTACTATTATTATTTTTTTCTTCCTTATAATGTATTCAACACGTAAAACCATTTTTTTTTTTTTTTTTTTTGACAATCATTCTCAAATTTGTTTTTTGTAAATAGTATAATAAAAGTTACTATAGATATTAGACATGCAAAAATAAAAAAGAAAATTTTGTATATTTAATTTGAAAAGCAATAAAAAAAAATAAAAAAGAAAAAAAAAATACAACCAAATATAATCTTATTTAATTATTTTTATTTTAAAATTCTAAGGTTCTCCTTTACAAGGATTTGATCATTCATAAGGAAGTACAATACTCAAGAATTTTACTTTCATTTATACTATAATTGAACAAAAAAATTTACATAATCTAGATAAAAGGACAAATGGGGTGGGATTTCCCTAAGTTCCTATTCACTTGGGCCCACGTTAAGGATGGAATAATAAACATATAGAAATGAATATTTTATTTTTAATTTATAGAGTTCTAAACAACTTAGCGGGAATACATCTTACTATAGGAAACCTCTCATCAAGAAAACTACCAATTCTACATATTTATTTAAATTAAAATATTCTAATTTCACAACCAGATTTTTTTTTTCTCTTTTCATGCCAAAGCCAACCCATAAAGAAAGGTACAATAGAAAATGAGAAAAGAAAGCCCACCAGCTTCCACATGGTGGAAGCATTTATAATGCATACATATTTTCAACTCATGCTTACCACACAGAATCATGATTTCTAAATTGCAACCCACGAGTCAAAAGCATATTTAGTAAGCACTAGGACCTAGGTTGTTCTTCTACACAATTATTTCTCAAAGTTTCCAAGAACTAGAACAAAAAGCTGGTAAGATATTTTGATTTATGCAATTAGATAAGCTACTTTGAGATTCAAGCATGGTGTATGTCCATTATTGTTACCTGAAAGTTCAAATTCAACCAAAACCTTAATGATTGTAATTCATAAAGTGACCTTGTTTTAATGGGTAAAACTTAATTTCATGTTACCATCTATATGTTGTATGACCATAAGAGTAGTAATGCTTGAATATGAGTCAGCCCCAACAAAGAATTGAACTTACAGGATTTGTGGGTGATCAATTAACCACTACATCAAAACTTTGATAATAAATAAAAATGGACAAATCTTTGTGATATTGCTTATAGTTTTCAGATTGAACAATTATAGTTTCACTTATAATCATGATTAGAACCAATTAACTATTTACTTTTTATTTCTTCTATCAAGTTTCACTCATTTTCTTTAGGAAAATGAAATCATCACTCACTACGAAACATCTGCAAATAGTATGTTGGTAGTTTGGAAAATCAACAATCCAATTTCCATAGTTCGATAATCAAATTCATTGGGCCTACAACATGATATCAATAATCTCCAACATCACAAATTCACCACAAGAGTCATGAAAAAGTGGTTTGATATATGCCTCCCAAAACAAAATAGTTGCAAAACCCATTGCAGAAAATTCATTTCCCATAAATTAACAACAATTTTGCATGTATGAGAAGAGAATCTAGCCGTCGCTTTCCAAAAACAGAGTTCTTACCACCACTTCCCAAAAAATAGAGCAACATGCATCATTTCATTCCAAGTAAATTGAAACCCAAAATTTACAAAAAAAAAGAAGAAAAAAAAGGACTATAATACAAAATCTAAATATGAATAGGTACAAGTTAGAGCTTACATTAGGTGTCAATGCCAAAAATTGCAGTCGGATGCCAAACAACATGGAGGAATGGGTTTCTAAAAACAACATAAACACAAACATAAACAAATTGTTATATTTATTCGATTAAATATTTAGCCTTAACAAACACCCCATAAAAAATCATAAACACCCAAAAAAAAAAAACCCTAAACTATAAAATCGAAAATCTTTTGAGAGAAAGAGATTTACCAGTCAAAGATTTAGCTAATGGTGGCTAAACATGGATTTCACCAGTCTTGTAAGGGATTCTTTAAAAGGGTTTGGAAAGGGAACTCTATAACAAGAAATGAAATAAATGACTAGTGAATTTTTATACAAACATTAAAATAGTGAAAATATTTAAAGGCGTTTGGAAGACTAGGAAAATCACAAATGGTATGAGAAAAATCAGAGCATTGAAAATTTTTTACGACCACAACAAGACTGTGAGGTCTATCATATGCCATAAAACAAGAAGCATATATGGTTTTCACGACCTTAAACATTTTCTTATCGATCTTCCTAAAAAACCTTTGGACAATATCAATACTAGTTTCATTAGCATAGACGAATCTGCCGATAGTAGTATATGCTTCCTCCTCAATTAGTCAGACAGTAGCAGAGGCCTCATTAGCAAGATGAAAAGGATAGTTAGGGTTTCAATGAAGTGGTGGGGAAGCCAAACAATAAAAGGCAATGGTGTTTCCAATTTATTGTTGCCTATTGTAGATCTTAGTGGTGGGGAGGGTTTTCTAGGTCAACCATTGTCAAGGGTTTTAAAAGGTTGTTCATTTTCAATAATTTTGGAGCAAAATAATTCTATGAGATATATAAATATATAGTTATAATTCCTTGACACTTGGCTAAAACGTCAAGGTAAAATAATAACATTAGAAAGCTTACCATTAAATGGTAATGTAAAGTAAAATTTACTACAACAAATAATGTCACTTCTAATAAGCGTCATAAAATTGAAAATAATATACTAAACAATGATGCTTCCAAACAAACACCATTGTATATTTGATAAAACGTTAAATAATGACACTTTATAAAAACGTCAAGAAATAAAACGTCATTGTTTTATATTTTTGTAGTAGTGGAGACATACTGTCTCAATCCCAAGAGATATCATGGTACCTCTATTGAGAATACTTATTACTATTAGCTTCCATCAATAATGACCCAATCTATAGGGAATATGTGATTAGCTAATGATCTCACTCGTAGGTTAAAGTCATTACTAACTTTAGCACAAGCTCAATATTCTCTCAAGGTTGAGAGACAACATAATGAAGCAGTTTGGTGAGGTCATGATTATTTGATAGCCTTATGTTATGACTTATCGTAGTTCTTGTCTAATGTGTAACCATACACACTAGTGCACTCATTATGGGAAACTCATCCTGATAGCTAAGACTAGTCATCTCTCTAATTAGGAGGTAGTGCACTACAACCTCTAATGGGTTGCCAAAACCCATGAAATGGTTGTGAACAAGTCATCGATTTGCAAGGAACCAATGACTTAGATCTTTTGTACAACTCCTAATGTACCTAAGTCACATACAATGCAAAAGATACAAGCAAAAATGCTCATAAGTATAATACATGGAATGAGGATAGATAAAAGTAAAATTGGAACATCATTGAATAAATAATGAATTTCAAATTTATTACATCATGTCATGTTTTTAAGGGCTCTATCCTAACAATAACAATAGTGATTTAAATAGATGTAATTTAACAAGCTATAATGATAAAATGTGTGTGTGTGTGTGTGTGTGTGTATGTGTTTTATAAGATAGTAGCGGTAATTTTCTTAAAACTCAATGATATGTCGTTGTTGAGGTTTAGAAATAGATTATCCTATTAATTTTATGCATATTTCATAATCAAGATTTAAAATTAATTTTCATATAATGCAAAGTTTGTACAACAATAATTTATTCCTACTTAAGCAATTGTTTTGTAACTAATTCCTTTATATTTAATTGAGATACATTTTCAAGTGTTGTTTATTATTGCATAATTCTTAATTATTTGGGAACTTGCGAGAAAAGTGATACGTCGTTATGGATGTCTCCACCAAGAAGAGATAAAGGGTAGGTAAACTGCTAAAATATCATGCTTTACTTTTGAATGTAAGATATATATATATCATGAAATTGATCATATTCTTCTAATTTTCTTGTAGATGGATGAAAAGGAAGAAAAACAAAAGATTACTTCACCAAAAAGGTTAAGATACCTAACTTTAAAACCTAAAATTTCTAAAATGAGAAGTGAAGAAGTGAAGATTGATATTCAATATAATGATGATGGTGAGGGAGTGGATGAGGGATATGTACAACTTGTATCATACTTGGGCGTGTTAGCACAAACCATGGTACCAGTATATCATATTGATTGGAGAGTAGTGCATGTTGTATTGAAGGAGAAATTATGGGATTGCGTTAAGGTATATAGTAATCTATTGAAATTATTTTCCTGTATTTTGTGTAGACCTTACATACTTATTAAATAATCAAGATCTTCTTATAAAGTATATGCTAATCTACTAAAATTATTTTCCTATATTTTATCTAGACCTTATATGCTTATTAAATAATCAAGATCTTATATTTTAGGGTGCATTCTTGGTTGATGAGAATAGCAAATACAACATCATATCATCCATTGGGACTAGCTTTAGATCATTTAGGCACACATTGACGAAAGAGTATATCCTGCCTTATAAGGATAAGTTCGAGTACCTTTTGCAGCAACCAATTAAATATAATTACATTCCAATTGAAGATTGAAGAAAGTTAGTGGCTAATAGGTTATCAATAGAGTTTCAAATTAAATCAAAAAAGGGAAAAGAAAGGAGGAAAAAATACGTCTATATTCATCAAGTGAGTAGGAAATTATATGTAGGACTTCAAGAAGAATTAGTAAGTTGAATTAGTTTATTTCATTTTGTTGGACATTTACTTTTGTATAGTTTAATTACTTCACTTTTTTTTTCTCGATAAATGCAAAAGATAGGTTCAAGGAAACCTATTGATAGATGGGTCTTGTGGAAGCTCGCAAGGTTAAAAAAAGGTGAATATGATGATATTACGAGGCTTGTAGCGAAAAAGATTGTAAGTTGTCAAACCTATATGCAGTTTTAGTCAATTTCATTTATTTTTTATTTAATATGACTCTTGAAGCATCTTATATTTTTTGGAGGATGAGTTGGTGAAGGTTGTTGAGGAAAGAAATATTACATGTATTGCCCAAAAGGATATCCTCATGTTAGTATTGGGTACACCGAAGCATCTTGGACGGGTTAGAGGAAAGTGTGGGAAAAATAAACCCAAACAATTCTTCCACACACCAAAACCACAAAAACTCTAGAAAAAGAGGAATGCCAAAGGATGTTAAAGGAGAAAGTAAAGACCTCGGAAGAGAAGATTATTGCTTTGAAAATTGAAAAAAAAAAAAAAAAACCCTCATACCCCACTTTGAAGTGAGCAGTACAAACATAAAAAAACAATTGTTGCAACATGAAGAAATACAAGGGAAGACTCATTATAGTGCTCATGTGGAGGACCCATCAACACAAGGGATTTGAAAAGCTTATCCACTAACTCATGTATATATGGCTTTTCCTAAGTTAAATTTATAGAAACAATATATAAAATAACTAAAATGAAATACTAAGGATTATAAAATATGTTTTTACAGGTTTATAAATGCAAATTAGCTCTTGAAACTGAAGAGAACATTGTTGCATGTGGAACTTATTTACGAGATTCAAAGATTTCCATTAATGGTTTTGATATATTAGTGGTCATCCTTTACCCTCTTCAACCTAATGTACTTCTTCCATTCCTACTTTCTGAAAACATTAGTACAATAAAGGAAGGTATTGGATATGAAGTTTTGTGGCCTGTTGCATTTGTGATGGATGATGAAAATGATGAGGTGAATAGAGTTATACCCAAACTTTTGAAGTTAAGTTATATTTTCCTACACTCTTGTTTTTTTTTTTTTTTTTTTTTTTTTTTTTTTTTTTTAATGTCATGCATCTAGTTATGTGTTTAGGATGTTGGAAAGAGTAAGAATAAAATGAAGAAGATATAAGCATCCCCAAAGAAAATCAAATATGAAAATCCTAGAGATATACAACTGTTTTCTAAAATAGTTTCAGCAGTGTTGGAGAGTAAACTGACACCCAAAGTCGACTTTCCAATCAATGTTTTTGGGATGAAATTTCAAACCTTCATTTTCACAACTGAAATGGAGGATATGATTTTTGCAAGAGTTGACTATAAATTGTATATGTTTCTATATTTGGTGAGATCATTTTATAAATCTTTATGTTACATTCATGATATAAATAAGTAGAAGCTATTTATTTTTTAAAAAAATTTAAGTAATTCTAAAGTGGTGACATTTCATTAGATGGTTGCATGAACATTTGGATAATACACCACATGAGAAAATTTTATTTGTTCATCCAAGGTTGGATTAATAGCCCCACATATTGAAAAAAGAGCAAGATTCATTACTAATCGTCTAATTGACTCCAAATTAGCAAACCTCATTTTTCTTCCATATAACCCAAAGTAAGTTGTTAATCATAATTTGTTTTTAATTTCTTAGCCTTATATATACTATTTATCTAAATAGTATGTTTATATGTTGTAGGTTTCATTGGGTTTTGGCTGTAATTGACCTAAAATCACAAATAATCTACTATTTAGACTCGTTATTACAAAAGCCATACAAAAATGTAAAAGATATTGTGAACATATAAGTCTACCATAATTTTAGTTTTCATGTCTCAAAATGAACACTAAAATAATCTTATTTTTTGTAGGGGGTTTCAAATTTTTGTATCTTAAAACAAGAAAGGGTTTTAAAAAGAGCTAAAATGGATCATTATTGAGATTACATTTTTCTCTTCTCCCTATCTTTTTGTTCATTTTCTAACTTTTTAAAGACTTACCTACACTTAAGTTGTTCTCTTGAAAGTTTACTTGATTTTTGAAATGCAAATATTCTATATGGCTTTCTCTCACTTGAATATATATGAATTTTCTTAGCTAATAATTGTTTTTGTTATTATTTCCTATTCCTAACTTGAGTTAAAAAGGATACTATATGTGTTTGTTTCACCACCTTATGAAAATATTATCTAAATTGCTATAAATACAATGTATTCATATGCCCATTATTCCACTAGTAATGAAGTAGTACTAAAAAGGAACAAACCCATTTTTCATGTGATTGAAAGATTTATGATCCATTTCCACCTACAATTAATTTTTCAAGAAATAGTAATGGAAAATAGAAGAAAAACAAGAATTTTTTTTAAAAAAATGCACAAGTACAAGACTTTTTTTCAATCATATTCTGATGTGGAAGATCAAACCTTAGAAAATTCAAGCATAAAAAAAT
Source organism: Vitis rotundifolia (assembly GCA_030254885.1). Taxonomy (NCBI): domain Eukaryota; kingdom Viridiplantae; phylum Streptophyta; class Magnoliopsida; order Vitales; family Vitaceae; genus Vitis; species Vitis rotundifolia. The sequence goes on along the minus strand of CM058160.1, from coordinate 18,110,940 downwards.
TTAATATATACATAATTAGTCAATTTGAAATGTTGGTTATAGGAAGAACAATTATTAAATTTTGATCACTATATCCATTGCATTTAGAATCCTTTAGAACCATTTAGATGTGTGTGAGGGTAAGAAAGCAACGAGAATCCTTTAGAAAGCTTTGATCATGTTACTTAGGTGAGAGTTGTTCTTTACATATATATTTTTTTTTGCCTTAGTATGTCTTATATACATCCTACATTTAGTTTACATGTTTCTTGTTAGGCACAACTCTCACTCTCATTCTTTTTCTCTCTCTAATCTAAACTCTCTATTCTTTTATCCATCTTCAATCAAATTGTTCATATGTAAAACATTTATTCCTTATAATTACTAATTGCATTTCTCTTCTATAATGTCAATCTATGAGATGTAAAAGGAGGCTAATACTACATATTTCCAAATATGTTATTGATAATTGCTCTTGAAGCTTGATTGATATACCTTAATGAAGTCTTAAAAGTCATGATCTTTTCTAAGGGATGTTCTCACACGAACAAAAGTTAACTATTCTCTTTTTCTAAAACTAATCACTGTTCTTAATAAATGTAATTAATCATTACCTTTACCTATTCATTTTTCTTGTCCATATTTCACATATCCATGTTATTTGACATTCTTATATTTTACCCAATTTAGCCCTCCAAGTTTTAAACATGGGAGCTTAGGGTATTATGCTAGACATGTATTGCCTTCATTTAGGTGTAAATTTTACTTGAACTAACATTATGTCATTCATTGCTTTTCTAAATTAAAAATGTTAAGGATGAAAAAATTGAGAAAATTTATATGATGTCATATTTTATCATGATATTTTGTTGATATAATTTTGCTCATAGGGCCCCAAACAGTTGGATGATGTCATGTGTGGATATTTTGTCATGCGATACATGTGAGACATAATTGCAAATAAAAGCCTCCTAACATCTCAGGTTCATTTACCTATGTATTTTCATAAGTACATGAGAACTTATAAATATATTTAATGTTGCATATTAACATATTTTCTCTCGTCATATATTTTAGTTTGAAGAGAAAAAAACCTATTCACGAGCCGAGTTAGATGAAGTGAGATGTGAATGGGTCTCATTTTTTAGCACTCTTATCTCAAACCAAGTATAGTGGGTATGTGACTTTTATAATTTTTAATAAAATTTCAAACATAAATTTCAATAAATGTTGCATATTTCCTCTTTGCAAGGTATAAGGTGACATTTTCAGTTGTTGCAATTTTCAGATTACAAGATCATAGGTAAGATCTTATTGTCATGCATAGATGTTAGATTTTTGGATACTTTTGGGTACATATCTATATCTTTTAAAAGATATATTTAACGAAAGTACAAATTTATGTTTTTTTATTTATTATGTATGCATGTTGGGTTCTTTTTGCATAAATTTTGGTACATATTAATATCATTTTAATAAAATTTCAAATACAGACTAAAAGTAATGTAGTTTTTTTATCTACTTGCAAGAGGTTGAATAACATTTGTAGTAGTTGCAATTTTGAGAATACAACATCAACATAGGTTCTTGCTATCATGCATGTAAAGTTGCAACTAGTTTTTTATTTTTTTGGATATTTTTAGGTACATATATTATCTATATTTTTTCCCCCAAAAGTACATTGCTAGATTTATTTTTATTTTTATTTTTATGTATTTAGGTATAGGTTTATATATTTTTAATTAGTAATTTTAACTATAAACATAAATTAATGTTGTTTTGTTCTCATTTGCAAGAGATTGGGTGACATTTGCAACATTTACAATTTTTAGAGTACAAGATCATTTATAAGTTCTTGTCATCATGTATAGCTATTGAATTTTTTGGTAAATATCTATCATTTATATATATATATATATATTTGATAAGAGTACAAGATTATGTATAGTTGCTAGGTTGTTTGTGAATACATTTGGATATATTTGGGTACATGCTTATATATATATATATATTATTTTTTAAAAAAAAAAAAAATTGAAATATAAACATAAAGTAATGTTGTTTTTTTCTTACTTGCAAGAGGTTGGGTGACATTTGTAACACTTGCAATTTTTAGAGTACAAGATCATGAATAAGTTCTTGTTATCATACACAATTATTTAATTTTTTGTTATTTTTGAGTAAATATCTTATATATATATCTGATAACAATACTAGATTATGTATACTTGCTAGGTTGTTTGTGGATACATTTGGATATATTTAAGATACATATTTATATTTTTTAATGAACTTTCAAACATAAACATAAAATAATGTTGTTTTTTTTTTTATACTTGTAAGAGATTGGGTGACATGTTTGATATACATTGGACATGGATTCCTTTCCATTGAATTTTTAATAAACTTTAGAAAATAAACATAAAATAATGTTACCTTTTTCTTTCTTGCCAGAGGTTAGGTGACATTTGCAGTAGCTGCAGTTTTAAGAGGACAAGATCAAGCATAAGTTTTTGTTATCATGTACAACTACTTGATATTTGCTTATTTTTGGGTAAATATCTATTTTTTTTTTTAGATATATTTGGTAAGATAACAAAGTTATGTATAGTTGCTAGGTTGTTTGGGAATACATTTTGGTACATGTTTATATCCTTTTATTAATCTTTCAAATATAAACATATATTGATGTTGTTTTTTTCCTACTTGCAGAAGGTTAGATGACATTTGCAATAGTTGCAATATTTTTTAAGGCACAAGATCATGCATACATTCTATTTATCATGTATAACTATTGGATTTTTGGGTACATATTTGCCTTTTTTTGGATGTATATGATGATAATACAAGATTATGCACGAATGTTAAGGGTTTTTTTTTTAGTATATTTTTGTCAATATATTTGCCTACATGTTTATATATATTTTTAATATATTTTATACATTCATGTACTTTATATATAATAATAATGATAATAATAATAATAATAATCTTTGAATTTAGATACTTAGGATTTTGTTCTATGATATGAAAGTTAATATTTAGTTTTGATCATGGATTCAATTTGGCAATAGATTCAATTTTGATGCAGATCATTTGGGCAACAGGTTAAGTTGTTGACATGTTCCATATGCATCCTTGATATGAAATAAAATAATTTCCTTGATATATGAACAAAGAAATCTTGACATAAAATAAACTTTATTCCTTGACATAAGAATAAAGAAACCTTAACATATTAAAATTTCAATTTTGACCAAAAAAAAAAAAACATCATTAAAATACGTGTAAATTAAATTAAAAAGCATATAAAATAAAATTGACATACATCATATTTAAGCTTAACATATGTTGAATATAATCTTGACAGAATAGTGAGTCAACCTTCACATATGTTTAACCTAACATTGACTGAAATGGAAGAAACATTGACATGACATGTGAATACTGGTTTACCTTAACATATATACCTTATCTTGACGATGAAAAACTGTCAATGAAGACCTTTTTTCTTGTAGTGTACTTTCTTATAACAATGAGGCAGTGGCATATTCTAAATAACCAAGAAACCACCGAAAGGATAAACACATAGATAGGAACTATTAAGTGATAATGAGATAGTAATAAAGGGAGATGTGGTTGTGGAGAAGATCGCTTCTATAAAGAACTTAGTGGATCCCTTCATGAAGACTTTGCCTACTAGAGTCTTTGATGGTCATAAGGATAACTTAGGTGTTAGATGTGTTCCCAACATGCTTTAGGTCTAGTGGGAGTTTGATGGAATTGAGCCCTAGAAAGCATCACATGATGTAATATATAGAAGTTCATATATAAATTGATTTTTGTTTCGTAGTTTCCTATTTATTAACTCTTTTGCATTAATCAATTATTTGAGCATACACGTCCACATCACTTGCAATATACATGACTTGGGTGCATTAGGAGTTGCACAAAAAGATCTAAGTCATGGGTTCCTTGTAGAGTGATGAGTAGTCCACATCAATTCATGGATTTAGATAATCAATTTGAGACATAGTGTACTATCTACTAATTAGAAGGATGCCTTGTCCTAGCTACCAAGATGGTTTTCCCTTAGTGAGTGCACTAGTATATGTGATCTACATTGAATAGGAAGTATGGTGAGTCATGATGTAAGGTTATTGATTATCATGATCCACCAAGCTACTATACTACATGGACTCTCAACTTCGAGAGGATATTGAGTATATGCTAAAGTCAATGAGAGGTTTTGACCTATGGGTGAGACCCTTAGGTGATCACATATCCTTATTGATTGGTCACTATTGATGAAGGCTGGTGATAACAAATATTCTTAATAGAGGCACTTGTTGGGAACCTTATATTACTCCATTCCCATACCCTGGATTTTGTAGGGTGCATGTAAACTATCATAGGCTTCTCTAAATCTATCGTAGCAGAAACATATGGTTATAAAAACCATATTAGGATAAAGATCTAGAGAAAAAGTGCTTACACTTGGATTTGGATGTTCCCAAATCAATTATTTGCGGTAAAGAACATGTTTGAATAGTTTGGATGTCTCGTACCCCCAAGATCTTCTATTTGATGACTTGAACCAAAATTTTGGCACTTCAAAGTGTGGTATTTTGAATGGTGGAAACCTTGGCTCTCTCTCTCTTCCTGTTTTTCTGGAGGTTGAAGATGATCAATTGAAGTCATTAAGAACCCTAACCTATAAGGGGTATTTATAGGGTTTCCCACTAAGCTTAAGTGACTTAAGCCCATTAAAACTTAAGTCACTTAATCTAGCCCAAAATGGGTCCTAAATGATCAATTAACCACATAGGTCCATCTAATTAATCAATTAGCCTAATCTAAAGACCTTGTTCATCATCCCATGTGCAACATTTCATAATTACCAAAACACCCTTTTGCACAAGAATGAACCTAGAGCCAATCCAATCCTCATAAACCATGGCATTATGGTATATGAGCTCAGAGCGGTGACCATTGAGACCTATAGGAGTACTGGCTTCTTTAGAATCTAATTTTGAAGTTGATTCAACATTCCACTAAAGAGAATCAACTACACTTTAGTATCCTATGTAAATAATAACGAGATGAAGCTTGGGTTATGCAAACTCCCTATGAACTAGTGTCTATAAGCTAACAAGGTAATGTTATCACCTATCAAGATTACCTCTCTAATCCTTGAGTTTCAGATCTCACTTGTTATGTGATCAATTGACATACTCTAACTTCAAGGATTATATATAAAATTCCACTAAAGAAATTACTATGATCGCAGATTTTGTGATCACATGTCCTTTGGAACACCAAAGATGACATACTGTCTTAATCACATGAGATATCATGGCGCCTCTATTGAGAATACCTATTACCACAAACCTTCATCAATAATAACCCAATCCTTAGGAATATATAACCACTTTAGGGTTTCACCCATGGGTCAAAGTCACCTGTTGATTTTAACACAAGCTCAATATCCTTTCAAGGTTGAGAATCCATGCAATTTAGTAGTTTGGTGAATCATGACAATTGATATCCTTGCGTCAGATTCACCGTAGGTCCTGTCTAGTGTGCATCACATGCACTAGTGCACTCACCATGAAAAACCCATCCTTAAAGTCAAGACAAACCATCCATCCAATTAAGAGGTGATGTATTATAGTCTCTACTAGATTGCTCAAATCCATGAATCGATTGTGGACAACTTATCTACTTACAAGGAAACCATGACTTATATTTTTTGTGCAACTCTTAATGCACCCAAGTCATGTATAATGTAAGAGACATGGGTTGAATGCTTAAATCAATATTAATACACCAAAATGATAACAAAAGGATAGTTAAGTCTAACTTTTTTACATTATGTCTTGCTTTTAAGGGTTCAATCCCGATAGCACCATGATATCTCATGGGATTGAGACATTGTGTCTCATTGAGTGATTTAAAGGACATATGATATATAAGACTATGACTATAACATTTCCTTAGTAGAAATTTGACATATGATCCTTGGAACTAGAGTATGTCAATTGATCACAAAATAAATGGGATTTGTAAGTCAAGAATTGCAGAGGTAATCTTGATAAGTGATTAAGGCTCAATCCCAATAAATACCACTCAACCTTATTCAATAAATGAACAAATACTAGAAAAGTTAGGATCAATATAGAGGTGCATTAAGGATGATTTGCAAGTGAGTGAGTAATACGTAAAGAGTTGAGAACTTTGAATGAGAGAAATGAGTAGTTAGTAAATTTAATGCAGGTGTTCTCTAATCAATAAATGAGCAAGAACTCTCAATTTATAGGTTTTCAACCTCGAATACCTCAAATAGTAGAAAAAAGTCTTGATTGGTCAAGCTTCGGTTCGATCAGTTGACTAGCCGTTCAGCATTAAATGCACTACAGTTGACGATTGGTTGTTTTCAGGCTTTGGTCGGGCCTCAACCAGACCTCGACTAAGAAAGGTAAAACCTAGACTAGAAATGCAAACTCTTTACAAGAGAGAGAAAATGTTTTATTCCTTAGACCAAACCTCGACTAGGAAAATGCTTAGATTAATTCCCAACCTATTGAGCCCGTTCAGGACCCACTAGACCAATTGGACCTTTTCAGGCTTAAATACTCTTTTCATTCCAAAACCTTTCTAACACTTAGGCAACATCATTTAAGGATTTCTAAGTCAATTTTAAATTACTTTGCCTAACATTTTTGAAGTGTAACTCAATTTCAGATAAATTATAAACATTAAAGCTCGATTTTAGAAAAAAAAAAAACCAAGTATGAAAGAATGTATAAAAATTATTTAGAGTCTAAATGCATGCAAAAGACTCATCTTATGAATGTTATCCTAATCTTAATGGGTCTTTATACATCCAAAACTTCATAATCTTTGAATTTTCTTAAGCAAACTTATCCTCTTCTAATTTTCTTGTTATAAACCTAAAACTTAACTTGATTTAAAATAATTAGTATACATAACCATGTTTTGTCATCATCAAAACTTGATTAAGAGAATCCTTGAACTAAAAAAGATTTCTTGAGTAGCAAAAGTAAAGAATACATAATTTAAAACATAACCTAAAAGAGTTATTAAAAGGTGCAAGTACACTAAATGTTTTTTTTTATTTTTTCATTCATCTAAATTTTTTCATATTGAGTTTTATAACAAATTTTTAATAAGACTATTTTGATAATCTAAAATCATTTTATATTCTTTTTTACCTTTTTTCTTTCATGAGATTTCTTTCTTTATTCTCATAGAGTTTTACCTAACAACTTTTTTGTTTAATTATGATGGTGATTTAAGAGAAAATGCGATAAATATATTTATATTGAAAAGGTGTGAATGACCACACACAGTTACTAAGAATAATTTCTTGTGCATTTGATGCTTGTGTTAGAGATTCTATAAGTAAGACACTAAGGTTAACGGAAAAAGCAATCAAAAGTGTTATTTTTTCTAATTTATCTTCTCATAATCCTTTCTTTTGTTCTTTTCTAGTCTTAATTTAGTTTGTTAATGGCCATGATTAAGAGGTTATGTGATCATAGTAGCACTTCAATCAATCTGGGTCCTCCTTGAATGGATCAAGCCCATATGATCAATCCACTCCGAAAAGAAATCTAATTATTTGCCCCTAAACAAGAATAAACAATTTTTTCATTTTTATTATCATTTTTACTTATATTAAAATAGTAACAAATTATGATTTCAACCTCACATTCTTATATATATCCAAACATAAAAAATGGAATTGCCAAATTTATTTATATTTAAGAGAGAATAGGAATGAAAATAAATTAGGATTTATTTATTGAAATCTAGAAAAAGGAAGTTTTCAATCTTGTTTTCAAGTAGCAACTTTGAGGGCTTTAGGGCTTCTTATAGGTGAATATATGCATCTTTTTAAGATATGATAATGCCACTATATATACAAATTAATTGCATATGAAAATGATTAATGAAGCCAAGTGGAGAGAGTAAAAAAATTTATGGTTAAATAATAAAGAAAGGAATCATATCAATTTCATAGACTAATAAGATTCTCTAGAGAAACTATGCCTATCAAACTGGCCACCAAAATGCTAAACAACATATTTATTGAAATTGAGTATGATTTTGCTTAAAATTAAAGATATTTTACTCATACAAGTGTTGACAGTACTGTTCTTTAAATCCAACCTATGATTTCTTATGGAAGATGTGAGGTGCTAACAACCAAACATCCCCCCAAGATAACAGTTGACATTGTACTAAAAATCAAAACAAGGAGTTATGTTTCGTGCTTCATTTGACCAGATAGGTAATATCACATGTTGTACTTGGCAAGTACGTGGGATGCTCAAAAAGATTAATGAAAAGAGAACATTTGAATTTGTCAACTCTTGACGTATTTACTTTTTCAGATGTTTTATTATAACGTTTGTTCGGCATCTTAGACAGCATATCCGTACCATTCAAGTTAAAAATGGATGTAATGTACTTCATTTGGTGTGGTTGATGTTGATGTTTGAACTAATATAAATTCATTTCTATAAATTTTGTTGGTGGTGGATTCCATCCACCAAATGTTAATATAATATATATATATATATATATATATATATATATATATATATATATATATATATGTTCTTTGTGGTAGTATGTTTTAAGGATGTAGGACTTGAATTTGAATTAATTTTTGGTATGGGACTTAAAGACCCATCACTTGTACCAACCCAAATGTCATTTGGAGCATTTTCAGCAAATTTTTATAATTATCACTACAGCAATATGAGCTAAAGGGCATACAAGAAACCATGGTAACTATTAAATTTTGTAAAAAGGAAAATATAATGGAAAGAAAATGGAAATAAAATGGAATAAGAGAAAAAGTGGAACAAAAGAAAAAGTAAAAAATAAAAATAAAAATATATTTAAATTAAAATTTTTTTATAGATGGTTTTAAACTGAGTTCATTTATTTTAATTTTTTTGATATAAAAATTAAATAATTTAAAATTTTAAAAATTTATAATTTTTTTTTTCATAGAAAATTATTTTCTTACTTTTTTTTTTATTAACTTCAAATAAAAGATTTTTTATAGCTAAATTACTTTTGAAACTATCGTCAAAATATTTTTAGATATATAAGATTTTTTAAGGGAAAAAAAGTTCAAAATTTCAAATTTTATAAATGTTTAAAAATAAATTTAAAAAAACCTTATCTTTAAAAAAAATATATTTGAAAAATTTCTTTCACTTCAACAAAAATTATTTCAAATAAACTTAAGTCCAATGGTAAAATAGACCTACTCATATGAAATAAATACTACTAAGGAGGCATTAATCACAAGCTCGGTAGCCACATCTACATAAGACAAACTCTAAGCACGTGCATGCCCATGCCTCACACATGCACTTTCATGGAAGGCCTTGATCCACTCCTCTTGGAGGCAATTGGACATGCCCAAATCTTATATTTTTGCCACCTTACATGTACTTGAAAGTACCACGGCTTGGTTGGGTCATTATCACTATTACCCACTTCTCTTAGTTGACTTTTCATTTCCACAATACTATATTCCTAATAAAAAATGGTTTGCAAAGAATTAAGGTAGGGTTTATCCTTAATTTATGTTGGGTGAATGGTAGTCCTGATGGTGATTTATATTGCGAGTGGTTGTAACAATCAATATTGTTTTGAAGTATGAAGCAACAATAGAAATTTTGAAACTTAGAGCTTGTTTTGTCATATTTTTTTAAACTCATTTTAAAAAATTGCTTTTAAGGTAAAAAATAAAAAATGGTTTTTAAAAACAAGTACAAAAAAAATATCAAACGAAATCATATTTAAAAAAAAAAATTGATAAAAATAATTTTTACTTATTCTTTAAAATTATTATCTATTTTATTTTGTTTTTAAAATTTGTTTTTAAAGAACAATGACTAAATAATGTTTAAAATTTTTTAAAAATACAAAACTGTTTTTAAATCACTCAATCAAACAAATTTTTAATTTCTCATTCTAATGGTTTAAAGAGAATAAATTATTGAAGTGTATAATTGTTTTCAATTTTATATATATTCATATGCATACTCATCAAACTTCAAACACTTGTGAAATATGATATACCATATTATAGTAAAAATACTATATCATTGCAAACATATTATATCATAATAAAACCAATAGTGAGTAGAATCTGTTTACTAAAAGCATATAATAGTATAATAATTAATTTATCAAACAATAAGATGATTTATCAATATTTATATCATTCATATTTGTACGAAGTATTTCATAATTTTTTTTAAAAAAAAAACATCCCTAATCAATATATCAAATATCTTCTTTTTTATTTGTCCAACTTTAAATCAAAATTTGAATCAGAATGTGAAAACCAAAAAAAAAACAATTTTTATAATCGAGGATACTGTATTGCTCTTTAACAAGCTTACGGGGCAAAGTGTTAGGCTTTAAATGTAACAAGAGAAAGTATGTCAAATGTTGAGGGGATGATAAAGTATCTTTATTCATAATTTTTTTTTATTATCATCATTCCACATATCTTACAAGAATATATTAATGGTGAAAAAAGAAATGTACCATGTTATGATTTTTTTTTTCCTATTGTTACAAATTCCTCAAACATATATTTTTTTTAAGAACCTTCCTATTATTGTTATGAAGAAAATATCATATTGTATTTTTTTTTTTTATAATTAGAAAGGAAACATTCTATTTCAAGAATTTGCAAGTCTTTGCCATTCCTATATGAATCTATACTATTTATAAGGATTTTTCCATTATTAAAAATTTCTCTATTGCCATGATTTTCCATTATACTTTGTTTTTCGTAACTTCTTCATTTGTTAAATAAAAATCATATATGTTATCAATTATTTACTCATTTTATTCTTCTTCTTTCATATTTTCTTATAATTTCATTTACACACAATTTTAACATATCGATTTAATTATCTTATTATTTATCTTATTTCATGTTTAACTGAATATAAAATAAGATGAGCAATGTGATAACTTATCCAATCCCATCACTATTTAAATATGGAATAAAATATGAAACCCCTCTTTTATCCTATCCCTATCCCGTTCTATATCAAGTCAATCAAACACAGCCGAATTGGGATACCCACATTCACAATACATTATTCCTTAAAAATGTTTCTGAAACATGAGGGCCCAAAACATGATTTAACCATCCCAAGGGGTGGTTGAGATCAACGTACGTCTATAGCCTTAATTTAAGATGAGCACATGATGTCACAAATTTCTATATAAACGAAGCACCATGTATAGAATGGCAAGTCCAATAAGAATTCATCAATCTCTGAGCAACCAAAGTGACCAGAGGCAATGGCAACTTCACTTCTCAAACTCATCTCCAGCTTTTTCATCCTCATCTCCATCTTCATATCACAAGCTGTTGCACAATCGGATGGATGCCAATCCGAAAGCAAAAACAGCTGCAACAACAAGTCAGCTGCACTGCCCCTCAAACTCATAGCCATTGCCTCCATCTTGGTCACAAGCATGATAGGCGTGTGCTTGCCTCTTTTCTCACGCTCAATCCCAGCTCTAGCCCCTGACCGCAACCTATTCATCATCGTTAAGGCCTTTGCTTCGGGGATCATTCTAGCAACCGGGTTCATGCACGTGTTACCGGACTCTTTTGACATGTTATGGTCCCCTTGCTTGAAGGAAAATCCATGGCACAAGTTCCCCTTCACTGGCTTTGTGGCAATGTTGTCTGCAATTTTCACTCTAATGGTTGATTCAATAGCCACTAGTTTATACACCAAGAAAAACAACACTGGTGTTATTCCGGAAATCGAAGTAGCAGATATGGCTGCAGACAACACTGGGGAACACTTCCACGGACACCATCATGGACCCAAGATTGGAATTGAAGGCTCACAATTGCTACGTTACCGCGTTGTTGCCATGGTAATTGCTTCCCTTTTTAAAAAAAATCCATATATATGCATATTTGCATGGATGTGATAAGTCTATATGTTGATGCAAAAGTAATTTTCTGGTTTCAATCGTCTAGAGGAGAAAGAAATCTAGTAGACAGACTAAACCTAAGTTTTTCTAGTGTTATCTTTTGGAAAACAAGGAAGGTTTCCTTCATCTACGGTAATTTAGCCCTGCCTTTGCTTTCATTAGTTGACCTATTCATGGATTAGCAAACCAATTAATTTCAAATAGTTTTTCTTTTTCTTTTCTTCTATTTTATTTTCCTAATTAAGGCATGATGTCATTGTGATCCTAAGAGTTAACTTGATCCAAAAATCATTTTTTTTTTTTTTAATAACGAGACATGTTTGACTTAATTTGATTTTAATGTTATTTATTTATTTATTTTAAAAAAAAATAGAAGAAGAAAGAAAAAGAACTATCAGACAAAACTTGGTTGGTAGGGATGTAAGTAATGACCCAATAGTGATTAATATATGGTTCTTAGTTTCCAAAATGAAAGGGATGTGTTTGCCTAAAGTCAAAGCAAAAATGGTTTTTCAATTTAATCATGTTGATCCAATCCGCTTAATGTTTTATGTTTTCAATCACATCATACTCACCTTGGCAAATTGGTGAGTGCCTTCAACTAAAAAAATTTATAGTGCCTTCAAACCTACCCTCCTCAAAATCTAAATCCTTTGATTAAAACTAAAATGAAACTAAAAATAAATTAAAACTAAAATGAAATTAAAAATAAATTAAAATTAAAATTTTCTAAAACTATGTTCTTCTAATTAAAATTTATAACTATCTTTCTTTTTCTGTATCTTTCATTTTATTTTTTATTTTTTATTTTTGTTGAAATGATGGTACCTTCAAGGATGTTTGGTAAAACTTAATACTTATTTTTAATTAATTTAATTTGATTTTAAGTTAAATTATACTTAAATTGTTGGTTTAAAATTTATTACTTAATTTTTATTTTATGCATTAAGATTGTTTGAGAAAATTAACTTAAAATTTATTCTAAATCATCAAATTAATATATTTATTTTTATAAATTATAGTCAAAGTAAAGTATATAGAATAACAATGGAGTTCATGGAATAGAAAAAGAGATCGTAGAGGTAATTAGGGTAAATGAAGATAAAAAAGTAAAATAAAGATATAAACTTAAAAATAAGTTAATTGGTTTTACTTATTACTTAAAATTGTTTTTTTATTTTAAGTCATACCATTAGGTTATTTTACCAAACAGACTTAATTTACTTAATAACTTAAATTTAAGTTATTAAGTTAGGTGGTGTTTGTTTTTTGGCTGAATAGAAAAAGCCAAATATTTTAGCTTTTTCTATTCAGCCAAAAAACAAACACAACCTTAGTTTACCAAAAACTCACTTAATCTCTAACTTTTATTTTTCTAATAACTATAAATCATTTTTAACACTGAATTCATTTTTCTACCTCTCTTAGTTTAATTTTCATTTTAATTAACCTTTGAAATTTAAAAGCATGACATAACTGCACTAAATTATATTGTTGGTATGCAGGTGCTTGAACTGGGAATTGTGGTTCATTCAGTAGTGATAGGGCTCTCAATGGGAGCCTCAAACAACACTTGCACAATAAAGCCTCTTGTGGCAGCCCTTTGCTTCCATCAAATGTTTGAAGGAATGGGCCTTGGTGGCTGCATCCTTCAGGTAATTACTAATCTATATCTAGTATATACAAACAGTACCCCGGCCCTTATATTATATATGTTCGATTAGGAATTAATGAGAAAAATGTTGCATGCATGCATCTAGGCTGAGTACAAGTTCTTGAAGAAGGCTTTGATGGTGTTCTTCTTCTCTGTGACAACCCCATTTGGGATTGCGATTGGGATAGCTTTATCCAAAACATATAAAGAGAACAGCCCTACCTCATTGATCACTGTAGGACTACTGAACGCCTCCTCGGCCGGACTTTTGATCTACATGGCTCTGGTAGATCTCCTCTCTGCTGACTTCATGGGTCCGAAGTTGCAAGGTAGCATCAAGCTCCAGATTAAGTCCTATGTTGCAGTTCTTTTGGGTGCTGGTGGCATGTCTGTAATGGCAAAATGGGCTTGATCTTCAGCTTTGAGATCATGTCATTGCAATTTACAAATGCGTGTACTTATGAGTTGTTATGTTCCTGTCCTATCTATAACCTCACTTATCAATTTCCTTCATATATTTCTAAGCTTTGCCCACTATTTGGCATGAAGCTCTCCAGCAAGAGCACTCATGTGTTGTCATGTAATCTGATGTATCTGAAGAGATCAAAAGTCTTTTCCCTGCATCCTAGCTGGCTAGTGTGTTGCTTTCTCTTCCTTGATCAGTTTGATGGATATGTCCTTTAAATTTTATTTCATGTTATGATGGTAATGAGTACATTTTTCAGGCAATGAAGTTAATTGTTGAGGAGATCACAACCAGTCAAATGAGAGCTTTCATCACTCATGTACTTAATAATTATACCAACAGCCCCCTTAGCACTTTCAAGTGTTTTTTGGCTTGGACTACCAAAACTTTCGTTGTTCTCTTAACAAGCAAAAATGGGTTTCAATAGATTTTGAATTATGTTAAATTAATCTACAATTCAGATTCATGAATATGATTTAAACAATGATAAATCCAATACATACAAAAAGGAAACAAAACAAATTGCAAAATTATGAAGAAGATGATTTATTATAGGAAGGCATATATAGTGAAAATGAAACCAAAAAGCAAATTGACAAGGAAGAAGCTTTTTTATGTTACCCGAAACTAATTATATTGGGCTCACTAAGGCCCAAACCAAACACCCAAATCATGTCAATTTTTTTGAGATTTTTTTATAATTTATTTTATTAAATTGAAAATCATACTTAAACCTTAGGCTATGTTTGGTTCTAGAAATTTTGAGAAAAAATATGAGGGAAAGAAAATAGAGAAAAAAAGTAGAAAGAAAGAAAAAAATAAAGGAAAATAAAAAATGGGTTTGAACTCAATAAGTTATTTTTATATGTTTTTTAAAACTTATTTTACTTATTTCTTTCTATTATATAAAGATTAAATAATTTATAAATTTATAAATTTTTGAAAATTTTTAATTATATTTAATTTTCTTTTATATTTTCCATAATGAAACCAAAACCATTTTCCTTAGCATTCTTTTTCTTTCCTTAGTACTTTTCCGGGAACCAAACATAGCTTTAATACTTGTGTATATAGGCATTGTTTTAGGGTACATCTCTATTCAATGGTGAGACTCTGACAAAAACATGTCCGTGGATTAGAAATGAATTTTGGATCAAATTACTTATTGAAAAAATATAGTGATAAGCTGGAACACTCCTTTAAGCCTGTATGAGCTCGTATACCTATGATCTTTAATAAACAAATAAAGACTAAACTTGTCACATGATGGTTGTAGGTAAAAATCAAAAACCTTGGAATAAAAAAATTAAAATCATTTTATTGATCAAAATTAATAAATGCATATATTCCATAATTTTATTACAACCAAATTTTTTGAGAAGTTAGTTTCCTAAATTAAAGGCACTTTGATGGAAAGTGTATTTCTATTTCTATAAGGATGTTAGTCTTCTCTCCACCCTATAAAATAAATGTTCTATTTCATCAATAATACGCATAAGAAAAAGCCTAAGGGTGAAGGGTTTAAGGAAGAGAAACACGGTTTCTACTATACTTATTGTTTGGCCTCTTCAAGAATTCTTTACGAATTAAAGGTATGTCTTCTCTTAATAATGTGACTGTGAAAATCATATTGTTCTAAAATCCTTGTCCATTATGATTTGTGAAAATTAGGGTTTGGTTTGCATAATTATGGAATTAGGGTTATGATTGTTCTATAGGAATTAAGGTTATGATTGTTCTATAGGAATTAAGGTTATTATTGTTTTTCATAAACAAAGAAACCCTAACATGTGGTATCATAGCTAGGGTTCAAGAACTTATGATTTTCCTCTAAATATTATTCTATGTTTCTCTCTTATGATATCAAATTTTGATGAATTAAATTTATTGATTGTATTTTTCTGTTGCAATTGAAACATTTTGTCAATATTTTGTATTTGATTTCTTTCTGAAATCATTTATGGTGGCTTCAAGTTATTATATGAATTATGATTTTGTGTCAATTATTATTTGCTTTTAATTGTCACATAACTGTTGATTGCTATTAATATACAATTTGAATAAATTGAATTCTTTATGATTTTATATCATGAACTTGATCCTTTTATGAAGGAATTGCATATTGTACAACTTGGGATCATAAGTTATTTTTGGCAAATTGTCTTTCATGCTTCGATAATAGTATTATGAAGGTTTAACATGATTGAGATTTTGTTTAATTTGATATTCATATTTTGTTTGTTTGTAGTCACCAAAGTGACCAAACTTTAATGTCTTGAATATTGAATTTTATAATAATTATTTATATTATACAATTTGAAATTCACTTATGAATGGTTTGTTCAATCACCAAAGTGACCAAACCTTAAAGTTTTGTGTCTATCAGATTGTATAATATTATTATTAATCACCTATTATGTAATGCTTATAGATGAGATGATATAATGACATATAAGAATGATTGAATTGTTATGGATTAAAGACCATTTGGTTGAAGGTCTTATTATGGGTGATTATTTATATGAATTATACATTATGGATGTTATTGTCAATGTAATGCAAATTGACACTTATGAGATTTGGAGGTAGAATTCACATACATATAAATGGAGCTAATTACGTGAGA
Source organism: Vitis rotundifolia (assembly GCA_030254885.1). Classification (NCBI taxonomy): domain Eukaryota; kingdom Viridiplantae; phylum Streptophyta; class Magnoliopsida; order Vitales; family Vitaceae; genus Vitis; species Vitis rotundifolia. The sequence goes on along the minus strand of CM058160.1, from coordinate 18,094,188 downwards.
ATTTTTCATATAATCTCAAATTCTTGTTATAGTAACATGCCTTGCATGTTTATAATTTTGTATTATTATTGGTGTATAGAAAGCCCTTGATATTTGCCCTATTTATGAAGTCTCATTAAGTTTTTATTTATGTTTGACAATTTTGATTATGTTTTTATTTATTTATATAAATTTTGGTTTTCCAATAAGCTTATATGTTTAACTATTATATAATGTTTGTAGTAATAGTTAAATATTGATCAAAATAATGTTTATATGATAATTATATTATCACGTAGGAGTTCATATTATTTATAGTGTGTTAGTCACCAAAGTGACCATACTAGAAAGTTTGATAAACATCCTCTAAATTTTGAAATTCATATAATGTAAAGTTTGTTAGTCGCCAAAGTGGTTGAACTTGAATGTTTCATGAATTTCATATTGAGTAATACATACTTATGTTATTCAATTACTCATTACTTATGGATGCTTGCAACATATTTAAGTACTTGTTGAATGAGTATATTGAAAGATATTTAAGGATTTACCCAATGGTTCTTTATGAATGATGAATATGATGGGATAAATCATATACTTTAGTTAGATTATATTTGTACATCCAAAGATGGCTAATGTATTTTTAACATGGGCTATGAAGTTATCCATTAAAATATATATTAAAAGCATCATAAAGTTATTATATATTGTAATATCTACCTGAAGAAGAGTTGCAATATATATGTATTGTTTTTCTAAATTATTTTTTTGAATCTGGCTATGTTTTTTCTTATAGCTTACCAAGTTTAATCATGAAAGTATGATATTTTAAGTTACAGTATTGTCCTCACATTTGCTAATTATTTCACAAGATTAAGTTTATTATTATTTCTTTAAATAAAGAATATCCATGATTAAGGACTAATTAATATCATCATGAATTTTGATGATATGTAAGAAATGAGTCCTTCAAAATGATATGACTGCAAGACTAAAGATCTTGAAAATAATCGACGAATTTTCATATCATGCAATCTTGTTTTAGTAGAGACCACTTCAAATCTATCCTAAACACTATTAAGAATGAGTGTCATGATATGACTTAATTGGTCATTATATTTCTTTGAAAGGAAACAAGATTAATTGATGAAAATTCATTCCCCTTGACGACTTATGAAACTTATAAGAGGTCTATTATTAAGGCCTACAAGAATTATGAATGAACCAATTAAATAGATGATTCTTGTGAAATTATCAAGAATCATAAAAGGAAACTCAAAATGTTGAGTGTCACTTTATTGAAAAATTATGAATAGTTGAAGGATTGCATAAATTGCAAATTATAATTTAAAAGTACAAATAAGTTTTGTTGTTTTGTATGATTAAAATCATATTTAATTAACGTTTTCCTTTTAATGAGATTTAGAAGCAAAATCAAAGTATGAAGTTAGACAATCATGTTTTAAGGTGGTAAATGTTATAAATGCCACTAAACTCTTTATGCACTTGATACTTATGTTATATCAAGTATAATTGTAATTTAATGTTATTTGGTTAGGAGTATGTCAAATATCTCTTACTACCCCAAAGGGTATACAATTATAATCCAAATCGAAGAATCATGATTGATTGTTAAAACTGACAATGTATGGTTCATTAAGAATGTTTATATTAGTGGAAGTGATAAGTACCATGAAATATGGTTACCTGAGGAGTTATAATAAATTGTCTTTAACTTTATAACTTCTGAAGATGCCGCTTATTATTAATGAAGGTTAAAGTTAGTAAGTAGCAATAAATGATCAATCACTCTTAAATAAAGTTAATTAGACCTGTTATGTATAAGGAATGACATTGAAAAAAGTTCTTATAAGAAACCCTAACATGTGGTTTTGACCTACGAGTGACATCGTAAGCTAATCATATATTCCTTATGAATGGGTCATTATTGATGGAAGTCAATAGCAATAGGTATTTTTAATAGAGGCACCATGATATCTCATAGGATTGAGAGATGATCCTAAGGTGTGTTAATGGAAACTATTGTCATAGTAGTTCCTTAAGTGGAACTTGACATAGGCTCTTTAAGAGCTAAGATATGTCAATTGAACACACAATAGGAGAATCTATAACTCAAGGATAGTAAAGGTAGTCTCAAAAGGCTAATAGTTTTCACCTTGTTAGACTATGGATACTAGTTCATAGGGAGATTGAACGTTATGGATAGCAGGTCACAAACTTAAGCACATAGTGTCTCATTGTTATTTACATAAGATACTAGAGTTTAGTTAATTATTTATAGTGGGATATCCAATCAACTTCAGAATTGGATTCTAAAGGAGCTAGTACTCCTATGGGTCCCAATGATCCCCACTTTGAACTCATATACCTTGTTAGCATAGGTTATAAGGGTTAGACTGGCTCTAGGTTTACTTTTGTGCATAAAGGCATTTTGGTAATTATGCAAGGTTGCAAGGGGTAAGTGAACAAGATCTTTGGATTGAGTTAATTTATTAATTATTAGGTCATGCTGAGTTAATTAATCAATTCTGACCCAATTTGGGCTAAATTAAGTGATTAAAGCCCATATGGCCTCAAGTCACTGAAGCTCAACTTGGAATCCTATAAATACCCCATAAGGGATAGGGTTTTCATCACTTTTTGTTTTCCACCATCCAAAGAGAAAGAGATACATAGCATCCATCCCTCTTTCCTTTCCACAAGAAGTGTCTTAAGAACAAGGGTGAGTCATTGGGTGAAAGATCGTGGGTTTACGAGACTTTCAACCACTTTGAAGTCATCTTCAACACCTAGCAATATCACCTACACTGATGAACATTTAGTCAAGTGCATAATGCAAGACTCCAAGAAGCTTTTCAACTTTTTAGGTTTGAAGTTGTCTTTCTCAGGATCAATGTCCTTAGATATTTAAGAAGAACCCCTGTGCTTCTGTAATAGGTAGATTTATGTATGTGATACTATGTGTTAGAATTGATATTTGTTTTACCGTAAGGATAGTGAGTAGATCCAAGATTATAGGTTTGGGCAGATGTCAAGCATATACTCATAAGTATCTTAGGAGAATGGAAGAATATATGTTTGTGAGCCTTTGTAGTGAGTTTGTACTCCTTAGGTATCGGGAATTAGATTTTCAATCGATAATAACTCTCGTAAGTCTACCTTTAGGCATGTGTTCACTCTAATTGGCATTTATTGTTCTTTTTGAAGCAACAAAGGAAGCCTTTTAGTTTAAGTATAGTTTCCCTAATTGTATCATCCAAGATCATGTTTTATGATTATAGTAAGGTGATGGCACAGTCTAAAGAATTGAAGTACCACTAGAAGAGAAAATGTATAGAGAGAAAATGCTACATTTTATATGAAATAATTCAGAAAGGTGATGTGACTTTGAAGTAGATTCTTTTTTATGGTGGCCAGTCTACTTTTAGGACTAGTGGGAGTTTGTTAGGATAAAACCCTTAAAAGCAAGACATGATATAACAAATTTAGACTTAAGCTTCCACTCTATCTATCCATTGTATGCATTGATATTGATTTCATTTGCATTGTATATGAATTGGGTCATTAGGAGTTGCACAAAAGATACAAGTCATCCTTGTAAGATGATAAGTAGTTCACAATTAATTCATGGATTTGGCAATCTAGTAATTGTTGGCATCTTAGATCTAAGCAATGGAATCAACACCAATTTTTCAAAATAATAATAATAATAATAATAATAATCTTTAGGGCTAAAGTACTAACCTTTAGGTTTAAATGTTCCCAAACCTTAAATTCCAAGTGTTAAAAACGAACTCAAAGTTATTGGAAGTCTCGTAAACCCTTGATCTTCCGCCCAATGACTCAACCTTGTTCTTGGTGTTAGCATTAAGCCTCTCAAAGCAAGACATGGTGTAACAAAGTTACACTTAATATCCCCTTGCTATCCTCTTGGTGTATTGACATTGATTTGACTATTCAACCTATGTCTCTTACATGGTACATGACTTGGGTATATTAAGAGTTGCACAGAAGATACACGTCACAAATTTCTTGTAAATAGACAAACAACCGGTTCATTGATTAGGACAATCCAATAAAAACTATAGTGCATAACCTCCTACTTAGAGGGATGGTTTGTCTTGGCCGTCGGGATGAGTTTCCCATGATGAGTGTACTAGTGTATGTGATGCACACTGAATAAGACCTACGGTGAATCATGATACAAGGTTATCAATTGTCATGATTTACCAAGCTACTATACTACATGGACTCTCAACTTTCAGCGGATATTAAGTCTGTGCCAAAATCAATAAGAGGCATTAACTTATGGGTGAGACTAAAGTGGTCGTATATCCCTATGAATTAGGTCACTATTGATGGAGGTTAGTGACAATAAGTATTCTCAATAGAGGCACCATGATATCTCATGGGATTGAGATAATGTGTCCCCTTAGATGATCCAAAAGAAATATGATCATGAAATTTGTGGTCACAGTAATTACTTTAGTGGAATTTGACATATGCTCTTTGGAGTTAGAGTATGTCATTTGATCACAAAAAAGTGGGATTTGTAACTCAAGGATTTGAGAGGTAATCTTGATAGGTGATAGCATTACCTTTTTAGATTACAGACATCAGTTCATAGGGAGTCTGTATGTAGTGGATAGTAGGTCACGGACCCCAGCACTTAGTGTCTCGTTGTAATATACAGAGGGTACTGAAGTGTAGTTGACTCTCTATAGTGGGATGTTGAATCATTTTCAGAATTTGATTTTGAGGGAAGCCAATACTTCTATGGATCCTAGTGGTCCCTACTCTGAGCTCATATTCCTTGATGGGATGGTTTATAAGGGTTAGATTTTTAATTCACTTTTGTGCATAAGGGTGTTTTGGTAACTACCCAAGGTTACACAAGGATAAGTGAGTGGTATCCCTAGACTAGGCTAATTGATTAATTAGGATCTTGTATGGTTAATTAATCAATTAGCAACCTTTTTGGGATAGATTAAGTGACCCAAGCCCATGATGAGCTTAAGTCCCTTAAGCTTAATAGGAAGGCTATAAATACCCTCTTAGGGGGGTTAAGGTTTCCAAGTCTTGTCATTCTCCCTTTCAGTCCAGAGAGAAAACCCTAGCCTTCACCTTCGAGATCTCCATCATCTCAGTGCCTAGACACAATTAAGAGTCATCGGGCAAAAGATCATGGTGTTATAAGATACTTTACAACTTTGAAGTAATCTATATAAATTAGAATCGATTCGAGAACATCCAGATCAAAAGTATGTGGCTTCATTCTCTAGATCTATGACTTCTATGGTATCAATAGTGGTTTTTGAATACCTAGTTTTCCGTTGCGATAGATTTAGAGAGTCTATGATAGATTTTCATGCATCTTATAAGATCCAGAGCATGGAAACGGAGTAATCCAAGGTTTCCAACACTTGGCACACTTCTGGTGAGAAGAAAAAAAGGGTGGAGGCTATAGCTCTCTTTCCCTCTAGATGGTGGAAGACAAAATGTAATGGAAACCCTAACCCCTAAGGGGTGTTTTTTATGCAGGAATAGGGAGTGGGAATAGACATCTTATTCCTTTTCTTCCTTATTCCCATGTTTGGATAAACTTTATGAAGACAGAAATGGAATAAAAAATGATGCTGGTAGAAATCAAATCCAACTTATAAGTCAAATTTGAATTGATCATAAATAGGTGGCATTCTGATTCATTGAACTCATGAGATAATATAAAATAACCTAAACTTACCATTTTACCCTTGGATTTTATTCTTCAAGCCTAATGCCTTATCTTCTCTACGATAGGTGATTATCCCAAACTAAATCAATCAAACTTTCCACAATATTTAGAAAAAAAATTTCAATTTCTAATTTCTAGGGTTTTGGATGTTTATTTTGATTGTTGGATCCAAGATTTTTCATTGTTCTCTACAACTATGTTCTGAAATTTTCCCTATACATCTCTGATTAAGCTTACCTTATTCTCTCTTTCTTCTTCTACTTCTTTCTATGTCTTTCTTCTTCTCTATAAATCAAATGTTTTTTTTTATTGATTTGTGTTTGGAATCTTAAGGTTTTTTTTTTTTTTTTTTTTTTTCCAAACTTAAAGTGTGTTTGGTTCAATCATGTTTGCTTGAACTATCAGATTTGATTTTTCTTGCTCCATTCTTTGCTTGGTTTTGTAAATCATAGAGAATCTTTGATCCAATGGATCACCAAGTGTTTGATTTAGGAATTTGGGTGTGTGGGAGTTTTGGTGGATTTTGTAGGTATGTCATGTGAAAATTTTTAGGTTTCATCCTTGTTATGCTAATCATAACTAGATTTTATTTTTCTTTTACCAAACATAATATTGGAAATTTTTTATTCATGTTTTTATTTTTAGTTTATATTATTTAATTAATTATCTGTTCATTTATTTATTTTGCAAAACATAGGATTTGGAGATTTTAAGGTCATTTCAAACAGTTGTGATCTTTAGTTATGAACATGTCCATGTTGGCTTCCTAGCCTTGTTATATTTGAAGTGATTGCTATTTTGATTGGGTTCCTAAATACTTATCTACTCAACCCGATGATCATTTAATGTTATTTTGTGAAATGGCTTCCAAAAGCAACCTCGCTAAGATGTTAGGGTAAGGAATTGTAATTTAGGCTTTTGGTTTCTACTACTCTTATGCAAAGGGTATCTTAACCTTCTTCATTTTTATATTAGTTTTTGTATAGAACAAGTAGTTTTTTATTTTGAGGAGAAAAAGAAATGTATTTATTAAGCATTTGAATACTTTGGAATTGGGAATATATTAGAAATAATTGAAGACCCAGTAATGAAGTCAAAAGATTAAAATGAATTGTATGTAAAGGAAAATGAGTATGTTATAAATGTTGAATTATTCGGGTTAATTCTGGGAATTTTCTTATAACTTGGGATTTATTTGTATAGTATAGAAATAGCTTAGAAGGATTTTGTGAAATGTGCATGCTTATGGTAAGAAACTTTAGTTTTGGGATTTGTTTGGTTTGCTAGAGAATGAGAAGGCTAGGAAGGCAAGTGATCTAGAGTTGATTGGAAAGCAGAATGACTTTAATCCCAAATTCATCATAGGATTTTAAGGATTGGGAGTTGGTGGTATTGAGTGCCTCTTAGAGATTATTTGGGGTATTTAGAGGAAGGAAAGAAGGGAGAGACAAAATTTGATGTATAGTGTTGAGTTGATTCTATATAAAGTCTCATTGTTGGGCTTTAATATAGAAAGTATAAAAAAAAAATATTGCAATTAGGTGAAAAAAAATGAATAAGAGAAGTAGATCAACCTGCAATCAATGCTCTCTACAAACCCATCCCACCTACAAAGTCAAGAATTGACAGTTTTCATGTTGAAGAGCATTTGTAGACCACATAACATGAGACTCTAACAAGATATCTTCAACTTAGAAATACAGAGTTTCTAACTCTTCAAAAACTCTTTGATTTTTTTTTTTTTTTTTTTGTCCAAAAAACTACTTCTCCAAGACTCCTAAGTATTCTTAATAGAATAAAGCTTAACTTGAGGAATTCCTAATATGGAAAAACAATAAAGCCCAAAGATGTCACACCACCTCACAATGAAAAAGCATGCAATACCCTGACTACTCTTTCTTTTTACAAGAATACCAGTTCAACAGTACATAATCACTATTTCTCAACTAGCCTAAGGTAACATTTTTTCCAAAATTCCCTGCAACCTCAACTTCCCGATAGCACACAGGAGCACCCACTACAAACATAGGAAATCCCACTTAGAGTGAAAATAAAGAGTACCACAATTAACGACTAATTAAAAGGCCTTTCTTTAACTGTCTCCAAATTAGAGAGCCATGGACCATTGACTATTGTACAATAAATACAAATGGAAATTAGTACCTAGGATGAAGAGTAGATTGATTCATATCATGCACCTACAAGATTTTTGTATTTAGTGGTAAGACCAATTGTACAAGTAATAAAGAGAATAACATCATTTATAAACTATCTACCATTTTTATTATTTTTATTATTTTTATCCATCTAATTGGTGAAGAATAACATCACCTTGAAAATTTGATGAAACAACTAACATTTTCCTTTAAAAAATTATTGAAATATATTGATAATAATTAAATTATAATTTTATTCCATTTAATATAGAATTGAAACCAAATAAAAAAACAATGGTAGTTTTTAAGAATATATTTCATTTAATATATATATATATATAAAGGACTCTTTGAAAACATTTTCCAAATAATTTTCAAGAAGTAGTTTTTAAGAATAATTTTTAAAAATAATTCTCATTTATTCTTAAATACAAAATTTTGTTTCGAAAGTTAATATAAAAAACTGTTTTCTCTGCTTGTATTTTATGAATATACTATACATTTATATATAATACAACATTTTATATCTTCAATTGACATATAAAATGAACCTAAAATAAAGTGTACAAACAATGAAGGTAGTGAGAATAAACACAAAAAACAACATAGTAGCCATGAAATGAACGTAGAAATGATATTGCTTAATGCCATGTTCTTGTTATTATTATTATTCAACTTAATTGTCAATACATAATTCCTTTCTTGAGTTTGGGCAAGTTCCTTATAGTTGAACGGATCATGGTGTTTTGGATTCATAGTTGCATCTAACTTTTATTACTGTGTAGTTTAGTTTATTTTTTCTCGGCTTCTTAATAATATTTTGAATATTCTGGTTCAAATATCTAAGAGAATTTTATCATCAAGTTTCCTCAGAAGTTCCAATAACTAAAAAAAATTGAATTTGATATATATGCTGGATGAAGTCTAAAACTGATGCAATAACGTATTTTATCTTTACAAAACTACTAAATTTTTTCATTCTGATGACATTTATATATATGCTGTATTTGAATTTGATATTTGATTTTTCTAATTAAGAGATAAAAAAATGTTATGTGATCAATATGTTGAATGAGGTCATGTCTAGGGCAAGCTTCTTTGACTTCTAAATTAATTTCTGGATTCAACGGTCAAAGAATTGGAACAATGTCTAACATCAAGCCCAAGAAAGAATATGGGTTTTAACATTCACAAATTTACAAGCATGCATTCACATTTGATCCATCCTGCAATTAAACCCAATAGACTCTATCAACTTGTAACTAATTTTAACATAATTTAAAGAACCATTAAAAACTCTATTTATACAGATACAAGCGTTATGTATAAACTTTGTGACTACTAGAACCTTGGTAGTCATATTATTGAACTTCACAAAAAGTATGCGAAGTAGTACTAGTTTGGTACAAACAAATTTTCATATATTAATTTTTCTTTGCTTATAGAAAATTAATAATGAGGTCAAACATAGAATATTTAATTTTTTTGTTCCTATTAAAAACATAGAATGTTTTTTTTCTCTCCTTGATGATTAGGACTCTTGCATAGTTATGGACCTCATTGAGATGGAAAGGAGATAAAAACTTACCCTGATTCTATATGTTATAGTGAACAAACTTAATATGTTTACTACACTTTGTACTGTTATAAGGAAGCGTTATCAGAGGCGAACATTGATGGAAATACTTTTAAATATAGTATTTTTGTGAGTTGAAAATCTTAATTGATTGATTTATAGGAGTGATATAGCATGTATGGAGCAACTTAGGATGGATAGACATACTTTCACCACGTTATGTCCTATGCTTTATACTATTAGTAAACTAAAGGATTCAAGAAATGTTGATGTAGAATAAATGGTTGAATTCTTCTTGCATATTCTTGCACATCATGTAAGAAATCGAGTTATCAAATTTCAATTCTTGAGGTCTAGAGAAATTGTTAGTAGACATTTAAATGAGTATTGAATGCAGTCATTCGCCTACAAGGAATATTACTAAAAAAAATTGGAACTAGACTCTGAGAACTCCATAGATAAGATATGGAAATGGTTTAAGGTATATTAATTATAAATTTACTTTATATAGGTTTAATTAATTCATATTATAGCAATACTAATACTTTTATTTAAATAAATTGTCTAGGAGCTTTAGATGGAATTTACATTCGAGTGAATGTACCTAAGAGAGACAAGTCTAACTATTAAACAAGGAAAAATGAAATTGCAACAAATGTCTTAGGAGTTTTTTCTCAAGACATGTGGTTTATTTATAAATTGCTAGGTTAAGAAGGATCAGCCTAAAATTCTCAAGTGCTTCAAGATGTAGTTAATAGGAGAAATGAACTGGTAGTTCCACATGTTAAATGTGTTTTTTATAAACTATTGATTTCATTTTAATATATGATATATTTTTTAAAATATGTTTTGGAATATTCATTTTAGGTTATTACTATCTTGTTGATGTTGGCTATATAAATGGAGAAAGATTTTTTGCCCTATATAGAGGACAAAGATATCATCTCAATGATTAGAGAGAAGGACACTTGCCAACAAGCCATGAAGAGTTTTTCAACATGATGCATTTTGCATCAAGAAATGTTATTAAGAGATGTTTTGGTTTGCTTAAACTACGTTAGGCTATACTTAGAAGCCCTTGTTTCTATCCAGTAAAGACACAATATAAAATCATTCTTGCTTGTTATCTTTTTCATAATCTCATAAAAAGAGAGATGCTTGTGGATGAAAAATTGGTTGAGTGTCTTGTTGAGTTGTGTGTTTTAAGGAATTAAAATGTGATAATGGGTTTAAACCAGGAGCATTTTTACAAGTGGAGAAGATGCTAGAGGAAAAGCTTCCAAATAGTGGACTTAAAGCAAGTCCACATATTGATTGCGTGTGAACACTTTAAAAAAAAAAAAAAAAACAATGCCATAATGGATATGCTAACCCATGGTAGCTAGTTTTCTTGAGACAACGAAAAGAAAATGGTTTTATGTGATCAGGATGTATTCAAAAGTTGGGTCAAGGTAAATATATTTACAATACTTCCTATCTTGAATTTTTATTCCACAACATCTTGTTAATTTATTTGATGCATTGGCATATTTTTTTGCTTTCAATATATTATGTATTTTATATGCTTGAATATCAATTACATTTTAATGCATGCCATTGTTAATGCTTTTGGGAACATAATTAGGAGATATAGTTGGAAGTGATCATAAAAATTCAAATAGACCCTTTTATATAATTAATTTCATCAAAGGAAAGAAATGATATATATTCTTGATCATTTATCTTGTCTTCAAACCAATGTGGCATGAGATTAATATTTCTTTATGTTAGTAACTTTTATGTTAAAGATGCTAATTATTTTTTGTATATTTTATAGGGGCATAAAGATGCTAATGGTTTGAGACTCAAAACATTTCCACATTTTGATGATCTAAGCCTTGTTTTTGGTAAAGATAGTGCTAATGGAAAAAGAGTGTGAAACCAAGGTTTGGTTAATCTCGATTTTGATGATAACAAAAAAAGGTTTAGAACTAATGATTATATTTCAAGTGTGATTAGGCAAAACGATTTCCAAAGTGGCAATCATAAATACAAATCAAGCCAAGGAGAAATCATGAAGAAGAAGACCACCTCAAAGAGAAGTGTTTTTCAAGACCCAAGCTTCATAAGATCTTTTTTTAAGGTTATTGGTGCACTAAGATTTTCATGCATTACATTACTTACTTATGCACCAAAATCATTCAAGAGTTATTTTGTTTTAAATATTTTAAAATTGGATGATTTCATGTTTTCAACTAAAACCTTGTGTCAAATGTTTCCAAACTTGTTTAAAAGGTTTTAAGTTGAAAAAGTTGATTGTTGAGCCAAAAACGGCTTAACCGGTTGAACTGGTTGAGGAACATGTTGACCCCCAGCTCAACCGATCTAAGAACAGGTCGATCCCCAGCTCAACCAATCTAGGAACAGGTTGACCCCCAACTCAACTGGTTGAGGAGTAGGTCAACCCCCAGCTCAACCGATCTATGAGCAAATTGACCCTTAACTCAACTGGTTGAGGAGTAGGTCGACCCCTAGCTCAACTGGTCAAGGGGTGCAAAAAACCTTCTCTCTTTTCCAAAACAGTTGTTCAACCAGTCAAGGTTGAACCTCAATCGGTCGATCCCCACCTCAACCGGTTGAGGTTCGGTCAAGGGCCCATCGAGGTCCAACAGTCACCTGCCAAATATTAAATGTTAACAACTAGTCAATCAGTCGACCCCTAGCTCAACCAGTCGAACCCCCAACGACTAGTTTGGTCGTTTTCTTCTATAAAAAGGCTTCAATCTTCATTGTTTCATGAGCTTAACCTTCCTAAATATTTCTTGAATATATTTGAGCCTTGGAAGAGTGTTTTTTAGTGCACCATTATTCTAAAACTTGTATATTATTAGTGCACCATTCAATCCTAGTTTACTTGTATCATTTGAGTCTAAAGTTTTGTACTAGGAGTTTGTGAAATTATTTGTATATCTTTGAGAGGAAGAATCTAAGTGTGAGGTATCACTTAGGGGTTCTCAAGTGTGGAGTATCACTTGAGGGGTTGTTCAAGAGTGGGGTATCTCTTGAGAAGTGTAAAGGGTGCTTGGAGCCAAAAATCTAAGAGGGTGGATTGGAACCATAATCCAATTGTATTTCTTGAAGGCTTGGTTTGGAAGCCTTGAATTAGTGAAACCTCAAGCTTGGGATTGAAGCTAGAGGAGAGTGGATGTAGGCTGGGTTAAGCCGAACCACTATAAAAATCTTGTGTTTGCATTCTCTCTTCCCTACTCTTTTACTTTATATGCAATTGCCTTTACATTATTTTATTATATACTTGCATATATTTGTCTCTTACATTCCCATAATTTAAATTTGCAAAAAGAGACAATCACCCTATTCACCTCTAGGGTGACTACCATAGGTTTGAATTGGCCTAATTTTTCTAACAAAGATCAATGTTAGTTGCCGGTATTTTGGAGGAGTTAGATCAAGATGAAGCAAGCAATGACATTGGAGTTGATGACTTAGAAGTCGATGTCTCTCGTACTCATACAACTACATCCACTCCAAGTAGAATGGAATGTTCATCACAACCTCATAGGAAAAGAGCAAAGAATGATAACACAACTTTAATTGATGTGATGATAAGAACATGCAATGCATTAGATAGCCTTGTTGCTAACTTCAACCAACAAACGAAAAGGGAAAATAGAGTGGTTGGTGAATTGGAACAACTTCCTAATCTTAGTAGGTTTGACATATTGAAATTAAGTCAAACTATTATGAATGACCTGATGAAAGTCAAACTTTTGTTCAATTTAGATGAAGACCTTAAGGTTGAATGGATGAAACAACTTCTTCAAAACTCATGAATTTTTATGTTGCATCTTTGTTGATTTATTGTCTTTAGGTTGGATTGATAGAAATTTTAGGTTGGATATTTTGTTTCACCAATTTCCTATGAACTTTTTATTGATTAGTTGGCTTAATTTTGGAGGATATACTAGTTGTGGATTGTAGTAGATATGGTACTTATATTAAGAACTAGAATGAAGTTTGTGTTTTTTTATTTCCTCTTTTGCAAATAGAAAATAAGTATCTGGTAGCTTTGACAATTTATATGTTCTTTTTTTTTTTTTTCTCTTTTTTTTTAGTAAAATATAATTCTATAGCTTTTTTTGCATGACAAAGTATTTAAATTTTTTATAAAAGAAAAAATAAATATTTAAAAATTTTAGGGTTATGGATTTTATTGGATATGATACTTGTTGAAAATTAGAATGAAGTTTGAATTCTTTTATTTCCTCCTTTGGAAATAGGAAAAACATTTGCTAGCTTTGAGAATTTAAATATTATAATAAATGTATTTTTTATTTTTTATTTTTTGGTAAAATATAATTTTATAGGTACTTAAGCATGACAAACTATTCAAATTTTTAATAAAAATAATAATTGAATTTTTTATGTTAGGGTTATACGAGTTTTTATGGTTAATTTTTTATTTATTAAGTATATATATATTTTTTTAGTCTTATTATTTAGTAAAAAAACTAAAATTTTATTTTTTAAAAAGAAGAATATAAAATCATTTTAAACTATGTGTAAGGATATTATTGTAATTTTTTTTTTCATTCCCATTTCTATTATTACCAAACATTATAATGGAAACAACTAATCACTCCAATCTTGGATTTCTAAGTTCATCTAAATGCTAGAAATAGAATCATCAAATTCATTTCCATTAACCAAGAAATAGGAATGGAAATAAAATATTCATTTACATTCCCTATTCCTGCACACCAAACACCCCCCTAAAGGGTGTTTATAGGGTTCCTACTAGGCTTAAGTGACTTGAGTCCATATATGCTTTGGTCACTTAATCTAACCCAAATTAGGTCATAATTGATTAATTAATTCAACAGGGCCTACTAATTAATCAATTAACTCAATCCAAAGACTTTGTTCATTTACTCTTGTGCAACCTTGCATAATTATCAAAATGTCCTTATGCACAAAAGTGAACTTAAAGTTAATCCAACCCTCATAACTCATGCCAACAAGGTATATGAGTTCAAAGTGGGACCACTAGGACCCATAGGAGTACTAGCTCCCTTAAAATTCAATTCTAAAGTTGATTCAACATCTCACTATAGAGAATCAACTAAACCTCAGTATCCTATGTAAATAATAACAAGACGCTATGTGCTTAGGTCCATGACCTACTATCCATTGTGTTCAATTTCCCCATGAATTGGTTGTTTGTAGTCTAACAAAGTGAAAGTTATCAACCGTTCAAAACTACCTCTACTATCCTTGAGTTACAAATCCTCCTATTGTGTATTCAACTGACATGTCTTAGCTCTCAAAGAACCTATATCAAGTTCTATTTAAGGAATTACTATGGTCATAGTTTCCATGAACACACCTCCTAAGGATCACTTGAGAAGACACTTTGTCTCAATCCCATGAAATATCACGGTGCCTCTATTAAGAATATCTATTACTACCAACTTCCATTAACAATGACCCAATTCATAGGGAATATATGATCAGCTTACGATCTCAATCTTAAGTCAAAGTCATTACTAACTTTAACACAAGCTCAATATTCTCTCAAAGTTGAGAAACAATATAATGAAGCAACTTAGTGAGGTCATGACTACTTGATAACCTTAAGTCATGACTTACCATAGGTCATATCCAATGTGTAACCATACACACTAGTGCACTCACCATGGGAAACTCATCCTTATAGCCAAAACCAACCATCCCTCCAATTAAAAGGTGGTGCACTACAACCTCAATGGGTTGCCTAAGCTCACGAGCCAATGATTACTACTCAAAAATGTTATTTTGTAAGCTTGTAATTAACTCTTTTAAACACTTTTGAGTAGTAGTTATTACCTTTTAACCCAATTAACATATTAAGGACCCTTGCAATCAATTCTAATCAAAATGTGCAAGTTTTGGTGTTTTTGTTAGCTATTTTGATCACTTAAGCAATCCAAGATTGAGGAGAGTTCTTTGGAATCCATGGCAAAGCAAATGGAAAGCTCAGAAACATGAAGAACCAAAGCTTTGAAGCTTTAAAGTCCTTTGCCATAAGCAAATCCGGAATGCAAGGAGGGAAGCAAAGAGAAATCTGCCATGAAGCAAAACAGAGGACAGCAGCTGCAGTCTTCTTGGCCACTTTTGGAGCACTTTTCGGAGTCCAATTTCTACATTCTATACACCATTTCAAAGCTCAGGAAGTCAAGAATCCAATGCTTCAAACAGTGTGCGATTCGGAGTTGAAATGAAGGAGTTAAAACCATTGCAAGCAAATCACTCCAAGCTGAAGGTAGAATGTTGCACGGCTGCGAAATCAGCCTTTGGCTGCGAAATTGTTGTCCTTTTGCTGCGAAATTTCGCAGCCATTTTGCACAGTGCCGTGGTGTTCTCCTGAAGCTACCCGATAGCTGCAACTGACATCTTGAGATCTTTTTGCTTTAGATATTTGATGTCTAAATTCCCAAACTCTCCTTGTAACCCACCTATCATATGATTCCTTAGTCTTTAAGCAAGAACAAAGGGGTGAATAACCTCTTATATATAGTTTGTAATTTTCTATATATCACATCTCGGGAGCTTGTTCTCAGAGACAACTTTTTGTATAGTTTTTAAAGGAAGTAAAATTCAGAGCTTTGCTCTACCTTTCCTTCCCATTTTGTTTTCTCTTTTATTTTCTTTCTAGCCAAACATCCTCTGAGGATGTTTCCTCAAAGGATGAGTGGCTAGACTCTTTGTCTCTTGGAGTGAAGAAAGCCAGGTAAGTTTCCACATGCAAAAATTGGAAGTTTTGTTGTTTCAGTTTTTAATGAAGAGAAAGTGTGACCCGTTTATGGTTTCTATATTTTTAGTTAACTTAAAACGCCTTTTAATCACCTGGGCCAACACTTGGTAAGGCAAGTGGTCTCCATCCATTGAGATGCACTAGTTTATCTCTTGCGAGCCTTTGGGAGGTGGTTTAAAGGTTGGATTTTCTAGACCAGTCAACACTTGGTAAGCTTTTGGACTCCAAGGAGACATCCATTAGTTATCTCTTGCGAGCTTTTGACGGGTAATCCAAGGTTAAAGATCCCCTTGAATGGCAAATGCTAGGTGAGAGGCGCGAGCCATTGCAAGGTGTATCAGTGAGAAGGTTTTAGTGTTGAAACCATTAATGGGAAGCATCTGTACCACACCGGTTCGAGAAATAACTATATGTTAAATCCCCAACGCGAAGAAAAGAAACAAGTGACTGGAATCTCCCTTTTTGTATTAGGAACCTGAGCCTAGTGATCTAAAACTCCAAGAAACACTTTTCTTTGTAAGTAATTTCCATTACTCTATTTTTAGTTAGCTTAAAACCAAACCTTTTTCACTCAAACATCTTTATGTTTTCTTTTAAAGCTAACTTAGAAAAGAAAAAGCACCAATTCAACTTTTAAACTAATATCAATTGTGAAGTGAAAACCCATCTCTGTGGACGATCCTAGAGCCACTATGCTATGCTAGCTATGCTACCCTAGTATATGGTGAATTAGGTTTATAAATTTTGTTGATAACTCCCGTCTAAGGACTGAATCAAGAGTACACCAATTGGGGACGAATCAGCCAACTATGAAGAAGTCATCTATTTGCAAGGAACCAGTGACTTAGATCTTTTGTGCAAATCCTAATGCACCTAATTCATGTACAATGTAAAAGATGCTAAGTGAAAATACTCATAAAGTAAAATATATGGAATAACAATAGATAAGAGTGAAAAATAAACTATTATTAAATAAATAACGAATTCCAAATTTATTACATCATGTCATGATTTTAAGGACTCTATCCTAACAGTAGAAACTATAATGTACAACCTCCTAATTGGAGAGGTGGCTTTCTTTGACCATCACGATAGGGTTCCCATGGTAAGTATACTAGTGTATATGATTACACATTGTATAGGACCTATCAATCATGATGTAAGAATATTAGGTAGTCATAACTTCACCAAGTTGTTATTTTGTATTGTTTCTCAACCTTGAGAGAATGTTGAGTTTGTGCCAAAGTTAATAATGGCTTTAACCTATGGTTGAGATCCTAAAGTGATCATGGAATCCCCTTAGGTGATCTTAAGGACATGTGATTACGAACTTTGTGGTCGCAATAATTCCATAAGTGGAATTTGACATGTGCTATTTTAAGCTGGGATATGTCAGTTGACCACATAATAGGAGGATTTGTAACTTAAGGATGATAAAGGTAATCTTAAGAGGTTGAGAGTTTTCACCTTGTTAGATTATATACACCAATTTATGGGAAGACTGTATATAATGGATAGCAAGTCACAAACCTAAGTTTTTGTATCTCATTGTAATGTGCATAAGGTACTAGAATGAAATTGATTTTCTATAATGGGATGTTGATTCAACTTCAAAATTATATTCTTAAGGAACTAGTATTTTCCTATAGGTCCCAATGGTCCTACTCGAGCTCATATTCGTTGACGCATGGCACGCTTTATGAGGGTTGTATAGGTTATTAGTTTACTTGTGTTCATAAGAGCATTTTGGAAAATATACAGGTTGCATAAAGGCTTGTGAATCTTCTCTTTAAACTGGGTTAATTGATTAATTAGGGCTCAGATGGGCTAATTAATCAAGTAGGACCCTTTTAGGCTAGATTAAGTAACCCAAGCCCAACGTAAACTCAAGTCACTTAAGCCCCTAGGAAGCCTATAAATACCCATCTTAGGGGTTAGGGCTTTATTTTTACTTCATGTCTACTTAAAAAGAGAGAACCCTAGCCTACACCCTCTAGGAGATCTCAACATCTCAATATCTAGTCATCTTCAACACTTAGAGCTTAAGGTTTGGAAAAATCCAAACCTAAAGGCTAGTATTTTAACCATAAAGAATCAATTTTGAAAATTGGTATTGCTTCCGTTATGCATAGATATAAGATTCCAACAATGAGTTATTTCAAGGAGTCTCCAAATTTCTTTAATGATTTACATTGGCAAACATGATTATACTCATTTTTATCATAACACAATATAGAAAGTAGATGGTTATAGCATTCAATTGAGTTTTCCTTTTATTAAGTTCATCCCATTCTTGTCTAGGTTTTGGAACCATCACTCCATTCTCTAGTTTTAAAGGAATATTGAGACTATTTTTAATGACATCCCAAAGCTCAAAATCGGTTGATTGTAAAAACTAAGTCATTTTAGTTTTCTAATAAGCATAATCAATTCCTATAAAGAATGGAAGTCAAGTAGTTGAAAAACCTTCCAAATGTGATGGATTTGATGAATTAGTCATATCCTTTTACATGGTAAAATCTTTAGCAAGAGGTTTAACCATAATACCGATTGTGAAACAAGGCTAATTAGATTAAATAGAACACCCAAAAGAGAGGGGTTGAATTGGGTTTTTTAAAACTTTTTCAAAAACACACTTTATTAAACTATAAATAACCCTATGAATGTAAATAAAGAGAGATAGAGAGATGTAAACTCAGTTTTATAATGGTTCGGCCAATCTTGCCTACATTTACTCTCCTCAAACTCCTTCCAAGTGAGGGTTCCATTTGATTAAGGCTCCTAACCCAAGCCTTCAAGTTCTACACTTGGATTCAATGTCTCTAGTAGGCTTGTACAAGAAAGTCTCTTCAAGATCAATCCTAACATAAAGTTTCAACACTCAACCTTTCTTAAATTAATGAAGGTTTAATATTGTTGGGAAACTCGAATGATTCCATTCCTTGGCCCTAGATTGAATAGGGAGCATGCAAACAACCTTAGGCTCCTTTAGAAACTATTCTAGCAAAAACATAGGCAATATAAACCAAACAGAATGATAGCCTAAAGAAGTAGAAACCATACCTAGATCTAGATGTTCTCAGATCAAATCCATGCTATGAAGAACAAATTCAAAGTCATCGAAGATCTCGTCTACCCACTAATCTTCCACTCACATAACTAGCCACGAGAAAAGTATAGATTTTTCTCTCTAGATGGAGCCTAAGGTTTCTCTCTATAGGCTTTCTTTGGAAGATAACATGAAAAACTTAAATCCTAACACCTACTAAGGATATTTATAAGGTTTCCAGTGGGCTTAAGTTACTTTAAGCCCAAACTAGGCTTAGGAAATTACAATGAGCATAGTTCGAGTCCATGTTCTACTATCCACTACATGTAAACTCTTTCTTAACTAGTGTCCATAATCTAACAGGATGTGTTATCACCGATCAAGATTACCTTTCCAATCCTTAAATTATAGATCCTTCTTATTATTTGATCAATTGACATACTCTAGCTCTAAGGAGCATATATCAAATTTCCATTAAAGGAAATTTTATGGTCATAATCTTCTAAATCATATGTCCTTTGGATCACCTAAGGAGACACAGTGTCTTAATAGCATGATATATCATGGTGTCTTTATTTAAAATATCTATTATCACTAGCCTTCATATATCAATAGTGATCCAATCCATAGGATTAGATGACCCTTTAGGGTCTCATTCATAGGTTAAAGCCTTCTATTTATTTAGGCACAAGATCAATACCCTCTCAAAGTTAAGAATTCATGCAGTATAGTAGCTTGGTGAATCATGACAACTGATAGCCTTACATCATGATTCATCATAAGTCCTATCCAATGTGCATCACATACATTAGTGTTCTCATATGGGAAAACCATCATAATGATCAAGATAAGTCATCCTCCAATTAGGGGGTAGTATACTATAGTCTCAAACAGATTACCCAAATCCGTGAACTGATTATGGACTACTCATCACTCTATAAGGAACCCATGACTTGGATCTTCTATGCAACTCTTAATGTACCCAAGTCATGTACAATGCAAGTGATATGAGCATGTATACTCAAATAACCAATTAATGCATATGGGATAATAAATGGGATACCAATAAATATAGATAAATAAATTTATAAATGAATCTCAATTTGTTGCATCATGTCATGTTTTTTAGGGCTCAATCCCAACAAATATCACTCAACCATTCAATAAATGAACAAATACAAGGAAAGTTAGGATGAATATAAGGGGTGCATTAAGGATGATTTGCAAGTGAGTGATTAATACACAAATAGTTGAGAGCTTTAAATGAGAGAAATGAGTAGTTAGTAAATTTAATGCAGCTGTTCTCTTATCAATAAATGAACAAGAACTCTCAATTTATAGATTTCCAATCTTGGATATCTCAAATAGTAGAAAAAAACCTTGATTGGTTGAGCTTTGGCTTGACCAATTGACTAGCCATTACGCATTAAATCCACTGCAGGTAACTATTGATCATTTTCAAGCTTCGATTGAGCCTCAAGCAAACCTTAACTAAGAAAGATGAAGCTTAGACTAGGAATGCAAATGCTCTAGAAAAGAGAGAAAATGTTTTATACCCTGGATCGAACCTCAACTAGGAAAGTGCTTAGGTCAGTTCCTAACTGGTTGAGATAGTTCAAGTCCCCCTAAACCAATTAGACCTTTTTAGGCTTAAACACTTCCTTTTCATTCCAAAACCTTTCTAACATTTAGGCAACATCTTTTAAGGATTTTGTAAATCAATTTTAAATCCCTTTGCCTAAGATTTTTTTAAGTTTAACTCAATTTCAAAGAAATTATAAAAGTTAAAGCTCAATTTTATAAAAAAATAAAATAAATTAAATTAAAAAAAAAAAAAAAAAAAAAAACAAGTATGAAAGAATGCATGAAAATCATTTAGAGTCTAATTAGTGCACCCAAAAGATTCATCTTATGAATGTTATCTTAATCTTGATGGATCTTCATGCATCCAAAACTTTACAATCCTTGAATTTTATTAAACAAACTTATCATCTTTTAATTTTCTAGTTATAAACCTAAAACTTAACTTGATTTAAAATGATTAGTACAGTTGGTCATGTTTTGTTACCATCAAAAACTTAATTAGGAGAACTCTTGAGCTAACAAAGATTTCTTGGGTAGCAAAGGTAAATAAAACATAATCATGCTATCATGAAAGAGTTACTATATATATATATTCATTCATCTAAATTTTTTCATATTAAGTTTTATTAACTATTTTGTAATAAGAGTATTTTGATAATCTAAAATAATTTTATATTCTATTGTACTTTTTTTCTTTCACGAGATTTCTTTCTTTATTCTCATAGAGTTTTACCTAAAAACATTTTCGTTAAATTATGATGGTGATTTAAGAGAAAATGTGATAAATATATTTATATTAAAAAGGTGTGAATGACCACCCGCAATTACCAAGAATAATTTCTCATGCATTTGATGCTTATGTTAGAGATTCTATATATAAGACACCTTAGGTTAATGGAAAAAACAATCGAGAGTGTTCTTTTTTCTAATTTATTTTCTCATAATCCTTTTTTTTCTTCTTTCAATTTTTATTTCAGGTTAGTCTTGATTTTATTTGTTAATGGCCATGATTCAGAGGTTATGTGATCATAGTAGCACTTCAATCAATCTAGGTCCTCCTTGAATGGATCAAGTCTATATGATCAAGCCTTTCCAAAAGAAATCCAATCGCTTGTATAAACAAATAATAAACAATTTTTTCATTTTCATTCTCATTTCTACTTAATATTGAAATAGTGACAAATTATTATTTCAACCTCACATTCTTATATGCATCCAAACATAAAAATTGAAATTACCAAATTTATTTCTATTCAAGAGAGAATAGGAATAAAACCAAAATATTCATTTTTATTACTTATTCGCATACCAAACACGCAGTATATGTAATTTTCAACTAAAATAGGATTTATTTATTCAAATATGGAAAAAGGAAGTCTCTTGTTTTCAAGTAACAACTTTGAGGGCTTGAAGGCTTCTTATAGGTGAATACATCTTTTTAAGATATGATAATGCTACTATATATATAAATTAATTGCATACGAAAATGATTAATGAAACAAAATTGAGAGAGTAAAGAAATATATGGTTAAATGACAAAGAAAGGAATCATATCAATTTCATAGACTAATAAGACTCTCTATAGAAACTATGCCTATCAAATTGGCCACCAAAATGCTAACCAACAATGTAATGACATTGAGTATGATTTTACTTAAAATTAACGATATTTTACTCATGCAAGTGTTGACAGTACTGTTCTCACTACAAGGAATATGTCAAAAGATGACGCTTTTTCAAAAGCGTCATATTTCAGACTGTCATCTTATAAATTACCATTTATTGATGTTTTTTAGAAGCGTCATATTATTTTCAGCTCAACAATGACGCTCATAGTGAGTATCATAATTTTAAACCTTGGCACTTTGTAAGTGTCATTATATGTTTATAATCATTCATGTCAATATTGACACTCGTAATAAGTGTCATTGTACAAGAAGGAACAACGTTGACACTCGCAATAAGTGTCATTATATGGCATGTTCAACGTTGACGCTCATAGTGAGTGTCATAATTTTAAACCTTGGCGCTTTGTAAGAGCCATTATATGTTTATAATCCATTCATGTCAATATTGACACTCGTAATAAGTGTCATTGTACAGGAAGGAACAACGTTGACACTCATAATAAGTGTCATTATATAGAATGTTCAACGTTGACACTCGTAATAAGTGTCATTGTACAAGTAGGAACAACATTGACACTTATAATAAGTATCATTATATGGCATGTTCAACGTTGACGCTTATGAAAAGCATCATTTTATTGGTATCCTTAACCTCAACACTTATGAAAAGTGTCATCTTCTGCCTTTATCTAATTACCATGATAGTTTTAAAAAGCATCATATTCTCTCATTTGAAATTGTAATATACCAGAAATGAAATGTCCTAATTATGCCCTGTTTTATAAGTTTCCACAAACAATTAATTCAACAACAAAAAATTAATTTAAGAAACTGCATAGACAAAAAGAAACTGCATCATACATAAGTAATTATGAATTTGTTTACCATTAAATTCAGTTAAAGTTGTCTAATAAACCAGAAATTTTACAACTTCAACATTGAGTTGTTCATGGTCCTTTGATGCATCTAGTTCTACATCATTTTTCTTCAAAGTGCATAAAAGATGGTTGCAACTCACTTACTAGATGCTCAATCTGCAAAAATAATTGAAAGGGTTACATATTAGTATTGACAAATAGTTAATAAAAAATAACTTTGTAAATGAAATGTGTCTATGCCAATTTTTTAAATTTTCAATATATATTTCTTTCATTGCAATACATTTCAAAATATTGGAAGAAGTTAACAAACCCCAATAATATTGTTATGCCAAATTTCGAAATACTTTTGAAACTCTTATTCTGAGTTTAAGAAAACAAACAATAAAATATTACCGGTGCTTTCCCAAATGCAATATTTAATTTTATTTAACTTGGGCTAAATGCAATTATTAATTTTGTCCAACTCTTGTTATCATTCATGTTCTAACCAAGAGTGAATGATGTCTTGCAGCCACGGTTATCAAAATATGTTGTTAGTATATCAAACTTGGGCTGAATGCAATAATTAATTTTGTATAGTTCATGTTATAATTCATGTTGTAGAACTAATAATAACCCAAACATGTTACCTCAAAATTCTTTGAGCAAAATTTTGAACTCCTTCAGGGTGTCATTCATGTCACTAATCATTTTCAGGTCTGAATAAGCAAGAGCAATAGTGATGTACTAAAGAGAATGACCTATGTCTTTCTATACAACTTGAGGAATATATAATAAACAATTTAGCAACAAATTATATTCTTAAAAGTTTGTTTAACATATTATATTCAAACTACTTATTAATTTCAGAGAAGATTGGTAGCCAAGGGCAATACAATAATTGAGATAAATAAAGTAGGAGTGCTACTGAAGAGAAATTAATTTCAGCTACAACATTATTATTAAATTAATTTTTCAATCTGATATGTAATGAATCCATGAAGAATTATACATGTCCAACACTTTATTGATTAAAAGAATAAAATAATGCCAAAGACAACAAAAAATGATCATATGGACAAAGTGGTTCTTTTTATAAAAGTCATTAATAGGTTAAAAGTAAGATGACCTTGGTTACACTATTATATCAAAATGACTAGTTCCTTTCCTACAATTGTATTCAAGTTAAGGGGCTAGTATTCAAGTTGATATCCTACTCAGACAAGGAAGCTCAAGAGGGCCTATTTAAGGAGAAAAAAATGTTCTTTTTCCCATAGGCTAATTTGTAAGAAGTCTTGATCTAACTTCCTTTTTTTTTTTAATTTTTTTATGTCAAAGAAAATAGAAGTACATGATATTATAGACTTTAAGCCCATTAGTTTAGTAGGAGGCCTTTACAAGTTTAGATTGAAGAAATTAATAAAGCAAGTGATCTCAAATACCCAAAAAGCTTTTGTAGAGGATAGACATATTCCTAATACATACACACACATGTAATAAGGCTAAAGACTTCACAAAAATGAGCTTCAAAATGCAAGAATTTTTGTACCAGTGCAATAATGGGATTTAAATAAATCCAACTAACAAGAATGTGTAAAGGAAAGGATGAAAGGTTGTGATACCCACCATGTCTACTAAGCTTCATCCCTCAATTTGCCAATTACACATCAATCAAAATAAAGCAACCATTGGATGATCCACATTGAAAACACTACCAACTAGGAGTACCAAGATATTTAAAAAATTATGACTAAGAATAAATCCATTATAGAAATAACATTCACAAAATATTCAATAAATCTTTAAAATAATAGGAAGTTATATTAGACTATAGGTCACAAAGGGTACCTTCAAGCATGAGTAATGATTAGTTGAGTCATTAGCATAATCCAATCTGAGTGAACTTCATTAATCTCCATTACTGAATGATTTTCTTCCATCAAACTAAATTGGAGTAACATAAACCATTCACTAAGTTTAATTGACAACTCAAATGCCATAGTAAAATGACCAACCAAATGAATTGAATTGAATTGAGTACAAACCTTTGTTGTTAGTTGGTTTGGATTAGCAATGATTTCCTTCATGTATCTCATCACGTAATACCCACATTCCACATTACCCGGTTGTCTTGGGCACTATGATAAAAGTATCAACAATTAAAACAAACAATAGAATGATATTCTTACTTCTTTAATATCTAGCCAATGATCATATTAATAATCATCCATTTCCTAATTTTGTGTAAAAAGTAAGTGGTCAAACAATATATTTTAATCTAAATAAATAAGTACTTACAACCACTTTGACCCAAGTTGGTTCCCTCTTTGATGTTTTCTGTTTTTTTTGGTGGGTTGATTCTAATTACCCTATAAAAAAAAAAAATAATGTTCTTCAACCCCTATGCATTGTATTAAAATATAAGAAGATACACACTTACATGTTAACTATCTCCTTAAGATCATCACATGGTTGACAAGCCATTGGATCAAGGTAATATGCGATCATTCTCTTCATCTCTAGTGCCACTAAGACCCAGTGGAAACTAAATAAAAAGGAAAAAAAAAAAAAACAGATGTGTTAACATATTATCCATAAATTAATACATCACAAACTAACTTACATACACCATATTGACATTTGGGGTAAAAGGTTACACTGGATTGTATGGAATAAACATATATTCAGCATGCTTTGTATTCCTTAGTCGATCTACAATAACTCTTGACTTGTTTTCCTTGCTTCCTTCTCCCATTCCAGCTTTCGAAACCAATACTGGATTGACAAAAACATATCATTCAACTTGCTTTGCATCAATCAACTTTCTATGCAAGTGCCTAGTTAAACCTCACATAACAAGTTATCAACAATCAATATAGGTCATTAGTAAATAATTTTTTACCTCAAAAGAGTGTGAAGAGTCATTCAAAAATTATAAAATCCTTCACCAGATGTAGTATAAGATGCAATTGGATGATACTTCTTTTGATGATATCATCATGTCCATATCTTCTTTCATTAAGAAGGTCTTGAAACTCTCACCAAAAACATCATTTGGGAAGTCTATAGGTTGTGCTCTCGAGGTTGCAAGCATGAGGCCAACCAATGCCTCAAAATTCTTGATATCTTGTGGGTTTTCACTTTTGGATTTCACTTCAACTTCATTTACTGTTTGTTTTTTTCCTTTCTTAGATGCCTGTATAATTAAGAACCATGGTACAAATCAAATTAAGTAGTTAATTGAATATATATATATATATATATATAGGGTTATAATAAAGCTTGGTAATTAAATTTACTTACCAATACGGGAGTATGGATGGTGACGAAATGAGCTGGCCACAAAACTTGGTAACCAATTGCAGCCCCAATAGTAGTAGTTTGTCTAGGAATAGGAATGGGAAGTGGTGCACTTGCATCATAAAGAACATCAACAACTACTAAATAGTTGGGACCACATTCAAGTATAATTGTTCTGCCACCCACTTTATTTTCCTTTGTTCCCATGGCCAGCTCACATTTTCTAACCTATAAAATCAAGTTATATTATTAGATATGAGCCATTATTTCCATATTCCATACCTTCAACTCTACATCTTCAAATTAACACTAGTGAAGATTAAAAACCATCTACAAGGTAGGTGCAAAAGTTTGAAATATGAAGTAAGTTCAATAACATTGAAAAAATTGAAATGAGACATGCCAATTATTATGTGGTTATATAAAGACTAGTTATTCTTAAAATAAAAGATGCTATTAATGCATAATAAATCAAAATAATTATCAAATTATTGAAAAATTTCGTAATATATGAAATAAAAATCCCATAGGATCCAATTATGTAGCCAACATAATTATATTATCTTTTTTGTGAAAGTAGAAAATGGTAAAATAATTTTTTGAGGACTGCTTGATTTTCTTATATTGCAACACATAAAAAAAAGACCATATATGCTACCACCAACAAGTGAATTCAATTCAAACAACAAAATTTACATAACTTTTGTCTCCTATTGGACCAAACTTTATCACCAATTAACTTTAATTAGATAAATACCTTGCTTTGGGGTTTTATTGGCATTGGTGGGGTTACATCTTCAACTCTACGGATTGGCTTCTCTACTACTTCTAGTAGGAAAAGTTGTTTTTGTTTCATGTTCGAACTACTAACATCTAAATGGGGAGTGACAACTCCTACTTGAGAGAGTTTTGCTAGCACTTTTGCCTGAAATCTTCTCTATTCTTCTTGAGATGTTGCTATAAAATCCCTAACAGCACGATCTGCAGCACTATTAAAATACTGACGAGGTGTGTGATGCTTCCCTTTACCCCTAACTCGACCACTATACTCAGGAGTACCCAATGCTTCTACAAGTATATCATTACTCCCATTGACACTTCTACCATTCTCTTTAGACTCTTTCAATAGCTTGTCCTTAAAAGTAAATGTTTATTATGAAGTTCAATTACAAATTTGTTATCATAAATAAGCTATTATAAATAAATAAAATTACGGTTTGAAAATGTCTACTTACTATTTTCTCAATCACTGGTATGGCCACTTCATCAAAGGTGCCGTCCTTTTTCTCCCTTGCTTTCTTCCACAATATGCTTCGATCAATAGTCTCAGTTGACCCACTTGCAACCATTTTTTAAAAGGGGACAATGTATAATGTAATGAGCATATAACCCTAGTATGTATTATGTATAAAAAAAAATCAGAAACTATAAATTAGTATAAGCGTACCATCTCTTCCTCAAGACCAGCATATCCTTTCCTGCTTAGATGGTGATTATAAATGTGTTTCTTTCTTTTTTCTTTTTGAACTTCTCGATAGTCCTATAAATTTAAAAATGTATAATTAATGAATGTAAATAAGAGGTATGCAAAGAGTTGTAATTTTACCTTAAAGTTCTCAGACAATCTATCTTTGAAAAACATTGTCCATTCTTCATCCCGAATAAAAGTATATTTAATTGGTGGTCTTTTGAGGAGCTCTAGTTGGTCTTTGAAAGAAAGAATATACTTCACAGTTAGCATGCTCTTAAATGACCAAAAGCACTTTCCAATTGTTAGTATACAATTCCTCCTACTTTTTTGATTTAATGAAAAAAAAGCCTACACATTAATATCATACTTATTAGCAACTTCATACGGTTAGGAATGATAGATGTTTTGCATAAAGCTAATGTAGTTAAAAAAAGGTTACCTTAATGCAGTCCTATAATTTATCTTTCAACTCTTTAGGTACAACGTGCCAAGTTTTATATGTTATTGGCACTATAGTGCGTGCTAATACCCCTAAGTAGCTTGTTAGATGAACAACTGATTCTCCTACAAAAATGCCATCAAGATTGTACTTAATTGACAACTTCATCCCTTTGCTTCTATTTTTGATAAGCATTGACTTCCGCGTCATTCCTCTATGCTTTTTTTTGTGGGTTTTTCTCCTTCCTCTACATCCATTCTTGTAAAAAAAACAGTTAGCAAAAACAAAACTGATCAAGATTAGTTAAAATTATATTAGATATAACCTACTCATAGAAGAGTTGTAAAAAGAAAATTTCAGACAAAGCAATCCCTAGTCATTGCACAATGAAATACTACCAATATATAATGCCACTAATAAAAAAATAACATCCAAATAGCATCAACTTAGGCAACTCCAAGGGCCTATATATAAGAGGGTTAATTCTACCATGGGAATTTCCTATAATAATCAACATGAAAGGAGCACGTGGTTTGTATAGGTTCATTTGGTCCACATGAATTGTTTAAGGTTTTTGGACTATTGATTTGTGGATTAAGTTTGGACAACACAACATGCATACTCATTATAATAATAATAATAATAATAATAATAATAATAATAATAATAAAATTTTAAATTTTAGTTTTTACATTTTGCAAAAGACCATATACCCTTTATTTTTTGTATTCACCACACATACCCTACAAAGTATAAATTAGTAGTCATCACCAACATGCCTTGCTTTTACTAATGTTATACCTCTAGTAAGAGTAAAAATGAATTATAAGTCATCTAAACAACAATACAGAGATTGCTAATTCCTACATTTCTCTAAATCAAATTAATATTCACAACCAAAGTTTATTATAAATTTAATATCCATGGTGATAAACTGCAAGAATTGTAGCGGGCCTAGATAGAAACTTTAGCAACACCATTTGATAGTTTAAAATATCCAAAACTTCACTATGATTATGTTTAAAATTTTCTTCATGATAATTTTGTTTTAAAAATAAATCAACTTAATGTTCAGTAGAAAAAAAAAAAACATAAAGAATAAAAGTTACCTGTTTTATGGGATCTGCAACCCATTCCACATACTTTATTCATACATCATTATCAAAAGTTTATGATTCAACTATATAGAGGATTTGTTTTCAATCCAAATCCCCTCACAGTCACCTCGCATACATATTGCATCTGAGTCATCCATTACATCAAACGCTTCAACTTGTGGCAATGCCCTTATAAAGGGATGGTGTTCAACAAAATTATCCACAAGGTCATCACCTCTCTCCCGATCCAAGAAGTCTTTTTGAGGAATTGACAAAACAACTTACCATCTTGGATCATGTTGGTCTTACACATAAAATACTTGCTTAGCTTGGGATGCCAAAATGAAAGGATCTGATTTATGACCAGTTTTATTAAAGTCAACTAATGTAAACCCAAGGTCATCAACTTTTATGCCATTCCTATTGTCAACCCAATCACACTTGAAAACCGGTATCCTAAACATGGCATAATCAAGGTCCCAAATCTCGGTAATAATCCCATAAAAAAAAAGCTCACCAAACACTGGATTTTGATCCTTAGTACTTGCAATTTGCAATGTTGAAGCTATAATACTAACTCCACTATTTTGGGTAGCTTGTAAGTCATCACGCTCCTTGGTATGGTATCGATACCCATTAATGACATATCCATGATATTTGGAGACATAATGGCTAGGACCATGAGCTATCCACTTAAGGGTTTCAAATATGGGTTCATTGTTACCAATTGCATTTTCAATCTGTAATTAAAAATAATTGTTAGTATGTGTGTTCAACATTAATAAAAACAATAGTTCATATTTTAGGACCACTCTAATACCTTTTTTCGTAACCAATAAGTAAAAGTTCGAAGGTGTTCATCCTGAAGCCATTTTTGTCTTTTAAATTGACGAGGATTTTTCAATTTCAACCATTCCATGTGCTCTTTTTGTAATTATTTAGAAGAAATTCATAGTTAATGTCAAAAAGTTATTTTAAGTATAACAGGTAAAGATTAAGTGGTATTAGTTCTTACTCAATATAAGGTTGGACGATAGTTGTGTTCTCTAAAACATAATAATGTGCATGCAACCACAAATTAGAATCAACTGCCACAACTTGGCCTCTAGGTATGGGTGCCCCAACTTTTTGGTCAATGTTTGCACTAATAGGAATCCTGGTTGTATCTATATTTGATAAGTACTTTGTACAAAATTCAATAGCTTCCTCTGCAATATAGCATTCAGCGATGCAACCTTCGGGGCGATTACGATTTCGCACATAACCTCTCAAAACTTTCATAAATCTTTCAAATGGGTACACCCATCTTCAGTAAACAAGTCCACAAAGTCTTACCTCTCTTACAAGATGCACAGTCAAATGAAGCATGATATCAAAGAAGGATGGTGGGAAGTACTTCTCAAGCAAGCATAATGTCATTACTACATCATTTTGTAACTTATCCAATGCAGGCACATCAACCACTTTGCTACAAAGGGCATTGAAGAAAAAACTCAATCTACAAATAGCATGCCTTACGTGTTTCAGCAAAACTGATCGTAATGACACTAGTAATAATTGTTGCATTAATGCATGATAGTCATGGGATTTAAGACCATAAAGCTTCAAGTCTTCCATTGACACAAGGTTTCTCATGTTAGAGCAATAACCTTCAGGAACCTTCAATTGGGATAAAGTTTGACAAAAAA
Source organism: Vitis rotundifolia (assembly GCA_030254885.1). Classification (NCBI taxonomy): domain Eukaryota; kingdom Viridiplantae; phylum Streptophyta; class Magnoliopsida; order Vitales; family Vitaceae; genus Vitis; species Vitis rotundifolia. The sequence goes on along the minus strand of CM058160.1, from coordinate 18,062,816 downwards.
CCTTCTTCTCCACTTTAGATAGTGTATAACATGCAGGCGGGAGATAAGTTCGATGTGATTCAAACCTTGGCCCTAATTCACACCTTAAGCCCATCTCCATAAGGTCCATACGAGAATTAAGTCCATTCTTTGTCTTACCTGGAATGTTGAGTAAGGTACCGATGATGCTTTCACAAACATTTTTCTCTATGTGCATGACATCCAAGTTATGGCGAACATGTAGGTATTTCCAATACTCAAGATCAAAGAATATGGACTTCTACTTCCAACAATTTTTAGTCTTCACATTCAACTTACCTCGAGTGAGCTTATTTTTTCCCCACGAATTACATATGACATCAATTTTCCTTAGAATTTCCTCTCCACTCAATGGTTGCGAAGTTGACCCAAACTCTTGCTCACCATTAAATATTTTTTTTTGTTTCCTAAAAGGATGATTGCAAGGAAGAAAACGTCTGTGGCCTGTATATGAGTTCTTTTTCCCATGCTTTAATCTATGAGAGTATGTATCTTCCCCATATATAGGACATGCAAAATATCCTTTAACTATGCAACCAGATAAGTTTCCATATGCAGGGAAATCATTGATTGTCCATAGTAGAATAGCTCTTAATGTAAAGAGCTCTTGCTGATGCGCATCATAAGATTCAACCCCTTATTTCCACAACATTTTTAGGTCATCCAATAATGGTGCTAAATAAATATCAATGTCATTTCCAGGTTGTCGAGGACCTGATATTAACAAAGATAGCATCATAAACTTCCTTTTCATGCACAACCAAGGAGGAAGGTTATAAATGACCATTATAATAGGCCAACAATTGTGTCTGCTGCTCATTGAATTATGAGGATTTATACCATCTGCTGAAATGGCAAGTCTAAGGTTTCTAGGTTCAGAAGCAAAATCAAGCCATCTGTGATCAACTAGCTTCCATGATGGGGAGTCGGATGGATGATGCATTTTTCCATCAAATTCTCTTTCTTAGGCATGCCATATGAGGTCTTTTACAATTTTTGAGGACTGAAACAATCTTTTAAATCTAGGAATAGGAGGAAAATACCACATCACTTTTGCAGGGACTCCTTTCCTTTTTTTAGTTCCTGTTCTATCTAACTTCCACCTTGAAGTTCCACAAGTAGGACATGAAGATGCATCATTCAACTCATTCCTATACAATATGCAATCATTAGGACAAGCATGTATTTTCTCAGATTCCATTCCCAATGTATTCAATTTTTTTTTGGCTTCATACATAGACAAGGGTAACTCATTATTCAGAGGAAACATATCTCCAAGAATTCTTAAAAGCTCTGAAAAGCTTTTATCAGACCATCCATATCGTGCTTTTAGGTTGTATAATGTGACTAATGCAAACAACTTTGTAAAGTTTCTACAACTAGGATATAAAGGTTTTTGAGCATCTTCAAGTAATGTTTGAAACAATTTTGGGTCATTCTTGCAATCATCATGTGCAACTTGGACCATTTCTATTGTAGTATCCACATCATTAAATTGAACCTTATCATGACATTCTGCCCTACTAGTTGGTGGTCCACTAGGAGCAGCTTCTCCATGCCAATACCATGTATGGTAACTTTGATCAATTCCATAGAAAAATAGATGCTCTCTAATTTTCTGAGAAGTATGGAAGATCATATTACCACACTGAAGACATGGACATTTAATGGAGTTTTTTTATGAGGCATGTTGTAATGCAAATACGATAAAGCTTTCTACCCCATCTATATAATCTTTTGATCTCCTATCCTTTGACATCCAAGAATGATCCATTTTATGTACAAAAAAGAAACAAAGCTCCTATATACCACAACAATTAGAGTTATTAATAGCTATCCTATTAATAGCCTCAAAATATATAATCGACCAATTTCAAATTTCAAATAGTGAACTAATGCAGCTAAGATGTCAATCAATAGAAACCAATGATTTATGCATTCTAACATCTCCATTATCCTTAATTAGGTAGTGGTTCCTATCCCATATAGGAATACATAATCCCTATGTGTCAATTGCCAATGTACTTAATTTCATTTTAAAGAAATTTCGGCAGCATTTCCCTATAGTTCTCCTAGTACACAAAATGGACAAGGCACAATATGTGACCTTGTCCAAATATGCACCCGAAGAACAATAGGAGAAACTACCAAAATTTCGAAAATAAATGAATTAAGGACAAGTAATTAACTTCATAGATATTATGTTTTCTTGTAGATTGACTATAGGGGATTTAACTGCTCAACTTTCAGTTTCCCATGCCCTTAAGGCTACTATGGGATAACCTTTTTTTCCCTGATGTGAATATCCCATTTATATATGATTAAAATAATTGTAGTGCCCCGATGAATATCACATGTGGCCATAAGCCAACATCATCTTTTTTCTTTACGAATCATCATCATTAATAAAGACTCCAAGTGCCCCGATGTTGCCATATGTTGATATCTTGTACTTATTTTTTAAGTATGATTTATTGCATTTTCCCTTTAATTATGTTTGTTTTGTATTGTAACTTATTAAATCTATCTATTTATTTTCAATAAATTTTTATTCTTTTTTTTTTTCAGTCAGCTTGGATTTTAGCAATAAAAATCTTGATAGTCTTGATGCATTCACCTTCTAATCCACTTGTACAATTTTCTAATAAAGTTCATCAATGCAAATGAACCACCCCATGTATTATGTACAAACTGAAATATAGAAAATTAAGCCATTCCTATTGCAAGCATACCTGAAACTATGCTTGAAGGCAAAAAGGATATGTCCTTGTAGAGTCAGAGAACTTTACAGAATAAAGATGATAAGCAAGGGTACATCTAAAATTTTAGAAACAAATATGAATTAGATTACTAAAGAAAGTTGCTATTTGCAAAACAGAATGAGGTAGGAAAATAGGTTTTTCAATGAAGCTATGAAATAACCTCTCATCTAAATTTAGAATGCATATTAAAGAAAAAAGTCTCTAGCCAAATAAATTTAGCATATCAAACACAAGACAAATAAATGCAGGAAAGCATGTTGCTCTCGATTTTTACCATTTGAATAAATAAATACACTTTTCAGAGTATTTTAAGCAAAAAAAAGTCATGGTTTGACCCTCTATTAGCTACACTTAGGAAAAACAACTAAATCTAGTTTTATAATGATCCATTCAGGTCTAGTACTTTCCACTGCTGCAAATATTTTCAAGTAATTTGAAATCCCCAGTGGATCATGATTAGGTTGTCCATTCTAAGATATAGAAATTAGCTTCTTCATAAAATCATCGGTCGGTGTGATATGATGGCAAAGAGACAAAATTTATTCCACTTTGTTGTTATCTAGTAATTTTTAATTTAAGTGGCAGCTATGCAAACTTTACTTGTGTTTTATATTATTTAATAATTTTCTTATAGTGGAAGACTTCCCAAAATTGATTTGTGCTAATTCTTATTATTTTTTCTGTTTGTGTTTTGTGCATGCTACAACTTGAATCTAGCATCTCCCATATCTCCACCCCAAACCCTTGCCACTTGAGCCACAAATACCCTTCAAAGGAAAAGAGTAAAATTTAGGAATCAATGGGATATGACAACCAAATAAAAATAAATATAACTACAAAAAAAGAAACAAGCATATTAGAATTCTCTTCCTTGCTTCCCACTTCCTTCTTCATGTATTCTCACATCCTAAACGCCATCTAAACTCTACTGTACTGGTGTGGTTATAATGTTTTGTTATGAAATGAATCAAACCTGTAATTAGCCATGAGAACTATATCCCTAAACCAAAAGGAATTCCACCATTAAAAAGAAATCCATTAAATAAGTTGCTCCTATTAATGGTATCAGTTGTTTATGAATCATGTCAGCATAAGTTTTACTAAAAGAAATAATACTTTACAGTCATAAGATTTCTGTCCCAACCTCAAAGCATAAGCCCCATTCTGAATAATAAATAAAGAATGCAAAGCACAAAATTGCTTATTCCAAGCGTTATTCATCTATGATATAAAATCTCATGATTGCTCTTCCAAGTGCTATTCATCTATGAAATAAAATCTCATGGTGCAATAATTAATGAAACAACGAACTCAACATGCTCCTAAATTTTGTGTTGATGTGAACATTTACTATATGAGAAAGGTTAAAAGGTTTTAAGAATGGGCATTGTTATCTGATGAGTAATGAGGTCCTCAGATACTAAGACAAAAGGAGAGTATGTAAACTATTCCAAAAGAAGGCCAACATGGAAGAGCATGACCAACAGTCTCCAGAGGACTACATCCCATTTATAGTGACAAATTTATACATACATATTCTAACAGTATGGCATTGGATCTGAGCTTCAATTTAGGAATTCCTGTAATAATTAAATTTTACTCTTGCAGTATTCTATGTACATGCATAAATCAATCCAACCACAAGGCATTCATGCAAATATATTAGTGCCAATCCAAAAAATCCAACTTCCCTTAATCAGAGAGAGATAACTCATATAAAAAGATTTATTGTGTTGTGGTTTTATAGTTTTTACTATAATTCTACATGAATCTCAGCTTGAAATGGAGTCAATTTTAGTGTCTTCTTTGCTAAGTTTTGAATATCTTCTCTAGTGGACTCAGCTTCTATTCGTTTAAGTTCTCTCACACCTCCACTGGATTTGAAATCCTAGGCATTGTTCTCTGCAACAACCAGGAAAGCATAGTGTTAGGAATGAAGAAGGTCTGAAACCCGAGCAAGGTCTGAGGGGTATATGGTGAAAATCTTTAAAACCTGGTGCCCTAAACCTTCATTGGTTGGGAGTCACCGACCTCAATGCTCGTTACATGGGTGAATGGGTGGAGTTTGACATATTGTAGGTGCTTGGGTATTAAAAATTCATTCTCAAAAGTCCGGGGTGAAATCCGAGGAGTTAGTGGTTGAAAAATCCTTAAAGCTTGATGCCCTAAACCTTGATTGGTTGGGAGTCATCGATGGACCCCTGTTACATGGACAATTTAGAAAAGAATACCTTTAAGCATTGCACTCCTACAAGAAAAAAATTGTGAAATAAAAGAGGTGCGTTCTTAGCCTATTGGAGGTTGATCAGTTTGCTAAGCTTTGAAAAGAACTAGGTTGAGGGGAGAGATTAGTTTGACATACTATATTCGAAAACTAATAAGTAACACATAGATTTTTGTGGAAGAGTAAGGATTGGACCTTTGGGAGTAGAAATTATTTTGAAGCTTAAATTTGCATAATGCCTACTCTTTATGAATTGTGATTAGGCAAATTATTTGATAGCTCCTATTGAAGTTTGAGTTTTATTTCTTTAATGTTCCATGTGAGAGTTTGATCAATCATGCCACTTAAACATTTTTTGAAGTGATCAGCATGATGTTGTAAATTATAGTACTTTTATTTTTCTTTTTCTCTCCTTCATTGCTAAGGGACTAGCAATATGTCGGTTGGGGGGAGTGATTACTACTCAAAAAGTGCTATTTCATAGCTTGTAATTAACTCTTTTGAACTCTCTTGAGTAGTAATTATCACCTTTTAACCCAATTAACATATTAAGGGCCTTTGCATTTGTTTCTAATCAAATTGTGTTAAGTTTTGGTGTTTTTGATAGCTTTTTGCTCACCAAAGCAATGTAAGAATGAGGGAGAGTTGTATATAGTTCATGGCAAGGCTTTTGGAAGCTCAAATTCATGAAGAACCAAGCTTTGGAGCCTCATAGTCCTTTGCCATAGTCGGGTAAAGTATGCAAGGAAAGAACAAAGGAGAGAGGAAAACAGAGTGAAGAAAACAGAGCATGACAGCTGCAGTCTTCCTTCCCACTTTTGGAGCACTTCCCGAAGTCCATTTTCTGAATTCTATTTACCGTTGGAAAGCTCTGGAAGTCAAGAATCCAACTCTTCAAACCGTGTACGATTTGGAGCTGAAATGAGGAAGATATGGCCTTCGGAAGACAACTTCATCCAGTTGAGGGACAATTTCGCACCTTGCGAAATTGGAACTCCAACGTGCGAAATTTTAATCAGCCTTGCGAAATGGAAATGGATGGCAGCTGTGCATTCTCGGTGAAGCCCAACATGCGAAAGTGATTTTGCAACTTGCAAACTTGAAGCTTAACGTGCAAAAGTGGATTCCAACATGCGAAATCAACTTGCGAAATTTTCGCAAGTCACCATGCAACATGCAAAACTAGGATATTTGTTCACCGACTCTTTTTCTTCTGATATTTTGTGTCTAAATCTCCATTTTCTCCTTGTATTCAGCCACTCATGTAATTCCTTAGATAGGAAGTATTCAAAGAAGGGTAAATTGCCTTCCTATAAAAACTCTCTTGTACACACTTAAAAGAGGATGCTCGGGAGCTTGTTCCAGGAGACCAACTTTGTATAGTTTTTAAAGGAAGTAAAATTCAGAGCCTTGCTCTGCCTTTCCTTCCCATTTTGCTTTCTCTTTTATTTTCTTTCTAACCAAACATCCTCTGAGGATATTTCCTCAGAGGATGAGTGGCTAGGCTTTTTGTTTCTTAGGTGAAGGAAGCCAGGTAAGGTGTCGACATGCATAAGTGTGAGTTTTTGTTGTTTCCATTTTTAATGAAGAGAAAATGTGACCCGTTTTTGGTTTCTATGTTTTTAGTTAACTTAAAACGCCTTTGAATCACCTAGGCCAACACTTGGTAAGGCAAGTGGACTCGTCTATTGAGTTTCACTAGTTTATCTCTTGCGAGCCTTTGGGAGGTGATTCAACGGTAGGATTTTCTAGACCAGCCAACACTTGGTAAGCTTTTGGACTCCAAGGAGACATCCATTAGTTATCTCTTGCGAGCTTTTGAAGGATAATCCAAGGTTAAAGATCCTTTTGAGTGGCAAATGCTAGGTGAGAGGCACGAGCCATTGCAAGATGGATCAGTGAGAGGGATTTAGTGTTGAAACCATTAATGGTAAGCATCTGTACCACACCGGTTCGGGAAATAACTATATGTTAAATCCCCAACGCGAGGAAAAGAAACAAGTGACCGGAATCTCCCTTTTTGTTTATGGCACCTGATCCTAGTGACCTGAAATCTCAAGAAACATCTTTCTTTCTAATTACTTTTAGTTATTTTCAGTTTGGTTTTTAGTTATTTTCAGTTTGGTTAGCTTAAAACCATTCGTTTTCATGCAAACTTGTGTTTTCTTTTAAAGCTAACCTTGGAAAGGAAAACCACCAATTCAGCTTTTGAACTAATATCAATTGTGAAGTGAAAACCCATCCCAGTGAACGATCCTAGAACCACTATACTATGCTAGCTAGTGCTACCCTGGTATATGGTGAATTAGGTTTATAAATTTTGTTGATAACTCCCATCTGAGGATTGAAATCAAAGCACATCAGTTGATTGATCTGAATCAATCAGAACACCAATTGGGGACGAATCAAGCAACTTTCCTAAGAGAAATTGTTTCGGCAAAAGATAAAGGGGTTGTACAAATAGGATGAAGTCTGGGCATTTGGTAGAAGGATAAATCACAAGGAAAAACATATTCATTGGAGAGGAGAAACTGGGCTTTGCCTCTAAGAAGGAGGTATTGAAACAAAGAAGAAGATGAAAGAAGCGTCATCATTAGTGGCAAAGATGTTAACAATGGGTGTGAAGCCCACAGTTGTTACTCATGCAATTCTCATTGGAGAAATGTTGAAAGATGGTGCTTTTGATCATGCTCTTAAATTTTTCAACCACATGGTCTCCTTGGGTTATCAGCCTGATGTTTGTACATACACAACATTTCGTCATGCATATTTCAGTCAAGGAATGCTAGAAGAAGTGGATGATGTGATTGCCAAAATGAATGAAGAGGGCATTCTGCCAGATCTGGTGACTTACACTGTGTTAATTGATGGGTATGCTCGTTTGGGTTTGACGCATCGTGCTTTTGATTTTCTCAAATGCATGGTCGATACTGGATGCAAGCCCTCCCTTTATATTGTTTCCATTTTAATCAAGAATCTTTCACATGAAAATCGGATAAAACAAACAAGATCTAAAATAGGTATTGATTAGGTTTCAAATGTCAATTCTGTTGATATTGCTGATGTATGGAAGACATTAGAATATGAAATTGCTCTAAAGCTCTTTGAGAAAATGGTTGAACATGGTTGCACAATAGATGTCAGTATATATGGAGCACTAATTACAGGATTTTGCCAAAATGAGAGATTGGAAGAAGCCCAGGGGTTAGTTCATCACATGAAAGAAAGAGGAATGTCCCCCAGTGAAGATATTTATAACTCTCTTCTTGACTGTTGCTGCAAGTTGGGGGTGTATGCTGAGGCAGTGAGGCTGGTGGATGTTATGGTAGAAAATGGTCTTTTACCACTTTTAGAGTCCTATAAGTTGCTTGTTTGTGGTTTATACATAGAAGGCAGCAATGAAAAAGCTAAAGCAGTTTTCCATGGTGTGCTTTCTTGTGGGTATAACTATGATGAAGTAGCTTGGAAGGTTCTTATTGATGGCTTGCTTAAGAGGGACCTTGTTGATGAATGCTCTGAACTACTAGACATTATGGAGGAAAAGGGTTGCCAGCCTAATCCTCAAACATATTCATTGTTGATTGAGGGACTTGAAAGGACATAGAATGATTGGACATAATAATTACTCTGGATAATTTTTTTTTCTCATGAATGAGTTCTTAGCCAATACTCTTCCATGTGTGATGCAGACTCTTGCTATATGGGTACCACACCTGAATCTTTTGGCATACAATTCTGGAATAAGTATGTTGATTTCATTTTCTCAAAATTTGTAACTACCATTTTGAAATTAGTTGCCTTTTTTTCTTTTGCCATTATTGTTTTGATTTTGTAACCTTTTTCTTTTGGGTTTTCATGTTCTTTTTGTTTGTTTTGTGTTTTACTATTTTTGTTTTTTTTTCCTTTTCTTGCATGTATCTAAGAATTTGTGCTTCATTGAAGAATGGAAGTGACTATGCAGAGCAATGATTTGAAAAGAGTGCTTCAATGCCTTCTTACAATAAGCAACAACAGAGATATAGGGCAAGAAAATATAGTGTTGAATTTGATGACGTTCTCAGTTTAATTGCTAAGAAGGAAAATATTCTGGATAATGTCCAAGGAATAGTGAAATTTGCAAAGGAGTTTTTGGATCTTATTGACTGCAGATGCTACTGCAGATGCTACTGCACAAGCAGATATTGCTTGTGCAACTCTTATGAGGTTAGCTGCTGCAAATTGAACGAAAGGAGCATTAGAGGATCATGAGTTAAGAGGACTATTTGTCAATCATGGAGAGTTGACACAACTGAGTGTATGTATTCTATATTTAGTTTTGCTTCTGTGACATGCTTGTTCCTTGCCCTTTCTAAAACATACTACAAAGTTTGAACAATTTTTGTCTGTAAAGTCCTTTTGGGTTCATCCATGTATTAGTGCAAATATGAATTCTTCATATAAATCCAATTAAATAATGTTTCTGTCTAACTCATCCTAGCTACTTTTAAGTACTAACTCTTCTTCTTTGCAACTTCGCTAGATGATGTAATCTTTAATATGGATGCATACACAGTTTAGATGAATCCTTATCAATCAATTGAGATGGGATGGATACTGCAAGACTGTCATGATGTCTGAGTGTCAAAAGTTCAATTATCAAGAGTCTATTATGTTAATGGTGTCTAATGATTTATATGTATTTAAGTTTAGCAGCTTAACATGGAGAAATTGCATGAAGATTTTAGGCATATTTGAACATCCATAGAAATTGAATTGTCTTTTGTGTGTTTCACTTAGCATTTGAAGGTAAAAGTTAATCATCCAGTATTGGGCCATTGTATGAGATCACCACAACTGATTGTATGAGATCATGTCTTGTAAAATGATTCGTTCCTCTTTTTTAAAAAAATTATATTGTGAGATAATTGTCATTTCTATACGATGGCCTCATTTCTATAGTATTATGATTTGTTTATTTATAGTTGTGTATTGTCGTGTGGTTTCAAGATGCTTTTTCACATAGGAATGTTCACATATAAACTTCATAATCAAACTGCATGTGAGCATTTTCCACAAGTTCTTTGTGCACACTCTAATCTTTTATAAATCATAAGGAAAAACATATTCACTGGAAAGGAGAAACTAGGATTTGCTTCTAAGAAAGAGGTATTGAAACAAAATGAACACAGCAATACCAAAGATCTGTCTAGCTAAAGGCTCCACCATTACGAAAGCAAATGAATCACAGAAATGTGTTTTGAAGTTAAGAGATCACAAGACTCTGTTAGCTGTTCTTCATGGGTCATTTGGTTTCAAAATCATCCCATAATAAAAAAATGCGGTATCAAAGACCTAGATGCTCATCACAAAAGAAAATCCCAACTCCGAGAAATTAGAATAGGTAGTAAAACTTGCTTATTATCAAAATCCCATGGATCATCATACAGAAATCAGTCAGAAACAGTAATAATGAAAATCCAAGAAAAAACACCATGATGGAAGTACGACCATCAGAAACAAGACATCTCATATTTAGATATCGGATAGTCACTAATCCTCGTTTTCTGCAACAAAAGAGATCGGTACTGGTAAATTTGTACAACTATTCTACATACTTTTACTCAGTTTTTCAACATTTTGCCATAATGTTTCATTTCTTTTTCATCTTTTCGTAATTATCAATTGGAATTCAAAAACCTCCTTTTTTACCCTTAAGTTTCCTTACCAACCAAACAGAGTACAAACTTCCTGAACGCAAAAACCAATCTCATGAAACTAGTTCTAGAAGCAAAGCACCTCCTTACCGAGATCTCCAATGTTTTGTGGGCTTCCAACCACTTCAGATGAAGCAGAATATTAGCCCTTCTTTGGAATCTACTCCCTATAATTTGAACGATTTTCCTAATTAATCCACACAATCCCAAATTAGCAAAAAAAAAAAAAAAAAAAAAAAAAAAAAAAAAAAAAAAAAAAAAAACCCTAAAAACATAAATAAAAAAACAAAAAAAAAAAAACATGTAAGGAGATAAAACTAAATCAATCAAAAGCTTACCGAATAGAGAATCATGATTTGGTGGAGTTTCTTGAACTTAGAAGAATATTAGCCCTTCTTTGGAATCTATTCCCCACGATTTGAAGGATTTTCCTAATTAATCCACACAATCCCAAATCAGCAAAAAAAAAAAAAAAAAAAAAAAAAAACCGTGTAAGGAGAGAAAACTGAATCAATCAAAAGCTTACCGAATAGAGAATCATGATTTGGTGAAGTTTCTTGAACTTAGCAGAATATTAGCCTTCTTTGGAATCTATTCCCCACAATTTGAAGGATTTTCCTAATTAATCCACACAATCCCAAATCAAAAAAAAAAAAAAAAAATACTATGTAAGAAGAGAAAATTGAATCAATCAAAAGCTTACCGAATAGAGAATCATGATTTGGTGGAGTTTCTTGAACTTAGCTCATTAGTAGCTTGCTAGTCCAAAAGTCTCAACGACTTGTGAGTTTCTAGTAGCCTACGAAACTTGTGGAGGCTCATTAACCGAAGATGATGACTATGAGTGTTGGCTAGAAGTGCGAGTGAAGTTTTTCGATCACAAATCGTCGATAGTTTTGCCCTTTAGAGTTCTTGGTATGTATAAGGTCTACAAATGTCTAGGGTTTGTCGGGTTCCTGGGTGGGATGTGAAGATGGGGTTTGAGAATATTTTTAAGTTGGAAAACGAGGGTATATAAAGTAGAATAGAAGATAACGCTTATAAGAAGCGCCAACTTTTTTAGATTATTGCAATAACACTTAAAAAAGGGCCAAGGTTGAGTAATAAAACTATGACCCTTCGAAAAAGTGTTGTTGTACACTCAACTATAGCTAAATAAGCCACATCTAACAATGACTCTTCTAGTAAGTGTCATAGAATTAAAAAAATTACACTAAACAATGACGTTTCTAATAAGCGCCATTGCATATCCAATTATTAACTAAATAATGACATTTTATGAAAGCGCCAAGGAATGAAGCGTCATAAATTTTAATTTTTGTAGTAGTGTCTTTAAATC